>OX438707.1:3750000-5000000 GCA_949316375.1 Mythimna vitellina
CTCGGTCCGGACGGTTACCGGACGGCCAGACGGCGAGCCACCCATTGCTCGCCGTCTGCAAGCCCGCGCCTACGGTGGCCGGAAATCGGGATCGGAATCCCGGCGGCGGTTGGAGCGTAAGGACCGTTGCCTCACGCGATCGGCCGCCTCCTTAGCTAGCATTACTGCTTCGCAGAAGGAGGCGACCGCCTGCCACTCCTCCTCGCTCCGGAGCATGGCCTGAACCAAGGCCCGGCGCGAGAGATCACCGCCGCCGATTGCCCTCACGAGGTCACGGCGTTGCTCTGCCCAAGCGGGGCACACCTCCACCGTGTGCTCCACCGTGTCCTCCGGGTGGGCCACACAGTGGCGACACCCGGGCGTCGTTTCCGCACGAATCCGGTGCAGGAACCTCCCGAACTTACCGTGTCCGGTGAGGACCTGCGTCATGCGGAATGTGAGGACGCCGTGAGGTCTTTCCAACCACGCCTCAAAGAGGGGACTTACCGCCATAATTGTGGCGTGCCCAGCACGGGGTCGCGACAGTCGCTGTCGCCATTTCTCCATGAGAACTCGCCGGAACTCTGTCCGCTATGCCGCGACTTGTTGCGGCAGCGGAGTTTCGCCCCGGCGTTGCATCTCCATGCGCCGTTCGTGCATGAGTGCAAGGACTGTTGCCTCCAGTTCCCATGGTCGCTGGCAAGCAAGAAGGCTCGCCGCTTCGCGGGAAATCGTCCGGTATCCTCGCACCATCCGTATGGCCATGACCCTCTGGCACGCGTTCAGCCGGGCCGCCGGCTGCTTCCGCAGCCCCGGCGCCCACACCGGCGCGCCATAAAGGGCCATGGACCGAACGATCCCCGCGTAGAGCCTCCGGCAGGAGGCGTCTGGACCCCCAAGGTTGGGCAGGAGCCGCGAGAGAGCAGCCCCAGTCCGATTTAGTTTGGGAGCCAGACGTCGGAAATGCTCGTCGAAATCCCATCGGCTGTCGAGAACGAGTCCCAGGTACTTCATCGTTGACCCGACGCCGATGTGGACTCCTCCCACCGTTAGCCGGGAACCCGGTGGTGGCGCGTTCCGAGGGCCGTGAAAGCACATGGCCTCGGACTTGTGCGATGCCACCTCGAGTCCCAGCTCCTGGATCCTGCCAACGACCGTCGCGACCCCGCGTGTCGCTAGTTCGACCGCCGCCTGGTACGACTCTCCCCGCGCCGGGACCAGCGTGTCGTCTGCGTAGCAGACCACGCTGACCCCGTCAGGGAGGTCGCCGCGCAGCACGTAATCGTATCCGATGTTCCACAAGGGCGGCCCTAGTACCGATCCCTGCGGAACACCGCACGACATCTCTCGACGTTCCCACACCCTCTGGTGACCGGGGTAGGTTATGTACCTGTCTGACAGGTACGCCTCGACCACACGACAGAGGTAGTCGGGCATCCGGTGATACCGGAGTGCCCTCCCAATGCTACTCCAAGGCAGGGAGTTGAAGGCGTTGGCGATGTCCAGAGACACCGCCACGACACACCTGCCCTGGGCCACTGCATCCCCTGTCGTGAGAGCTCGCACGCACATGATGGCGTCCACCGTGGAGCGCCTCCTGCGAAAGCCGAACTGGCCGTCCGCCAGATCCGGCCCCACCCGTGTTAGGTGTGCGACGAGGCGGTCTGCAATTACTCTTTCAAAGAGCTTGCCCACCTCGTCGAGCAGCACAATGGGCCGGTACGCGGACGGAGAGTCCGCGGGGCGCCCCGGCTTCGCGATGAGGACCAGTTTCCCCGTCTTCCAGCGAAGTGGGAACTGGCCCCTCTCCATGCATGCGCTGAAGAGCCCTCTTAGTCGAGGCCCGAGAGCCTCCATGGCCAGGACCCATGCCTTCCCAGGCAAGCCGTCGGGTCCTGGGGCGGTATTTTTGGCACTCAGCCTTCGTACCGCCACTCTCATCTCTACCTCGGTCACCTCTGGAACGTTGTCGTCGTCGTCGCCATCGTGGTCCGCGTCGGACACCGCTGGTGGCGGAGCCATGGGCGGGGGAGAGTGTTCCCCTCGCGTGGGGAACAGAGTGCTCACCACACCCTCCACGAGCTGGGGCCGGAGACTCTGCGTCAGCGGGGGAGCCCAGGGGCGGAGTTTGTCCCGTACCAATTTGTACGGGCGTCCCCATGGGTCCCCATTCAGAGTCCCCAGCCACACGTTGCGGGCCTCAAGTTTGGCCCGCCTTATCTCCGCTCGGAGGGTGCGCTTTGCCGCTCTGTATCCCTCGTACAGCTCCGCCTCTCTGGCCTCCGCATCCGGTGGACGGATGCGGCGCCTGCGGTATCTGGCATACCGGCGTCGCGCGGCATTGCACGCGTTGCGCAGTGCCGCAATCTCCGGCGACCACCAGTATACCTGGCGCTGAGCACGTCCTGGAGGGACTCGGGGCATTGCCGCGTCGCAAATTTGCGACATGGCCTCCCGGAACCACTCTGCCTCGACGTCTATGTCGACAGGCCTGTCCGGTGCTTGCACCCAGGCCTGTACCGTCGCGGCTTCCAGGAGGAGCTCCCGGTCCATCTGCCTCAGCGCCCACCACGGACCACAAGGGTTCTGTCGGACCGGCGCAATCGAGGTTTGGGCGGAGACGTCGAACCGGATGTACCGGTGGTCTGAAAACGTCTCCACCCCCTCCATAACGCGCCAGTCGACGACACGCGGCGACAGAGCGGGGCTGGCGAACGAGATGTCCACCACTGAGTCGCCCCGCATCCGCACACACGTGGGGACAGAACCCCGGTTTAGGACGACCAGGCCTGTCTCCAGAGCCCAGTCCTCCACCATCCGACCCCGCTGGTTCGTGAGCCGGGAACCCCAAGCCAAGTTCTTGGCATTGAAGTCCCCGCAAACGACCACGGGGAGGGAACCAAACCCAGCGACGACGGCTTTCAGCTCCATTAGGGAGATGTGGAGATCGCCGAGAGATCTGCTCGGGGACAGGTAGACGCCTACCACTGCAATGTCCCCGAACCGTGCTGCCACGCAACCCCGTCCCCTCGCGACGGCCTCGAGGGTCGGGGTACCGGCGGCGGCCGACGAAATTAGGGTCACCGAGCCGTCCAAGTCCCGCACCCAGTCTCCCCTGGGCAGGACATTGTACGGCTCGGAGACCACGGCGATATTGATCGACCACTGCGCCATGCTCTGGAGCAACAGATCCTGAGCGGGGGCGCAGTGGTTGATGTTCGCCTGGAGGAGACGTAATGGGGTCGTTATTGACAGTCCATTACAGTCTCCTCCCGAGCCCCCCGTGAGGGCCCTGCCGCGGCGGGTGCGACGGCGACAGCGGCGGCAGCCAAGGAAGCGGCTGCGGCGGTGAGTACGTCCGGGTGGATGGGCCTCCGTACCTTGCCCTTGGCCTTGGCGGGGGGGTCGCAGGACCTGCCCCCAGCCCGGTGGTCGGCCGGCTTGCCTGCCGCCGCACATGCGTAGCAGTGCGGCGTTGCACGGCATTCGACGGCCTTGTGACCAGCCTGACCGCACTGGTAGCAGCGGTCACTGCGGTCCACCTCCGCGGCGCAATGGGCCCCCACGTGGTGCCCCACGTGGCAGCGGTAACACCGCAGAGGTCTGGGCTCCAGCAGTTTTACCTGCGCGGAGACCCAGCCCACCAAGAGCCTACGGCCTTCAGCCGTGATGGCTTTGGCCGCCGACACGGGGCAGCTGACCGTAACGGCCCGCATGCCCGTGCTGTCAGCACGGATGGTGCCAGCCCGCACTTGATCGGCCTGGCATCCTCCCGCCCTGACGACGGCGGCCACCACCTCTTCCACCCTAACGGAGTCATCCAGGCCCATGATGCGCACGTCTATGCACTTTGTGGGCCTGGACACTCGGACCTCCTCGACGTCCAGGGACGCCCTGATCCTTGCGGCCAGGGCGTCCGCGGCAGAGCCGCTGTCCGCACCAGGGACCTCCAAAATTCGGGCCCCGGTTGCGGTGCGCCTCATTCGGAAGCCTTCAGAGGCTCCGAATTCGTCGAGGTGATCCACCACCGCCTGCTTCGCCTTAGCCATGACGGCGTTGTACGTCACGCCCTTCTTTTCCGCAGCTGGCTGTAGTGTAATCACTACAGCTGCGGAATTCGGGGCGCGAAGTCTGGCCGCCATGGCCCGCTTCCTGCGCTGCTGTCGCCGCTCGCGCTTCTTCGCCGCTCTGGCCACCTTGCCCGCCTTCTTGCTGGCGCCGACGACCGTCCATTCGGCGCCAGCCGAGGCCTCCTCAAGCAGGGGAGGTGGCAGGCGCGGCCTAGTCGCCGCCGCCGCAGGAGGACCTGCCAGTTTAGCGGCAGGCACTGCTCTGCTTTTCGGGGAAGGGGTAAGCTTCCCCTGCCGCTGCTGCTGCTTGGCCGCTGGGACCGTCCTCGCTGGCTCCGACGCCACGGCTCCACGCCCAGTTTGCCTAGACGGGCCCGCCTTTGGCCCAGCAGCCGTGGCCGCGGCGGCGGCGGCGTACGAGACGACCCTTTTTTGGCTGGAGGCCGCAAGCGGGGGGCGCAGCACAATGCCCTCCAGGACAGCGAATTGCCGCTGGACTCGCTCCTGGAACTGCTGCTGCTGCTCCTGCTGCTGTTGCCGGAAGGCAGCCAGCTCTTGCCGCAGCAGAGTCAGCACCTCGCTCTCCATCTGGGGCGAGGGCTGGGGCTTACTTTGCCCCTCCCTGCGTCCTCCTTTTGGCGCCACCTCAGGGCCAGCGCCCCGGACACCGGCCAGTTCTGCCTCGAGCCGCTCAATCCTCTTGTTCAGGGATTTTCTGAACGGCTCCAGGACGATCCCCAGTGCCTCGGTTATCGAGGTCATGGCCTGAGTGATGGATCGCCTCTTGGCGACCCTCTCCCTCTTCTTGGCCACGCCTGATATGGCAGCTGCCACGACCGCGGTGAACTGGTTCAGCGCCTCCTCCATGCCTTCTGGCTCGCTGCCAGAAGGCTCCGGCTCTGAGGGGCTGACCTGGGCACTGCTTGCCCCGGGGTGGCGCCCCTCCCTGGCGATCTTAAGGGACCGCTGGGTCGCCTCCTCGGCGGTGGGCTTTCTCCCTTTCCCCGTCATTCGGCCCGCACCTCGTCCAGCAGTGGATATTTTGCGGGCCGAAGCTCCGCGCCCATCGTCAGAGGACGTCCTCCGGCCATCCCCGGATATGGGGCGTTTGAGGAAAAGGGTCCTCTTCTTCCTGGAGGTGGCCTCATCCACCTCCATTCTCTCCGAGTTGAGCGAAGACGCGGCATCTGAGTCCGACGCCGTGTCTCCGCTCACCTCCCTGAGGCCGAAACGCCTGCCGGCCTCTGCAGGACCCACCGGCGCAGCGGACGTGCTGGGAACAGGTCCCAGGGACTCCACGCTGCCAGTGGATGAGCCACCCTGGCTCTTTGCGTCCACGAAGGACGGTAACAGTTCCTTTTGGGACCTGACGCGCTCTTTGCCCCCCCCAGAATACGAGGGGCAGCCCGAGCTCTGCTCGGGGAGGGATTCTCCACCTGCGGTGCAGGCGGTACCCTCCTGGGGTAATAAATTTTTGAGAGTCGCATCCATGATGAGGTGCTGAACTCAGCTTTGCCTTTTTTGTGGGGTGGGGTCCCCAATAACCACGTTCGCCATCGTGGTCACGTCTGATAAGCAGACGCGTACCCGAGGCGAACCCACTCTCTCAAAACCACTGTCCAAAAACACCAACAGCTGTTGGTGCCGATGCTTCTGGACAGTGCACCCTCCTTGGCGGTCCGTCTGGACTCCGCCTGTGTGTTCCTCTTGGTCTGGTCTCTCGCTTGAGGCCTTCCGGCATGAGTAGCTCTACCGGCATAGCCCTCAAGGTCATAAAGACACGCAAGCCCCACCACGGCGACAACGTGGGAACACGGTCGGTGGGGAGAACCGCATTAAGATTTTCACACAAAAATAGAAAAAAAAACAATAATTTTTGAGGGTTCCCTATACTTAAAACTGAGGAGAGTAGAGAAAAATGATATTGAGGTTTCTAATGGATTTTTTTTCTAAACTGAATAGTTGCGCGAGAGACACTTCCAAAGTAGTAAATTATTTCCCCCCCCCCCCCCCCTGTAACTTCTAAAATAAGAGAATGATAAAACTAAAAAAATATATATGATGTACATTACCATACAAACTTCCACCGAAAATTGATTTGAACGAGATCTAGAAAGTAGTTTTTTTTTTTAATACGTCATAAATCGTAAACCACAATTTAACTTTCAAGTTTGTACGGAACCCTCAGTGCGCGAGTCCAACTCGCACTTGCCCAGTTTTTTGTTTTTGTATCTTGTAGATGACGAGAGTCGCGATGGCCTCGCAATGACATCGAAGTTTTTTCTGATTCTGTTTACTGCATACAATATTTTTACGCATAGAACACGCGGTTAGCTTTTGTAGTCCTCTTCAAGTCCTATTGATACCTCACCTTCTAAAAAAACTTGCTTACCTTTTTTTTTTTTTTTTATTCTCGATAGGTTCGCGCTTGACCGCCATCTCACCTGATGGAAAGCGATGATGCGGTCGACGATAGAACGCGCTTACCTAGAAGTAACCTATTCACTCTTGACTTAAAGATTACCGGGTTGTAGCTATCAGGAAACACAGATTCCGGCAAGGAATTCCACTCCTTAGCTGTACGCACAATGAATGTGTTCCCAAAACGTTTTGTGCGTATAGGTGGAATGTCCACCATGTACCGGTGGCGCGTTGCCGTACGTCTGGTGGTCCGATGATGGAACGGGCTAGGCGGAATTAGGTTATGCAATTCCGACGCACACTCCCCGAAATGCAACCGGTAGAAAACCGACAGGCTAGCAATTCGGCGCCGATGCTCAATACTTTGGAGCCTCGACTCAACGAGTGCATCATTGCCAATGATCCTCCTGGCACGCCTCTCAATTGCCTCAAGCTAACTTACTGATTAACTTAACCAAGTTCATTTTCCTGACGTTTTAGTGAATACGTGAATAATTTTACCATGTGACTGAGCGTTGAGATGACGTCAGAACAAAGGAATCGGAGGCGTGACTAACTAGAGGCGTTCGACGCAAACGAAACGATCGTAACTTGGCTATTATTATATTACTTTTTCAGTATAAAACAGCCCCCGTTTTATACAAAATTGATATAATAATAATAATATTCCACAACTATCACACAACGCCGTCTAGTCCCAAGCTAAGTAGAGCTTGGGTTATGAGCACTAGGCAAATGATAAACATACTTACTTATATATAAATAAATTACACTCAGACACAGAATAAATGATCGTGCTCATCACACAAACATTTGTCCCGGTTGGGAATCGAACTCACAACTATATATAGAATAGCAGTCAAGGCCACTAACCATTAAACCAACAGGCCAGTCAAAGTGTATGATATTCTTGAAATCAATTATTGTAGGCGTAAATAAAGGAGACAAAAAGAGATTTTCTAAAGAAAATGTCAACCAATCTACAGATCACTTTTATTAGATTAGTGTTACAGAATCGAGAACTGTAGAAGCACAATACAATAGTTAGTCATAAGAATCATCAGATGTAGCAATAACGTAGCGTCAACGTAGAACAGGCCGCAAGCGCTGAACTTGCTGAATGACGCTCGATGCAAGCGCTGAATGTTCCTGTACACCCTTCTGCACTCATCTGTAAAATAATAATAATCATAAAGATTTTTTTGAAATGAGGATATCTGCAGAAGAACCAAGGTTACGGACATAGCCCGAAAAATCGCCAAACTTAAGTGGCAATGGGCAGGGCACATTGCTCGCAGAAAAGATGGTCGATGGGGACGAAAGGTTCTGGAATGGCGACCACATACCGGAAAACGCAGCGTTGGAAGGCCTCCCACAAGGTGGACCGATGACCTGATGAGGGTCGCGGGAATTCGATGGATGCGAGACGCACAGGACCGGTCATTGTGGCGGCATTTGGGGGAGGCCTATGTCCAACAGTGGACGTCTTTAGGCTGAAATGATGATGATGATGATGATGATAGATTTTTTATTACATTTCCAAGACCATTTCTTGGAGTCATCACATAAAAAAAAGTGCAAGTGCGAGTCGAACTCACGCACCAACTACAATTCCCGAATGGAGTCTCGAAGATTTTTCCGAATTGCAAAACAGTATTTTTTTTGCGTCGGTAACAACAAATTTACTTTTTTCAGATTTATTCCTATGCCTGTGCTATATGCCAAATTTCAGGATTCTAGGTCAACGGGAAGTACCCTATGATAATGTTTTATAAATATGCCAAAGGATAGATCATAAAACGAAGTAAATATTAATATCATAAAGATTCTTTTATTACATCTTTTTGTGGAAAATCATCCAATGACGCTATGCTCTTGGGCGGAGTGGAAGAGCGTTTCAGACTTTTACTGACTAAAACCCACTCATATGCCTCTGTTCTTTTTCGCACTACCTATGCCCTCAGTAGGCTTTGACCCTGCTGGGTCTCTACGGTTTTGCTGACATCTCCTTGAGGCGCACGTGGCGCACACGATAGAAGTGTACCCCGCTTGGGTGGAGCACCGTCGTGTCCTCCTTCTGCGAAGTAGTAATGCTAGCGAAGGAGGAGGCCGCACGAGTGAGAGAACGAATGTCCTCACGCCCCAGCCGTCGAGATTCTGACCCCGACTACCAGCCATGGTAGACGCGGGCTTGCGTACGTCGAGCAATGGGTAGCTTGCCGTCCTGACGTTCGGTAATTGACAGTCGTCAACAGCGCGTAGTGATCCACGCGTTCCTCAATGATATATCAGCAAACTGCAGGGGCCCAGAAAGATCGATGCCCACTAGCAGGACCGCGGGGAATGTCTGAAACGAAAACCCGTAGTCCTAGAAGCGCAACTGAAGAACACAAGTGTGGTTTTAGTCAGTAAAAGTCTGACACGCCCTTCCGCAAAGAGAGAGAGAAGTCACTGGATGATTTCCACACTTAAAAAAAAAACATTTATACCAACATCTCCAATTTCACAGACAGTATCACAGTAGACAGAAAAATCTATGGTTTGCAACCTAACATCGTCATCATCATCATCTTCCTGCCCTTGTCCCATCGTATTTTGGGTCGGCGCAACAAGTTTTTTTTCTACCATTCTATCCTGTCAACCGTCATACTATCACTAACTTCCTTTTCTTTCATATAACTGTTCGCACAATCCATCCATCTTTTCTTTAGCCTCCCTCTCCCTCTCCACCCATCCACATATATACTCATAACTCTTTTAGTAACATGCGTCTCATATCTCCTCTTTACATGACCATACCAAGACAAACGATTCCCCTTCAACTTTTCAGTCACTGGCGCCACTTTCAAACTTCCTCTAATATATTCATTTCTCACTTTATCCATTCTCGTCACACCACACATCCATCTCAACATTCTCATCTCCACTACATGCAGTCTTTTTTCATCCGTCTTTTTCACAGCCCAACATTCTGATCCTAGTTTTGCAACCTAACATTAAAACAAATAATTGGGTATCTGTTCAGGATATTCCTAAACAGTTTTAGACCCTTTTTTAAGGTGGGAAATCTGGTGATGTCTCTGAATCTGGGACTGGTGTGGTCTTTCAAATAATCCAGCTGCCCTGGTAATTTTGTGTAGACTCCAACCTCAATTTAGACCTCATTATGATTGTACAGGTATCGGCACGGATCTTGAGCACTCGGCAAAAGAGTGGGGATCGCTTCGCGCATCGTACACTTATGGCAAAAAAAATGTACACCTATTCTATTTTTTCTTTTACCTGCTTTTGGTGCACCAATTGGCGTTTCAAGTGCAAAATGGTAAAGCATAATCCCATGAATGCGGTATATGTATAAATAACATAAGCAAAGTCAGTGTCTCAAGACGTCTATGACCAGCGCGTGTTACCAGTGATTACATATGGCACTGAAACATGGTTGCTTGCAATGGGCCTCATCAGAAGCCTTTGAGTCACCCAAAGGGCAATGGAAAGGTTGATGCTCGGAGTTTCCTTGCGTGATCGCATAAAGAATGAATAAATCCGCAGGAGAACCAAGGTCGCCGACATAGCCCGAAGAATCGCCAAACAAAAGTGGCAGTGGGCAGGACATATTGCTCGTAGAACGAATGGTCGATAGGGCCGAAAGATTCTAGAGTGGCGACAGCGCAACGGAAAACGCAGCTTTGGAAGGCCACCCACAAGGTGGACCGACGACCTGGTGAGAGTCGCGAGAGTGCGATGGATGCGAGACCCACAGAATCGGTTGTTGTGGCGTCGCTTGGGGGAGGCCTATGTCCAATAGTGGACATCTTTCGGCTGAAATGATGATGATGACATAAGCAAATATTGCCTAGAAATGAAGCAAAAGTACGTGATAAGCTGTTCGGGGTTATAACGCCTGTGATGCAGTATTTAGAACATCCTAAGGTTATGTTTTGAAATAGATTCAAAGGCAAAAGCATCGACTGTACATCTGTGTCAATGACATTGTTAAATTCTTCTCGATTTATTTTTCGGTCAATATAATGACTCTTAACGTTATACATCATTCTCCAGTAAGTTCTATAATACTCACTTCAACCTGCAGTTTTCAGGATCTATACGATGCCAATAACAGAGCCGTAGAGGTTGCCAAATACTGGTCAGAAAAAATTTAGTTAAGAGTACATCGACACGAAAAGAAGAAGAAGAACCTACAGTAATATATTATGAGCTATATTGATACTATTATAATTTTACTAATTGCACATAGTAAAGTAATTACATAAATGGCTTTTTTTGAGGTAGGAAGTAATCAAAATAATATCTCACATTCGACTTTTACTGACAAAAACTTACCTGTGTTCCCTTTGCGTTCCAAGAGCACAGAAACTCTTTCAAAAAATCTTGTGTACCTAGTAGGATTCAGCTCTGCTGGGTCCCTACAGTCTTGCTGACATCTCCTTGAGGCGCGCGTAGAACACTAAGTGCAATTGACGGCTCAAGGTTGATTCTTACCGGACGGCCGGGCGGTGGGCTACCCATTGCTGTGGCTGTGGCTGGGACGTGAGGAAGTCCGTTCCACACGATTGTCCTATCTTTCGCTAGCTTTTTCGAAGAAGGTGACGACCGCTTCCCATTTCCTTTCGCTCTAAACCATGGCCTGAACCAGGGTTGGACGCGAGAGGTCGCCACCAATGATCGTCTCCACGAAGACACGGTGATGCTCTACCCAAGCGAGCACACCTCCAGTTCCACCGTAAGCTCCACTGTGTCCTCCAGGCGGTCTGCACAATGTTGACATGCGGGCGTTTCTTCCGTTTGAATCATATGCAGGAACCTCTCGAACTGGCCATGGACGGTGAAGACCTATGTCAGGTAGTAGATATCAATACTGTGGCACTTCTCCAGTTACTCCTCTAAGACCCCACCTACCACCACGATTGTGGTATACCCAATATCTAGAGGTATATAAACTGGCCTTCAAAACTTTGAACCATAATTTTAAAATTGTTCTAAACAAATGAAGGTAGAATATTTTGATTAGAAAAACGTTTTTTATTTATCAATTTTCTTTATCGCTATACTTTGTTACATTTTTAGAGTCTTCACTTTCTATCGGGAGTGCAGAGTGAGAACCGAAACACTTTCTAGTCTTTAAACAAAGTTCTTGTCCATTCCGTGTTCGTGTTCACGGAAGTAGCACAGTCTTGGTACTCCATGCCCTTTCTCGAGATTGAAGCCACTTCTTGGCCTTTGAGCCTTTAGGTTAGCTTCAACCAGTCTTCTTACTGTACACTCACTTACATTGTCTCTTCGGATCTCAAGAAGCTGCTGCTGGACTTCAGCTGTATTGAGGAGGCATTCAGATCGAACAAGAATACAATCAGGAGGTTGGAATCAGCTTGATGCTTTAATTTCCTAATACCCTTAACATAACATTATAAAGTTTAAGTATATGTACTATTTTTATTTCTTTTTTGTTAATAGTTTTTCCTTATTATCTAAGTTAGTAAGTCGGGTGAAGGCGGATGCCTTCACCCGTGCCGCGAGCCGTGCAGCGAGAAACTGGAGGATTCCTGTTTCTTCCATTTGTCCCTGTGACTTGCTATATTTTGCCAAACATTTCCTGCTGTATCAATTATATCGTCAGCCAACCTTCTTTTTGGTTTGCCTACTCCTCTTTTCCCTTCTGGCTCTTTCCACACTGTAGTTTTAGCTGTCCACCTACCGTCTTTGTAGCGTGATACGTGGCTAGCTCATTACCATTTCAATTTTAGGGCTTGCGTGAGATCATCAGTTACTTTAATTTTTTGTCTAATGACTTCACTTAAAATTTTGTGTTTTTTCCTTATGTTTAATATACTTCTCGCCATGGCTCGTTGTGTTGTTTCGATCTTTTGTTTGGCTCTTGTCGTGAATACCCAAGATGGGCAGCCGTACAGCAGGCAGGGCAGTGTGCAAGTATCTAGTATAGTTTTCTTCATGTTTAACGAGTAGTCTCCTTTTAAGATTTCCTTGAGTGACCAGAATTTCTTCCACGTAATATTTGCTCTACTTTGAATTTCGCCTTCATTATTTGTTATATTGTTTACCTAGATAGATGTAGCTGTCGACATATTCTATTGTATTTTCTCTTACAGTAATGGGCTTTTTATTGCTGTTTGTTATTATCTTGGTCTTAGTAGCGTTTATTTCTAGTCCCACTTTTAAGCTTGCTAGGTCTAGTGAACAAAGCATTTCTTGTAGGTCTTTTGGTGTTTCTGATAGTATGGCTATGTCATCAGCAAATCTTAAATGGTTTAAATAGCTGTTGTTTATTTTTATACCCTTTGTTTTCCAGTCTATCTTTCTGAATATGTTTTCTAAAACAGCAATAAATAATTTAGGTGACAAGGGATCAGCCTGTCTGACTCCTCTTTCAATATTTATTGCTTTGCCTCTTGATTCTAATTTCACATTACTAGTACTATTTTGATAAATATATTTTATGATATTTATATACTTTGGATTGATGTTTAGGTTGTTTAGAGACTCCCATACAGAACTATGGCTAATGCTGTCAAATGCTTTGCTATAATCAATAAAACTCAGATACAGAGGCTTGTTAAATTCTTCATACTTCTCGATAACTTGTTCTATTGTCTGTATATGGTCTAGTGTGCTAAATCCAGAGCGGAAACCTGCTTGTTCTATTGGTTGTGCATTATCAATGTCCTTTGTTATGCGTTTCTGAAGTGTTGATGAGAAAACTTTATTTATATTTGCTAGTAAACTAATTGGTCTATAATTATTGATGTCAAGTGGGTTTCCTTTTTTATGTAGCAGTATAATATCCGAAGTACACTATTGCATTGGTAGAGTTTCAGTTTCTAGTATCAAGTTGAATAGTTCTGTGAGAGGGTCTAGTAAAATTGGTGAGCCTATTTTCAGGGCTTCGTTAGTTATCCCATCTAGACTTGGGGTTTTGTCTGATTTTAGTTGTTTCAGCTGTAAGTATATTTCTTTTGCATCTATAGGTATTGTTTGAATGCTATTATTCTGACTTAATTTATGCGCTTTTTCGATGTTGTCCTCTTTGCTTTTGTATAGCTCTTGATAAGAAGTGGTAGTCTGGTGTATAATATCTTGCCTCGTATTAGTTTCTTTATGCTTGCTTTGTAATTTTTGTATCCATATTTTACGTAAATTCAACTCTTTAAATACTTTTTTTTGTGCTTCTGAATTCAAAATTCAAAAGTTTTCTGTTATTACTCTTCGTCTCTCTGCTCACTATAATCTCTTTTGATCGCTTTGCTGATTCCCTCGTATAATCTGCTAAATTTTATCTTTGTGTTGATATCCTTATTCTTTTTTAATGCTAATTCACTTCGTTTAGTTATTAATGCTATTGTTTATGCCAGTTATATGGTTTATCCTGTTTATCCAAGTTTTTACAATAATTTGACATACATCATCATCATCATCTTCCTGCCCTTGTCCCGTGTTATTTGGGGTCGGCGCAACACGTTTTTTTGACATACATATCAAGTGCAATACAATAATATACAATAAAAAGCAATATCTAGACTTATGTTAGACACAAATTATCCGGAGAAGACATTTATGTGATAATACAGTAGTATTATCACATAAATGTCTCTGAATAAAAAAAATCTTGAATGATCATTAAATGAAGTAGATATTAATATTTATTTATTTATTTAAACCTCATGTACAGTAGTGGTTCATAGGCGGACTTAATGCAACAAGGCATTCTCTCACCATTCAACCTTTGAGTTAAAAAGACAACACTATGGTAGGTTTGCACAATATACAAATAACAGATATTTCAAACTGAAAAAATTAAATTATAAATAAGTAATTTATAATAATAAAATACATATATATGTTGCTAAAATTATAAACTAATAAATACTATGTTAAGGCCGGAACGAAACCATGGCGACCAACGACATTTGTCAAACTATTGTTACGAGTTGTCTCATAGCTCGATAGATGGCGTTGGCGTCGAGTTAGATCTCGCAAGCGTTTTGTTACCGGCATTAGGCTAAGGTAAACTGAATGTTAAGTTTTTGTGTGAACCTTACAAGTGTGGTTATAATAAACGCGATAAGTATCGACTGTAGTGCTATATTATTTATCCCTACCTCGCCATAAACGGACCCTCGGGATTATACATGGTCCTTCGAGTTGGATCGGTCGGGAGTGTTTTGTGGTAGTCTTCGGTGGTGGCACTGATTACCACCCTTCGCGTCAATACTGGACAGTGGATCGCTGTTCAGAGCATCCCCTTCAGCGGGCACCAGGTGAGGGGCCCAAGAGTTGGAGGTGGAACCGAGTGGAGCGTGAGCTGAGCAGCTGGGTTGTGGAACGTGCGCAGCCAGCCAGGTGTGGAGCGTGGAAGCAGCCGTACTGGTAGCGACATTCGGAGGAACGACGGAAGGAGGTCGTGGTGAAGCAGACGACACCATTGTGCGGTGCAGTGCAGCACGTCGCTTGGGTGGTGCAGTACAGCATTTGTGTCAGTGAGTGAAGTCGAAAAACTGTGAGTACATTTTATTGCAACTTAGATCAGGAATTTATTGAAGAAATTTGAACTTTGGAAAATTAACTTTTAGTTTGGGACTTGTGATTTATTGTGCAAAAAGTGGTTCTGACGGGGAATCCATGCCGATTTTGAACTCAAGTAACTTAAACACCTGTATTTTATTCTGACTTTTGAATATTATTTTTAGTTTGTTGTTTAATTAAATTGTTTATATTTGGGTGTAATTTAGACGTAATTGTTCCAAAATGGAGTCGTTATTTAATATACAGGAAGATGTAAAAGCTAAAATGCTCAAGGCAAAATCAAATTTTAAGAAATCTCCAAAAGAGCGCCTAAATACAGCATATTTAGAAACACGTCTAGAAAATTTGGAACAGTTATGGAATTTATTTATGTCCACTCATAAAGATATATTGAGCACTGTAAAAAGAGCTGAATTGTTGAGCTCAAGTTATGTGAAAAATAGTCTTTACGATGAAGTTGAAGAATTTTATGTAGAATTTAAATGCGAATTAAAAGAACACATATTGAGCATAAAAAATTCTTCTCTTCATTCTATTGATTCATGCGCGGATTCAAAAACTTGTTGTCAGAAAGAAAAGAATGTTAGCCGTGTTAAGCTGCCCGAAATAAAAATACCCTCATTTTCGGGAAAATATTCTGAGTGGCAAACGTTTAGAGATTTATTCATAGGTCTGATTCACGATAACAAGTCTTTAGATGATGCACAACGATTCTTTTATTTAAAGGGGCATTTGACTGGGGAAGCTGAACAATTGTTGCGAAATATTAATATTACTGCGGACAATTATAAAACAGCATGGTTGAAGTTGGATAAAATGTACAATAATAAAAGATTTCTGGCAAATGGAATAATAAAAAGATTACTGTCGCAAAAATCTTTGTCTGTTGAATCAGCTTTCGAAATAAAGCGACTCATAACTACTACTTCAGAGTGTCTAGAGTCTATTAGGAATTTGGGTGTAGATGTCTCCTCCTGGGATCTTATTGTGATACATATCATTAGTGGAAAGTTAGATAAAGAGACTAGGAAGGTTTGGGAACTTCAGGCAGCTTCAGACCCAAGTGATGAATTACCTACCTTTGAACTTTTTTCGGAATTTTTAAACAGTCGTTTTAGAGGGTTAGAAAATTTAGATAATAAGGTAGATAACAAAGATAGACACCCACAGCCAAAGGCAACTCAATCTTTTCATGTTGCAAAAAAAGTAGTGTCATGTACGTTTTGTTCAGCAGATCATAAGATTACTTCATGCCCGAAATTTGGAAAAGAGTCTAATGATGCTCGTCGTAAGTTCGCTCAGGAACATAATTTATGTTTTGTTTGTTTATACAATAACCATTCTGCTAAAAATTGCAAAAACACTCTTAAGTGCCAGGTGTGCAAACGCCGTCACCATTCTTTGTTGCACCCAACAGGTGTTTCTGGGTCTGTTATGGGTGAAGATGGTAGTAGGGTTCACGAGGAAACCTCATCAACCGCACCAAGGGAGATGATGGAGGCTAGTAATACTAGAAAAGTGGAAGTAGCCGCGCAAGCGGAGGGGTCAAGCAAGCCACTCGTTTCATGTCTCTCGACAGGAAGGGGGCAAAAAACCATTTTATTGGCTACCGCTTTGGTTAAAGCGGAGTCAAGGGACGGGTCCTATCGAGTAGTGAGGGCTTTGCTAGACCAAGGATCGCAGGGTTCTTTTGTTACGGAATCCACGGTTCAATTTTTGGGTTTAAATAAAACGCCATCAAGGCAAACTGTGATTGGCGTAGGCGGGGACAAAGGTGCGATGGCTAAGGCCACCGTAGTCCTCAAAGTCAGGTCTAGAAGAGACCCGACGGTACAATATGAAGTTAATGCATTCGTCTTGAAGTCAGTCACGGCTCTTCTCCCAGCTACAAAAGTAGCTGAGGTTGAATGGGTGGACTTGACTAATGATGATTTGGCTGATCCTGAATACTTCAGGCCTAATAAAATTGATGTGTTATTAGGTGCTGAGGTTTACAGCCAAGTCATACAGGAGGGCATAAAAAGGAATACCGGTGGAACTCTTCTAGCGCAAGACACCACGTTGGGATGGATATTGTCAGGCACCTTTGAAGTGGATCAGTCCAGTTATCCCTCATATATTACTACTATGCACTCAAGTCTTGACTCCGATGAAATGCTGAAAAGGTTTTGGGAGTTAGAAGCAGAACCATCTGGAAAGAAAATGCTAACGGAGGAAGAAAAGAAATGCGAAACAGTATTTAAAAATACAACGGAACGTGATACGAGTGGTCGATATATAGTAAGGCTACCGTTACGGTGTGTTGACCCGGTCAAGGAGGTTGGTGAGTCGAAAAGTATTGCTGAAAAAAGATTAAAGTCGTTAGAAGTTAAATTCAGAAAAAATATTAAATTCAAGGAAGATTATTCAAAGGTTATTCAGGAATACTTACAGTTAAACCACATGGAGAAAGTTTCAGAGGATAATAAGAATAATCACAAGGCGATTTACTTACCACATCACGCTGTCATCCGGGAAGATAAGGATACGACCAAGGTGCGTGTCGTATTCGATGCTTCCTGCAAAGGTTCTAATAAGATGTCACTTAACGACAATTTGTTGATCGGACCAACCTTGCAGGCAGAACTTCGGCATATTATTATGCGTTGGAGGTCATATCGGATATGTTTGGTGGCAGATATCGTCAAAATGTATCGACAAGTTTTAGTTCACAGAAAAGATACAACATATCAGCGCATACTCTGGAGGGATAGTCCCGAAAAGGAGATAGAAGAGTATGAACTAATAACGGTTACGTTTGGTACTGCCTCAGCACCATACTTGGCAGTACGTGCTCTACACCAAGTGGCTTATGACGAAAGTGAACATAATCCGGAAATACAGAAAATTATTCTGAATGACTTCTACATGGATGATCTGATGACTGGGGTGGAAAGCATCGAAAAGGGCCTTGAAGTCTTCAAGGAGATGAATCAAACCTTAAATAAAGGTGGATTTCAGCTACAAAAGTGGATGAGTAATAGTAAGGAATTACTGAATAATATAAGAGAAGAGAATGGAGCTACGTACGATGAATTAAGAATCAAAATAGATAATATCACGAAGATACTGGGACTTACCTGGAACTCGAACGAAGACTGCTTTCAGTACTCTGTAGAACTCCAATCCTTGATTGCACCCGTAA
Organism: Mythimna vitellina; assembly: GCA_949316375.1. Classification (NCBI taxonomy): domain Eukaryota; kingdom Metazoa; phylum Arthropoda; class Insecta; order Lepidoptera; family Noctuidae; genus Mythimna; species Mythimna vitellina. The sequence continues at coordinate 3,768,211 of OX438707.1, forward strand.
CAAAAAGAAAAATTATTTCCGAGATTTCACGGCTCTTTGATCCTCTAGGGTGGTTGGCACCAAGTATTGTGTTAGCCAAAATATTTATACAAAAATTGTGGTTAGCGGGTTTAGAATGGGATCAAGAAATTCCAAAAAACTTAATAAAGGAATGGGTTACTTACCACAGTAGCTTAAGCTGTTTGGCTGGTGTTAAAATCCCAAGATGGTTGCAGCAGGAATCTAGCAAAGTAGTAACTGAACTTCACGGGTTCTCCGATGCCTCTAAGTTAGCGTATTTAGCAGTCATCTATCTTAGAGTGGTGAATCACGAAGGAGATATTCGAACTTCGTTGATCACTTCGAAAACGAAGGTAGCACCCATTAAACAAGTTTCTATTCCACGATTAGAACTTTGTGGTGCACATCTCCTTGCTAAGTTGATGGTGGAAGTGGGCGAAGTGTTAAATATACCTAAAATCCATTGGCACGCGTGGACAGATAGCGAAGTATTGTTAGCTTGGCTCAATAGTCACCCTAGTCGCTGGAAAACCTTCGTAGCCAATCGGGTTTCCGATATTCTGAACATCGTAGATACGCACCACTGGTCTCATGTAGCATCAAAACAAAATCCTGCAGATTGTGCCTCTCGTGGTGTTTCCCCTGCTGATCTTGAATCCACAGTTATATGGTGGAATGGTCCAGATTATTTAAGACAGCAGGTGGTGGAGTACAAGAAGCCGAAATATCCCATCACACACTTGGAAGAAGTTAGAATGCACACCACTACCTTTAACGAAGAATCCCTCTTAAAGTTTTCATCATTAAGCAGATTGATTAGAGTGGTAGCTTACTGCAGAAGGTTTTTAAATTTAAGGAAGTCCGTACAGACAAAACACAGTACCAAATATCTGTCGAACTCTGAACTCGAGGAAGCTTTAGAGATATGTGTGAAGACATCCCAGGAAGAGTTTTTAGACGTCATTGACGCTTTAAAAAGTAGTAGGGCAGGAAAGAAAGGGAGCAATTTAAAATCACTAAATGCTTTCATAGATACAAAAGGAATTATAAGGGTTGGAGGACGGCTTGAGATGGCCCAATTGAACTACGATCGGGCTCATCCCATTTTGATACCGAAAGAGTCTTTTTTGACAGGTCTTTTAATCGCTGATGCACATGAAAAAACAATGCATGGTGGTCCGCAAGCTATGATAACATATTTGCGGTCCAAATTATGATAACATATAGGGTCCGGAGGGCTATGGGAGGCAGGAATAAAGTCCACCAAGTACCATCTAAAAAGGGTAATAGGAAATTCCACGCTGACCTACGAAGAAATGGCCACCGTGTTGGCTCAAATTGAGGCATGCCTCAACTCCAGGCCATTATCTTACGTAGAAGACCAAGATAAGTGTACTATTTTAACGCCTGGTCATTTCCTGATCGGAGAGCCGCCTGTTTTACCACCAGATTCAAATTACGAAAAGTCGGAAAATGTTAATAATTTGAAACGATGGCAGCTCCATCAGCGGATGATGCAGGATTTTTGGCGGCGTTGGTCCAACGATTATTTGCATCAATTTTTACAACGGCATAAATGGGCCCATACAAATCCAGAACCATCTGTAGGGGATGTTGTTTTAATAAAGGAGGATAACTTGCCTCCAGGCAAATGGTTAATGGGTAAAATTGAACAGAAGCATCCTGGGCCTGACGGAATTACTCGGGTAGTCACCATACGCACGCAGGCGTCTGTTATTAAGAGACCGGCCTCAAGGTTATGCGTATTGCCCATTTGCCAGTAAATTAATTAAATCTTATGTTGCTGTTTAAGCTAAAGTTACTTTTATGTGTAAAAACATGTTAAAAAAATGTGTTATAATAGAGTTACTATTATATTAATAAATTCTATCCTACCACCAAGGACGTAAATATTTGGAGTTGATTGCTCAGGATCTTGCTTGTTACACCTTTGGCATGGTGGGCGGTGATTAAGGACATTTTTGTCAATATGTCCTTGGTGGGCGGTATGTTAAGGCCGGAACGAAACCATGGCGACCAACGACATTTGTCAAACTATTGTTACGAGTTGTCTCATAGCTCGATAGATGGCGTTGGCGTCGAGTTAGATCTCGCAAGCGTTTTGTTACCGGCATTAGGCTAAGGTAAACTGAATGTTAAGTTTTTGTGTGAACCTTACAAGTGTGGTTATAATAAACGCGATAAGTATCGACTGTAGTGCTATATTATTTATCCCTACCTCGCCATAAACGGACCCTCGGGATTATACATACTATGAAAAATATCAAATCATTAACTGAACTTAATAATAATTCAGACGAAGACCGAACCAAGATTGAGAGGACTTCAAATAGTAGTTCCTAATTTTACGCTTATAGGAAAATTTACTTTCAACTTTTTTGATGACAAGGCGAAGCACATTTCAGAGTTTTATGATGATGGTGGTGGTAATATCATCAAGATTTATTCATTACAACTCCACAAACTGATATTATCATCTCCCTTCCTCTACAGACCTATATAGTCATCCTGCAGGATACCATCCACGCTTGTTTGATATTATCCGATTAGTCGTACTAAATGCGTCTCCTCTACATTTATGTGTCACAGTATTGTTGTGTCATAGAAACTGTGATCCAAAAGCCTCTTATGTGAGAATGAACAGGCAATTTCTGGGCTCACTCACTTCACAAGCAGTGACTTTATCTATCGTTTGCAAGCTAGCAGGCTCATAAGACATTTAAAGAATTAAAGATTTGTTATCAGTTCAGGATATTCCTAAACCGTTTTTTTTATAACTTCTTTTTTAATGGTAACTAGAGAGACATCAAATAACTACTCCCGCTTTGAGTGGAGCTAGAGGGAGTGTCAGAGATTTACTGACTAAAACCCACCTGTGTTCCTTCAACTTCAGCCCTGGCAAGTTTTCGTAGATTCTCGACTTCGAATTAGACACTCAATATAATTGTAACAATTAATACCTGAACAATTCGACATCAAGACAAGTGCGCAAGAATCTTGAACATTTTTAATGACTAAATAGAAATTTTCGCATTGCATGCTGAACTTTAGTAGCAACATGACATCCTTCAGAATCCAACAATAAATGGACAGCGCTGCTGACAATGCTTGATCCTACAAAAACAAAAATGTTTTACTTCAACAACTATTGAAAATCAGAGAAAAGAACTGGCTTGAAATATGAAACTAAGATTAAACTAAGTTTTTTTTTCGGGTGGGAAAATCGTCTAATGACATCCCCCGCTCTTGAGCAGAGCGAGGGATAGTGTCAGACTTTTACTGACTAAAAACCCACTCCTGTTCCTTCTTTGCCAGTTTTCCAGGGCCCCGGGGATCTCTTTCGCATCAACCATGGCCCCAGTAGGCTTCGACCCTGCCGGGCCACTACGGTTGCTGACATCTCCTTGAGGCGCGCGTGGAACGGTACGGGTCGTCGACGACTTGGGCCCGGCCTGGACGGTTACCGGACGATCCGACGGCGAGCCAGCCATTGCTCGCAGTCCACAATCCCACGCCTACACTGACCGGAAATCGGGATTGGGGCGTGAGGACCTTTGCCTCACGCGATCGGCCGCCTCCTTTACTAGCATTACTGCTTCGCAGAAGGAGGCGACCGCCTGCCTCTCCTGCTCGCTCCGGATCATGGCCTGTACCAAGACCCGGTGCGATAGATCGCTGCCACTGATCGCACCCACGAGGACACGGCGGTGACGAATAAACTAGGTGCCAACACAATACTTGCCACTTCGATTTTTAACCATTCAAGCGATACTTGATAGTATAATAAACCATGAGATAGTATTTCTATTGTATAAAAAAATATCTGGAACAAAACTTGAAATTATTCATATAATCAATTTGTAATTGAAAGAGATAAATTGAGTTACTCACAATGAATAAGAAAAATTAGAAGATGTTACAGAAAACTTAACTAGATAATCAGACATCGAATAAAAGCGTTACTGCGAGGAAGTTGTATGAAATTTTTGATTGTACTTACAAATGGCTGAAAACATATTTTGAAAAGGCCATAGCACCTCAAAATGTCAAAGTAAGCTTGAAACATTTGTTTGCTAATTACTTCATCATGAATATCTGCTGCTGGAGAGCTTACAGCTTGTAGATTCCAGAGGATAACTTTATCTTCCAACAGTTTAAGGAGTCGAATGGCGTAAATTATATTATAATCAAAAATAAACAAAAAAAAGAAACAGATTATAGCTTCGGTCGGCATGAATAACCGCTTGAATAAGTAATAAAAAATCACGAGGTAACTAAACAGACTAACGATTATAATGATCCAAGACCGAATGACGAAGTGATTAATACTAGTTTTATCGTTGAGGAACCTGTGTATTTTCTGAAAAGTTAAGACAAATGAAACATTGTTTTTGGTTTGGGTCAAATTAATGAAGAAATTCATAACAAACCCGAAATTATAGAAGAAACAGTCATAAAAAATGGTGACATACATTGTATCACTAGGTGATAATTGGATAACAGCTAAGAAGATATAGATGCGATATGTGAATAAAATACATAAAAATACAGTGCCCAAAAATGAAACAAAAGTACGTGATAAGCTGTTCGTAGTTATAACGCCATCTGTGATGCAATATTTAGAACATCCTAAGATTATAGTTTGGAATAGATTCAAAGGCAAAAGCATTGACTGCACATCTTTATCAATGAAATTGTTGAATTCTTCTCGATTAGATTTTCCGTTGATGTGACGACTTTTAACTTTTATATACACCATCCTTCAAACGGTTCTAAGATACTCTCTACAGTCTATTTTAATTTAGGATATATTGTGTTGATAGTATTATAATTTTACTAAACGTCTATAGTGAAGTCATTACTTCAAAATATCATTAATAGTAAGTTGAAATTATCTAAACCGACATTAAGATAAATACATATACACACTATAGTTGTTTTATTTCGGGAACTTTTTGGAATTGTATAATTTAGTTCCACCAAGCCCGTTCTATCCTCGGATTTCAAAATCTAGTTTTAGCATTTCTTAAGCACAGAGGTGGTAAAATGCCCAGTGTGGGTGAAAAATGTTTGGAAGGATTTGAGAGAGGCATTCGGTCAGCACTGGGACAGGAAAGCTAGAGAAAATAAAATGGTGTATTATAAAGTAACGTATGTAACTTAGTTTATTCTTAGTGGATTTACAGGTGCTAAACATAAATATAAACCTGTGGATATAGAAAAAATCAAAACACTACAATATATTAGGGGTTAAAGAATGAAATTGCCGTTTTTTAAGACGGGTTGCTTTGAAGTGTTATATCTTTGGATTGCCTTGGAATTATAAGTTCAAATAAACTTTATATTAAAGGTACGTTATTTTTTCAAAATTAGGTATTTATTGGTTTCTTTGTGTATTGTATTTTCTGTAATATCTGTAGTAACAATTGTTATTATCTGCAGCTTTTTGCGATTTCTTATTCGACATATAAGTACAAAAGCCTGTGTAGGAATATTCAGCGCTTCCATCGAGCACTATGCGTTATTATTAGATTTGAGGCCTTTGTGAGGCCCTTTAATGTAATCAGTCGTGTTTTGAGTACTATAAAAAACTCGCTCGAATGATCCTAATTATTAAATTATTCAAGTTCAGTTCAGTTCAGTTCTCGATTTTATCAGACTAATCCATTAAAAGTGACCTTTACTTTTGTTGTTCTTTTTAACTTAACTTGTGAAGTGAAGTTTACGGCGTTTATTTTTTAAGTGAGAAGTCATTCAATGACTTCTCCCCTCCCACTCTAAGGTAGAGTGAAAAGGCGTGTTAGACTTTTACTGACTAGAACCCACTATTATCTTTCAGTAGCCCTTTGTGTTCTAGTACCACGGTTTTCCTTTCAGAATTTATCCGTGGGCCAATGTAATAATTTTAGAGCTTTTAAGTGCTGTAGCCGCTGATTATATATCACTTGGGTTGGCCCACTTGAATAGTTTAGCTGTTCCTATATCTCTAATATTTTCATAAAATACGCCAGAATTTCATTTTTGTTATCGAATGTGCGTCGTAGATTTAACAAATTAAGTTTTTTTAATAGATAGAATGATTCAAGAAGAAGGTTTATATGTATAATACACGCACAATATAGTAGAGGAACACTGATAATTTTAGAGGTTTCTAATGTGATGTCGTAAATAAACATATTTTTTACGCTTACATTGCAAACGCTGGCTGAACCCTAAGAGGTAGATCAAAATAATGTACTACAGTATTGTACACCTTAAAAAAGTCTACAAAAAAGTCTGCGATAGTATATGTCTATCTTTTAGGTGCAACCCACAATAACCATTTTTTTATCCTATCCTTTTTACGAGAAATAATGGCTTATTTACGAAACAATTTTAAGCAATACAGCATTAATCTATATCCAATTAGGTACTTTAAATACATTGTGCATTTAATATAAATCAATAGAGCCCTTTACAGCGTGTAATCTATACATATAATAAAACAGTAACATTTTTTTCCGGTGGTATTAATTGGCGCAAAAACTACTGAACCGATCCTGTTCAAATTTTGCATACATAATCCTTATAGATCAGAGCAACTTATAGGCTATAAATTATCACGCTATTTGCTATGGGGGGTGAGCAATAATCCAAAATGTGGGTATTGAACGACATTTGCCGCGAGTTCGATTCCCTGCTACAGTTAAAAATTATGTCATTATTTTATCTTATTTTTTTGTATTAAAATAACTTTTACCATTTTTTCAAAATAAAATTGACATTTCTATTCGATATCTTCTAAATATTTTGTAAAAACTAATCAAAACACATAATAAAATCAAAGCGGCGAGTAAAATCACGTACCATAATGTTACATTATTCCATTTAGCTGCAAATTTAACTTCTAAAACGAAAATCTTCACGCTATCATCGTTAGGGAGCCAACCAGTCAATTATGACGTTTATATAAGAACGTCTATTTTATACCTTAGTCATCGAAGACCGTAGCGCAGTGGTTTCGTATCTAGACTTGCATGTAATGTAAAGGTGGTTCGAATCCCATATGGCTCTCTTAGGAGAAATTATTGTTTTATTTTTCACCGTGAATAAGATTTTTTTATATATTTTTGCATGCTTACAATTTTTTTTTATAAATCTACGTATGTAATATATCAGTAGAAATTTTTGTGAAGTGCCTATTATTAATTTTAGAGATCGATGTAGATAACTTTTATACATTAAAATTGTGTGTAACTTGATATGTTACTAATGTTTCATCGCAATTAAACAAAGCATATGAAAGACAAACGGTATGAAATCAAAGTGTTCAAGAAGTAAAATATGACACCACACGCAACTCGCAACGCCATCTAAAGACTCAAAGTAGAAATAATGATGACAATGACGGTTGAACTTCATATTAAATTTGATAGATGACATTGCGTATTTTACGTAAAAGTAAAGTAAAGGGAAACCACCCAAAGGCGATAAAAGTAAATACCTATATGTATTTAATTATTCACTTTAAAATAACACGGCCACATTTTCGGGAGGGGTTACAGGGTACCTTGCGTCGGATGGCCCCCAGGTGGACCGATGACCTGGTAAGGGTCGTGGGAATCCGATGGATGAGAGACTCACAGGACCAGTCATTATAGCGACACTTGGGGAGGTCTATGTCCAACAGTGGACGTCTTTCGGCTGAAATGATAATGATGATGATGGCACCTTCTTTTTCTTTTTTTAAGGGTGGAAATCATCCAATGACTTCTCCCGCTCTGGTGGGAGCGGAAGGGCGTGTCAATCTTTTACTGACTAAAATCACACCTGTGTCCTTTGTTTGCCAGTTGCTTTGAGGAGCGCGTGGATCACTACGCGCTGTTGAGGACTGGGCTCGGTCCGGTCAGCTACCAGACGGCTGGACGGCTAGCTACCCATTGCTGGACGTCCGCAAGCCTGCATCTACCGTGCCTGGTAGTCGGGGTCAGAATCTCGGCTCGGCGTGAGGACGTTCATTCCCTAACGTCTGCGGCCTCCTCCTTCGCTAGCATTACGGCTTTGCAGAAGGAGGCGACCGCCTGCCGTTACTCCTCGCTCTGGATCAGAGCCCAGCGCGAGAGGTCACTGACGCCGATTGCCTCCAAGAGGACACGGCGGTGCTCCGCCCTTGCAGGGCACATCTCCACTGTATGCTCCACTGTGTCCTCTGGGATGATGGCACCTTGCGGATTAATAATGGTGTGTTTTATAATTTGCAGTCACTGATTCATATAAAACGGGATCGAATGTATTTTTCTGATCACAGTTCGACAACGTATGATGTATCTCAGATTCCTTGCAGCCTTACGTCGACATCTGGACGTTACCTCCTTGCAGTGAGTGGTGACCAACATTGGAACAACCCTCTGAGGGAGGCCAGTCTCAGGGATAACACTAATCGGCTGCTACATTTTTTTACCGTAATTTCATTGTTTTATGGATACACAAGCTCAGGTCTGTTGTGGGTATTTCGAACGGTTTCTGTTCTGGGTTTGGTTGAAAGTTCCCGATATTACCATTTTGCGAATCGCCTGGAGGACCCGGTGTAGCATGCGGTGGAGGTCTATCCAGCTTGAGTGAACTACTGTGACCTCATAGAGGCAATCGGCGTCAGTAATTTCTCGGTTTGGCCATCAATATGCGAGTTCGATTTAACGGGGATACACACGTACAAGATTTCTCCGAATTAATTCATAAGTTGCAGACTCTTCATAGGGTAGTTTCCGCTGTGGAAAAAACATTGGTCTTATCTACGGGGACGTCAGTTAAATACATACCAAAATATCCTAGGTAAATGAACAAGTAATTCTAACGTCCAATATGATCAAACTGCAACAATCAAAGCTTGCTCTCGCCAATTCTTCATAAGTACTGTTTTGGAAGAAGATAGTTGATGATGATTGTAGTTTCTGGATTCAGTTAAGGTTTTGCACTATCAGTGCACGTTATCTAGCTGAAGGTCAGTGTCCCGATTATGCTCCTTCGTTTACCTCTACCAAAGCTGTCTAACTGCTTAAACTCTTCAGCGAAACATTATGGAGGCGAAAATTGTTATGGGAGATAACTCTTTCGATCAATCTTGCAGCCCTAGCAGACATCGGCCCTAGAGGGCCCTATCCATTTGCTGAAATCTCTTTGAGTCGCGCGTAGTATACTACGCGTCGTCGATTCAGGACTGCTTTGACCAGACGGTCGGACAGCACCACCGCATTCCCGTGTTTGCGATGGCTGGGAATTGCCTTGCGGCTTTCAGCACCCAGAACGTCACTTGCAGCGACAGCTGAGGAATCAGGATGTCCTATCCCTCATAGTTTCAGCCACCTTCTTTGATCGTAGTGCTTCACTGAAGGAGGCTACTGGTTGTCATTTTCTCCACCAATCGCCCCCATGAGGACAAGGCGGCACCGGCGCTCCGACCAAGCGGGACTGACTTCCACCGCATGCTCCATCGTATTCTCCTGGCGATCCGCACAATGGTGAGACCCGAGTGTTTTTTCCCGCTGAATTCGATACAAATACCTTCCGAAACACCCACATCCGGTGAGTCCTGCACAAAGAGAGGATGCCGTGACGCCTCTGTAGACACTTCTCAAAGACAGGTATTACCGCTGCGATTGTGGCGTGCTCACTGTGGCGAGGGGTTAAAATCATACTATGTTGTTTTACCAGAACATAAACCAGAAACATACATATACCCATGCATACATAAGCCTTTTCTCTTGGGGTAGGCAGAAATGACAACTGCTACGACCCATACATGCTATTTTATTCATTGACGGTCATACATCTGGATCTGGACGAGTACATAACATGTTTCCTAAAGGTAATTTGCGTTTTTACCTTTAACCGTTTTATGTTAAAGTACAATAAATAATTGCGATGCTTTCTGAATGAATTGCAAGCACAGAGTGATTGTACCGTTTTACGAACTTAACGCGGACGAAGTCGCGGGCAACAGCTAGTTTAAGTGAATATTTTCGAAGATATTACAGATTAAAATGCAGGGACATAGCGGTTGCGGTAAATAACTTGATTCTTTCAAAGATTGATGCTCCGACGAAAATATACTACTCGGTTACTTCCAGATTGGTCCCATTTTTTTCATAATCCAGTTCTGATGAGGTGAGTTTCATGAGGGATCGAGGGAATTCCTCAAATATAGAATATTAAGCCACTATAAAGTAACTTTGGTATTTTCATCGAGAACTAAATCATTTACAGTCAAAAGTAACATTTTATGAAGTGGAACTGATGATGAAGACCAGAACTAACCAACGGAACTTCACCCTCTCATGGATATCACAATGAAGATAGTTAAGTAACTATGACAATACAAATAAATAAATGGTTCTGAATAGTAATATTGAAAACGGTATCATCAAAGTGCTCTGATGATGATGTTGGAGACGAAAGGTAGGCACTGGAACTCCATAATTAATCAATGTAACCTAGCCGTGTTTGGGCTTATTAGAATTGTGTGTTGTTTGGAGGTAGGCGGAACAGAGAGTAAATTCCCGCAAACCTCCGTTGAAAAGGGAGGATCCTCCGACCAGACGGGTGTTATGTCTGGTGGGCAACTGCCCAATAGATGATTTCGGGCTATTCTATATGTTTTAATCACGCGGAGAACTTTAATTGCGCGATGGAGGATTAGTTCTTATGTGACCGTGTGCCATAGATGTCGCTACAAGATGCACTTTGGTTATAAGGTACTATCGAACTGATCTACTGATGGAGCCGGAAAGTAGGCACTGGAACCCCGCAATTAATCAATGTATCCTATATATCCTGATGATTTTCACTCTCCACCTGACACAGATCTCCACAGGACAGAGTTGTTTCAGGAGATTCCTGTTTCGGATTCGTTAAGAAGATACGAGTGAGTATTATTATTGTCCGGATCGCCGGTAGGGATCTGCTCCGCTTGGATGAAGCAGCGAAGTGTCCTCGTGGAAGCGAACTGCGGCAGTGACCAGTCTTGGGTCTTGGCCACAGTTTGGAGCAAGAGGACATGCGTGGCCCTTACGGTGAATAAAAGAAGAACATTAGTATCGATATCAATCTTTCTATTTATTTTTATTGACTCTATTAATTTAGTATTTAACAGAGAAAAGCAACTAATCTACAGATCTCTTTTAATGAATTAGCGTTACAGAATCGAGAACTGCAGCAGCACAAAATAATAGCTAGTCAAAAGACTCATCAGATGTAACAATAATGTAGCGTCGACGTAGAACAGGCCGCACGCGCTGATCTTGCTGAATGACGCTCGATGCAGACGCTGAATGTTCCTATACAGCCTTTTGCGCTCATCTGCCAAAGGATAGTTAATAGATACATTTACACAATATTATGAGTTACCAGGGGGCTACATGTGCAGAAGCAGTCATTGCCAAACAAGCGTGTCTTCGACATAGTCTTTAACCTTATAATACGCTTTTTTAGTTAGGACACGCTTAATATGGGTTTTGAACTTTCCCTCGCTAAGTTTGCAGCTTGTTATAAAAGCGTATGCTATTTAGTAAAAATGACTTGCTGATCTTAGCTAATCTCCATTTGGGTAATGAAATTTCGTGTTTACTACGCGTATTTATGTTATGAAAATCGCTTCTAATTTTGAAGAGTCCTAGGTTTTTACGAACATATAAAATACTTTTTAAGATATAAAGAGAACAGAGAGCAGAGTCAGAATATCGATTTCTTCGAATTTATTTCTGAGGGACTCGCGAGGACCCATTTTATAAATAGCCCGGATTTCTCTCTTTTGCAATACGAAAATTGAGTCTACATCAGCTGCAGATCCCCACAGTAAAATGCCATAAGACATAATACTGTGGAAATAAGCATAGTAAACTAACCTAGCTTTTTTTTTTTTTTTTTTATTCTCTATAGGTTCGCGCTTGACCGCCATCTCACCTGATGGAAAGCGATGATGCGGTCGACGATGGAACGCGCTTACCTAGAAGTAACCTATTCACTCTTGACTTAAAGATTACCGGGTTGTAGCTATCAGGAAACACACATTCCGGCAAGGAATTCCACTCCTTAGCTGTACGCACAATGAATGTGTTCCCAAAACGTTTTGTGCGTATAGGTGGAATGTCCACCATGTACCGGTGGCGCGTTGCCGTACGCCTGGTGGTCCGATGATGGAACGGGCTAGGCGGAATTAGGTTATGCAATTCCGACGCACACTCCCCGAAATGCAACCGGTAGAAAACCGACAGGCTAGCAACTCGGCGCCTATGCTCAAGACTTTGGAGCCTCGACTCAACGAGTGCATCATTGCCAATGATCCTCCTGGCACGCCTCTCAATTGCTTCAAGTGCATCAAGCTGGTAACGGGCAGATCCGTCCCAAAGATGAGAGCAGTACTCCATACACGATCGAACTTGTGCTTGATATAGTTTGAGCAGCTGTTCCGGCGTGAAGTACTGTCTGACCTTAGCGAGGATACCCAGCTTTTTTGCTGCCAGTTGAGCCTTTGCTTCAATGTATGGCCCAAAGTTGAGTGTTGACGTCAGCATAACACCAAGAAGATCAAGATGGTCGGTTATCGGCACGGTTACGCCCCGGAAAGTTGGAGCAGGGCTGAATGGGCTCCTTTTAGCGGAAAAGAGACACGCCTGGGTTTTAGCAGCATTGAACTTGACCAAATTGGCATCGCCCCATTCAGAGACTGCCTCCAAGGACAAGCTCAAGCGCTCGACCATAGCCTCTCGAAGAGACTGGATCAGTGACCCACTAGCTTGCGCGCTGGATGTGTAACTCTCAGCAACAGTGCTGTCGTCTGCATACCCAAAGGTACCGGGCTTAAGCAGATCATTAATGTGCAGCAAGAACAACGTTGCCGAGAGCACTGACCCCTGAGGGACCCCGGCATTAATGGCCATTTGACTGGACGAGCAACCATCGATGACCACTCGGATGGACCGGTCACTCAGGAAGTCTGCGATCCAAGCACACAAACCAGCAGGTAAACCGAAAGAAGGAAGCTTACTAATAAGGCTTTCGTGCCAGACCCTATCGAAAGCCTTCGAGATATCGAGGGAGACGGCAAGCGCTTCTCCGTGTTTCTCGATGGCCTCACTCCAGATGTGGATGGCATACGCTAGAAGATCACCAGTTGACCGATTTCGGCGAAAGCCGTATTGTCGGTCACTTAGGATGTCATTAGCTTCTAGGTATGCCAGGAGTTTAGTGTTGAGTACACGTTCCATAGTCTTACAGAGAACGGACGTTACTGAGATTGGTCTGTAGTTAGCTGGGTCAGCCCGACTACCCTTCTTGGGCACGGGCTGTACGTTAGCTTGCTTCCATGCAATCGGCACTTTTCCAGCCTCAAATGAAAGCCTAAATAGGCGTGTCAGGATCGGAGACAGTTCAGGCGCACACGTTCTCAGAACAATTGCTGGTATCCCGTCTAGACCACTAGCCTTGTTCACGTCAAGGTTACGCAGCACCCTGCGGACGTCCTTCTGATGTATGCGAATATCCGACATACTCGTCTCGCAACCAACAGGATTAACAGGGGGCCGCGCGTCACTAAACAGCTGTAGCTGTGGCTACATGTGTCAATTGCCTTATTTTTTTTACTGCATATACGGCTGAGCTTAATCTACCTGAAAGAGTTCTGTATGAGCGCCCCACTGCAGTTTAAAATCGATAGTTATACCTTAGAACAGTTTCCGTAATAACATCAAGAATTAGATTGACGCGAACTTGAAGGACATTCGGTAATTAGAACATTATACATTTAGTTTTATTCGCATTAAATAAGAGATTATTAGCAGCGAACCATTTTGAAAGAACAGCCAGACTTTTGTTGAAACGCAATACATCCGCATCTTTCCTATCTACTTTAAATAAGGGAAGTGTAATCAGCAAATATAATTACATCGGATAAATTAGCCATCACGTAAGGAAGGTCATTAATATAAACTAGAAAAAGGAAAGAGCCAAGAATTGAACCCTGAAGCACACCCATCTTTACTAAAGACCCCGAGAACGTCGCCCCATTAATGGTTACTTTTTGCTGCCTGTAAGATAAATAGGAAAAAACAAGATCAGCAGACCAATTCCGTAATGGTGTAATTTACAGATTAGAGTATTATGGACAACGCAGTCAAATGCTTTAGAAAGGCCACAGAATATTCCAATAGCATCCTGGGACTTCTCCCAGGATTCCAAAACTTCTGACTCCGACTACCAGCCACGGTAGTCGCGGGCTTACGGACGTCGAGCAATGGGTAGCTTGCCGTCCGGCCATCCGGTAATTGATCGGACCGAGCCCAGTCGTCAACAGCGCGTAGTGATCCACGCGCTCCTCAAGGAGATATCAGCAAACCGTAGGGGCCCAGCAGGCCCGATGCCCGCTAGCTAGAACCGCGGAGAATTTCTTAAAAGGAAAACCCGTAGTCCTAGAACGCAAAGGGCAACTGAAGGACACAGTTGTGGTTTTAGTCTGTAAAAGTCTGACACGCCCTCCCGCTCCGCCCAAAGTGCGAGAAGTCATTAGATGATTTCAACAATTTAAAAAAAAACCTGTTTTCCTTCAACTTCAGCCCTGGCAAGTTTTTGTAGACTCTGACTTTGATTTAGACACTCAATATAATTGTAACAATTAATACCTGAACAATTCGACATCAAGACAAGTGCGCAAGAATCTTGAACATGTTCAATGACTAAGTAGAAATTTTCGCATTGCATGCTTAATATTATTAGCCATATTAAATCCTTCAGAAACCAACAATAAATGGGCAGCGATGCTAAGAATGCTTGATCCTACAAAAAAAAAAATATTTTACTTCAATAACTATTGAAAATTAGAGAAAAGAACTGGCTAAGAATAAACTAAGCGCCAACATAACAATACTTGCCATATCGTTTTTAAACCAATCAAGCGTTACTTGATAGTATAATAAACCATGCGATAGTATTTCTATTATGTAAAAAAATATCTGGAACAAAACATGAAATTATTCATATAATCAATTTGTAAATTAAGTTGCTCACAACGAATACGAAAAAATTTAAAATCTTACAGAAAACTTAACTAGATAATTAGACATTGATTAAAAGCGTTACTGCGAGGAAGTTGTATGAAATTATTGATTGTACTTACAAATGGCTGAAAACATATTTTGAAAAGGCCATAGCACCTCAAAATGTCAATGTAAGCTTGAAACATTTGTTTGCTAATTACTTCATCATGAACATCTGCTGCTGAAGAGCTTACAGCTTGTAGATTCCAGAGGATAACTTTATCTTCCAATAGTTTAAGAAGTCGAATGGCGTAAATTATATTAAAATCAAAAATAAACAAAAAATAGAAACAGATGATAGCTTCGATCGAGATGAATATCGGAAAGAATAAGTAATAAAAAATGACGAGGTAACTGGACAGACTAACGGTTATAATGATCCAAGTCCGAATGACGAGGTGATTAAAACTAGTTTTATCGTTGAGGAATCTGTGTATTTTCTGAAAAGTTAATACAAATGCAACATTGTTTTTGGTTTGGATCAAATTAATAAAGAAATTCATAACAAACCCGAAATTATAGAAAAAACAATCATAAAAAATGGTGAGATTCAGTGTATCACTAAGTGATAAGTCGATAATAGCCATGAAGACATAGATGCGGTATGTGTATATAATACATAAAAAAATAGTGCCCACAAATGAAAAAAAAGTACGTGATAAGCTGTTCGTAGTTATAACGCCATCTGTGATGCAATATTTGGAACATCCTAAGACTATATTTTGGAATAGATTCAAAGGCAAAAGCATCGACTGTACATCTTTATCAATGACATTACTGAATTCCTCTCGATTAGATTTTCGGTTGATGTGACGTCTTTTAACTTTTATATACATCATCCTCCAAACGTTTCTACAATACTCTCTATAATCTATTTTAATTTAGGATATATTGTTTTAATAGTATTATAATTTTACTAAACGTATATAGTGAAGTCATTACTTTAATGAGTTGAAATGACCCGAACCTGAACTACAGAATTACTTCTTAATCTTGTTAATGGTCTAAAATATACACATTGTATTTGTTTTATTTCGGGGACAGTGCGTTGGAATTGTATAACTTAGTTCCACCACGCCCATTCTATCCTCGGATTTTAAAATGTAGTTTTAGCAATTCTGGTTAAATGAAGAAGAATGTTTGGAAGGATTTGGGAAAAGCCTGTGCTCAGCGTTGGGACAGCAAAGATAGAGAAATTAAAATGGTGTATTCCAAAATAACTTACACACTTACTTTATTCTTAGTGGACTTACAGATGCCAAACATAAATATAAACTTGTAGATATAAATAAATCAAAACACGACAATATATTTCTGGAAATTAAAGGACACTCTATACAAACCAACTATATTCAGGAAATAATAGGAACAATTCTATTTAACCATTGAAAATGTTCAAGATTCTTGCTAAGATATCAAGATATTTTCTTCCATCCGACATCAGGATGTTGGATTGTTTTGATATTTAGTTTGTTTAACATGGACTTTAAAATTTTTCCCGTCGTTAATAGATATGAGATTCTAAGAAGTTGTACCTGTCAGTTTTGTTGACTTGATTGGAGGAAATCATACATATATATCAGGTCGCACTGTACGTGAGGATAAATCTCGACCTTTACCCAAAGTTGCACCAGAAGCAGGGGTCAGTTATCGATGGTCTCAAAAACGCTCACCAAATCTCCCAAGACGACTCATGTTATGGGCCCGTCAGTTTATAATCAACTGAATGCAGCTATTTCTGGTTCCCCGACTGTAGGGAGTTTTAAAGCTCGTTTGAAAAAATTACTTATCGAGCAAGCTTTTTATTCTTTTGACGAATTTATGATTTAACTTTGACGCAAATATTAATTTGGACTGAAAGTTATTCTGACTTTTATTATGATTTATTTTATTTTGATTTGTGATTTGACTTCGATTTATTTGTTTTCTTGTATTTTCTTTTATCTGTTTCATATTTTTTATTATTTGACATTGTAATTTAATCATTTTTTGACTAATTATAATGTGACATTCTGTTATAACTTGTAAGAATCCCTTACCAATAAACTACTATGAGTATGACTACGACTATGATTATTTTAGCGTAGTTACTAACGATAATTTTTACCATTAAAATAATAACTTCTTTTGTGTGTTTAGTAAAATTACCATCAATACAATATGTATTCATAATTTAAGTAGTGTGTAGTAGTGAGTATTGTAGAAACGTGTGAAGAATGATGTGTATAAAAGTTAAGAGTCGTCAAGTCGACCGAAAAATGAATCGAGAAGAATTCAATAATATCATTGACAAAGATGTACAGTCGATGCTTTTGCCTTTGAATCTTTTCCAAAATATAACTTTAGGATGTTCTAAATACTGCATTACAGATGGCGTTATAACTCCAAACAGTTTCTCACGTACTTTAGTTTCATTTGTGGGCACTGTTTTCTTGTGTGTTTTATTCATTTACCGCATCTATTTGTTTATGGTTTACAGAAACTTTTCCCTTAGTGGTACATTGAATGTTTCCACTTATTACGACTGTATCTTCTATAATTTCGGATTTTTAATGAATTTCTTTGTTAATTTCATCCAAACCAAAAACAATATTGCATTTGTTTTAATTTTCCAGAAGATACACAGACTCCTCAACGATAAAATTCGTTTTAATCGCCTCGTCATTCGGACTTGGATCATTATAATCGTTGGTTTTTTTGGTTATATCTCGATTTTTTATTACTTGTTATTCCGGATACATATGAAAATTCAGGCTATCATTTGTTTCTGTTTTTTGTTCGTTTTTGATTTTAATATAATTTACGCCACCCGACTCCTTAAACTGTTGGAAGATAAAATTATCCTCTGGAATCTACAAGCTGTAAGTTCTCAAGTAGCAGATGATCATCATGAAGTAATTAGCAAACAAATGTTCCAAGCATACATGGACGTTCTGAGGTGCTATGGCCTTTACAAAATATGTTATCAGCCATTTGTAAGTACAATCAATAACTTCATATCATTTTCTCACAGCAACGCTTCCAAGTGATTTCTAACTATCTAATTATTCATCACGAGCAACTCAATTTACGGCGAGTATCCACCCTTACGTTTTTGAAACTTCAACGGTCCGGACTAAGCGTTTCGCTTCGTCGTTTATACCGCGTACATCGTAGGACTGGAACAATTTGCCTGCTGCGGTCTTCCCGTCCAACTATAATTTAGGTGTCTTCAAGGCTAGAGTGAATAGGCTCTTAATAAATTAGTGCGCCTGACCATCAATGATTGCATCTCCGCTTACCATCAGGTGGGATCGCAGTCAAATACTGGTTTATATCAATTAAAAAAAAAAAAAAAATACGAATTGATTTCATGTTTTGTTCCAGGTACTTTTCTATATATTAGAAATACTATCTCATGGTTTATTGTACTATCAAGTAACACTTGATTGGTTTAATAGCGATATGGCAAGTATTGTGTTGGTATTCTCAGTTTTACATTTCAAGCCAGTTCTTCTTTCTGATTTTCAACAGTTGTTGAAATAAAACATTTTTATTGTTGTAGAATCACTCATTCTTAGCATCATTGTCCATTTATTTTTGAGTTCTGAAGGATGTCACGTGGCTAACAATATTCAGCAAGCAATGCGAGAAATTTTATTTAGTCATTGAAAATGTTCAAGATTCTTGCGCACTTGTCTTGATGTCGAATTGTTCAGGTATTAAGTTTGTTACAATCATATTGAGTGTCTAAATCGAAGACTGAGTTTACAAAAACTTGCCAGGGTTGAAGTTAAAGGATCACAGGTTTTTTTTTAGATGGTTTAGTCATCTTATGACAAAGCACGCTCTTGGGCGGAGCGAGAGATAGTGTCAGACTTTTACTGACTAAAACCCACTCCTGTTCCTTCGTTACCTTCGTCTCAGGGCCTCAGGTTTCATTTTCACACTACCCGTGGCGCCAGTAGGCAGTAGTTGCCTCACGCGATCGGCCACCTTCTTTGCTAGCATTACTGCTTCGCAGAAGGAGGCGACCTCCTGCCACTCCTCCTCGCTCCGAACCATGGCCTGTTCCAAGGCCCGGCGCGAGACATCGCCGCCGCCGATCGCCCCCCACGAGGACACAGCGTTGCTCTGCCCAAGCGGGGCACACCTCCACCGTGTGCTCCACCGTGTCCTACGAGCAGTGCACACAGCGGCGACACCCGGGCGTCCGCAGGAATCCGGTGCAGGAACTTCCCTAACTTACCGTTTCCGGTAATAACCTGCGTCATGCGGAAGGTGAGGACGTCGTGAGATCTTTCCAATCACGCCTCAAAGAGGGGGCTTACCGCCATAATTGTGGCGCGCCCAAAAGAACACAGGTGGGTTTTAGTCAGTAAATCTCTGTCATTCCCTCTAGTTCCTCTCAAAGCAGGAATAGTTATTTGATGACTTCCTTGTTTCTGTTTCAGTTACCATTTAAAAAAAAAAAACTGTTTAGGAATATATGTCCTGACCAGAATTCTTTATACGTCTAATGAGCCTGCTAGCTTGCAAACGATAGATAAAGTCCTGCCTGTGAAGCGAGTGAGCCCAGAAGTTGCTTGTTCATTCTTACATTAGAAGCTTTTGGATCACAGTTGCTATGACACAACAATGAAGCACGAGAACACTTTCGCAAGAAGTTGGTAGATTCATCACACTCTTGATTTGTTGTATTCGTTTTTCTCTCAATATCATTCTTTATTTGTATGTATGTATCTAAGTATATATTTATTATTGTTCTTATTTCCTCTCTGTCAGTCTTCTTTTAAGCTGCACCTTCCATTTTATATCTCTGCACCACCCTAAGGTCGACTGGTAGAAAATGCCTAAGGCATTAAGTCCGCCTTTGTACAATGTTTCATTAGTGCATAAAGTTTTAAATAAATAAATAAATAAATGCTGTGACATATAAATGTAGAGGAGACGCATTTAGTACGACTATTCGTGGATGGTGTCTTGCAGGACGTGTAATAGGTCGGCAGTGGCAGAGAGATGGTGATATCAATTCGTAGAGAATTAATGAATGAATCTTGATGATATTAATAGCTACTTCTTTTAAAGATTATTCTTCGACAGATGAGCGCAAAAGGCAGTACAGGAACGTTCAGCGCTTGCATCGAGCGTCATTCAGCAAGATCAGCGCGTGCGGCCTGTTCTACGTCGACGCTACGTTATTGTTACATCTGATGAGTCTTTTGACTAGCTATTGTATTCTGCTGCTGCAGTTCTCGATTCTGTAACATAAATTCATTAAAAATGATCTGTAGATTAATAAAATAAAAATAAACAAGATAATGAAGTCATTTCGTAATTCCTATTTTGATCGTAAATATTAGTGTAGGTAATGATAAATTTCCCATTAAAGTAATTACTTCCTTGACTGCGTTTAGTAAAATTACTATCAATACTAAACCATATGTTTAAGTAGATTGTAGTGTGTATTGTAGAGCCGTTTGAAGAATGACGTGTAAAAAAGTACATAAGTACGTAGTTTATCATATCGACCGAAACATCAATCAAAAAGAATTTAATACTGTCATTGATAAAGATGTACAGTCGATGCTTATGCCTTTGAATCTATTTCAAAACATAACCTTAGGATGTTCCAAATATTGCATCACAAATGGTGTTATAACTCCGAACAGCTTATCACGTACTTTGGTTTCATTTTTAGGCACTGTTTTCTTATGCGCTTTATTTATATATCGCGTCTATATTATTATGGTTTATAACAGATGTGCACTTTATGGTATAATGTATTTTTCTTTTTATTTTGATTGTATCTTCTATTGTTTCGGGTTTGTTATGAATTTCTTTGTTAATTTTGTCCAAACCAAAAGCAATATTGCATTTGTCTTCACTTTCCAGAGGATACACAGATTCCTCAATGATAAAACTACTTTTAAGAATTTCGTCATTCGGACTTGGATCATTACAATTGTCGGTCTGTTAAGTTATATCTTGTCTTTCAATTATTTATTACTTCGGACATTCATGGCAACTGAGCATATCATCGGTTTCTATTTTCTGTTCGTTTTTGATTTTAATATAATTTATGCCACCCGACTCCTTAAACTGTTGGAAGATAAAGTTATCCTCTGGAATCTACAAGCTGTAAGTTCTCAAGCAACAGCTATTCATGATGAAGTAATTAGCAAACAAATGTTTCAAGCATACATTGATGTTTTGAGATGCTATGAACTTTTCAAAATATGTTTTCAGCAATTTGTAAGTACTTACACTCAATATATTAATTTACCTTTCTCGCAGTATCGTTTTCAATCGTTCTTTTTATAGAATTATTTTTTCAGTGCATCTGGTTCGTAAAACATTACATAACAAATCATTAAATAAAATTTCAAATAAGTTTACAAATTGTAATAATGACAAGTTTCATATTTTATTTCAGATACTTTATTATATATTAGAAATACTTTGTCACGGCTTATTGTATTATCAAGTAACGCTTGATTTGATTAAAAATGAAGTAGTAAGTATTGTGTTCTACCTTGTTTTTTCTTATATACTAAGATCCCAGAGCTGTCAGACATAACTTAATCAGACATCAGACATTTACAAATAAGTTTAGTTAATTAATTATTTTTTTGAGCTTTAAAGTGTCTGACAGAAGTTTTGGTCCATGGAAATTGTCTGACACTTATGATACTACTTTAGAACAATATTCTACAAAACATCTATAAAAATTTAAGTTAAGTTATTCTTATTTTTAGTTCTCTTTCTCACCTGGTGCCTGCCCAGGGGCTCCAAGGAGGAGCTCCACAAGCATACAGGTATTCAAAGTACATGAAACGCTACTGAGAACCTAAAGTTTCATCCATGTGAAAATAAGTTATGTCAGACAGCTCTGCAATCTTGGTCTATTTGTTTCATATTTCGAATCACTTCTTTCTTTAATCTGATCTGGGAGTAAAATATTTTATTTATTGTAGAATCAAGCGTCCTTACAATCGCTGTCCACTTATTTTTGGTTATGGAAGGATATGATGTGGCTTATAATATTCAACAAGCAATGTGAGAAATTCTATTCAGTCGTTGAAAATGTTCAAGATTCTTGCGCGCTTGTCTTGATGTCGAATTGTTCAGGTAATAAGTGTAACACAATCGTCTCTAAATCGAAGTTAGAGTCTACAAAAACTTGTCTGGGGTGCGGGACAACTTAAGAAACGCGAATAGGTTTTAATCAGTAAATAAATAATAATACTCCGTTTCCTTCCACCCATAGCGGGAAAAGTTAATTGTTGTTTTTAGGGTTCCGTAACTCAAAAGGAAAAAACGGAACCCTTACAGGATCACTTTGTTGTTCGTCCGTCTGTCTGTATGTTTGTCTATCTGTCTGTCTGTCTGTCAAGACCCTTTATCTCGGGAATATGTGAAGGTATCGAGTTGAAATTAAAATCATATAATCATGTCTGCGGTCCCTTGAAACTATGAAAAAATCAAACTTCTGAGTAAACGAAAAAAAAAGATACGGCTGTTTATGTCACAAAAATCGCATATCAAAGAAATGAAAATTCATAGGGTACTTCCCGTTGACCTAGAATCCTGAAATTCGGCATAAAGCTAGGTCATATAGCACAGGTATAGGAATAAACCTGAAAACAGTAAATTTGTTGTTACCTATGTCACAAAAAAAAATACAGTTTTGCAATTTGGAAAAATCTTCGTGACTCCATTCGGGAATTGTAGTTGATGCGTGAGTCCGACTCGCCCACTTTTTATGTTACTCCAAAAAAATGGGTCTTGGAGATGTAATAAAAAATCTTTATGATTATTATTTTATAGATGAGCCTAAAAGGCTGTATAGAAACGTTCAGCGCTTGCTCAAGCTGCCAAAGGTGGTGACTGAACTTAGGGAGGGAAAGTTCAAAACCCATATTAAGCGTATCCTAACTAAAAAAGCGTATTATAAGGTTAAAGACTATGTCGAAGACACGCTTGTTTGGCAATAACTGCTTTTGCACATGTCGCCTCCTGGTAACTTATAATATTGTGTAAATGTATCTATTAACTATCCTTTGGCAGATGAGCGCAAAAGGCTGTACAGGAACGTTCAGCGTCTGCATCGAGCGTCATTCAGCAAGATCAGCGCGTGCGGCCTGTTCTACGTCGACGCTACGCTATTGTTACATCTGATGAGTCTTTTGACCAACTATTGTATTGTGCTTCTACAGTTCTCGATTCTGTAACACTAATGCATTATATGTGATCTGTAGATTTGATATCTTTGTCTTTAAAAAGCCTAAAAGAAGAATGCAAATTTTCGCTCACATCTTTCCTTTTAAATATAACAAAATAGTCCCTACCGCATCTATCTGTATCAGTGTTTCACTGATAGACAGAGTAACTCATGAAGGACGTTTAGATGTACCATGCATAATATAGTCATTCATGAAAACTATCAACAATGGACAAACAGTACATTTTGATACAAGTGGAGAAAGTTTGCCATTGCAACCGAGGTGAAATTCACCCGAGCCGTACAGATGAGGGTGGAGCCGAATGCTTCATAACACCTTCGCCAACGGGTAGCACGAATTGCTCCTCAGCCGCAATGACAAATTTTCTCCACTTATATAGACAATGGCTTCATTGAGAACTTTCATCTCATTAAAATACAAACATAATTGTTTAACGGCCTGGGAGTTATCATTGGTGCTCGAGTTTGTCACAGATTTGATGATGTCCGAAGTGCCCTTCACTTCTAATGGAAAAAAGATATTACTCACCTTTTTTTAAACTCACTCTTGTTGAGATTTGTAACCCTAGCAACGGTTATGCGGCTAGTGTCTAGATTAATTATGTCCATCACTGTGACCGTATAGCGGTCAGAAAAATACCCCGAAAGTATAGTGTAGAATAGAATAAAGTAGAGTTGAGTAGAGTATTGTAGAGTAGAGTAGAGTAGAATAGAATAAAATAAACTTTATTGTAAACCAAAATAGTAACAAAACGTTTGCACTAACTTAAATCTATGGGTAAAAAGGCGGTCTTATCGATGACAGCGATATCTACTAGACAACCGTAGGATGCACTGTAAGAAAAAAAAGCTCGATCAACCACTAAATTAGGTATCGTAAGTAAAGATAGATTGGTCACATGCTTTGTTGGGATTCTGACGATCACATACCTAAACAGATGTTGAATTCCGTGTCGTATTTCTTTCCGTGCTTGATACGTTCCTAGCACGGTCATGACATGATATGGTGTACTGGACAGTCTTCTTTAGGCTCTCTTTTCGGTTATCGAGATATATTTTTTTCGATCATTTTGATCTCTCCTAGCAAGAGCGTTACATATTGCATCTCCCTATATCTTTTCTGAATAACTTCATATCCGAGGAACTAGCCTAGGTACTCAATACTCAATACTTTATTGCATTCCATATTATGTACATATAGATGGTATAAATATTGTCAAGATCAATATGGACCCTGTCGGGCACAGCAAAGTTACGAGAGAGGACGAAGACTAAGTAACAATTCATGGAATTAATTAATTATTATTATAGGTAATTAAATGTTTAAAAGGTTAATAGATGTATATGTATATTATTGTGTGGTGAATTATGTTACATATTTTAATTTATTTTGTCATCGTTATTTTTAAATTATGTACCTACTATGTATATTTAAATTAAATTATTTATGCATGTTTTTATGTTATTATATTGTTTATTGGTAAATTATGTCTAATTTTTTTTTAATTTTTTTTAGGTATCTATTCATCAGGTAATCTCACACGGTGTCCAGACCAAACAGAGAGATTTATAAAGACATAAATAAAACCCAAGAAATCAAAAGTTCATTAAAATACAAAACAGACATCACAATTGTTTCCACCTTGAAGATCTAATCACTTTCGCCAAACCTTGGTAATGACTTTAGTCTCAGACTGGACCGGTGTTACCAGTTTATGGAACTTTGAACATAACTGTTAACTATTATATCTTTGAACACACTGGTAACATCGTAATAGGCTGAAAGTGAAAGTACGGCGTGGCTCTTGTAACAGCGACGAAAAGGATATAGGCTCAATTCACACCGAAATGGCAGCGAAACGGCGAGCAGTTTTAGTGTTATATAATTTTAAACTTTATTTTCATGGTTTGTTGTCAGTGTTGTTTGTTGTTGTTGTGTTTATTTTGTTGTTTTTGTTTGTTTGTTGTTTTTGTGGTTGTTGTTGTTGATACATAGTATCGCTTGAGAAACTTGAAAAAGTCGCGAGGCCGCCCGCGGCTCCACGGGCACTGCGACGCTCGTGGCTCAAGCAATACTAAGTATTACAGTAATGAAAATAAAGTTTAAAATTATATGACACTGAAACTGCTCGCCGCTTCGCTGCCATCTCGGTGTGAATTGAGCCTTAGTGACTCAGTTTGGTAGACTTGAAATGGACTCGATTGGGAAAAGTAAAAAAAAAAAACATTTTTTTATTATTTCGCATAGTCCACTTATAAAACATCAGCTAGTGCACGCTTCCAATTGGTCGTTTTCTATGGAGAAGAACCGGCAAGAAACTCCATGGTTACTCTTTTTACGTCGAGGCCAAAAGATCCCATGGGTGCTCTCCAACACCATGGACGGACCTCATCAATTCTGTGACAAACTCGAGTATTATTGACAACTCCCAAGCCGTTAAACGCAGAGCTGCATGGCGTCGCTTCATGAGAGAAGCGGTGAGGTAAGACATGACCACGACCACTCTGTCCAGAGTGCACGATTGAGCAGAAGAAGACTTCAATTTGACTGAATCTGTTTAAAATCATGATAGAGCCATCGTATAACCTGTAATATATACTTACCTGTGATTGAATACGCGGCATTGAGAGGTATAAGTCAGGGCTGTGGGTTTGTTCGTAAGAGGAACCACGGCCCTAGAACGCAAAGGGCAACTGAAGAAACACAGGTGGGTTTTAGTCAGTAAGTTTTGACATGTCTTCTCGCTCTTCCCAAAGCTGGCGAAATTATTTAATGATTTTCTTTAAAAAAAGTGACTTGAAGATATACGAATGTGTGACAACTGACAATTTTTTTTTAGAAAAGTCAACTAAATGAACACAGGTGGGCTATTAATAGTCAATAAAAGTCTGTCACTCCCTCTCGCTCCACTCTAGAGCAGAAAAAATCATGTGATGATAAAAATCGTAAAAGTTATTTTCTATCTAATTGATTGGTATGGGCTGCGGGAATAGTTCGAAAGAGTAACTATAGCCCTGGAACACAAAGGACAACTGTAGAAACATAGATGGTAAACCCCCATAGCCCGCCGTCTGACTGTCCGGTAACCGTCCGAACCGAGCTCAAGTCGTCGACGGCGCGTACTGTTCCACGCGCGCCTCAGGGAGATGTCAGCAAATCGTAGAGGCCCAGCAGAGTCGAAGCCTACTGGGGCCATGGGTAGTGTGAACACGAAACCCGGGGCCCCGGGACGAAGGCAACGAAGGAACAGGAGTTGGTTTTTAGTCGGTAAAAGGCTGACACTATCTCTCGCTCCGCCCAAGAGCGGGATTTGTCATATAATGATTTTTCAATCTAAAAAAAACCCCAATTAAAGTCATGCACGGGCTTGCTGCTCCACTCAGAGCGGAAGAAGTAACTTGATGATATGCTACCTCAAAAAAATTGTAGGTAGGATATCAGCCTAATAAAGAACAATACGTTAAGGTATATTACAACCCTGAAACTTCAGTACAAGGCAAATCTAATTTAATATTATGATATCCATGAAATTAAAAAGAAATTACAAATTTTATAATCAATTGAAGGAAGTCGGGACCTTGAAATTTGAGGGTCAATTATAGAACTTTGATTGCCGTTCTTTGTTCCCATCAGGGGCGCCGGCTTTTAAAAAACCTCATGGGTGCTCATGCTCATTTGATGTCTCGAAAAAGTGCACACTGATCGACTGACAAATAAATAAATGTCCTACTAACATACTGCGTGCTAAATTACTAATTATCTACACTAATATTATAAAGAGGAAAACTTTGTTTGTTTGTTTGTAATGAATCGGTGTTGTCCGTATGGTGTTCGGACGTAAAGAATTACACCATCCCATCTCTTCCCGTGGGTGTCGTAAGAGGCGACTAAGGGACATACCAGAGAATGGGCAGCAGCATTCTCTGTGCATTATAACAACTACACTGCGATCGCCAACCCGTCTGCCAAGCGTGGCGATTACGGCAAACCCCCCCCCCCCCCCCCCCAAATATGACAAGCAAAATAAAGAAATGGCCCCTAGTGCCCGGCAGCCCGTCTACCCTTGACTCCGATAGCGGTCAAGGCCACGGCGAGGCAAGGGGTGCTAAGAATCACCGGATGGGATCCGGCTACCCTAAAAAACAACGACTGGACCTGGCAACATATAACACACGCACACTGAGGACCGACGAGAAGATCGCCGAACTTGAGGAGGAATTGAGCAGGTTGCGATGGAGTATTATTGGATTATCTGAAGTCCGAAGACAGGGGGAGGACACGATAATTCTTAAATCCGGTAACCTGCTCTATTTCCGGGAGGGTGACCAGCAGTCCCAGGGCGGTGTCGGGTTTTTCGTTCACAAGTCCCTTGTGAACAATGTGGTGAAGATCGAGAGTGTGTCGACGAGGGTGGCGTACCTCATACTCAGGATATCGCCAAGATATTCGCTGAAGGTCATACAGGTTTACGCCCCGACCTCGACGCACCCCGACGACGAAGTAGAGACCATGTATGAGGATGTATCCAGTGCCATGCATGGTTTTAAAACTCACTTCACCGTGGTCATGGGGGACTTCAACGCGAAACTGGGCAAACGAGATGGGGACGAGCTGAGAGTAGGGCAATTTGGATTTGGACGTCGGAATCACCGGGGACACCTACTGGCTAGTTTTATGGAGAAGGAGGGCCTCTACATGATGAACTCCTTCTTCAGAAAACGTGAGCATAGGAGGTGGACCTGGCAAAGTCCCGACGGTGCGACTAGAAATGAGATTGACTTCATTCTGTCGACGAAGAAGCAAATATTCAATGATGTCTCCGTGATCAATGCGGTGAAAACTGGAAGTGATCACCGCATGGTAAGAGGCACATTGAATATCAATATTAAGCTTGAAAGGTCTCGACTGGTGAAGTCTACGCTCCGTCCAGCACAGATCCAGATCCATAACTCCGAGAGTTTTCAGCTCGAACTCCACAATCGTTTCGAGTGCCTAGGAAGCTCCGTGGACGAATATAACGATGGGTTCGTGGAAACTGTCCATACGGTGGGGTCTAAATTTTTCAAGACTCACTGTACAAAAAAGAACAAGAAGCTGTCAGAACAAACTCTCGAGCTTATGAAGAAGAGGCGTGAGATGACTTTGCAGTCTTCAGATGATGCGTGCATATACCGGCAGCTCAATAAACAGATCTCAAAGTCTCTGAAACGCGATCTGCGCCGATTTAATACCGAGAGGATTAAAGATGCGATTGAGCGGAATAAGGGCTCTAAAGTATTTGCACGAGATCTGTCTATTGGGCAGAGTCAGCTCACGAAACTGAAGACCGACGATGGCAGAGTCATATCCGCCAAATCGGAGCTACTGGGAGAGATCGAGGCTTTTTATGGACAGTTGTACACGTCAATCTCCGAACCCACGGCAAATCTAGCAAACGACCCAAGAGCTAGATTGACTCGACACTATACCGAAGATATCCCGGACGTCAGCCTGTACGAGATTAGGATGGCTCTGAAGCAGTTGAAGAACAACAAGGCGTCGGGTGAAGACGGAATTACGGCCGAGCTCCTGAAGGCGGGTGGAAAACCGGTCCTAAAGGCCCTTCAGAAGTTGTTCGATTCCGTCATACTCGAGGGAAAAACGCCACAGGCACGGAGCAGAGGTGTGGTGGTACTCTTCTTTAAGAAGGGTGACAATACCCTACTGAAGAATTACAGGCCCATCTCACTTCTGAGCCATGTCTACAAGCTGTTTTCCAGAGTCATCACGAACCGTCTTGTGCGCAGGTTCGACGACTTCCAGCCTCCCGAACAAGCCGGATTTCGAAAAGGCTTCAGCACAGTAGACCACATACATACGCTGCGGCAGGTTATACAGAAGACCGAGGAGTATAATCAGCCTCTCTGCTTAGCGTTTGTGGACTATGAGAAAGCCTTTGATTCGATCGAGACTTGGGCTGTACTGCAGTCTCTTCAACGGTGCCAGATTGACTATCGGTACATCGAAGTGCTGAAGTGTTTATACAAAAACGCCACCATGTCAGTCCGACTTCAGGACCGGACCTCGAAACCTATCCTCCTGCAGCGGGGTGTGAGGCAAGGAGCCGTTATTTCTCCGAAACTCTTCACGGCTGCAATGGAGGATGTCTTCAAGGTTCTGGGGTGGAGAGGGCTAGGCATCAATGTCAATGGCGAGTACATCACTCACCTTCGATTTGCCGACGATATAGTAGTCATGGCTGAGACTACTGAGGAGCTCAGTACAATGCTCGGTGACCTCGGTAGAGCTTCCGAAAGAGTGGGACTTAAAATGAACATGGACAAAACCAAAGTCATGGTAAACATCCATGTAGCACCCACTCCTATCAAGATCGGAGACTCTACACTCGAAGTTGTGGACGACTACGTTTACCTGGGACAGACAGTCCAGTTGGGTAGGTCTAACTTCGAGAAAGAGGTCAATCGTCGAATCCGACTCGGCTGGGCAGCGTTCGGGAAGCTGTGCGGTGTCTTCTCGTCCAATATACCACAGTGTCTCAAGACAAAAGTCTATGACCAGTGTGTGTTGCCAGTGATGACATATGGCTCCGAAACGTGGTCGCTTACAATGGGCCTCATCAGAAGGCTTAAAGTTACTCAAAGGGCAATGGAAAGGGCTATGCTCGGAGTATCCTTGCGGGATCGCGTCAGAAATGAGGATATCCGCAGGAGAACCAAGGTTACGGACATAGCCCGAAGAATCGCCAAACTTAAGTGGCAGTGGGCAGGGCACATTGCTCGCAGAACAGATGGTCGATGGGGACGAAAGGTTCTGGAATGGCGACCACGTACCGGAAAACGCAGCGTTGGAAGGCCTCCCACAAGGTGGACCGATGACCTGGTGAGGGTCGCGGGAATTAGATGGATGCGAGACGCACAGGACCGGTCATTGTGGCGGCATTTGGGGGAGGCCTATGTCCAACAGTGGACGTCTTTCGGCTGAAATGATGATGATGATGAATGAATAGGCTCAAAAACTACTGGACCGATTTAAAAAATTATTTCTCCATTCGAAAGCTACATTATCCACGAGTAACATAGGCTATATTTTATTTTGGAAAAAAATAGGGTTCTGTAAGATGTTTGAGTTTTTCGGACACAAGGTGTAAAAAGTCAACCAGAAAAGTTAATTATTTTGAGTACGCTGCCTAAACTATAAAAGATAGAACCATAAAATGTTCTAATTAATTGTAGATCTTATAAATATCTACCAAAGTTTGTTAGAAGAAACCTACTTTTACGCGGGCGAAGCCGCTTGCAGAAGCTAATGTTTGATAAAGATATAAAATAAACCAATAAATAAAAATGAAACTAGTTTTTCTTATCAAGAAATATTATAATTTATACGTAACCTAAAAGGCGATTACTGATCTGTTTCTTGATGTCTATTCTCAGGGGTGCTCGGCACGCACTGTTCATTTCTCATGGGTGCTCGAGCCCCCGAGCACCCACGCAGTCGGCGCCCCTGGTTCCCATGATCATACTCTGCCTTATAATGTTCCCACTGTTGGGACTCCGGCCTACTCTCTAGGAGAGCGAATGGGCCGTAATCCACCACGCGGGCCCAGTGCGGGTTGGTGAGTGTCACATGTCTTCGAATTTTTGGTTGTAGGACATGCCGGTTTCCTCACGATGTTTTCCTTCACCGTTTTGAGAGCAGTGGTGATGAAATAAATTACACAAAGTAATGCGCCTGGCTGGGTTTGAACCCGCGACCTACAACTTGTAAGTCGAGGCCGTTACCACTCGGCCGCCACTGCTCCCTGCTCCCATGATCATGATAGATGCTAATCTCGAGAAAAACTTTGAATGAATAGATGCAATAAGTAGCAACTGACCATGATTTGAATTTTTCATAAATCTGTTTCGTTACAATAGGCTATTTATTTACCCTGTACTTACCGATAAGCTAATGCCGATTGCATATAGCGGAGATGAGAATATTAAGATAAATGTGTGGTGTGACGAGAATGGATAAAATGAGAAATGAATATATTAGGGGAAGTTTGAAAGTGGCGCCAGTGACTGAAAAGTTGAAAGGGAATCGTTTGTCTTGGTATGGTCATGTGAAGAGGAGGGATGAGACGCATGTTACTAAAAGAGTTATGAGTTTACATGTGGATGGATGGAGAGGGACAGGAAGACCAAAAAAAAGATGGATGGATTGTGTGAAGAGTGATATGAAAGAAAAGGATGTTAGTGATAGTATGGCGAGTGACAGGGCAGAGTGGAAGAAAAAAACGTGTTGCGCCGACCCCAAATAACAAGGGACAAGGGCAGGAAGATGATGATGTCTGATATGCTAATAGCATTCATGTAACCGAATTTGACGGATGGCCGTTGGGGCCGAAAGGTTCTGGAGTGGCGACCGCGTACCGGAAGACGCAGTGTTGGAAGGCCCTCTACAAGGTGGACCGATGACCTGGTGAAGGTTGCGGGAATCCGATGGATGCGAGACGCACAGGACTGTTCTTTGTGGCGACATTTAGGGGAGGCCTATGTCCAGCAGTGGACGTCTATCGGCTGAAATGATGATGATGATGATAAACCGAATTTGGCCTCATAATCTCTTGCGAAAGAAAAGCACTTCTTTTTAAGGCGCTGACTCCCGAGCGTTATAAAACAGTGACTTTCTGAAGCCTACTCCTCTGTAACGGCTAGGTCAATAGGTTTGAAAAAAATATATGTTTATTTTAGATTTATGTTCAACATTATCAACTTATGATTTTTTCCTAAGACTTATACTTTTGCCAAAAAAAAAAACATTTTTAGCAACATGATATTTTTTCGCTTGTTTTCCCTACTCCTTATAAACAGATTTGATCTTTAGAAATATGTTTACCCCAAAATATTGCTGGTTAAGTGTTCTTCAGAATGTACATAGCATATGTAAATCAATCATTATTTCGCAAAAAAAATTGATTTAAAGGTCAGCAGGGCTCAATCCGAGCGCAGCTGGCCGGAATTAAATGCACAGATAATCGGCAGGACTATTTATTTATTTATTTATTTATTTATTTATTTAAACTTCATGCAACACAAAGTACAAAGGCGGACTTAATGCCTTAGGCATTCTCTACCAGTCAACCTAGGGTGGTGAAGAGACAATATGGTAGGTGCATAAAAGTGTAATTTTACACGAAAAACAAGATAAAAAAAAAGTATACATATAATTAAAATGCACATACATATATATTTAATATAATATATATACATATATATTAATATAAAGTAAAGAAAGAAGTTTTGAGACGATTCTGCTATTGAAGGAGCAAATGATTCCGCACCTTCCGCTTAAATGCATATCGACTTTCGATTTTATTATGAATAATATAATTATTTTATTAGAGTGAGAAATTATTTCTTTTAATTCTATATCGATTATTATATCTATTTTATTCGATTGAATATCTTTATTATTTATAATATTTGTTTTTTTAATTTCTTCTGTTGTTATTTATTATAGAAAAAGATATATAAAATCTGAATTAAATTTAATGCGATTTATTATTTTAGTTTTATTATTTGTTTTTTCAATAATATTATTAAATATTAGTCCTAATATTATTAGAATTTTATTAGGTTGGGATGGTTTAGGGTTAGTTTCTTATTGTTTAGTTATTTATTATCAAAATTTAAAGTCTTATAATGCAGGGATATTAACTGCTTTAAGAAATCGTATTGGGGATGTTTTTATTTTAATGGTAATTGCTTGAATAATAAATTATAGTAGTTAAAATTATATTTTTTATTTGGAGTTTATAAATAATGATTGAGTGATAAATATAATTGGGAGATTAATTATTATAGCAGCAATAACTAAAAGAGCTCAAATTCCTTTTAGTTCATGATTACCTGCCGCTATAGCAGCTCCAACACCTGTATCTGTCACCTGACTACGTGTATGTATGTATTTAATACCGGCCAGATGTTCAAGGGACTATACGCCCTAACTGACTTCAAAAAAGTGGAATCTCATTTCGAACATGAGAAATTTTTTGATAAAAAAAAACTTTTTACAAAAAAAGAATAACCGACTTCACTAAAAAAGTCGGTGTTTCTCGGTATTATTTGTATCTTATTTAACACCGACTTCCGAAATTAAAGTTATTTTGATCCTTTTAGTGTTTTTTTTAGTGAAGTCGGTTATTCTTTTTTTGTAAAAAGTTTTTTATTTCACACTTTTTAGTTGCGATACACTTATAAACAGAGTGCCTATTTCTCATGATAATTCCAATTAACCCAAACACTGCTAGGTTACACTGTGTTATTATGAAGTTCCTGTGTCTACCTTCCACCTTCCGGCCCCATCATCAGATCAGTTTGATATTACCTTATAGCCAAAGTGCATCTCATGACAATTCTAATAAGCCCAAACACGGTTAGGTCACATTGATTAATTACGGAGTTCCAGTGCCTACCGTCCGGCTCCATCATCATCATCAGATCACTTCGATGATACCATTTTCAACGTAACTATTAAGAACCATTCATTTATTTGTATTGTCATAGTCGCTTAACTATCTTCATTGTGATATCTATGCGAGTAAGAAGTTCCGTTGACTATTTCTGGTCTTCTTCATCAGTTCCACTTCATCAAATGTTCTTTTTTGACTGTAAATACTTAAGTTCTCGATGAAAATACTAAAATCACTATATGTTGCCTTTAATATTTAAGGAGTTCCCTCGATTTCGCCAAGATTCCATCATCAGATCCCAACTTGGTGACTATGGGACCATTTGGGAAGTATACCCTTTCCAACCAACAAATAATTTTTCAAATCGGTTGGCAAGCGGCGAAGTTATGCGCGAACAAACATAAAAAAAAAATACAAACATCCGAATTGAGAACCTCCTCCTTTTTTAGAAGTCGGTTAAAAAATCAACTGAAAGTAGTAAAAGGCAACTGAAAGAATATGACTTCTTACCTCAAAAAAAAGATATCAACATTTTATCATTAAGGTTAGTAGTAAGTAGGTACCTAAATACAATTATTTACTTAATTTTTGTAAACTGCCTACGTGCCTCATATTTTATCCTAAACAGTTCCATCATGTAACTGTCAATGGCACTAGTGATAACGAAGCCTAAAACACAGTATTTCAAACTTAGGCACTTCGAATTGAATCATTCTATACATGATAGACATAGACTGAATATAGGCCTCCCCCAAGTGTTGCCACAACGAAAGGTCCTGTGTGTCTCGCACCACAGGTCACACCTTGTAGGAGGCTTTCCAACGCTGCGTCTTCCGGTGCGCGGTCGCCACTATAGAACCCTTCGGCCCCATCGACCATCCTTTCTAAGACCAGCCGTTCTTTGGGGGAGGCCTGTGTCCGTAGTGTCCGCGTCTTTCGGCTGAATTGATGATAATGATACATGAGAGACACCCTCCGGGTGGAGAGAATCCATGAACCTACCCACACGTCTGTTTTTTTTTTCGGTGGGTAAATCATCCAGTGACATATCTCGCTCTTGGGCGGAACGGGAGATAGTGTCAGACTTTTACTAACTAAAAACCCACTCCCGTTCCTTCGTTGCCTTTCATACCAGGTCTGAGTCTTCCTTTCAGAATCAGACCCTTGGCCCCAGTAGGCTTCGACCCTGCAGGGCAAGGGCCCTGCAGGGTCGAAGCCTACTGCCTAAACCGTAAGGACGGTTGCTGACATCTCCTTGAGGCGCGCGTGGAACACTACGCGCCGTCTACGACTTGGGCTTGATCCAGACAGTTACCGAACGGTCGGACGGCGAGGCCGGCGAGGTACACCCGTAAGCCTAACCTGTAACAACTTTTCTTTTCAAAGAAGAATACAGTTACCTACACTTTAGTCATCATGCGCAATACTGTTGCAATCAAGAAAAACCTGTTTTTGAAAGTGAAATGAATGTGTATCTAATATCTACTGTTAATTGTTGTGAGAAAAAGCAGTTTCGTAACAGAATTTCAAGGTAAGTAAAGGAATTTAGCAAATCTAAATAATATATATTTATATATCTATTTTTATAGGTATAATTATCTTATCTATATTATTTTTATGGCAAGTCGTTTGCAGTTCAAGCAGTGCGGCTGTGGAATGCTTTGCCTGTGTCGGTAAGGCAGGCTCAAACACTCACAATTTTTAAAAATGTGGTTAAGGATCACTTTTCCTCTTTAACGTCGTCATTAAGTTTATCATTTCTTTGCTTTCATAATTATATATATGTATAAAGAAGAAGATATATACTTATATTATATTATTTGTATTATATGCAATTTATTAGTTTATGTATTATACTAGCTGTTGCCCGCGACTTCGTCCGCGTTAAGTTCGTAAAACTGTACAATCACTCTGTGCTTGCAATTCATTCCGAAAGCATCGCAATAATTTATTGTACTTTAACATAAAACGGTCAAAGGTAAAAATATCCAAATTAAGAACCTCCTCCTTTTTTAGAAGTCGGTTAAACACGCAAATTACCTTCAGGAAACATGTTATATACTCGTCCAGATCTAGATGTATAACCCTCAATGAATAGAAAGAGCATGTATGGGTCGTAGCAGTGGTCATTTCTGCCTACCCCAAGGGAAAGGCATATGTATGCATGGGCAATTATGTATGTTTCTGGTTTATGTTCTGGTAAAACATCATTGCATGATTTTAACCCCTCGCCAGAGTGAGCACGCCACAATCAAATCGCAGCGGTAATGCCTGTCTTTGAGAAGTGTCTACAGAGGCGTCACGGCATCCTCTCTTTGTGCAGGACTCACCGGTTATGGGTATTTCGGAAAGGTATCTGTGTCGAATTCAGCGGGAAGAAACACTCGGGTCTCACCATTCTGCGAAACGCCCGAAGAATACGATGGAGCATACGGTGGAAGTCAGTCCCGCTTGATCGGAGCGCCGGCGCCGCCTTGTCCTTATGGGGGCGATTGGTGGAGAAAATGACAACCAGTAGCCTCCTTCAGTGAAGCACTACGATGAAAGAAGGTGGCTGAAACTATGAGAAATAGGACATCCTGACTCCTCAGCGGTCGCTGCAAGGAACGCTCCGGGTGTTGAAAGCCGCAAGGCAATTCCCAGCTATCACAAACACGGGATTGCGGTGGTGCTGTCCGGCCGTCTGGTCAAAGCAGTCCTGAATCGACGGCGCGTAGTATTCTACGCGCGACTCACGGCCGATGTCTGCTACGGGTGCAAGATTGATCAAAAGAGTTATCTCCCATAACAATTTTCGCCTCAATAACTTTTCACTGAAGAGTTTAAGCAGTTAGACAGCTTTGGTAGAGATAAACGAAGGAGCATAATCGGGACACCGACCTTCAGCTGGATAACGTGCACTGATAGTGAAAAGCCTTATGTGAATCCAAAAACTACCATCATCATCCGGCAGGCATTAAGTCCGCCGCTGTACATTTGTGCATAAAGGATTAAATAAATAAATCATCAACTATCTTCTTCCATAACAGTACTTATGAAGAATTGGCGAGAGCATGCTTGCATTGATTGTTGCAGTTTGATCATTTTAGGCGTTAGAATTACTTGTTCATTTACCTAGGATATGTTGGTGTGTATTTTATTGACATCCCCGTATATAAGACAAATGTTTTTTCCATAGTAGGAACTACCTTATAAAGAGTCTCCAACTTATGAATGAAACTACGGCGAAACCTTGTGCGCGTGTATCCCCGTTCAATCGAACTCGCATATTGATGGCCAAACCGAGAAATTACTGACGCCGATTGCCTCTATGAGGACACGGCGGTTCACTCAAGATGGATAGACCTCCACCGCATGCTACACCGAGTCCTCCAGGTGATTCACAAAATGGTAATATCAGGGTACTTTCAACCGAACCCAGAACAGAAACCGTTCGAAACACCCACAACAGTCCTGAGCTTATACATAAAACAATGAAATTATGGTTAACAAATGTAGCAGCCGATAAGTGTTATCCCTGAGACTGGCCTCCCTTAGAGGGTTGTTCCAGTGTTGGTCACCACTCATTGCAAAGAGGTAACGTCCAGATATCGACGTAAGGCTGTAAGGAATCTGAGATACATCATACGTTATCGAACTGTGGTCAGAAAAACACATTCGATCTCGTTTTATATGAAGCGGTGACTGCAAATAATAAAACACTCCATTATTAATCCGCAAGGTGCCATCATGCCGGAGGACACAGTGGAGATGTGCCCTGCAAGGGCGGAGCACCGCCGTGTCCTCGTGAAGGCAATCGGCGTCAGTGACCTCTCGCGCCGGGCTCTGATCCTGAGCGAGGAGTAGTGGGAGGCGGTCGCCTCCTTCTGCAAAGCCGTAATGCTAGCGAAGGTGGAGGCCGCACGCGTTATGGAACGAACGGCCTCACGCCGAGCCGAGATTTCGACCCCGACTACCAATCACGGTAGACGCGGGCTTCCGGACGTCGAGCAATGGGTAGCTAGCCGTCCTGTAGTTGACAGGATCGAGCCCAATCCTCAACAGCGCGTAGTGATAGACACAGGTATAGTTTTAGTCGGTAAAAGATTGACACGTCCTCCCGCTCCAACCAGAGCGGGAGAAGTCTTTGGATGATTTCCACCCTTAAAAAAAGAAAAAAAAGGTGCCATCATCATCATTATCATTTCAGCCGAAAGATGTCCACTGCTGGACATAGACCTCCCCAAGTGTCGCTATAATAACCGGTCCTGTGAGTCTCTCATCCATCGGATACCCGCGACCCTTACCAGGTCATCGGTCCACCTGGGGACCATCCAACGCAAGGTACCCTGTAACCCCTTCCGAAAATGTGGCCGTGTTATTTTAAAGTGAATAATTAAATACATATAGCTATTTACTTTTATCGTCTTTGGATGGTATCCCTTGAATAATCACGGTCAATTAGCTTGTTACTATAATGCGAAAAATATAATAAAAATAAGCTGTAGGATTGTTAAAAATGCCTCCGTATAACACCAGTTTAACCATAACTGTAATCGTGGGCGATGGCCATTCTTCTGCCACTCAGAAAATTACGTAAAATACGCAATGCCATCTATCAAATTTAATATGAAGTTCAACCGTCATTGTCATCATTATTTCTACTTTGAGTCTTTAGATGGCGTTGCGAGTTGCGTGTGGTGTCATATTTTACTTCTCGAAAACATTTCATACCGTTTGTCTTTCATATGCTTTGTTTCATTGCGATGAAACAAAGCCTAAGTAAGATAATTATTAAGTTCCACACAATTTAAATGTATAAAAGTTATCTACATCGATTTCTAAAATTAATAATACGCACTTCATTAAAAATTTCTACAGATATATTATATATGTAGATTTATAAAAAAAAATTGTAAGCTTGCAAAAATATATAAAAAAATCTTATTCACGATGACAAAATAGAACAAAAATTTCTCCTAAAAGAGCCGTATGGGATTTGAACCACCTTCACATTACATGAAAGTCTAGATGCGAAACCACTGGGCTGCGGTCTTCGATGAATAAACTATAAAATAGACGTTCCTATATAAACGTCATAATTGACTGGTTGGCTCCCTAACGATGATAGCGTGATGATTTTCGTTTTAGAAGTTAAATTTGCAGCTAAATGGAATAATGTAACATTATAGTACGTGATTTCATTCGTCGCTTTGATTTTATTATGTGTTTTGATTAGTTTGTACAAAATATTTAGAAGATATCGAATAGAAATGTCAATTTTATTTTGAAAAAATGGTAAAAGTTATTTTAATACAAAAAAAATAAGACAAAATAATGACAAAATTTTTAACTGTAGCTGGGAATTGAACTCGTGGCAAATGTCGTTCAATACCTACATTTTGGATTATTGCTCACCCCCCATAGCAAATAGCGTGATAGTTTATAGCCTATCAGTTGCCCTGACTTATAAGGATTGTGTATGCAAAATTTGAACAGGATCGGTTCAGTAGTTTTTGCGCCAATTAATACCATCACAAAAGAATTTTACTGTTTTATTATATGTATAGATATATGTAAATAGTACACCACGAACTACCTGCGTATCTTTTTTCTCCTTCCCTGTCAAATCCACCCAAAGGTTGTCTGTAAAAAATGGCTTTTAGCGATAAGACCGCCCATTGTGACACCCTATTAATGTTAATTTCCTAATGTAAATTGTATTTTTGGTGTGCAATAAAGAATATCTATCTATCTATCTTAGTAGGTATACGTATGTATGGAAATCAACAGCTGTTTCATTAAGGCTGACACTGCATTACAAAGTGGACCGTCGCGGCTCACCACGCGGCTACCCGTCGCAGGAATTCACGCCCCGCGCCCGTTTTGCTACGTAATAATACCTAGATTAAAGTTCTCCATCGACACGACTACATCATTATCATCTTCCTGCCCTTGTCCCATCTTATTTTGGGTCGGCGCAACACGTTTTTTTCTTCCATTCTATCCTGTCAACCGTCATACTATCACTAACTTCCTTTTCTTTCATATCACTGTTCACACAATACATCCCTCTTTTCTTTGGCCTCCCTCTCCACCCATCCACATGTATACTCCTAACTCTTTTAGTAACATACGTTTCATCTCTCCTCTTTACATGACCATACCAAGACAAACGATTCCCACGAATCGACACGACTACATGCACACCTCTAAAGTTGAACTAGCGACACTGCGCACTGTAATAATCTGGTTTCCGCTACGGGGACCGCCGGACACGACACACGCGCAGTCACGTGAGTCTAGTTAAAACTTGCATCATCAACGATTGCATCATTGCTTACCATCTGGTGGGATCGCAGTCAAGCACTAGTTTATGTCATCTAAAAAAACACTTGAAAGTCATCTCAGCCCTAGAACGAAAAAGTTTACTGAGGGAACATATTTGTGTTGCAGGCGGTAAAAGTCAGGCACACCCTCTCGCTCCACCCCAAAGTGAGAAAAGTTTTTTGCTTAATTACTCAGTCAAAAAAATGATTCTTGGAGAAAAGACGAGTGTTTATATTGATGTGCAATTGAGCATTCGTGAAGCGTTCTCTTTATGTCTGTAGTACTACGGCCTATGGTCTGGTGGGGCCGAAAGATTCTAGAGTTGCGACCGCGCACTGGAAGATGCAGTATTGGAAGGCCTCCCACAAGATGGACCGAAGACCTGGTGAGAGTAGCGGGAATGCGATGGATGCGAGACACAAAGGACCGTTAGTTGTGGTGAACCCTGGGGAAGGCCTATTTCCAACAGTGGACGTCTTTTGGCGGAAATGATAATGACTACGGTCTACCATTCGTTTTCTAATTCTAACGTCTAGCGCCTGCTGAAAAAATCTTAGTAATACAACTGGTTACAACTGGTTGCTATGATATTTTCAATAGGCGCCAAGGCTGACATTGCCGCCGTGTCCGGTAATATTTCTTACATACCTATACTATTATTATTGCCAAAAAAAAAATTAATTAAATCTCTTGCAAATTACGCTGAATGAATGTTAAAAAATCACAAAAAACTATGTTTCCGCCCGGGATCGAACCGGGGGCCTTCTGCGTGTTAGGCAGATGTGATAACCGCTACACCACGGAAACGATGAGAGATTTGTCGAAATTATTGACTTGTAGAAGAC
This sequence comes from Mythimna vitellina, assembly GCA_949316375.1. Lineage (NCBI taxonomy): Eukaryota > Metazoa > Arthropoda > Insecta > Lepidoptera > Noctuidae > Mythimna > Mythimna vitellina. Next base: position 3,809,132 of record OX438707.1, read on the forward strand.
ACTGGTGCCAATTATTACTCATGATGTCATAATAGTATGATTTTTTATTAGATGGCACTTTGACATTACTTAACTTTTTAATTTTTTCTAGTAAGTTTATTTACTTATCGAAGTAAAATTAATAAAATAATACGAAATAATTCACAATAAAGCCTTTTCTATACATATAATAAAACAGTAAAATTCTTTTGTGATGGTATTAATTGGCGCAAAAACTACTGAACCGATCCTGTTCAAATTTTGCATACACAATCCTTATAAGTCAGGGCAACTGATAGGCTATAAACTATCACGCTATTTGCTATGGGGGGTGAGCAATAATCCAAAATGTAGGTATTGAACGACATTTGCCACGAGTTCAATTCCCAGCTACAGTTAAAAATTTTGTCATTATTTTGTCTTATTTTTTTTGTATTAAAATAACTTTTACCATTTTTTCAAAATAAAATTGACATTTCTATTCGATATCTTCTAAATATTTTGTACAAACTAATCAAAACACATAATAAAATCAAAGCGACGAATGAAATCACGTACTATAATGTTACATTATTCCATTTAGCTGCAAATTTAACTTCTAAAACGAAAATCATCACGCTATCATCGTTAGGGAGCCAACCAGTCAATTATGACGTTTATATAGGAACGTCTATTTTATAGTTTATTCATCGAAGACCGCAGCCCAGTGGTTTCGCATCTAGACTTTCATGTAATGTGAAGGTGGTTCAAATCCCATACGGCTCTTTTAGGAGAAATTTTTGTTCTATTTTGTCATCGTGAATAAGATTTTTTTATATATTTTTGCAAGCTTACAATTTTTTTTTATAAATCTACATATATAATATATCTGTAGAAATTTTTAATGAAGTGCGTATTATTAATTTTAGAAATCGATGTAGATAACTTTTATACATTTAAATTGTGTGGAACTTAATAATTATCTTACTTAGGCTTTGTTTCATCGCAATGAAACAAAGCATATGAAAGACAAACGGTATGAAATGTTTTCGAGAAGTAAAATATGACACCACACGCAACTCGCAACGCCATCTAAAGACTCAAAGTAGAAATAATGATGACAATGACGGTTGAACTTCATATTAAATTTGATAGATGGCATTGCGTATTTTACGTAATTTTCTGAGTGGCAGAAGAATGGCCATCGCCCACGATTACAGTTATGGTTAAACTGGTGTTATACGGAGGCATTTTTAACAATCCTACAGCTTATTTTTATTATATTTTTCGCATTATAGTAACAAGCTAATTGACCGTGATTATTCAAGGGATACCATCCAAAGACGATAAAAGTAAATAGCTATATGTATTTAATTATTCACTTTAAAATAACACGGCCACATTTTCGGAAGGGGTTACAGGGTACCTTGCGTTGGATGGTCCCCAGGTGGACCGATGACCTGGTAAGGGTCGCGGGTATCCGATGGATGAGAGACTCACAGGACCGGTTATTATAGCGACACTTGGGGAGGTCTATGTCCAGCAGTGGACATCTTTCGGCTGAAATGATAATGATGATGATGGCACCTTTTTTTTCTTTTTTTAAGGGTGGAAATCATCCAAAGACTTCTCCCGCTCTGGTTGGAGCGGGAGGACGTGTCAATCTTTTACCGACTAAAACTATACCTGTGTCTATCACTACGCGCTGTTGAGGATTGGGCTCGATCCTGTCAACTACAGGACGGCTAGCTACCCATTGCTCGACGTCCGGAAGCCCGCGTCTACCGTGATTGGTAGTCGGGGTCGAAATCTCGGCTCGGCGTGAGGCCGTTCGTTCCATAACGCGTGCGGCCTCCACCTTCGCTAGCATTACGGCTTTGCAGAAGGAGGCGACCGCCTCCCACTACTCCTCGCTCAGGATCAGAGCCCGGCGCGAGAGGTCACTGACGCCGATTGCCTTCACGAGGACACGGCGGTGCTCCGCCCTTGCAGGGCACATCTCCACTGTGTCCTCCGGCATGATGGCACCTTGCGGATTAATAATGGAGTGTTTTATTATTTGCAGTCACCGCTTCATATAAAACGAGATCGAATGTGTTTTTCTGACCACAGTTCGATAACGTATGATGTATCTCAGATTCCTTACAGCCTTACGTCGATATCTGGACGTTACCTCTTTGCAATGAGTGGTGACCAACACTGGAACAACCCTCTAAGGGAGGCCAGTCTCAGGGATAACACTTATCGGCTGCTACATTTGTTAACCATAATTTCATTGTTTTATGTATAAGCTCAGGACTGTTGTGGGTGTTTCGAACGGTTTCTGTTCTGGGTTCGGTTGAAAGTACCCTGATATTACCATTTTGTGAATCACCTGGAGGACTCGGTGTAGCATGCGGTGGAGGTCTATCCATCTTGAGTGAACCGCCGTGTCCTCATAGAGGCAATCGGCGTCAGTAATTTCTCGGTTTGGCCATCAATATGCGAGTTCGATTGAACGGGGATACACGCGCACAAGGTTTCGCCGTAGTTTCATTCATAAGTTGGAGACTCTTTATAAGGTAGTTCCTACTATGGAAAAAACATTTGTCTTATATACGGGGATGTCAATAAAATACACACCAACATATCCTAGGTAAATGAACAAGTAATTCTAACGCCTAAAATGATCAAACTGCAACAATCAATGCAAGCATGCTCTCGCCAATTCTTCATAAGTACTGTTATGGAAGAAGATAGTTGATGATTTATTTATTTAATCCTTTATGCACAAATGTACAGCGGCGGACTTAATGCCTGCCGGATGATGATGGTAGTTTTTGGATTCACATAAGGCTTTTCACTATCAGTGCACGTTATCCAGCTGAAGGTCGGTGTCCCGATTATGCTCCTTCGTTTATCTCTACCAAAGCTGTCTAACTGCTTAAACTCTTCAGTGAAAAGTTATTGAGGCGAAAATTGTTATGGGAGATAACTCTTTTGATCAATCTTGCACCCGTAGCAGACATCGGCCGTGAGTCGCGCGTAGAATACTACGCGCCGTCGATTCAGGACTGCTTTGACCAGACGGCCGGACAGCACCACCGCAATCCCGTGTTTGTGATAGCTGGGAATTGCCTTGCGGCTTTCAACACCCGGAGCGTTCCTTGCAGCGACCGCTGAGGAGTCAGGATGTCCTATTTCTCATAGTTTCAGCCACCTTCTTTCATCGTAGTGCTTCACTGAAGGAGGCTACTGGTTGTCATTTTCTCCACCAATCGCCCCCATAAGGACAAGGCGGCGCCGGCGCTCCGATCAAGCGGGACTGACTTCCACCGTATGCTCCATCGTATTCTTCGGGCGTTTCGCAGAATGGTGAGACCCGAGTGTTTCTTCCCGCTGAATTCGACACAGATACCTTTCCGAAATACCCATAACCGGTGAGTCCTGCACAAAGAGAGGATGCCGTGACGCCTCTGTAGACACTTCTCAAAGACAGGCATTACCGCTGCGATTTGATTGTGGCGTGCTCACTCTGGCGAGGGGTTAAAATCATGCAATGATGTTTTACCAGAACATAAACCAGAAACATACATAATTGCCCATGCATACATATGCCTTTCCCTTGGGGTAGGCAGAAATGACCACTGCTACGACCCATACATGCTCTTTCTATTCATTGAGGGTTATACATCTAGATCTGGACGAGTATATAACATGTTTCCTGAAGGTAATTTGCGTGTTTAACCGACTTCTAAAAAAGGAGGAGGTTCTTAATTTGGATATTTTTACCTTTGACCGTTTTATGTTAAAGTACAATAAATTATTGCGATGCTTTCGGAATGAATTGCAAGCACAGAGTGATTGTACAGTTTTACGAACTTAACGCGGACGAAGTCGCGGGCAACAGCTAGTATTACATAAAAAAAATCGTTACAAAATGTAAATAATATTTTCACTTAACGCATTTAATATTTTTTTAATAAGCTCACATTATTATTTCCTATAACATTCACATACAAACGAACAACAATAGTTTTATTATAATTTTATAAAAAAGAAAAAGGAATGATTTTTGTAATGAGCAAATTGATATGATAATTTTTGGAACACAGCATTTTTTTAGTCAACACAGATCTAAAGATTTCATCACAATTTTAACTATAGTCAAATGTTCACAAATCTATAAATAACCCATACTTTCTCTAGAATGCAGACTGACTTTAGCATGCATAAAAAAAAAATTGTTATGCGAACATCACAATAATAGGTATCTCGTGTAAGTGATTTTACATGTTTGAGATAAAAGAGTAGTTCCTAGTGTAAAGAGTTTTTTACCGATTGCCCGATGGTAAAAGTCGGCATCTTTCTGCCCATGTCCCATGTTATTCGTATTTGGGATCAGCGCAATAGGTTTTTTTTTCTACCATTCTGTGCTGTCACCCGTCATGCTATCACTAAAGGCCATCGCTGCGTTAAGCGGGAGCACCCGTGGGCACCTGCGCGGGCACCCGTCGCCGGATTATAACCTGCGCTATGTCGCTATTTCAACTTTAATGGTGTGCATGTAGTCGTGTCGATGGAGAACTTTAATGTTTTATTACGTAGCAAAACGGGCGCGGGGCGCGTCTCCCCGCGACAGGTCATCGCGACGGAGCACTTTTGTATGGGACCTCGCGGGTAACGCAGCGTCGGCCCTTACTCCCTTTTCTTTCATACCACTCTTCACACAATCCATCCATCTTTTCTTAGGCCCCCCGTTCCCTCTCCATCCACATGTATACTCTTTGGGCAACATGCATTTCATCCCTCATCTTTACATGACCATACCAAGACAAACGATTCCTCTATCTATTTATATACTATGTATTTTAGAGTTACGGGGCTACCATGACGTTCAAAGTAAGATTGTTTCATTCTTATTTCCATTGTGGGTAAGAGATGGCGCTAGACAACCTGTATAGCTCTATCTCTTACCCACACTGAAATAAAACGTCTTGGTACAGGTCCTAATCTAATACACGAAGTTTTTAAAGTGGGGGACGCGCCACCTAAGGAAGACAGGAGGCCAACGGGGTGAGGACCACTGGCATGGTTAAGGAACTTATGGGGGCACGTAATAAATAACTTAGGGAGTCCCAACTAAGCTGCCCAGTTGTCACTGGATACAGGGCAAAATACTTCGGAAACCCAGGTAACCTCCGCGAAATGATCAATAACACCATGGCGCTGCTGGCCTTCCTGGAGGAGCTGGGTGGATCGAATGACGCATTTGTCCCACCCTTACGCAAAATACGCGCTTAGTCGTGGAGTTGCGGACACCAGCCCGAAATACAAATACAAAAAAAAAATCCTGTATTTTTTTTTGGCCCAAATCTAATAGTTACTTATCTTCATCAGTACTTTCACCGACCGAAAGATTACCATAGAATCAAAAGTCAACCTGTATTCTAGTCTTCATTTTTAAATATATTTTTTTATTTTTTCGATACCTACTATTTTTCGCTGTTTGTAATTGATTAAGTTTAGTTTTACATTGAGAATTAAAGACCATTGCAGAATATTTTAAAACTATTCAGATATTTGGATCTGTTTTCTCTATTGAAGCTTTAGTGGTATAATATTGGTAAAATGTACTTATGAGTATCTCTTTAAATATGCATTTATTTGGCAAAGGTATTTATCCACACCCTTAGCATAACACTGTTGGTGGTCAGACTTTAGCACCAAAAGTGTTATTTGAGAACACCTTGACTGCCACACCTGATGAGGAGAACAAGAGGAGGAGAACCAAGGTTACGGACATAGTCAGAAGAATCGCCAAGCTTAAGTGGCACTGGACAGGGCACATTGCTCGCAGAACAGACGGTCGATGGGGACGAAAGGTTAAGCCCCCCTAGCCAAGTTACAATCGTTTCGTTCGCGCCGAACGCTTCGAGTAGGCCACGCTTCCGATTCCTTTGTTCTGACCACGTGACTGAGCGTTGAGATGACGTCAGAACAAAGGTAACGGAGGCGTGGCCCACTCGAGGCGTTCGGCGCGAACGATACGATTGTAACTTGGCTAGGGGGGCTGGAATGGCGACCACGTACCGGAAGACGCAGCGTTTGAAGGCTTCCCACAAGGTGGACCGATGACCTGGTGAGAGTCGCGGGAATCCGATGGATGCGAGACGCACAGGACCGGTCATTGTGGCGACATTTGGGGGAGGCCTATGTCCAACCGTGGACGTCTTTTGGCTGAAATGATGATGATTATGATGATGACTGCCACACTGCAACCCAAAGAAAACAGGGCTCACCTGCCGTTCTGTGTAAGTAACAACATGCCCCAGCTTCGCATAGATTACAGATTACGGTTACAAATCTTTGAATTACTTAGCGTATCTTTACTATAATATACATGTACTAGTTTCTGCAAGCGGCTCCGCATAAAAATGATTTCTCCATACAATGCATTCCAAATAAGAATAGGGTCAATTGCCACGTTGTGACGTCCACGTCATACTGTCATTAAACCCCGAGCGAAAGACGGACATTCGCTCATTGTATTCCTATTGTGTCTCCAATTACATTACTCAAAAGATTAAGATGCTACAAGGTCTTTGATTTATAACATGGAAATCCGGAAAACATCACACATCTAGTAATCCATACTAATATTATAAGTGCAAAAGTAACTCTGTCTGTGACCTCTTCACATTTAACCTTTTGAGTAGCGTAATTAGAGACACAATAGAAAGACAATGACCGAGCGAACGCCGGCGTTCACCCAGGGTTTAATGAATTAAACGATTGAATAGTTTTGCATGATAGTTAGCAAACAAGTAAACCATGTCCTGGCATAGGTCTTACAAGCACTTTTATCTCCTTGGTAAATTTTGAGTTTCACTCGTGTAAAGCCGCTAGCAGATACTAGTGTTTTATAATTTTCTATATGCTACTGAGCATAATAGACTAGTGGAATGTCTAGTTTGAACAAACAAATGTTAGATATTATTTGTATGACGTGATAAACTAGACTGAAATATTGTTTCAGATCTTTATATTTATATCGACGGTTGAAAGGCTAATCGTTTAAATAACGACATTTTTATCATGGATATTTAAACCCGACTCAGACGATGGAGAAAAATTTGCTGATTCCGAATATGTATATATCTCTATTTTGAAAAACAAATGTTGTTTAGACCAATCAGCCTTTCAACCGTCGATATCCTTAATTTTGTCTTTTCGTTAGATACGGTGGTAGTGTATGCTTGTAGTGGCATAGCAGTCAAAAGGTTAGAAATATCTTTGCCAAATATACAGCTAAATTTCACACAGAATAATTAAGCATGTTCAATCCTAGATATAGCAACGTAACTATGTTTAGTGTCCATATCATAGAACCCAACGGGCCCAGCATCACAGTCCGCACAACTTAGGTATTTGCAATTAGCTACTGTGTGAGTGAAACCGATGTTTTCAAACGTATACATGTTTTCAACATGATAGAACTCCGTTATGGGCTCGTTTTGGATTTCTCCTTCATTTCTGTTGTTATCTTGCTGCATTAGCGGTAGATCTTTCTGTAAATTAAACAGATTGAGGTTAGTGTATTAACAGTTGACTAGAAGACAATTTGTTTTTGGCTATAAATGTACTTGAAGAACTACACTACCACTACTACTAGTACTTGTACTTGTTCTATGGGATTTATCGCTAAAAGACTTGAGTATGTATTTTAAAAGCACTTCAAATTATATCTACTAACTTCATGTCCGCAAAAACAACGAAATGAAGAAAGTTAATTGAAAGGCTGAGTAAGCGATATAGAAGCACCAAAATGAAAGTAGAGAGAGAAATATTACCTCTAATGTGATATACTTCGCTGATTTCTTATCTAATATCTTTGAACCGCAAAATTTACACTTAACAACCAACTTATTTTTTCCATCTTCAACATAGTCTTTTTGCTCATTTGTCACCGGTACATCAGTATTTTCTACTTCAGACATGTTTTGCCGATATTTTTCTGTCTATTTCAGTACGTAGTTGAGAAGAAAGTTGATTTGAAAGTATAATTCTATGCGAAAAGTAACCGGCTCGCTTGACTGAAATATCGAAGTTTGACGTTCCAAAATTTTATTCTGTGTTCATTTATGAAGCATGTGTGAGACTTGGAATTAAGTAATGTATCTTTCATATGAATAGCATGACAATCAAAAAATATTTGTCACCATGCTATTAAAATCAGTTTCGTTACTTTGAATATTTTTTGTTATATTTTCGTGCTCGTTTTAACATTATAAAAGATATATATATGAAATTACTTAAATCTTACTTCGTACACCAGCTTCAATTTGCTGTCAAAAAAAAAAACGTTTCATTTCTCTCAGATTCAGTTATAGAAACATTGGAATTTTATAGTCGTAACTCGTGTCTACATAATTTATATTTATGTCTAAAAAATAAAAATTCACAAATAGTTTTTCGCTCTAAAAATCTTAAATATTGAAGATGCAATTAGGCATGCTATGTTCGTAAAATATATATTTTGCACCAACGTCGGAATAACGTGTAAGTTTCCTTTGCCTTCAAGCGACCAATCAAATTCTCTAAAAAAAAGTTAGGTCACCAAACAGGTGAGGAAAGTGTAGTGTTATTCATCAATAAAATATATATTTTAATCGAAAATGAGTTCTGGATTTATATCGGAGTCTGAAATATTGGAAGCAAGAAGACGGCGACAGGAGGAATGGGATAAAGTACGCACTGCAGATCAGCCCGAAGGTAGGAAACGGAATTTGTTGTGATCACTTGGACCGTGATTGGCATTGATAAAAAACGTATTATTTTGCTATCAATGAATATCTTTCTCTCATACATTTGTATTGTAGTTTTAATCAAAGGCACGTGACGAGAGTTCGTATTATCATATTGCGACAAACGACAATCATAATAATATTTGAATGCCTGCCTTACAGATGTAACGTTGCGTGCATTTTGGTGCCAAGTCGTAATAACTAATTTTTTGTCGATAACTTCATGAAGTATGTCTTAACTTGAGGGCAAATGGGCTTATAATGAAATGTCATCAGTATCTTCCTGCCCTTGACTCGCGTTATTTGGGGTCGGCACATGTTTTTTCTTGCAATCCGTCGTGTCACCCGTTTTGGCATTACTAACTCCAGTTTCTTTCTCAAAATCCATCCATCTCTTTTTTGGCCTCAATCTACCTCCATCCATCCACATTATACCCGATAACACTTTTAGTAATGTGCGTTTCATCCCTCCTCTCCACATGACCATACCAAGATAAACTGTTGCCCCTGAACTTTTCAGTCACTGGCGCCACTTTCAAACTTCCTCTAATAAACTCATTTATCACTTTATCCATTCTTGTCACACCGCACATGGGTGATTTCCACCATTAAAAAAAAAAACATCATTAAGGTACAATAAAATTGGTATTATCAGCATTGTACTGGACATAACAACATAACTTATTTTTCCTATTATTATTTTTGATTGCCTTGTCGGTCCAGTGATCACAAGTGTGATAGCTGATTGTGGAAAATAATTACGTTTGTTTGGCAAAGTGTAATTTATGGGTTTGTCTATTTGGAATTTCTTATATAGGCAATTCACTTTGCTGGCAAAGAAATCTCATTTATTCATTTATTAATTTTGTGAACACAGGGTACATCATCATCTACCTACCCTTGTCCCTTGTTATTTGGGTTTGGCTTTGGCGCAACACATTTTTTTCTTCCATTCTGCCCTGTCACTTGTCATGCTATCACTAACTTCCTTTTCTTTCATATCACTCTTCACACAATCCATCCATCTTTTTTTTGGCCTCCCTCTCCCTCTCCATCCATCCACATGTACATATCCATCCACAGGGTACAGTGCTCTTATATGTAAAAATATTTGGTCCAGCCCATGTTCTGCCGAAAGGCATACAAAATAGTGATTCTAATGTCAATATATACTATCAAAATTAAATTAATTGTAAAAATGTACAAAATCTCATAAAAGAAAAAACAATGTCAGCAAATAAAAATCTCTAAACTAGAACATTCAAATTGATAAAAGTGATTTAAGTAATTGCTGGAAAATATGGGGGAGATGTTAACCCAGCTGTGGGGCAGTGCAAGACATTTACAATATCTATTTGCTTCAAATTTAGCTTGACTCCTTTTTTTTTTATTGACCGGTTGAAAAAAAAAAGTTGGAAAAGTGCCTGTAATTGGTCTTTAGAGGTAGGTGGAACAGAGAGTAAAGCCCCACATACCTCCATTGAAAAGGGAGGATCATCCGACCAGATGGGTGTTGTCTGGTGGGCAACTGCCCGATAGATGATTTCGGGCTGTATTATATGTTCTAATCGCGCGGAGAACTTTGATTATGAAAAGTTATAAAAATATCAGCTTTTCCCTACGTTTATGTGCGCATAACTCGTCAAAATGTATGGAGCGGCTGATTTTTTTTCGCGATTTCAGGTTTGGTCCCATAGTAAAAGTTGTTCGTAATAAGGAGTACAATGTCCCCTCGAAATTATTAAAGTTAATTTTTTAACACCTTATCATCATCTTCCTGCCCTTGTCCCATCTTATTTGGGGTCGGCGCAACACGTTTTTTTCTTTTTTTTAACACCTTATATAAATACAAAGAGAAACTGACTGACTGTCATATCAACACATAGCCTTAAGAAGTGGGACTAGGAGTGTGAAATTTTGCACAAGGCTTCCTTTTATGACGTAGGAAAGCACTAAAAAAAGATTTAACAAAATTCACTCTCTAAAGGGATAATAAGCTAAGCAGAGCTTGTGTTATGAGTACTAGACAACTGATAAACATACTTAAATATTTCTAAATACATACATATTATAGATAAACTAGCTGACCCGACAAACGTTGTTTTGCTATGTATATCATTTTTTTTTAACTAAAACTGAAAAAAAAAAATTTGGGTTGGATTACCCTTAACATTTAGGGGGATAAAAAATAGATGTTGTCCAAATCTCAGACCTACCCAATATGCACACGAAATTTCATGAGAATCGGGAAAGCTGTTTCGGAGGAGTTTAACCACAAACACCGCGACACGAGAATTTTATATATTAGATTACACCCAGATACAGAACAAATGATTGTGCTTATCACACAAACATTTGTCCTGGGTGGGAATCGAACCCACGACCTCCGGTATAGCAGTCAGAGCTACTAACCACTAGACCAACAGGCCAGTCAAAACGGATGAAACGGAGGTCCTAAGTTTGTATGGTTTCACGCTGGTGAATTCACTAGAGAGTCGTAAATATTATATCTATGGGACTGTTTCTGATATGAATGTTACACACATAATATTGTTTGTGAAATTTAGCTGGAACACAATAGAAATTTCATTGCAAAGTTATTAAACAAAATGTAAGGAGTGTCATGAAAACCTAAACTTGGCACAGTGAATAGTCTAAAACACAGTATAAAAAATGTATTACAATTGATTACTTTCAATCAATCAATCTTTATTTGTGAACATAGTTATACAATACTAGCTTTTGCCCGCAGCTTCGCTTGCGTTTATACGATATAGACATAAATCTACTTACCATCAGGTAGGATCACAGTCAAGCACTGGTTTATATCAATTTAAAAAAAAAAAACATCAAAACAACCCAGTTGTATTTAAATCTAGAATGCTCACACTATGACTCTATTGCCTACCTCAGAATACAAACATTATAATTTCTAAAACAATGCGAATTTTACTATCAATGTGGCCTGGCCCGCCGTTCTTCACTTACCTCTGTTGCAAGATTGAACGCAATGAGTACAGATGACTGCAATGTGAAAGGATTGGTAGCTCCAGGATGTGTGCGGCGGGAAATTGCTTATAGGATGAGCAGTTCTTATTATTATTCTTTATTGTACACACAATTTTATATTATCAATAGAAATAGGACAGTTGATGTACATAGGCGAGCTTAACCCACAACTGGGTTAGCAGTCTTCGGTTAACCATACTTGTAATTATAGGGTATAAAAGTAAAGGCTGCAAGAGTAAGGGAACATACATCTTGACGCCCCAGCTGCCGTGACAGGTGACGTCCCGTGCCCCGGCCACCGTAGGGTCGGGCTTGCGGACGACGAGCAATAGGTAGTTCGCCGACCGCCTGTCCAGAAGGACTGATCGAGTCGTTGGCGGAGTTAAAGAGATGTCAGCAAAATTGATAGGGACAGTTCGTGGACAATGATGATTCAAATAATGATTTTTGTCTTCAGAGGCGCCAGAGGAGCCCTACGACACGCGGCCGCTGTATCAGCGTCTGGAGGAGCAGAGGATCCAGAAGGAGGCTGAATATGAGGAGGCTCATAAGCTCAGTGAGTTGTTTCCCGTTTAGATACTTAGATATGCCTAAATTTTGAAATGTGACGTCACAAAACTTGTGACACCTCCCTCCTCTTGTCATACGACGTCACATTTCATCAAATCCCTTCCCGTAAACGTGTCACGTAATTTATGGATGGCCCTTAAGACATTTCTACAAAGTCCATTTTTCTCGATATAATAATAATATTTCACAACTTTCACACAACGCCATCTAGTCCCAGTCCTAAGCAGAGCTTATGGTACTGAACTGATAAACATACATATATATTTCTAAATACATACATATTATAGATAAATTATACCCAGACATAGAAAAAATGCTCATGCTTATCACACAAACATTGTTTTGGGTGGAAATCGAACCCACGACCTGCGGCATAGCAGTCAGTCAACCTAGACTAGGGAATCAAATCCCGCACATTTCTTGCGGGATCAGAAATACGGGATTACTCATGTTGCGAGATTGATTTTTTTCTAAGAAAAATGGGTTTGGACGACGCGCCATTCTGATTACCTATTTATTTTATTTATAATAAGCACACCAACAGCACAGTCACTTACAATTCAAATAAACTTACATCTAAAATTGGCATTTCAGTAACCATGCAAATAACAGGTATGCATGACATTGACTAAATGAATATTAGAGACAAACAGAACAAAAAAGTATGTCCAAAGTACCTAAATCTAGAACACTACAAAGACAAAACACACCGACATATAAAGGCACATTATTCGCACTGTCTATACAGGCAGCGTCTGTATGAAGCGAAACTCATGGAGAAGATATCGATAGGGTAATCCATCAAGTTAGATGTTAGCACAGCCTCATGAACTTTTTCCGATAAAAAAAGACACGACTCCAGAGGAAATTTGGTAAATCAACTGAACTCGTGACTTTTGTATAGAATTGTTCTAATGGAAAATAATTTTGAATTTCAGTTTTATTTAGTGCGAGTCAGCTAAAACTAAATCTTCCAAAATCCGAAAGATGAAACCAGGGACCATTTTGGTTACCCATTGAAAGGGTTTTCGACAGGGTTTTTCTAAGCAGTTAATGAAAAACCCATAAGACATAGGTAACCCTTTTGAATAGCTTAAAGGACCATTTGGGTTATTTATAGAAAGGGTTTTCGATAGGGTTTTTTTAAGCAGTTAATCTAAAACCCATACGATGTAGGTAACCTTTTAAATGGCTTAATGGACCATTTAGGTTTTTCAATGAAAGGGTATTCGATAGGGTTTTTCTAAACAGGTAAACAAAAACCCATACGATTTGGGTAACACTTTTGATCGGCTTAAATTAAGTCGTTGAAAAGGGTTCCTTACGTTTTCACCTGTTTTGAAAACGATAACAGCGTAACATTCCAATTCGGAGCAATGTAATATGATCTCTCAATGGTAGGCATACGTTGCAAAATGGCATAGCAAGCGTTAAGCGTCAGCGGCGGCGCCTTTGTGGTTACTTTCCGAGAGCCTTGCAAACCGGGATCTATGATCATTATTGCTTGTACTATAAAGTTCTTTTTAGCACTGCTGGCCGCATATCGAAATGACTTATTCTTATGATTTTTTCATGTCTGTACTTGTTTACTATTTTATTGTCACTTTTGTTGTTTGAGTTTTTGAATCCGGACGGCTTCTGCGATTTTTAACCGACTTCTAAAAAAGGAGGAGGTTATCAATTCGGATGTTTGTATTTTTTTTTTTTTATGTTTGTTCGATCATAACTTCGTCGCTTGCCAACCGATTTGAAAAATTCTTTTTTTGTTGGAAAGAGTATACTTCCCAAATGGTCCCATAGTCACCAAATCAGGATCTGATGATGGAATCTTGGCGAATTCGAGGGAACTCCTCAAAAATTATAGGCAACTATGTAGTGATTTTGGTATTTTCATCAAGAACTTAAGCATTTACAGTCAAAAAGTAACATTTGATGAAATGGAACTGATGAAGAAGACCAGAAATGGTCACGGAACTTCATACTCACATAGATATCCCAATGAAGATAGTTAAGCGACTATGATAATACAAATAAATGAATGGTTCTGAATAGTTATGCATTGAAGTGATCTGATGATGATGATGGAGCCGGAAGGTAGGCACTGGAACTCCGTAATTAATCAATGTAACCTAGCCGTGTTTGGACTTATTAGAATTGTCATGAGATGCACTTTGGCTATAAGATACTATCGAACTGATCTGATGATGGAGCCGGAAGGTAGGCACAGGAATTCTGTAATTAATTAACGTATCATAGCCGTGTTTGGGCTTATTAGAATTGTCATGAAATGTACTTTGACTATAAAATACTATCGAACTGATCTGATGATGAAGGTGGAAGGTAGACACAGGAACTTCATAATAAAACAATGTAACCTAGCGTTAGGGTCAGACAGCTACATCACCTACCCTGGTCACCAGGGGGAGTGGGAACGTCGAGAGATGTCGTGCGGTGTTCCACAGGGATTGGTACTAGGGCCATCCTTGTGGAACATCGGTTACGACTACGTGCTGCGCGGCGACCTCCCTGGTGGGGTCAGCGTGGTCTGCTACGCGGACGACACGCTGGCCCTGGCGCAGGGAGAGTCGTACCAGGCGGCGGTCGAACTAGCGACACGTGGGGTTGCGACAGTCGTTGGCAGGATCCAGGATCTGGGACTCGAGGTGACTATGCACAAGTCCGTGAGAGGCCATGTGCTTTCACGGCCCTCGGAACGCGCCACCACCGGGTTCCCAGCTAACGGTGGGAGGAGTCCACATCGGCGTCGGGTCAACGATGAAGTACCTGGGACTCGTTCTCGACAGCCGATGGGATTTCGAGGAGCACTTCCGACGTCTGGCTCCCAAACTAAATCGGACTGGGGCTGCCCTCGGGCGGCTCCTGCCCAACCTTGAGGATCCAGACGCCTCCTGCCGGAGGCTCTACGCGGGGATCGTTCGGTCCATGGCCCTTTATGGCGCACCGGTGTGGGCGCCGGCGCTGCGGAAGCAGCCGGCAGCCCGGCTGAACGCGTGCCAGAGGATCATGGCCATACGGATGGTGCGAGGATACCGGACGATTTCCCGCGAAGCGGCGAGCCTCCTTGCTGGCCAGTCACCATGGGAGCTGGAGGCAACAGTCCTTGCACTCATGCACGATCTACGCATGGAGATGCAACGCCGGGGCGAAACTTCGCTGCCGCGACAAGTCGCAGCATGGCGGACAGAGCTCCGGCGAGTTCTCATGGAGAAATGGTGACAGCGACTGTCGCGACCCAGTGCTGGGCACGTCACAATTATGGCGGTAAGTCACCACTTTGAGGCGTGGTCGGAAAGACCTCACGGCGTCCTCACCTTCCGCATGACGCAGGTTCTCACCGGACACGGTAAGTTCGGGAGGTTCCTGCACCGGATTCGTGCGGAAACGACGCCCGGGTGTCGCCACTGTGTGGACCGCCCGGAGGACACGGTAGAGCACACGGTGGAGGTGTGCCCCGCTTGGGCAGAGCAACGCCGTGTCCTCGTGGGGGCAATCGGTGGCGGCGATCTCTCGCGCCAGGCCTTGGTTCAGGCCATGCTCCGGAGCGAGGATGAGTGGCAGGCGGTCGCCTCTTTCTGCGAAGCCGTAATGCTAGCGAAGGAGGCGGCCGATCGCGTGAGGCAACGGTCCTTACGCTCCAACCGCTGCGGCCGGGATTCCGATCCCGATTTCCGGCCACCGTAGGCGCGGGCTTGCGGACGGCGAGCAATGGGTGGCTCGCCGTCCGACCGTCTGGTAATCGGACCAAGCCCAAGTCGTCGACGGCGCGTACTGTTCCACGCGCGCCTCAAAGAGATGTCAGCAAATCGTAGGGGCCCAGCAGGGTCGAAGCCTACTGGGGCCACGGGTAGTGTGAAAGCGAAACCCGGGGCCCTGGGACGAAGGCAACGAAGGAACAGGAGTGGGTTTTTACTCAGTAAAAGTCTGACACTATCTCCCGCTCCGCCCAAGAGCGGGTTTTGACTTCCACCGTGTGCTCTACCGTGTCCTCCGGGCGGTCCACGCAATGGTGACACCCGGGCGTTTTTTCCGCACGAATCCGGTGCAGGAACCTTCCGAACTTACCATGTCCGGTGAGGACCTGCGTCATGCGGAAGGTAAGGATGGCCGTGTTGCCTTTCCAGCCACTCCTCAAAGAGAGGACTTACCGCCATAATTATGGCGTGCCCAGCACCGGGTTGCGATAATCGCTGTCGCCATTCTGCCATGAGATCCCGCCGGAACACTTTCCGCCATGCCGCGACTTGTCGTGGCAACGGAGTTTCGCCCCGGCGTTGCATCTCCACGCGCAAATTGTGCATGCGTGCAAGGACTTTTGCCTCCAGACCCCATTGTGGCTGGCCAGCAAGGAGGCTCGCCGCTTCGCGGGAAATCGTGCGGTATCCCCGTACCATCCGTATGGCCATGACCCTCTGGCAAGCGTTCAGCTGGGCCGCCGTTCGCTTTCGCAGTGTCGGCGCCCACACTGGCGCCCCATAAAGGGCCATGGACCGGACGATGCTTGCGTAGAGCCTCCGGGAGGAGGCGTCTGGACCCCCGAGGTTGGGCAGGAGCCGCTTGAGGGCAGCCCCAGTCCGATTCAGTTTGGGAACCAAAAGTCGGAAGTGCTCCTCGAAATTCCACCGGCTGTCGAGGACGAGTCCCAAGTACTTCAATGTCGACCCGACGCCAATGAGAATTCCTCCTACCGTTAGTTGGAAACGCTGAGGCAGCGCGTTCCGAGGACCGTGAAAACACATGGCCTCGGACTTGTGCAGCGCCACCTCAAGTCCCAACTGCTGGATCCTATCAACGACTATCGCAACCCCGCGTGTCGCTAATTCAACCGCCGCCTGGTACGACTCTCCCTGTGCCAGGACCAGCGTGTCGTCTGCGTAGCAGACCACGCTGACCCCGTCAGGGAGGTCGCCGTGCAGCACTTGGTCGTACCCGATGTTCCACAAGGGCAGTCTTAGTACCGATCCCTGCAGAACACCGCACATCTCTCACCGTTCCCGCTCTCCCTGGTGACCAGGGTAGATGATGTACCTGTCCGACAGGTAGGCCTCGATCACACGACAGAGGTAGTCGGGCACCCGGTGATACCAGGGCAGGGAGTTGAAGGTATTGGCGATATCCAAAGACACCACCACGACACACCTGTCCTGGGACACCGCCTGCCCTGTCGTGAGGGCTCGCACGCGCATGATGGCGTCCACCGTGGAGCGCCTCCTGCGAATGCCGAACTGGCCGTCCGCAAGGTTCGGCCCCGTTCGTGCTAGGTATGCGACGAAGCGGTCTGCAATTACTCTTTCAAAGAGCTTGCCCACCTCGTCGAGCAGCACAATGGGCCGATGTGTGGACGGAGAGTCCACCGGCTTTGCGATAAGGACCAGTTTCCCAGTCTTTCAGCGAAGTGGGAACTGGCCCCTCTCCATACATGCGCTGAAGAGCCCTCTTAATCGAGAACCAAGAGCCTCCATGGCCAGGACCCAGGCTTTCCCAGGCAAGTCGTCGGGTACTGGGTTGGTATTCTTGGCACTCAGCCTTCGTACAGCCACACTCATCTCTCTCTCTGCCTCGGTCACCTCTAGAGAATTGTCGTCGCCGTCGCCATCGTGATCCACGTTAGAAACCGCTGGTGGGGAGCCATGAGCGAGGAGAGTGTTCCCCTCGCGCAGGGAACAGAGTGTTCACCACACCCTCCACAATCTGGTGGGAACCTGGGGAGCCCAGGGGAGTTTTTCCCGCACCACCTTGTAGGGGCGTCCCCACGGGTCTCCGTTCAGAGTCCCCAGCCACACATTGCGAGCCTCCAACTTGGCCCGCTTTATTTCTGTCCGGAGGGTGCGCTTCGCCACTCTGTACCCCTCGTACAGCTCCGCCTCTCTGGCCTCCGCATCCGGCGGGCGGTCGCGGCGACTGCAGTGTCTGGCGTACGCATTGCGCAGTGCCGCAATCTCCGGCGATCACTAGTACACCTGGCGCCGGGCACGTCCTGGCCGGACTCGAGGCATTGCCACGTCGCAGATTTGCGACATGGTCTCCCGGAACCACTCTGCCTCAACGTCGATGTCGACAGGCCCGTCTGGTGCTTGCACCCAGGCCTGTACCATCGCGGCTTCTAGGAGCTCCCGGTCTAGCTGTTTCAGCGCCCAACGCGGACCGCACCGGGTCTGTTGGACCGGCGCGGTCGAGGTCTAGGCGGAGATGTCAAACCGGAATGTCTGAGTACGTCTCCATCCCCTCCATGACGCGCCAGTCGATGACACCCGGTGACGGAGCATTGCTGGCGAACGATATGTCCACCACTGACTCGCCCTGCATGCGCACGCATGTGGGGACAGAACCCTGGTTTAGGACGACCAGGCCTGTCTCCAGAGCCCAGTCCTCCACCATCCGACCCCGTTGGTTCGTGTACCGGGAACCCCAAGCCAAGTTCTTGGCATTGAAGTCCCCACAAACGACCACGGTGAGGGAACCAAACCCAGCGATGACGTCATTCAGCTCCATAAGGGAGATGTAGAGATCGGCGAGAGTTCTGTTCGGGGACAGGTAGACGCCTACCACTGCAATGTCCCCGAACCGTGCTGCCACGCAATCCCGTCCTCTCGTGCCGGCATCGAAGGACGGACTACCGGCGGCAGCTGAGGAAATTTGGATCACTGAGCTGTTCAGGTCCTGCACCCAGTCTCCTCTGGGCAGGACATAGTTCCTGGCTAGTGCTATTGTGTGGCTGGTTCCATGACTCGGAGACCACAGCGATGTTGATCGACCACTGCGCCATGCTCTGGAGCAATAGATCCTGAGCGGGGGCGCAGTGGTTGATATTCGCCTGGAGGAGACGTAATGGAGCCGTTATTGACAGTCCATTACAGTCTCCTCCCGAACCCCACGTGAGGGCCCTGCCGCGGGGGTTGCAGCGGCGATAGCGGCGGCAGCTAAAGACGAGGCTGCGGCGGTGAGGACATCAGGGTGGATGGGCCTCCGGACCTTGCTCTTGGCCTTGGCGGGGGGTCGCAGGACCTTCTCCCAGCCCGATGGTCGGCCGACTTGCCTGCCGCCGCACATGCGTAACAGTGTGGCGTTGCACGGCACTCAACCGCTTTGTGACCGGGCTGACCGCACTAGAAGCAGCGGTCACTGCGGTTCACCTCCGCGGCGCAACAGGCCCCCACGTGGCAGCGATAGCACCGCAGAGGTCTGGGCTCCAGTAGTTTTATCTGCGCGGAAACCCAGCCTACTAGTAGCCGTCAGCCTTCCCCAGTAATGGTTTTGGCCACCGACACGGGACAGCTTACCGTCACGGCTCGCATGCCTGTGCTGTCAGCGCGGATGGTGCCCACCCGAAGCTGTTCGGCAGTGCAGCCTCCCGCCTTTACGATGGCGGCCACCACCTCGTCCACCTTGACGGAGTCATCCAAGCCCATGATGCGCATATCAATGCACTTGGTGGGCCTGGACACTCGGGCCTCTTCCGCGTCCAGGGACGCCCTGATCCTTGCGGCCAAGGTATCCGCGGCAGGACCGCTGGACGCACCAGGAACCTCCAGCATTCGGGCCCTGCTTACGGTGCCCCTCATGCGGAAACCCCCAGAGGCTCCGAGCTCGCCAAGGTAGGTAGGTATATGATAGACTTATAAATAATATAATGTAGCTATGAATTCGAAACGAACATTCAGATAATGGTTTTTAGTACGTAAGTAGTAGTAATTTAGTTAAGGGGTGGCCAGACGGTTGCAAACCAACGTTCCAACCGAGGTGACCGTATTAGTTTCAATCCGTGTAGACAGCAGTTTTGTAATCCATGACTTTCAACACCCTTGGTTGGAAGACGCGTTTTCCCAACCACCAAACGTTTTGGCGCGTGCTTTATATCCATGTAGCGGCAACACAAACCAAACACATAAACCAAGGTCACCTTGGTCGGAACGCTAGTTTGCAACCGTCTGGTCATCCCTTAAATTGGCAAGTAGGTAGGTTATAGATACACCGTACAATGCACAACAATGTACGTAGGTATAATAATATACCTTCACTTGATTATTGACTGATTGATCATTTGTGAGTTGTGACACAGATAGAATATTGGTCACTAAACGTAAAAATTGTTCATTCAATTGACTACAGAAAAACTGCTAACACGGGTCACACTAGGCAACAATTGTCGCAAATACGGGAGTTCAAGACACACACCTTAATATGAGAGTATCTAAATATTATAGGCAACACGTGTTTCGTCTACAAATCTGCAATGTCTAGTGAAATAAAGCCAGTACGCCAGCGATGGTTTGTGTGTTCATCCAGCACCTACTTAGCACAACCTTATCGAAAAACCATAATAATATGATAACCTAAAGAAAACCCTATTAATATAACCTATATTAATAGGGTTTTCTTCTAGGGTTATCTTGACGTAAGGGTAACCCTTTCAATGGGTTTCAAGTAAAGAACCCATCCAATGGGTTATCATAACGTTGATGTAACCCTTTCACTGGGGTTCCAGTATAGAACCCAATCAATGGGTTATCCATATTGAAGAGATAACCCTTTTAATGGGTTCAAGCCTAAAACCCATTCATGGTGTTACATCATGATAAAGGTAACCTCACAAAAGGGTTACCCTTTCAAAGACTTAACTTTTAATCGGGGTTGTACGGTCCCTGGATGAAACGTTATATTTTATTTTACCGCTCCAGATTTTATACCTCCGCAAAATTCAAATTGTCTTAAATTTTTTGCAGGTTACAATGGCACTGTGACTCGCAAAATGCAAAAAAAACTTAAGACAATTTGAATTTAGTGGGCTACCTTTGAGCATGCCTCTTAAAATAAAACATCATCATCATCATCTTCTTGCTCTTGTCCCATCTTATTTGGGGTCGGCGCAACACGTTTTTTTCTTCCATTCTATCCTGTCAACCGTCATACTATCACTAACTTCCTTTTCTTTCATATCACTGTTCACACAATCCATCCATCTTTTCTTTGGTCTCCCTCCCTCTCCACCCATCCACATGTATACTCATAACTCTTTTAGTAACATGTGTTTCATCTCTCCTCTTTACATGACCATACCAAGACAAACGATTCCCCTTCAACTTTTCAGTCACTGGCGCCTCTTAAAATAAAACAAAATATTTAATAAATCCCAATCCCACAAAATCAGCGGAATCCGCGGGATTGCCGACTTCAATCCCGCATGCCTGCGGGATTGGATTCCCTAGTCTAGACCGACGGACCAGTCAAAACAATATGTGATATATTTCTTTCTAACAAATAATTATTTCTCTTTTCTGCAGAAAACATGATCCGTGGTCTTGATGACGATGAGGTCGGTTTCTTGGACCTGGTGGAGCGCTCGAAGGCTAACGCTGCGCAACAGATCTCTATTGAAGAACAGAGGGAAATGAGAGAGTTCAGGTAAAAAAAAATATTGATGGCTACAAAGGGAATCTTTAAGTCAAGAGTGAATGGTCCGGAGCGAGGAGTGGCAGGCGGTGGCCTCCTTCTGCGAAGCAGTAATGGCAAAGGAGGCGGCCGATCGCGTGAGGCAACGGTCCTTACGCACCAACCGCCGCCTGGATTCCGATCCCGATTTCTGGCCACCGTAGGCACGGGCTTGCGGACGGCGAGCCACCCATTGCTCGCCGTCCGGTAACCGTCCGGACCGAGCCCAAGTCGTCGACGGCGCGTACTGTTCCACGCGCGCCTCAAGGAGATGTCAGCAAATCGTAGGGGCCCAGCAGGGTCGAAGTCTACTGGGGCCATGGGTAGTGTGAAAACGAAACCCGGGGCCCTGGGACGAAGACAACGAAGGTACAGGAGTGGGTTTTTAGTCGGTAAAAGTCTGACACTATCTCCCGCTCCGCCCAAGAGCGGGATTTGTCATAAGATGATTTTCCCACCCAATAAAAAAAAAAGAGTCAAGAGTGTCTAGGTTACTTCTAGGTAAGCGCGCTCCATCGTCGACCGCATCGTCGCTTTGTATCAGGTGAGATAGCGGTCAAGCGCGAAAATAACAAGAATAAAAAAAAAATGTGCAGTTTATACAGTCTCGCTCTAGGTGGAGCAAGAGAGATCGAGTGTCAGAGTTTTCTACACTAATATTATAAAGTGGTAAAGTTTGGTTTTTTGTTTGTAGGAGGTTTTCTCAGAAAGTACTGTACCGATTGCTAAAGTTTTTTAACCGATAGAAAGATTCTTTATTCCTGAATGACATAGGCTATAATGCATGCACGCGGTCGAAGCCACCCGTGGTCTTTCAGTTGCCCTTTGCGTTACCTTTAAACAGTCCCGCAGCTCTGTCAGTCCTTGATTTCTTCATTAAGACTAGTATTTAGACAGTGACTTCGTTTGCAAGAATGTTTTCATAAAAACTAACTATATTGAAAATTAAAAATTATTTATTTCACAGTCTCATTCATTTTATCAAGATTTTGTGCCAAATTGCAAATTTATTTACCTAAGAAATAATAATCCTTCATATAATCTTTAAAACCCCCTAAATTTTACTATTGGGGGTACTTCTGAAAACAAATAAAAACAACCTTTATTATTTGCTTAGATTATTAATTTTGTGCAAACTTTCAAGTGTATATTGTTAGGAATGAGATTTTGCATAGGTACAATCAAAGCCCCCCTTTTTACCCTATTAATGGTTAAATAAAATGCAGAGCAGTGGTGGCCGAGTGGTAACGGCCCCGACTTACGATTTGTAGGTCATGGGTTCAAACCCAGCCAGGCGCATTACTTTGTGTAATTTATTTCATCACCACTGCTTTCAAAACGGTGAAGGAAAACATCGTGAGGAAACCGGCATGTCTTAGAACCAAAAATTCGAAGACATGTGACATCCACCAATCCGCACTGGGCCCGCGTGGTGGATTACGGCCCATTCCCTCTCCTAGAGAGAAGGCCTGAGTCCCAGCAGTGGGAACATTATAAGGCCGACTATGCTATGCTATGCTAATGGTTAAATGGTTGTAGGTGGACCGATGACCAGGTGAGGGTCGCGGGAATCCGATGGATGCGAGACGCACAGGACCGGTCATTGTGGCGACATTTGGGGGAGGCCTATGTCCAACAGTAGACGTCTTTCGGCTGAAGTGATGATGATGATGATGATGAATGGTTGAATTTCCAAAAACCCCCATCTTGGTGTTTGCCTACATTTTAAAAGGAAGCTTTGTGTGTCAGTCCCAGTAGTTTTGACTGTGTGTTATGTCTGTCAGTTTCTTCCTTTTGAAAAAATGCTTTGAGTTACCCCATTACACCAATGCCTATACGTTTCCAGAGAGCGAGTATCCAGCCTAGCGGAGAGTGAGGAGCTGACTCGCTTGCGAGCTCAGTTGGCGCCGGCGCGCCAGGCACAGAACACGTCGCTCACGCACGCGCAGAAGAACAAACTACAGGGGGTGAGTAATAGATGAAGCATTATGTGCAACGGGGGTGGTAGCTAAAACAGTGGACTTCAAGATTTCGAGGCTTTTCAGAAAGAACCTTACTTAAAAGTGTTTTATGAAGAAAATTACTCACGTCATGTATTTGCAGGTAGTGGTAAGGAAACGCAAGGCTAGCGAGATGGAAGGAGATAAGCCAGAGAAGGGCTCCCCGCCGCCGAAGACTAACGGAATTGTTTCGAACAGCCCTAAAAAGTACGTAATTATAGTGAAAGCTATGGGCCTGATCGTATGTATATGTCGTGGCCAGATCATAGAATTGATCACTTCGTGATATGACCAACTGAAACTGGCCAGATTGTTTAAACGCTAATAATTAATAATTATTATTATTTATTTATTTTCACAAAATGAGGCACAGACTAAACAGTTTACAATAGATAAATGACCAATTTAAATGTAGAAGAAGGGTGTCCTGGCGTCCTAGCTAGGTTACATAGTAACCTGGATTAAGGTTCGCCAGCCCAAAGTCCCATTTATCTACACTAATATTATAAAGAGGAAAACTTTGTTTGTTTGTTTGTAATGAATAGGCTCAAAAACTACTGAACCAATTTTAAAATTTCTTTCACCATTCGAAAGCTACATTATCCACGAGTAACATAGGCTATATTTTATTTTGGAAAAAAATAGGGTTCCGTAAGATATTTGAGTTTTTCGGACACAAGGTGTAAAAAGTCAACCAGAAAAGTTACTTATTTTGCGTACACTGCCTAAACTATAAAAGATAGAACCGTAAAATGTTCTAAATAATTGTAGATCTTATAAATATCTACCAAAGTTTGTTAGGAGAACCTACTTTCATGCGGGCGAAGCCGCTGGCAGAAGCTAGTTTAGAAATAAAGAGAGGCTGCCTACAATAGTGAAATTAATTACTAAAAACTTAAGTTTGCCATCAAATGGATAATGTAAGTATGTGTGTTTGTACTTATAAATTTGATGATATGACAATCCTCGTTTGGCCATATCATTGATCTAGGATTTCTATAATAATAAAACTGTAAAGAATGTAGGCTAAACAAAGTTTAAATATCATCAAACTTTAACGCTTAAAACGTTCTGGCCAGTTTTACTTGGTCATATCGAAGTGAGGATATCCGCAGGAGAACCAAGGTCACCGACATAGCACGAAGAATCGCCAAACTTAAGTGGCAATGGGCAGGGCACATTGCTCGCAGAACGGATGGCCGTTGGGGCCGAAAGGTTCTGGAATGGCGACCACGTACCGGAAGACGTAGCGTTGGAAGGCCTCCTGCAAGGTGGACCGATGACCTGGTAACGGTTGCGGGAGTACGATGGATGCGAGACGCACAGGACCGTTCATTGTGGCGACACTTGGGGGAGGCCTATGTCCAGCAGTGGACGTCTTTCGGCTGAAATGATGATGATGATGATATCGAAGTGATCGATTTCTAAGATCTGGCCACGACATCTATATATATAAAAGCGAAATACCACTCACTGATTAACTACTTAAAATTTGCCAAGTAGGTTCCTTATAGGGTGTAGACAACCGCTAAGAACCGGAACCTGTTATAGTTGGCCATATCATGAAGTGATCAATTCTATGATCTGGCCACGACATAGAAAGTCAGTCAGGCAGTCACATATGGGCTGGTGCTGCAAATTGCCATCTAGCAGCTTTGGACTCGGTGGAAAGGCGTGCGAAGAGGCTAATTGGGGATCCAGATTTGGTTAAGTCCAATCTACAAAGCCTCGAGCACAGGCGCAGGGTAGCCAGCCTATCGGTATTTTACAGGTTACATTTTGGAGAGTGTGCGCGGGAACTGCATGACTTGATTCCGCCATCTCCTTTCTACCATCGGACAAACCGACGAACGGCGAGTATCCACCCTTACGTTGTTGAAACTTCAACGGTCCGGACTAAGCGTTTCGCTTCGTCGTTTATACCGCGTACATCGAAGGACTGGAACAATTTGCCTGCTGCTGTCTTCCCGTCCAACTATAATATAGGTGTCTTCAAGGCTAGAGTGAATAGGCTCTTAATAAACTAGTGCGCCTGACCATTAATGATTGCATCTCCGCTTAACATCAGGTGGGATCGCAGTCAAGCACTGGTTTATATCAAGTAAAAAAAAAAATAAAGAAAAAAATTAAAAAAAAATATTTCCTTCCCAGTGCACAGAACGGCACCACCGCATCACCCGCGGACTGCGTGACCCGCTGTGTGGGCGTGCTGCCGGGGCTCGGTCACTATGACACCGACTCCACCTCCGACACCGATGAATCCAGTGACCATGACTCTGTGAGTAGCTGAGTAGTAAGTGTATAGTTTACACATATAAGAAATTATAAGTTAAGCCACGCATTTCTTTATTAACCAAGTGAACAAACTTCTCTTTTTGTAACTAAGCAACGAGAAATGAGATAGCAGGCTAACTAATTATTATTCTTAGATCCAAGAGCAAACGAAACGAGCTCGGAATTTTAGGGCACTCCGACACGGACAGCTTAGATTAGAAGGTTAAGGCGGGATCTCCGCTCCGCTTCGCTCCCGCCTAAGTCTTGGTGATTATTTTTTTTGCACCCTGAAAGTGGATTACATAGAAGATAACTATACTCTATTTATCTAGGCTTGAGACAAAATGTAAACAAACAAAACAATGTAGATACCTTCGACAAAGGTTTCTTCGACGTGTTTCAATACATTAATAAGAGTCTCATTTTCTGTTGAATGCATTGGCGTTTTCTTTGCATGCTTTTTCTTCGGCGAATAACAAGAATTCAACGAAAATCAAACAAGTTGATCGATAGTGAAAAAAATGGCAGATTATAACCCGCCCGCTGTCAAAACGTCACATTTTTAAGTACAATGTTTGCAGTATCTGTGGTCTATAATTTTGTAGTATTATAAATGGTTTGCCAACCTTTTGTCTCACGGGTCCCTGAATAATATATAGGGTATAGTGGCCAAGATAGTACAATTCCGACGCTCGTTAATTGTTAGTCATTTAGGAGCAAATAATGCTCTTAAAAAGAAGCTTGTTTAATTACATTTCAAGCACGATCAGTAATTGATGGAGCCTGCGGAGTCCGATCCGATCATAGTGATTTACAATGCGTTTAAAATAAGAATAGGAAAGTCAATGACCTCAATCTGTCAAAATGGTGATTAAAAAGCACAGTACATGAAAACTTATTTGCGTATCAATAACTTTCTTTTTTACTTTATTTTACTGAATATTAGTTAAATCTAGGTGAAATTAAAACGTTATTGTTTAATCTAAATTAGCTAAATATATTGTATAATTTATACTTAATTAATTAAAAAAAAATTGGTTTCTTATTTTCATTTTTAGCAATAATTGGCCATCTTATTTTATTTACTCAGACATCTCACAGGAATTCTGATAAAACTTCGTTCATGATTCGGAAAAAAAGAAATTAAAAATTTCTTGTTTTCCTCACCCTAACCAATTTCTTCGATTTGACAGTTATGACGTCACAACATGGCGCAAAATCGATTCTATTCTTATTTGAAACGCATTGTACAGCTATTCACAATACTTTTTACCAACCAAAGCCATAACTGACTAATTTCCTGATTACTGGAGGATGTCACATCATCATCATCTTCCTGCCCTGTCATTCGTCATGCTATCACTAACTTCCTTTTCTTTCATATCACTCTTCACACAATCCATCCATCTACTACTGTCCTCCAGTCACATATAGTTTAAATCTTGAAATAACAAAAAATACTGCCCTGCGTTCAAAAATGAGGTTAGAGTTAACTCGAATGACGTCATCAGGTTAAATATTCTACGCTTGCATTTTTGAACGCGAACGTAGAGTTCAACTGTCATTCCTGCCGCTTACACCAATCTACTCTGCTCGGAGTTAGGGTTAGTTGGGTTAACTCTAGGGTAGCTTACTCGAGTTATAAAAGAACGACTCTGGGTTACAACTCGAAGCATTTTTGAACGGTTTGAGTAAAAACCCTACCCTTCTCTGGTTATTTTTGAACGCAGGGCTGGCAACGTATCCGTTGTGCACTCGCCGTTTTATAATCTGGGGCCCAAGTCTGCTATTCTTGTAAATTCGTCATTCCAACACGATCCAATTGTCATTTTGCTAAAAGTTCGTAATCTACTAATTCATAATGACCGATTATTTATCGGTCAATGGACTCGTACTAGAATTATGGTAGAATGACAATATCGAGCTTATTAAAAGCAATGATTGCGCTATGACGATCGGTCACTGATCAAAGGAACTGTCAAAATTTTAGCTTCGTTTGCCAATATGTACGAGATTACCATTCTATGCCACTTCTTTCAGTGCAATGTCAGTGGTTGACCATTGGAAAGTCATAATGACGCCATTACATTAGTAGACTACCAAACTTGTCAAAAAAAAATTACGAAGTCAATGATAGACCATTCTGACACTATTGTAATAGCAGACTTGAGGCCCTGTAGACTTCTACATATCAATAATCCCATTCATCTTTCCAGAACGACCAATGCTGCGCCAAACGTGACATGCTCGGGCGGCGACAAGAGGAGAAGTCAAGGAAGGATAGCGACAAAAGTTAGAGTTTATTGTAATTGTTGAATGTAGACCATTTGCTATACTTTGTTATGTGATCTAATCTAAGTTATCGATAGTACATATAATTTTAAAACTTAATCTGCTGTTTTATTTTTTTCTCTTGTAAATTTTAATTTTTAAGGGTGGATGAGAGTCTTAGAGAATAAAACAAGTTAGTCGGCACGAAGAAAAGTGTTTAAATCACGTCGGGGTCACCAATTTATGGGTGGATCGGTTCGAGATCTGTGCGAAGTATGTATATGGTATGGTTTGGATGTTGGTACTGGTGTTATGTGA
This sequence comes from Mythimna vitellina, assembly GCA_949316375.1. Classification (NCBI taxonomy): domain Eukaryota; kingdom Metazoa; phylum Arthropoda; class Insecta; order Lepidoptera; family Noctuidae; genus Mythimna; species Mythimna vitellina. The sequence goes on from OX438707.1 coordinate 3,837,765, forward strand.
CTTGTATTGTGTCACTACTAGAAAACAAGGCCTAGGTAAGACCTAGGCTGTCTAGAAGCGACAAGAAATATATGTAACCGAGATATGATATAGTTTATCCGTGTGCTAAGTTTCATCGAACTACGTTCAACCGTTCGGGCGTGAAGAAGTAACATACATACAAACATTTAGTAGAACTTATTCGATACTCGAAAAAAACTTTCACAGGTATTATAGCGATCGCCGTATGTCCCAGATTTATTTTTATGCACTGTTTTTGTTAGACCAGTGGTGGTTACGGCCTGGACTTACAAGTTGTAGGTCACGGGTTCAAACCCAGCCAGGCTCATTACTTTGTGTAATTTGTTTCATCACCACTATTCTCAATACGGTGAAGGAAAACAACGTGAGGAAATCAGTATGTCCTAGAGCCAAAATTACGAAGACACGTGACACTCGAATAATCCACACTGGGCCCGCGTTATGACTTAGGGGCCATTCAAGTATTACGTAACCACTACAGGGGACGTAGGGATGATGATTACGTCAGTAGTGTAAATTTTTTGTCGATGTTTCAAAATAACAAGAAAGTGAGCAGACACATCATTAAGCAGCATACATCTAATGTCATTGAAGACTGTAATGTCACGGATTAGTGTGTCATGGACTGAGAACTGTTGATTTGAATCAATAATATGACAAAATATTAAATTAACTTTTCTTTTTCTTTATTTCAAATATTCCTTTTTTCTAGACTTACAACTACTGCTCATAAATTAATAACCAACTAACACATTGACTGATGCACGTACCAATGTTTACGTAAGCATGGGGGGGGGGTTAGCTTTGCTTACGAGGGGGAGGGAAGGATTAATATTTCCGAAAAATTGCTTACGTAACGTAGTACTTGAATGGCCCCTTGCGGCCCATTACCTCTCCTAAAGAGGAGACCTAAGTTTCAGCAGTGGGGACACTATAGGGCTGATTATGCTATTTCTGCGGAATCGGCCGCGAGTGTGAACCCGAAGGAAAAAATAGTTGTAAATAAAACAAAACAAGTATATCCTTACAGTTTAATAGTCACATCAATAGATTAATGACAAAAATAAACGCACATTCTACATAATTCATTATTGCATACACACTGGCATCGACTGGTAAAGGTCGAATATTTTAAATTAAAATACTATTTACAAGGTTTAAGGACCGAAACTGCGAAAAGTGGCGCCCGCGACTGGCACGGGTCGCGTCACGGAAACCAGATTATTACCTACGCAGTGTCGCTAGTTCAAACTTAACGGTGTGCATGTAGTCGTGTCGATGGAGAACTTAATATTTATTACGTAAAAAAGGGGCGCGGGGCCCTCGAGCAGCGACGGATGCCCCGCAATGGAGCACGTATGTATAGGACTGCGCAGGCGTCCGCTTAACACAGTTACGGCCCTTAAAATGACAAATTGAGCTTTGGAAGAGACTAACAGGGTGACGAATTGAGCTTTGGAAGAGACTACCATGATGCGTTAAAATGTCAAGCGAGCGAGCGAGAAAAAGGGATGGAGCTCCATCCCTCAGTTCAGTTTAGGTCGTCAAAAGGATCGCGTAAAGAGCTCCAGGTAGGGCCTCGGGTATGAAGAACAGAGACAACGGTCTATACGGTGGAACTCTTCCTTATATTGTGTCCATATTAACGGCCTACTAACAGTGCCGTAACTAGTATTTTATACGCCCTTTAAGTTTTAACCGCCTAAGTCGGATATATCCGACAAACACTCTCGCGTTTATTTCGCCAGGGTCGCACATACACGACCAAATACTCCATCTCGTTAGCTCTTCTGTCACCTATAGGGATTGAAGAGTTAAACGAGATGGAGTACCCAGTCGCAAACACACGAGCCTGGCGAAAACACTCGTCGGAGCCAATCCGACGTGGGCGGTTAAAGGATTAATCTTACGTGACTCGAACTATAAAAATGAGTAGATATAAAGAAATACATATGAAGTGATGCTTCAAACCCACCTCTAGTGGGTGCTGGAGCCCTGAACACCCACGGAATCCGCACTTCTGGCTGAGCGGGTTTACAATCGTATTATGTACACGAGAAATACCTAATAAGTATTTTATATAGGTATGCTACTAACAAAAACTGCTGAATGGTGATATTCGCAAGAGAACCAAGGTCGCCGACATAGCCCGAAGAATCGCAAAACTAAAGTGGCAGTGGGCAGAGCACATTGCTCGTAGAACGGATGGTCGATGGGGCCGAAAGGTTCTAGAGTGGCGACCGCGCACCGGAAAACGCAGCGTTGGAAGGCTTTCCGCAAGGTGGGAATACGGTGGATGCGAGACGCACAGGATGGGTCGTTGTGGAGACGCTTGTGGGAGGCCTATGTCCAACAGTGGACGTCTTTTGGCTGAAATGATGATGATAATGCTACTAACTATCAAGCATGATCCAAAACTTGGGCCCAATTTGATCTCTACGCCCTATCCCTGGGCACCGCCAGCGCTGCCCTAGTTACGGCACTGCCTACTAATAATACTATATTTGTTATTCGACGGAGGACTAAGATCATTTCTTTATTCTACGCCCGTCCAGTAAGGATCGAGCCTGAGTAAGCAACAGCGCGTATCGTTCCACGCGCGCCTCTAAGAGGCGTCAGCGAAACTGTAGGGGGCCCAGCAGGGCCGATGCCCGCTAGGGCCACGAGGAATTTCTGAAAAGGAAACCTGTGGTCCTAGAAAGGAGTGCAACTGGGACACAGGCGTGGTTTTAGTCAGTAAAAGTCTGACTCGAAAAGAGCAGGAGAAGACATTGGATGAAATGTCCGGTAGACCAGCCCCCATAGCCAAGTTACAACCGTTTCGTTTCGATCCTCTTTTCGTTGAACGTCTTGAGTCGGCCACGCCTCCTATTCCATTGTTCTGACCACGTGACTAAGCGTTGAGATGACGTCAGACCAAAGGAATCAGAGGCGTGGCCGACTCGAGGTGATCGACGAAAAGAGAATCAAAACGAAACGGTTGTAACTTGGCTAGGGGGCAGGATGAAGGTGAAGAGATGAACTTGACTCTTACTGGAGGGACAGGCCCGCAATGTCCTCGGTATGTGGAAAGATGAAGGCCTTCGTCCAGCAAGGGACATAATAGACTAATTAGATTAGAAACTTTGTAACTTGTTTTATTTATGTACCTTGTGTTGCAATCAAACAAACCTGGTTTCTTTCTTTTTTTGAGACACCAAAGATCTTTTTTTTCCGTGAGAAATCATCATAACTTCTCAAGCTCGAGATGGAGTGGAAGGGAGTGTCTCCGATAGCCTTTTACTGATTAAAAACCCAGTGTTCCTTCAGTCGCCTGCTTCAAAGATTCCGCAGCTCAAACCCCACAAATCTACGTCAACGTCAAATAATGCATATTCTCGTCGTTGGGCTTGTCGGGCATATCGCCGTCGGGCACGGGCTTGACCGCGGTGTCGACGTCGGGCAGCGCGGCCTCCACGTCGGGCAGGCTGCTGTCCGACTCCGACTCGCTGTTGGATTCCTCGGCGTCCGCTGTCATGGGCTCCTCTTTGGTTTTTCTCCGATTTCTGCAATTTAGTACAGACAATAAAATTAAAACAACTGGCCAAAACTGTTTCTGGCAACTGGCAACGATTGGCCTGTTGGTCCAGTGGTTAGTGGCCCTAAGTGCTATGCCGGAGGTCGTGGGTTCGATTCCCACCCAGGACAAATGTTTGTGTGATGAGCACAATCATTTGTTCTGTGTCTGGGTGTAATTTATCTATAACTAGCTGTTGCCCGCGACTTCGTCCGCGTTAAGTTCGTAAAACTGTACAATCACTCTGTGCTTGCAATTCATTCCGAAAGCAACGCAATAATTTATTGTACTTTAACACAAAACGGTTAAAGGTGAAAATATCCAAATTAAGAACCTCCTCCTTTTTTAGAAGTCGGTTAAACACGCAAATTACCTTCAGGAAACATTTCATGTACTCGTCCAGATCCAGATGTATGACCGTCAATGAATAGAAAGAGCATGTATGGGTCGTAGCAGTGGTCATTTCTGCCTACCCCAAGGGAAAAGGCATAATATGTATGCATGGGCAATTATGTATGTTTCTTGTTTATGTTCTGGTAAAACATCATTGCATGATTTTAACCCCTCGCCACAGTGAGCACGCCACAATCAAATCGCAGCGGTAATGCCTGTCTTTGAGAAGTGTCTACAGAGGCGTCACGGCATCCTCTCTTTGTGCAGGACTCACCGGTTGTGGGTATTTCGGAAGGTATCTGTGTCGAATTCTGCGGGAAGAAACACTCGGGTCTCACCATTCTGCGAAACGCCCGGTGAATACGATGGAGCATACGGTGGAAGTCAGTCCCGCTTGGTCGGAGCGCCGGCGCCGCCTTGTCCTTATGGGGGCGATTGGTGGAGAAAATGACAACCAGTAGCCTCCTTCAGTGAAGCACTACGATCAAAAAAGGTGGCTGAAACTATGAGGGATAGGACATCCTGACTCCTCAACGGTCGCTGCAAGGGACGCTCCGGGTGTTGAAAGCCGCAAGGCAATTCCCAGCCATCGCAAACACGGGATTGCGGTGGTGCTGTCCAGCCGTCTGGTCAAAGCAGTCCTGAATCGACGGCGCCTAGTATTCTACGCGCGACTCAAAAAGATTTCAGCAAATGGATAGGGCCCTCTAGGGCCGATGTCTGCTAGGGCTGCAAGATTGATCGAAAGAGTTATCTCCCATAACAATTTTCGCCTCAATAACTTTTCACTGAAGAGTTTAAGCAGTTAGACAGCTTTGGTAGAGATAAACGAAGGAGCATAATCGGGACACCGACCTTCAGCTGGATAACGTGCACTGATAGTGAAAAGCCTTAAGTGAATCCAAAAACTACCATCATCATCCGGCAGGCATTAAGTCCGCCGCTGTACATTTGTGCATAAAGGATTAAATAAATAAATAAATCATCAACTATCTTCTTCCACAACAGTACTTATGAAGAATTGGCGAGAGCATGCTTGCATTGATTGTTGCAGTTTGATCATTTTAGGCGTTAGAATTACTTGTTCATTTACCTAGGATATTTTGGTGTGTATTTAATTGACATCCCCGTATATAAGACAAATGTTTTTTCCATAGTAGGAACTACCGTATGAAGAGTCTCCAACTTATGAATGAAACTACGGCGAAACCTTGTGCGCGTGTATCCCCGTTCAATCGAACTCGCATATTGATGGGCAAACCAAGAAATTACTGACGCCGATTGCCTCTATGAGGACACGGCGGTTCACTCAAGATGGATAGACCTCCACCGCATGCTACACCGAGTCCTCCAGGTGATTCACAAAATGGTAATATCAGGGTACATTCAACTGAACCCAGAACAGAAACCGTCCGAAACACCCACAACAGTCCTGAGCTTATCCATAAAACAATGAAATTATGGTTAACAAATGTAGCAGCCGATAAGTGTTATCCCTGAGACTGGCCTCCCTTAGAGGGTTGTTCCAGTGTTGGTCACCACTCATTGCAAAGAGGTAACGTCCAGATATCGACGTAAGGCTGTAAGGAATCTGAGATACATCATACGTTGTCGAACTGTGGTCAGAAAAACACATTCGATCCCGTTTTATATGAAGCGGTGACTGTAAATAATAAAACACACCATTATTAATCCGCAAGGTGCCATCATGCCGGAGGACACAGTGGAGATGTGCCCTGCAAGGGCGGAGCACCGCCCTGTCCTCGTGAAGGCAATCGGCGTCAGTGACCTCTCGCGCCGGGCTCTGATCCAGAGCGAGGAGTAGTGGCAGGCGGTCGCCTCCTTCTGCAAAGCCGTAATGCTAGCGAAGGCGGAGGCCGCACGCGTTGGGGAACGAACGGCCTCACGCCGAGCCAAGATTCCGACCCCGACTACCAATCACGGTAGACACGGGCTTCCGGACGTCGAGCAATGGGTAGTTAGCCGTCCTGTGGTTGACAGGATCGAGCCAAATCCTCAACAGCGCGTAGTGATAGACACAGGTGTAGTTTTAGTCGGTAAAAGATTGACACGTCCTCCCGCTCCAACCAGAGCGGGAGAAGTCATTGGATGATTTCCACCCTTAAAAAAAGAAAAAAAAGGTGCCATCATCATCATTATCATTTCAGCCGAAAGATGTCCACTGCTGGACATAGACCTCCCCAAGTGTCGCTATAATAACCGGTCCTGTGAGTCTCTCATCCATCGGATACCCGCGACCCTTACCAGGTCATCGGTCCACCTGGGGACCATCCAACGCAAGGTACCCTGTAACCCCTTCCGAAAATGTGGCCGTGTTATTTTAAAGTGAATAATTAAATACATATAGCTATTTACTTTTATCGTCTTTGGATGGTATCCCTTGAATAATCACGGTCAATTAGCTTGTTACTATAATGCGAAAAATATAATAAAAATAAGCTGTAGGATTGTTAAAAATGCCTCCGTCTAACACCAGTTTAACCATAACTGTAATCGTGGGCGATGGCCATTCTTCTGCCACTCAGAAAATTACGTAAAATACGCAATGCCATCTATCAAATTTAATATGAAGTTCAACCGTCATTGTCATCATTATTTCTACTTTGAGTCTTTAGATGGCGTTGCGAGTTGCGTGTGGTGTCATATTTTACTTCTCGAAAACTTTGATTTCATACCGTTTGTCTTTCATATGCTTTGTTTCATTGCGATGAAACAAAGCCTAAGTAAGATAATTATCAAGTTCCACACAATTTAAATGTATAAAAGTTATCTACATCGATTTCTAAAATTAATAATAAGCACTTCACTAAAAATTTCTACAGATATATTATATACGTAGATTTATAAAAAAAAAAATTGTAAGCATGCAAAAATATATAAAAAAATCTTATTCACGATGACAAAATAGAACAAAAATTTCTCCTAAGAGAGCCGTACGGGATTTGAACCACCTTCACATTACATAAAAGTCTAGATGCGAAACCACTGCGCTGCGGTCTTCGATGAATAAACTATAAAATAGACGTTCTTATATAAACGTCATAATTGACTGGTTGGCTCCCTAACGATGATAGCGTGATGATTTTCATTTTAGAAGTTAAATTTACAGCTAAATGGAATAATGTAACATTATAGTACGTGATTTTATTCGTCGCTTTGATTTTATTATGTGTTTTGATTAGTTTGTACAAAATATTTAGAAGATATCGAATAGAAATGTCAATTTTATTTTGAAAAAATGGTAAAAGTTATTTTAATACAAAACAAATAAGACAAAATAATGACAAAATTTTTAACTGTAGCTGGGAATTGAACTCGCGGCAAATGTCGTTCAATACCTACATTTTGGATTATTGCTCACCCCCCCATAGCAAATAGCGTGATAGTTTATAGCCTATCAGTTGCCCTGAACTATAAGGATTGTGTATGCAAAATTTGAACAGGATCGGTTCAGTAGTTTTTGTGCCAATTAATACCATCCCAAAAGAATTTTACTGTTTTATTATATGTATAGATATGTATGCATTTAGAAATATATAAGTATGTTTATCAGTTGTCTAGTAACCATAACAGAAGCTCTGCTTAGCTTAGGACTAGACGGCTTTTTGTGATAGATGTGAACAAAAAGAAAAAATCTGATAGAAGCCCCAAGCTGGCTTTAAAACATATATATGGACACAGAGCTTGTGGAAGACGCGCAATGGCTAGCTCGCCGTCCGGTAACCATCTGAACCGAACTCAAGTCGTAAGTAACATAGGACAAGGAAATATAGAGTGAAAAGAAGCATGCGTTATAAGATTTCTTGCCTAAATTCTACTTCCAATAACACATTACATAAACCATGACTTGTAAAGCAAAAATCAACATCAAACGGATTGTTAGACTGAATTAACACCAACCAATGAGATCACTAAAACCACCATTGTATCTACCCATAATGCTCGGCCAGACTGACAGCACGGTGCGGGGAGAGGCGCGGGTGCGAGAACGCGCGCGATTTACTTGACCAAACTGGCAGCGCGGTGCGGGGAGCGGTGCGGGTGCAGGGAAGTTATTAGCTGACCTGCCTTTGCTTAAATGGTTGAGATTTTTTGTATTTCACGCGCACTCACTGTGGCCACTTGTATGAACTCAATATGGCGTGAGTAGTCCGCGCGCGTCCCTCGTCTCGCAGCCCGCGCCGCTTCCCGCACCCACGTGTCCAATATGGACACTCAAATTAAGTTCTTGTTTGAGATTGCCGCGCCGCGCCCGCCCCTCACCCACGTTTCCAGTCTGGCCGAACACATAGATTGAAGTTTGTGTAAAAGTTTTGTTAATATTTCGGTGTCCATAAAGTTATATTTGTGTCGTGCGAGAATCGAAGTCAAAAGCCAATTGATCAATCACTGAGCCAACTGTGTCTTCAAAGTATTTACATACCTCTTAGGATATGGTTCTTTGAGATGGAATGTGCGGAAATGCAGCTTCATACTGTTGCTCTGCGTGAAACTCTTGTCGCATAAAGAACATGAGTAGGGTTTTTCTCCAGTGTGCGTCTGAAACACCAACAACATTAGATAAGTGAGTTGCGTCCATGATGCAGCACACTGAGGGTCATTAGTGATAAGCGGTGTTGCGCAACGTTGGCACTCTGGGTGCATGTACACGTGCCCGGTGTGTCAGGTGTACGCAAAATATATTTAAATTAAGATCTTCTGTTATATTTTTACTGTATGGATCAGAATGTGGGCTGTGAAAAAGACAGATGAAAAAAGATTGCATGTAGCGGAGATGAGAATGTTCAGATGGATGTGTGGTGTGACGAGAATGGATAAAGTGAGAAAAGAGTATATTAGAGGAAGTTTGAAAGTGGCGTAAGTTGAAGGAAAATCGTTTGTCTTGGTATGGTCATGTAAAGAGGAGAGATGAAAAGCATGTTACTAAAAGAATTATAAGTATATATGTGGATGGGTGGAGAGGGAGAGGGAGGCCAAAGAAAAGTTGGATTAAGTCTAAGCCAAGTTCTTAAACCTTTTTTTGTAGGGCTGGAAAAATCATCAAAACACTTCTCCGGCTCTGACTGGACCGAGTGGGAGTGTCAGACTTTTACAAACTAAAACCCACCAGTGTTCTTCCAGTTTGCGTTCCAAGGTCACGGCGACTCCAACACTCATTACCAGATGTCGGAATTAGGTAGAGTTATTCATGTACTTGCATCGAAATATTGATAAAAAATGGACCTTCCCGGAATTTCTAATTAATAATCCCGTGTGGCCAACAATATAACAAATAAATAATAATAATAATAAAAATCTCAGCAATAGGTAAGAAAAATAAAACAAAGATAATTAACAAACAATTTTTATTAGTATTTTTCATTGAAAAAAATCTCTCTACGTCAACTGTGGTGAGGTTAACAAATTTATACACTTCCTCCTCCTCGTCATTAATATAGGAAGATTTTTTTTCTGCTATATTTCTGATAGTGTCATAAAAAAAATATCTGCTCTTTAAAATTGATCTCGGGATTTGAGGCATGTCCACTTTATTCTTTCGTTGTATGAAATCAGTACATGAATAACTCTACCTAATTCCGACCTCTATTCATCACTAAAGGTTCATTGGAAGACCACCGTCAAACAGCTTTTTTTGTCTGGCAACATTACTGAAATTAACCTTTTTGGCGCAGCCTTGAGGCACTAACAGTTTTATTCTTTTTAGAGTTCCGTTCCCAAAGGGAAAAAACGGGGCCCTATTGCAATCACTCCGCTGTTCGTCTGTCTATCACAGGTTTTATCTCATATACCGTGACAGCTAGACAGTTGAAATTTTCACAGATGATGTACATATTACCATACATACATACTTAGGCTCTTCATATCATACTCAAGAACACAAAAATACACCCACCTCCCAGTCACGCGCACACTCACACTCACACACATACACAGTTACAGACACACACTCACACATTGCAAATAAATCATACGATTTCCAGGCACACATACAGAATCCACCACACAGTAATTTTACACTTTTCATATTTTTTCAGTTTCAGTTTTTGTACGCCTTAACTATTGTGAACTTTAGCTAGCATATTGTAAGGATTTGTATCAATAAAGTATTATTATTATTACTGTTGCCGCTTTAAAAACAGAATACAATAAATATTATTAAAACAAGACGTCACAGGACAAGAGCCAGGGGACATCGACTTACCAGTAGATGTCGTTTTAGTCCAACATTCGCGTGAAACTGTCTTCCACAAGTGTCGCAAGTATGTAACTTCTCCCGCGTGTGCATGTTCTGATGGGTTCGTATGCTGCCAGGCTGGGACAACAACAGATTAGGTTAAACCATTATTATGTACCGTGTCTCAAATTGTCAACGCAAAGGACAACTGGTACATGGTGGACATCCCACCCATACGTACAAAGCGTTTTGGGAACGCATTCATTATGCGTACAGCTAAGGAGTGGAATTCCCTGCTGGAGTCTGTGTTTCCTGATAGCTACCACCTAGGGGTTTTTAAGTCAAGAGTGAATAGGTTACTTTTAGGCAAGCGTGCTCCATCGTCGGCTTACCATCAGGTGAGATAGGTGGTGGTGTGGTTAGTGGTAGCCTATCAATAATAATAATTTAAAAAAAAAACTGAAAGTGTAGCTTTAGTCAATAAAAGTCTGACACGCCTGGAGTAGGAGAGGTCATTGGGTGATTTCAGCGTCGGTGCTTTTTTTTAAGGTGGAGGTGGTATTCATCAAATAACTCCTCGACGCGAGTGGAGCGAGAGGGAGTGTCAGACTTTTACTGACTAAAACCTACATGTGTTCGTCCAATTTACTGACTAAAACCTACGTGTTCGTCCAATTTACGGTCTAAAACCTACGTGTTCGTCCAATTTACGGTCTAAAACCTACGTGTTCGTCCAATTTACGGTCTAAAACCTACGTGTTCGTCCAATTTGCTGACTAAAACCTACACATGTTCGTCTAATTTTTATGTAATTTTTATATAATTGGACGAACACATGTAGGTTTTAGTCAGTAAATTGGACGAACACATGTATGAATAAGCTCGCGTTTGAGCACTATCTCACTTGATGGTAAGAAGCGACGATGTGGCCGACGACGGAGCGCGCTTGCCAAGAAGTAACCTATTCACTCTTGACTTAAAGACCCCTAGGTTACAGTTAACAGGAAACAGACACCAGCAGGGAATTCCACTCCTTAGCTGTACGCATAATGAATGTGTTACCAAAACGCTTTGTACGTATGGGTGAGATGCCCACCATGTACCGATGGCGCAACGCAACTGTACATGGTGGACATATATCGCATGTTTAATCCAAAAGAGACGTAACTCAAAAAAAGGGTATTTGAAAATTGAACTTTATTTTTTAACCATATGTTTTCAGATTCAAATAGCCTCTTTTTGAATTAGGTCTCTTTATGATTAAGCATGCGATATTTATGTAATCATGGTATTTTCAACGTACCGCTAATGAAGATCCACAGATCTCGCAAATATATCGCTCGGTGGGTGAATAAAACGAAGTGCGCGGGTGTTCCGACAAATGATGCTGCCAACACGCGGCCTGCGTGTCAAAGTGTTTACCGCACTGCAACAAGTATCTCATATATATATAAAATTGAAGTGCCTTTCTAAAGGTCGCCGACATAGCTAGAAGAATCGCCAAACTTAAGTGGCAGTGGGCAGGGCACATTGCTCGTAGAACGGATGGTCGATGGGGCCGAAAGTTTCTAGAGTGGCGACCGCGCACCGGAAAACGCAGCGTTGGAAGGCCTCCCACAAGGTGGACCGACGACCTGGTGAGAGTCGCGGGAATGATGTGGATGCGAGACGTACAGGATCGGTCGTTGTGGTGACGATTGGGGGAGGCCTATGTCCAACAGTGGTCGTCTTCCGGCTGAAATGATGATGATGATGAAGTCTTTGTTTTAGTACCAAAAATTTTTTAAAAATTAATTCATAATTATAAAAGTATATATCGGCCTATAACAAAAATTCAATTATTAAAAATGTTGCAGTCTGTCTGTTTCTTCTGGCTAATCTCCGAGACGGCTCGACAGATTTTGATGGGACTTTCACTAGTAGACAGCTGATGTTATGAAGAATAACTTAGGCTACACTCCTTATATTATAGAAATAGAGATAAGATTTAAAAAGAAAACTTCTTGAATCAGCGACCAAATAGCATTGTGGTATTTTACGTGTCTTATGCGGACGAAGCCGTAGGTACCAGCTAGTATATAGAGTAACTGGTAATTAGTGACCGGTACTTAAACACGTGATTGTACTTATGATTACAAACAACTTTCCCAAAGAAACTTTTTTCTAAACTTATTAGTTTAATCACAATAACAAAACAGCTTTTTAAAACTTTTAATACGCGCGCACGCCTTCTCCCGAGCAGCTCTTAGCAGCGCGGCGCCCGAGGCCACGTTATCGATGACGTAAGCTATGTATCTACATGTTTCGGTAAAATAATATCCAAACGCCGCTAACAGCTGAACGGGTGAAAGCGCGCGCGCGAAGTTTAAAGTTTTAAACAGCTGTTTTGTTATAGTGATTAAATTAATTAGTATAAAAAAAATTGGGAAAGTTGTTTGTAATCATGAGTACAATCACGAATATAAGTATCGGTCACTAATTACCAGTCACCCTACAACGTACTTACCTGGTGACACGTCGTAGGTTTCTTATGCTCTCTTCTATATTTCGTTTTTCCTTTTTTATCCTTTTTAAAATTAAACAAATCTTCGTCACTATTTCTGTAAATAAATCGTAAAAGACCATTTTATTCAAACATTCTTCTAGATTCAAACTTAATCATTTTTAAAATGACTATATTTACAATACATACCGTTTTCTTAAGCGTCTTGTAACCTGAAATAAAAAGATCAACTTTAAATGTTTGTTTAGGTCAAATCTTGCGAAAATCCTTAAACTGATATACATTTTCACTGTTTTCTATACAAACGCTCTTACGCGATTATGACGTTATTACACATTTTTCATTAGATATTTTGGAAACGGCTATCTTGTGGATATTATCAAGGCTTCTATTTAATTTATAAATTTGTGTAAAACTAATCCAGTACAGACCTTTGAAAATCTGCTATTTTGCATGAATTTTGACCTTTCATAATTTACTCAAAAATTTTTAAATATATAACAATAGAATCCGTGCTAATCAAGATTCTGAATGACGATAGTTTTTTTCCAAAAACTTTTAGTTTAAAAAAAACACGTAATTCCTGGAACAAGTTTTGTGAAATACTCGAGCGGATGACGGTATTACCGAGTTGATTGATGACGATTGTTGATTTTGCGTTGGATAAACCGGCAAGCTTTCAAACCATGCTCGGTTTGACGATAGACGAGTGGGGAAGAGCCCTCTTCTTTTAACAGTAGAAGCTTTTCGTTAGTATTATGTTATTAAGGTGGTCTAAAACTATCTGTCATTAAGTTAGCTTTTTGACTGACGAGGGCAGTATGTAACTTGGATGACAATGCATTAATATAGTACCAAGGAGCCAGTCTGATGAAGAAGTCGGATAATAGCCTTAGGAACTACAGAGCGCAACAAGTTAATCCCAATGTGATTAAGTTTTTTAGAATGGTCTTGATCAGTACTATACCACGCAATAAAATCTCGTTATGAAAAGAGGTTTTTCATTGAAAACTTATTTATAATTTATTGTATTAGTTTTGGACTTACTTTGGCCTGTTGTCTTTTCCCTAAAACTTTTCTGCTCATTGTTTGTTTGTATTCACTGAAACAATAATATTTAATTATATTATTTGCTCATTTTACAAACAGCACATAAAATCAAAATCAAAATCACTTTTATTTGTTAACACAGGTACAGAAATACAGATCTTATATTTGATGAACAGAACGCTATGTTATGCCAGGAGGCTTACAAATATGGTGAGCATCCAGCTCAAGATTACATATTAAAGTTTAAAAATATGTATATCTATATTTGAGAATCCTGCATATGGTATTCAATTTAATTAATAAAATTTAAAAATAATATCTATTACATGAATTATGTCAGATCTAATTATGGGATTATTTTTATAAATTATTATCTAAAATTTCAAAAATAAAATTAAGTATCTAATTAAAATGTCAAAGATTATTAAATGTCAATATCAACAGCAAATAATTCATCATTAAAGTTGAATTAATAATTTAAGTTAAAAGTCGAAAAAAAAAAAATAGTATAACTATCTAATCCAAAATATTTAGAATGTCAAAAAATCAAAGTATCTAAGTTAAATAATTAAAATGTCAAAAAGAATATTAAATGTCAATGTCAACAGTAAAAAAATTCCAAACATTTCATAATTTAAGTTTAAAACATAAAAACAAGGACAGAAAAAATTCACACGCATTATAATAAATAGTAACATTATTTTGTTTATATTGAGCCATCATTCAAAACTATGACTATGACTATAAACTATACATAATTGAATCATGTTAAAAGTAACTTGGAGTACCTACACCTACTTTTTATTATTTTTAATGCTAAATTGAGTACTTACCAGTGTTTAGCATAACATAGCATAGTCGGCCTTATAATGTTCCCACTGCTGGAACTCAGGCCTCCTCTCTAGGAGACGGTATGGGCTGTAATCCACCACGCAGGCCCAGTGCGGGTTGGTGGATGTCACATGTCTTCGAATTTTTGGTTCTAGGACATGCCGGTTTCCTCACGATGTTTTCCTTCACCGTTTTGAGAGCAGTGGTGATGAAATAAATTAAACAAAGTAATGCGCTTGGCTGGGTTTGAACCCGCGACCTACAACTTGTAAGTCGGGGCCGTTACCACTCGGCCACCACTGCTCGCGTGTGTGTTTATTTTTTTAATAAATTACACTAAAGCGAAATCTTTTTCTAAAAATCTTATCGAAATTGGTTATTAAATGAAGCAGCAATTTGCATTTCAAATATGGTATAAGAAAGAGTGGGGCTGTGGTAGGGACATGTCGCTATCGACAAGAGGTCATTTAGGATTAGCTAAAACATTGGCTAAATTTAGGGCAAACGTTCGACCAAACCGTTTGTTTCAGGGTGGAAAGCTGTGGTGAAGCAGGATTTGCTCCGAAATAACTTACGTACACACGTAATGAAATAGCGGTTTTTTTGAGGTGGGTAATCAACCAATACCCCTTTCAGAAATTCCCTCTGGCCCTAGGGGGCATCGGCCCTACTGAATTGCTACCGGTTATGCAGACAACTCTTTGAGGCGCGAGTGGAACAGTATGCGCCGTCGACGACTCGAGCTCGATCCTTACAGAACGGCCGGACGGCAAGCTACCCATTACTCGCCTACGGTGGCTCTGCGACTCCCAACGCCCGGGGCGTCTCCTGTGGCGGAGAAAGATCTCCGTTTCCTCACGAGTGCGACTGCCTCCTTTGCTAGCATTACTAGTTAGCAGAAGGAGGCTACCGCATCCCATTCCCTCTCGCGCCAGGCCATAGCCTAGACCAAGGCCAAGGTCCGAAACGAGCGCAAATTGGATAAAGGTACTTTTTAATACAAATTGATTGGGTCAATTATCTAATTGTGATTACAGTCTAAGTAGGTGATGACAAGAGAGAAAGAGAAAAAGAATCTTACCTATCTTCTTCACTATGTAGAGCTGAATGAAACAAATGCTCTTCGAAAGCCTTCCGCGTCTCGAAATTGATGTCACATCGCTCGCAGTATGTGTTCACTTCTTCGTCGTCGTCCGGACTTTCCTGTCATAGGAAAAAGAACTTTAACATTGTAAGTGTAGAGATGTTTTTAGACGTGCATGGTCGCCGGAATGCACTTGCACTCTAACTGACCATCAATAAAATATACAACAATATTAGGATTTAAAAATTTGTAAAAAAAAAACCGTATAAACCGGTTTTTTTTTCACTCGCTTTCGCATAATCCTTCTTTACTTCCCAACATTTTTTGCGTAACTCGACAAAGTTATTTCTATTATATGCTATACTAGCTTTTGCCAGCGGCTTGGTCCGCGTAGAAATAAAAAGTATATGCCTCAGTGAAAATGTAGTTTTCCAATGGTGAAACAATTTTTAAAATCGGTCCAGTAGTTTTTGAGATAAATCGTAACAAAGAAACAAATCTTTCCTCTTTATATTAGTTTAGAATGATATTAGATATATCGCTCCCCTGGTGTGAATCTTTCACTTATGCAAAAATTACAATAATGAGTTAAATATAAAAAATTATGTTATAGTCTCTTCTTCCTTCCTTCCTGCCCTTGTCCGATCTTATTTGGGGTGCGCGCAACACGTTTCCATTCTATCCTGTCAACCGTCATACTTTTACTAACTTCCTTTTCTTTCATATCACTGTTCACACAATCCATTCATCTTTTCTTTGGCCTCCCTCTCCCTCTCCACCCAACCACATAATGTTATAGTATCTATTTACAATATTAAGTAGCCATTATTATTTCAAAAGTAAATTAATTTCAATTCCCCTAAAAAGTGTATCACCAGGGGTTCGATATTGTATGAGTAATTTATGTTGCTGCCGTATCGTATAACACGCTGTATTGCTAGTGGGGGCGCCCGATTAAAAAACGTCGCTGTAATGTAATGCGGCTAACTCACGTTCAGCCGGTTTGTAATCGTATCGTCATCACAATCCGGCTGAACCTGAGTTAGCCGGATTGTGATGACGAGTGTAGTGTCAGCAGCTACGTCCTAGTGAAAGTAGGTATCTCCATATAAACTTTAGAAGGAACCTCTTTTCATCACTAGTTTTTTTTTTCTTCTTCAATGTGTATGGATTTGTTATTAGGGTATTATTGTTTTTATTAAACACGATGTTAATAAAAAAAATTAGTTTGTACTTTTCTACTGTACAACAACTTGGACATCCTCTGTAACGTTGTACAAGTGCTTGTAAATAAATAAATAAATCACCATTTTGGAAAATCCTTTTTATTCTTTGTATATATCGTGGCCAGATCTTAGAAATTGATCACTTCATGATATACCTAAGTAAAACTGGCCAGATCGTTTTAAACGGTAAAGTTTGATGATCTTAGCTGCCAATGGCTTAACTCAATTTCTATTTTTAATTATAATAATAATATAATATTCCACAACTATCACACAACGCCGTCTAGTCCCAAGCTAAGCAGAGCTTGTGTTATGGGTACTAGACAACTGATAAACATACTTATATATTTCTAAATACATACATGTATAGATAAATACCCAGACACAGAACAAATGATCGTGCTTATCACACAAACATTTGTCCTGGGTGGGAATCGAACCCACGTCCTCCGGCATAGCAGTCAGGGCCACTAACCACTAGACCAACAGGCCTGAATTAGTTTAATATTATTATTATTACTTATCTACATTATGCTCACATATTAGAAGCGACAAGAAATATGTAACCAAGATTTATGTAACTTATAATATGATTTAAAAGAGTGTCCATGGAGTTTCTTGCACGTTCTTCTCCATAGAGATCTATGCTTTGGAACATGCAATTTAGCTTCACTTTTTTTGACTGACCGACATTTTGACAATTCAAAAGTGCCTGTAATTGGTCTATTTGAAATAAACGTTTCTGGTTTCTGTTTCTGATATGTCAATCATCCTTTGGCCTACTTTCTTTAGACCTTGTATTATCATAGAAATCCTACATCACTGTTATGGCCAAACAAGCATTGACATATCATCAAATGTTAACGTTTAAACGATCTGGCCAGTTTTATTTGGCCATATCATGAAGTGATCAATTTCTAAGATATGGCCACGACATATACATTATTATAAGAAAAAAAAATTGCACAGAGGTTGTGCAAACTTTCTGCGTTCTAGTTTCAAGTGTTTGGGCAGGGCGTAATTCAGAAAATTTGCCATTTATTTATACAGAAAAGAAGATTAATACTTACAACATCATCAATTACATGTTTGACTATCTTATGTTGATGTAGCCCCGCCTTGCTCACGAACGACGCGCCGCATATAACACACACGTGTTCGCTGCGATGCGTGCGTAAATGAGTGTAGTATGTCGACGTATGCCTAAAAAATTGGGTAGTGTTAATCTCCTTTGAGATTATGTTGTCCTAGTACTTTGTACGCACAATAATGTTTTTCAAAAGAATAACCATGAAGTTTATTTTTGGTTCTTCCATAGGAAACGACCAATTGGAACCGTGCACTAGCTTCTGAAGTTTCATAACTGTCCATATATGAAATAAAAACATTAAGTTTTTTTTTTTTTAACGTTAGTTATCGTTGGGTCATTTCCCACCTAAAAAAACCCTTCTCTACTGATCTTGGAACATAACTTCGTCATTTTTAAATATGCCCATCATAGGAGTAAATGAAATGCAAA
Organism: Mythimna vitellina; assembly: GCA_949316375.1. Taxonomy (NCBI): domain Eukaryota; kingdom Metazoa; phylum Arthropoda; class Insecta; order Lepidoptera; family Noctuidae; genus Mythimna; species Mythimna vitellina. The sequence goes on from OX438707.1 coordinate 3,856,144, forward strand.
CAGTACCTAAAGCTTAATATCTTCTCAGTCTTACCTAAATTCTTCATCACAATAAGCACATTTCCTCGTGATCCCACTGTGGTACTCATCGTGTAGTAGAGCTGAACTTCTGAAATAATTTTAAAAATATTAACTGCTCTGTGCGGAAAAATATTACTAATGCGCTACAGAAACATGACAGAGCCCTGAACGCATTGTTAAAGGTGAACGCACACTTCTCTGAACCGAACGCTTTGAAAGAATCGAAGTCGAGAAGGCCTTGCGAAAGAATCGACCGCGCCGAAGAAACGTTTCTCCTTTACACCTGTCGCACTGAAATTACATGTGAATTGTGATGGATCTTGACGAGGTTTTTATTTTCAGAACTTTATTAATGGAAGATGAAGAAAGTGAAATACATTAAAGGGAAACAAGAATGTGGGTTCATGATATTAACTTAAACAGGCAGTAGTATTAACATAGCATAGCATAGTCGGCCTTATAATGTTCCCACTGTTGGGACTCAGGCCTCCTCTCTAGGAGAGGGAATGGGCCGTAATCCACCACGCGGGCCCAGTGCGGGTTGGTGAATGTCACATGTCCTCGAATTGTCGATTCTAGGACGTGCCAGTTTCCTCACGATGTTTTCCTTCACCTTTTTGAGAGCGGTGGTGATGAAATTAATTACACAAAGTAATGCGCCTGGCTGGGTTTGAATCCGCGACCTACAACTCGTAAGTCGGGGCCTTTACCACTCGGCCACCACTGCTCAGTACATTACTGCATCCGAATTCGTGTAGGATTTCTGGAGTCCTTCCAGATACGGACAATTCGACGCGATTAGGTGTGCGGAGTTTCATAAAAAGAATTCTACAATTCTTTTCTTTCAATGAGTTCGACGCGTTCGACTCGGATCAGTATGCGTTCATCTTTAATTGGACCCTAAGAACATTGTATGCTAAATAAGTAATAGATTAAAATGGATACATACTCTAAAGGGCAGATGAGATGACACCGCAAGCACTCGTACTTGAAATAATGTTGTCTGATATGTTTGGTGAGGTAGCAGTTGAGTTTGTAACGCATTCGGCAGAAGTGACACTCGAATGAACCCAGCGTCTGTGGAAACAAATACTGCTATTGAAATATTTAAGCTAGAATTACATTAGACACGTAGACCACGCCTGATTTGTACGTAGAACGACGTCGCATGGCGTGGACCTAATGTAGCTCTACAAGTCTAGTTTCCATATGAAATGTATGGAGACCGACGCGTCCAGATCGACGTACGTGGCACAATCTGTTCATGTACATGGACATCAAGCTGAAAACCGTCACAAAAGAAATCGAGTCGTATAGCTATAAAATCACTGTAAAAACAGAAATAAAACTAGCTTCACAAATGCTAGGGTGTAGGAGTTTCACTTTCTCCAGATTGAAGCCAGTGTACAGGAGCTAGCGGAAAAGTTTGCTAGATAAAATTGAGAGTTGCGTCGCTGGACAAATGTATTCACCATACCAAAGAGAGAATTCAGCCAGTACCTTGGGTTATTCCTCCCGAAGCAGATGGCCAATTAGCAATAGAGAAAAAGAAAAATAAAATAAAATATTAAACCAAAGTGCTCGCGTTATGAGCATTTTGCCGTCTTCGGAAAAAAAAAAAATATTTTCATATTTTATTCAAAATTTAACATCAAACATAGAGCAAACGTAGCTATATTTGCAAGATTGATTACAATTATACGCTCATTCGCAGACGGCTGCGAAAGAAAAGAATTTGCACTTATCGCAGTCGCGTGCGGCGGCAAATTGCTCACCGCGGGAGCAATCTAGATTTAATTAAATGGAAATAAAAGTTTGATTAATTTACTGAGAAATACCCTTTAGTTTAATTTAAAATTTAAGAAGAGAATTTTAAAGAGATCTAACACCCGTACGAAACTGAGGTGGATTTTTTTTAAGGTGGGTAATCATTCAATGACTTCTCCAAAGGTGGAGTGGGAGGGTGTGTCAGAATTTTACTTATTAAAACCACACCTGTGTCCACCAGTCGCACTTTGAGTTTTAGGACCACGGATTTCTTTTTCGGGTAGCTGGTTAAAAATAAACGAATCCAAACGTATCTTTTTGAGACCTCGACCATGAGCTCGTAGCATGATCCATTTGACGACCTAAACTTAACTGTTAAATAGATGAAGCTATACAGGGTTATTTGTAAAACACTGGCATTCTCTCAGGAATATGTTACTAACATCATAAACAACAACTATTGTTCTACGACTTTAAAAAATTTATGATGTTAGTTCATCAGATTTTCATTAAAAAAAAAAAAAATTAAATTGAACGTTCTAAATATTACGAAGTCTATGCGAAGCAAGCGATAGTACAATAGCGGAGGGGAGCGGGGATCGGGCGGCGGGGGTGCTTAATGCGATTGCGTCGCGTCATACAGACGTGGGCAGGTATAGCAAAATACAGAGTTGAAATGTGTTAGACAGAACAACGAAATCTTGAAGGTTTGTTTTTGGTAAATGAATTATGTTTTGTAAAAAGTCATAGAAGTAAAGTTGTTGTTTATGATGTTAGTAATACAGTCTTGTAAGGTTGTTAGCGTTTTACAAATTACCCTGTAAAGTCTATAAAGCTCCATCCCTCTTTCTCGCTTGCATGGTTTTTTTTTTAAGTGGGGAAATCATCTAATGACAAATCCCGCAAGACTTGGGCGAAGCGGGAGATGGTATCAGACTTTTACTTCTCATGGCCCCAGTAGGCTTCGACCCTGCTGGGCCCCTACGATTTGCTGACATCTCCCTGAGAAGCGCGTGGAACAATACGCGCCGTCGACGACTTGGGCTCAGTCCGGACGGTTACCGGACGGTCGGACGGCGGGCTACCCATTGCTCGCCGTCCGCAAGCCCGCGCCTACAGTGGCCGGAAATCGGGATCGGAATCCCGGCGGAGGTTAGGGCGTAAGGACCGTTGCCTCACGCGATCGGCCGCCTCCTTTGCTAGCATAACTGCTTCGCCGGAGACGTCCGCCAGTCACTCCTCCTCGCTCCGGACCATGGCCTGTACCAAGGCCCAGCGCGAGATTCGCTTGCATGCAATGCATTTTAACACAAATTGAGAAAAAAAAACTAACCTCGACATGCCTCAATTCAATATGTCTAGCCAGCATATCCTTCTTCGAGAACCCTTTAAGACAGTCCGTACACTTATAAGCAGCATTTTTATATTTTTTATCCTCAGCTCGTGCCCTAAAATTCATCACGGCTTCTTCCTCACTCAACGTATATCTCTTCCAATAAAGCTTGTCCAAAACCTTACTGGAACCACGGGCACACGTACGACCATTATCCTTTTCATTTAATTCTCCACATTCTGTCTTCATCACCCCCTTTTCATCACCAACGTAAACCGCTGAAGGACTAAACGGTTCTGTATTAGTTTTCTTATCAACTTTAATCTTTTCATCCTCAAAATGGTCTTCTAAACCATTAATCATTGCTTCTTTGACATAATCTAACATCGGGTCATCATTATCTGGTATAGATTGGTTGCTAAAGTAATCTAATTCAATATTTTCTATCTTTTCTATTTTCTTTTCTGCGTCAAAGTGTTTGTCTGTATCTATGCTATCTTTTGTGATGTACGTTTTGTTTTGGTCAATATAACTGTCTATTTTTAGTGCTGACATGGTGATAGACTTGTTTCGGTCTACCCTATATATCCTTTCATAGGTGAGCTGAAATTGTTAAAGCAAAAATAATGTGTTAGTGGTGGCTTTTCCGTTAAACTAAGGCAAGGTTCTATTACTACTTGCTTTTGCTATTGCTGGGCGAACCCTCCCCCCCCCCCCCCCGATTCCTTCTAGATATTCATCTCCCGCGCCACCGCATCCTCCTTGTGGGAAGACCTTCCCATGCAGTGTTTTCCTACTTTTTAGCCCCATCGACCATCTGTTTTGCGAGCAATATGCCCTGCCCACTGCCACTTACGTTTGGCGATTCTTCAGGCGTTGGTCCTCCTATTAAAACTTTTCCCTTTAATCTTAATTCATTAAACCCAAAGTGAACGCCCACATTTGCTTGTAGACATTCTTGTCCCGGCCAACCGCATCCTCCTTGTGAGAAGACCTTCCCACGCAGTGTTTTCCGGTGCGCGGTCGCCACTCCCCACCTTTTAGCCCCATCGACCATCTGTTCTGCAAGCAATGTGCCCTGCCCAATGCCACTTACGTTTGGCAATTCGTCAGGAGTTGGTTCTCCTATTATAGCATTTCTCTTTAATCTTAAAATAAACATACTAAATTCAAGCATGATTACTTACAGGTCCTCTCCAAGCTAATTCCCTGAGAGTCTTCTGCCCACTGTAACATTTCTCTTTAAACCTATGAAACTTGTGTAGTATGGTAGCACATTCATAGCAGAAGTACTGAGGTAGTCCATCTTGCTCATTCAGCTATTTTGATTGGAAGAAAAATACAAGTTAGTTCCCAGAAGAAAATATAGTTTGATTATGACGGTACATTCCTGTTCAGAACAAATATTAGTATGACATATAAATTGTTGTTCCAGGTCTAGGTTGTATTTCGGAGAGTGTGCGTCGGAATTGCATAACCTAATTCCGCCTAGCCCGTTCCATCATCGGACCACCAGGCGTACGGCAATGCGCCACCGATACATGGTGGACGTACAAAATGTTTTGGGAACACATTTATCGTGCATTCAGCTAAAGAGTGCAATTCCTTGACGGAATCTGTGTTTCCTGATGGCTACAATCTGGGAATCTTTAAGTCAAGATTAAATAGGTTACTTTTAGGTAAGCATGCTCCATCGTCGGCCGCATCGTCGCTTTCCATCAGGTGAGATAGCGGTCAAGGCGCGAACCTATCAAGAATATAAAAAAGGTGTCCTGTGCATGTTTTTGAACATTCCTGTGATACAGGAATAATTTCTAGTGTGGGGCAATATATTTGTCTGTAATTTTTAAAATAGAAATTGCAGACACAGACAAACTCGTAACTACAGTACTGTATCACAGGAACCTTATTGATCTTATGAAGCGCAAAAAGTGGGGTCCCGGGTTTGTTCCTAGGTTTGGCAACAAGTACTATTGGGTTTATTAGAATGTACCTTTTGAATACCGTAATTAGAGACACAATAGAAAGACAATGAGAGAGCGAACACCGGCGTTCGCTTGGGGTTTATTGAATTAATACAATATAGTTTATTGCACATCAAAATTGTAAAAAATCTCAGTCAGTGGGTAGTCTTAGGGGCTGATCATGTCACAGTGTTTATTTATTTATGTATACACAAACACTTAAAAATGAAAACAACAAAAGCAGATAGAAGAGCAAAAAGGTAATGCTTATTTGAAATGAAATTTCTTCCAGCAGACCTGCAACAGGAGAGTTGGATGAGAGATGTAAACACAGTGTATACAAATAAGTTATAAAATTAAAAATATACTGTATTATCTAAATTAAATCATATAATACATAATTATATCAATAAAAGTACTATGCAGTGTTTGTTATTGAACTCCTGTGAAACTGCTTCACCAATTTTTATTACTTTTTTTTGTGTGTATTTAGTAGGTCTGAGAATAGGTCGTAAAGTATATTTTACCCTCCAACCCTATCCCCCAATTTTTAATTACGATATTTCTGTGATAAAATTGAACAAAATATGGCAGAACAATGTTTGCCAGATAAAATAGTAATATATATAATAATACTTTACAATAAAGGTCGTGCGAGCAGAATATGAACTAAGATTACGTCTCAAACAATACAGGTAAATAAAACTTTGCTTCTATTAAAGAAATTAATATTTCCAACTAAAAATTAATAATCGAAATATAGAGTAGCTCTCTTTCCCTTCGGATTACATTTGTACGCTCTAAACGTTATATAAGTAATTCTCGTGTCCTTTATGCGATAACAAATACATAAAGACAATATTGTAATGCACATTTCTTTGAATATTTACGTAATTTGTTAAATAACTTACCTGTAAAGCCATAACTTCTTCATAATAAAATTTGAGTTGATACAAATGTAAATGGTACATCTTTGTCTCTGTCCCAAGACATATTCTACACACTTTTAAGTCTGACATGATATTATTGATTTTCTTCGGAGATTTTTGATTGCTAATCTCTCTATTTACTATTTAAAAACATCGGAAATAGGTATACACAAATGCAGCTCAAGCACCGACTATCGCCATATTTGTTTACCTGTCAAACTTCAGTCAATAAACAATCTTATGTCAGATTTTTTTCTCAGCACGCAGAAACATTCACGCTATCTTATTTTGTTATAATCGTTATTGTTTGAAACATTAGCTTCATTTTCTATTTGGCACATATATTATTTCACTATGACTATTAGCTAAACGGTCTAGTAAAATAGAAGCGAATTAGCGGTCCCATATAAAAGTGCTCCGTTACGGGGACCCGCGCGGGCACCCGTCGAGCGTAGACGGGCCCCCTAAATATTAAGTTCTCCATCGACACGACTACATACACACCGTTAAAGTTGAACTAGCGACACTGCGTAGTACATAGGCTACACTAAAAGTACCGGGAATGGAATATTTCAACTTTTCCTGTCATATTAAAATCTTTTTAACTGAAAACTCCTTGGTTTTAGTTCATTAAACCCTCTTTCTATTGTGTCTCTAATTACGCTACTCAAAAGGTTAAAAATCGAATACCATTTATTTATTTAAAAAAAGATTCTCGGTCTTGTCACAAGGTTTTGTCAAACTTGTTTAGTCGTTGAGAAAATGGAATTGACTCGAGAAAATTCAAGAGCGATGATTTATTATGACTTTCGAAGTGGTTTACCACAAAGACTGTGTTGACCGGATGATTTCTGCATTTGGTGATGAAGCCCCATCCAAAACCATTTATTGCTGTTTTGCTGAATTTCAACGTGGACGTGTCAATCTCAGTGATGATCCCCGTCAAGGTCGTCCAAAAACTGCAGTCACCCAAGAAAACGTTGACAGCAAGCTGATTGAGGAAGATCGACATGTGACATACTCTACTCTAGGTTTTCTAAAACCTGAGGCCTACCGTTCTGGTTTGTTGGTTCCGTTTCGTTCAAACTCGGGTTTGTAGCAACCTACATTCCCTTAATTCTCAAACTTTTCTGCATAAGCCAGTAAAGTTTTCATTATTTCTGTATGAATATGCTACCTTTATTTGACCGCAGTCTTGCTGGATAAACTTGATGTGCTCAGTGGGGAAATGAAGATAGTAGGTAAGTAGTAATTTGTAACATTTTTTCACAAAGGTTTGCAGTGCATAAACTATTATTAAAAACACAAATAAGGCGGCAATATAATCATTTAATTATTGTTCTTTTTACAGCTACAACTAGCGCCATCTATCAGCTTTCCGGTTTTCTTCTGAATCTTCTTCATTTATTCTGTAGTCTTCTATTTCTTGCTGGATACCAGCATTTTTTCTTCTGTTTCTGTAAAAAGGAATTAATGTCATCAATTTGTTGTTTTTTTCTTTGGCTACCTTGATTTTTCATATTCGTTTCGCGCACAGAACAATATTTGCTTAACCTAAAGACTTGTTTCGGGTCTCGGTGTTTGTGGAAGTAAAATGTACAGGCCTACGGGGAATTTCTGAAAAGGAAACCCGTGGTCCTAGAACGCAAAGGGTAACTGAAGGACACAGGTGTGTTTTTAGTCAGTATAAGTCTGACACGACCTCTCGCTCAACCACAGGGTAGGAGAAGTCAGATAATTTCCCACTTCCCACAAAAAACCCTGTTCCACATAATTCACACATCTATCGGTTCAGAGTCCCTACCGCGACCTCTCAATCCTAAAATCCCCGCTTATCTTAAATAACGTTTCAAGTTCCTTCATGACACACATACTAGATATCTTAGGTCATCGGAAAACTTGGGGCTCGAGATGCCAAGCCATTTCATCAATTTTTATGACAAGTCGTTTGCAGTTTAAGTAGTGCGGCTGTGGAATGCTTTGCTCGTGTCGGTAAGGCAAGCTCAATTTTTAAAAATAAGGTTAAGGATCACCTTTCCTCTTGAACGTCGTCATTAGGTACATCATTTCTTTGCTTTCATAATTATATATATATATTGTTTGCATTATATACAATTTATTAGTTTATGTATTGTATATATGTAAATAGTACAGTACGAAATACCTGCGTATCTTTTTCTCCTTCTCTATCAAATCCATCCAAATTAAGGTTGTCTGTAAAAAGGTCAACCTTCTCAACAAGCTTTGCTGAGGTACTCAACACTACAATAAAATTCTCAGCGCCATTTTATCAGTTTACTTACTCAAACCCACCAGTTTTCCTGCAGATGCCCTTTGCATTTCAGGGTTGCTGTAACTGCATCGATTTTTTCCTGCTATTAAAAATTAAAAAGATTTAGTGAACTTTCCCTTACCTCTTAGGGTAGGGCTCCTTAAGATGGAATGTGCGGTAGTGTAGCTTCATACTGCATTTCTGAGTAAACCGTTTCTCACACATGGAGCATTCATAAGGTTTCTCACCGGTGTGTGTCTGAAACATAGTAAATTTTAACACTTCTATCACATCAAACTAATATATAGCTATATTATTAAGCCGAAGGTGTGTTTTTTTTTGGTGGGAAAATCATATTATGACATCCCCCGCTCTTGGGCGGAGCGAAAAATAGTGTCAGACTTTTACTGACTAAAAACCCACTCGTGTTCCTTCATTGCCTTTCATACCGGGGCCGTGTCTTCCTTTCAGAAGCAGATCGCTTGCGGTCGGCGCGCAATGGGTAGCTCGCCGTCCGCAAGCCTGCGCCAAAGATGACCAGAAATCGGGACCGGAATCCACTTGTGATTATTGTTGATTTGCTAGTTTGAAATAAATATAAATTCGTAACCTTGAATCATAGTTTTTTTTTACCACTATTATACAAGGTGTCTTTGACATCGACGCACAAACGAATACCACGGATCCAGTACATGATTTTGGACAGAGGGTTCAGTGGTGGAATTTTTCGTCGGCGTTTAAAATCGTTATTCTAACCTACCCCGATGATATTATTAGTAAAATGAAAAAAAAAAATTAATTAAAAAGTCATCGGGGTAGATAAAATCGTTATTCTAATCAATCCCAATTACATTTTTAATTTTAAAAGAATAAAAAATCATTTAATTTTTTTCACTAAAAATGTTAGAATAACGACTTTATTCAGTTTAAATTAAAAAACGTAAAGATTTTTCTTTTTATTAGGAAAAAACCGACAAAAAATTTCACCGCTGGGGGGCCCAGAATCGTGTACTGGATCCATGGTATTCGTTTGTGCGCCGATGTCAAAGACATCCTGTATAGCAAATTTTCATAAAATACATACTTTAAAGGTTTCATCGCTAACACATCGACCAGGCCGGGCACGGAAGACCCAGCCGGACCCGGCAACGAATGCTACCGGGCCCAGCTGGGTTAAGAAAAATACCAGGTTGCTATCTATTCGGTAGCCACAACAATGGCCCTAAAAGCAAAAAGTGGTTACAATACCAACTATTTACTGCCGCCACCATTTATCATGCTACCAATGCAATACTACGCAATTTGCGTGATCAAATCAGTAATGAAGATATCCGCAGGAGAACCAAGGTTGCCGAAAAAGCACGAAGAATCGCCAAACTTAAGTGGCAATGGGTAGGGCTCATTGCTCGCAGAACAGATGGCCGTTGGGGCCGAAAGGTTCTGGAGTGTTGGAAGGCCCCCTACAAGGTGGACCGATGACCTGGTGAAGGTTGCGGGAATCCGATGGATGCGAGACGCACAGGGCCGTTAATTGTGGCGACACTTGGGGGAGACCTATGACCAGCAGTGGACGTCTATCGGCTGAAATAATGATGATGATGATGATGAACGCAATAAAAGTCAAAATCGGTTGAACGGACAGTAAAAAAGTTTTCTTAAAGTGTCTAGTCTTTTTGCGATAGTGATATCTAATTTCTCACCAGCTGATGTCTCGTCATACTGCTTTTACTGTTGAACTGCATGCGGCATGTAGAACAAGTGTACAACTTTTCTCGAGTGTGAATGTTCAAATGACTTGACATACTGCTTGCCTGTGAAGAAAGTATACTTATTATTTATACTATATTTATATTACTTGACTGGCCCGTTTTTCTAATGGTTAGTGGCCCTGACTGCTATGCAACAACGTACCGCTAGAGAAGTTCCACAGATCTCACAGATCTGTCTCTGCTTCTCTTCGAAAGGAAGTGGCTCGTTCCTGTGTTCGGCTGTGTGGTGATTGAAATGTGCTGTTAGACTTAGGAATTATTTAAGCAACAACGTACCGCAAGAGATGCTCCACAGATCTGTCTCTGCTTCTCTTCGAAATGAAATGGCTCGTCCTTGTGTTCCGCTGTGTGATGATTCAAATGTGCTGTTAGACTTAGGAATTATTTAAGCCACAACGTACCGCAAGAGATGCTCCACAGATCTGTCTCTGCTTCTCTTCGAAATGAAATGGCTCGTCTTTGTGTTCCGCTGTGTGATGCTTCAAACGTGCTGTGATACTTAACAATTATTTAAGCAACAACGTATCGCAAGAGATGCTCCACAGATCTGTCTCTGCTTCTCTTCGAAATGAAATGGCTCGTCTTTGTGTTCCGCTGTGTGATGCTTCAAATGTGCTGTGATACTTAACAATTATTTAAGCAACAACTTATGGCTAGAAAAGCTCCACAAATCTCACAGATCTGTCTCTGCTTCTCTTCGAAATGAAGTGGCTCGTCCTTGTGTTCAGCTGTCTGATGCTTCATGAACGCTGTTAAACTTAAGAATAATTCAAGCAACAACGTATCGCTAGAGATGCTCTACAGATGTCACAGCTGTGTCACTGTTCCTCTTTGGAATGAATAGGCTCGTCTTTGTGATCAGCTGTGTGATGCTTCATGAACGCTGTGAATAATTTAAGCAACAACGTACCGCTAGAGATACTCCACATATCTCACAGATTAGTTTCTGCCCCTCTTTGGAAGGAAGAGGCTTGTCCTTGTGTTCCGCTGTGTGATGCTTCATGTATGCTGTTAGACTTGAAAAGTTACGTTTGCACTGTAAGCAATATTAATTTTATTACTAACAATTTTCACTAATGGCGGTGACGTCAAATTAGAAATTGTAAATCCTATTTCTGTTTTTTTACAGTTTCCCCTTCCACTAGATTTGAAAGGTTTCTAACTGTATTAATTTGGAACGGATTTGAAAAAATCTTGTTATTTGCGATTTTGAATAGTTATTTTTTGATAAAAATAATTAACCATTTGACCACCACAAGACAAATCAAATGTGTCCAGGACGCCACGGTCACGACTACAAGACAGACTGAAACGCTAATTAATGTTATAAGAAAGTATTGGTTTGCTTATAGAATAGGATAGAGTTGAATAAACTTTATTGTACACCAAAATAGTAAAAAAAAAGTGACCTGATGATGAAGATGGAGCCGGAAGATAGGCACCGGAACTCCGTAATTAATCGATGTATCCTAGCCGTGTTTGGGCTTATTAGAATTGTCATGAGATGCACTTTGGCTATATGGTACTATAGGTTAATAAAACTGTTAAACTAAAACAACAACTCAACAACAATGCAATAACAACAACACAAATCAAATTATTTGTTTTGTTAAAGGATGAAATCGCCGGACTGCCCGTTAGCCCTGAGAGCTTATTTTTTCATTTTGCTTTTTTGATGAAGTGGCCAAAAGGTTAAAAAACATATAAACATAGTATTCTTCAAAAATACATACTATAGTACAAGGAGTAAATTTCCGAGGATTTCGTCTAAAACATTGCTTTCGTCGCTTTGATATTGACGGTGCAGGGGTCTCAATTGGTAAGTCCCTGAAAACAAAATAAAATATTAATGTACATATTTGAAACTAGCTTTTGCTCGCGTCTTTGTCCGCGTAGAAGTCGAAAATGGTTTTATTAGGTTTTTTGAGATACGAAAATATGAAATATTATTTATTATCTTCGTCGTGTGTGATAGTCCATTGAATTGTATGGCAAGCGAAATTGTATCTTAAGATAAAATATTATGGTATCTAAGCCGTGTGCAGCGCCCCTTAGTGAACTCCACTGCTGGTGACGTAAGCTACGACAAACTTATTATTTGCGCTTGGTACAGTAATCGGGTCTTCAATATCAGTCGAATTTTGGGTTAAAAAATCTACTCTGTGGAAGTAATGTACAATAATTTTTAATAGATATTTCAAATAGAAAAAACAAATCAAATCATATTTTAATCAAAATACAACTTGACCCTGACATGCAAAATGAAAAAAAAAAAGACGGGTTGCACTCCGGGAGTGCCGGCAGAAGTGAAAACTTGATTATTAACGTTGAGCATGTTTGATATTTTGGAATGGTTAGGGAATAATTTTGCACCAATTGCTTTATCAGTATAAAAGTACTATCATTTATGTGGTAGAATACAATATTCATTTATTGCGCTATCGTACACAAACATGACAATTTCTATATTACACACATAAGTTTAGACTGCGGATTGTTGTGATACCGCAAGTTTAATTCATTCATTTAAAAACTAAAGTCTTAACTTCTTGCAGATTCAAGTAAAAATGTCAATTTCTTTTTGTAATCCCAGTGATTACAAAAATAAATGAAGTAAATAAATGAATAAAAAGACTTAAAACATAACTTGCGAAATGTGGGTGTACTATTCGGTGCACCCCTGCCTGAGCCTTCGGGGATTACAGGATGTTATGTTATCATTGAATCCTGCCTAAAGAATTTGTAATTAAAAGTGTGGAAGTAATCGGTCGCACATAAAAATGTGTGCGATACATCTTTTCACAGGCGCTTAGTAAGCACGTAAGCAGGAACGTCACATTCGATCTTACTACAGAATTAGCTGAGAATTTATCGGTTTCCTATACCAATAACACTCGTGCTTTTTAACTTACTTGTAAATACTTGTAATCAAATTATTTTTAAAGCAGATTTAAATAAACTGAACTTTATTTTACCAAACAACAAACGCCTTAGTGAAAATGTTTAGCAATTTAATACTCGGAAGGTACTTATTGCGATTGAACGATTTCCTTTTTTATTTTATTATCATGAATGTGCTTGCATCTTAAAAGCCTTCACAAGTACTTTTAATAGCTACTAGATACTAAGAAAGCTGCAAACTCAAAGACAACACTGTCTTATTGATTTTAGAATCTCTTGTCATTACGCGTCAATCAATAAAATTTGTAGCAGAACTTCTTTTAGGAGTAATTAAAACTCTTTGGTTTAGCATGAATAAAAAACATTGTATCATATGTCATGTCACTTCCCTTGTAAATTTTCACCTTCAAATATATATCACGAATTTTAATTGTAATTTCGTATTGATTTACATCCATATCTCCTCCAAAACATGCTTCACTGGTGACCTCCAAAAAAAACACGATGAGTCAACAAGGGAACGAGGAAAAAGGAGCAAATCATGACGCTTCGATGAGCTACGATGTATTTCGTGTCGGCGTACGGGTACCGCCATTTTACCCTGAAAAACCGGCGCTGTGGTTCGCGCAGCTGGAGAGCCAGTTCGCGCTGGCGAACATAACTTCTGATACCACCAAATTCCACCACGCGATTGGGAGCCTAGACCCAATATACGCATCTGAAGTCGAGGAAATAATCACGGCTCCGGCAGCCCCCAACAAATACGAAAGGCTGAAGACGGAACTGGTGAAGAGATTATCCGCATCGAAGGAAAAGAAGGTACTGCAGCTCTTGACACATGAAGAGCTTGGTGACCGCAAGCCTTCACAATTCTTACGACATCTGCGTCACCTGACGGGACCCAACGTGCCGGAAGATTTTCTACGTACGATCTGGAGCAGCCGTCTGCCTAGCGGTACGCAGACCATCATCGCTTCGCAAGTCCAGGCGAGTTTAGAAGAAGTGGCCGAGCTGGCGGACCGACTCAAACCGGCCTACATACTCCAAGACACACACACCACAATAACACACAACAACGCACATAACCATAATGAACATAAACCACAAGATACACCAGTCACCAATCTAACGCCGATGACCGGAGACGACAACATCAAGAGGACACGGTCAGGCCGTAGGGTACAGTTCCCTGACTACTATCGCCCTTGACGGTCTCAAGAGGGGGGTGGTGTAGCAGAACTTCTTTTAGGAGTAATTAAAACTCTTTGGTTTAGCATGAATAAAAAACATTGTATCATATGTCATGTCACTTCCCTTGTAAATTTTCACCTTCAAATATATATCACGAATTTTAATTGTAATTTCGTATTGATTTACATCCATATCTCCTCCAAAACATGCTTCAAATTGCAAGGAAATACGGAATTTTAGCTACACTAACATACCTACAGGTACGTAACGTTTGTAAATAGCACGTAAATTGCCTTCGTAGTTAGCACGGTGCGAATCCCCCAAAGACCACGGTTCTATCACAATCTTAAGGACGATGAAGATAGCCAGAGGACTAGGTTTCGCGGCGCTGCGCCGGCGCGCGGCGGGTGGCAATTTATTTAATAGATTTGTCAGCTTTATCCCTAAAGCATTAGGTTCAAAGTTGATTGGAAACATTTAAAAATTTCTTTAAATGATTTTAAACCATAAAATGTTGAAGGTTAAGTTCAAAATCGAATGAGAAAATTTGACTGGTGGCCGTCTTACGCTTTTTCGATCAGGTCACGTGTCCTGACGCGAGTTTAAGATTTTATACCCATTACAGAAAAAGTGCTCAACGCCGCTAAAGAAGTTTTCACTTCAAAAAAACTTTAGTTCCGCAGGCTACCCTGGTGCTTTCATCTTAGGCCACTATCCCACTGGCGTTTTACGATCATTGGCGCTTCTCCAACGTCTGCCCACCGATAACGTTGCGTAGACGCGACGCGAGGTCCTTGTGTCGACGACGATGATGGCGTCGTTGACACTGTGACTGCTTTTATTATTATTTTTTATATTCTTTTTTATTCTCTATAGGTTCGCGCTTGACCGCCATCTCACCTGATGGAATGCGACGATGCGGTCGACGATGGAACGCGCTTACCTAGAAGTAACCTATTCACTCTTGACTTAAAGATTTCCGGGTTGTAGCTATCAGGAAACACAGAATTCGGGCAAGGAATTCCACTCCTTAGCTGTACGCACAATGAATACGCGTATTTGTATATGAATCAATGTTACTTGCAATACATAAATTATTGTTAACGTCGCACACATATTGCGGTTTGAGGTGTACGCAAGAAACTTGCGACGCTAACGTCACGTCTGCGCAACCCCGAATTATCGCAGGTCCGAATCCCGTGCGAAACAAACATTTGTATGGCCTGCAGAGAGTTGATCCGTATCTGGGTGTTTTTTGTATGTGAGTTTCAATGTTAATGAACGCATCCACGATACAGGAGTAATTCCTAGTGTAGTTTAAAAAAAAAGAGGAGTAAAGGTCCTATAAGTATGTAAGTAATAAATGATAAGCTAGGATGTAACTCACTCTACACCTTCGGTATGCTTCGCTGAGTGAAACAGATGTTCTTCGTAAGCCTTCCGCGTCTCGAACTTGATGTCACATCGCACGCAGTAAGTGCTCACTTCTTCAGGATTCTAACAATAAAATAAAGAATATAATCAGCTTTGTAATATCCCACAGTGCGGATTGGTGGATATTCCATGTCTTCGATGTTTTTGTTCTAAGACATGCTTGGTTTCTTCATGATGTTTTCCTTCAACGTTTTGTGAGCGGTGGTAATGGTATAAGTTACACAATCTAATGTGCCAAGCTGACTTTGAACAACTTTTTATAGAAGCGATATCTAAGTTGATGCTTAAATAAAAGCGTGGTTTTGGAACATAACGCTCGCTCATTACTGAGAGTTAAGTAGTCATCCATTTACATGTAGCCTAGACATAACTATTACATTTCTATGTCCAATCTACAAACAATCATTCATAAAAGGAGTGGACCAAAAAATGATCCTTGGGGAACGCCGCAGTACGTAATGATTAGAATCGAAGAAAAACCATCTTTTTCATTTAGAAAGCTTAATAATATCAGCGACTAATATTAGACTTCACGTAATAAAGGAGATTGCTCCTTGGAATCAATTTTCTCTTTTATTGCATCATGTTCTACTCTATTAAACGCTTTATGTGAATCAAAAATTTAAATTGTATTATTGTCGTTATTGGCTGGATGAATGCCAAGTGTCTTTTTTGTGTGGTGTGATATCATCAAATAATCTGGGTGGAGCGAGAGGGAATATCAGACTTTTGCTGTGTTGCTTCAGCTGCCTTTTATGTTTCAGGGCCACGGTAACTCTTTCAAACATTCCTGCAGCCCTAGCAGGCGAAGATCAAATACTTATGCTGAAGTTATAAATAAATTAACATATATATACTTACAACAACAGTATTAATATGCATAGTCCTCTTATGCATGTTAAGTCCCATAGTGCTGACGAATGACGCGCCGCACAAAGTGCACACATACTCGCTGCGATGTGTGCGTAAGTGTGTGTAATATGTCGATAGATGTCTGGGGCAGAAAAAATAAAACTAATATCTAATATATTAATATAACATTTGAAAAATTTAAGTAATTTATGGACTCATCATCTTCTCAACCTTTTCCCAACTAGCTTAACCTTTTGAGTAGCGTAATTAGAGACACAGTAGAAAGACAATGACCGAGCGAACGCTGGCGTTCCTCGGGGTTTAATGAACTAAGGTCCGCTTCTAAATAAAAATAAATAAATAAAAAGCATTTATTTCAGGCAACCAATAACACTCATACAGCAATTACAAAACAGAACACAGACACACACAAGGAAATACATTACACTCGGACATAGCCAGCAACATGTCTGCTACAGCAATGTCAATAATAATATAAGGGCAATCAAATCTGCCGGCAATCATCGCCAGAACAGTATTGGAGCTTTCAGCCTAACCGGATGCAGCTGAATACCCGTGTTTTACATGGAGCGACTGTCTGTTAGACCTCCACAACCCAGTTACTGGGCAATACGATACTCCTTAGATAGATAGATGGTTAGACTTTCTGGAGTCTACCTGTAACGACTGTCAAAGATCTACGAATGGCAAATGGGGCCAACAGCTTTACGTGCTTTAAGAGGTACGGAGTGTTAGTAATGTCTCAACCACTGCCCGGCCATCACGACGATAACCTATGAACTGATTGACATAATATTGTAGGGACTGCTAATAGTAAATACACGTTCTATCTCAAATTATGTAGAATCTTACTACTATTTATTTTCTTACATTACTGGCCTAACGTCAAATTGGTCAAATTCTGTATAGGACATCGGGAATCCCTAAAAGGACGTTAAATAATAAAAAAAAAGTATAGTCATTGGACTGTTTTTTTATACCTGAATTCCTCTCCACAATGCATGCACTTCCTTACTACTCCATTGTGATATTCGTTGTGAAGGAGAGCTGTAGTACTGCAAGGGAAGTTAGAATCAGTGACGACATAAAAACATATTATAATACTCCCGACCGAAATTGTGGCTAAACTGAACTTAGCCAAGTACGCAGGAGATTCAAACAGATTTACTTCCATAGTTCGATGGGATGGCAAACCAACAGTGCTGAGGAGCCTGATGGTGATCTTTCATTCAATCAAATCAATTTATTTTTGGCATTTCCTTAATCTTGTAATTTTCATTCCGCTTGGCTTTTTTACGCAATTTAACTCGCATCGTCAGATACTGTCCATTACCAGATAAATTTCAAATTCACACAAAATACATAATTGCAGTAGGTGCATACTCACTTCAAAGGGCACATGAGGTCGCATCTCAGACATTTGTACTTAGTGTAATGCTGTATTATATGACGAGTTAGATAACACTTCCATTTGAAACGCATGGCGCAGAAACGACACTCCACAGGGCCTAAAGACTGGAAATAAAGGTGATGATTAATTGATTTATTGTTTTAGAAGGAACTCCGTAGATAATGCTAGTAGAAAAAGAAAAAAAAATGTACAGTAGAGGTAAATAGGCCATATTAAGTCCAAATAGAATTTATTAGACGCAGGCAATACAACATTAGTTTTAGTATATGTGAAACCCGAAACACATGTCTAGTATTTTTATGTAAAGAATCTATGTACAAAATTTCATAACTTTCCGATGAAAAATCACAAAGTTATAAGCTTGTTATGTTACCTGGTTGGCCGCACAAGTGCACGATCAACGGGCCACCCAGGCGACTGAGGGGTTGTTTTACTCCCGCATTCAGCTATGCGCTAGTGCCTGATGTGCGCTATAACCTGCCGTAATCTGTGTTGTACTTAGTGTCGGTGGTGTCCAACTTGTGACCTTTTTTAAATATTTTTGGAAAAACAAATAACATGGTGTAAAAATTTTAGGTTTCGCATATACTAAAAATAATGTTTTATAATAGGCAACAACACGAAACAAAAAAAAAAGAGTACAGAAATACAATACAGTTGCGCTGAACGTGCCCGAACCGAAAGAACAAGCAACAAGAATGCAACAAGACATTCTCTACCAGCCATTCTTTGGGGTTAAAAAAGACTACACTATGTTAGATATGATCATTATTATTTTAGCCGAAAGACGTCCACTCTGGACATAGGCCTCCCCCAAATTTCATCACAACGAACGGTCCTCTGAGTGTGTATCACATCCATTGGATTCACGCGGCCACGTGAATAAGAGTCAACATAGAAATGGAGTAAAGCAAGTCACTAAAAATACCGAGAAGGACAAGGCAAAAATTTTAAAGAGCAATACTCATTATTCTCACCTCACTGTGCCTTAATTTAATATGCCTGTTCAGCATATCCTCTTTGGAAAATCCTTTATAACAATCCTTACATTTATAAGCTGCTGAAATGAACTTCCGATCCAGCGCTCTCGCTCTAAACTCCTCCAAAGCCTCCTCTTCAGTCAAATTGATCTTCAGCCAATGTTTAGGATCTAAGAAATTCTCTTTTGCATTGTAAACTTCGAATTTCTTAACCTTTTTGTCTACTAAACTTTCATTTGTTTTAGTTTTCTTTCGCTTTTTCTCTTTGTGATTATTATTAGGTACTATTTCATCGTCATTCTGTGCTTGTTCTGGAATTATATTGAAGTGTTCTTCAATAGTGATTTCTTCCTTGATGGCTGGTATATCAATATCATCAGTATCTTCTGGCTGAGAATAATCATCATCGCTAAACATTCTATCATCTTCCAAATCTGGAACTGCCTTTTCTTCTTTACTTCTTTCAACATCAATGTTCATCTTTTCATCTTCTTTGGATTGTGGGTTTTCATTATTCATTTCACTTTTTATCTCAGCCAAATTTTTATCATCTAAAGAATTGTCACTATCTATGTCTAACTCACATTCTTCTATTTCTGGTAGTTCAACTTCTTTTTTATTTTTTATTAGAGATTTGGAGAATGTTTTGCTTTTAACAATGCATGTCCTTACTCTTTTATTTATTGATATGAGGTCTATCGGTGATTGTAGGTTTTTGTCTTGTCTGTCTATTTGCGATATTGATGATAAGGTGATCTATTAAAAAAAAGAAGTTTGTTTTTCAGTCTCTTGATATTCCAGTCTTAAAATATGGTCTATGATATAGCTACTACTGAACAGTAAAGTAAAGCCTTAACAAATTCAATACTTCAATTAAAACCCCGCTAGATTTGAATTAATGTATCGAATTTCATCATCTTCCTGCCCTTGTCCCGTTTTATTTGGGGTTGGTGCAATACGTTTTTTTCTTCTATTCTGCCCTATCACTCGTCAAGCTATCACTAATTTCCTTTTCTTTCATATCACTCTCCCTCTCCATCCATCCACATGTATGCTCATAACTCTTTTAGTAACATGCATTTCATCCCTCCTCTTTACATGACCATACCGAGACAAATGATTACCCTTCAAGTTTTCAGTCACTGTCACTGGCGCTATTTTTAAACTTCCTCTAATATACTCATTTCTCACTTTATCCATTCTCATCACATCACACATCCATCTCAACATTCTCATCTCCGCTACATGTAATCTTTTTCATCAGTCTTTCACAGCCCAACATTCTGATCCATACAGTATGACCTATATGAATTAATGTGTTGAAATTGTTAATGCTTTACTTAGTACAAATTTGTAACAATAATAATTATATTATGTTGCAAAATGTGGACTCAACCATTATTATACCAATAGTCATGTCAGTCAATGGTTTAATAGCCATGAGCCTCGACCAACATCTCTAAAATGCAAAGGGCAAACGAAAGGACACATGTGTTTTTTTCAGTCAGTAAAAATCTTCCGCTCTACCCTAGCGCAGAAGAAGTTCCTAAAAAACACTTCAAAGATTCAAAAAGGAACCTCTTGTCAGGAGGTTGGATTAATGGCTTGATTCATAAAGCAGTATTTCTGGACATGTATAATATTGCCTAAAAGAAGGAACCTCTTGTCAGGAGGCTGGATTTATGGCTTGATTCAGAAAGGAGTACTTCTGGACACATATAATATTGCCTGAAGGAAGGAACCTCTTATCAGGAGGTTGGATTAATGGCTTGATTCAGAAAGCAGTACTTCTGGACATGTATAATATTGCCTGAAGGAAAGAAACCTCTTGTCAGGAGTTTGGATTAATGATTTGATTCATAAAGCAGTACTTCTGGACATGTATAATATTGCCTGAAGGAAAGAAACCTCTTGTCAGGAGTTTGGATTAATTATTTGATTCATAAAACAGTACTTCTGGACATGTATAATATTGCCTGAAGGAAGGAACCTCTTGTTAGGATGTTGGATTAATGGCTTGATCCAGAAAGCAGTACTTCTGGACATGTATAATATTGCCTGAAGGAAGGAACCTCTTGTTAGGATGTTGGATTAATGGCTTGATCCAGAAAGCAGTACTTCTGGACATGTATAATATTGCCTGAAGGAAGGAACCTCTTGTCAGGAGGTTGGATTTTTGGGTTGATTCATAAAGCAGTACTTCTGGACATGTATAATATTGCCTGAAGGAAGGAACCTCTTGTCAGGAGGTTGGATTAATGGGTTGATTCAGAAAGCAGTACTTCTGGACATGTATAATATTGCCAGAAGGAAGAACCTCTTGTCAGGAGGTTGGATTAATGGGTTGATTCATAAAGCAGTACTTCTGGACCTGAATAATATTACCTGAAGGTATATCCTATCCTATCTCTAGAGTCCTGACTGCCTAGAAGCTTGGACTGTTCTTAATATCAGTGGAATACTGGTTTTTACATTCTTCAATACTTTTTGCTTTTTTTTTGTTTGTAAGAAGTAATCTTTGAAAGTACAGGTCCGTTTGCAAAATTTTTTTCACCGATAGAAAGCTCCTTTATTCCCGAATGACATAGGCTATATTTTTTTTTGTAACACAAGCTTCTGCCAGCGGCTTCGACCGTGCAAAAGTAATTGTTTCTATACAAACTATAAACCTCCGTTTCATCCCCTTAGGGGGCGAATTTTATAAAATCCTCTCTTAGTGTTTGCTTGCGTCATAAAAGGAAACTCGGCTGTGCGTTAATATGTCAGTCAGTCAGTAAGTTTCTCCTTTTATGTACCTTTTATGTATATAGATATATGTATAGAAAAAAACAGCCAAAAACGAGGACTCGCGCACGAAGGGTTCTGTACCATTATCTATACCAATTCTTTTTATATAATTTATTTTATCCTGTTTTTAGTATTTGTTGTTATATAGTGGCAACAGAAATACATCATCTGTGTGTTTACTCTTTGGGTATGTATGGCACCCTAAAAAATAGACGAATTAAATACAAGTTACAATTAAATACAGTTAAAATAATGTCGTAATTTATCTAAAGACTAGCTTTTGCCCGTGGCTTCGTTCGCGTACATAAAATATAGCCTATGTTACTCAGGAACAAAGGAGCTTTTAGTATAAGCTAGGATTTTTAATATAAATACATGCATACACACTTACGGATCCACTCCATAGCAACTGTTGGAGAGTCTTTTCACCCATCCAGCATTTCTCCTTGAACTTATGAAACTTATACAGAATAGCAGCACACTCATAGCAGAAGTAATTCGGCAGTACGTCTTTATCATTTACCTGTAAACATAATTCGTTCTAAATTGATTTTAAAATTTTTGGGTGTCAGATAGTCTTGCAAGTCAGTCTTATATTGTAATTAGCTTCTGCCCGAGGCTTCGCCTGCATGAAATTAGGTTTCTCCATACAAACTTTGGACCCCTGTTTCACCCCCTTAATTAAATTAATTTCCAAAAATCATTGTTTAGTGTTCACCTACGTCATAAAAGGAAGCCTTGTACAAAATTTCATGTTACTAGTCCCAGTAGTTTTGGCTGTGCGTTGATATGTCAGTCAGTCAGTTTCTCCTTTTATATATATAGATATATACATAATTAGTATCATAATTTAAGTCTTTGTATTTTAACATAAGACTCAGGGGATCGCAGCGGTCCTCTCACAGACGACATACATTTCGATGAACCCGGAGCAGGTACGTTCTACACTTGAGGTAATAATAAAATGGTCAAAATAATTTTGTTAGTAAAAGGTAGTTTTTAGAAGTACTGAAACATTAGTTATTACTCTAGACGAAACCTAAACTGAGTGTTTGCCTACTTTTAATCCTGAAAAAATTCATGGTTCCACAGGAGTGAATTGGCAAGAAAAAACTAGAATCTGGTAAACTATTGTAAAGTATTTAAAACTTTAAAAATATAATTGAAGGTTCAGGTAGAACATGACTGCTGAAATGACATGGTTGCATGAATGAGTTATGTATGAATCTGGAATGCATAGGATAACTGAAGGGACACAGGAGGATTTCTCTCAGTATACAGATGGATGCGAGACGCACAGGACCGTTCATTGTGGCGGCACTTGGGGGAGGCCTATGTCCAGCAGTGGACGTCTTTCGGCTGAAATGATGATGATGATGATGATGATACAGATGGAGGAGTTTAATAGCTAAGGGCATAGTAAAATAATAGAAATTTATCTTTAACTGTTCTGTTACTCAT
The DNA here is from genome assembly GCA_949316375.1 of Mythimna vitellina. Taxonomy (NCBI): domain Eukaryota; kingdom Metazoa; phylum Arthropoda; class Insecta; order Lepidoptera; family Noctuidae; genus Mythimna; species Mythimna vitellina. The sequence continues at coordinate 3,879,237 of OX438707.1, forward strand.
CCACACATTGTATGGCAATGTTTCAGAAAATATTAAGGGCAGACATTAGGTTAAAAAAGGCAATTTTCATTTTTAAGTAGTTTAATTTAATTAGACGATTCCAAAGTCCAAATTCGGCGATAAGTGGTAAAAAATAAAATAAAATTGTAAAGTAAGGATTGTGTAAATTGATTGATTGATTGTGACTATGAGTAAATAAAACCCTTAAATATTAAATATACTTGCTTTTTTGGACATGATTTCTTCATAATATTGTTTTAGGTGAAAACTGTCGTAGTTATATACTTTGACACCTTTGCTCAGACATATGCGACAAACTTTGAGATCAGACATTTTACAACATTAATATTACGCTTAGAATTAATATTTAATACATTTTACAAAGATAATAATTGCAAAACAATACGATTTCCTTCTAAAACCTGTCAAACTTGTTATGACATTGACGCTTGGTCATGTTTTTTTTTATTTGGCTTAAAACTTAGTTTTTTAAGCCATGTCTTTATACGTGAATAACTTTTAGTGCCATTAAAATATGGAATTATAGAAAGTATCAACTCTTTTTAAGCAACGTACAGTCAGAGTGAACAGCTTCAGATTTTTTTAATTACGCCTCCTTTTTGTTGTGCCATCTTTCGATAACTCTAATAACACATTCCAATGTTTTTGCAGTATTTTGTAGTAAACGTTTCAAGTTAGTCTCCTCGACAAGCTTCGTTAAGGTAGTCAATACTACAATAAAAGTGCCAACACCATTTTACCGAGATCGCGCCCGATTCAAAACGCATGTTGGCACAACTGGACAATTGTGGAATCCCAAAAATTATCCAGCTGCACAGACACCTGCATCAATTTGAATCCTAATATTCAAAGGCTCTGTTTGTATTCACAAATAGAATTAACAGGTCAGATAGCGTTTCGCCTCGTCTTTCATACCGCGTAAATCAAAGGACTGGAACAATATTTGCCTGCTGCTTTCCATCCGATTATAATTTAGGTGTCTTCAAGGCAAGAGTGAAAAGGCTCCTAATAAACAAGTGCGCCGCACCATCAACGATTGCATCACTGCTAATTATCAGGTGGGATCGGCAATCAAGCGCTAGTTTATAGCACTTAAAAAAATTAAAATTTCCACAGAACTTCTCTGGAAAAAATCTCGCCGAAAACCAGAACGCGATCAGAGTAAACGCGCTGTGAATATAGCGGGTGTGATGGCCTCAGTAAATCACAAGCTATTGTGGCGAGGAGCAGAGGGTAAACGTCGTGTTTGCTTGGGATAAGACATTAGATTATCACTCGTATGCAATTCTCCACTCCGTTACGTTGGACTAGGCGACCACCATCGCCAGTTACTTCAGTATGAACGTAAATGGCGATTTCATAAGTTTGAACCTGTCTAAGATTAAAGGCCAAAGGGAATTGAAAAGTTGTAAGAAGAAGTACCTATACATGTGGACAGATAAAGAGAGAGAAGGAGGCAAAAGAGAAGAGATGAATGGATTGTGTGAAGAGTCCATTGAGCTCTATTAATATACAGGTTAGTGGAAGAGTCGTATTTAAGAAAAGGGAGTTAGTGATAGCGTGGCAAGACAGAATAGAAGAAAAAAACGTGTTGCGCTGACCCCAAATGACATGAGACAAGGGCAGGAAGTTGATGATGATGGTAAAATACAGAAGGGGAACGGGGGGGGGGGATCTTAATGCTGATTACGTTAACATTTTTAATGTTTGATAGTTAGTAGTTATATTTTGACTTCACATAATTATGGCAATCTCTTCAGGATTATGTCAAAATAATTGAAAATTGCTTACTACGATCTCCATGCGGTTTTTAATAGTTAGTAAGAAACAATCGAAGTAGATCTTTCGGGTAAGTACCGTACAAGTAAAACTATATCATGACTTACGATAGAGAGATGAGAGGGGAGGGTATGAGTTCTTGTTTTTGTTCATGCATTTGCATATTTTGGCTTGGATACTAAGTCCTTTAAGCCTTGTCTTTATATGAATAGTTCATTAGTTTACAATTAGAATGTGGGTGCAACACATTCTAATGTTTTTGTAGTATTTGGCAGCAAATGTATCGAGTCAGCATATACAATAAAATTCTCAGCTCCATTTTACAGAGATCGCGCCTATTTCAATGATTCCACATATTGTACAGTTGCGCAGACATTTGAAATCATGACATACAAAACTACACCAATTTTACATCACAATATCCAATAGAATTTAATTTGCGAATATTTAAAACAGCCTCTGAACTTCACTCGAAGAAATCCCGCCAAAAACTCAGTACGAGTTCCGATTGCTATCGCTGACAAAGTGGGGGATTACTTTTTTCATTAAATATCGTAGCTCCGGAAACCTGAACTCTCAAAGTCCTAACTACTTCTCGAGGAAAAGGTACAGCTGTACCGCAATTGTTGTGTAGCAGCGTTTGCCTTGGTATGGTCATGTAAAGAGGAGAGATAAAACGCACGTTACTAAAAGAGTTATGAGTATACATGTGGATGGGTGAATAGGGAGAGGGGGGCCAAAGAAAAGATGGATGGATGGTGTGAACAGTGATATGAAAGAAAAGGAAGTTAGTGATAGCATGACGGTTGACAGGATAGAATGGAAGAAAAAAACGTTTTGCGCCGACCCCAAATAAGATGGGACAAGGGCAGGAAGATGATTATTATGTGTAGCATATAAGCTGTTATGTTAATTTTTTTAATTTTTCGACAAAATCCTACTACGTTATACGTTTAACAACCCAATCGTCTTAGTGGAGGCGTCACTAAAGGAGATAAAGAAAACAAAACGCAAAATAGTAGAAATAATACTTTACTAGAAATAAAATAAACATCCTTATAAAATGTACACTTACAATAATTGCATTAGTTTATAATTATAACATTATAATTATTATTAATAATTACGTAACTACACGATTATTAACGTTCACTCATCAACATACAAAATAATTAGTACTAAAATTGTAAAATATTTTAGCGTTTAGAGATCTATAGTAATTTATCATATTAAATACATGATTCAAACGCAGAACAGATGGTCGATGGGGACAAAAGGCCCTGGAGTGACTAACACACCGAAAGACGCAGCGTTGGAAGGCCTCCCACAAGTTGGGCCGATGACCTGGTGTGCGTTTCGAATCCGATGGATGCGAGACACACAGGACCGGTTATTATGGCATAACACTTGAGGGAGGCCTATGTCCAACAGTGGACGTCTTTCGGCTGAAATGATGATGATTAAAAGAGCTTGTAAAGCAATGAGTAATAATTGGCAGTGAATTAAAGTACTCGAATAGTTTGGTACGTTTTAGTACGGCAATAGTGGTAATTAGGCTTATATTAATATATCTTTATACTTCAACCAGAGCGGTAGGAATTATTTGATGATTTCCCACCTCGAAAATCCGCTCTTATGCCACTTTTAGGCACGCTAATTTACTCTTTTCTGCACTAGTGCGGAAAAGTGCGCCAGCTCGCCCTCACCACAATTGATTACATTAATCGTATCAGACTGTATGCGGTGCAAACTGGTGGGGGGTTTGTCAGTCACAATAACAGACCGAGTCGGACTCGAGTCAAAGTCGTAACAATCGAGAACCATCGAGATGTTCGAACAATCGAATAAAACCTCTCGCCTCTCGGTTAGTGACCACTATTGCTGCTAAAACACCACAGCTACAGTCAACAGAATAAGTACCGATTACATAAAAAGTACAAATTTCATTTTAGTGTAAAATTATATTAAATAATAATTGATTGTATTGCAACAGTGCATAAAAATTAATAATTGTATTTAAAATTCATTTAATATGTACAATATGCCTTATTAAGCTATCTTTTACGATATTTGCGTGATATATAAATAAAAATCATATAAATTAATGTTGTAAAAGGACCTTATTTATAAAAAAAATTAAATAATGGTGTGTGCTTAAGACCACACGACAGAAGAAAACTTCATCAAGGCGAAATTAATAATACAAAATCGTAATAGTTCGGATCGAGCCGAACTTACCCGAACGAGCGTTACTTAGCCGAGCGTGACGGCTCAATTTCTTTCAATACCCACAAAAATAAAGTGTGCTTAAAGTAGTTTTCACGTCAATAACGATTTGTTTATTTTCAACACTAGTTAGTAAGTTCTTAATTCAAAATTTTCTATGGAGAATTTGTATTTAGAATCCGTCAGTCACTATTTAAACTAACCATATATTATTATGGCTAGCGAGCTTTATAAATAAGGCTGTGAATCTTTTTACTATGAATTGTATAGTAAATTAGATAATAATAATAATAGTCAGAGGACGAGAGATGCGCGCTATGAAAGCAGAAGCATCCAACTCCTACACATTTCATCACTCCGTCAGAACATCTCCCTTCCTAGATGCGAATTGCAGTGGTCAATCTGGAAATTTCTTAACCGACTGCGGACCCAGATTGGCCGCTGTAAAAACAATTTGGCCAAATGGGGCTTCCTCGACCCATCTCTAACACAGTGCCAGTGTGGAGCCGCTGCACAGGACATGCGTCATTTGCTATGCTGTCCATCCTGCACAACTATCTGCAGTTTTCAGGATCTGTACGAGGCCAATAGCAGAGCCGTAGAGGTTGCCAAATACTGGGCAAAAAAAAAATTGTTAGAGTACATCGACACGAAAAGAAGAAGAAGAAGAAGATAGTAAATTTGCAAAATTTCAGTATGTCAGTTATTTACTGACTTACTGACATACTGAAATTCTAGCCCCTTGAGAAACATTCGAGTGAATATTTTGAAAATAACACTTTCTTCTTTTTTATTACCGACAATCTCGTCTCCCTTGAAAAAAAATGTAAATATCGAATTTACGCGCCCTTTAACCACTCGCGGTCGGATTGTTCCGACGAGGGGTTTCGCGTCCTATTCGCCAGGGTCATGTATTTGCGACTAGGTACTCCATCTCGTTTAGCTCTTCAATCGCCATAGATGATAGAAGAGCTGACGTGGATGTGCGACCCTAGCGGAATAAACGCGAGTTTTCGTCGGATATATCCGACAGCGGCAGCGGCAGGTGGTTGAAAGGTTCATATTTTTGAGATTCTCAAATCCCTTTTATTTTAAGGTTATTTTTAAAGTATTTCTACTAGTTTTTGCCCTCGAGTTTGATCGCGTAAATGTCGGTTATAGCGGATGCGAACTCAAAGTCGAAGCTAGATAAAATTGTCCTTCCTTGGGGCTCAAGTTTACTCTGTACCAATTTTTAACAAGTAGTTCAGCAGTTTTATTATACTGATTGGGTGTCTATAGAAAAGGAGAAAGTTTCAAATAATAATTATTATAATGGTACCAAGCATAGGCTATCATGCATGGGCGTAGCCAGATGGGGGAGGGGGGTTCTTGGAGTTCAACCCCCCTCCACACCGAAATATTCAAAATTTAATTTAGGCCCGACAAACAATCTTTTATTAATATGGATATTTTGAATTTTTACACATACACATAAGTCATTTTTAGTATATTTTTGCTTTATTTTCTTGAACCCCTCCTATATTAAGACTACAATGTGTGATGAAGTGAAGTTCTATATACTGTACTGTGTCTAAGTACTGTATACACATCAGCAGTATCATACTATCGCCAATGAAATCTATCCCGTTTGCGCGTATGATCCTCTAACATACTTTATTTACAACTACCAAAAATCCGTGTTACATAAAGAAATAATAAAAAATTTGATTACTAGTTCAAAAAAAAAAAACAATTTTTCTAAATCTCGTTTAGCTCTTTCAATGCCCATAGTTGACAGAAGAGCGACGAGATGGAGTATTTGGTCGTGGATGTGCGACCCTGGCGGAATAAATGCGGGAGTCTTTGTCGGATATATCCGACGGAGGTGGTTAAATGGTTAATATCCAATTGATTTACAAACATACATCCAAACATACAGACATATATAGACATAGTAGGAAGTACGATTTTATTTAAATAGTTCCCTTTCAATACTTTCTAGCGTAAAAGTTGTCGAGTGTCATGTTGTCGTCGGAGTCTTCGTGTCCGTACTCATCCTTTGACAGCTCATCGTTTTTCTTTTTTCTGTTCCTGAAATCGTAAATTTATTTACATTTTAGGCTTGCAAATTAAAAAGTTTTAAAGCAAGATTTTTTTTTTAGCGCAATGCTTAAATAAAAGCTTGTTTCTAAAAAAAAGTTTTTCATTTGATACCTATATTAAAAGAAAGCATAAAAATCTTAGTCCGCCATCTTTAGAAGTTGTCATATTAGATTAAGAGTGACATCGCCTTATTTTTTCGAGTAATGCCTAAAAATCTCTTTTTATTTGATATCCGTGCATTAAAAAAATAATTAGCTCGCCATCTTGGATATAGGATGACGTCACACAGCTAACCATGTATTGTCATCCAAACTAAACGAAGTTTTTCATTTGATACCTATATTATACGAATGCATATAAATCTTAGTCCACCATCTTTAGAAGATGTCATATTAGATTAAGAGTGACATCACCTTATTTTTTGAGTAATGCCTAGAAAGCCCTTTAATTTGATATCCTTATTGTAGGAGTGCATTAAAAAAATAATTTGCTCGCCATCTTGGATGTCTGGCCATATTGGATTTAGGATGACGTCACACAGCTAACCATGTATTGTCATTCAAACTAAACGTGTTTACGAAATTGCAGCTCAATTGGTTGAAGATATCGGCTTCAAAATTGAGCCGTAAGATTCCATCCGAACAAACATAGTTACGAGTACATACATTACAAGTTAAATAAGAGCTTGTATAATAAAAATAAATATAAACAATTCTAAATTGATAGCAAGCTTAGTGCCCTTACAGGGGCCATGGATTGTGCGAAAGTGTACCTTGGAGCCTTGGTACGAAAGTAAAGAAGAAACAGGAGTGGGTTTCAGTCACGCCTCCGATTCCTTTGTTCTGACCACGTGACCGAGCGTTGAGATGACGTCAGATCAAAGGAATCGGAGGCGTGACCTACTCGAGGCGTTCGACACAAGAGAATCGAAACGAAACGGTTGTAACTTGGCTAGGGGGGCTGGATGCTATTGTCACTGAATCGCGTTTTGTGTATCAGTGATCCAATTTTCTTTCGAATCACTGCATGAAAGTCGTCAGTTCGATTCTGAGCAAACATTTCCGACGCACTACAGAAACGGGGCACTTTCAACAGCAGCCTAAAAAAACATTGTTGTATTCGATAAGCAAGTCATCCAGTGATCTTTTGGTGTAGCGACCCATAGACCTGACCTGACGAACAGACCCTGACAAAACGCCTTGAAGAGGGTAATTTTGACTTGGTCCGTACATGTTACCTCGAACCTCTAGTGCCCTAAGTTCCCTTTCAATGTCTACATTATCTTTAAAGTCGTCATAAGCATACATTTTGTACTTAACGTGTAGCGACATCTATGGCGTCACATCTAAACCTGCAACGCGCAATTAACGTTTTCCGCTCGATTGGAACATATAGCTATATTGCCCACCAGACATAATACCCGTCTGGTCGGAGGATCCACCCTTTTCAACGGAGGTTTGCAGGACTCTCTGTTCCGCATACCTCCAAACTGGTGACCCCGACGTGTTATGAACACGCAACTGTCTGATTGCAAATACGTCAACAGAAAAGTCATTTGAAGCCTGCTGTTCAACTGTCGGTAAAAATTATAACATCGATATAAACTTTCGTCTTCAAAATATTAATGCGATTACCTTTTAGGATAGGGCTCTTTGAGATGGTAGGTGCGGTAGTGTAGCCTCATACTGCTGACTTGCTTGAACCGTTTATCGCATAGAGTGCATGATACAGGCTTTTCACTCGTGTGTGTCTGAAAACATGAAAACAAATTATTATTTTTATATGACTGGCCTGTTGGTCTAGTGGTTAGTGGCCCTGACTGTTATGCTGGAGGTCGTTGGTTCGATTCCCATCGAGAACACATATTTGTGTGATGAGCACGATCAGTTGTTCTGTGTCTGAGTGTAATTTATCGTATGTATTTAGAAATATATAAGTATGTTTATCAGTTGTCTAGTGCTCATAAAACAAGCTTTGCTTAGCTTGAGACTAGACGGCGTTGTGATAGTTGTGGAATATAAAAAAAAAAAACTGATTTCTGTCAGCAGTCTCCCGCGTCATCATCATTATCACTGCTGGACTTGGGCGTCCTTCAAGTGTGGCCACAACGACCAGTCCTATGCGTCAAGTATCCATCGGATCCCCGCACCCTTACCAGGTGCACGCCCCACCTTGTGTGAGATCGCGCCAACGCCATTCCCGTGCGCGGGCGCCTCTCTAGAACCTTTTGTCTCCATCGACAACCTGTTCTGCGAGATATGTGCCCTGCCCGTGGGCAGGGCGTGGACGTGTCTTTATAAGCATATTTTATCGCTCGCAAGGGAATCATAACCTACAGGGAACTTAGAACTTACCGTTGACCTAAAATCATTGAATAGCAAGAAGCAATGCAATGAAGCATAAGTAAATGAAAAAGTCCGAAAACTGTTAAGAATAATGCCCAAATTAGTATGGAGTTTTTACCCAGCAATGTCCAGAAAGAAGATCAAAATCATATGATAGCTTTTTAATGGTATTTTTAATATATCTAGATTTAACATCATTTATAGTAACTTGTAAAAAGTTATTGGACGATATACATGTTTACTTCCTTCTAATAGTTTTCATACATTGTATAGTTTTCAGGCAACTTGGCCATTAAAAAGTCATTTTTATTTATGGTAAAATGTCTTTCCAACTCTATGTTGAGTGCAATTGATGACCAGGAAATTATGTAATTTTATCCAAATTTCGAACAAAATAAAGCTCTACTGTTGTCGGTGCCTTACAATATTTACACAACCCTAATGATTATTTTTAATTAGTTTATGTTGTTAACTTAATTATCTAAAGTTTATGTTAATGTTACATTAAAAATGATTACGTGAATTTATAACGGGAAAAATGATTGATGCCTAAAAGTTTTGTGGATTATTTTAGTTGATTTTATTCTGTCGTGTTGTGAATTGAGCGAATAAATACATATTTTAAATTATTAAAGCTAATTATTTCAGTTATATCAAATCAACATAAAACAGAAAAATCCGGATTTTTATCGGACGTGAGTACAGAAATTCGGATTTCTAAAAAGTCCGGATTTTGCAATCTCTACATTCATAATCATCACATCGTCAAGTTTAAATATAAAAAAAAAATATTTTTCAAGCGGGCCATTACTAAATAATTACTTTTTGCGATTACAAGCTTAAGTTTGAACGGAACCTTCGGTGCGCAAGTCCGATTTGTACTTGACCGTTTATAAAACGAAACCCTTATAGGATCACTTTGTTGTCCGTCCGTCTGTCTGTCTGTCAAGACCCTTTATCTCAGAAACGCGCGGAGTCATCTAGTTGAAATTAAAACCGTATACTCAATTCATACTTCCTGTTGACCTATAATCTCGAAATTTGGCATGAAGCAAGGTCTCATAACACAAGTATAGGAAAAAAATTGAAAATTGTAATGAATTGAATTGTTTGAATTGAATTTGTAGTTAAGTCACAAAAAAAATTGCGATTCGGGAATTGAACTTTTTTGAACGTTTTCATAGGTAAGTTCGTACGGAAACCTCAGTGCGAGAGTCCGACTCGCACTTGCCCTGTTTAATTTTATAGGTAAACTCACCAGCTGATGTGTAGTCATGCCACCTTTGCTGCTGAACTGTCGCCCGCAAGTGTTGCACGTGTATAATTTCTCACGAGTGTGTGTGTTCAGGTGACTTGATACGCTGCCAGGCTGAAAACAATGAAACAAGCATGTAATGAATATTTTTTAGAAAGAAAGAAAAAAAAAACAGATTATTTACGAGAAAATGACGCAATCTCAAAACTAGCTAACGAATTTAACAATAAATAGGGAAAATATCCCTGAAGAGCTTCCTGCGTAGTACACAGGCCATCAAAGACCCGCCACCTAAAGAAAAAATAAAGCTTTGGGAAGAGCATCACCTACCACCATCCGACTTCTTGAAACCCCAAGAACATCACCCGCCTGGGCGCGATTTGCATTGGCCTATATGGAAAGCACTAAATCGGTTGCGCACCCAGGTAGGCCACTGCAAACACAACTTGACAAAACGGGGTTTTATAGACCCGTCGGATACTCAATGTGAGTGCGGTGCTCCTGTTCAAAACATGAGCCACACATTACAATGCCCCAAGTGCCCATACACCTGCACTTTGATGAGTGCTACCGATGCTGTTATTAATGTAGCCAGCTATTGGGCCCAAACAGTGACGAGTTTACCATCGAATCGAAAAGAAGGGAAAATATGCGTCACAACCGCGCAAAACGGCCGAACGCTCAGCATAAAGCTGTGACCTCATGTATAATGCGACGAGATCACAGCGTTGGTTTTCAGCGTGGGCCGGTGACGGTGTCGAAACACTGCACCTTTGAGTCCGACGTCTTTCGTCGGAAAACGGTGCAGCAAATAGATTTGGATCATAATCATCATCATCACCATTTTAGCCGAAAGACGTCTACTGCTGGACATAGGCCTCCCCCAAGTGCCGCCACAATGAATGGAACCGGCCTTCCAACGCTACGTCTTTCGGTACATGGTCGCCATTCCAGAACCTTTCGGCATCAACGGCCATCCGTTCTGCGAGCAATGTGCCCTGCCCATTGCCACTTAAGTTTGGCGATTCTTGGTGCTATGGCGGTGACCTTGGTTTTTCTGCGGATATCCTCATTCTTGATTCGATCACCGTCATCAGATTTGGATAGAAAAAGAAAAAAAAATACAAATATATTCGTAGATAAAAAAACATTAATCACTATACTCTATTCGTAACAAGAGTAGACATTTAAACAAGCCTATTTTACAGTCCGTTCAACCGATTTTGACTCTTATTGCGTTGGTGGCACGACAAGTTGAGGCTGCAGTAAATAGTTTGTATCGTAACCATTTTATTTTTACTTTATTTGCATTGTTCTCACATGATAGTAGTCTATTATGATAAAACTATAATTAGACTATTAATAAATTTTCACTCTTGTGTCATACACTTGTATGATATAAAAGAGCGGCGCCTCCTGGTACAGGCATCTATATGCATAAAAGGGAACGCCACCAACTGTATAACATTGTATAACGTGTAATAACGAAATAAAAATTTTAGATTTTTTATTTTTATAGCGACAAGAAACATGTAACAGAGATATTTGTAATTACAAAACATGATTGAAAAGAGTGTCCATGGAGTTCCTTGCACATTCTTCTCCATAGAGATCTACGCTTTGGAATGTGCAATTAGCATCATTTTTCTGACTGACTGAATTCTTGACATTTCAAAAATGCCTGTAAATGGTTTATTTGAAATAAAATGCTTTTGATCTTGATTTTTTTTCTTTTAATGCCATCTCTATGCCTTTTTATTAGGTGGGAAATCATCCAATGACTTCTCCCGCTCTTGGACGGACTTTTGTTTTGTGTTATGTTGTATTTAGAAATATTTAAGTATGTTTATCACTTGTTTAGTACTCATAACACAAGCTCTGCTTAGCTTGACACTGGACGGCGTTGTGTGATAGTTGTGTGAAAAAAAATAATAATTGATCCCTCTCAATTGACTCAAACGCAATCTAACGGTTTCAGAACTTACCGCCAAGGACATGCCACAGATCTCGCAGATGTGTCGCTCGTTGGGCGCGAAGAACGAAGTGCGCGGGTGCTCCGCCAGGTGGTGCTTCCTGCACGCCGCCTGCGTCGCGAAGTGCTTGCCGCACTGTTGGACAAGGAAACATTGTTGTCATGTAACTAGTTTATTTATTTATTTAAAATTCATATACAGTGGTGGTACATAGGCGGACTTAATGCCACAAAGCATTCTCTACCAGTCAACCATTGGGTTAAAAAGACAACACTGCGGTAGGTGTGTACAATAAATAAATAACAGATATTTTGACTAGTTAATGCGGTACTTTCCTGTGTTTATTATTGTACAATTTTATAATAAGCTAGCTTCTGCCAGTCGCATCGCCCGCGTGAAATTAGGTTTCTCCATTCAACATTTGGACCCCCGTTTCATCCGTTTAGGGCGTGAATTGTGGGAAATCCTCTCTTAGTGCTCGCCTACGTCATAAAAGGAAACCTTGTGCAAAATTGTACGCTCCTAGTCCCGATAGCTTCGATGTTTTCGGTGATGATATGTCAGTCACTAAGTTTTTCCTTTTGTATATATATATATATAGAGATAACAACAAGAAAAGTTTTTTTTGTGACGTAACTACACAGTTTTCAGACTTTTTCCTGTACTTGTGCTATGAGACCTTGTGTCATGTCAAATTTCAGTTTTCTAGGTCAACGGGGAGCCCTATGAATTTTGATTCCCTTGAGGGTGTCGAAATACACGTTTGCACGTTGCCGAAAAAAAACTGTGCGGTGTTGAGAAACCAGTCGACTTGCACGTTGTCACTACTTTTCGAATTATGGCTTCTCATTGGCTGAAATCTATATCATGTGACTAATGCTTAGACGCGCAATGAGCAGCTCCATCTAATGGCATTAAAATGTGAAAACCGCCAATTTGCGACTTGAGCTGTGTTGTAAGCTAAGGGACGAAATTGTCCAGTTGTGTAGACAGTTGAGATAAAAAACTACACCAATCGCAATACTCACTAGGAATCAATTTGCGAATAATTAAAACAGCCACTAAACTTAAATCGAAAAAAAAACCCACTCTTCCCTAACACATCATCTTTCATCATCTTCCTGCCCTTGTCCCATCTTATTTGGGGTCGGCGCAAAACGTTTTCTTCTTCCATTCTATCCTGTCAACCGTCATACTATCACTAACTTCCTTTTCTTTCATATCACTGTTCTCACAATCCATAACTAACACATCATGCTGGTCACACACACAATCCATAACTAACGCATCAGCTGACTGGTCTGTTGGTCCAGTGGTTAGTGGCCCTGACTGCTGTGCCGGAGGTCGTGGGATCGATTCCCACCCAGGACAAATGTTTGTGTTATGAGCACAATCATTTGTTCTGTGTCTGGGTGTAATTTATCTATATATGTATGTATTTAGAAATATATAGGTATGTTTATCAGTTGTCTACCCATAACACAAGCTCTGCTTAGCTTGGGACTAGACGGCGTTGTGTGATACATAGTTGTGGAATATTATTATTATCATCTTTCGTAAAACAAAAAAAAACAAGTGTCTACTCACAATATGACAGTCGGTAGGTATTCTCGTCAGCCTCTTGAGATTCTGCCGCCGTTTCCTGGGGTTAGAAGTTATAGGTGCATTTATTTCTAAGTCTCTGTAAAATATAAAAATATACATACATCTTAGAGAGGGTTACCCCGTTGCCTCGGGGTATCTGAGACCATAGACAACCGGATTATCTGTCATAAATAGGGGGTCAAGTTGTACATTTATTTCTCTATACTTGCCACTCAATTTTGTGTAGCATAAGCATAGCATAGTCTGCCTTTTAATGTTCCCACTGCTGGGACTCAGGCCTTCTCTCTAGGAGAGGGAATGGACCGTAATTCACCACGCGGGCCCAGTGAATGTCACATGCCGGTTCCTTCACCGTTTTGAGAGCAGTGGTGATGAAATAAATTACACAAGGTAATGCGCTTGGCTGGGTTTGAAGACGCGACCTACAACTCGTAAGTCGGTGCCACTACCACTCGGCATCACTGCTTTTAATTTAGTGTAGTTTCTTTAGAATCTGTAAACCTTGTATTGTCGATTGCCTTTAAAAAGCAATTATTTGTCTACCCATGATCACCACCATGATTAAAACACTGTGTTTTTGCACGGGTTTTTAAATCGTTGATTTCGGAATCAACTTCCAAAACTTGATTCTTGACGGCTATTAATTTTTGTATGCCATTGTCATACATGACAAAGTTCAAATTCCTTGTTTTTCTTTCTCATTTTTAACAACATTATTCTACAGGTCTCCCAAAGTGATAATGCGCATAGAAATCTTCGTCACTGTTCGGCAACGGTCGTATTCCCCGAGCGTCGGAAGACGATATGTATATAGAGTGGTTAAGTGCATTTTCTTCATGCATAGTTTAGGGCCCTTACGATTCAATGATTCGGGTGTTTCCGGGAATACGACAATTAGCGAAGATCTGCATTATTAATTAGGAAATACTGTACTTATCTTTTAACCGTTTAAAGCTACATTTCAACCAATTTGAATTTCTAGAAAAAAAAAAAACTCTGGGCTATCAAACATCTACCAGGCGTCTATGAAGTATGAAGAGGTTACATAAACTCACTCAAGTCCATCGACGTGGTTAGCAGAGTGTATGAGATGTTCCTCGTATGCTTTTCGTGTCTCGAACTTGACGTCACACCGCTGGCAGTACTGTTCTTGGCCTTGTGTTAGCTCCTAAATGAAAAGAAGAATTTTGTGGTATACAGACAAAAAAAAATAAATAATTAAATGATACTCTTCAAGAGGAAATAAAGTTACTATTGAAGTTTCTCAAAATTCCTACAACATTATTTTTAGTATATGCAAAACCTAAATATCAGTTTGTTACTTGTTCAGAATCAGTAACTGAATCGATTCCAATAATTTTTAGAATACGTTACATTTTTTAACTGCGATTCGGTTTAGCTGTTTGCCCTCGCTCACACGATTATTAGTCGCGACGCAAAACGCGATACTTTTGCGCTTCTGTCGCAATACAAACGCAATTCAGTAACAACACAACATTTTTTGTATGTAAAATGTTTCACTTACTCGCCACCCTTCCGTTCTCTCCTCGATGTCGTCCAACACGGTCGCGCGTTTACATCGATACAGTAGCGATGCTGTAGCGCGTTGCAAAAGTGAAGTGATGCTGTCGTACGTTTACGAAACGCGCGACAGCATCGCTATAAAAAGTCGCCGTGGGCGAGGGAGGGCCCGTATCTGTAGTTTTTAGGGTGGAGTAGACCGCAGAGGACGCGTTTTGGGTTCTCTTGCGGAGATTTAGTATAAATGACTATAGTGGCCAAGCGAGAGTCTACCAATAACAATTGAAACAAAACTTACAGAATCAGCATTGACGTGTTTGATCTTCTTGTGTATGCCGAGCCCTGTGACGCTGACGAACGAAGCACCGCACAGTGTGCACACGTGTTCACTGCGATGCGTGCGAAGGTGAGTGTAGTATGTTGTCAGATGCCTGGTAGACACAGAAATATTAAGTTATGAACCAGTATTAATTCATTCAACTCCAAGCGAACGCCAGCGTTCGCTTGGAGTTGAATGATTGATTGTTTTTCTACTGTCTCTAATTACGGTATTCGAAAGGTTAAGGGGTTCCCTTTGAAAATATACGTTTTGTATAAAGTACCTTAAAAAGGCACCATAAAATAAATATATATATCCAATACTTTGAATCATGGTCTGCAATTTTGTAAAAATATTTTTTTTTTTATGAAAAATGTCTACGTTAATGCGTTTCTTGTTTGCGATTCAATTTTTTTACTTTAAAATTTATACCTGTCTATAGAGAATATAATGATTTTAAATATTGTACAAATATCTACTTTTTTACTAACAGTATGTGTGTCTCCCCCCTGTTACTTTTAAAATAAAAGAATGATAAAACTAAAAAAAATATATGATGTACATTACCATGGAAACTTCCACCGAAAATTGGTTTGAACGAGATTTAGTAAGTAGTTTTTTTTTAATACGTCATAAATCGTAAACCACAATTTACCTTTCAAGTTTGTACGGAACCCTCAGTGCGCGAGTCCGACTCGCACTTGCCCAGTTCCTATGTGCTGCCACAGATGTCGTTACAATTTTATTAAGTTTAGTATATCAATGTGCCTCATTAGAAGGTTTAAAGTCACCCAAAGAGCAATAGCAAGGGCTATGCTCGGAGTTTCCGTGATCGCATCAGGAATGAAGATGAACAAGGAGAGGAGAACCAAGGTTGCCGACATAGCACGAAGAATCGCCAAACTTAAGTAGGCAATGGGCAGGGCACATTACTCGCAGAGGTGATGGTCGATGGGGTCGAATGGTTCTGGAGTGGTGACCGCGCCCAAGAAGACGCAGCGTTGGAAGGTGATCTAGTGAGTCGTGGGTATGCGATGAATGCGAGACGCACAGGACCGTTCGTTGTGGCGACACTTGGGGGAAGCCTATGTCCAACATGTGGATGTCTTTCAGCTGAAATGATGATGATGATAGTATATGTACTTACTTGAACACTTCACCACAATGATCGCATTTCCTTGTAACGCCATTATGATATTCTTCATGGAAGAGTGCTGTTGTTCTGAAATCCAATATAACAATTGATTCGCACGTTTTTCATTTTTTTTTTGTCACTGTTACTACAAAATTGATAGGTACAGAAGTCAATCTACATGCAAAGCGCGCCCGAGCAACGCACACATAGACACCGCTCACGGACACGATATCTCGGCTCAATTCAACTCAATGCGTGCTCGAGTGCTATCCGTTTGAGACACGCGTCTGTGAACTTTTTTGTAAAATAATGGACCAAAAAAAAACCTTTTTCTAATTGTTTAGTGGAAGGTTGTTTAAATTCAACATTAAACAGTGAATTGACGTTTTTTAGGCTACCAGTTGTTTCAGAGAGGTAAGTAGATATTTGCTTGTATTTTGATGGTTTGTTTTTAACGTAACACAGAACAGGCCCTGCGCTGAGAAAGAGAAGGTCATTTTGTGGCCATGTAATATTTTTACAATTCAGATTAGGTAGACATTTATCACCGCGCCTGGTCGCACTCGGACAGTTCGGCGCCACGCGCTGATCGCCGAGCGTAGGTATGAAAAGTGAAGTACATACATGAGATTGACTTCTGTACCTACCTACCTTACCTACCTTATTTTGTGACACTAGGGTCGGCGCCGCTCTGTCCGAGCACGGCCGGGCGCGGTGCTATATAGCATAGTATAGTCGGCCTTATAATTTCCCCACTGTTGGGACTCAGGCCTCCTCTCTAGAAGAGGGAATGGGCCGCAATCCACCACGCGGCCCAGTGCTGGTTGGTGGATGTCACATGTCTTCGAATTTTTGGTTCTAGGACATACCGGTTACCTCATGATGTTTTCCTTCACCGTTTTGAAAGTGGTGGCTGGGTTTGAACCCGAGACCTACAATTTGTTAGTCGGGGCCGTTACTACTCGGCCTCCACTGCTCACTCGAAGAAAGACTCACGCTAAGAAAAATACTAAAGGATAAATAGTTAATACTCACTCTAAAGGACATACAAGATCACAGCGCAGACATTTGTACTTGGTATAGTGCTGTCTCATATGCTTATTCAGGAAACACTTCCATTTGAACCGCATGTGGCAGAAACGACACTCTATTGGACCGTTGGACTGAAAATAAAATATTTCCCATCTATTCACTCCACTCGCGTTAAGATTAGACAAGTAAATAAACCTTGTTTACTGCCCGTACAACCGATTTTGACTTCTATTCCGTAGGCATAAGGGTGGCATTCAGTGGTTACAAGTCACGTCTATATGTCAGTGTATCTCATCATCATCATCAAATCTACAAGTCCGTGATAGGACCTGTCATACTGTATGAATCAGAATGTGGGGCTGTGAAAAAGACGGATGAAAAAAGATTGCATGTAGCGGAGATGAGAATGTTTAGATGGATGTGCGAGAGTGGATAAAGTGAGAAATGAATATGACTGAAAAGTTGAAGGGGAATCGTTTGTCTTGGTACGGTCATGTAAAGAGGACAGATGAAACACATGTTACTAAAAGAGTTATGAGAAAGAGAAAGGGTCCCATAGTCACCAAGTTGGGATCTGATGATGGAATCTTGGCGAAATCGAGGGAACTCCTCAAATATTATAGGCAACGATATAGTGATTTTGGTATTTTCATCGAGAACTTAAGTATTTACAGTCAAAAAGTAACATTTGATGAAGTGGAACTGATGAAGAAGACCAGAAATAGTCAAAGGAACTTCTTACTCGCATAGATATCACTATGAAGATAGTTAAGCGACTATGACAATACAAATAAATGAATGGTTCTGAATAGTTACGTTGAAAATGGTATCATCGAAGTGATCTGATAATGATGATGGAGCCGGAAGGTAGGCACTGGAACTCCGTAATTAATCAATGTAACCTAGACGTGTTTGGGCTTATTAGAATTGTCATGAGATGCACTTTGGCTATAAGGTGCTATCAAAATGATCTGATAATGGGGCCGGAAGGTGGAAGGTAGACACAGGAACTTCATAATAACACAATTTAACCTAGCAGTGTTTGGGTTAATTGGAATTATCATGAGAAAAAGGCACTCTGTTTATAAGTGTATCGCAACTAAAAAGTGTGAAATAAAAAACTTTTTACAAAAAAAGAATAACCGACTTCACTAAAAAAAATTACTAAAAGGATCAAAACACCTTTAATTTCGGAAGTCGGTGTTAAATAAGATACAAATAATGCCGAGAAACACCGACAGTTTTTTTTCGCCAGACATTTCGGTTCTGGGTCGTCGAGTCATTCACTTGGGCTTTCTTTAGGTCATTGCTGATTACAGACATCCAAGTTAGAAGGGGTCTACCACGCTTTTTTGGACAAGTATTCATGTGTAGAACTTGCCTAGTCATATGTTCTTCAGATTTTTTCATTACATGACCATACCATCTGAGTTACAAAATCGGCAGAAAAGACAAAATCGGTTAAATGGACAGTAAAAAAACCGTTTTATTTTTAATATCTAAATCTTAATGCAAATGGAGCATACATAGTACAAAACAAAGTCGTTTTCACGCAACAGATTTCATGCGCAAAATATTATCCAAATCCGTTTAGCTGTTTGAGCGTGAAGGAGTAACAAACAAACACACACACATACACATTAACTTTACCATAAACTTTTAATAATATTAATGTGACAAAAAATGCTTTCAGTTGCATTCAAACCGAATCGGTCAGCCAGTTATCGCCATGTTTCTCTATACAATTTTTAAGTGCACCTCTGCCTAGTACACAAGTTTTATAGTGCGCCGCAACATTGCAGAAAAACCAAAATGGCAATGGTATGACATCATATAATGATATATCAGCTTCCATGAAAAAAAGGTTCAGACGCCTTTCTCTATTTTCATTTCGTAATAAGTAAGGAGATGATCTAGACGCGTACGAGGAATTTTTTGAGACGGCGCGACTGAACTATGTCTGGAAGGGCTTAGGCTGCTTGCCCTTCCCACTGACGTTTTACGAGCGTTGGTGCTTCTCCAATGTCTGTACAGAGACAATGTTGCGCAGACGTCACGTTAACGTCGCGAGTTTCTAGTGTTACAACCGCTGAACGCAACGTTAACGTCGCACATATGCGGCGATTTGAGCGTCCCGTCTGCACAACGTTGGCGTTTTACCAATAGAAAATCGCGACGTGCACAACGTTGGCGCTGCGCAGACGATGGAGAAGCGCCAATGCTTATAAAACGCCAGTGAGATAGTTGCCTTAGGAGAAGTCTTTGCCCAGCAGTGGGACAATAAAGGCTAAAGAAAAGAAATGACTCTTACCTCACTATGTCTTAATTTCTCATGCCTCCTCAACATGTCCTCCTTCGAGAATCCCTTCAGACAATCAGTACATTTGAAGTGAGCATTCAAGTACCTCTTATGTGTTCCTCTTGACTTAAACTCGGCTTCAGCCTCCTCCTCCGTCAAATTAATCTTCAGCCAGTTATTAGGATCCATTTCCGCCTTCTTAGTTGTCTTAACAGCGAATTTCTTCTCTTTAGGAATAGTATCTTTAGCTTTTTTCTTTTTACTATTCCCACCATTTCTTGTCCTCTTTTTTTTAACAGGCGCTTTAGGTTCCGAATCACTATCGCTATCAGAGACAATTTTAATATCATCAACGAAAACTTTTTCGCTATCACTAGGCATGTCATCGTCAGAGAAAGCTTTGTCTATGTCTAAAGTGATATTTTCCGTTGGCTGTATTTTAGGTACTAAGTCGTCTACAACATCTATAATATCTTTGTCCTTTTCTATCTTTTCTAGTTCTATGTCATCGTCTTCTTTTTTTTCTTTGATGTCTATCTTTTCTATGTCTATTTCTTCTACTAAATGTTCCTTGTTATCTTCGGTAGGGTCGTCGTTATCAAAGAAGTCTCCATCGTCACTCAAAGAAGCTACATCAATTTCTATGGGGTGCCTCGTGGATAATTTTAGTTTGGCTGCGGTTTTGACAACACAGGTCCGAACTCTTTTGCTTACAGTTATTATGCTTAATGGTGTATGGAGGTTTTTACTTTTTCTGTCCAGATTTTTGACTGCTTTTTTGGATAGCTGAAATAGATAAAATGGTAACAAATCGTACTATGCGTTCCAAATAAGAATAGGAAAGACAATAATCTCGAGTTCGATCGACTCGCAATTGTGCGGTTTCTTTTTTCAATTCGGATATCATCAAATAACTTCTCACACTCCCGAGTGGAGCGAGAGGGTGTCTTAGATGTTTACTGACTAAAACCCACTTGCGTTCCTTTAGCTGCCCTATACATTCCAGAGCCACAGTAAAGCCTCAGCCCCCCTAGCCAAGTTACAATCGTATCGTTGAGGCCACGCCTCCAATTCCTTTGTTCTGACGTCATCTCAACGCTCAGTCACGTGGTCAGAATAAAGGAATCGTAAATACATCTATAATAATCATGCAATAATAATAAGGAGTGCAAAAAAAAAGTTTTTTGCAGACCAGTGTTATTATTATAGATACATTAGGGGTCAAAATACACCCCAGCACGACATGCAACACTCAATCTACATGACGCTCAAATGTTGCCAAGTGTCCTCTGTTTTAATTTACAGGGTTAATTCTTAATTTCACGTAACATGGGATACGTTATTGGACATCTGACAGCATGGCGTGAGGGACATTGTGGCTTCTAATGTATCTGATGCTTGACTCTTTTGAACATACTTACTTTTCCTTTCCAAATAATTTCTTTAAGAGCTTTCTGTCCAGTGTAGCACTTCTCTTTGAACTTGTGGTATTTATGTAGTAGTGCTGCACATTGGTAGCAGAAACATTTTGGCAGACCGGATTTCTCATTTACCTGAAAATAACAAAAATTATTTTGAGTAGTGTTGCAACAGATCTCTGCTTCCGTTTCTGCAGAGGTTATAATAGAACTGTCATCATCATCATCATCATTTCAGCCGAAAGACGTCCACTGCTGGACATAGGCTTCCCCCAAGTGCCGCCACAATGAACGGTCCTGTGCGTCTCGCATCCATCGTACTCCCGCAACCGTTACCTCGTGAGAATAGAACTGTAAATGGAAGAATACAGCGAGGAGCGCGGGGGTGGGGGGCGCGTGGACGATTGGACACATCGGAAGAACCGCGGGGGGGGGGGAGTGAATATTTTTTTAGTTCATTCTGCGCATCCCCGCGCCTCGTGACGTGATTACGACGTAAACCTTCTGTTGTTTTTAGTCATTAGTTTGGACAAATAAAGGTAGAGCAATCATTTTTGAGAAAGTAATTTAACCTATAATCCATTTGTTTAGGTAGTTAACTAAACGTAAGCAATCTTGATATATCTTTTTATTTAAAAAAAAACGTATAAAAAACTAAGATTATTTAAATTTAGTTAATTACCAAACATTGGTATAGGTAAATAAAAAATTGTAAACATATTTACATAAAATTTTTAGACCACTTTTAGATAAAAGAAACATCAACATTGTTTACATTTAGTTAATTACCTAAACAGATGAAGTACAACACATGTCCATTATTACAAAAATATAGTTTTAAAAAATATATATTATTAGTATTACTTAGTAAGTTAATACTTTCTAATAAAAATTATTACTAGTGAGTTTTAATTCATTAAACCCCGAGCAAACACCTGTATTGTCTTTCTATTGTATCTCTAATTATGCTACTCAAAAGGTTAAATAAATTATTATTATCAAATTTTTTTGTTTCATTTTTATTAAACTCATTGTTGAGTTAAATCACTGTTAAGTTTCTGTGTAGAAGAAAAAAATAAGAAATTTATAGTATGTAAGAAAGTATTTACAAATGCGAATCAGCAGTGTAGGTGGGTGGCTCACGACCCTGGGGCAAAAACTGGGACCACTTTTTAATGCAGGAAGTCATATAATAAGTTCCCTTGCCCAGGGTGGAGCCAGAGGGAGTTTTAAACTTTTACTGACTAAAACCAAGTTGCTATGATTAGTATTGCAATCTATTTTATTTAATTTTTCGCTAGTTCAATAAGAAGTTTACTTATCAGATTTTGATAGCTAGGTATACCAATGCTTAAAATGGAATTGAATGATTTGAATTCTTTGTTTTAAAATGCTTAATTAAATTAAATAGTAATGGATAGCTATTACTAGTAGATGATTAAATATTGTAAAAGTTTAAACTGCTGTGAGTTATTCTTAATCTAGGGCTATTAAATTTTCGCTATAATAAGTCGAAATAGATCTTGAAAGAACCCTCGAAGTGTATTGTTGAGTACACATAAATCAACAAGGTTTTTGACTCACTCAACCAAACTTAACTCTACATAAGTGATAAAATTGTATATAAACACTACTTAAACACCTACCTGCTCTATTTGACCATTTACAAAATTTGAGATCATACATGTATATGCTTTGTACAGCCCTAACATGACTCCGATAGGACCATATTTCTCAAAGAACGCTAAACATAAATAATACATAAACCAGCTACAAATACTAACTGTAATAACAAATAAGTCTAAATGAAACCAAATACGACGAAAACATAGTAAATATTCTTACTTTTGTAGCCATAATCTCTTCGTACAAACTCTTCAATTCAAATTGATCGTATTCATACATTTTCACGTCAGTAGATAGGCATATTCGACATATTTGTAGGTTCGACATCTTACACTATTTATGTTACATACGAAAACACACAGATATTGATAGATAAAACACGAAATTGGTGTAAATAGAATAATTAATAACGCGGCATCAGTACAGCTTTTTATTATAAAATGACAACTACAGTGTTGCTAGATGATCTTTTAAAAAATTGCTATCACCGCTTACTTGCCAGCTTAAAAATATAAAAACATTTTCATACAATCAGAAAACTGCGATCTTCAAAGGAACCTGAAGTATTGGAGAAAGGAGTAAGGTGTGCGGGATATTTACCTTGCCAAAATTACCCCGGTGATCTCGGAAAATCTTTTACAAAAACTACTAAGGAAAAACTCCCTTTGTGCAACGCCTGACAAGGCTTATCCCTGAGACTGTAAAGGGGCCACCCCTAAACATCGTAGTGGACGGCAGCCCTTGAACACTGTGTCTCCTGGAATCACTTGGTGTGTGTCATAAAAGACCTACCTGCAATAAATGATGCTGGTGAGGTTTCGGAATATGTTGCCACTCCAACGTCACGTCGTTCTCTATAAGTGGGATCGGCTCTCGCATGATCCCTTTTCGCGCCCTTATGGCCCATCACAGTCACAGAAGAAGTCCATTGCTCTGTAATTTTCTTTCTTCGCAGCTACGTCAGCATTGTTCCTGATATTGCTGACAAAGACAAATTACTAAATAAATAGTCATAATTAATTAAATATTTATATATATAACAAGGGGCTTATATGCTGGTAAGCCATTTCATAATCTTACTATTTTAATCGAGAAAGATTTGTCATAGAAGTGAATTGAATCGCCATCTAGTCATCATCTAGTTAGTTCATTTTAGTTGTAAATCAATTATTTGTTAATTTTATTAATCATGGTGTGCCAAATAAACATATTTTCTTTCTTTCTTTCCATCTCTAGTAGCAAGTTTTCCGATGATCTCAGTCAGATATGGTGCATCTTTTGTCAAATTGAAATGATTGACGGGAGGGGTAATCTGCTATCCTTTCAGACCGCTAAACACTCATGCCCTGTAGATTTTTTTTTCATCGACTTTTTATTGTTAATGTTATGAAAATAAGACCCAAATTTTTCATTCAAATACAAATTTAAAAAAATAAATGAGTCTTAGACTCAGAAATTTAATTTTATTTAGATGTGTATTGTATTACAGCATTTTTAAATTTAAAATTAGTGACATTAGCTATCTAGTTTCCTTTTTTAAATTAACTAGCAAAGTTTTGCTATAAAAAAAAAAAACCAAAAGCGAAGTGTAGAAGAGTTATTGGAAGATTTCCCACCTCAAAAAAAGGTACTTAAGATTATCATTATAAAACGTAACACTCCTTTTTAGGGCAGTCGAGTAAAAATTAGGAAAGAATAATGTATAGCTAGATATAAAAGTACTAGATTTATTAATGTGGGTTAGTACCTACAATAATAAATCTAGTACTCAGCTAGTGGTCAGCTAGTGCTGACCTGGCGAACTTCGTACCGTCTAATAGTAAGGATAACGCCATCTACTGGCATTAAAAGAACAGCATAATTCATTTATAATGACATTTTAATTAGATATGGCGTGGTATTCGGATTCTTTTTTTCGTGATATTTTTTCATTTTTTCTCACCGTTTAAACCTTACCTGGACTATCTCGAATGTTTCATTACCAAAATTAGTTAAATCGGTCTAGCCGTTTTTGAGTTTTAGCGAGAATAACGAACAACTATTCATTTTTATCTATAGGTATAGATATATAGAAGATAGATTTATCTATCATCATCATCATGATGATATGATGTAGGCGAGCACTAAGAGAGGAGTTTTTCAAAATTCACACCCTAAGGGGAAGAAACGGGGGTCCAAAGTTTGTATGATGAAAACCTTCTTTCACGCAGAAGAAGCAGAAGCTAGTGTTAATATAGATTGCAAGAAATATAAGGCTCAGTAATAAAGTAGCTTTCTATTGGTGAGTTTATTAATTACAAACAAAAATACAGACATACAAAAATAAAATCTTTCTTCTTTAAAACATTAGAATAAATAAATTATTTTGCTTAAACCCGCAGCCTTCAATTTACAACTCGTAAGTCGGGGCTGTAGCCACTGGGTCACCACTACTATAATATAATAATAATAATAATAAATAATAATATTCCACAATTATCACACAACGCCGTCTAGTCCCAAGCTAAGCAGAGCTTGTGTTATGGGTACTAGACAACTGATAAACATACTTATATGGATAAATTACACCCAGACACAGAACAAATGATTATGCACATCACACAAACATTTATCCTGGGTGGGAATCGAACCCACGACCTCCGGCATAGCAGTCAAGGCCACTAACCACTAGACCAACAGGCCAGTCGAACTGGTACTGCTTAGTGAAAACATTGTGAGGAAACCGGCATGTTCTAGAACGAAAAATTCAAAGATATGTGACATCCATCCATTGGCCCATTCTAGAGAGGAGGTCGGAGTCCCAGCAGTGGTAACATTTTACACATGGCTGATTTTGGTACTTGGTAAATTTTAATTTTACTTTAAATATACGGTAAATATCGATATATAAACAGACATTTCAGGGTGGTTTAAAAAATAACCACAAAGGCTAAGGTTGGAGCAGAGCGGGGTGGAGCTCCCGCCTTAGGCTTCTAATTTAATCTAACCTAATCAGACTGCTCTGAATCAGTGTGTTAGCCATAATGATGGTATTCTTTCAAAAACCAACATTTACCAACGGCCTCTGGTGAAACCTAGCATCTAGGTTCTAATGGTATTTAAAGGTCAGAAAAAATACTTCCCTTTTTAGGGTTCCGTAGTCAACTAGGAACCCTTATAGTTTCGCCAAGTCTGTCTGTCTGTCCGTCCGTCCGCGGATAATTTCAGTGGCCGTTAGCACTAGAAAGCTGAAATTTGGTAGGTACATATCAGTTACGCTGACAAAGTGGTAAAAAATATTTTATTAGGGTACCCTACACGTAAAGTGGGTGGTGTGATATATTGTTGGATAGGTATTTAAAAATGAATAGGGGTTCACTACAATCGTTTTTTGATAATGTTAATATTTTCGGAAATAATCACAACAAAAGTAAAAAAAAATGTGCCCCACTCTAACTTTTAAACCATAACTTTAGAAAATATAAAAAAATCTTGAAAGTAGAACTTTATAAAGACTTTCTAGGAAAATTATTTTGAACTTGATGGGTTGAACAGTTTTTGAAAAGTTATACAAAATAATTTCTGAACTATGTTTGTTTTAACTGTATAAGCAAGCATTTTTTAAATTAGTTTACATATTTTATTATCGTGAACGTAACTCCTTTCAAATAAAAAAAAAATGATTAAAATCGGTTCACGCAATCCAAAATTACCAACGAAAACCCAACATACATAACCCGTCTAATTTGTATAAATTAATAACTCAATTTTTCGAGAGATGGCGCTGTACTTTGGGCTACTTCGCGCTGTGATTGATTTATATGATTTTTCCTGAGTTGAAGTTGAAGTTGGGATCGGGACGGGTATGAGCTATTTGGTCGTTGGTCTCTCGTTGGCATTGGTGGTATTTGCTCTTGCTCGTTGTCTGTCGTTCATTAAATCTTAAGTGGGGACGTTTATTGTGACGGATGGGAAACTACGGAACCCTACACTGAGCGGGCCCGACACGCTTTTGGCCGGTTTTTTTATTAATACTTACATTTACCAACTCATGTCAGTAAACCTTAAGATTTATTGGTAAAACCTAAGATTTACCGTTGTTGGGATTTTTTAGTAGCATACCTACAAATTATATTTAAATTGTAGTTCTCAGTGAAATAACAAGAATGCTGAAAAGCAAAGGCAAAAAGGTTAATTAAAAATAGTCTCAGAGAGGTAAATTATGGTCGGTACGTACATTTGAATATTAATTAATTAGTCCAACACCTTTTTACAAAGGGAAACTTTTTACTTATTTTTTTGAGCCGAGGATTACATTTTTGAAATTAATCTTTTCAGTTTGTTTTGAGCTTGAATTATATTGATGAAAGAGTGTAATAATTAAGAAACACTTGGATTGTTTTTTCTGTAGAATGGTTTTTGTAGTTTTTTTTTTTTTAAGGTGGGAAATCAGCCAATGACACCTATGACACCTCACGCCTTAAGGTGGAGTGGTGGGCGTGTCAGACTTTTACTGATTAAAACCACACCTGTGTCCTTTAGTTGCCTTTTGCGTTCTAGGACCACGAGTTCCCTTTTCAGAAAAGCCTTTGAGGAGCGCGTAGAACACTAAGTACACGCTGACGAAGACTTGGTCTTGGACCAGACAGCCGGATGGCAAGCTACCCATTCCTCGTCATTTGCAAGCCCGCGATTTTTTATAGATGCTACATACCGATCGCTTGGAAGCAAGCTAACGTGTAGCCTGTACCCAAAAGGGCATTTGAGCTGACCCGGCAACCACCAACCATGGAGAACCTGCGTATCTTTTCTCCTTCTCTGCCAAATCCATCTAAAGTTTGTCTGTGAAAAATTGCCATTAGCTATAAGACCGCCTATTGCACAGCTCCCAGCTTCCACAGCTAGCGGAGCGGGCTTCGTACGGATTCCGTTTAACTCGCTACGGCAAACTTCATAGAAATGCTTCCATTGTGAATGAGCGAACGAAACGGAACAAAAGTGCAAAAAATAGTGTTACTAAAGTAGTCACAAAGCTGAGCGGATTTCTAACAAACTCCGTAAGGACTCTGCTCGACTCGTAACGCATTTCATAGAAATGCTTCCACCGTGAACGAGTAAGCGAAGCGGACTGAACTAGTTAAAATGGTTGCTTTTGACGTTTTTTAAGTGTATATGTAGACATATGTGAAATAAATAAGTATGAGTTTCACTTAAACTCTATCTTAATGGATGGTGAAGACTATTTACTCCTTTCCGCACAGCTATGAGTATTTCCCACTCTTTACCCGTTCGCAGTAGAAGGCTTTAAGGTCCTGCTGTAATTTTCGTGTGGTGTAGGTATCTACAATAAAGCGGCCCTGTACTTGTAAATAAAATGAAATCTAACTTAACTTGATCTCTACATTCAATTAGCCCTCACATTATATATTTCCATAACGCACGTTCTGGGCAGACTGATAAGGTTAGCTGGTACTAATGTGAAACATTTATGAGGAATAATGAAGTGGGTTGCCTAAACTGTTAGAATGCTGATCTCGTCTGAAACTGTTCAGACTAATTGTGTTATACACACTTCAGTAACGTGTGGAGAATAAATCGAAATTTGTTTGAAAGTGTAAGTGCTACTTCCTATAGTTTATTTATTTTCAATACACTTACTCGAAAATCCGCTTTTATTTATTTATTAAAACTTCATGCAACACAAAGGTATAAAGGCGGACTTAATGCCTTAGGCATTCTACCAGTCAACCAAGGGTAGTGAAGAGAAAACATGGTATGTGCATAAAAAAAAGAAAAGATTAATAGGAAAACAAGGGATCAAATCCAAATCGATCCATATCGTTTTAAGGTGAAAAGTGCGTGAGCTCGTCCCCGTCATAATTGATTGTATTTGTAGTATCAGGCTGGGCGTTAAGCGACTCCTACCACTAATCACCCTCGCCTGCGGCTCGGGCGAATTCTTCTCGGTTGCAATGCGAAACTTTCTCCACGTGTATCAAAATGTATGAGTATTAAACTTCATGCAACGCTTTACATCGGAAAGCTACCGACAGCTGGGGCGGTGCAGTCACTTCCCAAGCACACAGAAGCGATGTGACTTTGTGAAATAGAATATCAATAACTGTTCGTTACATTAAAAAACATTGTATCGTGTCCTTGTATTGCTAAATTAAATATAGTTTCAAGGGTATGTCACATTAAAGTAACTTACAAAAAAAAAAAATAGAAACAAAATGTGCTCACATTCAAATTCAGATATGCTGGCGAGGTAGCACACCATATTACCTTAATTAACATTTATTAATTAAAATAACAGTACATAGTTTCAACCTCGTACCTAATTACGAGGTTGAAACTATGTAGTGTTATTTTAATATTAAAACAGTGTGATTTTAATCTAGTAAGTAATAGAAAAATTGCTAGTGGGCGTTGAATTTAATTTAATGTTTTATTTAGTTAATAATATGGCCGAGGAAATTAAAATATGAAAAGAATGCTGTATTAGTATGAAAATATAATAAACCAGTTTTCAATTAAAATCATTTTTTCATCATCATTTCAGCCGAAAGACGTCCACTGTTGGACCAAGTGTCGCCACAATGAACGGTCCTGTGCGTCTCGCATCCATCGGATTCCCGCAATCCTTACCAGGTCATCGGTCCAGCTTGTAGAAGGCCTTCCAACGCTAGGTCTTCCGGACCGTGGTCGCCATTCCAGAACCTTTCGGCCCCAACAGCCATCTGTTCTGCGAATAATGTGCCCTGCCCATTGCCACTTAAGTTTGGCGATTCTTCGTGCTATGTCGGCAACCTAATTGGTTCTCTTGCGGATATCCTCATTTCTGATCAATCATGCAAGGAAACCCCGAGCATGGCCCTTTCCATTGTTCTTTGGGTGACTTTAAGTCTACTGATGAGGCCATTGTAAGCGACCACGTTTAGGAGCCATATGTCAATTTTCTACTTTCAAACCGATAATTTATTTTTGTCAATAAATTCTCCACCAAAACCGAACGTCGTTAATATGCCTCTCACAGAATTCCACCTTCTGCGAAAAGTAATACCCAGTTTCAATAAAGGTAAAACCTTTGAATAGCGAACCCGGAATCCTTTACAAGGAGATTAAAGGCCATCGCCATGTAGAGATTGACGCTGTACGAGAATGTTACAAAGAATATTAGGCCGCCATACATGTGCAAGCCAAACTGAAGGTAGCTTTCTTGTTGTCGTTTTTTTAAGTTGGAAATTCATCCAATGACTTCTCCCGCCCTGCGTGGAGCGCGAGGGCGTGTCAGACTTTTACTAACTAAAATCACACATGTGTCTTTCAGTTGCCCTTTGCGTTCTAAGACCACGGGTTTCCTTTTCAGAAAAATATTCACGGCCCTAGCTGGCATCGGCCCTGTTGGGCCCCTACGGATTGCTGACAACTCTTTGAGGAGTTTGTCGTCGTCGTACGCGCTATCTACGACTTAGGATCGGTCTGGACGGCGAGACTATTAATATTGATATTG
The DNA here is from genome assembly GCA_949316375.1 of Mythimna vitellina. Classification (NCBI taxonomy): domain Eukaryota; kingdom Metazoa; phylum Arthropoda; class Insecta; order Lepidoptera; family Noctuidae; genus Mythimna; species Mythimna vitellina. Next base: position 3,909,368 of record OX438707.1, read on the forward strand.
ACGTCAGTTTGACTGTTCAGTTCGGCCTCACCATGTATGGCAAGCTTTATCGAATTCCAGCTTCCTCGAAAACCAATCCTTTAAATTGCTTTTTTTTAACTTCGCACGTTGTTTTTTAAATCTGCTGGAAGATTTTTTTTAATTGTAATAAGTAAATAACCTTTGTGTTCTATTTGTATTTGTTGTCAGTGGTTTGTGTGTAATTAGGTAAATAGATTTTCGTGTTAATCTCAAAAAGTATTAGTTGGAATTGACATAGTACAATTTGATACAAATGGAGAAAGTTTGCTATTACGACCGAGGCGGGATTTGTTAAGGAGCCGAGGGCTTTTTTTAAGGTGTAAAATCATCTAATTGCTTCTCTCGCTCTAGACTGGAGCGAGAGATCGTGTCTGACTTACCGACTACTAAGGCCATTGAAGTTATATCAGCACGTAATTTCTAAAACAAATAAGTACCTAATGCCTATTAGTGCATGAATAGGCATTAGGTACTTATTTGTTTTAGAAAATACGAATTTAATATTAACGACGTTTAATATTTTTTATCTATTCAGATAAACCTAATAAAATTAAATTTGTACATAACTAGAGAAATGAGGGTGTAGCAGTATGAACTATACACATCTGCGTACCCATAAGCTACTCTCAAACCGGTCTGATGATGGAGCCGGAAGGTGGACACGGCAACTTCATAATAAAACAATGTATCCTAGCAGTGTTTGGGCTAATTGGAATTCACGAGAAAAAGGTACTCTGGCTATAAGTGTATCGCAACTAAAAAGTGAAAACTTTTTACAAAAAAAAAAACCGGCTTTACAAAAAAAACACTAAAACAATCAAAATAACTTTAATTTCGGAAGTCGGTGTCAAATAAGAAACAAAAAATACCGAGAAACACCGACTACAGAAATTAAAGTTATTTTATCGTTTTAGTGTTTTTTTTTGTGAAGTCGGTTACTTTTTTTGTAAAAAGTTTTTTTTTATATTTACTGTATTAAGTAATTTTAAACTTTAGTAAACAAATATAATATATATTTTTAAATATCTTCATCAAAAATTATGTGAACGAGGGTTGTTGAAATGACATACGGTGTATAGAGATATAATATCTGTATAATTTAGCGAAGTAAAGAAAGGGAATGCAAGGCGTCTTCTTGAAGCCGAGCGAGCGTGAGTGACAGTGGGTCGGCCAGTGGCGAAATGGTCGCGAGCAGGCGCGCCGGCTGGCACCGCCGGCGACGCGCGGCGTGGGCGCGCGGTGATGCGTTAACAAATGATGTTATAAAGCTTCAAAGCTGCTATAAGGAAGAAAAGTTCAATATACTCTATGACGTGAAGTTCATCACACCCGTTTTTTTTTTTCAAAAATATAATCAAATATCAATGTGGCGGCCTTAAGCGGTCAAAAAATTCGATGTCAATAACACCAAAATAGTTTAAATAATAAAAACTTAAATAACTAAAACCCGACTACGACAAAACAAGTGTGAGTCAGACTCGCGCTCTGAGGGTTCCATACAAACTTACCTATGAAAACAGTTCAATTCCCGAATTGAGTTACGAAGACTTCCAAATCACTAATTTTTTTTTTTTGTGCCGTAACTATAAATTTCAGGTTTTCAGATTTTTTCCTATACTTGTGCTATGAGACTTTGCTTCATAAAAAAATTTTGGATTCTAGGACAACGGAAAGTACCCTATGAATTTTGATTTTATTGACGGCCGTATCTTTTTTCTCGTTAATTAAGAGGTTTGATATTTTTAACTTTATACCTCCACGCGTTCCCAAGATAAATTGTCTTGACAGACAGACAGACGAACGGACAACAAAGTGATTCTATAAGGGTTCCGTTTATTCCTTTTGACGTAACCCTAAAAATGACACTAAAAAAGTATGAAACAAGATTTTCAGGAAGCAGAAATAAACAAGGTTACTGGAGAAAACAAGAACAGAACAAAAAGACAAGCCATATAATGTGTGACTACAGCTTTTTTATTTGTCGTAGTCGGGTTTTAGTTTTTTAACTTTGTTCACTTCTTTATGAAGTCATTTAACGTAATGATCATGAATGTTCTAGTCCGTGTTAAAGTAATTAATTATTGATTCAAGTGTGATAAGTTATTTTAAACATTCATTATGGATTATTATGTGTCCAGGAAAGCCACGCTTAATGTTAACATTCAAAATATTAAGCTTTATAATGATTTATAAGAATATACATATAAATACAAAGTGAAATATATTAACAATGAATTCATACCGTGCATTTAAACAAAAATACCCCACAAAATTTATTTTAATCAATAGAAAAAACATACTGGAAAGAGATGTGCAGTGCATGCTTTTACCTTTGAATGTGATGCAAAATATTATGTACTGCCCTAAATACCGCATTAAGGATAATATTATAACATCAAACAGCCTCATCTCCAATTTTGTTTCCATGCTTGTAACATTCGTGTTCATCGTCTTATTGATATACTGCACTTATTTGGAAAACCAGAACATCAATAGTCTAGGATATATCAGTTTTGTCAGTTATTATAACTGCATCTTCTATTGTTTGGGGCTCACCATGAATTTCGTGATTGGAATCATTCGTAGCATTAATGCGATCCATTTTGTATTAATTTTTCAAAATGTGCATAGAATTCTTAATGATGAAATTAGTTTTAATCGTTTTATTGTTTGTAATTGGATCCTCATGTTTATAGTTGTCGGTTTTTATGTCATCATTGTCACATATTTTTTAGTGCACCTAGGTGTTTTTTTATTTAATGCATATGTTTGCTACGTTTCGATTATTTTCGATATCAACATAGTCTATGCCATGCGGATCATAATATTACTGAAACATAAAGTTGTCTTATGGAATAGTCGTGTTTTAAAATCTCTGGTATTGCGAAATCCGAACGAAGTAAACCATAATAAAGAACTGTTTCAAGCTTACGTTGATATAGTAAAGTGTTATGATATCCATAAAAACTGTTGTAACCAATACGTAAGTACCATATTATGCAGTCATAACATCAAATATATCATCATCTTCCTGTCTTGTCCCATCTTATTTGGGGTCAACACGTTTTTTTCTTCTATTCTATCCTGTCAACCGTCATACTATCACTAACTTTCTTTTCTTTCATATCACTGTTCACACAATCCATCCATCTTTTCTTTGGTCTCCCTCCCCCTCTCCACCCATCCACATGTATACTCATAACTCTTTTAGTAACATGCGTTTCATCTCTCCTCTTTACATGACCATACCAAGACAAACGATTCCCCTTCAACTTTTCAGTCACTGGCGCCACTTTCAAACTTCCTTCAACTTTACAGTCACTGGCGCCACTTTCAAACTTCCTTCAACTTTTATATAAAAGAATTTAAATACAAATGTATTTTATAGCGAAATACTCGTTAAATGGTTTGTTTTACGGATAGTTTGTCGAAAGTACTGACTCTATTATGAATTGAAAGTTTACTTTTTAACACAATTGCTGACCTTTTATGTCGGTTAACCACATGGTTCCCTTGAAAAAGCCCAAGCCACTCGAAAAACATAGGATTGTCATTAAATTTGCTATTTTTCAGGTACTATATTATATTATGGAAGTTTTCTTTCACTCTCTTATGTATATTCAAGTGGCAATAGACGTGTTGAAAGGAGGCGTTGTCATTAATAATACAGTAAGCATATTATTTTCATTACATCATTTTGAGTTCAAAGACTCTGCTGCTGAACATAGGTTTCTTCCAAACAAAAGACTCGGCTCTTCCTGAATCGTCAGTATATTTTAAGTGAGGTCTTTATGCTCTGTTTCCTGGTACGCTGTTGCAAATCCAGGACCATTCGAACATATCAACCAGTCTTGATTCAGGCGATGTGCTGTGTCCTCTGCAAGCATTACTACGCTCTCTGTCTGCATATCTTTCTGATCAGTGCTTTTTTCTCCTTTATAGAATAAAACGATTCAGTTGACGCTATTCATATGCAGTTGGTTAATAAAGAATTTTATATGGCAAACAATTTTGATTCAGCAATGCGAGAAATTCTACTTGGCTATTCAACGTGTTCAAGATACTTGTACATTTAATTTGAAGGCAACGTCTTCTGGTAAATACTTCATTAATTAATACATATACATTAACGATAATATGCTTATAATGATACAGCAATATGAATAGAGAATGATGATAAAAGAGCAATGAAATGAAAACTGGCGCCGATGTTGATGATGATAGATCAGCAAGTGAGGAACAATGGAGAAGATCTGGAACAATCTGCCTGCTGCGGTCTTTCCGTCCAACTATAATATAGGTGTCTTCAAGGCTAGAGTGAATAGGCTCTTAATAAACTAGTGCGCCTGACCATCAATGATTGCATCTCCGCTTACCATCAGGTGGGATCGCAGTCAAGCACTGGTTTATATCAATTAAAAAAAAAAAAAAAAAAGATTTTCGCCAACAGTTGGACAACTTAAGCTGAAATAAAAATAAAAACGGAATCTTCTTTGTCCAATATGTTTTCAATACTTAGTATCTTTTGACAGATGATGAGAAAAAGCTATGCAAGAACGTGCTGCGTTTGCATCGAGCATCATTCAGCAAGATACGTGTGTGTGGCCTGTTCTACTTAGATGCTTCTTTACAATTAAGTCTGATGAGTCTTCTTACTAACTACACTGCAGTGTTGCTACAATTTGCCATTTTGTAGTACTCTTTAAATTTATTAATCGGATATTATTTGTGTAATTATTTCTCATTTATTTATTTATTAATACATAAGTTGGTCCTTTGTTAGCTGAGCTGATAACTCTTTCGGTATGGTTATGCTCAGTATATAGATTTATATTACTTGAATACGCTAAGGGCCTGCGTACACTTGAGACAAGACTGTGTTATACAGACTGGTCTACAAGGTCGCAGACTCTTTTAAAACCTTCAGAAAACCACTAACAAAAAATTATCCAACTTACAAAATAGTGAAAGTTCCCACTAAAAAAATTAGTGTTGTACGAAATGAAATAAGAAGGCATATAGGTTATTAGTTTCCTTTAATAATAAGTGATAAAATTAACAATCAGTTGATCAAAATACCATTTGTGGGTAAATCACCATACAAGTTATTCAACTCCTTATTAATTCATTATTCATTAATTCATTCATCGTCGTTATCAGATAGTTGGTACGTATATTTACTTAAATATCTCATTTTATTTGTTTTTTTTTTAAATGAATATATCACGTTTATTTGGCACACAGGTACACACAATGATATTACAATATAGAAACTAATAACTAACATAATAAATAGCGCAACATATGTCTAAAACGTCACACGTCAATATACAACCCGCCCCTGATCGTTCCCGGTGCAAAAGTGCCCATAATACTGGCCGCATTACCTCGCTGGATAGCGATGGCCATCCTTTGCACCAAGAACGACCCGGACCGGGAGTCACCCGTTGCCTCCCCGAGCCTACGGCCTAAATCCCCCACAAAACGCTTTGCCTCCGTACTCCAACTGCCCAGAGTCTCCACAGCTACAGGCACAAAATGGTAAAGCTGCACCAAGGAAGCGTACTTCAGCCTTTTTTTAAAGCAGGCGTCTTCAGCGGCGGCAGAAGCAGTGTGCATGGTGCGACTCAGGTGACTGGCGGCGACAGTGCTGACGCAAGTTGCGTCCCAGATCAGGCACTTCCCGTTCTTCCACGGCACCAGAGTCAGCCCATCCGGCCTCTTACCGTCAGACCTGCTAAGACCTGGAGGCTCAAGCACGCAGGGGATGTTTGCCGATATAAGGGCTCTCCGGACAATGTCGTTCAAGGCGTGGTGACGCGGGAACCTCCCTGTGCAGCGCCGACAGCTCAGTGCGTGATGGCCATCGGCCTCCACCAAAGAACCGCAGGTGCATATATGAGGCTCGCACACCTTACAGCCTAGGCGGAGAGCCACCGCCACACGCAAAGAGTCATTGTCGAGTAGAGTGCCCAAATGAGGCGAAGGAATCGCCTGTAACCACGCCCCGGACTCGGGTTGCGACACTGCTCGTAGTCTGGCCTTATCGACTCCCAATGCACCCTCTAACAATTGCTCTTGAAGCAGCTTCACCCCAATGTCATCCCACGCCCGCTGAACATGTTCTGATTCGGGGATTGTCGCACCCGAGTTGAGGGTCAACCAAGCTGAGACAGCATCTGACGCAAAGGGCATGCTTCCCCCGTCACCATTAGTATTGAGTAATACAGTGACTAGGTTGGCAACCCCATGCGCAGACGCCAAGAAAGCCGGCAGACCCACATCCCGTGCGCACCGCACCCCGAGACCACCACAACGGATAGGTAGAGCTGCCTGCCTCCACTGGGGCCCATCTAGGGAGACATTGAGAACAGACTCCACCAACACCTTCAAGGCATCGTCAAACGAGGAAACTTCCTCGGGACATAACCAAGTAGGGGTGGTCCGCAACATATATGTGATTTTTGGGAGAGCGAAGCACATGCGCAATAGGACAATCGCAACGTGCGCGGAAAGATCTTTAAGACGCTCGTGAGCAGAAAGGAGGAGCCGAGTTCGAGACGTAATGGCTTCAGGAACTGCACTAAGGAAGATAGGGGATCCTAAGAGATAGAAGTCGGAGCATGAAAGTTCTCTGAGGCCAGGAAGAAAGGAGTTAAAGCGAGAAAAGTGTGTACGAGCTTCAATACTACAGGGGAAAAATTCGCACTTCGAGGGATTCAACTCCAGACCCAGGTCTCTGAGGCGAGGGACTAGAGCCTCTAAGTCCTGAAAAACATCTTCCGGTCTGCCCCCCAGATTTCACCTCGACAATCGTCTTATGAATGGCCAAACTGAAAACGAGTGGCCCGAGCGGGTCCCCCTGTTGGGCTCCCACTTTTGAAAGAATAAGACTGTTATCGGAGAAAAGATTAGAAGGCAGTCTATAAACCTGATGAAGGAAGGGGTATAAAGATGGGATTTTTTCCTTGACCTCGCTCAACAGAACGTCTCTTTCCAAAGTATTGAACGCGTTGCGAATATCTAGCTTCAGCAGTATCGAGTCTTCGTTCTGCGGATCCATCACAAATGCTCGCGTAGCGTGGATGGCAGCTTCGCATCCCAGACGTGTGCCAAAACCCAACTGATGAGGCTGCAAGTAGCGGGACATATCCTCTTTCACTGCACGACAAGCCAATTTTGCAGTAAGACGGCGAAAGACACTACCGACTGCAATTGGTCTTACTCCGCCGTCTTTTTTTTCCAGTGCAAAGAGTGATGCCCCGTATAGGAACGGACAAACGCATGGGTTCAACAAGAAATTTGCCAGCCCAGTCAGACCCCCCACAAGGCGCCTTCCACTTTCCCCCGCCGACACCGAAATCAACTCCTTGAGGTGCCCCGGCCGGATCCCGTCCAAGCCCGCTGCTGATCCAGTATAAAAAGAACCAAGCGCCGATACTACGTCCTCCTCTGTGACTGACAATGCCGTAAATGAACGGTCAGGCTCTGGTGGAAAACTGAGAGGACGTGAAGGATCGGGGTGCTTAAGTTTCAACGCAGCAAGGGTGTCGGCATCCCCCCGAGCAAACGAGTCGTCGGACATCAATAGTCGTACTGCCCCTCTTAAATCGCCCTCAAAGACCTTTGTTTCGATACTTTTTTTTATAGACCGGTCACCCGACCTTCTTTTTGCGCCCACTACACCGTCATGACAATGCCCAGGTGACATTATATTGGCTTTGACTTTAGATGTCACATTACCGGGCAACTCTTTTGCTGGGACTCTTAAAGACGTGTAAGCAAACGAAAGAAAAGCACTCTACTCATCTACCCCATTACCAGCAACACAAGAGTCTATAATGTCGCAGAGTTTCCCTGCCGCCTGATTCCGAGCACCCTTAGGTATATGCCGAAGAACGGGAATACTTGCTTTGTAAGAAGCTAGCCTATCCAAGGGACTCTGGGCCGGCGAATGCGTCGGGGTCACCTGTCCTGACGAAGAGGTGTTAATTGTGCCGATCGGCGGGACCTGTGAAACAGCACCCGAACGTAGGGCATGTTTGTGCATGCGTCCGATGTGCACCTTCAGCCCGTGCGCAGAGAAAAATCGAGAAGAACCTGGGCAGTGGGGACAAGTTAAAAATGAAGGCAAACTCATTTAGTACAATAATAAATATAGCGCTCGGAAATAGAGAAATGCAAATAAATACCTATAAATTACAATAGTGATAAAATATACCCAAATAAAGTGGCAACAACAAACAATACATAATTTAAGTTACAATAAATAATTTAAAAATCAGCTTTTCAATAATTCAGAATGTCTACTCAATACCTCACCGTTTCATAAGATCTTAGCTAGTCACACAATATTAAATCCTAGCTAGTTACACTATTTCTCCCGTAGGATGCTCTGGGCATCGGGAGTCGCACCACGCCTACTTGCGAACGGCGTACAATACCTCACCCTTTCATAAGATCTTAGCTAGTCACACTGTTTCTTCCGTAGGACGGTCTGGGCATTGGGAGTCGCACAACGCCTACTTGCGGACGGCGTACAATACCTCACTTTTTGATAACGTCCAGACGCGGGTTGATAGCGCGTTGTGTTCCACGTGCCTGGTGTCGGGTCCCGTTAGGGCCGACGTCTGCTACCCTGTTGGTGAACAGTGATGCAATCTTCGATCGTTGTCAATTACTGTAACTTTGGTTACTGCTCCGCTTCTGTGGGTTGTAGCGTGAGGTATATAACTTGTAGGATGACGCGTCAATATTTCCTCTAGTGTTGTATTCTTCAACTGGATTCAAAGGTCAGCAATGTCCTCACAAATTTATATTTTTTATAGTTTATAATTACTATTGTAATAAATGGTTATACACAGTTTGACAAAACACTTTTAAAATTTATATTGCAAATTAGAATCAGATTCTTTATCTTGTAAACCATTATATTATATTTAACTGGTTTTGTTCAAAATGTCATCTCATGTCATTATGAAAAAAATATAGAATAATGACGTACGTAACCACCCAATGGCAGTTGTGTATACCAAATGCAGTTTTAGACAGTTTACGTATTTTTACCAACTGAAAATCAAATACCTAACTGGAATACAAATTGTAAGCAAGTACTCTCGTAATAAGTTAACCCAAGGTTATAATTCACCGTTATAATTAATTTAAGGTTATAACCCGTTATCAGATTGATAATTATGGATTCTATAGTGCGTGTACACCCTAGTGATCGCATTTTTAGTAAGAAATTGAATTTTACCAAACCACTAGAACAATCCGCTAGCTACTAATACCAAAATTTCGCAACTAAAAGGGGGGTTAAAACCACCAGTTTTAGTGGAAAATCTACTAAGTTGGCAACATTGGCTGTACGCCGCTAGACTGTTTTGTCTTGATGATGTGCGCCGTGTCATAGAAAAAACAGTCTTGTCGCAGACAAGTCTGCAATGTCGTAGAGTCTTGTCTCAAGTGTGCGCATGCCCTAACTGTGTGTCGCTATTGATAATATCAGTTTTCCCATTATCTTTACTACTTTAGCGTATCAATATTTTATTTAGACATATTCATTGTAGTAATTGAAACGTTATTTTATCCATATTTTTATTTCGTAAATTCCAATTATTGTGGAGATGAATGTGAAAAAAGCATAGCGTAGCATAGTCGGCCTTATAATGTTCCCACTGTTGGGACTCAGGCCTCCTCTCTTGGAGAGGGAATGGGCCGTAATCCACCACGCGGGCCCAGTGCGGGTTGGTGGACACATATCTTCGAATTTTTGGTCCTAGGACATGTTGGTTTCCTCATGATGTTTTCCTTCACCGTTTTGAGAGCAGTGGTGATGAAATAAATTACACAAAGTAATGGCCTGGCTGGATTTGAACCCGCGACCTACAACTCGTAAGTTGGGGCCGTTACCACTCGGCCACCACTGCTCTGAAAAAAGGCTTGCTTTAAATAAACTTTTTTATCCAAAACTTTTGTGGATGTGCGTGTAGAATAAAAATATATGTTAATATACCAGCCGCTTCACAGGGACGCAATTTTTTTTCGGCATCTTTTAGTTTTCATTCGAACAAACCTTGTCCTGACAATCACGAACATAACAAAAAATAGGTTGTCTATTGTTTATCCGAAGATTATATACCATAATCATCATATTCCCGAATTTCATTTAACCGAATTTCATTTTCCCGAATGTTTTGTTTGCCCTAAAAGACATATGACATACTGTTAATTGCCCGAAACTTAGATACCATAAGATACGAGTGCCATACGTATTGTTTTTCATATTTTTAAGTGCCATAATAATTATCAAACATAATATTTAAACGCCATAATGATTTTTAGACATAACATTTAAAATTCTATGCATGGTTGGTGGTGGGCTTGGTTGACGGAGCTCCGCTTCGCGGGGCTCCTACTTCTGTGTGGTTTATAAAAAAATAACCACGAAGGGGATGGTGTTGTCTATACGCTCGCTTCGCTCGTTCACACGACCCCACCATCCCCTTCTAACCTAACCTATCCGAGTCAGAGTGCCCTAAAGTCCCGATTGCATCTAGTTTCTCCTAATATAACCGTTACATACCCAATGTCGATGACAAATGATGTTATGGCATATGATAATTATGGCATGTGATAATTAGGGCATGTGATAATTAGGGCTTACAATGATTATGACATATGATGTTATGGTAAGTGACTTTAAGGGAAACAAAGCTTCTAGCACGTGACTAATATAGCAAATAAGAGTAGGGCAATTGAATATTACGTCGTATAATGCTATGGCTGTTGACTATTATGGCAAATGATATTAGGGTAAATAAAATTCGGGCATACGGTGGTATACCCAAAAATAATTATCCGAATAGAAGCAGCCCTTCTAAAGTGATGCGTTTACGTACACCGGCAAAGGTATATTTGGAGCGTTTTATTTATTTATTTAGAACTTTAAGCACTAATGAAACATTGTACAAAGGCGGACTTAATGCCTTAGGCATTTTCTACCAGTCAACCTTAAGGTGGTGCAGAGATATAACATGGCAGGTGCAGCTTAATAGAAGACTGACAGAGAGGAAATAAGAACAATAATAAATATATACTTAGATACATACATACAAATAAAGAATGATAGAGTGTGATAAATCTATCAACTTCTTGCGAAAGTGTTCTCGTGCTTTCACTTAAAAGGACAACCGACTGATTGCCGTCCTGATGTTCAGAGGGAGTGCATTCCAAAAGGAGATCGTCTGAACAAAGAAAGAGGAATGGACACACCCAGAGCGGTGCGTCGGAAGACGATTATTTGTAGATTTCGTAGAAGACGATTATTTGTAGATCGAAGATTGTGCGCAGAGCAAAAAATTTTACTTCTTATCTGACTTCAGAAATTGAATTTCTGAAGTCAGATAAGAAGGAGAAGAAGGGTTATCAAGAAAAGAAAACAGGGTTGTCAAGGCTCTTAACGCTGGCGCTGGCGTTTTAATATTAAGATCTACACCGTACAATCTACACAGAAATAAATGAATTATAATTAATATTTTTATGAATTTATTTTATCAAGACATGGGGGCTTAGGGTCCTTGACCTTTGGAAGGCATACGAAGGATCGAAGCCAACTTGCAGAGGCCCCAAACAATTTTCATGGGACGTATCACCAACTGATGATTATCTCGCATGCGCTATGCAAGCGCCCCCAAGGACAACCCCCGGTTGGTAGGAAACTATTACGACATTATGGAAAATAAAAATCTAGGGCTATAGTTTTGGAAGCAGTAATGTTAGCAAAGGAGGAGGCCGCACGTGCATGAGCAATGGGTAGCTCGCCGTCCGATCATCCGCTAACCGTCCGGACTAAGCCCAAACCGTCGACGGCGCGTAGTGTTCCACGTGCGCCTCAAGGAGATGTCAGCAAAACCGTAGGGGCCCAGCAGGGTCGAAGCCTACTGGGGCCATGGCTGATGTGAAAGAGATCCCTGAGGCCCTGGAAAAATTGGCAAAGAAGGAACAGGAGTGGGTTTTAGTCTGTAAAAGTTTGACACTATCTCCCGTTCCGCCCAAGAGCAGGGGTTGTCATTAGATGATATTCACATCCGAAAAAAAAAGTTCTGTCATACATTTTTGAATGCGGCTTGGCGAGCCTAGTACGATTCTAAAAAAATATTTAACAAAGGGCAAGAGTTTTTTTTATTATACGACATACCATAAAAGTTTAGGAGGTTTAGGTTTTATAAAATATTTTTATTTTAACCTAACCTACATCCCGTATGGGCACGCCACAATTATGGCGGTAAGTCCCCTCTTTGAGGCGTGGTTGGAAAGACCTCACGGCGTCCTCACATTCCGCATGACGCAGGTCCTCACCGGACACGGTAAGTTCGGGAGGTTCCTGCACCGGATTCGTGCGGAAACGACGCCCGGGTGTCGCCACTGTGTGGCCCACCCGGAGGACACGGTGGAGCACACGGTGGAGGTGTGCCCCGCTTGGGCAGAGCAACGCCGTGACCTCGTGGGGGCAATCGGCGGCGGTGATCTCTCGCGCCGGGCCTTGGTTCAGGCCATGCTCCGGAGCGAGGAGGAGTGGCAGGCGGTCGCCTCCTTCTGCGAAGCAGTAATGCTAGCTAAGGAGGCGGCCGATCGCGTGAGGCAACGGTCCTTACGCTCCAACCGCCGCCGGGATTCCGATCCCGATTTCCGGCCACCGTAGGCGCGGGCTTGTAGACGGCGAGCAATGGGTGGCTCGCCGTCTGACCGTCCGGTAACCGTCCGGACCGAGCCCAAGTCGTCGACGTCGCGTATTGTTCCACGCGCGCCTCAAGGAGATGTCAGCAAATCGTAGGGGCCCAGCAGGGTCGAAGCCTACTGGGGCCACGGGTAGTGTGAAAGCGGAACCCGGGGCCCTGGGACGAAGGCAACGAAGGAACAGGAGTGGGTTTTTAGTCAGTAAGAGTCTGACACTATCTCCCGCTCCGCCCAAGAGCGGGGATGTCATTAGGATGATTTTCCCACCCAATAAAAAAAAAAAAAAAAAAAAACCTACATCCCGTATTTTTGAGAGATGTCGCCACAGTAAAAAAAATCCCTTTACTTTTTTATCTTTCAATTGGAAATCTGTTGCTGTTATCTTGTACCAAAAAAGAATAATAATATTAAAATATGAATTTCTCGTTAAATCCCGCACTTTTGAAAGATGTTGCCATAGTAAAAAAATCTCACTTCACAAAGATCATTTGATTGCATTTCAAATCTCGACTGTCTCTAGGTAAACCATCGGAATTGAAAAAGCTCACTTTACAGGAAAGCGATTTGAAGTTTATTTTATGGATAACTTTAACATTAATGACTACATCTGTTTAGAAAAATGGTTTCATGTTTAAGTTGGGTTTAAGAATCATTAGTCAAAAAGGTTTTTTATTAATTATGAATAGTTTTTGAGAAAAATTAGTTACTATAATATACTACATAACTGTACTGACATTATCAATCGAAACGGGTATTTTGGATTATTTACAAGGAATCGCATTTAAAAAAAAAACGAAACTATCAAAATCGATACTTTATTTCATTTAAAATTCCACGTGCATAAACGGAAACAGCATTTTTTATATTATTTTGAATACGTACCAGGCCGAAAAATGTCGAAACTACCAGATCCAATTTATTTCCTAGGAAACACATTGAGAAAAGACCAAAACAATGTTGTGACAAAATGTCTAATGCCATAACTTATTGTACAATTTCAATAAAACTGCGATCAGACTGCGGCGGTATGCGTCGGTGTGTGACGAACACTTGTGAAACTGGTAGTTTCGTCTTATGCGGACCTGCCACTACCGTGTATGCACGCGATACATAACTTTCGTTCATATACGACTGCTTAACTGTTGCGTTCCAATATTATCCGATTTAAAAAAATCAATAAGCACTGATCATTTTCGCTTTTTTAGTACGCGCATTAAAAAATGCCTAATAGCAGTTTAAAACAAAAATTTCAGATTTGATAGTTTACCTAGAAACAGTCGATCTGTTGGTCGATGTAAAAGTAGGGAGGACATTTTGATGCATCGTCTTTGTGACAGTACTTTAAATAAGTACAAAAATACTAAAAATCTTTTTTTGTCATTTTAATATTTACAAAGTATTAAAATGACAAAAACAGATTTTTAGTATAGTTAGCTTCTAGCTTTCACGAGCCCGAACCATTAAAACGATGTGTGTGCATTTTTCCCTCTCCTAGAGATGAGGCCTGAGTCCCAACAGTGGGAACATTATAAGGCCGACTATGCTTTGCTATGCTATGTGTGCATTCTTCAAGCGTTAGCGACGTGACATTGTATTGAATAATGTGAACAATCCAAGAAATTGTTTAAAATGACAGCTGAGTTTGAAACGAAATCTAAAAAGATATCCCTACTTTTCCTGATTTTGCGTATTCTTATAATCTTTAAAAATTCAGAAAATCTTTTTTTTTAAAGCTGAGCTTGTACAAATAAAACCTCTTTTGGTATTTGTAGCATTGCTATTCTGTTTATAACATATTAGCACTTTGCCAGTGACTACTTTCACGAGAATGTTGTCTTAATGTTTAAACCTTCTTAAACTGTATATTAAGGGTCGTTTTGAAAAACTAATAATGACAGTCTTTATTATTCATTTTGATTGGAATTTGTCTCGAGTTTCAAGTTTATTAACTCATGAAATAGGACTTTCTCATACAATCCTTAACACCCCCTTAATCGTTTTATAAAGTTACTATTAGAAAACGAATAATTGAAATCTTTTTTATTTAGCATAGCATAGTCGGCCTTATAATGTTCCCACTGTTGGGACTTAGGCCTCCTCTATAGGAGAGGGAATGGGCCGTAATCCATCACACGGGCCCAGTGCGGGTTGATGGATGTCACATGTCTTCGAATTTTTGGTTCTAGGACATGCCGGTTTCCTCAAGATGTTTTTCTTCACCGTTTTGAGGGTAGTTGTGCTGAAATAAATTACTTGGGTTATTTATGCCAATTTTCAAGTATACGGTACCCTAAAGAACAAAATTCTGCATACAAACGAATTACCCCCTTTTCAC
Organism: Mythimna vitellina; assembly: GCA_949316375.1. NCBI lineage: Eukaryota > Metazoa > Arthropoda > Insecta > Lepidoptera > Noctuidae > Mythimna > Mythimna vitellina. The sequence continues at coordinate 3,924,462 of OX438707.1, forward strand.
CCCCTTAAAAGTTGAATTTACCAAAAACCCCTCCTTATTATTGCTCGCCTACATTAATAAAGGAAGCCTTGTGCGAAATTATACATTCTTAGTTCCAGAAGATTCGGCCGTGCCTTGATATTTCAGTCGGTCTTATTACTACATATTATGAATTTTATATTAGCAATCTATCTACATAACTTGGGAGATGCCGTAGTTTTTCTATGTGATCCGTTATTTTAGCGACCCAGTGTAATATATAGGCAAACTATAGGATACCTACCAATATTGAGTTGACTTAAAATCATTAAAGTAATTGATGTTTGGAACTTTTTATAATAAATAAATTTAATGGAAATTTTCCAGACATTTTACCATAGATACAAGTACCGCTCGTGTATTGTAAAGATAATTTTGTTTAGAAAAAGATGAAAATAATGCGAAGTATTGGAATGAAATATTCCAAGGAACGTGTTTCAAATAATATCGTGGACAAAGATATACAATCGATGCTCTTACCTTTGAATCTGATGTCGTGTATCATGTTTTGTCCTAAATATCGCATCAAAGATAATATTATCACTCCTAATAGTCTCATCTCTAAGTTTGTTTCTATGATTGTAACAGTAGTAATCATATTTATGTACATATACAACACTGACGTGGTGCCCTTTAGTGAAAGTCACGGTATTCGTTTTTTTTTCATTAGTTTCGCTTTATATTTTAATTGTATCTTCTATGCTTTCGGCTTCGCTATGAATTTCGTAATCGAAATGTTCCAAACTAACAATAATGTCTTGCTTGTCGTGACATTTCAAAAAGTACACAGATTTCTTAACGATCAATCTAGTTTAAATCATTTCATAATTTGGAATTGGATTTTTGTAATCATACCTTTAGTTTTTTATGGCATTGTTATCTCATATATTACTATATGGTTTAATTTACCTTTACCATCAATTTATTCAGTTTATATTCTGTTTGTTTTCGATTTCAATATTATTTACTCTATACGTGTCATTAAATTGTTGGAAAACAAAGTAAGGTTATGGAATTTTAAAGATTCGTGCTCTCATGATATGGGACACTTACAAGCAGAAATCTGTATCAGAAAAGAGTTTCAGGTTTACGTTAATCTTTTGGAGTGTTATAACTTACATAAATACTGTTTTCAGTTCTACGTAAGTATCTTAACTAACTATTGTCAATACTATTGAGACATTTATCAGAGATTTAAAGCGTTTTATTTTAAATAGAATATTTACAGGCACTTTTGAAATGTCAAGAAGTCAGTCAGTCAGAAAAAAAAAATTCTAATTGCACATTCCAAGGCGTAGATCTCTATTGAGAAGAATATGTAAGAAATTCTAAGGACACTCTTTTCAATCATGTTTTACAAATATCTCAGTTACATGTTTCTTGTCGCTATCATTTGAGAACAATGTAAATTAAATAAAAACTAAATATAGATATTAGAATAGCAACTGGAAGCTAAGAGATGACCAGTCTCAACTGACAGCACCCGTTCACGGACATGACGCGAATATTAACACCAATCATTTTGAAGGGAGCCGAATGATCCAACACACGCGCCACCATCAGTGAGACATTTGAGTGAGCATAACAAACTCTCAACTGCCGTGCTCATTTATGTCAAACTAGTCCAATAATAACCTAAAAACCATAAATAGCTCCATGGTACTCACATTTACAAACTTTGAGAAAAAATTCTTCTATATTATACAAAACTATAATATTTTCAAATTTCAAAAACAGTAAATTCCAATCTAATCAATTTGTACATCCTAGTGGTAACGGAGCTGGACCACCATATCCTCATTTGACTCTATATGATAGATAGATAGTATTGGCAATAGTTATTCTGACGGGTTATTTTGATAGTTTTAAGATTTAACAATCACTGTTATCTTTTTATAAAAACATTTCATCACTTTGATATTTTGTCAGTTTGCTTGATAACGCAGCAGGTAGTTTAAACTGAACTTAATTGCTATGAATTAAAAAAAAAATATTTTGAATTTTACGAAATTTTGGCTTGGAACTAAAATAATGATAATCAAATTTGTATTAGACCCGTCTGTTATCTGTTGGATAGGGGGGGGGGGGGGCCTATCCAACAGATACCAACAGATTTGAATCAGCTGTCATTCGAAGCGTCTAGTTGAATAGTTTTTTTCTATTATGGTAACATACCTCAAAAATATGGGGTTTAGGTTTTATAAAATAATTTTATTTTAACCTAGCCTAACCTAGCCCAAGTGTTTTAGACCTTAAAACTACTCATAACATAGTACTGTCATACATTTTTGAATGCGGCTCGCAACAGATTCGAATATTTTTATTCGATATCGTCATTTTAAAGTCAGTGAACTCACTGAGACTATAGCTGCTATCAATGATGACCTTGAAAATATCAACAAGAGAGCTAAGTCCTTTGGACTCTTACTGGATCCAACCGAATCTCAAGCGCTCATTATTGGATCAACAGTTTCTTCCGCCAGTAGTGTATAACTCAGTAACCATATTTTACTCGAAAAGTGCTAAAACCTAGGTGTCCGCGACCTCTCTTGGCAGTTCCACATAGCTGATGTTAGCAAGAGGGTCTCTCTCTCTCTTCAGTCCCATTAACGTTTCTGAAAATTCCTAACATTTCAAACTAAGGTCACTCTTGAGCAATCTCTTCTTCTACCGTTAATAGACTATGCGGATGTCTGCTTTCTAGATGCAACGGAGCGTCTCCTAAACAAACTTGAGCGACTACAGAACTTGTGCATCCGCTTCATTCTTGGCCTCCGCAAATACGACCATGTGTAGGAGTTTTGGACCAGATTGCAGTGGCTGCCAATTCGGCGTCGGCGTGATACTCATATTCTATTTCTTCTCTACACTATCCGGCATAATCCTAATTCTTCACAATACCTTCGTGAACGCTTTGAATACTTCGTCCCAAGGGGCAAACCCTGTCGCACTGCTAATTATCTTCTTGTATTATTTTATTGTATTATTTGTAATTTTAAAATTGTACACTGGATCCTATCCTCTATTGTCGCATCTCTCTCTATCACTCAATCAAAGTTAAACTTGCTTATGGCATGTCAGGTCAGGTAACCTTTGTTATTCACTTATTTTATAAGTTGTTATTATGTACAATAAAGAATTAACCTTTCGAATACCGTATTTAGAGACACAATAGAAAAACAGCGAACGTCGTTCGCTTGGGGTTTTAATGAATTAAAGAATCTTTCGATCGAGATACATTTCAAATCTGTTGGTCGATGTAAGCGTACGTATGACGTTTTGAAGCATCGTCCTTCTGCAAACTTTTGCAATCACTAAGGTGAGGCCAGCAATTGACTATATGAAATGAAAAAAATATTGTGCACTTTCAGATATTTTATTACACGGTCGAAGTATTCGGCCATTTTTTACTAAACGTCCAAGTAATAATTGAACTTTGGAGTTTAGGTATGAGAATTGGTTGGCTGGTAAGTATTATTTTGATCTTATTTAAGATAAATATTATCATAGGTCAGAGGTTTCCTGAACAATTATCAAATTATGGTGAGTTAACTAATAATAATAATATTCCACAACTATCACACAACGCCGTTTAGTCCCAAGCTAAGCAGAGCTTGTGTTATGAGTACTAGACAACTGATAAACATACTTATATATTTCTAAATATATACATATTATAGATAATGTACACCCAGATACAGAACAAATGATCGTGCTCATCACACAAACATTGGTTCTGGGTGGGTATCGAACTCACGACCTCCGGCATAGCAGTCAGGGCCACTGACCACTGGACCAACAGGCCAGTCAAAAAATAAATACCAGCTCATTAAATGGTACTTAATAAAAGAGGTCTACATTTTGATCTTATTTCTACAACAGAACGAGATATAAGAATACGCTTATATGTCCCAAGTAGATATGTGGCCTATAGTACACTCAGTTTACAAATTAAACCGTTCACAAATCCAGAATCTAGTATAAGAAATTCTCGATGACAAAATCCTAGTGTGAATAAAATTGTAGCTTTATTTTTTTTTGTAGGAGCAGGTCAGATACGGTTCGCTGATCGTATTTTATTGGTCGATCAAAAATTTTATGTGGCAAACAATATTTATTCAGCAATGTGAGAACTTTTACATGGCTATTGAATGTGTTCAAGATACTTGTGCAATTATTTTAAAGTCAACTTGTTCTGGTAATGGCATCTGAAATATAAATTGTATTTTCTACACCACTACATATTACACGATTATTGCACACACACACACACACATATATTACATTATTTCTAGACTTAAGAGGGTCTTTTTCCATTCGCCTATCGTCAACATCGAGCATGGTTTAAAAGCTTGTTGCTTCATTTAACGTAATCCAACACGATGTTTGATGAAAAGCCAATGCAAAAAATGACATACGTGAAAACTCTGTTGGCATTCGTTAATTCTGTGATTTACTCGAATATTTCACAAAACTTGTTTCAGGAAAGACGTGTTTTTTTAAACCCGTAAAAGTTTTTGAAAAACATTGTCATGATTTAAAATCTTGATTAAATTTGCAATTTGTTATACTTTTTGACTTTTTTAGTTTTTGAGTAAATTATGAAGTATCCAAGTTCATTCAAAATAGCACATTTTCAGAGGTCTTTACTGAATTAGTTTTACACAAATTCATAAATTGATTTCAATAGAAGCCCAGATAATATCCACAAGATACTGTGTTTCCAAAATATCTAATGAAAAATTTGTAATAGCGCTTGTATGAAAAACAGTGAATAATGTATGTCGAGTTGCATCCCCTTAAGTTTAGAACAATCAGTTACTCTATTATTAAGTATATTTTCAATACAGTGCGTCATTACTTGTGATATACAGTATAACAATGGATATTGTTGACAGATTATGAGAAAAAGCTATGCAAGAACGTACTGCGCTTGCATCGAGCATCATTTAGCAAGTTACGTGTGTGTGGCTTGTTCAACGTAAACGCTGCGTTACTATTAAATCTGATGATTTTTGTTTCTAACTACACTATTGTATTGCTGCAGTTTGCGTTTCTGTAATTCTCACTTATGTTCAATTAAATAATTTTGTTTATTGTAAGTTATATCATTTTTATTTTGTTGAGTACTCTTGAGGTAAGAAGTTTTCGATTAAAAGCATATTGCGCATTACATTTTTTTTTTCATATTGTTTATACGCAATGCCAAACAATACGCAAAAAAAATGTTGATGTGCCAATATTTTACTAGGTGAGCGATATTGTTTTATTGACAAAAGAGCCATGCACAATATTGTTGGACAATCGCATTGGCTCAAAGAAGGAAGAGAAGAAGGTTTTATTTCTTTGGATATTAAATGAGTTTTATTATGTTGAGTGTCGGCACATTACGAGAAACCAAACATGATAATTATTTTAAATACATAAGACAAATTCTTGAAACTACAATATGTTGCAGGTGCCTGATTTAAACATAAAAGAAAATAACACGTTTTCTACACTATATAATTAAAAGCTTCGACCCTGCTGGGCTCCTACGGTTTGCTGACATCTCCTTGAGGCGCGCGTAGAACAATACACGCGGTGAGAACCTGTTTCATGCGGAAAGTGAGGACGCCGTGAGGTCTTTCCAGCCACGTCTCAAAAGGGGACTTACTGCCATAATTAAGGCGTACACAGCACTGGGTTGCGATAGTCACTGTCGCCATTCCACCATGAGCCAACTGGTGCCATGGGTTTACTTCCGAAAGTAAACCCATGGCACCAGTAGACTGGGGTCCTAAAACGCAAGGCAGAGAAGCAAGATAGGTGAGATTTTAGTCAGTAATAGTATGACACGACTCCTCGCTCTGCCGTAGAGCGTATCCATTGACTTCTTTCCATCTTTAAAAAAAGAGTAGCTAGTATGTATTCCGGGAGTGTGTTCTCTTAGGAAACTTTTCTATTTTTACGTGGGCGAAGCCGCTGGCTAATAAGCTAGAATAAATATTATAAAGAGGTAAAGTTTGTTTTTATGTTAGTAGGAGGTAATCTCTGAAAGTAGAGTGATTCAAGAGGAAGGTTTATATGTATATCTAATACATGCACAATATAGTAGAGGAACACTGATGATTGTAGAGGTTTCAAATTTGATGTCGTAAATAAACACATTTTTTGCGCTGACATTGCAAAAAAAAAAAAATTTTTATAGTATGACGTGATCAGCATTGCACCCGTGCGAAGCCGGGGCGGGTTACTAGTAGGCTATATTTTATGTATATATTTTATGTGCAAAAGCTATTATATAATATTTTTATTAAGTATAATACATTACAGTAATCATGTCATCATAAATATTAATAAAACTTTCACTATCGTTAAAAATATGATATGTTAAGTAGTACATGACACACTAATGGTTGTATTACTTGTGAGCTAAAGAACTATTGTTAAATATTTCACTGAAATCATGAAAATTCGAAATATTTTAGGAAAATACCCTGTAGATTTTGTTTTGAGTAATAAGGTGGATAAAGATGTGCAGTCACTGTTATTTCCTTTAAATTTAATGCAATATATCATGTATTGTCCCAAATATTGCATCAAACACGATGTAATCACTCCAAATAGTCTCATCTCCAATTTCGTTTCAATGATAATAACGCTAATATTTATGTTTTCATTCACACTCAGCACCTATATGAGACACGTGAACACAAAAATACAAGAACGTACTTTTATTACGAACATTTCATTTTTTTACGATTGCTTTTTTCGTTGTATCGGTTTCGCTATGAATTTGGTGATCGGTGTCACTCAAACCAAAAACAATGTTAACTTTGTCCTCACTTTTCAAAGGGTACATAGATTTCTCAATAAAGAACCCAAAGTAAACCGTTTCATTATATGGAATTGGGTTCTTGGAAGTATAGCTCTAGGATTTTATGTCATTATTCTCTGTCATTTACATTTACTGTTTGGTGTATCCCTCTGTGCAGTATTTGTTGGCTTCTTTTTAATTATTTTTGATTTAAACCTTATTTATGCTACACGGGTCATCAAATTGTTGGAATATAAGATGAAACTATGGACATTTGAAGTTTTAAATGATCAAAAATTGGATTCTCACGAGGAAGATTTTTGTACAAAAGCGTTTCAGGCTTTCGTCGATATCTTAAATTGCTATAACTTCCTCAAATTTGGATTTCAGCTATTTGTAAGTACTTTGAGATATTATCTGGTTTTTCAAATTTGGACTCCTATGTCATTTTTCTGCCCTTGTCCCATATTACCGTAACGTGTCGTATGAAGATTTTTTCTTCAGTTCGGTCTTGTCACCCGTCACGCTATCACTAACTCCCTATTCTTTTATATCTCTCTTCACACAATCCATCCATATTTTCTTTTTTCCATATTATATGTATACTCATAGCTTTTTGGGTAATATGCGTTTCGTCCCTCCTCTTCCCATGACCATACCAACACAAATGATTCCCTTTTAATTTTTCACTCTCTCCATCATATCACACATCGATCTCAACATTCTTATCTTCTCTACATGCAATCTTTTTTCATCCATCCTTTTCACAGGTCCATATTCTGATTCATGTGGTTTAACAGGTCTTATCACGGACTTGTAGATTTTATCGTTCAACGTGAAGGGCATCCGTGAGTCTCGAGTTGTTCCACTAACCTGCCACCATTTCATCCATCCTGCGTTGACCTGATGTGTTACGTCTCGGTTTACCTCATAATCTCCTTGGACATTGGACTCCTTTACAATAAGGATTAATTTATTTCTCTTTTCAGATTCTATATCACATTTCTCAGCAAGTTATGCACTCCATGATTTACATAGAAGTGGCAATTGATATATTTAAAAGAGATATCATGAATAATAACATGGTGAGTACAGTTAAAAATGTTCTTCTACATGTGATAATGCAGTTATGTGTAGAATTAGAAATAAATATGTAAGAGGAGGAATGCTAAAGGTAGCCGAAAAGTTGTGTGGAAAATGACTCCCATGAGGTGGATATTGGACAAGAGATGCGAATAAATGAGAAATATGTCGAGTGAGCAAAGTTTCGAGTAAGAATGTAGTTCCAAGGTAAGAGGAACCCCGCTTCAGCGGAACACAGCCGTGTTCTCGTGGGGTCGATCGGCAGCAGCGACCTCTCGCGTCCGGCCTGGTGTAAGCCATGCTCCAGAGCGAGGAGGAATGGCAGGCCTCCTTCTGTGAAGCTTCTGTGAAGGAGGCGACCGCTCGGATGAGGGAACAGACATCCTTACGCCACAGTCACCGGGATTCTGACCCCGATTTCCAGCCACCGTAGGCGTGGGCTTGTGGACAACGAGAAATGGGTATCTTGCTGTTCGGCCGTCTAGTAACCATCCGAACCGAGCCCGAGTCGTCGACGGCGCTTAGTGTTCCACGCACGCCTCATAGAGATGTCAGGCCAAAATGTACTGGGGCCATGGGTTAGCTTATAAACATAGCATAATCAGCCTTCTAATGTTGGGACTCAGGCCTCTTCTATAGGAGAGGGAATGGGCCGTAATCCAGCACGCGGGCCCAGTGCAGGTTGGTGAATGTCACATGTCTTCGAATTTTTGGTTCTGTGACATGCCGGTTTTCTCACGAGGTTTTCCTTCACCGTTTTGAGAGCACTGGTGATAAAATAAATTACACAAAGTAATGTGCCTGGCTGGGTTTGAACCCCCGACCTACAAGTCATAAGTCAAAGCCGTTACCACTCGGCCACCACTGCTCTCAATGGGTTAGCTTCCCGAAAGAGAAATGCGGGGTCCTGGAACGCAAGATAAAAAAGGACCATATTAGTGGGTTTTAGTCAGTAAAAGTCTGACACACACTCTCGCTCCGCTCTAAATCGGGAGAGATCACTAGATGATTTCCCACTTAAAAAAAAGGAAGAAGGAAGAGCAAAGAAATAATGGAATGATTGTGTGATATATAACATAAGATAAGAATAAGGATACTATTGAGACGACAGCAAATAAAGATATAAAGATTATTCTTTTACAGGATAAAACAGCTTTAATGTTAAGAGTCTATATGTGTTGGTTGACAAAAGATTTGTTGTGGCAAATAATGTTGATACATCAACTAGAGCAATTTTACTTAGCGGTAGAAAGTGTTCAAGATACTTGCGGAATTATTCTGAAGTCAAATTTTTCAGGTAATATCTACAAACAACTATGAATAACATAAGAAACACAGTATGTTACGGATATGAACAATACAGAATCATCATCGTCTCATCATCTTCCTGCCCTTGTCCCTGTTTTTAATGTGCGTCCGGCGCAACATGTTTTCTTTCCATTCTGTCCTGTCACCAGTCACGCTATCACTAACTCCCTTTTCTTTAATATCACTTCTCACACAATCCATCCGTCTTTTCTTTGGCCTCCCTATCCCTCTCCATCCATTCACATATCTCTTTTAGTAACATTCACCCATAACTCTTTTAGTAACATGCATTTCATCCCTCTCCTTGTCTTGGCCATATCAAAACGATTTCCTTTCAACTTCTCTTAACATACTTTTTTCTCACTTTATCCATTCTCGTCATACCACATCATATCCATACATAATCAATTGATTGTTTTTTATTTTTTTACGTATGAACAATACATAATTATTACTGTTTAATCTTTACATGTTTTCTTTTTTCTATTTAGTTAAGAAGAAAAAATTGTGCAAAAAAGTGCTGCGCTTGCATCGAGCATCATTCAGCAAGATATGTGTGTGTGGCCTGTTCTACGTAGATGCTGCGTTACAATTAAGTCTGATGAGTTTTATGGCTAACTACATTGTTGTGTTGCTACAGTTTGCATTTTTATAATTTAGCTTTCAATAAATCGATTTTATTGATCGTCAGTATTTTTATTTTGAAGCTGGTGCCAACCGGCATGTCCTAGAACCAAAAATTCGAAGACATGTGACATCCACCAACCCGCACTGGGCCCGCGTGGTGGATTACGGTCCATACCCTCTCCTAGAGAGGAGGCCTGAGTCCCAACAGTGGGAACATTATAAGGCCGTGTATGTGTATGTGTGGTGCCAAAAAGACAAATTAGTTCAATTTCGATGGTAAACTCTTTAAACTGTTTGGGTCCAGTAGGTGGCTACGTTAACAGCAGCATCAGTATTACTCATCAAATTTTTCAAAGTGCAGGTGTATGGGCACTTGGGACATTCTAATGTTTGGCTCATGTTTTAAACAGGAGCACCGCACTCACATTGAGTAACCGACGGGTTTATAAAACCTCATTTCACCAAGTTGTGTTTGCAGGGGCCTACATAAGTACGCAACCGATTTAGTGCTTTCCATATAGACCACTGAAAATCGCGCCCAGACGGGAGATGTTCTCTGGGTTTCGGGAGATGTTCGAATAAAGCTCTTACGGCTCTTAAGCCTACTTGGGGCTGTGCTATCCTAGACCAAAAACGATATTATAATATTCCTCGTAGCCTCATTGCAAATGTCGCTTCTATGATTGACATTCTATTCATGAATTATTTCGTACTTAAAACATTAATGTCGAAAATGTATATTATAATTATTATATGTATTCATCAAATACTGATGTTGATAAATGTTTCATGTCTTTAGAACCTCAACGATTATATCCTATTATAATAATCAAAATCAATTATTTTCTAAAATGCCAGACAATTTTGCTATCAACATTATGCGTAATTGCTTTTCTTTTTTTTTATAAGTTTTAAAAATTCTATGTTAATTAATGTAAGTGGGTGTACCGTTTTAATTGACTACAAATAAAATAAAATCAATCTAGAATAATGCATCTCCTCCCATAGGCCGTTTTCACAAGGAACGCCCCATGTATGTGACCATTTCTACGTAGACGCTGCGTTACAATTAAGTCCTACAAGTTTTATAAGTTTCTATAAGTTTGTGTTGTCACGGTTTGCATGTAGTCATGGTTACAGTAATTAAACTTGTTAACATTGGATAAATAAACCACTCACTGAGTTAAAGCTATTAAAAGATGAAAAACTAAGCTCTATTGGTTATGTCTGTTCTAAATGTTAGTGCTTCTATTGTCTAATAAGTGGATATCAGAGTTCATGTACTTACATAGGCGAGCTTAACTCAAAGTTGAGTTTTCTTGCGGATTCATTTCGTTTCCGTTTCAGTCTAAGCTCACCAATAATAAAAACAACACTCAAGTTCACAGGGGTCACCTATGTAGATTAAGTTCGATTTAATTCAACTACTAGATACTTGAATTTAACCCATGCGTTCTATTGCTTTTATTGGGGTGAAGATTAATTGAAACGACCATTTACGACTGCATTTTGTTTGCGACTGAATTATATTCTCTATGCATCACGGGCGCAGCCGTGCGTCATAATAATATCACTAATTAAGCATTTACACTGTGTACAAATTATTTCGGAATCAATATATATGTCGGCGCAAGGATGCCGATCTTCATTGAAGCTCTGTCCACGGATTCTGTTTTGTGGGCGATGGCTGGGTATCGAGCAATAAACAAACTATTCCAGATCACATAACAGATTTATTATGATAAAAGCTTTAAGTATTCACTTCAAACAACGAGCAGTGAAACAGTCTCCGTTAGTCGATGTTGTTGGCACGGCTGCCGACACAGGAAAGAGCCCCGGACCACTGAGGTCGGCACTTTTATCTGCTCGGTTCGTGCAAACGTCAATGCGGATTCTGTTAAAATAACATGTGTCACTTTTCACTTAGCTCGTTCACTCGGTCTTAAGCTTCCGTACTATTGACTTCTCCGACATATATAATTCATAAAATTGAGTTTGACTGAGCATTTTGTGTATATTTCGTTAAATCCTCGAAAAAACTACTTTTGATTTCTTTAAAATTCACTCCAAGTAAAATAATAAACTCGTGTTTAAATCAATATTTTTTATTTTAAAATTTTCTTTTGTTTTTTCAATTAAGTACATCGACTAGTTTAACCCATTGTCGCCCATCGTCCTATATTCAGCACACAATTTTAAGGTACGTTAGCTGTTGTTCAATGAGTTTTTATTCTCTTGAAACAATTTTAAAAGGTCAAGAAAGGATTACGCATAAGTATTTAGCTTAAATAGAACGCGATGATAAAATTATAATATATGAGGGTAATTCTAAATTTGATGTCAGTAATTGTTTCGTGTGTTCTTGGTGGTGAGTAGTAATAATTGTTTTATATAAAGTACACAAAAGGGGCACAAAATGTAAAAGGTTAGTCGTTTACTGTATAATATTATATTCTAATATCATACACTATACAAAAATTCGTAGTAAATTCTTCATGTTTATAACACCTAAAGTGCCGCTGTACTAACTTTAGTACAATGAGCCCTTGATATAATAATAATAAAATTTATTTCAGAATTGCTTCCATAAAGTTTTAGTAACAATGTTCTTAGCCTAGTGTTAGTAAAGCATTATAAATTAATAATAATAATAATGACAGTAGGCATATTAGGTGCTTGCTCTCGCGTGCAGGCCTATCAAATGTGCCATCAATTCAGAGTCCCATCGGCTGGCACACGCGGTCAGGATGGCGCTATATGAAACATAAGACAGAACAGAGAACACAATTTTATTTGTGTTCTATGATTTTGGTTCATATATTCTAATTCTATATATAATGTTTTTTTTTTTTCAATAAGTTGTAACTTAATTTGCGAGTTTTCAGACGTCAAATGAAAGTACAATAAAATGGCGAATAGGTGTACTTTTATTCCAGAAAAAAAAACTGCTTTGGGTTACAAGAAACCATACAGAGGATTAACCAGGATTGTAACGATGATGCTTCTTATGACGTAATTATGCTACTACTTAACATTTGTGGAAGTTAACAAATGGTAAACTACTTGAAAACAAAAAACTGACAAAGACATTCACCACGTGTACCAAAATTATAATTAGGGGATGGACGAGGTCAATATGATGTATTGCCTATAGGACTTTATCAAATTAGGATCAAAAGAAAAAGTGGTTGTGGGTGTTGTAAACCTACATGGTGGATATGCTTATTTCAAATTTTTGGCAATTGTACTGCAGGCACGGGCGGATAATTCAAATCAAAACAATACGGCAACTGTTATTTTAATCAAATAGAAGACAGGATTATAAAAGTTCGAACTGTAGCAACACAACAGTGTATTCAGTAAGGAAGCTCATCAGACTTAATTGTAACGCAGCGTCTAAGTAGAACAGGCCACACACATGTATCTTCCTGAAAGATGCTCGATGCAAGCGCAGCACGTTCTTGCAGAATTGTTTCACTTCAGCTGTCAAAAACACAAACAAAAGGAAGTGTTAAAATACTCGTAAACACTAATACATTATTATTGTGTGGATCTTCTACATATGTAAATTAACAAGCCGATTTTAAATTATATTGTTAAAAAAATGTTTCCAAAAGTTACCTTAGCCCTGAAACGAAAAGGCAACTGAAGGGCAAAGGTGAATTTTTAGTGGTCAGTAAAAGTCTGACGACTAAATTCGGAGTCATATGAAGAAAAGGTATAGGTACAGCTGAACCAAATGATTTTTATTTTTATATATTTAAAGATGGTGTGTGTGACAAACGATTTAATAGAAAACTTAATCCATAATAGTTTGACAGTTAACAGGACCGAAAACAAAACACCGACCCCGAGTAATACGAGACCAGTGTAGGAAGATGACGATGTAAACAGAACAGTGAATAGAAACAGAAAAAACAGAAATGTGAATAGAAATGTTCTTCATGTTAATTTTAAGAAATTACCGGAGCAAGGTGACTTCAGAATAATTGCGCAAGTATCTTGGGCATCTTGAACTGCTAAGTAAAATTTTTCGATTCGATGAATCAACATTGTCTCCCACAACAAATCTTTTATCAACCAACACGATACATTCAGGAACATAATTACCGTTTCATCCTGTAACAAAATAAATATTTGAGTATTTCTCATTAAAAAAAGAAATGTTCAAAAATGGTAAAGAAAATTATCGTAAAACCAACTTAGCATAGCATAATCGGCCTTATAATGTTCCCACTGTTGGGACTCAGGCCTCCTCTCTAGGAGAGGGAACGGGCCGTAATCCATCACGCGGGCCCAGTGCGGGTTGGTGGATGTCACATGTCAAGAGCAGTGGTGGCCGAGTGGTAACGGCCCCGACTTACGAGTTGTAGGTCGCGGGTTCAAACCCAGCCAGGCGCATTACTTTGTGTAATTTATTTCATCACCACTGCTCTCAAAACGGTGAAGGAAAACATCGTGAGGAAACCGGCATGTCCTAGAACCAAAAATTCGAAAACCAACTTGCTCTTATTTATTACCATAAGTTCAAAGACAGATGACATCCACAAACCCCCCACTATGCTTGCGTGGGTAAAAGTCTATATCTATCACAAAGAGGAGGCCTTTATACCAGGAGATTAAGGTTCACAAGCTTTAGGTTCCATGTTCTCAAGCCTCTTAAAGTCTATGTATAATTTACTAATATTGGATATTCTACTTTTGAACTTTGTTAAATTATTGCCTTAAAATTTAAATCTGATGGTTTATGAAAATCAAATAATATTGAAAATCTTGCATCACGGTATTAGAATTTTCCGCGCGATTAAAACATATACAAAAGTCGGAAATCAACTTTCGCGCAGTTGCACGTACCACACACAACACCCTTCGGTTTGGAAGATTCTCCTTTTTCAAATGAGGTTTGCAGGATTTTAAATTCAGTTTCGCATGCTTCACACATCTTACTACAGTTCTTTAATAAATATTTATTTGATAAAACATGGTATAAAATGGTGTTAAATACTACATGGCACAAACATGTTTAGCTAGATTATGACAAAAAATGCTAATTTTTTAAAGTTAGGCAAGAGAAGAACGCAAGAAAAGAACTATGGTTAAGTATGTTAGTCTCCAATGGCGACTGAAATATTACCTTAATATAAAAATCAATATTATGTTAGATAGTTCAGGTTACATGAAGTTGTCTTCTGCATGGAACTTGTGCAAACAATTCGTCAAAAGTCTAGAATAAAATTCCGTGTGTTCAAGCGCTTATGCTACTCCGGCGTTTTGTTCCTTTCTGTTTAGTGTTATAATCTACGCAAACGTTATGAGACGCTAGAAACAATTAATTGAATTTGGCATGACATTCATCAATGCTGCTGCTACTGTGCAGAACACCAGCCCGCTCAGATCCCTCACTTAGGAAAGAAGTTTCTGTCCCAATAGTGGCAAAGTAGGCTGATTATATTGTTTAATTTAATACTTATATACATCATTATCACAAAACAAGTGTAAATACTACTCACCGTCATATTCATAGTCGTACCTATATTACACAGTTTCAATGCCATTTCAAAATAAAACAAATAGTGTATAATATCTAAAATATAAAACAACACCTGAAAAGTGTCAAACCATAATCATAAAGTCAGTGTTAAGTGCCTGGTATTTTAAAGATTTTTATTTTCTATTTGGTTGTATATTGACTATTTAGCAAAAGGCTTACGAATAGCTGAAAACCAACGATGTGGATGTTATAACTCTCTAATATATTAGCGAAAGCCTGAAATGCTTTTGTGTAGAAATTTTCTTCATGAGAGCCCAATTCTCGATAATTTAATACTTGGAAGTTCCAGAGTTTCAGTTTGCATTCCAATAATTTGAAGATTCGTGCGGCATAAAGAATGTTAAAATCAAAAATAATAAGTAGATAGCAAGTAGCTATTGAAAAGAAAGGTATACCAATCTTTGTTTGTAAATAAGTGAAAATAATGAAATAAAAGCCCATATTCAAGACTCCAAAAATCCAGTTCCAAATTATGAAGTAGTTCACTCTGGGTTCCTTGCTTAAAAATCTGTGTACTTTTTGAAAAGTGAGGACAAAATGAATATTGTTTTTTGTTAGAAATATGCCAATCACAAAATTCATAACAAACGCTGAACAAAAGAAGATGCAGTCCAAAACTAAAATAATACTTTTAAAAAAGGTAAATTCTGGAATGTCTATATCTATATATGTGCTGAGTGTGAGTAAAAATACGAATGAAAACGTTACTATCATTGAAACAAAATTAGAAACTAGACTATTAGGAGTGATAACATCATTCTTGATGCGATATTTAGGACAGAACATGATATACTGCATCAGATTTAAAGGAAATAGCATCGACTGCAGATCTTTGTCGACTGTATTTTTGTAAGAGAAGTTCACTGGGTATTTTTTTTCTAAATTTCGAAATGAATTCATTTCAAATAGTAATAGTAGCTAGTCTCTAGCACACAACATGTACAACGTAATCGATGGCAAATGTTTTAGAGCACTCGTCAAATTCATCACTTTAATGATATTGGTATTAAAATTAGTAAATTACTTTAATGGCATTTTTTATTTGCCTGATCAAATTTCCGACATTTATTATTCATTTTTCATAACAGAAGTTCGCGTTAATGTTGAGAAAATGATGGCATTTTGAAATGTGAAAAGTCTCGTTCTAAATGAATTATTTATTTATTTATTACGGCACTCCAACGAATAGTTCGCCGATACATTTACAAAAAGTCTTATTAATATACAATTAACCCAGCGAATTTTTCACTTAAAGGTGTGCACAGCACTTACAAAGTTTGGTAAATTAATAGTAATTATATTTTAAATTAATTATTCTCCATTATACGGTCATGCAATAATTAATAAAAAGGTACAGATAAAAATAAATACAAGGCAATAAAAATTAAAAGTTTAAGAGTACGGACGGACTTAAATTCGTGGCAGATACGCTTCAGATACCCTAACATTTTGGTAGCCTTCTTGACGATATTGTCTACGTGCGGAATGAAAGTGAGCTGACTATTAAAGTACACATCCAGATCGCGAATCTTGTCCACCTTCTGAAGAATTAGACCAATCAGAGAATACGAGGATGGGAAAGTATTCTGTTTCCTAGTGAAGGTTATGTGGTAACACTTTTCAGCATTAAGAGTCATTCCGTTCTGTATGTACCAATTGAGTACCGAGTTTAGATCCTCTTGTAGTAGGGATATGTCTTTAGCTGAGTTTGTTTGCTTATAGAACTTGACATCATCTGCAAAAAGTGAACGTTCACTGTGTTTGATGCAGTTCACAATGTCGTTGACGAAAATTAGTAACAAAATCGGACCCAAATGAGACCCTTGCGGAACTCCGGAGGTTGAGTAATAAAAGGAAGATTGATGCCCCTTTGCTACGACTTTTTGCTTTCTTTCTGTTAAGTAAGATTTGAACCACTGGAGAAGTTGGCCGAAAATGCCAAGGTTTGAAAGCTTTTGAAGCAGTATCTTGTGATCGACCTTATCGAAAGCACTGTTGAAGTCCGTGTATATGAAGTCAACTTGTGAACGACAGTCGATAAGTCTGCTGAGGTCATTGACGTAAATGGCCAAGTTAGTTGTGGTGGATCTTTGTGTGCAGAATCCATGCTGTTGGGGAGCTAACTCTGTTTTAAAGTACGATGTTAGCAGAGGACTCAAAAACCTTATCAGGGATTCAAAAACCTTTGAAAAACTGTCAGAATCGATATTAGCCGATAATTTTTGCAGTCGTTCGCTTCACCCTTTTTGAGGATCGGAACTACATTGGCTTCTTTCCATTTAGAAGGGAACTCTGCTTTTGCTTGGAAAAGCTAAGCCACTCTCACAGATTTTAACAAATAGTGGTGGAATACCATCCAGCCCTGAACTGTTGCATGCATTAAGTTTTTTGAGGATATTTAATGATATAAGACCCAAATCATTTTGAGGATATTTGTAACCTTCCCTAAATGAAGCATGTAATGTATTATCCGATGATATGAAGCTTGAGGAAAAATGAGCTGCAAAGAGCTTGCAGACCTCGTCCCCGGAAGTAGCCTTCTGATTATCAAGCTTCATTTCGGATGGTATATCATTGGACTTGGACCTCTTTGCCTGCACGAAAGACTAGAAAACTTTGGGATTTTGTGTTAAGCCCGTCTCGATTGTCCTCACATAGTTATTGTAGTTATTTTTTATCATAGTATTAGCTCTTTCACCCAGCAATCTGTATTCGTAGTAGTCGTGAGGATTTTTATATTTTTTAAACCGTTTTTTAAGCTTTTCCTTTTCGTTTAAGAGCCTCATAAGAGCTCTTGGGAACCAAGGAAAAAAAAAACAAAACAAAAAAGCAATTGGTTTGTACCCCGAACCAATTACTTTTTTGTTTTAGGAACGACCTCGTCAATTATATTATGAAGATGTGTGTAAAGTGCTTCTACCACTGCATTGACATCTTCACACTCGGTCAAGTATTTATACCAATTGATCTCTTTTATTCGCGCAATTAACATTTAGAGGTATGCGGAACAGAGAGTAAAGTCCCGCAAACCTCTGTTGAAAAGGGAGGATCCTCCGACTAGACGGGATGTTATGTCTGGTGGGCTGCAACTGCCCGATAGATGATTTCGGGCCGTTCTATGTGTTCTAATCGCGCGGAGAACTTTGATTGCGCGATTCAGGATTTTCTTATGTGACGCGATAGATGTCGCTACATCACTCCCCTCCGGAGATCGGAGATCGATGGTTCTTGATGCTTCTTGATGCGTGCCAGGCCAGTGGTAGGTTGGTTCCAGTGAGTCGGAACCGAATGCCGCATAGTTCTCGGTGAGTCGGAACTGTCTGCGGTGATGCCCCAGTGAGTCGGGGTGGTGCTGTCCCAGTGAGTCGGGATGGTGCTGTCCCAGTGAGTCGGGATGATGCTGCAGGCTCCAGTGAGTCGGAGCGGTGCTGTGCGACGTAGTGGCTTGACTGCTTGCGTCGACCAGGAGAGGTTCTTCGTTGCTCTTCATGTGACTGGCCGAAGGTGCAGTGTGCTTCGCCAAGGTCGCTGATGAGGCTGAGGGTGATGACCAGGTATGACCAGGTAGGCATGCTGGTGGTCAGGATACCCTTTATAGCCGTGGGTGCTGGCTGTATGGCTCGCTGCTCGAAAGCTTGAGGAAGTGATGATGACGTCACGAAGTAGTAGCTGCACGAAGGCTACGCTGACGTTCTTTGTCGAGGGTCACCAGTTTAGAGGTAGGCGGAACAGAGAGTAAAGTCCCGCAAACCTCTGTTGAAAAGGGAGGATCCTCCGACCAGACGGGATGTTATGTCTGGTGGGCTGCAACTGCCCGATAGATGATTTCGGGCCGTTCTATGTGTTCTAATCGCGCGGAGAACTTTGATTGCGCGATTCAGGATTTTCTTATGTGACGCGATAGATGTCGCTACAAACAATATACAGTTCACATTGCGGTAATCGTATTTTACCGTGCGTTTACATTTTAGGGAACTTATAGAAATAAATTTAATAACGATTTCAAATGGCTGGTGATGAGAGTCAATAACCGACAAAAGGATTTTACATTCATAAACAAATCCACCCGGAAAGTTACTTAGTATTAGATCAAGGGTTTTTCCAAGTTGGTTTGTTACGGGGTTCAACTGTACGATATTATTTAAGGATAAGCAGTCTATAAATGAGTAACATATTGGGTTATTATAGTTACAAGATTAAAGTCACCATCTATGAGTGTTTGGTTTTCGGTCGTGTCAATTACAGAGATTCGTTGGACAAAGATGTGCAGTTGGTGTTCTAGCTTTTTGATCTGATACATGTTTTGTTCTATGTAGCGGATGACTATGACAAACCATTAAATTCGTTGAAAGTTTTAGAGACACAACGATGACAAGAAATATATGCATCTTATTACCAAAATATAAAAGAACATGAAAGCAAAAATAAGAATAAAAAGAGAAGGGAAATATTTTCGAATAAAAATTGAGGAGTGAGAGTCAACCAAACTTTTCTCGGCATTTCTTGAATACGTATTTAGACGTCTCGTCATCCAACTGATAATTATGGATTAAATATTAACGGGATGCAATTATACCATATCAGATTGCCCGGAAATATAGTTAACTTGTCAGGGCCTAGCAACTACAAGGTGCTAGATAAGGACGGCAAACAGGTGCAGGACGGCAGACATACTGATCAGCTTTGGCGTAAGATGAGGAGTTCTTTGGTAGTCTCCACCGAGTTGTCACGTTCGCCGGAAGCTCCGGCTTCTGAGGCAGCAGCAGTATCGTCCCTCAAATGAGAGTCAAAGCGGCCGGAGGCCCCAGTGGCGTTGACGTCACCCGCACGGGAGCCTACATTATCACCGCTTCAGAAAAACGATCAGACCCACCAAGAGGAAATAGCAGAAGAGTTCTAAACACCACTGTCAATGCTTTTATCGCCCCAGTCTCGCCCCGTTAGAATATGTAGATTCAATGTTAATTATAAGATTTAGTTAAGTGATTTAGTTATATTGTAATTATAAGTTTTAGTTAAGTAATTAAGTGATATCGTATAGCTTTGTTGTTAATTATTGTTGGAGGTATGTAATGTAGGTAGATGAATAATAATCTGTACTTTAGGTAGGTTAGGCACCGGCCACAGCCGGCAGTACGCAATAAAAGATTTAGCGAATGCCCGTGTTTCATTGCGTCTTCCAAGTACTTACGAACATCACAGCTATGTTAACACGATAATTTGAATCGAAATAATACAGCGTTATTACAAAATTATTATTACAAATCAGTGGATTACAAAAGTTCGAACTGTAGCAACACGACAATGTATTCAGTAAGGAAGCTCATCAGACTTAATTGTAACGCAGCGTCTAAGTAGAACAGGCCATACACACGTATCTTCCTGAAAGATGCTCGATGCAAGCGCAGCACGTTCTTGCAGAATTGTTTAACTTCAGCTGTCAAAAACACAAACAAAATAAAGTGTTAAAATTAACACTAATACCATATTATTGTGTAGATCCTCTACATATGTAAATTATCAAACTGATTTTAAATTATATTGCTAAAAAAAAGTTTCCTGAAGGGCAAAAGTGAATTTTTAGTGGTCAGTAAAAGTCTGAATAAAGCCGGAGTCATATGAAGAAAAGGTTTAGGTACAGTGGTACCAAATGATTTTTATTATTATATATTTAACTACTAACTAACTAACGACTAAGCGTTTCGCTTCGTCGTTTATACCGCGTACATCGAAGGACTGGAACAATTTGCCTGCTGCGGTCTTCCCGTCTAACTATAATTTAGGTGTCTTCAAGGCTAGAGTGAATAGGCTCTTAATGAACTAGTGCGCCTGACCATCAATGATTGCATCTCCGCTTACCATCAGGTGGGATCGCAGTCAAGCACTGGTTTATATCAATTTAAAAAAAAAAATTAAAGACGGTGTGTGTGACGAATGATATAATAGAAAACGTTATCCATGATAGTTTGACAGTTACGAACAGGATCGAAAGCAGAACACGGACCCCGAGTAATATGAGACCAGGGTAAGAAAATGACGATGTGAACATCAGAAATGTGAATAGAAATGTTCTTCATGTTAATTTTAAGAAATTACCGGAGCAAGGTGACTTCAGAATAATTGCGCAAGTATCTTGGGCATCTTGAACGGCTAAGTAAAATTTCTCAATTCGATGAATCAACATTGTCTCCCACAACAAATCTTTTATCAACCAACACGATACAGTCAGGAACATAATTACCGTTTCATCCTGTAACAAAATAAATATTTGAATATTTCTCATTAAAATAAGAAATGTTCCAAAATGGCAAAGAAGATTATCTTAAAACCAACTTGCTCTCATTTATGATATTATGGTAATTAAATTACCATTTGTAGTTTAATTTAATACTACACTGATAAATAAAACCAAGAGATTTTAGTTCAGATAACATTCAGAAGTTCAAAAAGTGCTTGCAGAATTCGTCTTGGTCGGAAATTTACGTAGAGAAAGATACATTGTGTCTATTCTTTAATTTATGTTTTCCGAAAATAAGGGTGAAGGTAAACACCAAAAATAAAAAAGACAGAATTGGATAAGTAAAGGAATTAAGAAAAGTTGTAAAACGAAACGGTTCTTACGTTATCAATATTATAAAAAACAAAATTAGTTACATTCAATACTCAAAACTTTTACAGAAACGCATATATAACTCAAAATCAAAAAAAACAATTTCTTGAATGCAAATGTAAAGTTTATTAACAAAAGTGAAAACAAATGCAAAGCGGTATGGAAAATAATTAAGGATGAAATAATGGGCAATAACTCTAAAAATGATATAGACAACATACAAATTGACAATACAGTACTTACAGATCCCGTAGACATGGCAACTGAATGTAATAACCATTATATCAACAGAATATACTTTTCTAGCACAGGTACAAAGCTGAACTGTGATGACAGTTCAATAATTCATTCAATATTTCTAAAACCTGTGTCCGAGAATGAAGTCAGAGCGGTGATGACATCATCAAGAAACACAAATTTGGCAGGCTATGACGAAAGTAATAAGAAGATTATGAAAGCATGCACTAATGAATTTATTATTATTATTATGACATATTTAATAAATCTGTCATTTTCACAAGGCACTTTTCCAGAATTATTAAAGGTGTCAATTGTTAAGCCACTCTTTAAAAAAGGTCTTACTGATTAATTATCGTCCAATAACATAGATACCGATTATATCGAAAATTATTGAGAAGTGTATGTATAAGAGATTAATTGACAGCTGTTATAAATTTAAAATTATTAAAAAAGAGCAATTTGCCTTTCAAAAAAACAAGTGCACAACACTAGCGATTTTCACTCTTGTAAAAACCATATTGACTAGTATTAACCGAAATAACTTTACTACAGGGCTATTTTTTGACTTAGATAAAGCTTTTGACTAAGTTTCTCACGACCTGTTACTACGGAAATTGAAGGCAATTGGTATTAGAGGTGTTGCACTTCAATGGATATCGACATATCTAAGTAACTGACAACAGGGTGTTATAATTACATAAGTGAATCGACATAACGACAAAGGCTCGTGCTGAATGTCATGCCAAGGCTTGCTAAATATAATAAAAGCTGTTTGTATATGTGTGAAGAAATATTTAATAGGATACCGAGTTATCTTAAAATTCTCAATACCAGATTATTTAAAAGTGAATTGTATGATTGGCTATCCACTAACAGTTTTTATAGTCTTAAAGAGTTTTTTGACAAGAAACATTGATGAATTGTATGCACAAATATTTGCACGCTTATAATGTTAAGCAGAAACATGTCATGCTCTGTTTTCAATATTTGTACCATCTTTTATACCGTGTTTTTATGCAAATAAATGTTATTCTATTCTATTTTACTTATCTACATCATTACCACAAAATAAATGTAAATACTACTCACCGTCTTATTTACAGTCGTATGTATGTTACACAGAAAAACAAAGAAGTTTCTGTCCCAATAGTGGCACAGTAGGCTGATTATATTTTTTAATTTTATACTTATCTACATCATTATAACAAAACAAGTGTAAATACTACTCACCGTTATATTCATAGTCGTACCTATATTGCACAGTTTCAATGCCATTTCAAAATAAGACAAATAGTGTATAATATCTAAAATATAATACAGCACCTGAAAAGTGTCATAACATAATTATAAAGTCAGTATTAAGTGCCTGGTATTTCTTTTGATTTTCTATTTGATTTTTATTTTCTATTTAGTTATATATTCATTATTTTGCAAAAGGCTTACAAATAGCTGAAAACCAACGATGTGGAAGTTATAACTCTCTAATATATTAGCGAAAGCCTGAAATGCTTTTGTGTGGAAATTTTCTTCGTGAGAGCCTAATTCTCGATAATTTAATACTTGGAAGTTCCAGAGTTTCAGTTTGCATTCCAATAATTTGAAGATTCGTGCGGCATAAAGAATGTTAAAATCAAAAATAATAAGTAGATAGCAAGAAGCTATTGAAGAGAAAGGTGTACCAATCTTTGTTTGTAAATAGGTGAAAATAATGAAATAAAAGCCCAGATTCAAGACTACAAGAATCCAGTTCCCAATTATGAAGTTAAACACTCTGGGTTCCTTGCTTAAAAATCTGTGTACTTTTTGAAAAGTTAGGACAAAATTAACATTGTTTTTTGTTTGAAATATGCCGATCACAAAATTCATAATGAACCCCAAACAATAGAAGGTGCAGTCGAAAACTATAAAAATACTTATGGAAAAGGTATGTTTCTGTTTGTCTATGCCCGTGTCCATTATATAATTGATGAATGTGAATGAAAACACAAATAATAATGTTACTATCATTGAAATGAATTTGGAAATGAGACTATTTGGATTGATAACATCGTTTTTGATGCGATATTTAGGACAGAACATGATATATTGCATCAGATTTAAGGAAAATAGCATTGACTGCACATCTTTATCGACTGTATTGTTGTTAATTAAGTTCACTGGTAATTTTTTTTCTATATTTTGAAATGAATACATTTGAAACAAATGACTAGCTGTCTCTGGCACACAATATACAACGTAACCGATGGCTAATGTTTCACCTCGCAGTTAAATTCGTCTATAATTTCTTAATTACTTGATGGTATTTTCTATTTGTCAAATCGAATGTCCGACATTTATTATTCATTAATTTGTGATATGGAGGGTCGTGTTTATGTTGAGCAAATGAAGACATTTCGAAATGTGAAGTCTCGTTCTAAACAATTCGGTGGCCAAAATGCCATAAAAGTGTAAGTTGATGTTTTAGCTTTTTCGGAATGCAGGCATCTTTTTTTTCTAAATAGCGGATCACTAAAGATTTTTTAATTTATTGTAGTCTTATTTCAAGTGTTGCTTAAACTTGAATACTAGTAATCATATTTTATTTCATATCCCATATGCGTTGAACATTGACCAAGTCAGTCTAAGACATTTTTTTATGACTAGCATTTCTAATATAAGCTGCATCTTTTATTACGTGACCTTTTGAACCAAAAATTGTATCAAATGTGTTCGTACTTGGCAAAAATTTTTATAAATCATCATTCCCTCAAATCACTCATCAACACTTAAATTACTACGTAAAATGGAGGCCGTCAAGACATATGATTAGGTAGTAAAAATGATAAGTGGTCTAGAGATGTAACAGAGTGGAGATAACGTCGCAGATAGCAGGAATTACTTGGAGAAGATATACACAATCGCACTTTATAGCAAACTCTAGGGGAGGCCTATATTGGAAAGTAACACAATCTTCATAAACAGGTGTCAGATAGTTAGTCTAGAACAGTAACAAAAAAAAAAATATTTTGTATTATTGTTAAAAGAAAACACTGTTTATGTTTACTTATACAAACATATGAGGAGAATATTTTTCTAAAATTATTGTTTTATAGCAAACATTTTTTAATTAGTTGGCTGATATCCCATACATGATAGTGATCAGTCGAAAAAAGTCAAGATCAGAAAATATGTATTTAACTTGTATATTGTTTTTGTTTGTTACAGTTTAGGGGCAAATACTCTCTGAGAGAATACCCACATCACTTCAGCCAAAAGACGTGTACTGCTGTATTTATTAATAGTTCCCTCAAGCGTCGCCACATCAAGCGGTTTTGAACGTGTTTGATCTGGCAGCGTTTTATAATGATTATGTGCGTGTAATATGTCAGATTATTAATTTCAATAATTTGACACACATAGGCTGCGTAAAAATTAAGTCTCATGAGTTTTCATATTTTGCATACCTGGTAAACTTTATTTTATAATTAGAATCGTTATCTTAAATCGAAATAATCTACAATAAATGCTAAATGAAAAATAATTTACATAAATCAACATAAAAACAACTGCATTATCTATAAACTCACCCTATGTTTGACATTGATTGATTAGACAAATATGCCATAATAATATCATGAAAGTAAATATAATACCGTTAACGAATCAATAAAGAACTTGACGGGTGAGGTAAAACATTATCCATAAAGTACTTTGGAAATATCGTGTGCTAGAGACTAGCGTTATTAATTTATTTAAAATGTTTTCATTTCGAAATATCAAACGAAAATACCCAGTGAACTTTATTTTAAACCATACAGTCGATAAAGATATACAATCAATGTTATTTCCTTTAAATCTGATGCAATATATCATGTTCTGTCCTAAATATTGCATCAAGAATGATGTTATCACACCAAATAGTCTCATTTCTAATTTCGTTTCAATGATAGTAACTCTATTATTTGCGTTTTTATTCACGCTTAATACCCTAATGGTCGACTTGAACACGAACGAACAAATTTTTACCTCTTTCTCATTTTTTCTTTATAATATTGACTGCATCTTCTTCTGTTCCGGTTTTGTTATGAATTTCGTTATTGCAATAACTCAAAGCAAAAATCACATTCAATTTGTTTTAACCTTTCAAAATGTGCACAGATTTCTTAGCAAAAAACCCAGTGTAAACAACTTCGTAATTTGGACTTGGATTCTTGAAATCTCTGCTCTGGGCTTTTATTTCACCATTTTCAGTTATTTACATATTATTCAAAGTTTACCTTTCTATTCAATAGCTGTTTACTATCTAGTCATGATTTTTGATTTAAACATTCTGTACGCCTCGCGAGTTTTCCAATTATTGGAATGCAAGGTGAAACTCTGGAATTCTCAAGTCTTGAACTGTCGAGAATCGGGCTCCCGTGAAGAAATTTTTTACATTAAAGCATTTCAGGCTTTCGCTGATATATTAGAGAGTAATAGCATCCTCATAGTTACTTTTCAGCAACTTGTAAGACCTTTGCTAATTATTATCACTCTACAGAACACATTATGTTGACTAATAAATAATATGATCATGTTTTGACCCTTTTCAGATGTTATATTATATTTTAGATCATATTCACTGTTTGTGTTATTTGAAATTGACAATAGAAATATGCAAACTAGGTACATCTAAGAATAAAACGGTGAGTAGAAACCTCCCTAATTCGTAATGATAATGTTGTATAATCAAATAATCAATATAATCAATCGAAAACGTTGCCTCCACTGGAACAGACGCCTCGAAGCAAAATGAACGATGATGATGATGAAGCCAAATAAATATTGGTGAATGTCAAATCACCTACAATTTTCTGTAACAAAGGCAAACCTATTTCTTCGTGATATTTTAATGAGATAGGTCAATAGACACAAAGGGATAAAACGCCGGTAAGAACAAAACACTGGTTCTAGTTTAGATAAGACTGGAGTTGTAGAAACTAAAACCAGAGTAAAATACAACTCTAGATGTAATCAGAACGCTCATCTACCAGAGGCAGTTTACCATGACCTTGGTTTAGTCAATAATAATTTTAAGATCTAATCTTTCACAAGCTCTATTCAAAGTCAAAGTCAAAGTTTTTTATTTCACATAGGCCTACATGGGCACTTATAAAACGTCAAAAGCTAGTGCACGGTTCCAAATTGGTCGTTTCCTATGGAGAAGAACCTGCAAGAAACTCCATGGTTACTATTGCGGCTGTAAACTGTTTCGGAGAAATATTGCGTTAACTTTTTTCTATAAAAGTTAAACTTATATACTTAACGTTAAACTATTTTCTATATTTGCCAAAACTTAGGACTTTAAAAAAATGTGCGCAGTGAATATGAAATCGAAATACCCGATGTTAAATTTACTGTTCATTCCTATTGAGGTAGAGTTTATCCTACGAGCAAAGTGGTATAGTTTTAGAGCATGCTGGTTTCCTCTCAATGTTTTTCTTTATCGTTTTGCTATATTTCATAATTTAGTAAGAAGTACTCAAATTTTCATTTTGTTACAGGATGAAACAATTGTAATGTTCCTGGCTGTTTCATGTTGGTTAATGAAAGATTTGTTTTGGCAAACAATGTTGATTCAACAAGTCGAGAAATTTTACTTAGCTATTCAAAGTACCCAAGAAACATGCGCAATTATTCTAAAGTAACCTAGCTCCGGTAATTTCTTAATATTAACATGAAGAGCACTTTATTCACATTTTAGATGTTTACATCGTAATCTTTCTACCTCTGTACCATTTTACTTGGGGTCAGCCGGCGCTCTGCTTTCGGTCCAATCGACCATCAAACTGTCTAGTATTATCTTTTCTATCATGTCGTTAGTCACATAAGGCATCTTTTAATAAAATAAAATGTTAAAAATTGTGCCACCAGAGCCTAATGTAATGAGGATTTACATCAACGCTTACCCTCAGGTGAGATAGCAGCCATACGCAAGCCTATCTATTTCTCCTTTCTTATCTTTACCAGATTTTCAATATCTATATTTTACACTTTTTTTTTTTATTGGTTGGGAAAATCATCCTAATGACATCCCCTCATCTTACTGACTAAAAACCCACTCCTGTTCCTTCGTTGCCTTCGTCCCAGGGCCCCGGGTTCCGCTTTCACACTACCCGTGGCCCCAGTAGGCTTCGACCCTGCTGGGCCCCTTTAAGAATCTCTGTTCTTCTGACAATTTTCAACTGTTTGGTTTTTCTCATCATTCTTATATTTTTCATTTTTCTTCGATGTTAGGCAGTCTATGTGCATTTAAGTGCAGGTTGCATAATTGTTGTCTAAATCAATAGCAGAGTCGCCTCAAAATCCTCTTTCTATTGCTTTATGTGGATATGGTATGTACGTATTTGTAATATACAATATTATGTGTATATCTATTTTATCTATTTAATTTTGTACTTATGTTATTTCCATTAATATTTTCTTTGGATCAGGCGAACAAAGAAAAAATTATTGTTTGTAAAAGATTTTTGAATAGAATGTCAATTTTTATTTGTAACGTTACGAAACAAATCGTAGTCTTCTGTTATCTAACCTAACCGATATTTATATGGCTCGATGTGTGACGTATCGCTTTCTGATAGATCAAGATTACATAAAATAAAAATAGGCCCTAAAACTGTTACTTGTAGTGCGTTAATGCTACAGCATAGAGATTTAGCGTTGATTACTTTTTTATGTATCTGTCTTGTTATTTCTTCAGTACCCTCCGTAGACAGTATTTTTTTTGGGGTGGTAAATCATCCAATGACTTCTCACACTTTAGGGTGGAGCGAAATGCCGGGAAGTTTATTAGATTTATTTATATGAAGCAGTAAGGGGTTTATCTTTTTTATTGGTAATTAGGAGGAGGATACATAATGCGGATATTTTGGCTAGGGCAGATTTTTGTGTGCCGGACGGGTACGCAACGCGACGGCGGTGGCCGCGCCTGCTGGCAGTGTCGCGCGTGCGCACTAAGTTACTGAGCGAGGCGCCTCTGACGCCAGCGCTGTGCACGCTCAACCTTTTAGCTGACGACGTAGATTTTATTGTAATAGTCTGTAAGGATCAAAGAGATTTTAAGAGATACAATAGAGCGGCTATCAGGAGAAATGTCTTAGAAAAATTGTCATCCAAATGCTTCAGTGACGCCATTTAGCTTTTTAGCTTTGAATAGCAAACACGCGAATTAAATTTTTCAAAATTTATAAATTGAACTATCGCTCGGTAGGTGGTCAGGGGCCTTACCATGATACATTAAAATGTTAGTCATAGTAGCGAAAAAGAGTGATGGAGCTATACACCCTATATAGCTCCATCCCTTTTACAATTCAGCTTTAGTCATAAAATGGATCACGTTAAAAGCTCGTGGTAGAGACTCAGTGTGTGCCAGGTAAGGTTGAGCTTTTCAGCAATAGATGGCGTTATCACAAAATCATCAAATGTCCTAGAAATATTTATGAAAATGATTGTTTTCTAATTAATTACCACGTAAATACCAAGAATATTTACAAAAATAAACCAAGGTTAGGTCCAGTAATTTTACCATAACAAGATTTACAATAGCGTAATGCGCAACTCGGTATATTTTCTTTTAGTGCATAAAGCGGATACAATTACGACTTGACGTGTAGGGGTGTCATACTAGATTGTGCGACTGTACCACTAGGTAATAAGTATCGGATTACGATTTTCTTTGCTACGTCCTGTCTATTGATAGTATATAGTTAATATCTTTGGTAAGGATATTGTTGGGAATAAAAGTAAATAAATATATTTATGTTTTTGACAGTTCAGGTGAAACAATTTTGCAAGAATGTATTGCGCTTGCATCGAGTATCTTTCAGAAAAATTCGTGTGTGTGGCCTGTTTTACCTCGACGCTGCGTCACAATTAAATTTGATCCGCTTTCTTACTAACTACACTGTTGTATTGCTACAATTCGCACTTTTGTAATCCTGTCTTCAATATATAGATTTATTAAAAATATAACACTGTCTGTATTATTTGGATTCAAATATATCGTATTAGCATAGCAAATTTAACATTTATCAGTAGTCTTATGCTATGTTGCGTTTTACATGGGAAACATCAAAGGACTTCTGTCAATTTGGGTGGAGCAAGAGGGAGTGTCAGACTTTTACTGACTAAAACTCATAGTGTTCCTTCAGATACATTTTGTAAAGGCCACGGTAACTCTTTTGAACTATCAGCAGTCCTGGCAGGCTTCGACTGTAACTGGCCCTGTAAATCTTCCTGATATCTCTTTTTGAGGGATTTATGCTATCCTAAAACGAAAATTTGATTGAAAATCAATTAATTTAAACTATTACTTTAGTGAAATAAAAACAGTAAATTGACCAAATAAAAGTAATAAAAGTAATTAATAAGTAAGTGGTTTGTAAGTAATAGTAGTAATTGACCCAATGGTTGACTGGTAGAGAATGCTTTGTGGCATTAAGTCCGCCTATGTACCACCACTGTACATGAAGTTTAAATAAATAAATAAATTGATGAAGAAAAAAATATTTTATTTGACACAAGTGTATTAGTTAACATGATTAAAAGTGAGTTCAATGTAGTTGACGGCGGGATATTTATTTAGACAATGTACAGACAAAATAAATTTAAGCACTTAGATACATACTAGTATTTACTGTTATTGTAATGACAGAGACGAATTTAATATTGTTTTTAGCTTATTCCGCCGGAACAGTTTTTACGCAGTCAAACTACTTTATAGGCTACGCCCAATTATTTGAACTGTTTCTTATGCTCAGCTTTCAGAAGATTGTCGCCAGAGGTAGCAAGATTTCTTGGCATTCTTGTTGACAGCCAACTAAATTTAATCTTTAAGTCAAGAGTGAATAGGTTACTTCTAGGTAAGCGCGTTCCATCAGGTGAGATGGCGGTCAAGCGCGAACCTATCAAGCATAAAAAAGAATAATAAAAAAAAACTTGGAAAATGCAGACAGATGACATATGTGCGTGGCAAAGCAAATCTGCTTATGCTCTTTTCATATTGGCAAAGAAAGTTAATTTACAAACGTTGCTCATAGCATACCATGGCATAATTTCCTCAGTATTGAGATTTTGCATAGTATTTTGGGAAAACTGTGCTCAAAGATAAAATATATTTAAAACTCAAAAAAGATGCGGCTGCGGAGAACCTCAAGCGGCGAAAATATAACAACCTCCTCGGCATTTATATTTTAATACTGGAATAATGTTTTGAAACTTCAAAGTTATAATAATTATTACTTCATGAAAAATTAAAATAAAAAAAATATATCTATACATATAATAAAACAATAAAAAAATTTTCCGGTGGTATTAATTGGCGCAAAAACTACTGAACCGATCCTGTTCAAATTTTGCATACATAATCCTTATAGATCAGAGCAACTTATAGGCTATAAATTATCACGCTATTTGCTATGGGGGGTGAGCAATAATCCAAAATGTGGGTATTGAACGACATTTGCCGCGAGTTCGATTCCCTGCTACAGTTAAAAATTATGTCATTATTTTATCTTATTTTTTTGTATTAAAATAACTTTTACCATTTTTTCAAAATAAAATTGATATTTCTATTCGATATCTTCTAAATATTTTGTAAAAACTAATCAAAACACATAATAAAATCAAAGCGGCGAGTAAAATCACGTACCATAATGTTACATTATTCCATTTAGCTGCAAATTTAACTTCTAAAACGAAAATCTTCACGCTATCATCGTTAGGGAGCCAACCAGTCAATTATGACGTTTATATAAGAACGTCTATTTTATACCTTAGTCATCGAAGACCGTAGCGCAGTGGTTTCGTATCTAGACTTGCATGTAATGTAAAGGTGGTTCGAATCCCATATGGCTCTCTTAGGAGAAATTATTGTTTTATTTTTCACCGTGAATAAGATTTTTTTATATATTTTTGCATGCTTACAATTTTTTTTTTATAAATCTACGTATGTAATATATCAGTAGAAATTTTTGTGAAGTGCCTATTATTAATTTTAGAGATCGATGTAGATAACTTTTATACATTAAAATTGTGTGTAACTTGATATGTTACTAATGTTTCATCGCAATTAAACAAAGCATATGAAAGACAAACGGTATGAAATCAAAGTGTTCAAGAAGTAAAATATGACACCACACGCAACTCGCAACGCCATCTAAAGACTCAAAGTAGAAATAATGATGACAATGACGGTTGAACTTCATATTAAATTTGATAGATGACATTGCGTATTTTACGTAAAAGTAAAGTAAAGGGAAACCACCCAAAGGCGATAAAAGTAAATACCTATATGTATTTAATTATTCACTTTAAAATAACACGGCCACATTTTCGGGAGGGGTTACAGGGTACCTTGCGTCGGATGGCCCCCAGGTGGACCGATGACCTGGTAAGGGTCGTGGGAATCCGATGGATGAGAGACTCACAGGACCAGTCATTATAGCGACACTTGGGGAGGTCTATGTCCAACAGTGGACGTCTTTCGGCTGAAATGATAATGATGATGATGGCACCTTCTTTTTCTTTTTTTAAGGGTGGAAATCATCCAATGACTTCTCCCGCTCTGGTGGGAGCGGAAGGGCGTGTCAATCTTTTACTGACTAAAATCACACCTGTGTCCTTTGTTTGCCAGTTGCTTTGAGGAGCGCGTGGATCACTACGCGCTGTTGAGGACTGGGCTCGGTCCGGTCAGCTACCAGACGGCTGGACGGCTAGCTACCCATTGCTGGACGTCCGCAAGCCTGCATCTACCGTGCCTGGTAGTCGGGGTCAGAATCTCGGCTCGACGTGAGGACGTTCATTCCCTAACGTCTGCGGCCTCCTCCTTCGCTAGCATTACGGCTTTGCAGAAGGAGGCGACCGCCTGCCGTTACTCCTCGCTCTGGATCAGAGCCCAGCGCGAGAGGTCACTGACGCCGATTGCCTCCAAGAGGACACGGCGGTGCTCCGCCCTTGCAGGGCACATCTCCACTGTATGCTCCACTGTGTCCTCTGGGATGATGGCACCTTGCGGATTAATAATGGTGTGTTTTATAATTTGCAGTCACTGTTTCATATAAAACGGGATCGAATGTATTTTTCTGATCACAGTTCGACAACGTATGATGTATCTCAGATTCCTTGCAGCCTTACGTCGACATCTGGACGTTACCTCCTTGCAGTGAGTGGTGACCAACATTGGAACAACCCTCTGAGGGAGGCCAGTCTCAGGGATAACACTAATCGGCTGCTACATTTTTTTACCGTAATTTCATTGTTTTATGGATACACAAGCTCAGGACTGTTGTGGGTATTTCGAACGGTTTCTGTTCTGGGTTTGGTTGAAAGTTCCCGATATTACCATTTTGCGAATCGCCTGGAGGACCCGGTGTAGCATGCGGTGGAGGTCTATCCAGCTTGAGTGAACTACTGTGACCTCATAGAGGCAATCGGCGTCAGTAATTTCTCGGTTTGGCCATCAATATGCGAGTTCGATTTAACGGGGATACACACGTACAAGATTTCTCCGAAATTAATTCATAAGTTGGAGACTCTTCATAGGGTAGTTTCCGCTGTGGAAAAAACATTGGTCTTATCTACGGGGACGTCAGTTAAATACATACCAAAATATCCTAGGTAAATGAACAAGTAATTCTAACGTCCAATATGATCAAACTGCAACAATCAAAGCTTGCTCTCGCCAATTCTTCATAAGTACTGTTTTGGAAGAAGATAGTTGATGATGATGGTAGTTTCTGGATTCAGTTAAGGTTTTGCACTATCAGTGCACGTTATCTAGCTGAAGGTCAGTGTCCCGATTATGCTCCTTCGTTTACCTCTACCAAAGCTGTCTAACTGCTTAAACTCTTCAGCGAAACATTATGGAGGCGAAAATTGTTATGGGAGATAACTCTTTCGATCAATCTTGCAGCCCTAGCAGACATCGGCCCTAGAGGGCCCTATCCATTTGCTGAAATCTCTTTGAGTCGCGCGTAGTATACTACGCGTCGTCGATTCAGGACTGCTTTGACCAGATGGTCGGACAGCACCACCGCATTCCCGTGTTTGCGATGGCTGGGAATTGCCTTGCGGCTTTCAGCACCCAGAACGTCACTTGCAGCGACAGCTGAGGAATCAGGATGTCCTATCCCTCATAGTTTCAGCCACCTTCTTTGATCGTAGTGCTTCACTGAAGGAGGCTACTGGTTGTCATTTTCTCCACCAATCGCCCCCATGAGGACAAGGCGGCACCGGCGCTCCGACCAAGCGGGACTGACTTCCACCGCATGCTCCATCGTATTCTCCTGGCGATCCGCACAATGGTGAGACCCGAGTGTTTTTTCCCGCTGAATTCGATACAAATACCTTCCGAAACACCCACATCCGGTGAGTCCTGCACAAAGAGAGGATGCCGTGACGCCTCTGTAGACACTTCTCAAAGACAGGTATTACCGCTGCGATTGTGGCGTGCTCACTGTGGCGAGGGGTTAAAATCATACTATGTTGTTTTACCAGAACATAAACCAGAAACATACATATACCCATGCATACATAAGCCTTTTCTCTTGGGGTAGGCAGAAATGACAACTGCTACGACCCATACATGCTCATTTTATTCATTGACGGTCATACATCTGGATCTGGACGAGTACATAACATGTTTTCTAAAGGTAATTTGCGTTTTTACCTTTAACCGTTTTATGTTAAAGTACAATAAATAATTGCGATGCTTTCTGAATGAATTGCAAGCACAGAGTGATTGTACCGTTTTACGAACTTAACGCGGACGAAGTCGCGGGCAACAGCTAGTAAACAATAATATAATTCCAACTTTCTGTACCTAAATAGGCATAAAAAAATTAAAAAGTAAAACTAACTAGACTAGAAACAGTGTTATCAAAATCAAACATTGAAGATAGGATTACAAAATTGCAAACTGTAGCAACACAACAGTGTTGTCAGTAAGAAAGCTGATCAAACTTAATTGTAACGCAGCATCTAAGTAGAACAGGCCACATATACGTATCTTCCTGAAAGATGCTCGATGTAAGCGCAGTATGTTCTTGCAGAATTGTTTCACCTCAGCTGTAGCAAAAACATATTTAAATTGAGTGTCAAAATAAACAGTAATACTATTGTGTAATAGAGCATTGGTGGCCGAGTGAAGGAAACCAGCATGTCCTAGAACCAAAAATTCGAAGACATGTGACATCCACCAACCCGCACTAGGCCCGCGTGGTGGATTACGGCTCATTCCCTCTCTTAGAGAGGAGGCCTGAGTCTCAACAGTGGGAACATTATAAGGCGGAGTATGCTACTGTGTAATATAATATTGTGCATGTGGATGGACACAGAAATTACAAACCGCCAACCCCTAAGTAACATGGAAGAAAGACAGGAAGATGACATAAACATAATAAATGTGAATACAATATTCTTCATGATAATATTGAGAAATTACCGGAGCATGTTGAATTCAGAATAATTGTGCATGCATCCTGACCATTTTGAACAGCTATGTAAAATTTCTCGACTTGTCGAATCAACATTGTTTGCCAAAAAAAATCTTTTAGCAACCAACATAACACAGTCAAGAACATTATAATGATTTCATCCTGTAACAGAATAAACATTTGAACATTTTTACTAAATTATTAAAATGTTGCAAAACGGTTAAGAAAAACATTGTAAAGAAACCAGCTTATTCTAGAAACTCCTACTGGGCTTGCGCACATAAAGAGGAATGCTTAAATCCGGCATTAAAATTGATGTCAAAATATTTTATTTCACCATGGAGTCTTCAGCGCTCTCAGTTTTAAATCAGAAAAAATAAGCTATATACAAAATAAAAATAAACTTTTTAAAACAGATATGATTATATAACACTAATAAATATGAATGGATATCATGCCCACAAAGGTTAGGGACCTGAAGGTAGTAAGAGTGTTCTAAATAATTTAAAATCATTGATAAAAAAATTAAAAATGAAGCAAAGGTGGAGCAGTAAAAAGAAGATTTAGTTAATGAGCTACTAAAGAAGGCACTGGTGCATCTGAAGTCAATACCAAACAAGCTTGTCTTCAACGTAGTCAAACACGTTTGATGTAGGTTTTGAGCTTTGCCTCACTAAGTTTTATTACCGATATGGCCAACTTGTTTTAAAAGCTGTCAATTAAGAATATATTACTTAGCTAATCTACTATTATGTTTTTTATGTCATGTTTACTGCGCGTATTTTTATAATATACTTTATTATGAATATCATTTCCAATTTTAAAAAGTCCAAAGACTGATTTGGTTTCTAATTGATTTGCGGCATATGAAAATTGAATTTACGTCAGCTGCACGGACCTTGTAGAAACTAGAACCAGTATTTTTGCCTGTTGACTTTGCAAGCAAAATAATCAGTATGTAGTAGTAATATCAAATTGAAGATGACATGACATTCAACAACATGCATTGGGTATGTGTAGTAAATAACGGCCTCCTTATCTGCCTCAATCAGGGAGTAGGCTTCTATTCTAGCATTGGCAACGTTGTCGGCTGATTATATTAGATAATACACATCCACAACATTATCAAAAATAAGTGTGGATACTACTCACCGTGTTTTTCATGGTTGTATCTACTTTGCACATTTCTATTGTTTTTTGAAAATAACACAAATAATGAAAATGATCTAAAGTGTAAAATAGAATCTGAAAAATGTTAAAAAATAATCGTTTCATTTACACATAATTAATCAAAATAAAATATGTTAAGTAGATCAAAAATATTAAGCACAGGACTTACAAATGGTTGACAACTAACTAAGTGGAGGTTATTACTCTCTAATATATCAGCAAAAGCCTGAAACGATTTTATGCAGAAATTTTTTTCATGAAATTTTTGGTAATTTAAAACTTGGGAATTCCAGAGTTTCATCTTGCATTCCAATAATTTAAAGACTCGTGTGGCATAAAGAACGTTTGAATCAAAATGAATTAGTAGATAGCAAGCAGCTATTGAAATGAAAGGTAAACCCATCTTTGTGTGAAAATAAGTAACAATAATGAAATAAAAGACCAGAGGCAAGATTTCAAGAATCCAATTCCAAATAATGAAGTTCTTTACACTGGGGTCCTTGTTTAAGAATCTGTGCACTTTTTGAATGGTTAGTACAAATTGAACATTGTTCTTGGTTTGTGTTATTCCAATCACGAAATTCATAATGAAACCGAAACAGAAAAAGATGCAATCGAAATTATAAAAGGAATTTGTCATTGGGGAGTTCTGATATACGTCTGAGTTCAAGTCCACTGTGCTAAATATGAATAAAAACATAAATA
The DNA here is from genome assembly GCA_949316375.1 of Mythimna vitellina. NCBI lineage: Eukaryota > Metazoa > Arthropoda > Insecta > Lepidoptera > Noctuidae > Mythimna > Mythimna vitellina. The sequence goes on from OX438707.1 coordinate 3,962,027, forward strand.
ATAATGTTGCTATCATTGAAACGAAATAGGAGATGACACTATTTGGCGTGATAACATTATTTTTGATGCAATATTTAGGACAGAATCTAATATATTGCATCAGATTTAAGGGAAATAGCATTGACTGCACATCTTCATCGACTGTATTACTGCAAATGACGTTCACTGGGTATTTTCGTTTGATATTTTGAAGCGAAAACATTTCCTTTAGAAACATTTCCGATGGAACACTAGTGTCAAGTAAATAATATAATCGATGACTAATGTTTCCTTTACGCATCAAAGTTTTTACTCTTACGTTTATGGTGTTGTAATTTCAAAATTACTTTGATGGTGTGTCTTATTTGTATAATCCGATGTCCGTGGTTAGCACATTTGACATCAATCACTCGTCAATGTTTATTTATTTATGATAACGGAAGTTATCGTGTTTATGATAACAGAAATGGAGACATTTTTAAATATAAGTAGTCTTGTTTTAATCAAATTGGATGGCCAAAATCGAAGTTGAAATTTTTAAAGAAAACTGATTATTTTTATTTATTTATTTATTAGGCTTTTCAACAATAAGTACGCTATAAATTAAAATTTATAAATTATTAACTTTAAGCGCCTCATCACTTACAGAAAAGCACAGCATGCTCTAAATAATTCGCAGATAATAACATAATTAATTGATTATAAGAACAAAAATACATTAAGAGTTAGGAAAAAAAACAAAATAATATAATTAATAAAATGGTCTACAATAGTTTATAATGGATTAAATTAGATTGCACAGATTGAATTAGAATAGATGAAATTAAGTTTGATAACAATACATTAAATTTGATTACCATAAATTAAATTTGATTATAATAAATTAAATTTGATTACAATGAATTAAATTGATTTTTAATTAGAGTAAATTAGATTTAGATTTATCAGTATAAGATTAGGTAAATATTTGGTATTTGTCTAGATATAATTAGCTCTAGCACCGTGGACCACATACATAAGTTGCGGCAAGTTATACAGAAGACTGAGGAGTATAATCAGCCTCTCTGCCTAGCGTTTGTGGACTACGAGAAAGCCTTTGAATCGATAGAGACTTGGGCTGTACTGCAGTCTCTCCAACGTTGCCAAATTGACTATCGGTACATCGAAGTGCTGAAGTGTTTGTACAAAAACGCCACCATGTCAGTCCGACTACAAGACCAGGCCTCGAAACCTATTTACTTGCATATTTTTTCGAAATTGTTTACGGCAGCAATGGAGGATGTCTTCAAGGTTCTTGAATGGAGAGAGCTAGGCATTAATGTCAACGGCGAGTACTCACAATCAAATGGTGAGTCTCACTCACCTTCGGTTTGCCGGCGACATAGTAGTCATGACTGAGACTACGGAGGAGCTCAGTACAATGCTTGGTGACCTCAGTAGAGCTTCCGAAAGAGTGGGACTTAAAATGAACATGGACAATACCAAAGAACATGGCTGTTTACCCATGTGGCACCCACTTCTATAAGATCGGGGTCTCTACACTTGAAGTTGTGAACGATTACGTTTACCTGGCACAGACGGTCCAGTTGGGTAAGTCTAACTTCGAGAAAGAGATCAATCGTCGAATTTGACTCGGCTAGGCAGCGTTCAGGAGGCTGCGCGGTATCTTCTCGTCTAATATACCACAGTGTCTCAAGACGAAAGTCTGTGACCAGTGCATGTTGCCAGTGATGACACATGGCTTCGTTACGTGATCGCTTACAATGGGCCTCATCAGAAGACTTAAAATCACCCAAAGGGCTATGGAAAGGGCTATGCTCGGAGTTCCCTTCGTGATTGAATCAGGAATGAGGACATCCGCAGAGGAACCAAGGTTACCGACATAGCACGAAGAATCGCCAAACTTAAGTGGCAATGGGCAGGGCACATTGCTCGAGGAACGGATGGCCGTTGGGGCCGAAAGGTTCTGGAATGGCGACCACGTACCGGAAGAGCAGGGAGATAATGATGTGAACACAAAACATGTAAATAACATGCTTTTTATGTTAGCCTCAAGAAAGTACTAGAATAAGGTGACTTCAGAATAATTGAGCAAGTATCTTGAGCATCTTGAACAGCTAAGTAAAATTTCTTCGCTATATAGTGGAGATGAGGTAAGTAAGTTCTTAAAATACGTTGTAAAATATACATTTTACAACGTATTTTGTATGTTCTCAATAATTATAACGATATTCATAATATAAACACAGACTGTGTGTTTGTGTGTAGGTTTTGTTACAGAACTATGTGAGAAAGTTAAACCAATATCAAACGTGTTTTTATTCAAAAGGTATATTATAGGATTTAGGACTACGTTGAAGATATTTTTTTCACGTATATTATTAAATAATAGAACTAAAGGAATTAAATATCTTTGAGATTTCTATATTTTATTATTGAAAAAGTACTAAATAATTATGAAAACAAAGATATGAAACCGCTATACATTCTAATATTTAAAAAAAAATAACAAATAATTTTGAGTTTAGAACACAGATAAATGTTATTTCTTGGTATAAATAATTAATTTAATTAATGATATTCTGTTCATAAATACAATTTAATTTTTCATTAAAAATGGCTTTAAAAACATGCACTGCTTTGATGTAAAATAAAATCACCACATATAAAGAATTGAATTTTTAAAATGAAAAGTTACAACTTCTTAATTTTTTAGTAGGCCGAATTTTAAACTTCTTGCCTCAAGAAATGTAAAATAATGTAAGTGAACACAAATCAGAATTACAGAAACGCAAACTGCAGCAAAACAACAGTGTAGTTAGAAATAAAGATCATCAGATTTAATTGTAACGCAGCGTCTACGTAGAACAGGCCACACGCGCGTAACTTGCTGAATGATGCTCGATGCAAGCGCAGTACATTCTTGCATAATTTTTTCTCATAATCTGTCAACATTATCCATTGTTACACAAGTAATAAAGCACCGTATCAAAGATACATATTTCTTGCCATAAATACTGTTACAGAATGTCGGAAAAATGATTTTTTTCTATTGCATAAAATATTTTGCCACTGAGAAGCTATTAAAAAAGCTTGAGCGACTGCAAAACTTATGCATTCGGTTTCTTTTTGGTCTACGAATGTACGATCACGTCCCTCATCTTCGCAAGAAACTCACATGGCTAACTCTCCGTCATCGCAGAAACACTCGAATTTTGTGTCTCCTTTTCAACATCCTACACAAACCATCTTATCCTTCCTACCTGCGCGACTGTTGTTCTTAAGCTCACCCTAGCGTCATACCGTGCAGATCAATCCTAAGATCCCTTCTGAAATCCCCTACTCATAAATCCAGCTACTACTCCTACTCTTTTTCTGTCCATGCAGTAAGGTTGTGGAACTTTCTTCCACCTAGCAGAGATTTGCAAACTATTTCGCTCTTTAAATCTAAAGTACAAGAGTACTATCTTTCCTCTCTAGTGTGATAAGTATATATGTATTAAATATAGTATGTATTTATTTTTAGTGTAAGGTACATAAGGTACATAAGTATTTATTGCTTTAATTTAAGATTTTATATACTCTTTTTTTCTTATTTCTACACACTATTGTTTACATTTCTTCTTATTTATCCTTTCGCAGGTCTGCTAGAAGCAATTTCTCTTTGAAATAAGCAGTATTTAACACGGTTGCCGTGAAAATGAAAAAAAAAACACAATGAATAGAATATCCTATTAGAATGACAGATTCCAATTTCAAAATATGTTGTTACAATATTTATGACCAGACTTTAAATATTCAATATATATTTTAAAAGTGCTTACCAGAACAGGTTGACTTTAAAATAAGTGCGCAAGTATCTTGAACACTTTCAATAGCTAAGTAGAACTTCTCGTATTGCTGGATTAACAATGTTAGCCATGTCAAATTTTTAATTGACCAGCATAATACGATCAGCAAAGCCATAACGACCCTCACCTGCGAAAAAATATACGTGAAAGATAGGATTTTACTCGATGCACTATTCATACTAGGGATTTCTGAATTAATAAATGGTTTGATCTGTGAACTGTGTACAGTAGGATATTCATCTGGGTATCCCTTAAGAATAGAATAGAATAAACTTTATTGTACACCTAAAATAGTAACAAAACTTTTACACAAACTTAAATCTATGGGTACAAAGGCGGTCTTATCGCTGACAGCGATATCTACCAGACAACCTTAGGGTGGAATGTAAAAATTTGAAATAGAAAAAGGGGGGTAGTCTGCGGTGTACTGCAAATTAATAAAGGAAATATTAGATTAAAAAAAATATAGAAATAAAGGCGTGTCGTTATAAACAAAATAATACTCACCACCCAGTTAGACGTAATGCTTAATTGAAATATTTCAATTAATACTTGAATGTTAAATAAAGAATGGCCGAATACTTCAACCGTGTAATAAAGTATCTGAAAGTGAACAATATTTTTTTCAGATTACACAGTCTAATGTAAGTGCTTCAAAAGTCCTAAGATTACAATTCCCAGGCCTCGAAGTTTAGGTTTCGTAAAACTTTAAGGGCAGAATTCACCAATACCACTAATCGTGTTTTAACGTTTGGCTCGCATAATCGCGTTGGAGAGCAGTGGTGGCCGAGTGGTAACGGCCCCGTCTTACGATTTGTAGGTTGCGGGTTTAAACCTAACCAGGCGCATTACTTTGTGTAATTTATTTTCATCACCACTGCTCTCAAAACGGCGAAGGAAAACATCTTGAGGAAACCGGCATGTCCTAGAACCAAAAATTCGGAGACATGTGTCATCCACCAACCCGCACTAGGTCCGCGTGGTGGATTACGGCCCATTCCCTCATCTAGAGAGGAGGCCTGAGTCCCAACAGTGCAAACATTATAAGGCCGACTATGCTATGCTATGCTAATCGCGTTTAGCCGCCGTCACTAGTGTCACTTGTAAAAATACAACAAAAGAAAAATACGGACAAGTGACACTAGTGACAGCGGCTAAACGCGATTAGTTTTATTGGTGAATTCCGCCCTAAGAGGTCTTTAAACGAATCGAAATTAAGTCCGATAATTATTGTCAGTCGATCAAGTAGACTGGCGAAATACGAAGTAAAAAAATTATATTTTATGTAAATGTTACAGTCATCGTCATAAGTTAGAAACATCAAAATAATCCAATATAATAAAAAAAACTACTGTAAAATCTATTTCAGTACTTACAAATTGTTGAAAACAATCTTTATGTATATTATAACATTGCAAAATATCAACGTATGCCTGAAACTTTTTTTTGATTTCTGCTTGTCTGTCTCCCATTTCTTGAGAGTAAGAATTTTGAAAGTTCCATAACCTAACTTTGTTTTCCAATAATTTAATGACTCGTATAGAATAAACTATATTAAAATCGAAAATGAACAGAATGTAAACATGATAAATTATACGTAAAGGTGCATTCAACTGAATATGAAAATAAGAGATAACAGTGACATAGAAAACCAAAGGTACGGTTACAAAAATCCAGTTCCAAAATATGGAATGTTTAAAACTTGATTCATCGTTGAGAAATCTATGCACATTTTGAAAAGTCACGACAAAAAGGACATTATTATTAGTGTGAATGATTTCGGTTACGAAATTCATTATGAAACCGAAAACATAGAAGATGCAGTTAAAATAAAAACTGCAAGTTATGAAAGAAATAGCAAATCCGTGACTTTTACTAAAGGTCGCTACGTAAATGCTATACATGAACGTCAATATGATTGCTACTGTTGCAATCATCGAAATAAAATTTGAAATGAGACCATTAGGAGTGATAATATTATCTTTGATACGATATTTAGGACAGAAGATGATATGTCACATCAGATTCAAAGGTAAAAGCATCGATTGCACATCTTTGTCCACCACATTACTTGAAACACTTTCTACAAAATATGTTTTTTTAATATTTCTTACTATATTCATCTTTTTTAAAATAAATTGTAGCTTTTCAGAACACGTGTGGTTACATTTATGATAAAATGTCTAGAGTATTTCCATTTACTATATTACAACAAGAACCAAAACATCAATTACTTTAATGGATTTGGGCCAATACAATTTTGGTAGGTACCCTGTGACATACATCTATAGTACACTGGGCCGAAAAAGTAATAGATCACTCATATAAATAATACCTAACGAGCATATTAGTTATTATTTAAAAAAAAAGAGTTTTATTTGCAAATTAAAGCATACAAAATAAATTTCATATATTTGAAAATACAATATTCTTAGAGAATTGTACAGCTAAGAAGGCGATGAAATCACGCGGCAGTGATGACGCTGCCAAGTCTTAAAGGATTTGACAGCTGAGAAGGCGATGGCATACGGGACAGCGATGACGCTGTCAAGTAGAGGGGGCAACACACCATAAGTGGTGTGCGGACTTTCCTCTACCACTTTTGCTTGGGAGCTCAGATGCGACGGATGTGTTTTAGGCTTCATAATTTTGAATTGTATTGCTGTAACGGTTTTTGATTGTTTGTCATTTTAAATTAATAAAATACTTGTAGGTTGTTCAGAGTTTTCTTTAAAAAAAGTTAAATACGCTTTCTGATCCATAAGAACATGATATTATAACGGTGTGATAGAGAAGTCACGTTAACCGTCATGCCTACCTTGCATGTAGTCATGCACACCTATGATTCCTATAGTCATACTTGCGTATAATTGCATTTCGTTTTTGCTCATGGGTTTTGTTGTGTACCGTTTCGTTCTTCGCTTGCTTTTATTACTGTGTTGTGATTTCCTTACTTTTTTATTTTTCAATTTTGTTTATATGTGTGCTGGTGCTGCTGGTGCTGGTGATGAACAGAAAGTGGTTTAAAATCGAAAGGTTAAACTTGGACTAATTTATTTTTCTAGCCGTTTGTAAATATTATTATTTTTAGTTTGTATATATTCCTCTTACGTTATTAATATTGAATAGTTTTTATGTTCATTAGCAAATAAATAATTACTATAAGATGATTAAATCGTAATAAAAAGAAAACATTTTTTTAAGGTTTTTAATTATTACATTTTAATCGTTAGTTAAATGATTTTGGTATATACAGGGTGAAATTGAATAGATGCGACAAATTTAAATATACGATAATACGTGTTGTCAAGAAAATTTAGATCATATCAAATGAAAAATTAGTAATTATTTATTAGTGTTACGAAAAACGTTAAAATAATTTAAGTATCAAAGAATTTCGCGTACTACAGTTTTCGTGTAGTGGGTACGATTTATGTAGGTACATTCTCGCTATGAATGAATCGCGCCTCCGACCGTCCGGCCGCCCGCGCATCTTTCCCGCGCGCACGATTATTAACAATTTTGTGAAATCAAATATCCCTTCATACTTTTGTCGGCTTAGGACGATCAAAAATACAATAAAAGTAATTAGTAAAACAATGTTAACTTCAAATGTTAAACCTGAATAACGTTTGTTACAACAACAAATTAATTATTGTATTTTTGGCGTATTTAAAAAGTTGGAATCACAGTATTTACAATAATTAATAATTAAGTATTTACAATAAATCAAATCGGCAATCAAAACACTTACGTGTATTTTAATAACTGTTCAAAATGTCCACCTCCGTTTTGTAAACACAATTGAGCACGGCGCCGCAAATTGTCCTTAAGTTTTATTAATACTAAAGTCTGTGATTTCACAGTTTCAAAAGCACTCCTAATTTTGTTTTTTAGGTCGTCTAAAGTTTCGGACTCGCGTTCGTAAACGAGTCTTTTTATTTCTCCCCACAAATAAAAGTCTAACGGTGTTAGGTCAGGTGACCGTGCCGGCCATGCTACGGGTCCGCCGCGTCCTATCCACCTATCACCGTATTCACTTCCTAAATAAGCTCGCACTTCACTGAAATAATGAGCCGGAGCTCCGTCCTGTTGAAAATACATACCGGCAAGATACGACTCGGGCACGTCTTGCAATAGTTCAGGCACTGCATTCCTTAAAAGTTCTAAATAACGTGGACCGGTCAACCTGTCATTAATGAAGATCGGCCCAATCACTTTGTCATTAATTATCCCAGCCCATACATTCACACTAAATCGCACTTGGAAAGCGTCCCTCCGTGTTACGTGTGGGTTGCGACCGCGAGCACTCCACTAATGTTCATTATGAACGTTAAATAGTCCAATTCTTGTAAAGGTGGCTTCGTCACTCCATAAAATGTTGTTATGGAGATTTTCCAATAACCATTCACAAAATTGTCTCCGCGGACGATAGTCGGCGAGCACGATATCTTGCACGCGCTGAAAATGATAGGGATACATCCCAGACGTGTTCAGTAACTTCCATATGAAATACTGGCTCACATTGAATCGCCTGGCTGCCTATCTGGTGCTGGCCTGAGGATTTTCTTGAAAAAATCGCTGTACCATGCGGTACATGCGCCTTGGGTGTACCGGCGGTCTTCCACCACCCCGGGCGTGTGCCGGCACGTGTACACTTGCGTAGTCCAGCATGTTCTGAGTGATTCTTAGAATCCTTCCCAATGATGGTGGAGTGACATTGGGATATTTTAGCCGAAATTTTCGCTGCGTTTCACGTAAATTTCTTACGGTGTTTTACCATACGATAATATCGAGATACTGGACGTTTGTAAGCGGTTCACGACTATTTCGTCTCGTCCTAGGCATTGTGACACACACACAAGACAACAATACAAATTATTCGCAATACGTAAAGTAGAATTCGCGGAATGCGCACGCGACCGTCCGTGACCTACAAACGTTTTAGAGCGACTAGCGTGGGCGGGGAGGGGTGGTCGCCGGGAAGGGATGGCAACGTCGCACGGTTCTTACTTAAAATTAGGTAAATGACCGCAACGAACGGCAACGTTTACTAGCATGAGTACTCCACGACGATTATTGAACATTGCGTCGAGTCGGACGAGATTTTTTGATATTTTAATTTTTCTTATTTATTTTGCATATTAATATTTTTTTCTGGAATATCGATAATTCATACTTAAATAAAGATAACAACATCAATGGACCATTTTATAACGATAATAACGTAATTTTTTTTAACGATTTAAATTGTTGAAAAAACAGTTGATAATTACTATATTACTATAACTGAAGCTCCCATTTCATTTTGTCGCATTTATTCAATTTCAGCCTGTATAAACAAATGTTTGCAAATATAAAAATTACTAAAATTTAATATTTTTTTTTTTTAAATCCAAGTACAAAAACAACAAATCGCAGTTTCAGAGACTCCCTAAATTGAAAACTTTTAATTTGTGTCCAGAACCGAATTGTCCGTTATATTTATCACAAATTACGTTTGCGATTGTTTTTTATTTGTAAATTATTGCGCGTCATGACTTACCGCTAACAGGGTGTCACTTAGTTCAAAACTCAGCTAGCCCAATCAGAAATAGAAACCAAACTTAACTTTTCCTAATCCTTATAAAATCTTATATAATCTTACCGAGTTATTAGAAAGTATAAACCAAGAAACTTCTATAGAATATGAAGGGTTCTTTCATTTCATTCGCATTTTGTCCAGTAAATGCACTATATCAAAATATCTAGATACAGAAGGTCAATTAGATTCGATTCCGCTTGAGCACAATATAATTATTGCTTTGCCAATTGGTATTTCTCAGTAACAGCCTTTTTTGAAGTTGAAAAATCATAAAACAACTTCATCTGGGAGGAAAGAGAACACTCTAAATTTTGGCCATTTTTAATGGTGTGAAATCATAAAATACGAGTAACTTCTGCTCTTTATAAAACGAAAGAACTCACCCAGTAACACTCGCTGGTGTTCCGTCAGTTACCCTTTGCGTTTCACAGCTGCAGTGATACTTTCCATAATTTCATAGCCCTTTTTATGCCATAGCCCTTACAGGCATGGGCCCCAGTGGACCCCGTCAAATATGCTGATATCACCTTAAGATGCGCGTGGAACACAATGTGCCAACTGTGGTCGGGAAGTGCCTTGCAATCTGCGTATGAGTCTCCTCTGCTGTGTCCCTTTTCATTATCATTGCGTGTATGAGGACACGGCGGTGGTCCACTTAAGTGAGGCAGACTTTCACCGTATGCTCCATCGTGACCGGTTCGGGCGATCTGCATATTTATTTACCTGTGCGTTTCTTTCCACCGAACCCGATACAGGAACCTCCCAAAACAACCGTGTCCAATAAGGATCTGCGGTGGGCGAAAAGTGAAGACGCCGTGGTGCTTTTCTAGCCACTCCTCAAAGAGGCGACTTATTGCTGCTATTATGGCATGCCAAGAAGAAGAGCAGCCTAAGATTTGATTAAATTTTATGTATTAAGAGTCTAAGTTGATCGATGTACAAGCTGATATTGGTGACAAAGGGCATAATAAAACAAACTGTAAAGCTACAAACACCGTTAACTATTCAAAAAAATTTTTTTACAATAGTGTAAACTGCAAAATTACAACAGCAAAATTAGTGAGAGCTAACATCAAACATAATGTTAATTTAGCATCAACATAGAAGAGACCACACGCCGTCATCTTACTGAACAAACAATTCGTCTGCAGCACATTCTTGCAAAGATCTATTTGGCTCTCTGTAAGGAAAAATATCGTCATTTTTAATACGAATATGAGATTAGTAAAAATTTAATATTTATTTTCCTCTGACAGTCATAATGTATTTAGTTGGCTGAACAATTTTTTTTCTGATTCTCGTTAAGTTTTTCTTTTGCTCTTTTCATAATTTATTTAAGGTCATATGTTATAATTTTCCGTCGCCATAATCGAGTCAGTAGTTTCTCCCTTTCTCACTGTCTTTAACACAGTTTGTCCATCGTTTGTTTGGGCTTAATTCTATCTAGATTTATCGTTGTTTGATCTGTTTTAAATGCTAGTGTATAGAGAAACATAGTGTACGTAGTACGAATCACATATAATCAAGTATGTCGTTATATTTGCTTTTATACTATTCTTACTTGGACTATTGCCATTCCTTATAATCTGTATACACGCTGTCTCAGCTTCTTCAATTGTTATATAAAATTTCTCATAGTTCATACTGTGTATAAAAACTTGTCCTAAGTTTTTTAAAATCCAAATAAATGTCACGAGTATAAAAAAGGGCGGGGTCTGTAAAAAGAAATATATATATATATATATATATACAAGCTGTTGGTGCAAAAATGGTTGAATATTAAAAAAAAAGTTCCGGTTTTTTTTTAATAATCAACCAATTCCGGAGGAATGTCTATATTAATATATACGTTTCGGATCAATGGTCCCAATTCAATCTACCTACTCCAATCATTGGTTATTATACACAGGCGAGCTTAAATTATAGTTGAATTTTCTTATAGCAATCCTAAATGTAATTGAATAATCAAACTTCTGAGTTAACAAAAAAAAAAGATACGGCCGTTTATGAAAAAAGTACATTTCGACAATCTCGAGGAAATCAAAATTTATAGGATACTTCCCGTTGACCCTGAATCCTGAAATTTGACATAAAGCATGGTCTTGTAGCAGAAGTATAGGAATAAATCTGAAAACTGTAAATTTGTGGTTACGTCACAATTTATTTCTTTTTGCTATTCGGATAAATCTTCCGAGACTCCATTTCGGGAATTAAACTATTTACATAGGTAAGTTTGTACGGAACCCTCAGGGCGCGAGTTCAACTCGCATTTGCCCTGTTTCTTTTTTCTAGATAATCAAAAAACATTGAAATGATGAACAAATATTTAAAAAAGAGTTTAAACTTTGGATGGATACTGTGACTTTTAAGATTACGACACTATGGAAGAAAAATATGCACTGCGCAAATTCCAAATGAAATGGGATAACGGCAGGAGGGTGACGAAAGAATTTAAAATAAATTATGTTATCTAAAAAAATTTTTTACAAATATATTATAACCGACTTCACTAAAAAAACACTAAAAGGATCAAAATAACTAATTTCGGAAGTCGGTGTTTCTCGGTATTATTTGTATCTTATTTAACACCGACTTCCGAAATTAAAATTATTTTGATCCTTTTAGTGTTTTTTTTAGTCGGTTATATTTTTTTTTTGTAAAAAGTTTTTTATTTCACACTTTTTAGTTGCGATACACTTATAAACAGACATCATGTTACTTTTTGACTGTAAATGCTTAAGTTCTCGATGAAAATACCAAAATCACTATATGGTTGCCCATAATATTTGAGGAGTTCCCTCGATTTCGCCAAGATGCCATCATCAGATCCCGACTTGGTGACTATGGGACCATTTGGGAAGTATACCCTTTCCAACAAATAAATAATTTTTCAAATCGGTTGGCAAGCGACGAAGTTATGCGCGAACAAACATAAAAAAAAATACAAGCATACGAATTGAGAACCTCCTCCTTTTTTAGAAGTCGGTTCACAATTGCAACTCGACAAACACATCTTACAGATGAGTATTTTTTATACAAACTAGAAAATAAACAATACTTACCCTAATTCCTAATAATGCAAATCGTTTGAAAGTAAAAATTGCAATATAAGTTAAAAACAAACTGTAGTAAAATGCCTCTACTATGTGACAAAATATCTGAAACAAATTAACATTTAATTTTGTAATGCCTAAAGTTTTAAAGTGATGGGAGAGGATACGTACAGTAATATTAAATCATTATTTTTTGTTACTAATGTTTTTAGTCTGGCATCTGATTATGCTAAGCTAATTAGTATATAGGAGTGGGTGCTACATGGTGCAGTGGTGGCCGAGTGGTAACGGCCCTGACTGAGCAGTGGTGGCCGAGTGGTAACGGCCCTGACTTACGAGTTGTAGGTCGCGGGTTCAAACCCAGCCAGGCGCATTACTTTGTGTAATTTATTTCATCACCACTGCTCTCAAAAAGGTGAAGGAAAACATCGTGAGGAAACCGGCATGTCCTAGAACCAAAAATTCGAAGACATGTGACATCCACCAATCCGCACTAGGCCCGCGTGGTGGATTACGGCCCATTCCCTCTCCTAGAGAGGAGGCCTGAGTCCCAACAGTGGGAACATTATAAGGCCGACTATGCTATGCTATGCTACATGGTTGTTTATCATGAGTTTGATTTTGTCCATGTTCATTTTAAGTCCGACTCTTTCGTAAGCTCTACTGAGATCATTGAGCATTGTGCTGAGCTCCTCCGTAATTGTAAACTACCACTTCATTAGCAAACCGAAGGTGAGTGATGTACTCACTATTGACATTAATGCCTAGCCCCCTCCAGTCCAGATCTTTGAAGATATCCTCCATTGCAGCCGTGAACAGTTTCGGAGAAAAGACGTCTCCCTGCCTCACACCCCGCTACAGGAGGATAGGTTTCGAGGCCTGGTCCAAAAGTTGGACTGACATAGTGGCGTTTTCGTACAAACACTTCAACTAGTAGTAGATAGTCAATCTGGCACCGTTGGAGAGACTGCGACACAGACTTAGGCTAAGTCTCGATCGAATCAAAGGCTTTCTCGTAGCCCACAAACGCTAAACAGAGAGGCAGATTATACTCCTCGGTCTTCTGTATAACCTGCTGTAGCGTATGTATGTGGTCTACGGTGCTGAAGCCTTTTCGGAATCCGGCTTGTTCGGGAGGCTAGAAGTCGGATCTGCGCTCGAGACGGTTCGTGATGACTCTGGAAAACAGCTTGTAGACATGGCTCAGAAGTGACACATCTCACTTCTGAGCAAGGCTTTATAGCTCTTCTTAAAGAAGAGTACCACCATACCACTCCTCCATGCCTGTAGTGCTTTTTCCTCGAGTATGATGGAATCAAACAGCTTTTAAAGGGTCTTAAGGATCGGTTTTCCAGCCTCGTCTTTCATTTTTCGGAGTGAAAAGTGACGGAGAATAGAAAAGAATAGAATAAAATAAACTAAGAGACACTGAGACTGCGTTTTAGGGACTTAAATATTCGTTTATTGAGATACCGATATCTGCACGCATCGTCTGAAGACCGCAGAATTATCTCAAGCCTCTCCTTCATAAGCTCGAGAGTTTGATCAGGGAGCAAGAGGCTCCCTCTCTCGGCTTGTTCTTGTTTGTACGAGTCTTAAAGAACTTAGACCCGACCGAAAGGATAGTTTCCTCGAACCCATCGATGTATTCGTCCACGGAGCTATCTAAGCACTCGAAACGATTTTAAAGTTCGAGCTGAAAGCTCTCGGACTTTTGGATTTGGATCTGTGCTGAACGGAGAGTAGACTTCATCAGTCGAGATCTTTCAAGCTTGAAATTGATATTCAAAGTGCCTTTTACCACACCATGATCACTTCCAGTTTTCACGGCATTGATCACAGAGACATCATTGAATATTTGCTTCTTTATCAACATGATCTCATTTTTAGTTGCACCATCAGGGTTTTTTTTTGGCTGGTCCATTTCTTATGCTCACACTTTCTGAAGAAGGAGAAGAAAGAGTTCATCATGTAGCCTCCTCGCCAGCACAACCGCTGGAGTCGCCGGGCACTTGAGGCCTGCCTCTTATCGTTCTATCCATTAGGGGAGTTTGGACCATAACCCGCCACTCTGGTCCAGTGCGTGTTGGCAGGTAGCCATAGCCTCGTTCGTTTGTCAGCAGGGTGTAGCACGTGCAGGCGAGGTTGGCTTGAGTCCTGATAGATGTTGATTGGGAACCCGTATACACCCACTATCAAGATCGGATACTCTACACTCAAAGTTGTGGACAAATATGTTTACCTCGGACAGACAGTCCAGTTAGGTAGATCTAATTTCGAGAAAGAAATCGACCGTATTCTGTATCCTATAATCCGAATCTGTTGAGCGGCGTTCGGGAAGCTGCGCGGTATCTTCTCATCCAACATACCACAGTATCGCAAGACGAAAGTCTATTACCAGCGCGTGTTGCCAATGATGACATATCTAGCTCCGAAATATGGTCGCTCACAATGGGCCTCATCAGAAGGCTTAAAGTCAGCCCAAAGGACAATGGACAGGACTCAGAGTTTCCTTGCATGATCGAATTAGGAATGGAGATATCGGCAGGAGAACCAAGGTTGCCGATATAGCACGAAGAATCGCCAAACTTTAGTGGCAATGGGCAGGGCACATTGATTGCAGATAAGATGGCCATTGGGGCCGAAAGGTTCTGGAGTGATGACCACGTACCGGAAGACGCAGTGTTAAAAGGCCTCCTACCCTGTGGACCGAGGACCTGGTAAGGGTTGCAAGAATCCGATGGATGAGACGCACGGGACCATTTATGGTGGCGACACTTGGGGAAGCTTATGCCCAACAGTGGACATCTTTCGGCTGATGAATGAAACAATAACAATATGCTAATTCATCATCATTATCATTTAATGATGATGAATTAGCATATTGTTATTGTTTGTTTATTCTTTGATTTTTCAACTTACCAAAAAATTGAATATATTGTTATTCAGATTATACGCATTTATAATATGTTGGTACGTCTTGAGCAATTGTATACATTGTTCTGTGTGCTCTTGCCCGTTACTCATCATTAGAACATATTTTATCCATTCCTTGAGATATTGTTTTAACAATATTATTACTCTTATGGAAATCATATAGTTTAAATCAAATATGATAAACATGGCGTCACAAAAACTGTCAAGGAATATCTCACCGTAACTTGAGTTCGAATACAAAACACTAAAAGAAGCAATAATGCATAAATTGTAACAAATAGTAGTTCCCAGCGAGATCCAGTTCCAAATGATAAAGCTTTGGGTACTTTTACTGAAATTAATACTCCCATGGATCGCTTGGATCTTTAAAATAAGACGGACGTTATTGTGTTTGTGAACAACATCCAATATGTATAATATCACAAAAAATATTGTTGATAACATGTAATAAACTGCACAAAGAAATGTAATGATATCGTTTTCAGATCGTTTCATTCTTTCATCCGTCATGTTAACAGTAATCATTCTATATAAACACAACCCACTCATGAATAAAGTGAAACAGAATGATATTAATTGAGACTTCTTGCTTTTTGGGTAAATATGATTATTATGTATGTAATATTTTGTAGAGAAAAATAATTGAAGTACACAAATGAAAGATTTTGCTATTCTTTGAACTTCATTTTCAAGTCGGTTATTGGGTAGTACTTGGAATGAGGACTTTGGAACAATTTGACGTTTTTTAAGCATTGCTGTATCTTCAACTGGTCGGTGCTTAATGACTTATGTCTGACTTTTGAATAATGTTAAATCAATTGGATTTTAGTATGTACATAATGTACTGATAACTACACACATCAAAAGTGTCTAGGGGTCAAGCTCGTTTTTAAGTATTACCATAATCAAAATAAGTGCTATTAAGTTTTTTGATCACTATTGATGCTATATGGGGTGTTTCACTATTTTAATAAAGAAGATTGTTTAAATTTTTATTATGAGTAAATAAAAAATGCATTGTTTATTAGGATTTCTATAAAACTGTGAAATAAGGGTTTTGTAAAAATTCATTACTATTTCTACATAAAAATTGTTATTTTTTTTTATATATATCCAGAGGGATATGCTATCACATCACGGGCAGAGTGGCCGAGTGACTATTGGTTGAGAGATATTGAGAGACTATTAATTATTTCTATAATAAACATCTTTTTTTTTTGCCTTTTTTTGGTCATTTAATTGACGTAATAAACATTAATTTTTTAACGTACCATATGTCACGTTTAAAAATATATTTTTGTAGCGTATGGTACGTTGAATATTCAAAAATTATGTATTAAAGTAATAGGTCAAATCTGGAACACTAGATTTGGTAAATATTGATTTGATATAATTTTTTTTTTACTAAAAATTACTTGATCCCTAGACATTTTTGATGTGTGTACAGTTCCATTAAACAAAGGAAATGTAACTGGTATCAGAAAATGATTAACAGAGTATACATTTGTTCAACTTCTAGATTATGTTACTGTTTTAAGAACAAGTTTATAAATACAATGTTTCAATCTTTTTGCCGAAAAAATGTTTTCTTGCAGGTAAAACCTTTTATGAAAAATAGCGAACCTTATATTTGGAAATACATATATTACAATTTATTTAATAAACGGACAAGTGATGGAGAGTGTGCGCGGGAACTGCATGACTTGATTCCGCCATCTCCTTTCTACCATCGGACAACCCGACGAACGGCGAGTATCCACCCTTACGTTGTTGAAACTTCAACGGTCCGGACTAAGCGTTTCGCTTTGTCGTTTATACCGCGTACATCGAAGGACTGGAACAATTTGCCTGCTGGGGTGTTCCCGTCCAACTATAATTTAGGTGTCTTCAAGGCTAGAGTGAATAGGCCCTTAATAAACTAGTGCGCCTGACCATCAATGATTGCATCTCCGCTTACCATCAGGTGGGATCGCAGTCAAGCAGTGGTTTATATCATTTAAAAAAAAAAGTTCAGGACTTGCAGGATTTTCAGTTCAGTATCATTTACACCCCTCGTTTTACACATATACGCAGTCACCGAAACCTATGGAAAGATGATGATGATAGCTGACAAGCTCCACTGTCCTTATATAAAGTGCTGCAGTGACTTGCATGTTACCTGAAGTCATCGGTTGTAATTTTAACTGTGTGTGTGAAATATTGAAGTGTTCTTTTTTTGCTGGTGTTATGTTCTATGTTATGAGTAATTATGACTTTTAGTTACTTGAACAAATAAATGTTATTATTGTTATAGGAAAGTACGAAACGTCAGCGACTTTCTTAACTTCTTTATGTATAAATATTTCTAATATAGCTTTATGTGGAATTCCCTTTTTAGCTGGGTTTTATTTTTAGAATTTAATTTTAGAGTTAGTAAGATTTAGAAATTTAAATTTAAGATTTTTTTATTATTATTTTTCCACAGGATTGTCTATATTTAATACTTTTGTTTAGTAATATATTTAAAAGTGAATGATTACAATTTATTAAGAATTTATAATTTATATGATGAGGATTATGTTATATTAAAAATAATGTTAGTTTTATTATTTATAAGAGATATTAGAGGAAGATTTTTAAGATGATTAATTTTTTCTTATCCTTATATGATTTATTTACCTTTTAATTTAAAAATAATAGTTATTTATGTTAGTTTGATTGGGGTATTTTTAGGTTATTTAGTAAGAAATATAGGAATTTATTCTGTAAATAAATTTATTATAACTTATAATTTAAGAAGTTTTTTATGTATAATATGATTTATATAATATAATAATATGATCTTATAGGAAAGTAAGAAACGTCAGCGACTCAGCTAATCTCCTTTACCGTTTCATCAACTCCAACTCCAGTTTCATTCCCAATACGAGAACTCCCGTTTGGTATACATGTAATCCTTTCATCTTTTTTAACAGCTTTTCTCATTTATACTCAACACCTTTCATTTTACATACCCTTCATTTACCAAACCTAATAATTAATCATAATCATTCATTACTTTTTTTCTTCACTTGGCAGCTTAGTCATAACATAGCTGCTGTCTATCTGATATCATCTGTCTAGACATATTATAATAGTACTTACAGTATAATTGCTGTTATATCTTTAGAAGTATATAATATATCATACACTTTATATAATCAACTCATAATAGTGAATTTTATGAAAAGTTTTCTCTTCTTAGGTATAGTATTGAAAAGAGAGCATTTCATGCGTACGACGAATACATTAAACGCATTAAGGCATTAAGTCCGCCTGTGTACAATGTTTCATTAGTGCATAAAGTTTTAAATAAATAAATAAACGCATTCAAATCAAACTTCGTCGTGACCCCCGTATCTTCTGGCAGCATATAAATAGTTTTAAAATTAGGGGAGGCTTCGAACCCAAGGTTAAGTATAATGGGGTGGAGCATGTTGGTAAAAATACGGCAAAGGCTTTTTACAAATTTTTTTGCAAGCGTTTTTTGCCCGATATTCCCCTTCTTGATTACAAAAATCAAAACAACACCTTCACAATAAAGACTCAAAACTTGTGCATATTGAAAAAATAGAATTACAAAATTTAGAATTAGCTATCAATAAACTAAAACCAAATACTGCTGTAGGTCCAGACAAAATTCCTTCATACTTTTGAAGGGATGTATAGAATACATTATTTTGGTAGGAGATAAGCAGCATCACTAGAACTCCTTACTAATCATATCTATACTAGCATATCTCCGGATATCTATGATAGGAGCTCAGCAGGTTCGAAGCCTACTGGGGCCAAGGGTCTGATCCTGAAAGGAAGACTCGGCCCTGGTACGAAAGGGATCGAAGAAACAGGAGTGGGATTTTAGTCTCTTTGAGGAGCGCGTGGATCAATACACGCTGTAAACGACTGGGACTTGGTCCGTTCAATTACTGGACTGCCGGACGGCGAATCATCCATTGCTCGACGTCTGCAACATAAGTCAGTTTTATCTGTTCAAAATTCAATTCCAAACATTTTTATCACTTTTAACAACATTTGTTAAAATATACTTACTTATCTATTTTAATGTGTGCGTGGATTTTCTTCCATTTTATGGAGCGTACCTTCTGTGCCTGTCTCTTATGTGGCATCTGGAAGATACGAGAGATAATCTTCGGAAACTATTCCCTTTCTATTAAGGAATTAATTAAAGATGGACCTTTTAAGGTCACTTTTGAGTGGTGTCGTTGCTAAGTTTTTAATGAATATCGTAATTAAAATAACTTTGTGGACAGTTCACGTTTCCACGAGGCTGTGAATTTAAAGCTGGGTGTAGAATATGGCTTTTGTGATTTAACAAAATATAACGCTCCATGGGTAGTTCGAAAGGGAACCCCCAGATCCTAGGACGTAGCCCACGTGGTGGATTACGGCCCATTCCTTCTCCTAGAGAGAGGATGCCTGGGTCTCAGCAGAGGGAACATTAAAAGGCTGATTATGTATCTGATCTAAATTTTTTGTCTGGGCTAATTTTATAATAAAACTTACCGTTATGCTGAAAATGCAAACACGTTTTTGTGACCTTTGACCCCGAGTATATTTTTTCCAGGTGTCGGATCGTTGAAGATCTTTTAGATTTCATTTATGATGGTGTTTTGAACAATCCTACCAATTTTCAGCTAGGTGCGAATTATTGTAACCTTTCCCCTATTTTTTGGTCTAATTTGACTGGACTTTAAGGAGATAATGCAGTACAGGCGATCCCTAGGGAGTAATGAGATTTGAATTTGGAACGTCAAAAACTATTATTTAAAAAAAAACACATTAGTGAATCAAAGTTTATGTGCTTCAAACAAGTTAAATCAAAAATCAAACTGGCCACTTAAAAAAATGAATAAAAATAAAAAAGTAAAGAAAGAGCAAGAGCAATAAAGCTATAGAATCTTAGAGATGTTTTTTTGGGCGGGAAAATCATCTAATGACATGGACGCGTAGCTTCATAGACGCGTAGTCGTCATTATACGCTTGGTGTACGCCTGCTCACAGCTTTTTTTTCGGTGATTGATTTAATGACTTACCCAGCTCTTTGGCGGACCGGGAGATAGTGTCAGACTTTTACTGACTAAAAACCCTCTCCTGTTTCTTTTTTGCCATTGTTCTAGGGCCCCGGGGATCTCTTTCGCATCACCCATGGCCCCAATCTTAGTTTAGTGAATTTCTTTAACTGTGAATCGCCTCTAGTTTTGTCTAATAGGGCGCCTCCTCGCCTGCCTATTGCCATAAACCGCATAAATCCAGGCAGTCAAAACTACTGGAATATTCTTGAGGTAATAAAAAATAATGAAAACGTTCAAAGTTTATTACAGCGGGTACAGAAGCACTTGAGTTTCCGAGGTTAACGAAGCAGTCCAATACTCAATTATATAATTTCCAAGTTGATCTTAAGGCCCTGGCTCACGTTTAGTGCCATAAAACAGTAGTTTTCTTCAGAAAATCACTGTTTTATAGGAAGGAGGCCGCACGCGTGAAGCAATGGTCCTCACACCCCAGCTGCCACCGGGATTCCGATCCCGATTTCCGGCCACCGTAAGTGCGGTCTTGCGGACGGCGAGCAATGGGTAGCTCACCGTCTGATCGTCTGGTAACCGTCCGGACCGAGCTCAAGTCCACGCGCGTCTCAAGGGGATGTCAGCAAACCGTAGGGGCCCAGCAGTGTCGAAGCCTACTGGGGCCAAGGGTCCGCTTCTGAAGGAAAGACTCGGCCCTGGTACGAAAAACAACGAAGGAACAGGAGTAGGTTTTTAGTCAGTAAAAGTTTGACATTATCTCCTACTCCGCCCAAGAGCGTGGGATGTCATTGGATGATTTTCCCACCGAAAAAAGTATCTACTCCTTGGTATCAGTGATCTTTATTAGAAGTAAGGTTAAGTGTTATTCAGAATGTACATAGCATATGTAAATCAATCAATATTTCGCAAAGAAAATGGTTGAAAAGGTCAGCGGCTCTATGTGGCAGTACGAGTATATGTGCCTCACCGGCCATCTGATGTTCAAGGGACTACACGTCTTAAATAAAATTGGTAAAATAAAACTTAAATAAAAAATACAACTGTGTCGGAAAGGATTGTAAGGAATGATCTTATTTTTTAAATTTTTGATGGCACGTTTGGTGCAGTGGTTGTGTAACAGGCTACTGAGCTGTGTGTCACCGGTTTGATTTCCGCACGGAATGAATATCTGTATAATCTACTAACTGACCTATGAAAACGGCTCAATTCCAAAATTGAGTTACGAAGATTTTTCCGAATCGCAAAAAAAAAATGCTTTTTTTTGTAACGTAACTACAAATGTACTGTTTTCAGATTTTTTCCTATACCTACTTGTGTTATAAAACCTTGCTTCATGCCAAATTTCAGCATTCTAGGTCAACGGGAAGTACCCTATGAATTTTGATTCCCTTGAGATTGTTGAAATACAAGTTTTTTGCGACATAAACGGCCGTATCTTTTTTTTCCGTTGATTCAGATGTTTGATTTTTTCACAGCTTCAAGGGACCGCAGATCTGAGTATATGATGTTGAATTTTAACTCGATAGCTCCACACGTTTTTGAGATGAAGGGCCTTGACAGAAAGACGTACAGACGGACAACAAAGTGATCCTATAAGGGTTCCGTAAGCAGTCAGAGATTAAGCATTTCCATACAACGTGGCAATGCCGCCAGCCTTTTGGGCACACTTCCTGTCGACAGCGATGCGGAGGAGTTTTATGACGCCATATATTAGCTAGTAGTTTTTGATTTTAGTGTATACATAGTTTTAATTAGTTAATTGTTTTATGTATTTCTTTATCTATTAATTAAATTATAACTTTATCATCATCATCATAATTTCAGCTGATAGACGTCCACTGCTGGACATAGGCCTCCCCCAAATGTCGCCACAAAGAACGGTCCTGTGCGTCTCGCATCCATCGGATTCCCGCAACCTTCACCAGGTCATCGGTCCGCCTTGTAGGGGGCCTTCCAACATTGCGTCTTCCGGTACGCGGTCGCCACTCCAGAACCTTTCGGCCCCAAAGGCCATCCGTTCTGCGAGCAATGTGTCCTGCCCATTGCCACTTAAGTTTGGCGATTCTTTGTGCTATGTCGGCAACCTTGCCTTGTTAAATTATAACTTAACTGAGTTCAAAAAAAATAATAATATAGAAACCAAAATTTTCTTACAAACGTGTGTACAGACAATTAGGAGTTTTTCAAGGTCATTCAAGTTGTACAGACGTATGTACAATCGGCGGTCGAGGGGAGGAATGGAACAGGATTTAAAAAATTGTATGGAGAAACTTCTTTTCAACGCAGGCAAAGCCGCTGGAAGAAGGTAGTCTATAATAACACTATAAGAATTGCTCATCTTTAGTATCAGAACTATTAAAATACCTGACGTTGTACAACCTATAATTAATTACAAACACGTGTTTGGCTGTATAGTAAAATCTTGTTCAAGTACCTACGCTGGCATCTGAATAATTCTGGTTCAGACAATGGATTAGATAATATCCCGTTGAAGATAAGCTTAGGAGACACAAAGCATAATGTTCATGAATTTGTATCATATAGGTACGTGTAGACACAAAACAGATGGGCACAGAAGTCAATCTCATGTATGTAGTTCGCGATCTCTCGCGCCGGGCCTTGATACAGGCCATGGTCCGGAGCGAGGAGGAGTGGCAAGCGGTTGCCTCCTTCTGCGAAGCAGTAATGCTAGCAAAGGAGGCGGCCGATCGCGTGAGGCAAAGGTCCTTACGCTCAAACCGCCGCCGGGATTCCGATCCCGATTTCCGGCCACCGTAGGCGCGGGCTTGCAGACGCCGAGCAATGGGTGACTCGCCGTCTGACCGTCCGGTAACCGTCCGGACCGAGCCCAAGTCGTCGACGGCGCGGTTTGTTCCACGCGCGCCTCAAGGAGATGTCAGCAAATCGTAGGGGCCCAGCAGGGTCGAAGCCTACTGGGGCCACGGGTAGTGTGAAAGCGGAACCCGGGGCCCTGGGACGAAGGCAACGAAGGAACAGGAGTGGGTTTTTAGTCAGTAAGAGTCTGACACTATCTCCCGCTCCGCCCAAGAGCGGGGATGTCATTAGGATGATTTTCCCACTCAATAAAAAAAAAAAAAAATGTATGTAGTTCACTTTTTAAAACTACGCTTGGCGGTCGTGCTAGGATCGGCGCCGCTCTATCCGAGAGCGTCGGACGCGGGCATAAATACTTTTACGCCTCAACGAGATGCCAACAAATCGTAGGGGCCCAGCAGGGTCGAAGCCTACTGGGGCCACGGGTAGTGTGAAAGCGAAACCCGGGGCCCTGGGACGAAGGCAACGAAGGAACAGGAGTGGGTTTTTAGTCAGTAAAAGTCTGACACTATCTCTCGCTCCGCCCAAGAGCGGGATTTGTCATAAGATGATTTTTCCACCCAATAAAAAAAAAAAATATTACATGGCCACAAAGTCATGTTCGCTTTCTCTGTGTGAGGCCAGAAACCGGCGCTTACCTACCTACTTAACTGTTCTGTGTTACGTCAAAACGAACCATCGAAGTAAAAGCAAATATAGACACCGGCACGGATCTTGAGCGATGACTTCTACAGTTCTACTTGCGCAGAAGCATGTAGAAGTGAAATATCGGGTCTCTTTAGTGGTATGAAAAGAGACGCGGGGGCGGGGAGTACAATCCTTGTACAGTGATTGGCTCGCCGATGTGTACGATGCGCAAAGCGATCCCCGCTCTTTCGCCGAGCGCTCAAGATTCGTGCCGCTATCTGTACCTACTTACCTCTCTAAAACAACTGGTAGCTTAAAAAACCATAATTCACCATTTAATGTTGAATATAAACAACCGTACACTGAACACTTATAATAACTTTTTTTTGTTGCTCCATTATTGCACAAAAGCAAATCACAAACGCGTGTTTCAAGCGAATGCCACTCGCGCTCGCATTGGTTTTTACCGATATGCGCTATCGTGTCCATGCGGTGTCTGTCTGTCAAAGTCAAAGTCAAAGCGTTTATTACGAACTAAGTGTTTACAATGTTGTTATTGTATCATGTCAATACTTTTGACTTAGCAGCCTTTTACAAGCATTGCAATTTTAATTTATCCTAATTAACATACAATAAAAATTACGATTCTCCTTTATTCACTATAAACACATATTAATTACATTTTTAAATATTTTTCTTAAACAAATTGATACAAAAAAAAACATTTAAAAATATAAAAAATAGTACCCCACCGGCATCGGGAACAGGGTCCAAGCTACCGGCGGTCAGGGCTCCAGAGAAAGGAACCTCCTAACAATACGAGCCGTGTCCAGGAGTACCGCTTTCTGAATCAAGCCTAACACGAGCCTCCTAAGATGTTGATCGAGGCTCTTGGCTATAACAATAAACATTATTATTATTTAATCATTATATTATCAATTTATTCCAGTAATTACACTTATGTCAAAAAAAAAAACATGTTAATAATAATGAATTTAATATAATTATGATGTCAAATACTACCAATCAATTGAGAAATTAAAGAAAAAAAAAATTATTGTCAATAATAATGAATTTCATATACAATAATAATAATTTAGTTGAGAAATTACAGTAATGTCAAAAAAAAAATTAATGTCAATAATAATGAATTTCGTACACAACTAGCAAACCCGGCGAACTCCGTTTCGCCACTTAAAATGATTTTCCTGCTTATCTGTTGAAATTTTTCCTGAATTTTCTTTTATTATAAACCTCACGGAGCCCGAGACCTTTCCAACGAATGCAAAACCGTGGAAATCGGTTCGTGCGTTCTGGAGTTATAGCGTCAGGAAGGAAAACCCGACTTATTTTTATATAGTAATAATAATAGTTTAATTGAGAAATTACAGTTATGTCAAAAAGTTGCTCGAGCGCGCTTTGTATGTAGATTGACTTCTGTACCTATCTCTTTTGTGGTGTAGACGTACGGAATTTATGTATTCTTAGTCAGAAACTGAAGTTCTCGAGGAATTTATATATAGATGTTGTTTGAGCTACCGATTATATAAGGCTTCGAAGTTATGATTGAGCGCTTAAGTAAGATAAGAAATCGATGCGCGTTTGTTTTTATATATTTACTAGATTCTGTCAGTGGCTTCGCTCCCGTGAAAGAAGAAAATAATTAGATATATCACACAGTTGAAAGGTAAAATCTACAAGTCCGTAATAAGGCCTGTCATACTGTATGGATCAAAATGTTGGGCTGTGAAAAAGACGGATGAAAAAAGATTGCACGTAGCGGAGATGAGAATGTTAAGATGAATGTGTGGTGTGACGAGAATGGATAAAGTGAGAAATGAATATATTAGGGGAAGTTTGAAAGTGGCGCCAGTGATTGAAAAGTTGAAAGGGAATCGTTTGTCTTGGTATGGTCATGTGAAGGAGGGATGAAACGCATGTTACTAAAAGAGTTATGAGTTTACATGTGGATGGATGGAGAGGGAGAGGGAGACAAAAGAAAAGATGGATGGATTGTGTAAAGAGTGATATGAAAGAAAAGGAAGTTAGTGATAGCATGACGAGTGACAGGGCAGAATGGAAAAAAAAAACGTGTTGTGCCGACCCCAAATAATACGGGACAAGGGCAGGATGATGATGACACAGTCGCAAAGGAGTATTCCGCTGCGCTCGTGAAAGAATTTTTAAAATCGGCCAGTAATTTTTGAGTTTATTCAATACAAACAAAAATGCAAATTTTTGCTTTTTATTTTATAATATTACTAGCTTCTGCCAGTGGTTCCACGCGCGTGTGAGTCTGTTGCTCCATATAAACTTTGAATCCTTGTTTCATCGCCTTAAGGGGTGAATTTCGGAAAATCCATTCGTAGCGGATGTATACACCATATAAGGAATTTACCTGCCAAATTTTAAGTTTGTTGGTGTTATAGTTTCTAAGATTTCGTGGTTAATCAGTGAGTGGTATTTCGCTTTTATATATATAGATATAGTAAGAACAGAAGTATAGATTTATAATTGGAATATGAACCGCGTAGAAGTCAACGGTTTCAACTATTTAAAACGTGCAGTAACAGTGCTTATAAACATTTTTTTTATTCTTGATAGGTTCGCGCTTGGCCGCTATCTCACCTGATGGAAAGCGACGATGCGGTCGACGATAGAACGCGCTTACCTAGAAGAAACCTATTCACTCTTGACTTAAAGATTTTATTACAAATTAAAATTATCTCAACTCAGGTTCCCAAGATAGAGGTTCTACCTAGTTTGGGGACTACCATCCAAATATATGTATAATTACTAACTAATTAGTAATTATACGGACACTATTTTTAACAGACAATATTAATCAATAGGTTTTAAGGTGTTCGATATTTATTGTAACAATGAACAATAAACATTCTCGTTCTCGTTGTCGTTCTCGTTCTCGTTCTCGTTCTCGTTCTCGTTCTCCTTCTCCTCATTCTCATTCTTATTCTTATTATTTCGACACTCTCAGGGGAATCAAAATCCTTGGCTAGGAAGGCAGAGCTGTTTTAGACCTCACCTATCGCTTACCATAAGAAGATATTGAAATCAAGGGTACTAAGTCTTATTACGAATCTGAGACCATAGAATTAATATGAGGCTATCGAATAACTTATACTGGACCGGGAGCTTACTTCAAAAAAAAGTAGAAAGGTAAAAAAAAAATCACACAGAAACATTCACGTGTACAGCTAGTCTTAAAAGCCAAGAACACACAGTTGACAGATATGAATAAGAATGAACAACATTATAACTATGCTAATACCTGCTGATTTAAAACATTGCCTTCATATTTATGCACACAGGCATTGCGTCTTTGCGTCTTCGCGTCTTCGCGTCTTCGCGATTCTTGTAGTGTGTGATCTGTTTTATAAGATGTTGCTGTGTTTAATTTCTTTTGAAGTGTTGTTTATGCAGGTGCAGTTGCTGAAGTCAATTATTTGTCTAAACATTCATTTATTTTTGGTTTCTGAGTATTAGGGTTCTTGTATTCGGCAAGCTTTTTTATTGTATAAGCATGCAAGTTTGCACATGGCACGGCAAAGCTACTAGTCGAAACAACGACCAGCTCCCCTAGCCAAGTTACAATCGTATCGTTCGCGCCGAACGCCTCGAGTAGGCCATGTCTCCGATTCCTTTGTTCTGATGTCATCACAACGCTCAGCCACGTGGTCAGAACTAAGGAATCAGTGGCGTGGCCTACTCGAGGCGTTCGGCGCGTCAGGCCTCCTCTCTAGGAGAGGGAATGGGCCGTAATCCACCACGCGGGCCCGGTGCGGGTTGGTGAATGTCACATGTCTTCGAATTTTTGGTTCTAGGACATGCCGGTTTCCTCACGATGTTTTCCTTTACCGTTTTGAGAGCAGTGGTGATGAAATAAATTACACAAAGTAATGCGCCTGGCTGGGTTTGAACCCGCGACCTACAGCTTGTAAGTCGGAGCCATTACCACTCGGCCACCATTGCTCGTCAAATAAATTTTATGATTTATAAATTTATTTATTATTTTTATCTACATCAGAATATACTTACAATCACACTAATATTATAAAGCCGAATGTTTGTGTATTTTTATGTTTGATACTCCTTCATGCTCAATCCTGATGCATTCGAATGAAAGCCACATACCGCATTTTTTTTTTAAATTTTATTATGAACTAAGTAATAAAAATTATAAACAACGTTTATAATATAAATTGCTCAATCGACTGACATCATCATCATCATCTTCCTGCCCTTGTCCCGTGTTATTTGGGGTCGGTGCAACACTTTTTTTTTCTTTCACTGTGCCCTGTCACTCGTCATGCTATCACTAACTTCCTTTTCTTTCATATCACTCTTCACATAATCCATCCGTCTTTTCTTTGGTCTCCCTCTCCCTCTCCATCCATCCACAATTGCTCAATCGACTGACATTGAGCAATTTATATTTTATAACGTAGTTTTACGTATTTGAATATAAAAAAAGACTTAGGGGTGTTTACGTATAGTGTCGAGATGACAATGTTCGAGTAGACTTAACGTCTTAAATAGGTTTTGTTTAAAGTGCGGCGTAAACTTCTCAATTTATTTATGTAAATTTTCTCTGGGGCTTACCCTCTTAAGCGCTAAAATCTAGACATTGGTAGTCCCAATATATCATTAAAGTTTTAATACTATCTCAGTTTTGGTTACAAAACTAGGACTTAAGTCTTTAGGCTTCATGAATCTTTACTTCACGTAAGAACATGGTATCATAGTTCACATACATGAGATTCATAAAGTTAAACAACTGCCGTATAATGACGAAGCATGCAATACATCTTTTTTTTAGCTAGGAAGTCATCCAATGAATTCTCCCACTTTAGGAAAGAGCGAGACGGCGTGTCAAAATTATACTGACTAAAACCCACGCCTATGTTCCTTCTATGCCTTGCGTTCCAGGATTCCAGGTTTTCCTTTGAGAAGCAAACCCATGGCCCCAGTAGGCTTCGACCCTGCATGGCCCCTACGGTTTTGGTGACATTTCCTTGAGGCGTGCGTTGAACACTACGCGCCTTCGATGACTTGGGCTCGGTCCGGTCACCGATTGTTGGCTATCCGCAAGCCCGCGCCTACGGTGGCTGGAAATCGGGATCGGTCTCCCGACGGCTAGGGCGTCATGGGCGTACCCTCGCGCGTACGGCCGCCTCCTCCCTAGCTTCGACCCTGCTGGGCCCGACGGTTTTGCTGACATCTCCTTGAGGTGCGCACGGAACACTACGATCTGTTGACTCGAGCCCGGTCTTATTAAAATAATAAAATTACATATTTTGAAAAATTCTTAATTAATTTTGATGGCGTCAATAAAATTTTTCTGTCGGCGTGCGTAAATACCAATACGTCGATTACCATATTATTTTTCTATAATTAAAACACTAAATACTTAAAAAATAAAAACACCAACGTGAATTTAAGTAAAATTATGATTATCTAAGCTTAAAATATTATGATTGTAACATAATTTCCTAATTCCTTTATTCCAGTTGCATGTTTTATTTTGTAAACAGAGTTATGTAAAAATGTAGCAGAAAACAGCTGAAAAAAAAGAGAGTCGTCTCAAGACAGAAATAAAATAAGTTAACTTTTGTATTACCTCTGGGAAATTGACGGCGATTAGAAAGAAAAACGTCAGTTTGAACGACATTCAGTATTCTTGGTCTCCATGATATTGGAAAAAACCCTGGAAACAAAAAAAAACCAAATGATAGACAACGTAAACAACGTTTTTGCCACTATTTCATTTTGAAGTTAGATTTTAGGGGTGTATAATATTTCTTTTAGATTATCGAGTTGTAATTTTGTTTATTATATAGTAGAATGATATGAAGATATCCGCAGGAGAACCAAGGTCGCCGACATAGCCCGAAGAATCGCCGACATAGCCCGAAGAATCGCCAAACTAAAGTGGCAGTGGGCAGGGCACATTGCTCGTAGAACGGAGGGTCGATGGGGCCGAAAGGTTCTAGAATGGCGACCGCGCATCGGAAAACGCAGCGTTGGAAGGCCTCCCACAAGGTGGACCGACGACCTGGTGAGAGTCGCGGGAGTGCGGTGGATGCGAGACGCACAGGATCGGTCGTTGTGGCGTCGCTTGGGGGAGGCCTATGTCCAGCAGTGGGCTTCTTTCGGCTGAAATGATGATGATGATGATTATATAGTAGATAGTTTTTAGACCAAAGCTACTGAATTAGTTTCAGTAATTGTATTTAAAAGTTTAAAAAATTCCAGAAGTTTTCGGCCCCAACGGTCATCTGTTCTGCGAGCAATGTGCCCTGTCCATTGACGCTTAATGTTCATGAGAAGGCTTAAAGTCACCCAAAGGGCAAAGGAAAGGGCTATGCTCGGAGTTTCCTTGCGTGATCGAATCAGGAATGAAGATATCCGCAGGAGAACCAAGGTTGCCGACATGGTACGAAGAGTAATCAGTAAGATTACTTAAAGAGATTTGTCGGACTCAATTTAAATCACTAAAAGCAGAATATTTGCTATTTTAATACTAGGATACCTAATAAAGAATGTGAAAATTTAACGGAAACCACGAGATAAATAATAGTTGCGAAATATAACAAGAGTTGCTAGTGAAAAGTTAATGTTTTCCGATTCATACAAACTTACAAATTATGAATAATATTATTATGTCAATAATAATTTAATATCTGCTAATGTTCACTGGATAAAAAAAATATCTGGTAATATTCACTGTCTAAAAAATATATATAAATTTAAAGTGGTTTAATTTAATTACCATATGGAAGAAAGAAGATTGTAGATTATTAATGGAGTCGAGAAGAAGTTGAGGTGGAGTCGTAGAGGAGTCAATTTAGAAGGGGAACCGATCACATTTTCCGAAATTTTTTTGTTCGAATTTCATTTTACCGAAAACTATTGTCTGTCTTTTTTGCCATATGCATTATTTGATATATTTTTAGATCATCGAAGTATCATGTGTCATAGGTATTATTTTACCGAACTATTTTTCGCCGATTTACAAAATAACTTTTTGCTATTGACCGAAGCCTCTTTTGAACTTTTTTCATTTGCCAAACAATTTATTTGTTATATTTTCACCACACCGAAACAACATTTGACGGAATTGGGATGGACGGTTACTTGGTAGCATTTTTAATATTAAATTAAAATAGTGTCATAAAAGGTCAATATGTTGTGCTACAAAATTTTGTGACAGAAATGAATCGCTGCAAAACCGACTTCACACAGTCTTACATCTGTCCTACCCCTAGAGTGTAATTTAATTCCGCGTAGGCGCGGAGGGGTAGGGGTAAGCTTGCGTGGGGCCGCCCAAACCCCGCAGCGCCGGAGCCGTGACAGAAACAATGCTTGCTGCATGCCTGCTTGCATGCTGCATGCCTGCTGCATGCTGCATGCCTGCTGCATGCTGCATGCCTGCTGCATGCTGCATGCCTGCTGCATGTTGCATGCCTGCCGCATGTTGCATGTCTGCTGCATGTTGCATGCCTGTTGCATGCTGCTTACCTGCTGCATGTTGCATGCCTGCTGCATGTTACATGCCTGCTGCATGTTACATGCCTGCTGGATGCTACATACTTGCTGCATGTTGCATGCCCGCTGCATGTTGCATGCCCGCTTCCATGCTGCATGCTTAAAGCAAGCATCCTTGTTTGCATGCTTATTACTAGGAACTATTAAAACCACTTTTTGATGAATAGTGTGCACAAACTTTCTAGGCGTTCGGTGAAATGAAAATATGATAATTAAAACAGTGTCATAATGAATGTTCGAAAACATAATACTTCGAACAAATGTTATTTCGGCTAAGTGCACCATCGGTGAAAAGTTTTTCGACCAAATGAAACGTCGGAGTAACGAAAAAAATCGAATTGATAATAGGTCAACTGATACAGTGGCAGACGTGACTTCGATGAAATAAAAAAAAAACGAAACGATAATAGTTGAAAAGTTTTAGGTGAAATGAAAGTCGGTCAAATATTTTTCGAACTTATGATAGGTAACCATTTAGAAGACATGATTTGAAATACAGGGAAGGCAGCACTTCAATTAAACAAATGACATATCACCGAACTGTCAGCAGTCCTAATTGGAACAGTCGTAAAAACGAACAGTAAAAGCTGAGATTGCTACTATTCCTAATCAGAGTCGGGACAATCCCGCTTCAAGTGTATTACCTAAATAAATAAGGGTAAACCGTATAAATTGTAATCTGATTCGTTGTTTGTTTATGAACAAGATAGGTATCCTTGAGAATTAAGAATCTTTAGCTTGGTAGTGTTGTTGTAAGTTCCTAAATTAAATTTTAGTTCTTGGAAACACACTGTATTTTCGTTTCAGTTTGATTATTCAAAGCTTAATATAATTTTCACCTAGAACGTGTATTCTTAAGGCGTAGTTTTATGCTATCTGGTTTAAATACTATTTTACATCAACTTTACGTTTTAAATTTCTAAAGCAATCTGAATTCCAGATTTGGTTAAGTCCAATCTACAAAGCCTTGAGCACAGGCGCAGGGTAGCCAGCCTATCGGTATTTTACAGGTTACATTTTGGAGTGTGCGCGGGTATTGCATGACTTGATTCCGCCATCTCCTTTCTACCATCGGACAACCCGACGTACGACGAGTATCCACCTTTACGTTGTTGAAACTTCAACGGTCCGGACTAAGCGTTTCGCTTTCTCGTTTATACCGCGTACATCGAAGGACTGGAACAATTTGCCTGCTGCGGCTTCCCGTCCGACTATAATTTAGGTGTCTTAAAGGCTAGAGTGAATAGTCTCTTAATAAACTAGTGCAGCTCACCATCAATGATTGCATCTCTGCTTACCATCAGGTGGGATCGCAGTCAAGCACTGGTTTATATCAATTTAAAAAAAAAGAATTCCCTTCATTGCCTGCCCTTCCTTTTATCGAATTATTTAGTGTGTCGCTGTCTGTATACGCAATGTTCTTGAAACCTGAAATATATTTTTTTTCTTTCACGGATATCTTAAAAAGTGAACACGTTGCGTATAAATACAGGATTGGAACAATTCGCCTGCTGCGGTCTTCCCGTACGATTATAATTTAGGTGTCTTCAAGGTTAGAGTGAATAGGCTCTTAATAAACTAGTGCGCCTCACCAACAACGATTGCATCTCTGCTTACCAACAAGTGGGATCGGGTGTCTTTGACATCGGCGCACAAATGAATACCATGGATCCAGTACTTGAGTCTGGACCGGAGTGGTAGAATTTTTCGACAGTTTCTTCCTAATTAAAAAAAAATCTGTACTTTTTAAATTTAAACTGTGTAAAATCTTTATTCTAACTAACCCCGATGATAATTTTAGTAAAAGACAAAAAAAAATATTTTTGACTAAAAATTTATTCATTTAAAAGTCGTCGGGGTAGATAAAATCGTTATTCACCCCGTAACCGTAACGTAAACGTAAAAATAATAAAAAACCCACTCCTGTTCCTTCTTTGCCATTTTTTCGGGGCCCCGGGGATCTCTTTCGCATCACCAATGGCCCCAGAAAGTTTCGAACTTGCAGGGCCCCTACGGTTGCTGACATCTTGAGGCGCGCGTGGAACACTGCGCGCTGTCGACGACTTGTTCTCGGTCCGTTCGGTTATCGGACGGTTGGACGGCGAGCTACCCATTTTTCGCCGTCCGCAAGCCCGCGCCTAAGGTGGCCGGAAACCGGGATCTGAATCCGACTGGGGCGGTGCACGTGCAGCTTCCTCCTTTGCTAGCATTACTGATTCGCAGAAGGAGGCGACCGCCTGCAGCCCGCCGTACTTGGAACATGGAATGGCGCAAGGGTATCAACACAGGTTGCGTCCCACACCAGAGGTCTACCTACCTTCCACGGCTTGAGTTATGTGTTCGGCTATCTTGAGTCGCTAATTTTTTTAGCACCAAAAGGCCAATTTACATAAGTAGATGCTCAAAAATGTTTAAATTCAACTCACATCACTCAGCTTTGTGGTACATCTTTTGTAGAAATTCATCCTTAAAATGATATACTCGTAAACACGACCAATGAATTGTGCAATTTTTCCCAACGGTAATACACGGAGCAATATAAGACACCATTACTGTATAGAAATTGCTAGTGTAAGCGAATTATTTGCCAAAGTCGATACTATAATGTCAAAAGAAGATTCATGATACCAATATTCGATACAATTTTCGGTTTAGTATAATCGGATAACTACACCTTCTTTTATTACTAACAAATGTTTCAATTTTAGCGCTATACACCTTATATAGCTCCACCCGTTTAACAGTTCAGTGTAGATCGTCAAATGAATCGCAAATGAATTTTGAATATAACCTTGTAGCTAAAACGTTGTTTTTTTAATTCTTATCTATCATCATCATCATCATCATTTCAGCCGAAAGGAGTCCACTGCTGGACATAGGCCTCCCCCAAGCGACGCCACAACGACCGATCCTGTGCGTCTCGCATCCACCGCACTCCCGCGACTCTCACCAGGTCGTCGGTCCACCTTGTGGGAGGCCTTCCAACGCTGCGTTTTCCGGTGCGCGGTCGCCATTCTAGAACCTTTCGGCCCCATCGACCGTATGTTCTACGAGCAATGTGCCCTGCCCACTGCCACTTTAGTTTGGCGATTCTTCGGGCTATGTCGGCGACCTTGGTTCTCCTGCGGATATCTTCATTATTTATGCGATCACGCGAGGAAACTCCGAGCATAGCCCTTTCCATTGCCCTTTGGGTCACTGTAAGCCTTCTGATTAGGCCCATTATATTCTTAACTATAATATAAAATAAACTTTATTTAGAGCAATCAAGATAATACATTTTCCTTTTGTAAAAATAAATGTTTAGTTTTCGTTTAGGAAAGCTAAGAGGTGTTTTAATTACTATCATAAATTAAACTGTGTACTGCCTTTTTCTTGTAGACGTCGCTATAAGTGATTACCAGATTATTTCAAGGGAATACGTAAAGGCTCCAGAATAAACTCGTTAGCTTAAAGACTTAGAGATATACTTAGAGGGCGAAAAGTCTTGGGATTGACCTGCTCCAGTACGCACTACAACTGTTGTCTTTTTTTTCTCTTTTTTTTTATTTTCAATTGTGCTTTTTATTATTATTATTATTTGAGCTCTTTCCAGCCACGCCTCAAAGAGGGGACTTACCGCCATAATAAAAGCGTAGCTAATTGTGCGCACAGCTAAGGAGTGAAATTCCCTGCTGGAGTGTGAGTTTTCTGACAACCTGGGGATCTTTAAGTCAAGAGTGAATAGGCTTCTTCTAGGTAAACTCTCTATCGTTGATCACATCATCGCTTTCCATCAGCATAGTGGTCAAGCGCGAGCGTACCAACAAAAAAAACCGGGCAAGTGCGAGTCAGACTCGCGCACTGAGAGTCCCGTATAAACTTATCTATGAAAACAGCTGTTCAATTCAAAAATTGAGTTATGAAGATTTTTCCGAAGCGCAAAAAAAGATTTTTTTTTGTGACGAAACTACAAATTTTCCATTTTCAGATTTTTTCCTGTACTTGTGCTATAAGACCTTGCTTCATGCCAAATTTTAGGATTCTAAGTCAACGGAAAGTACCCTATGAATATTGATTCCCTTGAGAGTGTCGAAATATACGTTTTTTGTGATATAAACGGCCGTATATTTTTTTTTCGTCAACTCAGAAGTTTGATTTTTTCTCAGCTTCAAGGGACAGCAGACTTGAGTATATGCTCAAGAGAAAATATAAATAATATTGTTTTAATTTTAACTCTATAGTACCACGCATTCCCGAGATAAAGGGTCTTGACAGACAGACACACAGACGGACAGATATTACTATTTTACCCAATCCTCCATCAATGCTATCTACTCATTGGCCGTGACACTCCACTTTAAGAAAGCCTCGACTCGACATTTTCGCAGAAAAAACAATACAAGGAAAATAATATAACTTTTGTAATAATTTTTTCGATGAGGAAAATGTGGTAAGTTTGCTTCGAACAGGTTATTTTAGGAAAGTTCATTGCATGTTGTGGCTTACTAAGAGAATCTTGTCTGACACAGTCTTGCCAAGAAGTATTGTGTTTCCAATTTACTTGGCTATGCTGCTCAAATGGGCAGTAGCATCATGCAAAATATCAGTATTCAGCTGCATCCAATTAGACACGAAGTAGTGGCTGCACGAAGGCTGCGCTGACGTTCTTTGTCGAGGGTCACCAGTTTGGAGGTAAGCGGAACAGAGTGTAATGTCCCGTAAACCTACGTTGAAAAGAGAGGATCCTGCGACCAGACAGGTGTTATGTCTGGTGGGCAACTGCCCGATAGATGATTTTGGTCCATTCTATACGTTCAAATCGCGCGGAGAACTTTGATTAGGCGATGCAGTTATAAATATATACGTTTTTTGCGACATAAATGGCCGTATCTTTTTTTTTTCGTTATCTCACAAGTTTGATTTTTACACAGCTTCAAGAGACAGCAGAGTTGAGTATATGGTTTTAATTTCAACTCGATACCTTTACGTGTTCTCGAGATAAAGGGTCTTGACAAACAGACAGACAGACGGACGGACGACCAAGTGATCTTATAAGGGTTCCACTTTTTCCTTTTAAGGTACGGAACCCTAAAAAGTAAGAATATTAACTGCTAATCTTGTCCATCAAATTGTTTAAAAGAAGCTATTTCAAAATTTCTTAATATCCCTGAACATAAACGCAACCTTTCATTTCTACAAATGAATAAATTGAGTGATATGATGTCAAATATACTTATCACAATTAGAATAGATAAATACGATAGGCTTTAATGGTATCAAAGTTTTTAGTAAATTGATCACACTACTAACGTCACAGTAAAAAAAATTACGAGTGAGGGAAAGTAATAACCATGGACTATTATGTGTGCTTGAGAGTAGTGTAATTTAATATAAAATGTTTTCATTTCAAAATATCGATCAAAAATATCCAGTGAACTGCATTTTTAGAACTATAGTTGACAAAGATGTACAATCGATGCTTTTTCCTTTAAATTTTATGCAATATATTATTTTTCATCCTAAATATCGCATCAAGGATGATTATATCACTCCAAATAATCTCATCTCCAATGTTGTTTCGATGACAGCAACTCTTGTATTTGTGATTTTTTACGCATTCAGCTTCTATACGATAAACTCAAACATGGACAATCAAGGATTCTCTCCAATTACAGTTTTTTTTTACTATTTCAATTCCATGTTCTTCTGTTTCGGTTTCATTATAAATTTCACTATTGGAATAGTTCAAAGTAAAAACAACGTACAATTTGTTTTAACTTTTCAAAAAGTGCACAGATTTCTAAGCAAAGAACCCAAAGTGAACAACTTTATAATTTGGAATTGGATTCTTGGAGTCTTGGCTATGGGCTATTATTTCACTATTTATACATGTATAGAATTAAAGCTGGGTGCACCTTTTCACTCAATAGCTGCTAGTTATCTACTAATTATTTTTGATTTAAACGTTATTTATGCCACGCGAGTCTTCAAATTATTGGAATGCAAGATGAAACTTTGGAATTCCCAAGTTTTAAATCAAGAAATTGGCTCTCACGAAGAAAGCTTTTACACAAACGCGTTTCAGGCTTTGTTTGATATATTCGATTGTTACAAAATGTCCATAGTTAGTTTTCAGATATTCGTAAGATCATTGCTAAATATTTTTATCAATTTACGAAACACAATTTATTTTGATTAATTAATGATATGATAATGTTTTGCACTTTTCAGATTCTATTTTATATTTTGGATCATATTCACTTTTTGTCTTATATTGAAATAGCGATAGAATCGAGCAAATTAGATACGACGACGAATAACACGGTTAGAAGTATTATTATTATTAATTGTTTAGGATAACGCTGTGGACCAGTCTTCGGAAATTAAAAATCAGATACGTTTATTTCAATTGGGTAAATAGACCATTTACAGGCACTTTTGAGTTGTCAAAATGTCGATCAGTCAAAAAATAAAAAGTAAAGTAAAATTGCACGTTCCAAAGCGTAGATCTGTATAAACATGCAAGAAGCTCCTTTAAAACACACTCTTCTAAAAATATTATAAGTTAGATATAATCTTGGTTACATATTTCTTTTCGCTTCTATCATGGGAGCACAATGTAGATAAATAATGAAAAAGTAATTAACAATTAGAAAATAAAATAAGCTACTGGCTGCTGAGAGATGACCATTCACAGCTGACGGTGCCTGTTCACGAGCATGACGCGTGCATCAGCCTCAGTTCAACCATTTGGAAGGGAACTGAATGATCTAATAACTCTTGCCACCATCAGCAAGACATTTGAGTGGGCATGACAAACTCTCAACTGCTATGCTCGTTTTTGTCAAACAAGTTGTAACCCAATAAAAATGCTCCGTGGTGCTTCACATTCCAAAAATTATATATATAAGCTATTGTTTCCAAATATAAAAAGGTAAAAGTTACGTGCGATTCCTTGACCTTACCTGGGTACTCTTTTCGATGATGACTCTTTGCGTGTGGCGGTGGCTCTCCGCCTGGGCTGTAAGGTGTGCGAACCTCACACATGCGCCTGCGGTTCTATGGTGGAGGCTGATGGCCATCACGCATTGAGCTGTCGGCGCTGCACAGGGAGGTTCCTACGTCACCATGCCCTGAACGACATAGTCAGTAGAGCTCTTAAATCGGCAAAGGTCCGCTGCGTGCCTCCAGGTCTTGGCAGGTCTGTTGGTAAGAGGCCGGATGGTCTGACTTTGGTGCCGTGGAAAAACGGGAAGTGCCTGATCTGGGATTCAACTTGCGTCAGCACTGTCGCCACCAGTCACCGTCGCACCATGCACACTGCCTCTGCCGCCGCTTAAGACGCCTGCTCTAAAAAAAGGCTCAAAACGTTTCCTTGGAGCAGCTTTATAATTTTGTGCCGGTTGCTGTAGGGACTTTGGGAATTTGGAGTCAGTACTCCAACTGCCCAAAGTCGTCACTTAGCCTCAGTAGGCTAAGTGTTTTATAGCGGTTTTGAGGCTCGGGGAGGCAACGGGGCCTCCCGGTTCAGGTTGTTCTTGGTGCAAAAGTTGAACATCACTATTTAGCTAATAATGCGGCGAGACGAGGTATTCGGGGTCGTGTTATTTATTGACGTTTAATTTTCATTATATTATAAATGAAAATTAAAATTAAAATAATTAATTATATTATCACCAGCTCCATTAAAATAAAAATAAAAAACATTTCGAAAAAAAAAACAATACAAAAAAGGCAATGGCATCTCTTCCAATATTTATAAAAATATAAAAAATAAAAAAAGAATAAATAGGCAAACATAGCTGTTTCTGTGGAGCAGGATTGTCATTTGGAAGTTGCGTTCTCTGTCTTTGAAGTTCATTATAAGATCATAATAATATTTCTATGGGACCAACTCGGAAGCATAACCATCAAACCAAAAAATTTTTTTCAAAATCAGTTCACAATTGACCGAGAAATCGGTGAACATACATAAAAAAATACATCCAGCCATATAGTCTGCTTTTTTTTGAAGTCGGTTAAAAAGAGGAAAGGACCTAATATTGAGCCTTTTGGTATACCCACTTTAAATTTTAAACCCTGGGAAATGATACCGTTTATTTGAATTTTCTGTTGCCTGTGAATTAAATAGATTTCATTAAGAAGAATGCAAGTTTACCTAGCTCATCATGTTCTAGTTATAAAAGGTTTTGGTAAGGTAGGTTTCGTGATTAACGTATACTAACAATATAATAAGCCTACAACGTTGCTACTGCTGGGACATAAGCTACCTCTTTGCATTGGGGAACGGAGCGTGATCACCGCGCAATCCCAGTGCGTTTTTAGAGAATGTAGGAAATGTTTTAAGGACATACTGTTTCCAGGTTTCCTCATGATGTTTGCCATTGCTAGGGTAATAAGCACAAAAAGAAAACGTTGAGGAAAAAACGCAGTTTCTATAAGTTTCGTGTAGTAGATAAACAACTTCAAATGTAACCTTAACACTATGTAACAATATAATGCGTTCTATTTATGCACTAAATAAGTCACTAGATTGAAACCATAATCTATTGGGGACACAGATCTCGTCTTTGTCAAAATTATAGGCTCTTAACGTACGCGAGCGTAGTGAGAAGTCATGCATGGCCCAAACAGTTATGCGAGTTTACTATTGAATCGAAAAGAAGAAGAAATTCATGAATGTAGTATTGTGGATGGATGTTGTGTGTGTTGTGGTAACGAGATGGCTTCCTCACGTTTTTTATCATTACCGATTTGCATCATTTTTTAATTTAGTTAAAAATGCTCAATTTTTACTTTACAGGATGGAACAATAATGATGTTCCTGCTTGTTTCATGTTGGTTGATGAAAGATTTGTTGTGGCAAACAATGTTGATATATCGAGTCGAGAAATTTTACTTAGCGGTTCAAGATGCTCAAGATTCGTGTTCAATTATTCTGAAGTCAGCTTGTTCTGGTAATTTCTTGAGGCTTACATGAAGAATATTTTATTTGCATGTTTTATGTTTACATTATCTTCCTGCCCATGTCCAATAATGTTACTAGGGGTTGGCGCAAAACGTTTTCTTCTGCATTCCGTCTTTCTTCTTTTCACCTATTACGGATTACATTTTTCTTTCATATCTTTACCACATAATTTATCTTTTAATACAATAAATGGTTAAGTAGATTAAGTGTTGAAATTGTGTCATCAGAGCCTAATGTGATTAATATAATATTGTTAAGTACATCATTCATTGACATTAAGATACTTGTCCAGTTTTTGACTATCTCTTACTGGCAATGAGTGACTTTCGCCTGGTAACTAACAGTTCGTTTATCAAAAAATATCAAGAAGAAGCAGTTTAGCTTTGTGTAGGTACTTAAAGTTGATTGTATATGACTATTTGTATAAAAAATGAAACCCCTATAAAAAGTATAATTTAAAAAATTTCTCGTACACCATGGTGTTTGTTTTCTAAAATTTCAGGGCTCAAATAATATTTTATTTTAACAAAATAGTTTAGAACTGTTTTGCACATTTCCGTACCCAAGAGTACGTTATTACTGTTGATGTTCACAATTCATTTTATTTGTATTTTTGACAGCTGAGGGGAGAAAATTTTGCAAGAATGTACAGCGCTTGCATCGAGCATCTTTCAAGAAGATACGTATATGTGGCCTGTTTTACTTAGATGCTGCGTTACAATTAAGTCTGATTAGTTTAATTACTGACTACACTGTTGTGTTGCTACAGTTCGCATTTTTGTAATTTTTTTTTCAATGCCTTGAATTTAATAAATATAAAATTGTCTGTATTATTTCAACTGAAATACCTCATGTGTATTATTAAAAATATGTCTTAATATTTATTTCCAATCATCGATGTGGCAGAATATGTACAAGATTTTGAGTAAAAATTAGTTTAACTATTTTAATTTATTAGTTCCATTGTAATTTATATATGCTCGTAATTCCTGTTTCTATCACTCAAACTTCTTCGACTCAAACTTCGACTTCAAAAAGGAGGAGATTATCAATTTGGTTGTATGTTTTTTTTTTAATTATGAAATATAGTAAAACGATAAAGAAAAACATTTTACAAAAAAAATAAAAAAATAAGCGACTTCACTAAAAAAAAAAAAAACACTAAAAGGAACAAAATACCTTTAATTTCGGAAGTCGTTGTTAAATAAGAAACAAACAATACCGAGAAACACCGACTTCCGAAATTAAAAATATTTTGATCCTTTTAGTGTTTTTTTTTTTTAGTGAAGTCACTTATTTTTTTTTTTGTAAAAAGTTTTTTCTTTATCGTTTTGCTATATTTCATAATTTAAAGGAGCAGTTACGGATCTAGTATTTACGAAAAGATATTTGTTACACATTAAATTAAAAAAAAAAACAACCATTTTTATGAATGTTATAATTATCAGGGAAATCTTTTTATTTCAAAACATAACATTTTATACTTATTTGAATAAATCTACTCGAAATCGAATTATTATTTCAAATTACCTTTACCACTTTTATATATTAATTCATCGTTGATGACTCCTGATAATTCAACATGTCTTCATTTCTCTCAACACAAACGCGACCTACCGTTGTCACAAATTAATGAATAATCAATATCAAATGAATAGACAAATAAGACATACCATTAATGTTTTTAATAAATTAATCATACGACTAACGTTACAGTAAACACATTGACGTGTCAGGAAAAACGTAAACTATTGATTATATTGTGTGCTCAAGACTAGTCTTCAAAATGTTTTCATTTCAAAATATCGAACGAAAATACCCAGTGAATTTTATTTCCAGCAATACAGTCGATAAAGATGTACAGTCAATGCTATTTCCTTTAAACTTGATGCAATATATCATGTTCTGTCCTAAATATCGCATCAAGAATAACGTTATCACTCCAAATAGTTTTATTTCCAATTTCATTTCAATGATAGTAACACTGTTATTCGTAATTTTATACTTACTCACTTACTATATGGACATCAATTTAAATACGAGTTTACAAGAATACTCTCCGATTTCAGTTTTCTTTTATCATTTCGACTGCATCTTCTACTGTTTAGGTTTCGTTATGAATTTCCTGATTGGAATAATTCACACCAAAAACAATGTTCAATTTGTTCTAACCTTTCAAAAAGTGCATAGATTTCTAAGCAAGGAACCCAAAGTGAACCACTTCATTATTTGGAATTGGACTCTTGAAATCATGACTCTGGTCTTTTATTTCATTATTTTCACATGGATACAATTAATGATGAGTACTCCTTTCTATATGATAGCTGGGGCCTATCTACTCATAATATTCGATTTGAACATTCTTTATGCCATGCGAGTCTTCAAATTATTGGAATGCAAACTGAAATTTTGGAATTATCAGGTTTTAGATTACCATGAATCAGGTTCTTTTGAAGAACTTTTTTATACAAAAGCATTTCAGGCTTTCGCCGATATATTATACTGTAATAACGTCAACATAGCTACTTTTCAGTTATTTGTAAGGCCTTTACAAAATATTTATTAATCTACAAATAACAATTTACTTTGACTTGTTAAAAATATGATTTTTTTTTCACTTTTCAGATTCTATTTTCAAT
Source organism: Mythimna vitellina (assembly GCA_949316375.1). Lineage (NCBI taxonomy): Eukaryota > Metazoa > Arthropoda > Insecta > Lepidoptera > Noctuidae > Mythimna > Mythimna vitellina. Next base: position 4,005,111 of record OX438707.1, read on the forward strand.
TTTTGATCATATTCAATATCTGTCTTTTTTTGAAATCGCATTAGAAGCAAGTAAAACAGGTACGACCATGAAAACGGTGAGTATTATTCACACTTACTCGCGGATAATATTACGAGTATTTATTATTATAATCAACCTACAACTACTACTGGGACACCGACTTGCTCCATTTCCTCACACAGGGAAGATCCCTGTGTGAGGAAATGGAGCGAGTCGGTGTCTACCATGCAATCCCAGTGCTTGTCAGCAGCTTTTGTGTGCAGTCCTTAAAGTTATTTTAAGGACACACCAGTTTCTGTTTCTAGATCAAACAAAGGGCCAAAAAGGTAAAGGAACAGCTTGAAGTTACCACAAGGTCCGTGTCGTAGACAACTCCAAATATAACCTGAACACTTATCATCATCTTCTTGCCCTTGTCTCGTGTTACTCGGGGTCGACACAACACATTTTAACGCCATTTTCTTTTATATCACTATTCAAACAATCCATCCATCTTTTCTTGTAACCTGAATACTAACAAACATCATATTACATTCTACTGAGGTAATATGTACGTCGCCAGAATTTCACGGTAACCTACTAGGGCCACAGATCTTCTCTTTGTAAATGATGAAGGTATTAACGCACGCAAGCCTGCAGGGGGCTGATGGAAGTCATCCGTCTTCATATTTATGGTCTAAGGTCCAATTTTTGTTTCCTCATGATGTTTATTTTCATCATTTTGTAACATTTCTTAATTTAGTTAGAAAGGCTCAAACATTTACTTTGTTCCAGGGTGAAATAACGTTATTATTCTTGGCAATTTCATGTTGGTTGATAAAAGATTTATTTTGGCAAATATTGTTGATTCATCGAGTCGAGAAATTTTACTTAGCTGTTCGAAATTCCCAAGATACTTGCGCAATTATTATGAAGTCACCTTGCTCCGGTAATTTCTTAATACTAATATTACGGATATTCTATTTTATTCTCATATTTTAGTGTTTACTGTTATACTGTATACTTTGTCATCAGGAAGGTGACCCTTGTCTTACCATTTTCCTCTGCATTACTTCTTATTACCCGCCAATCTATCATTATCATTATCAACAACTGTTTTCATATCAGTTATTACGCAATTCATCCTTTGATACAACAAAAAGTTTTAATCATCTAGTTCCTGTAGTTGTACATCTGAATAATTTTTGAGATAACTTTTATCCAATGTCGCTAAATCAAAAACCAATTTTGTTTTTGGGCAGTTAAAGTTGATATTTCTGTGACTACTTTTATTAAAAAAAAAACTTATAAAAAGTATAGGATGCAATAGAATTTGAACTTTATCTTGCATAACATGAGGTTTCTAGAAAATAGATCATTTGAAGCTTTTTAAAAAAATATGTAGCATAAGCATAAAAAAAAATATTTTACAAAATATTTGGCTGGTCACGTCGCACGAATGCACCCGGATACATGATTGTAACTCACTGGATGACTGAGGGAGATTGACGCCGCGCCGTCGATGCTGACCGCGGTGAAGGTAGACGATCTGTTCAGGTTTTCAACGCAAACTTGGCCAGATATCGTTCTAGACAGAAAAGTGTTTTGGCCCCACATAAAATAGGCTACAAAAAATATATTTTAGAACCGGTTTTATTCATTTCCGCATCATAAAATAATATTATTATACCATTACTTAACGACGATTTTATTTGTGTTTTTGACAGCTGAAGCGAAAAAATTCTGCAAGAACGTACTGCGCTTCCATCGAGCATTTTTTAGAAAGATACGTGTGTGCGGCCTATTCTACTTAGACGCTGCGTTACAATTAAGTCTGATGAGCATTCTTACGAACTACACTATTGTGTTACTACAATTCGCACTTTTGTAATCCTGTCTTCAATACATGAATTTGATAAATTTCATCTGTAATATTTCTATTCAAATCCCAGTCTAGGTTTTTCTTGGTGCAAAGTTTGATCATCAGTATTCAGCAAGATTTTGCGGCGAGTTTTATTGTCATCTTTGCACCGGGAACGACAAGGGGGAGGGGGGCTGTTTAATGACGTAGTGAGTTGTCATTTTATTTATTTTGTGCTACTAAACTGTTTGATTAAATTGAAATAATTGGGGGATTTAGGCCGTAGGCTCGGGGAGGCAACGGGTGACTCCCGGTCCGGGTCGTTCTTGATGCAAAGGATGGCCATCGCTATCCAGCGAGGTAATGCGGCCAGTATTATGGGCACTTTTGCACCGGGAACGATCAGGGGCGGGTTGTATATTGACGTGTGACTTTTTAGTTTTAGACTATTTATATGTTATTTCTGTTTTTAGTTTGTACATAAATAGTAAATAAATTATATATTTCTCTAATTGAAATATATCATGTCAGTATAGTAAAGGCAGTAATTTGATTTAAAACCAATAAATTACCTGTAAAAAGTAAATATTTCATTTAAGATAACTGTATAAAAATAACTTCAAATTTATAAGGTCTCTTAGTCATAAATTTCATAAGTGCCGATTTAGGTAATTTATTGTGTAAATTTTTATTATTTTCCAATATTATAAAAAAATTGTACGCCGATATTTACGGTTAAACATAACTGGACTCAAACGATCAATCGCAATCTTGCATGCTCTTGAATGTATGCAATGCTTACACAAATAATGAATAATCTTATACTTTATAAGTTTTTATGTTTTTTCTGCCAAATAACAATATATTGGATGTTTGAAATGTAATTTGTGGAGATTAATAAACACATTTTTGATTTTGATTTTTTACTTTTACATGATGTTCAAATAACCAAAACTGTTGTCTTTATATAAATAAATATATGTTAACTTAAGTTTGATATACAAAAAACATTTTACAGCCTAATATGTGTTACATGCTGTTCCCTACGATTTCACTGGCGTCTTTGGTTACTACTTAATTCCTATTGGTCGCAGCGTGATGTTTTATTATTATATCCTCGATAAAATGGGCCGTCCAACAGTAAAAGGAATTTTTAATTCATAATAGTTTTTCCTGAGATACTAGTGGAATTATTGTACTCATCATTTTAGACATAGGTATACTTGTTTACACATATTATAAGCTAAATCTATATAGGGTGGTAATTAGAGACCGTTACTTAAACACGTGATTGTATTCATGATTACAAACAACGTTCCCAAAGAAACTTCTTTATATTATTTATATATTATACTCACTTATATATCACTATTGTAGGTAAGGTACAAAAAGTACATGAGACATCGGCCTTACGTGGCTAACAGCTGAGCGGTCGCAAGCGCGCGCACGCAAACTTCAAACAGCTGTTTTTGTCATAAAACCAATGAGTTTAAAAAAATACTTCCTTTGGGAAAGTTGTTTGTAATCATGAGTACAATCACGTGTTTAAGTATCGGTCACTAATTACCAGGCACTCTATATATACAGGGTGTTTGGTGTATCGCAATAAAAAGTTAATGAAAAAAAATCCACAGGGCATGAGAAGCGTTTAGAGGTCTGAAAGGATAGCCGATGACCCGTCCCGTCGACAATTTCAATTTGCCAAACGATGCACCAAATACCCTGTATAAAAGCAAAATACCACTCACTGATTAATTACAAAATCTCAGAAACCATAACACCTACAAACTTAAAATTTGGCAGGTAAGTTCCTTATAAGGTGTAGACATCCGCTAAGAACGGATTTTACGAAACTCCAACCCCAGGGGGTAAAACGGGGGTTGAAAGTTTGTATGGAGAAATCGACTTTTATGCGGGCGAAGGCGCTGGCAGATAGATAGATAGATATTCTTTATTGTACACCGAAAAAGGCAATCGGAAGGGGAAAGGAAAAAGGCTCAAAGGGCAATGGAAAGGGCTATGCTCGGAGTATCCTTGCACGATCGCGTCAGAAATGAGGATATCCGCAGGAGAACCAAGGTTACGGACATAGCCCGAAGAGTCGCCAAACTTAAGTGGCAGTGGGCGGGGCACATTGCTCGCAGAACAGATGGTCTCCCACAAGGTGGACCGATGACCTGGTGAGGGTCGCGGGAATTCGATGGATGCGAGACGCACAGGACCGGTCATTGTGGCGGCATTTGGGGGAGGCCTCTGTCCAACAGTGGACGTCTTTCGGCTGAAATGATGATGATGATGAAGATGACACCAAAAATACAACTTACATTAGGAAATTAAAATTAATAGGTGTCACAATGGGCGCTTTTATCGCTAAAAGCGAATTTTCACAAACAAGCTTTGCCGCTTTACAGCAGCTTTGGCTTTGCAGCAGCAGAAGCAAGTTATGAAATATTTGATTTTTAAATTTCAACCAGAGTAACTCTAAGGTTCTGTTGATTTTAACGCCTGATTTTATTAGTATTTTGTAATATGTATTAGTTTGTAATAGTTGTTATAAAAATGTTTCAAACTTAAATGAAATCATATTGTGTTGAAGGGAACTCATCCAATGATTTCTGCTGCTCTAGGCCGGAGCGGGAGAGATTGTCAGACTTTTACTGACTAAAACCACACCTATGTCCCTTATTTGCCCTTTTCGTTCCAGAACCATGGGTTTCCCTTTCGGAAGTAAACCCATGGCCCCAGTAGTCTTCGCACATCTTTTTGAAGCGTGCGTGAAAGAATATGCGCCGTCGACGACTCGAATTCGGTCCGGACAGTTACCGGACTGCCAGATGGCGAGCTACCTATTGCTCGTCGTCGGCAAACATTGTGTTGATGTGTTAAATATTTACGGCTGAAGTAGGGTGACAAAGTTTCACGATTTTATCGTCAGGAAAACGTAAAAATTAACAACTTAACCCTTGCGTGTCGAGTGTTACATTTTAAAATGTTTGTGACTTTTCTTAGTTACGAAGTAATTAACTATTGCAATAAAGTTAACATTGGAAAAATACATTGTTCAAAACCTGGCGTGCCTTGGTTATTATGTTTACAAAGTAAATATCTGTCTTTAATTTTTTATTGTACATCAATTATAAAATATTTTAATAAATAAGTTTATTGACACAGGCAAGCTTAACGTAAAGTTGATTCCAGAAAACCATTGAGTAATAGAGATAGATTACAATAGAGGGCTTAATTCAGTGAACAATTTGTAAATTATAAATAATATAATATATAAACATACTTACATAAATAAATGCAAACACACTAAAAATAAAACAAATATGTATTATGAAAAACTAGTTCCTGTCAGCAACTTCGCCCGCGTGAAAGTAGGTTTCTCCATACAAACTTTGGACCCCTGTTTCACCCCCTTAAAAGTTGAATTTCCAAAAATCCCTTCTTAGTGCTCACTTACGTCATAAATAAAGTCTTGTGCAAAATTTCACGCTCCTAGTCCCAGTAGTTTCGGCTGTGTTGATATGTCAGTCAGTCAGTTTCTCCTTTTATAAATATAGATTTCGATTTATGTAAAATTGGCAAGAAAGTCTTCAAATTGTATAGGGTTTATTAAATATGGTTTGTATATTTGAATCTCACACTCCTATTCATAAAAGGAAGGGCAGAGTAGGCTTTTTTTAGTTTATAGCATAATCAAATTTTATTGGAATTTAGTTTAATGCTAAAGCGCGACATGTTTGACTGGCATGTTGGTCTAGTGGTTATAGTGGCCTCGACTGTTAAGCCGAAGGTATAATAATTATTAATGGAAATAAATGAGACTTTTAATGAAAGTGACTTTTTTATAGAAACCTTCAAAAACCTCCTGCACTTTTGGGGGAAAGACCAGGGAGTGTGGGATTCTTAACTCACTAAAACCACCGCGTTGATCACCATCAGTACATTGAAGAAGACTCCGCGACCTATTAATAGACCACCTTGGAACTCTCTCTGTACAACGCCTGTTAGGGCACATCCCTGAAAAGACTGTGAGGGGTCTCCCCTGAGTCTCAATGTGCACGGCAGCACGTGATTACTGTGCCACCCTCTTTCCTGAAGTCACTTGACGGGCGGATAGAGTCCCCACTCTGAGAGCCCGTGACCTCGGAGTATACCTGACCTAGGACATATCTTAAATATTGCAAGCAGTGGTTGGCCCTCTGACGCTTCCTTCTACGAGTAGGATCGGCCCTCTCACGATCCCGCTCAGCGGCCTCCTTCTGGACTATAACGGTCTCACAGAAGGACGCCATTTCTCTTCAATTTCCAGTCTCCGTCAGCATAGCCCTCATTACTGCTGGCAAAGACAGATCCTACCCCATCTTGGCAACCAAAAGCGGTCGCTCAGAGGCCCACATAGGGCATTCTTCGAGCGTGTGCTGTGCTGAATATAGGTCACTTCCGCAATGGTGACTATCAAAGTAAAAATCTTAATCAAAGTTTTGTTTCCATTCACCTCTGCGTTTCTATTCATCCCGTTTGATTGTAGTCGTATAGTTCATTGCCCGTTTACGTACAAGTACAACATAATAATGAGACGATCTTTTACGCGTCGTCAGCATCACTAACAAGTATGTCTCTTGTGTCAACTTTACGAAGTTTTGGTAAAGAGCCGTGACCTTTGAAAATTGTTCAACTAGAATGGTCCTGTTGTAACATTTATAACGTGCCTTTGACCTGCAGGGTTTGCGGTGCTTTGTTAGTAAGGGCCTGTGTTGGCTAAGTAAAGTACCACCTTTGAAAGTTCCAAGCTAATTTAAACTTGATCAGTAGGTAAGCTTTTCATTATTATTTTATGAAACGATCAATTTGGAACAGTGCACTAGCTTCTGACGTTTTATAAGTGCCCATGTAGGCTTATGTGAAATATTTTTTTTTTGACTTTGATTTATTTTATTTTATTTTATTATTGATTGATTTGTATTATTACATTTTTTCGTTAATACTTAATTTATTTTTTTCTTAAATTTTAATGTAATTGTGTTACATATTTTTTTGTAACATAATCTTTTGTATTTAAAATGGCTACTGAATGATCTAATTTGCTTTGATTTATTGCTATTAAGGATCACTAACTTCTAAGCCACAGGGGCATATAGTTTAGGACGTTAAAAAATGATCTTAAATTTTATAAGCTTTTATATAACAAAAAAAAAATCTATGATGTTTTTGGTGGTTTTCATAAGCAAAAAATTAGACTATGTTATGGAACAATGTAAGAAAAACACTCACGTGACTCGCCAACAACGTCACTGCGTTCCCCCAACCTGCTACTGAGGAAACAATTGAATCTCTTAAAACTATCATAGTCGCCGAAATGTATACAAATTTTAGACTTCATAAATATTAATGTGAGAGTGTGATCACTCTAATCACTCCTATTTTAATTGGCCTCTGTGAATATTCATACTTACACATGACTGTTGACATGATTTTAAATTAGTATGTATGGTTACAGCTTTATTCTATGTTTTGAGTAGGTTTTTTTTGGTTTCTAGTGTTGGCCAGCAGAGACACTTTTGATGAGACCATCAGGCTTTAAGAGCTCGGGGTGGCAAGAGTCATGGCTTCGATCTGCGAGCTGGGTCTAGAAATAGCACCTCATAAAACTGAGGCACTATGGTCCTGGTTTGAGGTATGGAAATTTGTTGCCTCTTCACAGGTGTCGTGCGATCGAGGGACCTTTAATGGGCTACCTGTGTGGTCAAGTAAACTACCAGGTGCCCGTCGCTGCAAGACTAAAATTAACAGTTTGCAGTGAAGAGTGGCCATTAGCATTGCATGTGGATACCGAACGGTATCCTTTGAAGCGGCAACTCTCTTGGCACGCTTCCTACCATTGGACATCCTGGCAGATATAGACGCGATGGTATATGACGCGACATACCCTAAAGTGGTAATAGTGTCCCAGGAATTGTAGTAGTAAAGCTGAATTAGCAGGAACGGTGACACGCGTTCAAGAGGTAGCGTGAGCGCGTGTGTTTTCCGGGGTGGTCTTTTAATAAGTCACGGAGCCCTCTTTCCTGTACTGATTGTGATAACCGGGGTAGTTTTAGTGAGTTAAGAATCCCACACTCTCTGGTTCCCCCAGAACTCCAGGCACCTTTTGAAGGTTTCTAGAAAGAAATTTATATTATTTTTCATATTATTTTAGTCACTAATCACGTGAAAGCTGAGAAAGATAAGGAAACTAAATATCTTGACCAGGTTCACGAGGTTGTCGACGTGTGGGAAGTGGATATAGCAATCATTGTGCAATTGGATCAAGGACTTGTTCCAGAAGGCAAAACTCCTGGATACGGCGCGTATTATTCGGAGACTCCTCTCTCAAGAGCCCCGACCATCGGTAACTTGGACCCTGTTTTCGATGGTACTAGGCAAAAATTTTTAGATTTTAAATGTTTTTTTTTTAAGAAAAAAATTAAAATATATAAAAAAAGAAACTGACTGACTGAAATATCAACGCACAGCCAAAACTATTGTGACTAGGAGCTTGAAATTTTTAAACGAGAATTTCTTTTAGGACGCAGGCTCATTAAGAGATGATTTTTCAAAATTCACCCCCTAACGAGATGAAACGGGGGTTCAATGTTTGTATGGAGAAACCTACTTTCATGCGGGCGAAGCCACTGGTACAAAGCTAGTAGAAAATAAAATGAAATAATAATATGATAATAATTGTAAACATGGTTTCTACAACATTTTAACCCTTTTGCCACTCTCCGACCCTCACAACCCAGTTACTTTGTAACATGTTTGACCAGTCAGGACTAATAAATGCTTGCTATAAATCTCACTTGTAATTTTCTGCTAAAAATCGCTTAATTACACCCTGTAAGAAACGGGAAGGGTCAGGCTACCCGCTTCCGTATAGCGTCCTTTTCTAATAGTTCGTTTTATGTGCGGCCGACCTTTCTGTCCACATCGTTTGTCAACGTAATGTTCTTTGCTTGTTATATAGCGGTTATAGACATGATATACAAGGAATTTAAGAAGGTTTAGGCACACACAGACAGCCCAGTTGGGTAGATCTAATTTCGAGAAAGAGGTCAACCGTCCAATTCGACTCGGCTGGGCAGCGTTTGGGAAGCTGCGCGGTATCATTTCATTACAACATACCATATTTTTCACACATACATATTTACTCATACACAATCACATGAAGAATCATAAATACACATTTTTAGTTAAAAATCTTTTATTAATGTTATAAATATAATGAATGAATGAATAACTTCTATGGATAAAACATTTTTATTAAATCTATTCAAAAAACTCTCCACCAGCCTCTCTATACAAACTTTCATGCGTCTGAACTAATTTTTGAAACATTTTCTCCATTTTTTGCTTCGTTTTGAAACAGTCAAAGTGTCCACTGACGCTTTGTTTCTGGATCGTATAGATAAATCCAGGATGCGTCACCTGTCACAATAACGTAAAAGCGCCGAGATGAACCTGCTTCAAATTTTCGAATCATATCACAGCACTACTCCACACGGGCCTGCTTCTGAGCTTCGGTGAGGTTGTGCGGCAGCCAGCGGAATTTTTTTCTGCTTACGTGAAGGTGCACGTGTAGAATTTTGTAAACGCATCCCGAACCAATCTGTAGTGTATGCTAAATCTCTTCGTATGTAATTCGCATGTTTTCTTGAATTATTTTTTTACTGCCAGCACACTTTCTTCAGTGACAGCCGTCGTAGGACGACCACTCCTTTGTTCATCCCGAAAATAAGGCGACCGCACTTGAATTCGCTATACCAGCGGTAGATGGTTACTTTTGAAGGTCCTTCATCTATAAAAGCAATTTGAAGTCGATCAAATGATTCATCAAGTTTTAGCCCACATTTAAAATCATAGAAAATCATAGAAAATCATCGCACGAAAATGTTCTCGATGCACATCCATTTTTAAATAAGACACGATAATTTGATTTGGCTCTTGAAAAAATTTAGAGGGAAATTCAAAATTCAAACAAAGCTATTTTTAATTTTAAATACCCAAAGTTTTCAAAATAATTACAAGTGGCCATTTCCTTATAAATAAAAACTTTTTTCGCAAAACTTTCTGACTGACCTGGTATTTACAATTTGCTGTAATAATACACATAATAAAAGTTCTAACACTCTAATTTATTTTTTTATTTTAAAAGCCCATTTAAAAGCGTGAGTGCAGGCCAGCTCTAACAGCGTTCTTGATATGATAGCGAGCAGGTTGGACAAGCGAAATACAGTGTTGCATGTACCACTGTAATTAATTTTTTTAATTCTTAATTCTTTATTGTACACAAAAAACATACATAGTACACGGAGATAATAGTTTATGTACAAATGCGAGCTTAACTCAACAATGAGTTTTCTCCCAGCAAACCTTTGAGTGAAAATACATTCGAGGGTAGAAACCAGTGCACAATATAATACTTGCAATAACTAAATCTAAAATATAATTATATTATACATAAGTCTAATATATAATTATAATATTAATATTAACATACTAATATATATTAATATTATGTCAATAATGAAAGGAAGTGCTCTTTAAGTTTCCTCTTGAAGACATCCAGAGAAGGGCTGTCGCGAAGGGAGTGTGGTAGAGAGTTCCAGAGACGCACTGCAGTTACAGAAAAGGAACCGCCAAACACACCATTTATTACTTTTTTCTTAAAATATTTGTAATGACTGTAATGTAAATTTGTAATGATTATAATAAATTTTATTTTTATATTTATTTTATCTAAATGTGAATGATTTTTATATGGGTTTTATCTGAAATAAATGAATAAAAACAATAGATTTGAAAATAAAATTTTGATCCGAAATTAAGGATAGAATGTTATATGTTGACCATTAAATTGATAAAAAGAAGATATTTCATAATTACCTAATTTCCATAAATATAAACGCTACCTTTCAATATTTTCATTACTACCTTACATCATTTCACAAACGAATGAATTAATCGAATGTCAAATATACTTATCACGATCATATTAGACAATTATTATATACCATCAAAGTTTTAAGTTAATTGATCACACCACTAGCGTTCGAGTAAAAAAATTGAAGTTTGATGGAAAACATTAACCATCAATTGTAATTTGTGCATGAGACTAGTGTTATTGTGTAGTACCCATAACACAAGTTCTGCTTAGCATGGGACTAGACGGCAATGTGTGATAGTTGTGGAATTTTAATATATACTTTTGTAAAATGTCTTCATTTCAAAACATTGAACAAAAATATCCAGTGAATTGCATTTTCAGCAATATAGTTGATACAGACGTACAATCGATGCTATTTTCTTTAAATTTTATGCAATATATTATATTTAATCCTAAATATCGCATCAAAGATGATTTTATAACTCCAAATAATCTCTTCTGCAAAATTGTTTCGATGATAGCAACTCTATTATTTGTGCTTTTATACTCATTAAGCATCATTTCTATGAACCCGAACATGGACAGCCAAGAATTCTCTTCAATCATAGTTTTTTTTTTACTATTTCAATTGCCTGTTCTTCTGTTTCGGTTTCATTTTAAATTTCACTATCGGAATAGTTCAAAGTAAAAACAACGTACAATTTGTTCTAACTTTTCAAAAAGTGCACAGATTTCTAAGCAAAGAACCTAAAGTGAACAACTTCATAATTTGGAATTGGATTCTTGGAATTTTGGCTATGGGCTATTATTTCACTATTTATACATGTATAGAATTAAAGCTGGGTGCACCTTTCCATTCAATAGCTGCTAGCTATCTACTCATTATTTTTGATTTGAACATTATTTATGCCACGCGAATCTTCAAATTATTGGAATGCAAGATGAAACTTTGGAATTCCCAAGTTTTAAATCAAGAAATTGGCTCTCACGAAGAAAGCTTTTACACAAACGCGTTTCAGGCTTTGTTTGATATATTCGATTGTTACAAAATGTCCATAGTTAGTTTTCAGATATTTGTAAGATCTCTGCTAAATATTTTTATTAATTTACGAAACACAATTTATTTTGATTAATTAATGATATGATAATGTTTTGCACTTTTCAGATTCTATTTTATATTTTAGATCATATTCACTTTTTGTCTTATATTGAAATAGCGATAGAATCGAGCAAATTAGATACGACGACGAATAACACGGTTAGTAGTATTATTATTCCATACATTTATTTTTTTTACATATTTATTACATTTTTAAATATTTCTTTAAAAAACATATAAATAAAAAACATTTAAAAATATAAAAAATAGTTGTCCGCCGGTGTCGGGAACAGGGTCCAAGCTACCGGTGGTTAGGGCTCCAGAGACAGGAACCTCCTCACAATGCGGGCCGTATCTAGGAGTACTGCCTTCTGTATCAGGCCCTTGATCCAACCGTGCAACGACAGCTTCGACAGATGGTCGTCGAAGCTTTTGGCTATAAGGCCATTGGCGGTCACGACAATCGGCACAATGATAGCTGAGTCCACATTCCACATGTCGACAACCTCGTGTGCTAAGTCGAGATATTTGATTTGTTTCTCTTTCTCAGCTTTCACGAGATTCTCGTCATGTGGAATGGTAACGTCAACTATCATTGCGCGACGCGTTAACCGGTCTATCACCACCATATCCGGCTTATTGGCTACAATAGTCCGGTCAGTAATGATAGACCGATCCCAGTACAACGTGACATGGTCATTTTCGAGAACTGGGTCGGGCACATACCTGTAGTATTATTATTATTAATTATTTAGGTTAACGCTGTAGACCAGTCTTCAGAAATTAAAAATCAGATACGTTTATTTCAATTGGGTAAATAGACCATTTACAGGCACTTTTGAGTTGTCAAAATGTCGGTCAGTCAAAAAATAAAAAGTAAAGTAAAATTGCACGTTCAAAAGCGTAGATCTGTATGGACAAGAACGTGCAAGAAGCTCCTTTAAAACAGACTCTTTTAAAAAATATTTAAGTTACATATAATCTTCGTTACATATTTCTTTTCGCTTCTATCATGGAAGCACAATGTAGATAAATAATGAAAAAAAAAGTAATTAACGATTAGAAAATAAAATAAGCTACTGGTAGCTGAGAGATGACCATTCACAGCTGACGGTGCCTGTTCAAGAGCATGACGCGTGCATCAGCCTCAGTTCCACCATTTGGAAGGGAACTGAATGATCTATTAACTCTTGCCACCATCAGCAAGACATTTGAGTGGGCATGACAGACTCTCAACTGCTATGCTCGTTTTTGTCAAACAAGTTGTAACCCAATAAAAATACTCCGTGGTGCTTCACATTCCAAAAATTATATATATAAGCTATTGTTTCCAAATATAAAAAGGTACAAGGTACAGGCGATTCCTTGACCTTACCTGGGTACTCTTTTCGATGATGACTCTTTGCGTGTGGCGGTGGCTCTCCGCCTGGGCTGTAAGGTGTGCCAACCTCACACATGCACCTGCGGTTCTATGGTGGAGGCTGATGGACATCACGCATTGAGCTGTCGGCGCTGCACAGGGAGGTTCCTACGTCACCATGCCCTGAACGACATAGTCCGTAGAGCTCTTAGATCAGCAAACGTCCCCTGCGTGCCTCCAGGTCTTGGCAGGTCTGATTATAAGAGGACGGATGGTCTGACTTTAGTGCCGTGGAAAAACGGGAAGTGCCTGATCTGGGACGCAACTTGCGTCAGCGCTGTCGCCACCAGTCACCTGAGTCGCACCATGCACACTGCCTCTGCCGCCGCACTAAAAAAAGGCCCAAAACGTTTCCTTGGAGCAGCTTTATAATTTTGTGCCGGTTGCTGTAGGGACTCTGGGCAGTTGGAGTACGGAGGCAGTGTTTTGTGGGGGATTTGGGCCGTAGGCTCGGGGAGGCAACGGGGACTCCCGGTCCAAGTTGTTCTTGGTGCAAAAGTTGACCATCGTTATTTAGCTAATAATGCGGCGAGGCGACGTATTCAGGGTCGGGTTATTTATTGACGTTAACATTTTATTTAACTATAAAATGATAATTCTATTGGATTTATGATATATTAAAATATAAAAATAGTTAATTATATTATCACAAGCTTCATTAAAATAAAAAACATTTCGAAAACAATACAAAAAGGGCAATGGCATCTCTTCCAATATTTATAAAAAATAAAAAAGAATAAATAGGCAAAATTAGCTGTATCTGTGGAGCAGGACTGGCATTTAGGAGTTGCGTTCTCGGTCTTTGAAGTTCATTATAAGATCATAACAATATTTCTATGGGACCAACTCGGAAGCATAACCGTTCCATCCAAAAAAATATTTTTAAAATCAGTTCACAATTGACCGAAATCGGTGAACATACATAAAAAAATACATACAACCATATAGCCTCCTTTTTTTTGAAGTCGGTTAAAAAGAGGAAAGGACCTAATATTGAGCCTTTTGGTATACCCACTTTAAATTTTAAACCCTGGGAATTGACACCGTTCATTTGAATTTTCTGTTGCCTGTGCATTAAATAGATTTCACCAAGAAGAATGCAAGATTGCCTAGCCCATCATGTTCTAGTTTTAAAAGCTAGGTTTCGTGATTAACGTATACTAACAATATAATAAGCCTACAACGTTGCTACTGCTGGGACATAAGTCACCTATTTGCATTGGGAAACGGAGCGTGATCACCGAGCAATAAGCAAACGCACTGGGCGTTTGAGAGATTGTCAGAAATGTTTCAAAGACATACTTACTGTCTTCAGGTTTCCTCATGATGTTTTCCGTTGCTAGAGTAATAAGCACAAAGAGAAAACGTTGAAGAAAAAACGCAGTTTCTATAAGTTTCGTGTAGTAGATAAACAACTTCAAATGTAGTCTTAACACTATGTAACAATATAATGCGTTCTATTTATGCACTAAATAAGTCACTAGATTGAAACCATAATCTATTGGGGACACAAGTCTCGTCTTTGTCAAAATTATAGGCTCTTAACGTACGCGAGCGTAGTGAGAAGTTGATGGATGTCATGTCATGCATGGTCCAAACAGTTATACGAGTTTACCATTGAATCCAACAGGAATACGGACACTTGGGGCATTACAACATGTGGCTCATATTTTGAACAGGAGCACCGCAGTCACATGGAGTATCCGATGGGTCTATAAAACCCCATTTTGCTAAGTTGTGTTGTGTTGTGATGCCCCAAGTGTCCGTATTCCTGCACTTTGGAGGATTTGATGAGTGCTACCGATGCTGCTATTAATGTAGCCTCCTATTGGGCCCAAACAGTTTGACGAGTTTACCATCGAATCGAAAAGAAGAAGAAGACCATTGAATTGAAAAGAAGAAGAAAAATGTGATCCATGTAGTGTTGTGGACGGATGTTGTGTGTGTTGTGGTGACGAGATGGCTTCCTCACGTTTTTTATCATTACCGTTTTGCATTATTTTTTAATCTAGTTAAAAACGCTCAATTTTTGTTTTACAGGATGGAACAATAATGATGTTCCTGCTTGTTTCATGTTGGTTAATGAAAGATTTGTTGTGGCAAACAATGTTGATATATCGAGTCGAGAGATTTTACTTAGCGGTTCAAGATGCTCAAGATTCGTGTTCAATTATTCTGAAGTCAGCTTGTTCTGGTAATTTCTTGAGGCTAACATGAAGAATATTTTATTTGCATGTTTTATGTTTACATCATCTTCCTGCCCATGTCCAATAATGTTACTAGGGGTTGGCGCAAAACGTTTTCTTCTGCATTCCGTCTTTCTTCTTTTCACCTATTACGGATTACATTTTTCTTTCATATCTTTACCACATAATTTATCTTTTAATACAATAAATGGTTAAGTAGATTAAGTGTTGAAATTGTGTCATCAGAGCCTAATGTGATTAATATAATATTGTTAAGTACATTATTCATTGACATTAAGATACTTGTCCAGTTTTTGACTATCTCTTACTGGCAATTAGTGACCTTTTGCCTGATAACTAAAAGTTCGTTTATCAAACAATATCAAGTAGAAGCAGTTTAGCTTTGTATAGGTACTTAAAGTTGATTGTATATGACCATTTGTATTAAAAATGAAACCCCTATAAAAAGTACAATTTAAAAAATTTCTCGTACACCATGGTGTTGATTTTTCTAAAATTTCAAGCCTCACAATAATATTTTATTTTAACAAAATAGTTTAAAACTGTTTTGCACATTTCCGTACTCAAGAGTATATTATTACTGTTGATGTTCACAATTCATATTATTTGTATTTTTGACAGCTGAGGAGAGAAAATTCTGCAAGAATGTACAGCGCTTGCATCGAGCATCTTTCAAGAAGATACGTATATGTGGCCTGTTTTACTTAGACGCTGCGTTACAATTAAGTCTGATTAGTTTAATTACTGACTACACTGTTGTGTTGCTACAGTTCGCATTTTTGTAATTTTTTTTTCAATGCCTTGAATTTAATAAATGTAAAATTGTCTGTATTATTTCAACTGAAATACCTCATGTGTATTATTAAAAATATGTCTTAATATTATCTTTCCAATCATCGATGTGGCAGAATATGTACAAGATTTTGAGTAAAAATTAGTTTAACTATTTTAATTTATTAGTTCCATTGTAATTTACATATGCTCGTAATTTCTGTTTCTATCACTCAAACTTCTTCGACTCAAACTTCGACTTCAAAAAGGAGGAGATTATCAATTTGGTTGTATGTTTTTTTTAAATTATGAAATATAGTAAAACGATAAAGAAAAACATTTTACAAAAAAAATAAAAAAATAAGCGACTTCACTAAAAAAAAAAAAACACTAAAAGGAACAAAATACCTTTAATTTCGGAAGTCGTTGTTAAATAAGAAACAAACAATACCGAGAAACACCGACTTCCGAAATTAAAAATATTTTGATCCTTTTAGTGTTTTTTTTTTTTAGTGAAGTCACTTATTTTTTTTTTTGTAAAAAGTTTTTTCTTTATCGTTTTGCTATATTTCATAATTTAAAGGAGCAGTTACGGATCTAGTATTTACGAAAAGATATTTGTTACACATTAAATTAAAAAAAAAAACAACCATTTTTATGAATGTTATAATTATCAGGGAAATCTTTTTATTTCAAAACATAACATTTTATACTTATTTGAATAAATCTACTCGAAATCGAATTATTATTTCAAATTACCTTTACCACTTTTATATATTAATTCATCGTTGATGACTCCTGATAATTCAACATGTCTTCATTTCTCTCAACACAAACGCGACCTACCGTTGTCACAAATTAATGAATAATCAATATCAAATGAATAGACAAATAAGACATACCATTAATGTTTTTAATAAATTAATCATACGACTAACGTTACAGTAAACACATTGACGTGTCAGGAAAAACGTAAACTATTGATTATATTGTGTCTAGTCTTCAAAATGTTTTCATTTCAAAATATCGAACGAAAATACCCAGTGAATTTTATTTCCAGCAATACAGTCGATAAAGATGTACAGTCAATGCTATTTCCTTTAAACTTGATGCAATATATCATGTTCTGTCCTAAATATCGCATCAAGAATAACGTTATCACTCCAAATAGTTTTATTTCCAATTTCATTTCAATGATAGTAACACTGTTATTCGTAATTTTATACTTACTCACTTACTATATGGACATCAATTTAAATACGAGTTTACAAGAATACTCTCCGATTTCAGTTTTCTTTTATCATTTCGACTGCATCTTCTACTGTTTAGGTTTCGTTATGAATTTCCTGATTGGAATAATTCACACCAAAAACAATGTTCAATTTGTTCTAACCTTTCAAAAAGTGCATAGATTTCTAAGCAAGGAACCCAAAGTGAACCACTTCATTATTTGGAATTGGACTCTTGAAATCATGACTCTGGTCTATTATTTCATTATTTTCACATGGATACAATTAACGATGAGTACTCCTTTCTATATGATAGCTGGGACCTATCTACTCATAATATTCGATTTGAACATTCTTTATGCCATGCGAGTCTTCAAATTATTGGAATGCAAACTGAAATTTTGGAATTATCAGGTTTTAGATTATCATGAATCAGGTTCTTTTGAAGAACTTTTTTATACAAAAGCATTTCAGGCTTTCGCCGATATATTATACAGTAATAACGTCAACGTAGCTAATTTTCAGTTATTTGTAAGACCTTTACAAAATATTTATTAATCTACAAATAACAATTTACTTTGACTTGTTAAAAATATGATTTTTTTTTCACTTTTCAGATTCTATTTTCAATTTTTGATCATATTCAATATCTGCCTTTTTTTGAAATCGCATTAGAAGCAAGTAAAACAGGTACGACCATGAAAACGGTGAGTATTATTCACACTTACTCGCGGATAATATTACGAGTATTTATTATTATAATCAACCTACAACTACTGCTGGGACAGAAGCATCTTCCCTGTGTGAGGAAATGGAGCGAGTCGGTGTCTACCACGCAATCCTAGTGCTTGTCAGCAGCTGTTGTGTGCAGTCCTTAAAGTTATTTCAAGGACACACCAGTTTCTGTTTCTAGATCAAACAAAGGGCCAAAAAGGTAAAGGAACAGCTTGAAGTTTCCACAAGGTCCGTGTCGTAGACAACTCCAAATATAACCTGAACACTTATCATCATCTTTTTGCCCTTGTCTCGTGTTATTCGGGGTCGACACAACACATTTTAACGCCGCATTTTCTTTTATATCACTATTCATACAATCCATCCATCTTTTCTTGTAACCTGAATACTAACAAACATCATATTGCATTCTACTGAGGTAATATGTACGTCGCCAGACTTTAACGGTAACCGACTAGGGACACAGATCTTCTCTTTGTAAATGATGAAGGTATTAACGCACGCAGGCCTGCAGGGGGCTGATGGAAGTCATCTGTCTTCATATTTATGGTCTAAGGTCCAATATACCGGTTTCCTCATGATGTTTATTTTCATCATTTTGTAACATTTCTTAATTTAGTTAGAAAGGCTCAAACATTTACTTTGTTCCAGGGTGAAATAACGTTAGTGTTCTTGGCAATTTCATGTTGGTTGATAAAAGATTTATTTTGGCAAATATTGTTGATTCATCGAGTCGAGAAATTTTACTTAGCTGTTCGAAATTCCCAAGATACTTGCGCAATTATTATGAAGTCACCTTGCTCCGGTAATTTCTTCTTTATGATTCTTTATTCTTTATTGTACACACAATTTTATATTATCAATAAAAATAGGACAGGTTTCTTAATACTAATATTACGGATATACTATTTTATTCTCATATTTTAGTGTTTACTGTTATACTGTATACTTTTTCATCAGGAAGGTGACCCTTGTCTTACCATTTTCCTCTGCATTACTTCTTATTACCCGCCAATCTATCATTATCATTATCAACAACTGTTTTCATATCAGTTATTACACAATTCATCCTTTGATACAACAAAAAGTTTTAATCATCTAGTTCCTGTAGTTGTACATCTGAATAATATTTGAGATAACTTTTATCCAATGTCGCTAAATCAAAAACCAATTTTGTTTTTGGGCAGTTAAAGTCGATATTTCTGTGACTACTTTTATTAAAAAAACCTAATAAAAAGTATAGGATGCAATAGAATTTGAACTTTATCTTACATAACATGAGGTTTCTAGAAAATAGATAATTTGAAGCTTATTAAAAAAAATATATAGCATAAGAATAAAAAAAACATTTTTTAACAAAATATTTGGCTGGTCACGTCGCACGAATGCACCCGGATACATGATTGTAACTCACCGGATGACTGAGGGAGATTGACGCCGCGCCGTCGATGCTGACCGCGGTGAAGGTAGATGATCTGTTCAGGTTCTCAACGCAAACTTGGCCAGATATCGTTCTAGACAGAAAAGTGTTTTGGCCCCACATAAAATAGGTTACAAAAAATATACTTTAGAACCGGTTTTATTCATTTCCACATCATAAAATAATATTGTTATACCATTACTTTACGACGATTTTATTTGTGTTTTTGACAGCTGAAGCGAAAAAATTCTGTAAGAACGTACTGCGCTTCCATCGAGCATTTTTTAGAAAGATACGTGTGTGCGGCCTATTCTACTTAGACGCTGCGTTACAATTAAGTCTGATGAGCATTCTTACGAACTACACTATTGTGTTACTACAATTCGCACTTTTGTAATCATGTCTTCAATACATGAATTTGATAAATTTCATCTGTAATATTTCTATTCAAATCCCAGTCTAGGTTTTTCTTGGCGCAAAGTTTGATCATCAGTATTCAGCAAGATTTTGCGGCGAGTTTTATTGTCATCTTTGCACCGGGATTGAGCAGGGGGAGGGGGGGCTGTTTAATGACGTAGTGAGTTGTCATTTTATTTATTTTGTGCTACTAAACTTTTTCATTAAATTGAAATTTATCATGTCTGTATAGTAAAGGCAGTAATTTGATTTAAAACGAATAAATTAGTTGTAAAAAGTAAATATTTCATTTAAGATAACGGTATAAAAATAACTTCAAATTGATAAGGTCTCTTAGTCATAAATTTTATAAGTGCCGATTTAGGTAATTTATTGTGTAAATTTTTATTATTTTCCAATATTATAAAAAAAATGTACGCCGATATTTACGGTTAAACATAACTGGACTCAAACGATCAATCGCAATCTTGCATGCTCTTGTATGTATGCAATGCTTACACAAATAATGAATAATCTTATACTTTATAAGTTTTATGTTTTTTCTGCCAAATAAAATAAAAAAATAAATAAAAAAAATATTATTATATTATTTAATATATATTGGATGTTTGAAATGTAATTTGTAGAGATTAATAAACACTTTTTTGATTTTGATTTTTTACTTTTACATGGTGTTCAAATAACCAAAAATGTTGTCTTTATATAAATAAATATATGTTAACTTAAGTTTGATATACAAAACATTCTACAGCCTAATATGTGGTACATGCTGTTCCCTACGATTTGACTGGCGTCTTTGGTTACTACTTCATTCCTATTGGTCGCAGCGTCATGTTTTATTATTATATGCTCGATAAAATGGGCCGTCGAACAGTAAAAGGATTTTTTAATTCATAATAGTTTTTCCTGAGGTACTAGTGGAATTATTGTACTCATCATTTTAGATATAGGTATACTTGTTTACACATATTATAAGCTTAATCTATATAGGGTGACTGGTAATTAGAGACCGTAACTTAAAAACGTGAATGTACTTATGATTACAAACAACTTTCCCAAAGAAACTTCTTTATATTATTTATATACTCACTTATATATCACTATCGTAGGTAAGGTACAAAAAGTACATGAGACAACGGCATTACGTGGCTAACAGCTGAGCGGTCACAAGCGCGCGCACGCAAACTTCAAACAGCTGTTTTTGTCATAAAACAATGAGTCTAAAAAAAAGTTCCTTTGGGAAAGTTGTTTGTAATCATGAGTACAATCACGTGTTTAAGTATCGGTCACTAATTACCAGTCTCCCTGTATACACTTTATATGTTTGGTGCATCGCAATAAAAAGTTAATGAAAAAAAATCCACAGGGCATGAGAAGTGTTTAGGGGTCTGAAAGGATAGCCGATGACCCGTCCCGTCGACAATTTCAATTTGGCACACGATGCACCAAATACCCTGTATAAAAGCAAAATACCACTCACTGATTAATTACAAAATCTCAGAAACCATAACACCTACAAACTTAAAATTTGGCAGGTAGGTTCATTATAAGGCGTAGACATCCGGATTTTACGAAACTCTAACCCCAGGGGGTAAAACGGGGTTGAAAATTTGTATGGAGAAATCGACTTTTACGCGGGCGAAGGCGCTGGCAGAAGCCAGTTATGTAATATTTGTTTTTTAAATTTCAACCAGAGTAACTCTAAGGTTCTTTTGATTTTATTAGTATTTTTTATATGTATTTGTATGTAGGCGTTGTTAAATATATGTTTCAAACTTAAACGAAATCATATTGTGTTGAAGGGAACTCATCCAATGATTTCTGCTGCTCTTGGCCGGAGCGGGAGAGATTGTCAGACTTTTACTGACTAAAACCACACCTATGGTCTTTCTTTGCCTTTTTCGTTCCATGACCATGGGTTTCCCTTTCGGAAGTAAACCCATGGCCCCAGTAGTCTTCGCACATCTTTTTGAAGCACGCGTGAAAGAATACGCGCCGTCGACGACTCGAATTCGGTCGGGACAGTTATCGGACTGCCAGATGGCGAGCTACCTATTGCTCGTCGTCGGCAAATATTGTCTTGATGTGCTAAATATTAGTACGACTGAAGTAGGGTGACAAAGTTCCACGATTTTATCGTCAGTAAAACGTAAAAATTAACAACTTAACCCTTGCGTGTCGAATGTTACATTTTAAAATGTTTGTGACTTTTCTTAGTTACGAAGTAATTAACTATTGCAATAAAGTTAACATTGGAAAAATACATTGTTTAAAACCTGACGTGCCTTGGTTACAAAGTTAATACCTCTGTCTTTAATTTTTTATTGTACCCAAGTTATAAAATATTTTACTAAATAAATTTATGTTCATAGGCGAGCTTAACTCATAGTTGAGATAGATTACAATAGAGGGCTTAATTCAGTGTACAATTTTTAAATTATAAATAATATGATATATAAAGATACCTACATAAATAAATGCAAACACACTAAAAATAAAACAAATATGTGTTATGAAAAACTAGTTCCTGTCAGCGACTTCGCCCGCGTGAAAGTAGGTTTCTCCATACAAACTTTGGACCCCTGTTTCACCCCCTTAAAAGTTGAATTTCCAAAAATCCCTTCTGAGTGCTCACCTACATCATAAATAAAGCCTTGTGCAAAATTTCACGCTCCTAGTCCCAATAGTTTCGTCTGTGTGTTGATATGTCAGTCAGTCAGTTTCTCCTTTTATATATATAGATTTCGATTTATGTAAAATTGACAAGAAAGTCTTCAAATTGTATAGGGTTTATTAAATATGGTTTGTATATTTGAATCACTCCCTCGTATTCATAAAAGGGAAGGCAGAGTAGGCTTTTTTTAGTTTATAGCAAAATCAAAATTTATTGGGATTTAGTTTAATGCTAAGGCGCGACATTTTAGACTGATCTGTTGGTCTAGTGGTTAGTGGCCTTGACTGCTAAGCCGGAGGTCGCGGGTTCGATTCTCACCCAAGACAAATGTTCGCCGTGACCTCGTGGGGACGATCGGCAGCGGCGATCTTTCGCGCCGGGCCTTGGTACAGGCAATGGTCCGGAGCGAGGAGGAGTGGCGGGCGGTCCTCCGGTTACCGTCCGGACCGAGATCAAGTCGTCGACGGCGCGTACTGTTCCACGCGCGCCCCAGGGAGATGTTAGTAAATCGTAGGGGCCCAGCAGGGTCAAAGCCTACTGGGGCTAAGGGTAGTGTGAATGTGAAACCCGGGCCCTGGGACGAAGGCAAAGAAGGAACAGGAGTGGGTTTTTAGTCAGTAAAAGGCTGACACTATCTCCCGCTCCGCCCAAGAGCGAGATTTGTCATAAGATAATTTTCCCAACCAAAAAAAAAACCCAAGTGCAAGCAAATGTTTGTGTGATGAGCACGACCATTTGTTCTGTGTCTGGATGTAATTTATCTATAATATGTATGCGTTTAGTAAAAATATCTATATATATAAAAATATCTATATGTATAAATATATTTAAAGAATGTTTATCAGTGTCTAGAACTCATAGTACAACTTTGCTTAGTTTGGGACTAGATGGCGTTGTGTGAAAGTTGTGGAATATTGAAGAATATTATGTACATATAGTAGACATTGTATTATTTATCTATGAAACAGCAATCCATTGGATTTACAAGCATTTTTTAGATTATTTTTGTATGTTAAGAGGGTCCTTTTTCACTCGCCTATCGTCAACATCGAGCATGGTTTAAATGCTTGTTAATTCATCTAACGTTATTCAACGCAATGTTTGACGAAAAGGCAATGCGAAAAAAGAGAGATAACGCTTAAAAACTCTGTTAGCATTCGGTAATTCTGTGATTTACTCGACTATTTTACAAAACTTGTTCTAGGAAATACGTGTATTTTTCAAATCCCTAAAAGTTATTGAAAAAAATTGTGGCCATTAATTTCTAATCTTTTTTTTTTTTTTTTTTTATTGGGTGGGAAAATCATCCTAATGACATCCCCGCTCTTGGGCGGAGCGGGAGATAGTGTCAGACTCTTACTGACTAAAAACCCACTCCTGTTCCTTCGTTGCCTTCGTCCCAGGGCCCCGGGTTCCGCTTTCACACTACCCGTGGCCCCAGTAGGCTTCGACCCTGCTGGGCCCCTACGATTTGCTGACATCTCCTTGAGGCGCGCGTGGAACAAAACGCGCCGTCGACGACTTGGGCTCGGTCCGGACGGTTACCGGACGGCCAGACGGCGAGCCACCCATTGCTCGCCGTCTGCAAGCCCGCGCCTACGGTGGCCGGAAATCGGGATCGGAATCCCGGCGGCGGTTGGAGCGTAAGGACCGTTGCCTCACGCGATCGGCCGCCTCCTTAGCTAGCATTACTGCTTCGCAGAAGGAGGCGACCGCCTGCCACTCCTCCTCGCTCCGGAGCATGGCCTGAACCAAGGCCCGGCGCGAGAGATCACCGCCGCCGATTGCCCCCACGAGGTCACGGCGTTGCTCTGCCCAAGCGGGGCACACCTCCACCGTGTGCTCCACCGTGTCCTCCGGGTGGGCCACACAGTGGCGACACCCGGGCGTCGTTTCCGCACGAATCCGGTGCAGGAACCTCCCGAACTTACCGTGTCCGGTGAGGACCTGCGTCATGCGGAATGTGAGGACGCCGTGAGGTCTTTCCAACCACGCCTCAAAGAGGGGACTTACCGCCATAATTGTGGCGTGCCCAGCACGGGGTCGCGACAGTCGCTGTCGCCATTTCACCATGAGAACTCGCCGGAACTCTGTCCGCCATGCCGCGACTTGTTGCGGCAGCGGAGTTTCGCCCCGGCGTTGCATCTCCATGCGCCGTTCGTGCATGAGTGCAAGGACTGTTGCCTCCAGATCCCATGGTCGCTGGCCAGCAAGAAGGCTCGCCGCTTCGCGGGAAATCGTCCGGTATCCTCGTACCATCCGTATGGCCATGACCCTCTGGCACGCGTTCAGCCGGGCCGCCGGCTGCTTCCGCAGCCCCGGCGCCCACACCGGCGCGCCATAAAGGGCCATGGACCGAACGATCCCCGCATAGAGCCTCCGGCAGGAGGCGTCTGGACCCCCAAGGTTGGGCAGGAGCCGCGAGAGAGCAGCCCCAGTCCGATTTAGTTTGGGAGCCAGACGTCGGAAATGCTCGTCGAAATCCCATCGGCTGTCGAGAACGAGTCCCAGGTACTTCATCGTTGACCCGACGCCGATGTGGACTCCTCCCACCGTTAGCCGGGAACCCGGTGGTGGCGCGTTCCGAGGGCCGTGAAAGCACATGGCCTCGGACTTGTGCAATGCCACCTCGAGTCCCAGCTCCTGGATCCTGCCAACGACCGTCGCGACCCCGCGTGTCGCTAGTTCGACCGCCGCCTGGTACGACTCTCCCTGCGCCAGGACCAGCGTGTCGTCTGCGTAGCAGACCACGCTGACCCCGTCAGGGAGGTCGCCGCGCAGCACGTAATCGTATCCGATGTTCCACAAGGGCGGCCCTAGTACCGATCCCTGCGGAACACCGCACGACATCTCTCGACGTTCCCACACCCCCTGGTGACCGGGGTAGGTTATGTACCTGTCTGACAGGTACGCCTCGACCACACGACAGAGGTAGCCGGGCATCCGGTGATACCGGAGTGCCCTCCCAATGCTACTCCAAGGCAGGGAGTTGAAGGCGTTGGCGATGTCCAGAGACACCACCACGACACACCTGCCCTGGGCCACTGCATCCCCTGTCGTGAGAGCTCGCACGCACATGATGGCGTCCACCGTGGAGCGCCTCCTGCGAAAGCCGAACTGGCCGTCCGCCAGATCCGGCCCCACCCGTGTTAGGTGTGCGACGAGGCGGTCTGCAATTACTCTTTCAAAGAGCTTGCCCACCTCGTCGAGCAGCACAATGGGCCGGTACGCGGACGGAGAGTCCGCGGGGCGCCCCGGCTTCGCAATGAGGACCAGTTTCCCCGTCTTCCAGCGAAGTGGGAACTGGCCCCTCTCCATGCATGCGCTGAAGAGCCCTCTTAGTCGAGGCCCGAGAGCCTCCATGGCCAGGACCCATGCCTTCCCAGGCAAGCCGTCGGGTCCTGGGGCGGTATTTTTGGCACTCAGCCTTCGTACCGCCACTCTCATCTCTACCTCGGTCACCTCTGGAACGTTGTCGTCGTCGTCGCCATCGTGGTCCGCGTCGGACACCGCTGGTGGCGGAGCCATGGGCGGGGGAGAGTGTTCCCCTCGCGTGGGGAACAGAGTGCTCACCACACCCTCCACGAGCTGGGGCCGGAGACTCTGCGTCAGCGGGGGAGCCCAGGGGCGGAGTTTGTCCCGTACCAATTTGTACGGGCGTCCCCATGGGTCCCCATTCAGAGTCCCCAGCCACACGTTGCGGGCCTCAAGTTTGGCCCGCCTTATCTCCGCTCGGAGGGTGCGCTTTGCCGCTCTGTATCCCTCGTACAGCTCCGCCTCTCTGGCCTCCGCATCCGGTGGACGGATGCGGCGCCTGCGGTATCTGGCATACCGGCGTCGCGCGGCATTGCACGCGTTGCGCAGTGCCGCAATCTCCGGCGACCACCAGTATACCTGGCGCTGAGCACGTCCTGGAGGGACTCGGGGCATTGCCGCGTCGCAAATTTGCGACATGGCCTCCCGGAACCACTCTGCCTCGACGTCTATGTCGACAGGCCTGTCCGGTGCTTGCACCCAGGCCTGTACCGTCGCGGCTTCCAGGAGGAGCTCCCGGTCCATCTGCCTCAGCGCCCACCGCGGACCACAAGGGTTCCGTCGGACCGGCGCAATCGAGGTTTGGGCGGAGACGTCGAACCGGATGTACCGGTGGTCTGAAAACGTCTCCACCCCCTCCATAACGCGCCAGTCGACGACACGCGGCGACAGAGCGGGGCTGGCGAACGAGATGTCCACCACTGAGTCACCCCGCATCCGCACACACGTGGGGACAGAACCCCGGTTTAGGACGACCAGGCCTGTCTCCAGAGCCCAGTCCTCCACCATCCGACCCCGCTGGTTCGTGAGCCGGGAACCCCAAGCCAAGTTCTTGGCATTGAAGTCCCCGCAAACGACCACGGGGAGGGAACCAAACCCAGTGACGACGGCTTTCAGCTCCATTAGGGAGATGTGAAGATCGCCGAGAGATCTGCTCGGGGACAGGTAGACGCCTACCACTGCAATGTCCCCGAACCGTGCTGCCACGCAACCCCGTCCCCTCGTGACGGCCTCGAGGGTCGGGGTACCGGCGGCGGCCGACGAGATTAGGGTCACCGAGCCGTCCAGGTCCCGCACCCAGTCTCCCCTGGGCAGGACATTGTACGGCTCGGAGACCACGGCGATATTGATCGACCACTGCGCCATGCTCTGGAGCAACAGATCCTGAGCGGGGGCGCAGTGGTTGATGTTCGCCTGGAGGAGACGTAATGGGGTCGTTATTGACAGTCCATTACAGTCTCCTCCCTAGCCCTCCGTGAGGGCCCTGCCGCGGCGGGTGCGGCGGCGACAGCGGTGGCAGCCAAGGAAGCGGCTGCGGCGGTGAGTACGTCCGGGTGGATGGGCCTCCGTACTTTGCCCTTGGCCTTGGCAGGGGGGTCGCAGGACCTGCCCCCAGCCCGGTGGTCGGCCGGCTTGCCTGCCGCCGCACATGCATAGCAGTGCGGCGTTGCACGGCATTCGACGGCCTTGTGACCGGCCTGACCGCACTGGTAGCAGCGGTCGCTGCGGTCCACCTCCGCGGCGCAATGGGCCCCCACGTGGTGCCCCACGTGGCAGCGGTAACACCGCAGAGGTCTGGGCTCCAGCAGTTTTACCTGCGCGGAGACCCAGCCCACCAAGAGCCTTCGGCCTTCAGCCGTGATGGCTTTGGCCGCTGACACGGGGCAGCTAACCGTAACGGCTCGCATGCCCGTGCTGTCAGCACGGATGGTGCCAGCCCGCACTTGATCGGCCTGGCACCCTCCCGCCCTGACGACGGCGGCCACCACCTCGTCCACCCTGACGGAGTCATCCAGGCCCATGATGCGCACGTCTATGCACTTTGTGGGCCTGGACACTCGGACCTCCTCAGCGTCCATAGACGCCCTGATCCTTGCGGCCAGGGCGTCCGCGGCAGAGCCGCTGTCCGCACCAGGGACCTCCAATATTCGGGCCCCGGTTGCGGTGCGCCTCATTCGGAAGCCCTCAGTGGCTCCGAACTCGCTAAGGTGGCCCACCACCGCCTGCTTCGCCTTTTCCATGACGGCGTTGTACGTCACGCCCTTCTTTTCCGCAGCTGGCTGTAGTGTAATCACTACAGCTGCGGAATTCGGGGCGCGAAGTCTGGCCGCCATGGCCCGCTTCCTGCGCTGCTGTCGCCGCTCGCGCTTTTTTGCCGCTCTAGCCGCCTTGCCCGCCTTCCTGCTGGCGCCGACGACCGTCCATTCGGCGCCAGCCGAGGGTTCTTCGGGCAGGGGAGGCGGCAGGCGCGGCCTAGTTGCCGCCGCCGCGGAAGGCCCCGCCGATTTAGCGGCAGGCACCGCTCTGCCTTTCGGGGGAGGGGCAGGTTTCCCCTGCCGCTGCTGCTGCTTGGCCGCCGGGACCGGCCTCGCCGGCTCCGACACCTGGGCTCCACGCCCGGTCTGCCCGGACGGGCCCGCTTTGGGTGCAGCAGCCGCGGCGGCGGCAGCGTAAGAAACCGCCTTTTTCAGGCCGGAGGCCGCAAGCGGGGGGCGCAGGACAATGCCCTCCAGGACTGCGAATTGCCGCTGGACTCGCTCCTGGAACTGCTGCTGCTGCTCCTGCTGCTGTTGCCGGAAGGCAGCCAGCTCTTGCCGCAGCAGAGTCAGCACCTCGCTCTCCATTTGGGGCGAGGGCTGGGGCCAACCCTGCCCCTCCCTGCGTCCTCCTTTTGGCGCCACCTCATGGCCAGCGCCCCGGACACTGGCCAATTCTGCCTCGAGCCGCTCAACCCTCTTGTTGAGGGATTTCCTGAACGGCTCCAGGACGATACCCAGTGCCTCGGTGATGGAGGTCATGGCCTGGGAGATGGACCGCCTCTTGGCGACCCTCTCCCTCTTCTTGGCCACGCCCATTATGGCAGCTGCCACGACCGCCGTAAATCGGTTCAGCGCCTCTTCCATGCCTTCCGGCTCGCTGCCAGAAGGCTCCGGCTCTGAAGGGCTGACCTGGGCACTGCTTGCCCCGGGGTGGCGCCCCTCCCTAGCAATCTTTAGGGACCGCTGGGTCGCCTCCTCGGCGGTGGGCTTCCTCCCTTTCGTCGTCATTCGGCCCGCACCTCGTCCAGCAGTGGAGATCTTGCGGGCCGAAGCTCCACGCCCATCGTCGGAGGACGTCCTCCGGCTGTCCCCAGATATGGGGCGCTTTAGGAACAAGTTCCTCCTCTTCTTCCTGGAGGTGGCCTCATCCACCTCCATTCTCTCCGAGTTAAGCGAAGACGCGGCATCTGAGTCCGACGCCGTGTCTCCGCTCACCTCCCTGAGGCCGAAGCTCCTGCCGGCCTCTGCAGGACCCACCGGCGCAGCGGACGTGCTGGGAACAGGTCCCAGGGACTCCGCGCTACCGGTGGGTGAGCCACCCTGGCTCCGTGCGTCCACGAGGGACGGTAACAGGTCCCTAGGGGACCTGACGCGCTCTTTGCCCCCCCCAGAATACGAGGGGCAGCCCGAGCTCTGCTCGGGGAGGGATTCTCCACCTGCGGTGCAGGCGGTACCCTCCTGGGGTAATATACTCTTTAGAGACGCGTCCATTGGTGTGCTGACCACAGCTTTGCCTTTTTTGTGGGGTGGGGTCCCCAATAACCACGTTCGCCATCGTGGTCACGTCTGATAAGCAGACGCGTACCCGAGGCGAACCCACTCTCTCAAAACCACTGTCCAAAAACACCAACAGCTGTTGGTGCTGATGCTTCTGGACAGTGCACCCTCCTTGGCGGTCCGTCTGGACTCCGCCTGTGTGTTCCTCTTGGTCTGGTCTCTCGCTTGAGGCCTTCCGGCATGAGTAGCTCTACCGGCATAGCCCTCAAGGTCATAGAGACACGCAAGCCCCACCACGGCGACAACGTGGGAACACGGTCGGTGGGGATTAATTTCTAATCTTGATTAATTATGTTCTTTTGGCTTTTTCAGGCTTTTTTTTTTTTTGAGTACATTATGAAGTATGAAAGTTCATTCAAAATAGCAGATTTACGGAGGTCTTTATTGGATTAGTTTTTAGACAAATTTATAAATTGTTTTCAATAGAAGCCTATATAGTATCCACAAGATACGGTGTTTCCAAAATATCTAATGAAAAATGTGTAATAATGTCATAATCGCGTAAGAGCAGTTGTGTGAAAAAAAACAATGAAAAAATGTATGTCGAGTTGCTTCCCCCTAAGCGCGAAAAAAGAAATCATATCTTATTTTATTGTTACAAAAAATAAATGACAATCAGATTTTTTCGCGTAGATATTCATTCATATCATTGTGTTGGCAAGCTTTGTTTTATCGTTGTTACGTGATGTGATAGGTCGAGGAGGCGCTCTAAAATATTAAAACTAGTGTCGTATGTTGTAAGCAGATTCATAAATGATGACTTATATGTAATGAGGACATTTTAGCCAAGATCCCCTCGCATAGGCGTGACGTTTAGCACTGCGGAATTGTTTGAAGAAAATAATCACTACGTCCCTGGAATGCAAAGGGCAGCTGAAGGAACACAGGCGGGTTTTAGTTAATAAAAGCCTAAAACTCTATCTCACTCCTAGTGCGGCGGAAGTCATTTTATGATTTTCGATCAACAATTAATGTGATGTGACGAACATTATATTTTTTTGTACAAATAATAAACTGCTCGCGGCTCCACCCGTGTACATAAAATAAACCTTATGTCACTCAGGAATAAAGCAGCTTTCTAGTGGTGAAAAATAGCAATCCGACCAGTACTTTCAGAGATCATCTCACAAGCAAAAAACAAACTTTACCTCTTTATAATATTAGTGCAGATAAACTAGCAGACGTACAGCAATGCACTACCGGTACGTGGTGGACATCCCACCCATACGTACAAAGCATTTTGGGAACACATTCATTATGCGTACAGCTAAGGAGTGGAATTCCCGGCCGGAGTCTGTGTTTCCTTATACTACAACCTCTTTAAGTCAAGAGTGATTAGGTTACTTTTAAGCAAGCGTGCTCCATCGTCGACCACATCATTATTTACTTACGTGTAAAAAGAAGGTCCAAAACTGACTCCAATCTCTCGATTACGAAGCAACTGAGAGAGGTTACCTCATAGAGAACAACACATTACGTCCCACATCTATACCATATAAGTGTATAACTTTAATAATTACACACTATACATACACTTATACACATTTTCATACCCTAGTTTGTTTTTAATTAGTTAAGTCTTTGAACTGTTCTATTTATTTTCCATCAAGTCAAAATTATCACTCTTTGTAAATAATTATATAGCTTGTAACAAGTTTGAATAGAATAAATTTTATTGTACACCAAAATAGTAGCAAAACTTTTACACTAACTTAAATCTATGGTTACAAAGGCGGTCTTATCGCTGACAGCGGTATCTACCAGACAACCTTAGGGTGGAATGTAAGAATTTGAAAAGGGGGGGTAGCCTGCGGTGTAGAAATTTTGATAATTTGAAGGCCTGGAGTTCTGTAACACAGGATTTTCCTACTACAGGCTTCAGTCTCCACATCAATGTAAATGAACTTACTGTAACAGTGTATTGTACTTATGAATTGTTTTTTTTCTCCACCACATAATGTGGGGGAGAAAAATATACGCTTTTATTATTATTATAGTTTTATCCCACTGTTGGGCAAAGGCCTTCTTCTATTCCTTCCAATGATCACGATTTCTAGCTTCTTTTTCAAGGAAGACAACTAGGTGGTCTGACTTGGCCCCGTGTCCCTGTGTCTGAGCAGCAATTCCGTGTTTTATGGGCACACAGCTCCTTAGATATGCGGCAAATATACCATTTAAGTTAGGCAGCCTTTTGAGCTAAAAAAATGTATTTAAAAATACTTTTTTCAAACGTTGCTTAATTCAGGTCACCGGTTTTTCTTGTGCGCATGGAATGATGCACGATTAGATTTATGTTATTTTTTATTTCTTAAGTTTTATGTATTATGTACAATTTTTTTTTTAATTTTTAAAGGGACCAAAAAAAATGTGAAAAAAAAAAACAATGTACAACTATCTATTTATTTATTTGTTATTTACCACTTATTAAACATGCATACAGCTAGCTATACTTTATTAGAACACTATATCATATTTACGTTATTTATTCACGAGTAGTCTCTTATCAATACAAGAAGATTGTGAATACAACTAAATAAACAATCTAACTTTTCTACCGTTCACTCTCAATAAGGTTCAGTTGAAAATCAGCGTCAGGCAACTACCACGAAGGCATTTTTGCTGAACTGGACCTATTTGGTGCAGGCGCGAGACACACAGTGCTAGTTATTTATTTTTTTATCTTAAGTGTTTACATGTTGTTTTTACATTAATAAAATATTTTTCTTTCTTCTTCTTCTTTCTCATACTTGCTTGGAATTGCTCAGTGTATCGTGAGTGCCTACACAAACATGCAAACTCACACAATACACTCAAACCCGCAAAAATGAGGATCAGTCATGATTTTTGTGGAGTTTGCAGACTTATAGCGTAAAAAAAATTAGTAAATACTGTGAAGAAATTATTTAAATCGGACAAAAAATGACGAAGATACAGCAACTTTAGTGTGTGAATGAAGCGCCTCGCTGTGACGTCATCTGTCATGATCGGTCTCCACCGGCGAATGAATACGATCAAGCCGTTCGTCGCACGGATCTTTTTAATAAGCTTAGACAAGAAAGATGGATACTTCGAAAAATCTAGTGATTTTTGAATACGAGTTCCGACGCAGAACTGACGCAGTAGAAACAGTTCGCAATATCAATGTTGCGTTTGGAGAAGGGACTGCTAATGAACGCACTACGCGATTTTAGTTCAAACGCTTTCGTGATGGAAACTTTAATTTTAAGAACGAACCACGTGGAAAACTGCCCACACAGGTGTAGAACAAAAAAAAAAATCAAAGTTTTGTTTCCATTCACCTCTGCGTTTCTATTCATCCCGTTTGATTGTAGTCCTTTAGTTCATTGCCCGTTTACGTACAAGTACAACATAATGATGGGACGATCTTTTACGCGTCGTCAGCATCACTAACAAGTATGTCTCTTGTGTCAACTTTACGAAGTTTTGGTAAAGAGCCGTGACCTTTGAAAATTGTTCAACTAGAATGGTCCTGTTGTAACATTTATAACGTGCCTTTGACCTGCAGGGTTTGCGGTGCTTTGTTAGTAAGGGCCTGTGTTGGCTAAGTAAAGTACCACCTTTGAAAGTTCCAAGCTAATTTAAACATGATCAGTAGGTAAGCTTTTCATTGTTATTAGGAAATGCCCAATTTGGAACCGTGCACTAGCTTCTGACGTTTTATAAGTGCCCATGTAGGCCTATGTGAAATAAAAATCTTTTGATTTTGACTTTGATTAATTTAATTTAATTTTATTATTGATTGATTTGTATTATTACAATTTTTATGTTAATACTTAATTTATTTTTTTCTTCAATTTTAATGTAATTGTATTACATATTTTTTTGTAACATAATCTTTTGTATTTAAAATGGCTACTGAGTGATCTAATTTGCTTTGATTTATTGCTATCAAGGATCACTGACTCCTAAGCCACAGGGGCATATAGTTTAGGACGTTAAAAATGATCTTAAATTTTATCAGCTTTTATATAACAAAAAATAATCTATGATGTTTTTGGTGGTTTTCATAAGCAAAAAATTAGACTATGTTATGGAACAATGTAAGAAAAACACTCACGTGACTCGCCAACAACGTCACTGCGTTCTCCCAACCTGTTACTGAGGAAACAATTGAATGTCTTAAAACTATCATAGTCGCCGAAACGTATACAAATTTTAGACTTCATAAATATTAATGTGAGAGTGTGATCACCCTCCCTAATCACTCCTATTTTAATTGGCTTCTGTGAATATTCATACTTACACATGACTGTTGACATGATTTTAAATTAGTATGGTTACAGTTTGATTCTATGTTTTGGGTAGGTATTGGTTTCTAGTGTTGGCCAGCGGAGACACTTTCGATAAGACCATCAGGCTTTGAGAGCTCAGGGTGGCAAGAGTCGTGGCTTCGATTTGCGAGCTGGGTCTCGAAATGGCACCTCATAAAACTGAGGCGCTATGGTTCTGGATTTACGACATATACCAAAATGGTGCCAGGAATCGTAGTAATAAAGCTGAAGCGGCAGGAATGACGACACGCTACAACTGCCGCAATTCTCGTACAAGCTCGTTGTCGAAGCCGTTCTACCGCACTTCGAAGACTGGCAGAAAAAAGGAAAGCGCATCTCCTATAAGCTAACCCAGGTACTGACCGGGCACGGTTGTTTCCGTGAGTAACTAAATAGGATTGGGTGAGAGGCCACGGCAAATTGCCACCATTGCGAAAGTGACCTAGATTCAGCATAGAACACGCTTGAAGAATACCCCACGTGGCCGCTGAGCGACCGGTTTTGGTTGCCAAGATCGGGCAAGATCTGTCTTTGCAGCAATAGTGAGGGCTATGCTGACGGCGACAGAAAATTGGAGAGAAATAGCGTCCTTCTGGGAGACCGTGATGGTTCAGAAGGAGGCCGCCGAACGGGATCGTGAGAGGGTCGATCCTACTCGTAGAAGCAAGCGTCAGAGGGCCAACCGCCGCTTGCAAAATTTAAGATAGGCGGGATTTCGAGGTCACGGGCTCTCAGACTAAGTGACTTCAAGAAAGTTGGTAGCACAGTAATCACGTGCTGCCGTGCATAACGAGGCTCAGGGATGACCCCTGATAGTCTCCTCAGGTCCTAAAAGGCATTGTACAAAAAGGCTTAGACTTTTAATAGGTCACGGAGACCTCTTTCTCTTCGTTTGGGAAGAGAACACACTGTACCAAAACTCGTGACGTTCAATGGTTTAGTAACCAAGAGCCTCGACTAATATCTAAGAAGGCTCTCGTTGGGCACTTGTTCCAGAAGGCAACACTCCTGCATACGGCGCATATTATTCGGAGACTCCTCTCTCAAGAGCCCCGACCATTGGTAACTTGGACCCTGTTCTATTTGGCTATTTTATATTTTTAAATGATTTTTTTTAAGTAAATTTTCGAAATGTTAATAAATATATAAAAAAAGAAACTGACTGACATATCAACGTACAGCCAAAACTATTGGGACTAGGAGCTTGAAATTTTGCACGAGATTTTCTTTTATGACGCAGGCAATAATTAAGAGATGATTTTTCAAAATTCACCCCCTAACGCGATTAAACGGGGGTTCAATGTTTGTATGGAGAAACCTACTTTCACGAGAGCGAAGTCACTGGTAAAAGCTAGTAGAAAATAAAATGGAATAATAATTGTGAACATGGTTTCTACAACATTTTAAACCTTCACAACCCAGTTACTGGGCAACACGACACTCCTTGGATAGGCTGTTGTTAAGAGTTTAGAAAACAACCCAGTAACTTTGTAACATGTTTGGCCAGCCTGGACTAATAAATGCTTGCTATAAATCTCACTTGTAATTTTCTGCTAAAAATCGCTTAATTACACCCTGTAAGAAACGGGAAGGGTCAGGCTACCCGCTTCCGTATAGCGTCCTTTGCTAATAGTTCGTTTTATGTGCGGCCGACCTTTCTGTCCACATCGTTTGTCAACGTAATGTTCTTTTCTTGTTATATAGCGGTTATAGACATGATATACAAGGAATTTAAGAAGGTTTAGGCGCACACAGACAGCCCAGTTGGGTAGATCTAATTTCGAGAAAGAGGTCAACCATCCAATTCGACTCGGCTGGGCGGCGTTCGGGAAGCTGAGCGGTATCATCTCATATAACATACCATATTTTTCACACATACATATTTACTCATACACAATCACATGACGATTCATACATACACATTTACAGTTAAAAATCTTTTATTAATGTTATAAATATTCTTCTATGGAGAAAACATTTTTATTAAATCTATTCAAAAACCTCTCCACCAGCCTCTATACAAACTTTCATGCATCTAAACTAATTTTTAAAACATTTTTTTCATTTTTGCCTTCTTGAACGCTGCTACCGCGTCTTCCGGCGATAAAAACTATAAAAAGAAGTCACACGGTGCCAGATCAGGACTGTAAGGACGGTGCCCCAAGATTCTGACCGGTGTGGTGTCCAGGAACTCCCTCGTTTGAGCGCTGAGTGCGCAGGCGCGTTGTCATGGTGAAGCAGTATTCCGCGGAGCCCGGTGTTCGGTCGTTTGTTGCTCATTGCAAACAAAACTTCTGATAGAAATTTTGTGGTATACCATTTGGCGTTGATGCTGCTTTGGTCTCGTAAAGAAATTGAAATCAGATACCCCGTCAAAGTGAAGAAACTAGTGATCAAAATTTTCCCTGCACTTCTCGATCGCTTGACTATCATAGGCATTGGTTCGTTTTGAAACAGTCAAACTGTTGACTGACGCTTTTTTTCTGGATCGTATAGATAAATCCAGGATTCGTCACCTGTCACAATATCGTAAACGCGCCGAGATGAACCTGCTTTAAATTTTCGAATCAAATCCCGGCACTACTCCACACGGGCTTGCTTCTGAGCTTCGGTGAGGTTGTGCGGCACCCAGGGGCAAATAATTATCCTTACGTGAAGATGCACGTGTAGAATTTAGTGAAAGCTTTAAACCAATCTGCAGTGTATACTAAATCTCTTCATAGGTAATTCACCTGTTTTCTTGAATTATTTTTTTACTGCCAGCACACTTTCTTCAGTGACAGCCGTCGTAGGACGACCACTCCTTTGTTCATCCCGAAAGTAAGGCGACCACGCTTGAATTCGCTATACCAGCGGTAGATGGTTATTTTTGAAGGTCCTTCATCCATAAAAGCAATTTGAAGTCGATCAAACGATTCATCAAGTTTTAGGCCACATTTAAAATCATAGAAAATCATCGCACGAAAATGTTCTCGATACAGACCCATTTTTAAATAAGACACGGTAATTTGATTTGATGAAGTGGAACTGATGAAGAAGAACAGAAATAGTCAACGGAACTTCTTACTCACATAGATATCAAAATGAAGATAGTTGAGCGACTATGACAATACAAATAAATTAATGGTTCTGAATAGTTACGTTGAAAATGGTATTATCGAAGTGATCTGATGATGATGATGGAGCCGGAAGGTAGGCACTGGAACTCCGCAATTAATCAATGTGACCTAACCGTGTTTGGGCTTATTAGAATTGTCATGAGATGCACTTTGGCTATAAGGTAATATCAAACTGATCTGATGATGGGGCCGGAAGGTGGAAGGTAGACACAGGAACTTCATAATAACACAGTGTAACCTAGCAGTGTTTGGGTTAATTGGAATTATCATGAGAAATAGGCACTCAGTTTATAAGTGTATCGCAACTAAAAAGTGTGAAATAAAAAACTTTTTACAAAAAAAAGAATAACCGACTTCACTAAAAAAAAACCCTAAAAGTATCAAAATAACTTTAATTTCGGAAGTCGGTGTTAAATAAGATACAAATAATACCGAGAAACACCGAATTTTTTAGTGAAGTCGGTTATTCTTTTTTTGTAAAACGTTTTTTTAATTTTAAAATATTTGTAATGACTGTAATGTAATTTTGTAATGATTATAATAAATTTTATTTTTATATTTATTTTATCTAAATGTGAATGATTTTTATATGGGTTTTATCTGAAATAAATGAACAAAAACAATAGATTTGAAAATAAAATTTTGATCCGAAATTAAGGATAGAATGTTATATGTCGTTCATTAAATTGATAAAAAGAAGATATTTCATAATGTCCTAATTTCCATAAATATAAACGCTACCTTTCATTATTTTCATTGCTACTTTTCATCATTTCACAAATGAATTAATTAATCGAATGTCAAATATACTTATCACGATCAGATTAGACAATTATTATATACCATCAAAGTTTTAAGTTAATTGATCACACCAGTAGCGCTAGTAAAAAAATTGACGCGTGATGGAAAACATTAACCATCAATTGTAATTTGTGCATGAGACTAGTGTTATTGTCTAGTACCCATAACACAAGCTTCGCTTAGCATGGGACTAGACGGCGTTGTGTGATAGTTGTGTAATATTATTATATACTTATGTAAAATGTCTTCATTTCAAAACATCGAACAGAAATATCCAGTGAACTGCATTTTCAACAATATAGTTGATACAGATATACAATCGATGCTATTTTCTTTAAATTTTATGCAATATATTATATTTAATCCTAAATATCGCATCAAAGATGATTTTATTATTCCAAATAATCTCTTCTGCAATATTGTTTCGATGATAGCAACTCTATCATTTGTAATTTTATACTCATTAAGCATCATTTCTATGAATCCGAACATGGACAGCCAAGAATTCTCTTCAATCATAGTTTTTTTTTACTATTTCAATTGCCTGTTCTTCTGTTTCGGTTTCATTATAAATTTCACTATCGGAATAGTTCAAAGTAAAAACAACGTACAATTTGTTCTAACTTTTCAAAAAGTGCACAGATTTCTAAGTAAAGAACCTAAAGTGAACAACTTCATAATTTGGAATTGGATTCTTGGAATCTCTGCTATGGGCTTTTATTTCACTATTTTTACATTTATAGAATTAAAGCTGGGTGCCCCTTTCCATTCGATAGCTGCTTGCTATCTACTCATTATTTTTGATTTGAATATTATTTACGCCACCCGAGTCTTCAAATTATTGGAATGCAAGATGAAACTTTGGAACTCTCAAGTTTTAAATTGTCAAGAAATTAATTCTCACGAAAAAAGCTTTTACGCAAAAGCATTTCAGGCTATGTCTGATATATTAGAGTGTTGCAACATCTACACATTCACTTTTCAGCAATTAGTAAGACTTTTACTAAATATTATTATCAATCTGCGAAACACAATTCATTGTGATTAATGAAAAATATGTTTATGTATTGGAACTTTTCAGATTCTATTTTATATTTTAGATCATATTCACTATTTGTCTTATTTTGAAGTAGCAATAGAAACGAGCAAAATAGATACGATGACAAATGACACGGTAAGTGGTATCCACAGTTATTTGTGACAATGCTGTAGACAAGTGTTAATCAATATAATCAGCCTGCTACTCCTAGCGTTGGGAAACAGAGCGAGCTGATGTCCACACGCAATGCTAGTACGTTTTAATGAATATATGAAATCTTTCAAGGACATACAGTTTCAAGGTTTCCTCCTGATGTTTTCTGTTGCTAGAGTAATAAGTATAAAGAGACAAAACGTTGAGTCAAAACACTTAATCGTACAAAAATTCGTAGGCACTATACAAGTCAATAGATTGAAACGATAATCTATTGGGGACACAGGTCTCGTCTTTGTCAAAGGTACCCTTAACGCACGCGAGCCTAGTGAGAAGTTGATAGACGTCTTCGTGTGGCACTGGAAGCATGTCCTAGGACCATATACGCTTCCTCGCCATGTTCATCTTTACCATTTTGCAATATTTTTAATTTAGTAAAAAATGCTTAAATTATTTTACAGGTTGAAACAATAATGACGTTTCTGCTGGTTTCAAGTTGGTTGATGAAAGATATGTGGTGGCAAACAATGCTGATTCATCAAATCGAGAAATTCTACTTAGCAGTTCAAGACGCTCAAGATTCTTGTTCAATTATTCTGAAGTCGGCTTGTTCTGGTAATTTCTTGAGGCTAACATGAAGAATATTCTATTTGCATGTTTTATGTTTACATTATTTTCCTGCCCATGTTCAATAATGTTACTAGGGGTTAGTACAAAACGTTTTCCTCTACATTCCGTCCCGTTCACCATCTAGCTATTACGGATTATCTTTTCTTTAATATCTTTACCACATAATTTATCTTTAATATCACAAATGGTTTAGCAGGTTAAGTGTTGAAATATGTGCCATCAGAGCCTAATGTGACAAATATAATATTGTTAAGTACATTATTAATTGACGTTACTATTTATTTAGTTTTGACTGTCTGTCTCTTAATGTCATTGAGTGACTTTGGCCTCATAATTAAAAGTTCGTATATCAAACAAGTCGAGTTATAGCAGTATAGTGGTACTTTAAGTTGATTTTTATTTTATTACCCTATAAAAAGTATGAGTTGCTATAAAAATTCAAGCATTCTTTTGTATAGCATAAAATTTGTTGTTCTAAAATTGTTTTATTTTTTGTTATTGATAGGCTTGCGTTTGACCACTATCTCACCTGATGGTAAGCGATGATGTGGCCAACGATGAAGCACGCTTGCCTAGAAGTAACCTATTTACTCTTGACTTAAAGACCCCTAGGTTGTCAAAGACTCCGGCAGGGAATTCCACTCCTTAGCTGTACGCATAATTAATGTGTTCCCAAAACGCTTTGTACGTATGGGTGGGATGTCCACCATGTACAGATGGTGTAACGCCGTATATCTAGTGTTCCGATGATGGAACGGACTTTGTGGAATTAAATTACCATAATAATAGATAATTTGAAGGCTCTCAATAATATCTTATTAAAAAAAAAAAATAGTTAAGAACTGTTTTGTAAATTTCCGTATAATATTTTATTACTGTTAATTTTCACATTTCATCTTATTTGTATTTTTGGCAGTTGAGGCGAAGAAATTTTGCAAAAACGTGCTGCGCTTGCATCGAGCTTCTTTCAAGAAGATACGTATATGTGGCCTGTTCTACTTAGACGCTGCGTTGCAATTAAGTTTGATGAGCTTTATTACTGACTACGCTGTTGTGTTGCTACAGTTTGCATTTTTGTAATTCTTTTTTCAATGGATTGAATTTGATTTAAATAACACTGTATTGTTACAATTCAAATACATTGTGTAAGCATAGGAAAAGATGTCTTATATTATCATCATCATTATCTTTATGATCTTGTTCTGTGTTATTTAGGATCGGCGCATTTTTCTTTCTTCCATTCTTTCCGGTCATCCGTTATGCTATCACTAACTCCCTTTTCTTATATCTTATACTATATTATTATCTATACATATAATACAACAGTAAATTTTTTTTGCGGTGGTATTAATTGGCGCAAAAACTACTGAACCGATCCTGTTCAAATTTTGCATACATAATCCTTATAGATCAGGGCAACTTATAGGCTATAAATTATCACGCTATTTGCTATGGGGGGTGAGCAATAATCCAAAATGTGGGTATTGAACGACATTTGCCGCGAGTTCGATTCCCTGCTACAGTTAAAAATTATGTCATTATTTTATCTTATTTTTTTGTATTAAAATAACTTTTACCATTTTTTCAAAATAAAATTGATATTTCTATTCGATATCTTCTAAATATTTTGTAAAAACTAATCAAAACACATAATAAAATCAAAGCGGCGAGTAAAATCACGTACCATAATGTTACATTATTCCATTTAGCTGCAAATTTAACTTCTAAAACGAAAATCTTCACGCTATCATCGTTAGGGAGCCAACCAGTCAATTATGACGTTTATATAAGAACGTCTATTTTATACCTTAGTCATCGAAGACCGTAGCGCAGTGGTTTCGTATCTAGACTTGCATGTAATGTAAAGGTGGTTCGAATCCCATATGGCTCTCTTAGGAGAAATTTTTGTTTTATTTTTCACCGTGAATAAGATTTTTTTATATATTTTTGCATGCTTACAATTTTTTTTTTATAAATCTACGTATGTAATATATCAGTAGAAATTTTAGTGAAGTGCCTATTATTAATTTTAGAGATCGATGTAGATAACTTTTATACGTTAAAATTGTGTGTAACTTGATATGTTACTAATGTTTCATCGCAATGAAACAAAGCATATGAAAGACAAACGGTATGAAATCAAAGTTTTCAAGAAGTAAAATATGACACCACACGCAACTCGCAACGCCATGTAAAGACTCAAAGTAGAAATAATGATGACAATGACGGTTGAACTTCATATTAAATTTGATAGATGACATTGCGTATTTTACGTAAATTTTTGAGTGGCAGAAGAATGGCCATCGCCCACGTTTACAGTTATGGTTAAACTGATGTTAGACGGAGGCATTTTTAACAATCCTACTGCTTATTTTTATTATTTTTTCCCATTATTGTAACAAGCTAATTGACCGTGATTATTCAAGGGAAACCAACCAAAGGCGATAAAAGTAAATACCTATATGTATTTAATTATTCACTTTAAAATAACACGGCCACATTTTCGGGAGGGGTTACAGGGTACCTTGCGTCGGATGGCCCCCAGGTGGACCGATGACCTGGTAAGGGTCGTGGGAATCCGATGGATGAGAGACTCACAGGACCAGTCATTATAGCGACACTTGGGGAGGTCTATGTCCAACAGTGGACGTCTTTCGGCTGAAATGATAATGATGATGATGGCACCTTCTTTTTCTTTTTTTAAGGGTGGAAATCATCCAATGACTTCTCCCGCTCTGGTGGGAGCGGAAGGGCGTGTCAATCTTTTACTGACTAAAACCACACCTGTGTCCTTTGTTTGCCAGTTGCTTTGAGGAGCGCGTGGATCACTACGCGCTGTTGAGGACTGGGCTCGGTCCGGTCAGCTACCAGACGGCTGGACGGCTAGCTACCCATTGCTGGACGTCCGCAAGCCCGCATCTACCGTGCCTGGTAGTCGGGGTCAGAATCTCGGCTCGGCGTGAGGACGTTCGTTCCCTAACGTCTGCGGCCTCCTCCTTCGCTAGCATTACGGCTTTGCAGAAGGAGGCGACCGCCTGCCGTTACTCCTCGCTCTGGATCAGAGCCCAGCGCGAGAGGTCACTGACGCCGATTGCCTCCAAGAGGACACGGCGGTGCTCCGCCCTTGCAGGGCACATCTCCACTGTATGCTCCACTGTTTCCTCCGGGATGATGGCACCTTGCGGATTAATAATGGTGTGTTTTATAATTTGCAGTCACTGCTTCATATAAAACGGGATCGAATGTATTTTTCTGATCACAGTTCGACAACGTATGATGTATCTCAGATTCCTTGCAGCCTTACGTCGACATCTGGACGTTACCTCCTTGCAGTGAGTGGTGACCAACATTGGAACAACCCTCTGAGGGAGGCCAGTCTCAGGGATAACACTAATCGGCTGCTACATTTTTTTACCGTAATTTCATTGTTTTATGGATACACAAGCTCAGGACTGTTGTGGTTATTTCGAACGGTTTCTGTTCTGGGTTCGGTTGAAAGTTCCCGATATTACCATTTTGCGAATCGCCTGGAGGACCCGGTGTAGCATGCGGTGGAGGTCTATCCAGCTTGAGTGAACTACTGTGACCTCATAGAGGCAATCGGCGTCAGTAATTTCTCGGTTTGGCCATCAATATGCGAGTTCGATTTAACGGGGATACACACGTACAAGATTTCTCCGAAATTAATTCATAAGTTGGAGACTCTTCATAGGATAGTTTCCGCTGTGGAAAAAACATTGGTCTTATCTACGGGGACGTCAGTTAAATACATACCAAAATATCCTAGGTAAATGAACAAGTAATTCTAACGTCCAATATGATCAAACTGCAACAATCAAAGCTTGCTCTCGCCAATTCTTCATAAGTACTGTTTTGGAAGAAGATAGTTGATGATGATGGTAGTTTCTGGATTCAGTTAAGGTTTTGCACTATCAGTGCACGTTATCTAGCTGAAGGTCAGTGTCCCGATTATGCTCCTTCGTTTACCTCTACCAAAGCTGTCTAACTGCTTAAACTCTTCAGCGAAACATTATGGAGGCGAAAATTGTTATGGGAGATAACTCTTTCGATCAATCTTGCAGCCCTAGCAGACATCGGCCCTAGAGGGCCCTATCCATTTGCTGAAAACTCTTTGAGTCGCGCGTAGTATACTACGCGTCGTCGATTCAGGACTGCTTTGACCAGACGGCCGGACAGCACCACCGCATTCCCGTGTTTGCGATGGCTGGGAATTGCCTTGCGGCTTTCAGCACCCAGAACGTCACTTGCAGCGACAGCTGAGGAATCAGGATGTCCTATCCCTCATAGTTTCAGCCACCTTCTTTGATCGTAGTGCTTCACTGAAGGAGGATACTGGTTGTCATTTTCTCCACCAATCGCCCCCATGAGGACAAGGCGGCGCCGGCGCTCCGACCAAGCGGGACTGACTTCCACCGCATGCTCCATCGTATTCTCCTGGCGATCCGCACAATGGTGAGACCCGAGTGTTTTTTCCCGCTGAATTCGATACAAATACCTTCCGAAACACCCACATCCGGTGAGTCCTGCACAAAGAGAGGATGCCGTGACGCCTCTGTAGACACTTCTCAAAGACAGGTATTACCGCTGCGATTGTGGCGTGCTCACTGTGGCGAGGGGTTAAAATCATACTATGTTGTTTTACCAGAACATAAACCAGAAACATACATATACCCATGCATACATAAGCCTTTTCTCTTGGGGTAGGCAGAAATGACAACTGCTACGACCCATACATGCTCATTTTATTCATTGACGGTCATACATCTGGATCTGGACGAGTACATAACATGTTTCCTAAAGGTAATTTGCGTTTTTACCTTTAACC
This sequence comes from Mythimna vitellina, assembly GCA_949316375.1. NCBI lineage: Eukaryota > Metazoa > Arthropoda > Insecta > Lepidoptera > Noctuidae > Mythimna > Mythimna vitellina. Next base: position 4,049,859 of record OX438707.1, read on the forward strand.
GTTTTATGTTAAAGTACAATAAATAATTGCGATGGTTTCTGAATGAATTGCAAGCACAGAGTGATTGTACCGTTTTACGAACTTAACGCGGACGAAGTCGCGGGCAACAGCTAGTAATTTGAATAAAAATTAAATGATTATAAACTGGTCAGTTTAAACACTATATGTATGAAAACAAGAATTTAAAAAAGAAAACATTTAATTTAACTCAAGTGCAATATTTGACATGATTTGGATTAAAATTTTAAATAACCCAAAGGGAATTAATTGCTCACTTCAATATATAATATATATAATAGAACATACTCGGTTAAAATTAGTTGTAACTATTTTAATTTTACGTCCAGAAGAACATAGTTAAATAAATCAAGTGGCGCCAGTGACTGAAAAGTTGAAAGGGAATCGTTTGTCTTGGTATGGTCATGTGAAGAGGAGGGATGAAACGCATGTTGCTAAAAGAGTTATGAGTTTACATGTGGATGGATGGAGAGGGAGAGGGAGACCAACGAAAAGATGGATGGATTGTGTGAAGAGTGGTATGAAAGAAAAGGAAGTTAGTGATAGCATGACGAGTGACAGGGCAGAATGGAAGAAAAAAACGTGTTGCGCCGACCCCAAATAACAAGGGACAAGGGCAGGAAGATGATGATGTTTTGTACTGAAATCCACTTAATCAGTAGTAGATTTTGTTTATTTACTGATGTGAGTTGGCAATTTTAAAATTAAGGTTCTTATTTTGTATTGTGTAGCGATGTTATTGCAATGGCTATTCGGTATCGTCTTTGCTTTCAAACGATTATGGTTCTATCGCATAATACTAGTGTAGTTCTGTCATATTTTGCATTTATTATAATAAATATTTAATGGACGTGGAAGGAGCAATGGTGGCCGAGTGGTAACGGCCCCGACTTACGAGTTGTAGGTCGCGGGTTCAAACGCATTACTTTGTGTAATTTATTTCATCACCACTGCGCTCAAAACGGTGAAGGAAAACATCGTGAGGAAACCGGCATGTCCTACAACGAAAAATTCGAGGACATATGACATCCACCAACACGCACTGGGCCCGCGTGGTAGATTACGGCCCATTCCCTCTCTTAGAGAGGCCTGAGTCCCAGCAGTGGGAACATTATAAGGCCAACTATGCTATGCTATATGCTATTTAATGGAACATTTATGTAATATGTATGTAATAAATACACTCGTGTTCCTACCTGGTGTAATTTCATTGCAAGAGCTTTTTCTCACGCAAGAAAATAATTAAGCATTAATTTACCTTCATCTTTGAAGATTAGGTTAAGAATGAAGTGATAGATGGTCCAGTGGTTAAGGCACCCGCATGTCATGCATGAGGTTGTGGGTTTGAAACCGGCAGTACCAATGTGAATTTTTCAATTCATATGTACTTTTCTAAGTTTTAATTATTTTTCTGGTCATGTAAAGAGGAGAGATGAAACGCATGTTACTAAAAGAGTTATGAGTATACATGTCGATGGGTGGAGAGGGAGAGGGAGGCCAAAGAAAAGATGGATGGATTGTGTGAACAGTGATATGAAAGAAAAGGAAGTTAGTGATAGTATGACGGTTGACAGGATAGAATGGAAGAAAAAAACGTGTTTCGCCGACCCCAAATAAGATGGGACAAGGGCAGGAAGATGATGATGATGATGATGTACTTTTCTAAGTTTATCTAGGACATTACTGACACTTCGTGCTTCGGAAATCAGAAATCAGCCTTTGGTTTCAATTGTCATTCGTTAGACGTTAGAATGTCAGACCATCAGTCTTTCCAAGTTGTATCGTGTTGCGAAGTAACAGAGTTCTGGAGGTCTGATAGGTACTATGAAATAGAAAGGAGATCGCATGAGTTAGGTTAACGAACTGGCATGTAAAATATACTTTTAAGTATTTTGTTGTTCTAGAATAGGTTTAAAAATTAAGTAGAAAAAAGAAATGTATAATTTAATAGCGATATGACATAACCATTGTAATAAGATGTGCTTTTATTGAATTAATGAAGAATAATACGATATAAAGCACTTTCACTGAAGTAAAAGCTTGGGACCCCTCACACAAACCGCCGCAGAGTGCACCTAGTAGCTCCATGTAAGAAATGGGTAAAAAAAATAATAATACTGGAAGCCGACCCCAAGCTGGTTGCGGACGGCGAGCAATGGGTGGCTCGCCGTCCGACCGTCCAGTAACCGTCCGGACCGAGCCTAAGTTGTCGACGGCGCGTACTGTTTCACGCACGCCTCAAGGAGATGTCAGCAACCGTAGGGGCCCAGCAGGGTCGAAGCCTACTGGGGCCACGGATAATGCGAAAGAGATCCCCGGGGCTCTGAAAAAATGGCAAAGAAGGAACAGGAGTGGGTTTTTAGTCAGTAAAAGTCTGATACTATCCCCCGCTTCGCTCAAGAGCGGGGGATGTCATTAGATGATTTTCCCACCCGGGAAAAAAAAACCCCACAGGGGGTGTCCTTACTGTGTACTTTGTTTTAAATTTTTATAATTCAGGCTTTGATTTTATTAATGTCGCCATTGGAAAATAAAGCTGCTAATTTTTTTACAAGCAGTCAAACAGAGTCTCCAATTTAAAGTTAAATTTTTATCAACTGCCCAACTAACTTTAGTTCATAGATTTTTCATCCCAGATTACGATTTAAGAATTCTACTTTAAGGATCGGCTATGCCCCATATCTTATGACTATTTTCGTGTGGCAAACACAACAATTTAGTAAAGGTTTCGCACGAGCGAGATAAAATAAACAAACAAATAAACACTCATGTTTATTCTATCTTAGTAAGAAAATATAGCTGTTTCGTAGACCACAATTTATTTTATTAGACAGACATAAACTTTTACTTAGTTTATCAGAAGTTTTCGAGGAGTTCGTGGAGTCTTGGCTAAATTAGTAACAGTTGCTCGGGACTATCTCTGAGCGCCTTAAAAAAATGTCAGGGGCCCAGCAGGGCTGAAGTCTACTGGGGCCATGGGTTTCTAAATGGGAAACCCGTGGTCTTTTTAGGGTTCCGTACCTCAAAGGGAACCCTAACGGAACCCTTATAGGATCACTTTGTTTTCCGTCGGTCTGTCTGTCAAAATCCTTTATCTCGGGAACGAATGAAGGTCATCATCATCATCATCATCATTTCAGCCGAAAGACGTCCACTGCTGGACGTAGGCCTGCCATAAACGGTCCTGTGCGTCTCGCATCCATCGGACTCCCGCAACCATTACCAGGTCATCGGTCCACTTTGTAGGAGGCCTACCAACACTATGTCTTCCGGTACGTAGTCGCCAATCCAGAACCTTTCGGCCCCAACGGCCATCCGTTCTGAGAATAATGTGTGTACCCTGCATGTGCATTGAATGAAGGTATCGAGTTGAAATTAAAACTATATACTCAGGTCTGTGGTTTCTTCAATTGTGAAAAACTCAAACTTCTAAGTTAACGAAAAAAAAAGATACGTTCGTTTGTATAGCTAAAAGCCAGAATCCAGATATTTTGCACAAAGGAAGGTCTAATAGCACAAATATAGCAATGCATCTGAAAACAGTAAATGTGTTGTACGTCACATAAAAAACCTTTTCTTACGATTCGAGACTTCATTCGGGAAATTAACTATTACTGAAAATTTACATAGGTTTGTACGGAAGTGCACGAATCCAACTCGCACTTGCCAAGTTTTTTTTTTATGTGGGATTTCATCCAATAACTTCTTTCGCTCTAGGGCGGAACAAGAGGGCATATCAGACTTTTACTGACTAAAACCTACTCCTGAGTTCTAAATAAAAGAAAAAAAAGGAACTAAATACATAAACCTAACAATAAAACTTAAAAAACAATCAATGTCCAGCCCATTCAGAGGCTTGGCCCACTTCCAAATGTCCCCGTTGTTTTTATCATTATTCTGCTCCTGGTTTCGCTTGCCTCGTTAGATCAGTGAAGGTAGTGATGGAGTGGTTTATTATGCTCATAAGGAAGATAAGAGGAAAACTTGCAACAAATTTTATGAGTTCTCGCCTTTTTCCCGTTGGCCTTGGTGGTAACTACATTGGCGTGAATTTTATGCATTATTTCAGCGGTTTCTACTTTCTTCGAGAGCAGTGATGGCTGAATGGTAACAGCCGCAGATTTACGAGTTGTTGGTCGCAGTTTTAAACCCAGCCAGACGCATTACTTTGTGTAATTTAAAGTGTGTGAAAATAATTACATTTGCAACCAAAAATCACTTTACTTCTAGAAACAAGAAATATTTTTTTTAAATTTTTAAACCTATTATATATATTCAAAATCCTTAAAAGATATTTACCTAGTCAATCTTCTAGCTAATACCCACCTATATGCGCAAAACGTTTTGGGAACACATTCATTGTGCTTACAGCTAAGGAGTGGAATTCATTGCCGGAATCTGTGTTTCCTGATGGCTACAACCCGGAAATCTTTAAGTCAAGAGTGAATAGGTTACTCCTAGGTAAGCGCGCTCCTTCTTCGACCGCATCGTCGCTTTCCATCAGATGAGATAGCGGTCAAGCGCGAACCTATCAAGAATAAAATAATAATTAATAATAATAAGAAAAATAATTCAAGCAATCTCCTTTGATGTCAGTCTTATAAAAACCAAACCACGAAGCAAAAAAAAAAAAACAAGAAAAGAAACCGCAAAACAATAACACTTTTTCCGACCATTGAATACAATCCACTCAAAACCCAAGCAAACGCGCGTGATTTCGCGTCATTTAGGTTAAACGCTAGCGTCTGCATAGATTATAAAATATTGAGCGTTTTATTTATAGAGTATTTATCCAAGTATATAATTAAGAAGTTCTTCATAAAGTAGTCTAGTAAATATCGAAAATAATCAAAACTTTCCGTTATTACCTATACACCTATAGATATCCATAGGTTAAAACCATGTACCCGGCACGACACCAGAATGTCTGCACCGTAAATCTTCCCAGAAACAGCATCTGCTCCTGAAACATTAATTAACGGAACAATCATATTGCAATAAACGCTTGACTGACGGACTTGTGGTCGCAATCTAACGTAATTAACAGAGGATTATAGATGTAACCCGTAATTGAGGTGTGAAGGTAGGCAGACACTCTATGTATAATTATTGTATTCGGCTTCAGCACGGTAGACCTGCGTTGCAGGGTTGCGGGATCGTTCGAAAGAGTTCACAAGTTCTTGGAACACAAGAGCTATTGAAATAGATGGCTTTTAGTCAGTAAAACCACAAAATAGATACAGAAGTCAATCTACACATAGACACCGCTCACGGATACGTTATCTCAGCTCAATTCAGCTCAATGCGAGCTCGAGTGCTATCCGTTTGAGACACGCGTCTGTGAACTTTTTGGCGGAAAAATGGACGAACAAAAAAAAGCTTATTGTAACTGTTCAGTGGACGATTGTTTTAATTCAACATTAAACAGTGAATTGATGTTTTTTAGGCTACCAGTTATTTCAGAAAGGTAAGTAGATATTTGCTTGTATTTTGATGGTTTGTCTATACATATAATAAAACAGTAAAATTCTTTTGTGATGGTATTAATTGGCGCAAAAACTACTGAAGCGATCCTGTTCAAATTTTGCATACATAATCCTTATAAGACAGGGCAACTGATAGGCTATAAATTATCACGCTATTTGCTATGGGGGGTGAGCAAATTTCCAAAATGTAGGTATTGAACGACATTTGCCGCGAGTTCAATTCCCAGCTACAGTTAAAAATTTTGTTATTATTTTGTCTTATTTTTTTGTATTAAAATAACTTTTACTAATTTTTCAAAATAAAATTGACATTTCTATTCGATATCTTCTAAATATTTTGTAAAAACTAATCAAAACACATAATAAAATCAAAGCGGCTACTAAAATCACGTACTATAATGTTACATTATTCCATTTAGCTGCCAATTTAACTTCTAAAACGAAAATCATCACGCTATCATCGTTAGGGAGCCAACCAGTCAATTATGACGTTTATATAAGAACGTCTATTTTATAATTTGTTCATCGAAGACCGCAGCGCAGTAGTTTCATATCTAGACTTTCATGTAATGTGAAGGTGGTTCAAATCCCATACGGCTCTCTAGGGAGAAATTTTTGTTCTATTTTATCATCGTGAATAAGATTTTGTTTATAAATTTTTGCATGCTTACATTTATTTTTTATAAATCTACGTATATAATATATCTGTAGAAATTTTTAGTGAAGTGCGTATTATTAATTTTAGAAATCGATGTAGATAACTTTTATACATTTAAATTGCATGGAACTTGATAATTATCTTACTTAGGCTTTGTTTCATCGCAATGAAACAAAGCATATGAAAGACAAACGGTATGAAATCAAAGTTTTCGAGAAGTAAAATATGACACCACACGCAACTCGCAACGCCATCTAAAGACTCAAAGTAGAAATAATGATGACAATGACGGTTGAACTTCATATTAAATTTGATAGATGGCATTGCGTATTTTACGTAATTTTCTGAGTGGCAGAAGAATGGCCATCGCCCACGTTTACAGTTATGGTTAAACTGATGTTAGACGGAGGCATTTTTAACAATCCTACTGCTTATTTTTATTATATTTTTCCCATTATTGTAACAAGCTAATTGACCGTGATTATTCAAGGGATGCCATCCAAAAACGATAAAAGTAAATACCTATATGTATTTAATTATTCACTTTAAAATAACACGGCCACATTTTCGGAAGGGGTTACAGGGTACCTTGCGTTGGATGGTCCCCAGGTGGACCGATGACCTGGTAAGGGTCGCGGAAATCATCGGATTTCCGCGACCCTTACCAGGGGTCTTGGGGTTTACTTTTATCATCCATCGGGATGAGAGACTCACAGGACCGGTTATTATAGCGACACTTGGGGAGGTCTTTGTCCAGCAGTGGACGTCTTTCGGCTGAAATAATAATGATAATGATGGCACCTTTTTTTCTTTTTTTAAGGGTGGATATCATCCAATGACTTCTCCCGCTCTGGTTGGAGCGGGAGGACGTGTCAATCTTTTACTGACTAAACCTACACCTGTGTCTATCACTACGCGCTGTTGAGGATTGGGCTCGATCCGGTCAACTACCGGACGGATAGCTACCCATTGCTTGACGTCCGGAAGCCCGCGTCTACCGTGATTGTTAGTCGGGGTCGGAATCTCGGCTCGGCGTGAGGCCGTTCGTTCCTTAACGCGTGCGGCCTCCGCCTTCGCTAGCATTACGGCTTTGCTGAAGGAGGCGACCGCCTGCCATTACTCCTCGCTCTGGATCAGAGCCCGGCGCGAGAGGTCGCCCTTGCAGGGCACATCTCCACTTTTTACTCCGGCATGATGACACCTTGCGGATTAATAATGGTGTGTTTTATTATTTGCAGTCACTGCTTCATATAAAACGGGATCGAATGTGTTTTTCTGATCACAGTTCGGTGTCCCGATTATGCTCCTTCGTTTACCTCTACCAAAGCTGTCTAACTGCTTAAACTCTTCAGGGAAAAGTTATTGAGGCGAAAATTGTTATGGGAGATAACTCTTTCGATCAATCTTGCAGCCCTAGCAGACATCGGCCCTAAAGGGCCTTATCCATTTGCTGAAATCTCTTTGAGTCGCACGTAGAATACTACGCTTCGTCGATTCAGGACTGCTTTGACCAGACGCCCGGACAGCACCACCGCAATCCCGTGTTTGCGATGGCTGGGAATTGCCTTGCGCTGAGGAGTCAGGATGTCCTATCCCTCATAGTTTCAGCTACCTTCTTTGATCTTAGTGCTTCACTGAAGGAGGCTACTGGTTGTCATTTTCTCCACCAATCGCCCCCATAAGGACAAGGTGGCGTCGGCGCTCCGACCAAGCGGGACTGACTTCCACTGTATACTCCGTCGTATTCTCCGGGATTCGCACAATGGTGAGACCCGAGTGTTTCTTCCCGCTGAATTCGACACAGATACCTTCCGAAATACCCACAACCGGTGAGTCCTACACAAAAAGAGGATGCCGTGACGCCTCTGTAGACACTTCTCAAAGACAGGCATTACCGCTGCGATTTGATTGTGGCGTGCTCACTGTGGCGAGGGGTTAAAATCATACAATGTTGTTTTACCAGAACATAAACCAGAAACATACATATGCCCATGCATACATATGCCTTTTCCCTTGGGATAGTCAGAAATGACAACTGCTATGACCCATACATGCTCTTTCTATTAATTGATGGTCATTCATGTGGATCTGGACGAGTACATAACATGTTTCCTGAAGGTAATTTGCGTTTTTAACCGACTTCTAAAAAAGAAGGAGGTTGTCAATTCGGATATTTTTACCTTGAACCGTTTTATGTTAAAGTACAATAAATTATTGCGATGCTTTCGGAATTAATTGCAAGCACAAAGTGATTGTACAGTTTTACGAACTTAACGCGGACGAAGTCGCGGGCAACAGCTAGTTTTAAAATAACACAGAACAGGCCCCGCGCCGGGAAAGAAAAGATGATTTTGTGGCCATTTAATATTTTTACAATTCAGATTATGTAGGCATTTATTACCGCGCCCGGTCGCACTTGGACAGTTCGTCGCCACGCGCTGACCTCAGCGCGATCGCCGAGCGTAGGTACGAATAGTGAAGTACATACATGACTTTGACTTCTGTAGCTATCTATTTTGTGGTAAAACTCTGACACGTCCACTCCCTCAATTTCTAGAGGAGGTATTTGATGATTACCCAAACACACCAAAAAAAAAAAAACGGGTATGCGCATCATTCATTTCTTTAAACTTAAAGTACAATAGTGGTACACAAGAGGACTTAATCATCATTCTCATCATATTTCAACCGAAAGACATCCACTGCTGGACATATGCATCCCCAAGTGTCGCCACAACGACCGATCCTGTACGTCTCCTATTCATTGGACCTAATACCACAAGGGATTGTCTACTGTGATAGGTGTGCAAAAATGAGCAATATTTAAAATCAAGTTAAATTACATAGTCATAGTAATTTATTGGTAAAGGATTCTTTCAAGTCATATACAGAATGTTAGATTATACTTAGTCAACAAATGATTACATAACAATGTCAAAATATTAAAAAATAATAATAATAATAATATTTTTTTTTATATATCTTTAAGTTTTCTAGTAAATTATGTCTATTGATCAACGCTGCTCTAAAAACGGCTTAAAAACATCATGACAAAATGAGTTTATTATCCTAGAACGAACTAAAACTTCGAAGGCCAAAAAACAAAACCAATAGATGTACTAATGTATAACTTAAAGTACCTTTAAAAACTGAAATAAAAATCGAAAGGTTTCTTAACATTCTATTTGCCGCTCTGTAGAAACTAAGAAAATAACATTAAATATACTGCACAGTTATATTCAATTTAAGTACGAGTAAAAACGTCGCTCAACAAAATGGATGTGAAATAACATTTTCACTGAAAATAGAAATAGGAAAAACTAAAACTAAATTTAGATTTCATTTCCTCTGCAGTAGCATAAGTCAGGGGTGGGAAAGTTTTTTCCTCAAGGGACCAGAAAAATATAATTTTATCGGGGGACCGAACGATGGAGAATTTATCTTTTATTGTTAAGTTGCATTTTATGTTAATAAGCGTAGCGTTGACGCTTCTTAGCTTTGAAGCGTCAAAGCTGAAAAGGTGCGTTGACGCTTAATAGGCTAACAGTTAATACTTTACGATAAGAAGCGTCTTAAGGTACACTATTAACAGTTAGACAAAGCGAAAACTTACAACGTAATCATTTTTTTTTAACCCATAATATTGTTTTTATTGATTCCCAGTCATGAGTTCACCATTTGACTGAAATTCATAGTTTGTTACAGTTGCTGTATTTCTGTAGCCTAAGATTGGGCTTATTTTAAATCTTAATAAAATTCAAATAGATAATTAAATAAGTAATTAAAAATAATTTATTATAAATATAATTATTTTTTATTATATATAATTACTAGTTTCTGCCAGCGGCTTCGCCCGCGTGAAAGTAGGTTTCTCCTAACAAACTTTGGTAGATATTTATAAGATCTACAATTAATTAGAATATTTTATGGTTCTATCTTTTATATAGTAGTAATATTTTAGTTTAGGCAGCGTACGCAAAATAAGTAACTTTTCTGGTTGACTTTTTACACCTTGTGTCCGAAAAACTCAAATATCTTACAGAACCCTATTTTTTTCCAAAATAAAATATAGCCTATGTTGCTCGTGGATAATGTAGCATTCGAATGGTGAAAGAATTTTTATAATCGGTCCAGCAGTTTTTGAGCCTATTCATTACAAACAAACAAAGTTTTCCTCTTTATAATATTAGTGTAGATTATTTAGATAAAGAAAAGGATAATAATCAAAAGGTTGGATCAATTTGCCTGCTGCGGTCTTCCCGTCCGATTATAATTTAGGTGTCTACAAGGCTAGAGAGAATAGGCTTTTAATAAACTAGTGCGATTCACCATCAACGATTGCGTTATAGCTTACCATTAGGTGGTATCGCAGTCAAGCACCAACCAGACAATAAACAAAAAAAAATGAATCAAACGAAAAAACGTAAACGTTAGAAAGGTTTGCATCGTTAAAAAAAAAAAACATGGAATTCCTTAAAACGGTATTTCCATTGATGTTCTGTGTCCCTTTAACATCGTACCGATTCCAGCCAGACAGACAGAAATTGGCATTTGGCTGATCGTATTTGCAACGTACAAGCATAGTATAGTATAGTATAGGTACTCGTACGTTGCACGTTGGTAAACCAGATTGAAGCCCTGCGCTAGTCGGAGATGGGCCACAGTTTATCCATCCCTGTCTCAGCTAGAAGAACGTGAGTTGTCTACGTGCTTCTCAGAAACTATTTGTGACAGTTTCTCCTTATTTTTATAGTATTATTTATATTATGTATCCAAGATTCATGTAATTTAAAATATAATTTAAAAGAGTGTGCATAGAGTTTCTTGCAATATGAAAATGCCATCTAGCAGCTTTGAACTCAGTGGAAAGGCGTGCGAAGAGGCTAATTGGGGATCCAGATTCGGATAAGTCCAATCTACAAAGCCTCGAGCACAGGCGCAGGGTAGCCAGCCTATCGGTGTTTTACAGGTTACATTTTGGAGCGTGTGCGCGGGAATTGCATGACTTGATTCCGCCATCTCGTTGTCGAAACTTCAACGGTCCGGACTAAGCGTTTCGCTTCGTCGTTTATGCCGCGTACATCGATCGACTGGAATAATTGTCTGCTGCGGTCTTCCCGTCCAGCTATAATTTAGGTGTCTTAAGGCTAGAGTGAATAGGCTCTTAATAAACTAGTGCGCCTTACCATCAATGATTGCATCTCCGCTTACCATCAGGTGGGTTCGCAGTCAGGCACTGGTTTATATAAAATAAAACACAAAAAAAAGTTTTTCTCCATAGCGATCTACGATTTGGAACGTGCAATTTGGCTTCACTTTTTTTTTTTTTACTGACCGACATTTTGACAATTCAAAAGTGCCTGTAATTGGTCTATTTGAAATAAACGTTTCTGATTTCTGAAATATTCTAGTTCTAATTTAGAAAGTTCCACAATGAGGATATTTCCATACAAATAGTTTATATTTTAAAACGCATCCATCGATGACGGTACAGATTTTTGACATGTAATCAAATCTATATCTGGCGGAATGTATTGCAATTTTTTCCGGCAAAACTGCAGGCATGTAACAGGATTGAAAAAAGTACCAAATTACAGTATTAGCACATATCATAAAATCTGTTGTATGCGCTACTGAATGGGTCGCACACACCTTGGATGTTAGCATAGCATAGCATAGTCGGCTTTATAACGATCCCACTGTTGGGACTTAAGCCTCCTCTCTAGGAGAGGGAATGGGCCGTAATCCACCACGCGGGCCCAGTGCGGCTTGGTGGATGTCACATGTCTTCGAATTTTTGATTCTAGGACATGCCGGTTTCCTCACGATGTTTTCCTTCACCGTTTTGAGAGCAGTGGTGATGAAATAAATTACACAAAGTAATGCGCCTGGCTGGGTTTGAACCCGCGATTTATTACGTTACTTATCATATATGAATGATCGCTAATGAGTACAGCCGGCTGTGAATGCTAATTGTGTACTGTCGCTTTGCAATATAATTTGTGAAAGGCGACGAAATAGTGCTGAACTGCAATACGCGAGGACTATGAACGACACATGACTCATACATCTGTAATCAATAAAAGACGAGATAGTTATTTGTTGATCCCGCAACCTCAAAAAAATGGGTAACGCAGATGTGTATATCCACAATTAAAATGTTACAGCAGAATTGATTTTTTTTTGGAGGCGTAAATTCATCACAGTACTTTTCTCCCGGTCTAGGTGGAGCGCCTTTACTGACTAAAAAGCATCTGTGTTTGCGTTCAAGAGTCACGGTAACTCTTTAGAATATTTATATTCCGCAGATTTTTTTGGTGGGTAAATCATCTAATGATATCTCCCGCCATTGGGCGGAGCGAGAGGGCGTGTCAGACTTTTACTGACTAACTGCACAAACCTGAGAGGCCTAATCTGTTTTTCCTGATGACTACAACCCGGTAATCTTTAAGTCAAGAGTGAATAGGTTACTTCTAGGTAAGCGCGCTTCATCGTCGACCGCATCGTCGCTTTCCATCAGGTGAGATAGCGGTCAAGCGCGAACCAATTAAGAATAAAAAATAATAGTTTTTGGAGGGAGTTGGGCTGGTTAGAATAAGCCCACCTAAGGTTATGGCCACCATGGCCCACGTACAATGATCCGCATAGGACTAAGTGCGGAAACCATACTCAGACACAACATAACGTGCCTACAACAAAAAACAATTCGTGAGAGTTTTCACCCCTATATTAATTGCCAATAATTAAACCTCCACCCTGTTTATATTCATGCACATAACAAACTTTAGTAAAATCTTATCAACAAGATTACCCCTTCAATCTTGCTCCATCATCCCATTAAATAGGTCTTTCCACCCGGAAACTACGTCACCGCGTAGCCAAGAGGAAAGAGCGTAGGTACAGTCAACAGAAAAAATAATGTAAAAAGGCTCCCAATATGCGAAAGCAAAGTATTCAAATTACTGCTACCAGCCTTTGTGAATCATCTAAACGCTCATTTATCACCAGTCTTTCAAACAACCATTGGCAGATTTTTTCTTTACAAGTCATTTTCGCGTTTTTGTACGTGAGCATTTACAAAATGTGTACGAATATTAGAAGATATTTGATTTTTAAATAAGTAATTTGCAATATAAAAAATATATTCACTCAATCTAAATTAAAAAAAAGATCTTTAGTCTAAAGATCACATTTTTTTTCTCCTTTTACTAGTTTAATGTACATAAGAAACTTAAACAAAGTGTTTATATGAAAACTATGTACACAATATGTACAAAAACACAAAATACGCTCAGGTGTCGAAGTATATTACTCCATATCGCTGCCATCCAGAAATGTGCCCAGAAGACTGACAGTATTGCCACCTTGAACAACAATGCTAATTTTTTAGGCAAAGATTTTTCATTTCAGCTGTAAGCCTAATTACTGAATTTCTAAACCACGAAAGATTTAGCCCTAACAGTTGTATTTTTAGGTAGGACTTTTAAAAACTCCGAAAAAATTTCGAGACCATTCGGCACCCCACACCATAACGGTTTGAAAAAATACAGAATAAGCAAGAAAGTAAACCACACACACACACACATTACTAAAAAAATATTTTTTTTTGTTTCAATATTTTTTTAAGTAGGTACTTAAAATTGTTTATTTGTTGTAACTACCTAATAGATTAATATGCTTAACTTAACCTAATTAAAACTAACTTACAAAATAAAAATAAAAGCCCTAAAGTAATAAAAAAAAATATTGCAAAATATATGTACTGAGTAATAGAGTAATTAAAACATTGGAAGCTCACAACGATTTGATCATTTTTGCTTTAGTCTTTTTGAATGTGTAACTCTATATAGTATAGACACGTGTTTGCCCACGATATTGCTCAATTGTAAGCGATGGGTGAGATCTAAGTTGGAGCAACCGGGCCCAGAGAATGCCAGCCCCCTACTATGATATACACATAAGAGATAGTACTATAAGTCCTATAGCTAGTGTAAAATAAAAGTACTATTTAACCATTCATACGCCCGACTTGTTCATAGTAATAATATAATCTAAATCTTCCTTACCGAATTTCGATCACGGTTGGCAACCTCAACGACAAATGGCCAAGTACGCAGGAGATATTATAATGCATAAATCCCTAAGTCAAAAGCCTAAGGCATTAAGTCCGCCTTTGTACCTTTGTGTTGCATGAAGTTTTAATAAATAAATATTTGTTAACTTTAGAAGAAGATTGGATAAGAAACTTATTTAGTGTACCTAGCGGGAAAGGTGATGCAAATAAAACTGCCAAAACGGGTAAACACCTTGTATACTTTTACTTTTATAGCACACAATTATTGTTACAAATATCATCAATCAATACCAGTTAAAATTAATAAACAAAGCAGAACTTACTGAGAAGTTGCTCCCTTCGATAACTAAAATGAAATGGCTAGAATAGCGCGGCGCGTTATTTTTAATGCATCTGTCAACGTCAGTAGCACCACGCTTTCCCGTCGTACTTAATTTTAATTGTCAGTGCAATAAACACATTTTAATGTTGCTAATATAGAAAATAATTCTAGTGTATGTTACTAATTATAATAATCTCAAACATTTGTGCTCTAAAAAAATATCTACCAAGTGTAGCTATTATTTTAGACGCTGACTGTACCCACTTGTTACCAATTAATCAGTGTCAATAATTTTCCAAATAAAATTAATTATTATGTATTCAAGATAATTGGTTTCGGATCAAATATTGTGAACATATAATATAACCTGTTAAATTAATATTCTCTCACTAGAATCGGTAGTATTTAATAAGGGTAGTATGTTTATTTGGAAAAGGCTTTGGAAATACTTGATGGGTGAGGATGCGGTTTTGACTATCATTTAAGCCACATCGCCACAAGGAACATTGCTGTAGAAATTATAGCTACTTACTAGATATAAAGTCTTCACAAAGTTACTGAGGATTTCCTGATTGAAAACAATATAATAAATTGCTCGGTTCAAACTTTTTTTTTTCAAAATCGCAGTATACATTAAATTGTGTGGACTGTCCGGAGGACACGGTGCTCCACCGTGTCGGTGGAGGTGGAAGTGTGCCCCGCTTGGGCAGAGCAACGCTATGTCCTCGTGGGGGCGATCGGTGGCGGCGATGGCGTGGGCTTGAGGACGGCGAGCAATGAGTAGCTCGCCGTCCGGCAGTCCGGTAACCGTCCGAACCGAGCACGAGTTGTTAACTGCACGTAGCGTTCCACATGCACCTCAAAGAAATGTCAGCAAAACCGTAGGGGCCCAGGTTATGTGTAAGAGAACCCCGGGGCCCTAGAACAAAGGCAAATTAGGAGTGGATTTTAGTTAGTAAAACTCTGACCCACCCTCCCGCTTCGCTTAAGATGGGAAAAGTCATTGAATGATTTCCCACCTATAAAAAAGTGTTAGCCTTTCCAATGAGTCTAAAACTGCTAGATGACATTGTGCAGCACTAGCCTATATGTGGCTGCAGTACTCTACACACGACTTTTTATTAAGTCTAAAAGTGATCATGTTACTCATGTCGATGTCAATATAAACCAGAAATTATTATGTATCTACAAATATAATATTTGGTATAGACGATAATATGTAATTACTTCGCCACGTAAAATAATTGAATAACATGTTTACCACCTAATTACGTAGACTGCAGGCGGAGGCTCGAAAAAAAACCAAAGTACTTCTAAACTAATTTATTTTAAATAAAAGAATTACAATTAATTTAAGTGAAACCTATTCGATGCTAGAATATGGAATGACATAAAACTTATTAAAAATAACTTATTGCTAATATGCCGTTTTGCTGCGTCGGCGGCTCGTGGCTGGCTCAGGTGTCGACGATGCAGTTTTCAAGTGTTTAGCGTCAATTGAATGAATTGCTGGGTCGGCGATATCCATTAGGGATCCGTATGTAACACCTCCCCCCGAAGATCAGCAACTATTTGATCATGTTGAGAGAAAATGTTGCTGGAGGTTCATCTCGTTTCTTGGAGTCTCTGGTTACCTCTTCGTACGTATGTATCTTGAGAGTTCGTGGCTCTTCTTTGCTATCCGCTCTGAGATTCCAGCATTTAAATCTTCGGCTCGTCGCTAAGATGATAAGTGTGAGTACGCATATTGTGAAGATGTAGAAGGGTATGGTTGTATGGTATAGCACAACCGACTGAGTCTTGTCAATCTTCAGAGGGCTTTCCATCATTGCCTTTCTCTGGATGCTGTGAAGTTCGTCTAAGTTGATTGAATTGAAGCCGATGATGTGATTAGAAACGTTGGTCTGATTTATCTCGTTGTACGGGATCTTTGATAACTTGAGCGGCTGGCCTTTAATCTCGTTGCTGTCATTGATGATGGTGAATTCTGATGTTTGCAAGTAGCAGTCCACAGGAATGGTGACGAGGTAGCTGCCTTGTAGAGTGTTGTAGTCTTTTCTTCCACATGCTAATTGTACTTTAGTTGGCTGAGGCAGTGACAGTACGTAATGCCGGTCATCCAGTTTCTCCATTGCTTCTTTGGAAAGTGAAATCTTGATGAAGTGGCAGGTGTCTTCTAGATCTTGGTTGATGATGAGCTTCTGGATACAATCTGGTTTCGTTCGGATTTGGTGACTCGTCTTCTTTTCGCAGAGATGTATGTTACTATACTTCGGGCATTCAGCCTCTATGTACACGAATGATTTCTCGTTGGTTGATATGTTTCATCTCTGGTTCTTCTTCGTGAATCGATGTCTGGATTCGCCACCCGGCTCCGCAGCTCCAACGTAGATTCAGGATACTCGTGACGTGACTTGATAGCCGCCCAGGCGACCCGCGATTGCAAATATCGAAGATAGATGACTCTAATGCGAAACGCGAACTAGCCCGTGAGTATCCTACCGACTGCGCCAATTACGTAGACTGCAGGCGGAGGCTCGAAAAAAAACCAAAGTACTTCTAAACTAATTTATTTTAAATAAAAGAATTACAATTAATTTAAGTGAAACCTATTCGATGCTAGAATATGGAATGACATAAAACTTATTAAAAATAACTTATTGCTAATATGCCGTTTTGCTGCGTCGGCGGCTCGTGGCTGGCTCAGGTGTCGACGATGCAGTTTTCAAGTGTTTAGCGTCAATTGAATGAATTGCTGGGTCGGCGATATCCATTAGGGATCCGTATGTAACAACCTTGTTAGTCAAAACTGAAATTGATAATAGAGCTACATTTATTTGCATGTATGAAACCCACGGACGCTAGTTGAATCCGTGATTCCACAATTTGCAAAATGCTACTATACAGGTTGTTTGGTGCATCGTGTGCCAAATTGAAATGGTCGACGGGAGTTTCAATGCGTTGTTGCAAGTTACTGTTATGTGACTTTAAAGGCACGTGGCACATCACTAGAAAGAGGATAAACTAGGGAATTTTCGAGGAAGTTGGAAGATTCCGGTCGCTTTTGGTTTTTTTTTTATGTAAATAGCTGTGGACAGCTTTAATTTAAGTCCAAAACTTTGCAAGTAAACTAAAAAAAAAAACTAGATAGCTAATGTCACTAAATTTAAATTTAAAAGTACACAGCTAAATAAAATTCAGAGTCTACGCCTTATATATTTTTTCAAATTTGTATTTGAATGAAAAATTTGGGTCTTATTTTCATAAAACAATAAAAAATCGATGAAAAAAAAATCCACAGGGTATGAGAAGTGTTTAGGGGTCTGAAAGGATAGCAGATGAATCCTCCCGTCGTCGGCCATTTCAATTTGGCACACGATGCATCAAAAACTCTGTATATACGGTACGCTGTTATGTGATGACAGCGTTGTGTAACTTGTTTGACATGAACGAGTATGGCAGTTTAGAGTTTGACATGCTCACTCAGTTGTATTGCTGATAGAGGCGCGTGTGTACGATCATTTTGTTTTTTTTTCCAACTTAATTGAAAGCAATTTATTTATATTTGCTGTTTTTCGATAGCCATTTTTAACGAACTTCAAAAGTAGGAGGTTCGCGATTGTATTTTTTTCAGTTGGCTCTACTTGTAATAGAAGGAGGGGGTTCTCAATTGGGTTGTGTTTTTTTTATTGACTTCATACAATTGAAGGAGGTTCTCAATTCAGTTTTATTATTTTCATTTTTATTTTTAACCGACTTCAAAAAAAGGAGGAGGTTATCAATTCGGTTGTATAGTTTTTTTAATGTGTTTGACCTCAGAACTCCGTCGATTATGGACCGATTAGCCTTTTTTTTCCTTTTAGAGGATATGCTTTCTGATTGGTCCCATTTTTTTTTAAATCTAGTTCTGATGATAGAATCCATGAGGAATCGAGGGAAGTCCTCAAATATATAATATATAATATTTGAAAGCAGGCGACCATAGGGTGATTTTGGTATTTTCAACGAGAACTTAAGCATTTACAGTCAAAAAGTAACATTTGATGAAGTGGAACTGATGAAGAAGACCAGAAATGGCCAGCGGTACTTCATACTCACATAGATATCACAGTGAAGATAGTTATGCGACTATGATAATACAAGTTAATAAATGGTTCTGAATAGATATGTTGAAGTTGAAAGGGAATCGTTTGTCTTGGTATGGTCATGTGAAGAGGAGGGATGAGACGTATGTTACTAAAAGAGTTATGAGTTTACATGTGGATGGATGGAGAGGGAGAGGGAGACCAAAGAAAAGATGGATGGATTGTGTGAAGAGTGATTTGAAAGAAAAGGAAGTTAGTGATAGCATGACGAGTGACAGGCCAGAGTGGAAGAAAAAAACATGTTGCGCCGACCCCAAATAACACGGGACAAGGGCAGGAAGATGATGATGATGCATCATCATGAATAGATATGTTGAAAATGGTATGATCAAAGTGAACCAATGATGATGTTGGAGCCGAAAGGTAGGCACTAAAACTCCGTAATTAAAAAATGTAAACTAGCCGTGTTTGGGCTTATTAGAATTTTCATGAGATGCACTTTGGCTATAATTTACTATCGAACTGATCTGATGATGGAGCTGGTAGGTGGAAGGTAGATACAGGAACTTCATAATAAAAAAATGCAACCTAGCAGTGTTTGGGTCAATTCGAATTGTCATGAGAAATAGGCACTCTGGTGATTTCACACAAAAAAAATAAAAAATAACCGACATCACAAAAAAAAGAACACTCAAAGGATCAAAATAACTTTAATTTCGGAAGTCAGTGTTAAATAAAAAAAAACTGCCGACTTCAATGTAAAGAAAACACTGAAAAGTACAAAATAACTTTAATTTCAGAAGTTGGTGTTAAATAACGAACAGACAAAACTATTATAAAAAACACCTACTTCTGAAATTAAAGTTATTTTGCGCTTTGCAGTGTTTTCTTTACATTAAAGTCGGTTCTTCTTTATTCTTTATTCTTTATTGTACACACAATTTTATAATATCAATAAAAATAGGACAGTTGATGTACATAGGCGAGCTTAACCCACAACTGGGTTTTCTTACAGCAAACCATAAGATTTAGGAGGAAAATTTACAAATTATGAGGAACTTTAAATGTACAACAAATAAACAAAAAATTAAACATTAATTAAATCTAACTTAAAATTAAAAATATACTAAACAGATATGTATACAGCACACTATACATAAACATTATATATACAATAAATAAATACCTATAAACAAACATATATATGGGTCATGTTGATAAAAAATGTTCCCTAATTCTTCCCCTGAAAACCTCCAACGAAGGGCTAGCTCTCAATGTATGTGGAAGAGAATTCCAGAGGCGCACAGCACGAACGGTAAAAGATCCACTGTAGCGGCTCGGTTGTATTTATTTTTGTAAAAAGTTTTTTATTAAACTGTTTTTTTTGAGTGTCCTCTCGCAGGTCAACCTAGGAGGTTGTCGGCTGCTTAACCGGACTGTTTTTTTAATGAACATGGTGCAAACGAAACAAACATTAATACCTTATAGCGGTGGTCTACGTGACCAGCCGCATGTAGGTGCGATGCGTCAATGAGCGAAGCAAAACAGTTGCGTTATTAATTGGTTTGATATTTTCTCGCAAACTTTTGCGATGCGTTGCCTTGTTTTATATGATTGGCGGCTAAAGTGGTGACATCGCGTACATGTAGGACAGCACCCCTAGCCAAGTTGATAATCTGCAGTCGTTAACGCTAGTCGAAAACTAATCTAATGTATGGGAATGACATCAATTCAACATTAAGTCACGTGGTCAGAACAAACGAATAGAAAATTCGTAGCCAAGTTCACATCGTTCAAAATGATAGAATGAATTGTTATCGTTTCTACAATGTTCAACGCTACATCCTTTGTTGTTGTAGAACGAGCGGCCGACTCCGGCGCGTAAACATAGCTACCAAGTTATCGTTTTCTACAATTGCTGACACCGCGGCGTTACTGGTTGGAATGGAATTCGACACGAAACGGTTGTAACTTGGCTAGAGGGGCAGAGGAACCGCCGTCGTCTTGAATTTGCATGACCCACATTGGATCGCTTCACAACCGCAATAGCGTTGATGCGCTCACATAATTATGACACTTGATTTTTCAAAAATAACACAAATAGCTAGCGCATTTTTAACTAACAAATAGGTGCCGTTTTATGAGATATTGTGATAAGTACAAAAAAAGTGAAACCTAAATAATATAATAAAATAACAAATGAAAAACAAATCGATATTTGTGACAATGCGATAAAACTAAAAATTTAATAAATATAAAGTTGTACACATCCATTGACCGATAGACTACTAAGTTGGATGTCGTACGAAACGGGAATCGGACCCCCAACAGCCGGAGCTCATTTTCCAAGAAGTATTCATGTTATCAAATACACCACCAATCCAATTGGAATAGTAAAGGTCAGGATAGCAATACAACTCACCTGTTTTCCAACGCCCCTTTGTAATTTTTGTACGGATTTTAAAAGAAATAAATAGTCAAGTGCAGCGACGACGTACAAAAAGTAGAACTCATCATCGTAACAATGTGAAGACTATTAATTTGCTCATTAGCATACTGATGGGCTTGTAAATTGATTTCATGATACGCATATCGGTTGAGGTAGGGGTGTCAAATATGATATGAAATTTATTTTTGGTAGTACAAATTTTAAAGGAAATCAGTTTTTTTTTCGATCCAAGAAAATGATTGCAGTTGAAATGCGGTCCGTCTGTCTACTACAGCCTAAGCAGACCTGGTGACGAACGATAATCGCAGAGACGAAGATCAAAGGGAAGATTTGGTCCGAATCGTCTGAGAGCAAGCCATAATGATGGTAGAAAATCCCCTCTTTGAGGAGTGGCTGGAAAGACCTTACGGCGTCCTCAAATTCTACATGACCCAGGTTCTCACAGGACGTGGTCAGTTCGGGAGGTTCCTGCACCGGATTTGTGCGGATGAATCGCCCGGGTATGTCTACTGTGTGGAGATGTGCCCCGCTTGGGCCGAGCACAGCAGTGTCCTCGTGGGGGCGATCGGCGGCAACGATCTCTCGCGCCGGGCCTTGGTACATAATTATGTTATGCACATATTATTAATACTATATTTCAATATAAAACTATATCCAGTAGTAACTCATATTGTCAATTCCCTCTGTTCGTAGTAAAGGAAAAAAAGCTATTTAATTTCCAAATTATTTTTATGCATGGGGTACCCTAACCACCACACACTAAACAGACATAGTCATTAATCACAGCCGACACAAACAATAATATTTGATCCCGATACGTTCGCCATACTTCCTGATTTGTTTAGCTTTCCATCACTTATGGCTCGGACTTTGATTACCGATTGATATTGTACATTAATTTTTGTAAAAGCAGATATTTTGAGCGATGGAGTTTCTCCAGAAGGCGTTGTATAAAAATATAGCAGGTTAAAACACTACAAGACATTATGAGCTAAGTGGTGCTTACATTCGTGTCATGTCCGTGAACGGGCGCTGTCAGTTGAGACTGGTCATCTCTTAGCTGTCAGTTGCTATTTTAATATATATATTTACTTTATTTACATTGTTCTCACATGATAGCGGCAAGAAACATGAATTTGTAATTACAAAACATGATTGAAAAGAGTGTCCATGGAGTTTCTTTCACAGTCTTCTCCATAGAGATCTACGCTTTGCAATGTGCAATTAACATCATTTTTATATTTGACTGACTGACTTCTTGACATTTCAAAAGTGCCTGTAAATGGTTTACTTGAAATAAAATGCTTTGACTTTGACTTATGTTTATTTGTAACCTAAACCTGTATACTGACCTTGTAAAGACGTTAAATAATTGTCTTTCACTAGCTTCTGCCAGTGGCTTCGCCCGTGTGAATGTAAACAATTATCACAAGGGACCAAAAAAAAAACTATCATTCAAGGACAGTTTTTTTTTTATTGGGTGGGAAAATCATCCTAATGACATCCCCGCTCTTGGGTGGAACGGGAGATAGTGTCAGACTCTTACTGACTAAAAACCCACTCCTGTTCCTTCGTTGCCTTCGTCCCAGGGCCCCGGGTACCGCTTTCACACTACCCGTGGCCCCAGTAGGCTTCGACCCTGCTGGGCCCCTACGATTTGCTGACATCTCCTTGAGGCGCGCGTGGAACAGTACGCGCCGTCGACGACTTGGGTTCGGTCCGGACGGTTACCGGACGGTCGGACGGCGAGGACAGTTACATATTTATGAAAGAATTTTTAATATCTGTTCAGTAGTTTCAGAGATTACCCCCAAATAAATAAACTTACGAATACTTTTTTATAATATTAGTATTGATTTAAAACAGAATGTAACTAAAATATACTTACAGAAACCAGCGCTGTGAGCTCATCGCATTATGCGTGAGGCCGCAGCTTTATGCTGAGCGTTCGGCCATTTTGCGCGGATGTGACGCATATCTTCCCTATCAATTGATTATGTTTGTTAGCTAGTTTTAAGATTGCGTCATTTCGCGTGAATAAACTGTTTTTCTTTCTTACTTATAAAATAATACATAAATAACTATTACCTACATAGTCGGGCCATAATTTCTTTTAACTTTAAAAAGGTTTTTTTTTTCCAAATTGAAATTAGAAATTTGTTTCAAGCAACCAGTAAGTAATCCATTTAAAGAGGTACCTATAGTTTTTGCTGTCAGGGTTAGAATTCTTTGAAATCCCTTGAGGAAACTAAAAATTTAAACTCTTGAAATGAAATACCTGCTAGAATGCTGTTACGTAGACCTGAAAGTTGGTGCTTACCGAAACGAGCCGTTTAATTTATTAAATCCCAAGCAAACGCCAGCATTCGCTCTCTCATTGTCTTTCTATTGTGTCTCTAATTACGGTATTCGAAAGGTTAAATCGAATAATAATGTTACAAACGCATATAAAAATAATGCCTTGAGCATCCAAAAAATTTTTCTACATCGAAATCATCATCATTCATGGTTGTTAACAGGAAAAGTACCCAGAACTCAGGCACCATAGCGTCGACGGCTGCCGCTCATCTTAAAAGTTAAAAGAATCTTCGAAGAATCGCTGTCGACGCGTAAACGCCGACACAAAACGCCGTCATACGCCAATCATGCACCTTCTTCGTTATTCAGAGTCCATTATGAAACTGCGCGTATGGGTTAAAAAAAGTAGCAGCCACCGGCCACAAGTGGCCGTCGCGCACTTCAGCTTCCTTGGTAGCCGCTTCTAGCTTCTCGTGGCGGCGTTTGTGGCTGTCACGTGAGGTCCATGTGCGGCGACACTATCAGAGAAAACGAAATGTTGCGCTGACTACAAACAGATTGGAATAACAGCATCGGGTACGAGAATGATGAAGGTGTTGAATTTGTAGCACCATCTCATCTAATGGTATGCAATAATGCTATTGACTGACATTTAGGCATAGCTTCGAAGCACGTGGTTTTTTTACATCTTTAAGTCAACAGTGAATAGTTTACTTCTAGGCACGCGTACTCCATCGTCGGCCACGTCATCGTTTACACTCAGGAGAGATAGTGGTCAAATGCGAGCCTATGCATAATAAAAAAAACCTCTTACCTTAAGTGCCTAATTTGAATTTATAAATAGAAAATAAGGTAGTAAAATTTTAATAAATTAACTACATAAAACGTAACTACATAAAAAATCGCGTGACTGCAAGACGAGAAGTGAAAAACTTGATTATTTAAAACTAATAAATATTCATTGTGAAACATGTTCATTATGAGAACGTTAATCGTTTTGAAAACGTCGTGTATTTAATTAGTATTCATTTTTGACCCACTTCAAAAAAAGGAGGAGGTTCTCAATTCGGTTGTATTTTTTTAATCATCATTTTTTATTTTTTTTTCTATTTCTTACCTCAGAACTTCGTCGTTTATGGAACGATTTACAAAAATAAGATTTAAAAGAAATGCTTTCAGATTGGTACCATTCAAAATCCAGTTCTGATGATGGGATCCATGAGGAATCGATTGAACTCTTCAAATATTCTAGGCAATTATATAGTGATTTTGGTATTTTCATCGAGAACTCAAGCATTTACAGTCAAAAAATAACATTGATGAAGTGGAACTGATGACGAAGACCAGAAATGGCCAACGGAACTTGATGAGAAATGATGTCTGTCTGACTGATAGACATCATAGGAAATAAGTACTCTGGCTATAAGTGTATCACAACTAAAAAGTGTGAAACAAAATACTATTTACAAAAAATAAAAATAGAAAAATAAGCGACTTCACTACAAAACACTAAAACGATCAAAACAACTTTATTTCGGAAGTCGGTGTTAAATAACAAGCAAACAATACCAGAAACACCGACTTCCGATATTAAAGTTACTTTGATCGTTTTAGTGTTTTGTTTTTTTGTAGTGAAATTGGTTATTTATTTTTTTGTAAAGTTTTTTTTTACCATAACAAATTACGCATGTAGTAATTTATTTTTTGTTAGTAAAAGCTTTTACTTTTCTTAGCATTACTTTGCATAAACTGTCTTAAACTCCATCTTATCTAACGGTGTTACTAGGTGATTTGTTTTCTACACAACACTTACTATTATTGTGGAGGTTTTATTTAGGATATAAAATGTCTTTCGGATTAGTTTAGAAAAAAAATGACAATATGGAGAAAGATAGAGTCGAAATGCATCCTGCTGTGTTTCGTTTGTTTTTCTTCTTCGGTAAGAGGACGGTAGCATGCGCGACATTTGGCTAGAAAAATGCCTCGATCAGGCAGGTAGCTCTGCGTCGCCAACCTGACAACGATGTATTGGTAATGTCCGTTTAGCAACGTGGCTTGCTACAATATAACTTAATTTTAATTTGTTTGTATTTGTGATAGGTAAAAAATTACATTTCATATCTCATTATTGTTGTTAACAGCTATTTCTAATTATAACTATCCATGAAAATGATAAATAAAAACGATTACATCCTATATTATGAAGTCTTATTTTGTAACAATATTAATAGTACTTGGTTTTGTAAGTTTATTTATAACAAAAAATAATTACAACCTTATCGAAATATAACTAAGTAACACCATAAAAATTGATACGATAAATTAAAATAACATACGAGATATCTTTCATATTCATTTCAGATTCTTAAAGACTACTTTCAGATTCTTCTTCTTATATCTTAAAACACAAGCAATGATTGTTATTTAAACAAATATACAGACGCAAAGTAACGAAAAAATTGTAGCGTATTAGTAATATGGTGGAGTTTTTGATAGCAAGATGTTTGATTATTTATGAAATTAATATATTTATTTACAAAAATGCAAACTGTAGCAATACAACAGTGTTGCTAGTAAGAAAACTCATTAGACTTAATTGCAACGCAGCGTCTACGTAGAACAGGCCACACAGACGTATCTTGCTGAATGATGCTCGATGTAGGCAAAGCACGCTCTTGCACAGTTTTTTCTCTTGATCTGTCAATTAATTATATTTTTATATTTGTAATTACTCCACGGTAACTTTTTAGGTAAAATGTTTAAATTATTCTTTAAAAAATTACCAGAGCAAGCCGATTTCAAAATAATTGCGCAAGTATCTTGAACATTTTGTGTGGCTATGTAAAATTTCTCGCATTGATAGATCAACATAGTTTGCCACATAAAATCCTTCAACATATAAAAAATAACGTAAAATGTCAATAAAGTTGTTGTAATCTGTAAAAAAATATGCGAAAATTAGATGCAAGGGACAGAAAAAAAGTAACGTGGACAATTTTAAGTACCTATCCTAAGTGGATGGCTATAGAATATTATAAACTTTATTGTACACAAAAATAGTAACAATTTTACAAAAACTTAAATCAATGGGTATAATGGCGATATTATTGGTGACAGTAATATCTATCAGATAACCTTAAGATGGACTTTAAGAACTTAAATTTAAAAAAAGGGGTAGTCTGCGGTGCACTGCTAGCAAATAATATATTAATCAAACAACAATTTAAAATATACGATACAGAGATAAAATATAATAATATACCTATACAAAAGATAATACATAAGTTACAAATATATATTAGGTACACGCACATATATATATGTATATATATAACTATGTGTAACATCAAAAAAAAAAATAGAACAAAAGTGGTTTAGTGATGAAAGAAATGAAATTAGGTAGAATCAGAACAGTATTAGAGAGAAAGGTAATGTTTTTTGACAAGGTTAGTATTAAGCTATAAATGACGGGCGGACTGTATGAAAGATACTAAATGAAGCAAGGGGTGACTAGAGAGATGATGAGTATGAAGGAAGAAATCATGCTGCATCGACATTGCATAAACAAATAAAGTTAATATTGATTGATGACTTACCATAGTCTCCTTTTTAAATGTTTCGATTGTAGTTTCAATGTAAATAAGAGGTTGTAAGGACACTTCAACGATATAAAATAGTATCTAAAAATCAATCAAATTAAGTTTCTTAAAGTATACTTTATTTAAATCAGCATAAAAGGAGTATTGAGATTTACTTTTACTTTTTTAACACTTAGTTATAGTAAAAATTAAGAAAATAACTTACTAATTGCTGGAACATAACTTTATAGATATTATAACACTCTAATATATCAACGTAACTCTGATATATTTTTTTGGTATAATTTTCAGCATGCCCCTCTCCCATTATTTGAAAATTCAATACCTTAGTGTTAAATAGAATGACATAATATTCCAATAATTTGAGGATTCGCATGGCGTAAAAGATGTTGAAATCAAAAACAAGTAAAAGGTAGCCAATATACACGAAATAGAAAAGCACACCAAGCTGTATTTGAAGACAGGTTGTAACAATGACGTATAAACCCAGAGTTATACTAATGATCCAATTACTGACATCAAATTTCTTGACAAAGGATTCTTTGTAGAAAAATCTGTGCATCCTTTGAAAAGTAAGGATAAACTGGATTGAGTTATTAGTTTGAATGATTCCGAGCAAGGAATTCAAGGCGAAACCAAAACAATAGAAGACACAATCATAATAAGCCGAAGTTAACATAAAAGTAGTATATCCTAAATTATCTTTTTCCAAGCTTGCCATATAAGTACTCACTATAAATAAACATATATAAACAAGCGTAACGATCAATGAAATAAACTTGGAGATACGGGTGTTAGGAAATATAAAATTATCCTTGATGTAATATTTAGGACAGAAGATAATGTATTGCATCAAATTTAGAGGCAAAAGCATTGTTTGCACATCGTTGTCTACTTTATTGTTTGACATATAATTAGTATGTTTGTTCTCAAAAAAACTTAATATCTTCATTTTTCTTAGGTTACTAGTACACCAGTGATCCAATAACTATTGTTGATAGATGTTGAATACGTAATTCTGTAAAAATGACTATTATTAATGTAACGAGTTTTTCTAGACGATATTAATACAAAATAAACACATAAACTGATTACATAGAGCACTTCTTTGACGGCATTACATATATATTGACATATAGATTGACATATATAATGAAGTAGTCTCAAAAAGCCACAAATGAGAAAGAACAACGGGTAATTTTGTATGGACTCCGTGCAACCTTTGTAGCATTTTAGACCAGGTGTCATTTAAAAGAAGTTTAATTTACTAACCCAAAAATAAATGAACGAATGAATAACAATTAACGTGCCTCAATAATATCCGGCTTCTAACTAACGAGCAGTTTTCGGTATGTTCCCAAAATGAATAGAATAATGTCTTCTTCAGTCAATTGTGAAAATAGCATTGATGTAACTACTTCTTTCAACAATTGTTTCGTTTTTGAACCGTCTTTTTTTTTAATTTGATATAAACCAGTGCTTGACTGCGATCCCACCTGATGGTAAGCGGAGATGCAATCATTGATGATCAGGCGCACTAGCGTCTTCATACTAGTTTCGACGGTGAATGTTTTTTGCAAACTGCAACCTCTCACTCTTGAACGATAATTTCGTCTACCGACCTCAAATCAGTTGCAATGGCGACCGTTTCCTGCAACCATTATTGTCGTCGGAAGAACGGTTCCATTTCGTCCCATCAAAAATTTGACAGCGACCCACTACTACACTAGTACTAACTCTCAAGAAGCAAAGATCGAGGTGGCGCAGCTCAGCGTCGCCGACTACGCGCTATCTGTTTCACTCGCACTTATGTCTACGTCGGCTCTGCCGTGCTACTCACTCACGAAATATGACAATACGGTTGCAGACTGAATGCCAATTACATCACACCAACGGAAGTGCATAATTTGTACTTTGACCTCGTCGCCAACTTTTATATTCGAAATAGGTTTGGCTGCAAAATAATACAATCGGTACGTTAAAGCTCGTATATTCCACTGTCGCAGCAGCGGTTCACTTGCAACTAAGTTTATGGTCTACCCGCATAACAGTGTAGTATATAAAATACTAGCTTTTGCTCGCGGCTTCACCCGCATGCTTAAAATATAGCCTATGTCACACAGAAATAAAGCAGGTTTCTATCGGTGAAAAAGGTTTACCTTTGTAGTGTTTTTTTTGGAGGGACAATCATATTATGACATCACTCACTCTTGGACGGAGCGCGAGATAGTGTCAGAGTTTTACTGACTAAAAACCCACTCCTGTTCCTTCGTTGCCTTCGTCCCAGGACCCCGGGTTTCGCTTTCACACTACCTGTGGCCCCAGTAGGCTTCGACCCTGCTGGGCCCCTACGATTTGCTGACATCTCCTTGAGGCGCGCGTGGAACAGTACGCGCCGTCGACGATTTGGGCTCGGTCCGGTTACCGGACGGTCGGACGGCGAGCCACCTATTGCTCGCCGTCTGCTTTGCTAGCATTACTGCTTCGCAGAAGGAGCTGACCGCCTGCCACTCCTCCTCGCTCCGGACCATGGCCTGAACCAAGGCCCGGCGCGAGAGATTGCCGCTGCTGATTGTTCCCACGAGGACACGGCGTTGCTCTGCCCAAGTGGGGCACGCCTCCACCGTGTGCTCTACCGTGTCCTCCGGGCGGTCCACACAGTGGCGACACCCGGACGTCGTTTCCGCACGAATCCGGTGCAGGAACTTCCCGAACTTACCGTGTCCGGTGAGAACCTGCGTCATGCGTAAGGTAAGGACGCCGTGTTGTGGTCTTCCCAACCACGCCTCAAAGAGGGGACTTACCGCCACAATTGTGGCTGTGTTTCAATGTGGGAATTCGTCATTAAATTACTTCATACGCTCCACCTACACTGTCTCGCTCTATAGTGTGTCAGACTTTTACTGACTAACATCCACCTATGTTCTTTCAGTTGCCTGTTGCATTCTAGGACCACTAGTATCTTTCGTATCAATTGACCGGAAAAGCAATTTGTGATTGGAATCCGTAAGGGAGTAGGATCAAATTTTTGCATTATTTAATTCGAGATTGAAATATTTTAGGCAGTGTAGGGTACACTGCCTAAAATATTTCTTGATTTGCCCTTCTATAAACAAAATGAATTTACGAGGCTTCAAGGACCTTGTTTTGTAAGTTTATACTATTAAAGAAATTTTGAAGGACCTACAAAAAATTAAACGTGTATTAGTTGGCAGTTGACTTTTCCCCTTGACCCAAACAGGCGTCGGCCCTGCCGGGCTCCCACGGCTTGGTGTGATTTTATTCCGTAAAAATCTAGTACGCTTCACCCTATAGCAAGAAAAGGATTTCCAACCACAAGAAAGGTTATTAGCACTATGCTCGACTGGTGTCTAAATGGTAAAACGTATGTTACGTCTGTACAACATTACAGTGCTGTCATTCTGGTTTGCATATTAGGAGTTTTATCAAATAAAACATTACGTGCCAAATCAGTTATCGTAACACTTGCTTTAAATTTAGCAATTTCCACTTGAGAATAAACTAAAGATCTCGCCAAAATGTCTAAAACTTGAAATAGTATCTGAAAAGCGAGAGAATTTATTTGAAATTATCACTTTGTTCGCAGCTTCGCTCTTGTGCACTTATATTCTGCACTAATAAATTAACAAAAATTAAGTAAAATCAATATATATCGATAAGAAATTACCTACTGGCAATATGCTTGTTAATATTTGAAATATGATCAAGCAGATTGACTGCTTCAGCGATCAATTGACTGTCAATTTCCCTTAGAGAATTTTATTTTATGGTTAAGACTTACAAATTGTTGAATACCAACTTTATGGATGTCGTAACACTCCAATATATCAATATAAGTCTGATAACTTTTTATGCCATTTATCTCCACGCGTGCATAAAAACTTTTGATATTTTAAAACATGAAAATTCCAAAGTATGGTTTTATTTTCCAAAAGTGTAATGATTCGCGTAGCATAAAATAAATTCAAATCAAAAATAACAATTAGATAGTAAACATTAACGGTATAGAAAGGTAGACGAAGCTGAATATAGCAAATGGAGAATCCAATTAAGTAAAAACATACAGCCAGGGGCCTAAGTCTGCTATTTTTATAAATTCGACATTCCAACACGATCCCATTGTCATTTTGCTAAAAGTTCGTAATCTGCTAATTTATAATGATCGGTCATTGATCGGTCAATGGTCTCGTAATAGAGTTGTGATAGAATGACGATATCGAGCTTAATAAAAGCAATGACTGCAGAATAACATTTTAATGGTAGGTCACTGATCAAAGGAACGGGGCCTCAAGTCTGCTGTTACAATAGTGTCAGAATTGTCTGTCATTGACTTCATAATTGTTGATTTTGACCAAGTTTGGTAATCTACTAATATAATGGCGTCATTATGACTTTCCAATGGTCAACCACTTACACTCCATTGAAAGAAATGGCATAGAATGGTAATCTCGTACATAATGACAAATCAATATTTGACGATATTCGTATACTTTAGACTATCTTTATTAATATGCACTGAATAAGTGCAGAGTATGAATGAAAGCATAAAAAATAGTGTTTCAATAATTGAAACTAAATTGGAAATTTTACGTTTTGGTTTTATAACATTGTTTTTAATATAATATTGCGGGCAGAACATAATATATTTCATAATTTTCAAAGAAGCGAGCATCGATTGTAAATCACTGTTGACAGAATTATTTGAAACAAAATTCAGCGGATACTGTAATCGAGTATTACGGAGTGTCTTTATTCTTAAAATGATATAAACTGAAGCTTTCTGACACACAAATGAAAACAAAGGGTATTTTAAAAGTAGGTACAAGTAAAAGTAATGACAACCATATCATCAAAATAATGAAGATATATAGATATGTATATTCTTTATTGTACACCTAAAATAAAAATTACTTTAGTAATATTAAAATTAATAGGGTGTCACAATGGGCGATCTTATCGCTTTTATTACAAAAATGCAAACTGTAGCAACACCACAGTATAGTTAGTTAGAAGACTCATCAAACTTAATTGTAATGAAGCGTCTAAGTAGAATAGTCCACACACACGAATCTTGCTGAATGACACTCGATGTAATCGTAATACGTTTTTGTATAACTTTTTCGCATGATCTGCAAAAAAAGTGCAATAATAATAAAATAATAAACAACAATTAAATAATATAATAATTAACTGTAATCTTACGAGTAATAACGTAAATTTTAAATAATGAAAATAACCTGAGCAAGTAGTTTTCAAAATAATTGCGCAAGTATCTTGAATACTTTGGACAGCTAAGTAGAATTGTTCACATTGACAGCTCAACATTGTTTGCAATATCAAATTCTTCATCTGCCATACGTACATGTAGATCACCATCATATTTTTTAGATCCTAAAAACAGATTTATTTTCAAATACACTGACAACATTATAGTAAGGCAATTTCTTATCGTTTAGCAAATCCCTTCCCACATTCTTTTTATCTTTCCCAGTTCTGCATCATTCCTTATCTCTCCAATTATATGGGGCCACTAAATCTTATCGATATCCAAGGAAGATATTCTTGTCGTCCGTCGGCTTCCATATCGTCTTACGCGAGTTCGTCTTGTGGTTTCAGGGTCATTAGTATTGTGTTTTATATTTCACTGCTCTTTCAGCATAAGGCAGTTATGACAAAATCGGTACCATTAACTCTGAGAAGTCTTCTGAGTCACGTCACCGATAAACGTTTCGAACATGTGAATAGTACATGACCCGGGATCCGAGAATGAACACTGATAACATCGCCTAATTAAAATAGACACAAATAAAATGCACTCACCATTGTATTTTCTTGATTTTTCCACATATTGATAGCCTCTTGCACATAAAATAGAGGATGAATAAATACTTCAAATATGTAATAAAAAATCTGAAAAGGTAACATAAAACAACTAGTTTTAAGAAATCAACTATATTTATAAAACTTTATTTGCAATAAGGTACTTACGAATTGCTGGGAACACACTTTATACATTTCATAACATTCTAATATATTAACACAAGCCTGAAATAGTTTTTTACAATTCATTTCATTTAAATTTTCGATCTTTTGAGAATTTAATACTTGTATGTTCCAAAGGCAAACTTTATCCTTTAATAATTTAGCTATTTGCTTGGCATAAATCATATGTAAGTCGAAAGAAAACAAATTATAGCTAATAAATAAATAGTAGAAAGGTAAACCTAGTCGTATGCAAGAAAAAATCGCACAAATCACATATAAACACAGAGTTAGGATTACGTAAATCCAATTCCAAATAATGATGTTGTTAAAACTGGTTTTATTGTTAAGAAATCTGTGCACTTTTTGAAAAGTCAAGACAAACTGGATATTAATTTTGGTTTGAATGACTCCACTCACGATATTCATAGCAAAACCGACACAATAGTACAAGAAATCGAAATAGGAGTGGATAGAACTAAAAGTAGAGCTTCCTTTAGTGCCTTTAAACCAAGCTGCCATATATTTGAAGTGTACACAACAGATAATAAATACTATAGCAAGAATGAATAAAATAAAGCTATACAAGAGGCTACTTGGTCTAATAAAATTATTTTTGGTTCGAAACTTGGGACTCAATATGATATGTTGCATTATGTTGAAAGGCAAAAGCATCGATTGTACATCTTTATCCACCATGTTGTTCCAAATTAAATTCACAGAATATTTTCTTACAATATTAGGAATGCTTTTCATTTTTAACAGTGCCTTAACTTCTGGCTTGCAGGTCAATGATTAACCAATCGAACATTAATTTGTTAATAGCCTACGTTACAACTTTTCATTAATATAATATCTTAGATGGATAATTAATTTAAATAATTTGTTTACAGAATGTTGTCATTATGTACAAGTATGTTGGTTGAGTTTTACAAACCATTATTAACACCAGTTAAATTAACGATAATTAGCAACTCGTGTTTTAATTAGAAGCTATCTTGGATTTGAACCAAAGTTTATATTATATCTAATTAGCATTTTCTATCCCAAGTCCGATCAAAGTCTTCTTACTTCCTATTCCTCGATTCGAGGCACGTCAGGACAGCGTGTTGTCTTCGTAACATACCACGCTTAACACCGCACGATATCTCTCTCACCGTTTCCACTCTCCCTGGTGACCAGAGTACCTGGTGGGTGATGTACCTGTCCGACAGACAGGTCTTGATCTCACGCCAGAGGTAGTCCTCTGCTCTCATAATGCAATTCTAGGGCAGGAAATCGAAAGCGTTTGCGATGTCCAAAGACACCACCAAGACACATCTGCCCTGAACACCGCATCCCCCGTCGTGATGGCTCGCATGCGTATGATGGTTGTCTACCGTGGGCCGAACTGGCCATTCGTAAGATTTGGGCTCACCCACGCTAGGTGCGCGACGAGGCAGTCTGCCATTACCCATTCAAAAAGCTTGCCCACCTCGTCGAGCAGCACGATGTGCCGGTACACGGATGGAGGGTCCGCTGGGCGCCCCGGCTTCGCGATGAGGATCAGTTTCCCCGTCTTTCTGCAAAGTGGGAACTGGCCCTTCTCTATACATGCGCTAAAGAGCCCTCTTAGTCGACGTCCGAGACCATCGGATCCTGGGGCGGTATTCTTGGCACTAAGCCTACGTACCACCACTCTCATCTCTACCTCGGTCACCTCTAGAGCATTGTCATCGTCGTCGCCACCGTGGTCCACGTTAGACACCGCAGGTGCCGGAGCCATAGGTGGGGAAAAGTCAGCCCCGTGGGGTCAGCCCTAACGCTGGACGCTGCGGGTTGGCGGCCCTCCGCGGCGAGCCTCCCGGCTCACTCAGCAGGCCCTTGGGAGGTAAGCCCGTTCTCTCTTCCTCCCGCATGATCTACATCCCGCCCACTGATAGGGATTTTTCGGGCCGAGTTTTTCTCTCCATCGGAGGATGATCTGTCCCCCTATATTGAGCGCTTCCCATAGAGACTCGCGTTTCTACCGGCATCTTCTCGACCCTTTTCAATCTCCGAATCCTCTGAGCTCCATTTCATTGCCGCATTGGACTTCGACTGCGCATCACTCTCCATCTCATCTCCTCTCCGTCGTTGGGTTTGGCAAAAGATTTGCTTGCCTTTTTTGATCCCACAAGTATCTATGAAACTTTGTGTACCGGCTCAAATTCAGTGGTCCGCACTAGAGACTAATTAAGACGCATTAGTCATGCTAACAACCTCCCTCACGGTGCGCCGCCGCTTGGAGATTTGGGGTAATTTTTGGAGAGGTTGTCTTCCTCGTGGCCCGGGCGGTTAAGCCAAGACCTTCGATCCTCCACCAAAAGTCGGAAACATGACCTTGGACAATCTCTGGGGCTACGAAACTAACGGTGGTAGAAGGAGGAGCAAGTCTTCCTCCTGCTTGTCCGGTGACAGTGCAAGTGCACACCAAGCCCGCTCTTACTTCGCCACTGTGCCCTCTGCCATAGCAGAAGTAGCTGTGAGTCTGCTGCGTTGAAGCGTTCCTTCGGACAGAATATTTGCAGGTAGTCATCAAGACCCCTAAGGCAAAAGTGCCGAAAGGAAGTCGTTGGCCACCCAGGGTGCGTCGTTCCGCAGACTGGCCTTCACTCCAGACGTATCCGTGAGGGAACTACAGCCTGCGGGCACTTGATTTGATTTTCTGTCGTAACACCCCATGGTGATGGATTTAGACTTAATAAAGCCATACAGATATTCGGTAACTTGTGATTTAAATAACCACGTGGGATGTTTACTGACAATTTTTTCAAAAAAAATCTTGTGTGTAATAAAGAAAAGGTTAGTTTTGATTAGATTGTGTTGAATCTATTTATGTGTACATTTATTTTTCTGTTATTGATGTATAAATATGTACTATATGATTAAATTTAGATAAAATAGTGTAATTTAACTTTTTTTAATTATTTATACACACTGTGTCTATGTTCGGATTTTAGTATGTTGGATTTTTAAGGAAAGGAACAAAACATCTTCAGTATTTAAAAAATACAGTAGTTTATTTGCCTGAACTAAAGTAAGCCTGCACTTTAGGTTAGGAAGTGCTTGAAAACAAAATAATGAAATAACATTAGACATGACTTATTCAGTCTCAGAAAATGCGAATGACATATACAACAATAAAAATGAAAATGAAAACAAGTATTCTTCTGGTTTGTTATAATAACTCTTACCCAATAGCAACTACAATATTAACTCAATTATAAAATGCCGTATAAACAGCAAACAAGAACATAAACATAGATAAAAAACTGGGCAAGTGCGAGTCAGACTCGCGCACTGAGAGTTCCGTACTAACTTACCTATAAAAACCGTTCAATTCCCGAATTGAGTTACGAAGATTTTTTCGAAATGCATAAAAGTTTTTTTTTTGTGTTGTACCTTACAGTTCCTTTTCAGATTTTTTCCTATACGTGTACTTGTGTTATGAGACTTTGCTTCATGCCAAATTTCAGGATTCTAGGTCAACGGAAAGTACCCTATGAATTTTGATTCCCTTGAGAGTGTCGAAATACACGTTTTTTGCGACATAAACGGCCGTATCTGTTTTCCATTAGCTTCAAGGGACCGCAGATCTGAGTATATGGTTTTAATTTCAACTCGATACCTCCACGCGTTCCCGAGATAAAGGGTCTTGACAGACAGACAGACAGGCGGAAAATAAAGTGGTCATAAAAGGGTTACGCTTCTTCCTTTTGAGGTACGGCACCCTTAAAAAAATAATAAGAATCACAAAAATGCAAACTGTAGCAACACTACAGTATAGTTAGTTAGAAGACTCATTAAATTTAATTGTAATACAGCATCTAAATAGAAAAGGCCACACACACATATCTTGCTGAATGATGCTCGATGAAAACGCAGTACGTTTTTGCATAACTTTTTCTCATGATCTGCAAAAAAAAATAAGCACATGAAATAACATGAACCGTTACATGAAGGCTGTTGCCAAGTTTTAATGAGTAAAAGTAATATGGTTCTGTCAGCAGTTTTGCCAACGTGAAAGTAAAAAACATATACCTATGTCAAATGTCGATAAACTAGCATTCAACTGTTAAAAGATTTTTTCAAATCGATCAAGTAGTTTTGAGTCTATTCAATACAAACAAAAATACATCATCGTCATTTCAGCCGAAAGACGTCCACTGTTGGACATAGGCCTCCCCCAAGTGTTGCCACAGTGAACGGTCCTGTGCGTCTCGCATCCATCGGATTCCCGCAACCCTTACCAGGTCATCGGTCCACCTTGTAGGAGGCCTTCCAACGCTACGTCTTCCGGTACGTGGTTGCCATTCCAGAATCTTTCGGCCCCAACGGCCATCCGTTCTGCGAGCAATGTGCCCTGCCCATTGCCACTTAAGTTTGACGATTCTTCGTGCTATGTCGGTAACCTTGGTTCTCCTGCGGATATCCTCAATCCTGATTCGATCACACAAGGAAACTTCGAGCATAGCCCTGTCCATTGCCATTTGGGTGAATTTAAGTCTTCTGATGAGGCCCATTGTAAGCGACTACGTTTCAGAGCCATATGTCAACACTAGCCACACGCACTGGTCATAGACTTTCGTCTTGAGACACTGTGATATATTGGACGAGAAGATACCGCGTAGCTTCCCGAACTCGGCTGGACAGCCGAGTCGAATTCGACGATTGATCTCTTTCTCGAAATTAGACCTTCCCAACTGGACCGTCTGTCCCAGGTAAATGTAGTCGTCCACAACTTCGAGTGTACAAATTAATACAAGTACAAACAAAAGTACAAATTAATCTTTTCTGTAGTTTCATTTTACATAATTCTTGTTAAATCCTAGTTTGTAAAGAACATAAATATTGACAGTGAGATATAAGATATAAGGAGGTGTGGGAAAGTTGAGCACGTTTTTAATAATTCCAAATCACCTGAACAAGTGGTCTTCAAAACAATTGCGCAAGTATCCTGAACACTTTGGACCGCTAAGTAGAATTGTTCGCATTGATAACTCAACATTGTTTGCAGGATCAAATTCTTCATCGGCCATGTGTATATGAGTAGTGTCGAACCATTTACTATATCCTATAAAAAGATTTAATTTTAAATATACCGATAGCATTGCAGTAAGCCTATACTATTGCATTGTGTCAAGACCTTACTGAAGTTTAGCCATCATTCCCAGTTCTGTGTTATCAAACTTATCTTTCCTTATGTCCCCAATTTGTAGGTGTTACTTCTTTACTACCCGACTACGGCAAAGCCAAAGGAGGTTTATGATTTTGACAGGCTATGTATGTATTTTTCTATGTTAATCTGTTCCCTCA
Source organism: Mythimna vitellina (assembly GCA_949316375.1). Lineage (NCBI taxonomy): Eukaryota > Metazoa > Arthropoda > Insecta > Lepidoptera > Noctuidae > Mythimna > Mythimna vitellina. The sequence goes on from OX438707.1 coordinate 4,088,188, forward strand.
TAGATCCTAAACTCGTCCGCTGAACATAGGCTACGTGACGTGTTACAAATTTTTTTCCTATACTTGTGCTATAAGACCTTCCAAGTCATGGCAAGTTGAATTTTGATTCCCTTGAGAGTGTCAAAATATAATATGTTTTGCGATATGAACGACCTGCTTATGCTTATATGACTCTGAATATCCCAGAATGAACATTGATGATATTACATAGTTAAATTAGAGATAAATGAACTTACCATGGCATTTTCATGAGTTTTCCACACATCAATTGCCTCTTGCACATAAAATAGAGGGTGGATAAATACTTCAAAAATATAATAAAGTATCTGAAAAAAAAAAACACAAAATTAATGTGTTTTTGGGAAATCAAAGTTTTATAAATTTTATTTATAGCAAGCTACTTACGAATTGCTGGGAACATACTTTAAACATTTCGTAACACTCAAATATATAAACATAAGCCTGAAATACTTTTTCACAATGTTCTCCGTGTGAGTCTCCAATTTCTTGAAAATTTAAAACTTGCATGTTCCAAAGACGAATTTTGCTATCTAATAATTTAACTACTTGCTTGGCATAAACTGTATGCAAGTCGAAAGAAACCAAATTGTAGATAATGGATGAATAGTATAAAGGTAAACCTAGCATTATGCAAGAAGAAATCACACAAGTAGCAAATACACTCAGAGTCACGACAACGTAAATCCAATTCCAAACAATGATGTTACTAAAACTGGTATCATTGTTAAGAAATCTGTGGACTTTTTGAAAAGTTAAGACAAAGTGGATATTAATTTTGGTTTGAATAATTCCACTCACGAAATTCATAGCGAAACCGAAACAATAGTATACGGAATCAAAATGAGAGTGGAAAGAAATAAAAGTAGTATATCCTAGAGTACTTATAAACAAATCTGTCGTATTGTTGAAGCGCACAAAACAAATCATAAGTACTATAGTAAGAATCAATGAAACAAATCTGTAGAAGAGGGTATTTGGACTAATAAAATTATTTTTTATTTGAAACATCGGACGTAATATCATATATTGCATGATATTAAAAGGCAAAAGCATCGATTGCACATCTTTATCCACTATGTCGTTCGAATTGAAATTCACAGAACATTTTCGTACAGTATTACGGGTGCTCTTCATTTTAAATGGAGGCCTAGCTAGCGGCTACACGCTGTAATCATTAGTACATTTTTTGATAGCCTACGGTTACAATTTTATATTCATTATAATAATACTTTATCGTTACTATACTTAATTACATTCTTATGGGCTAAATTACCAGTAAGTGCTTAATTCATTAAACCTCCCTTGGTATCAATGTCAAAAGTCATTTTTAAAACTTTTTGATGTAATAAACTATCTGAATTTCTTTACTGTCACATTATGCAAGCATTTTTTGTTTTTTATCGATTTTAGATAAGATAAGATAAGATATTCTTTATTTGTGTAAACATTGTATACATACAATAGCATGCAAGATTGAAATTTATTATTTGAGTCCAGTCATGTTTAGCCGTAAGTATCGGCGTACAAATATTTATAACATTAAAAATTTCACTAATAAATAATTCTAAATAATTCATCTTCACACAAAAAAAAAAAAATATACTTAGGATTTCAATTACAATATTTATAACTTAAAGACCATTCAATGCGATGCTATTGTTATCTTATCATGTCAACATTCAAAATTAATTAAAAATTGTAATTTAAAAACAAAATACAAGAATAATGTCAAAATCACACAATATATGTCAAAATTAGAAGATTTATGTCAAATTTGCAACATGGATGTCAATATTCAAAAAATGGGATTAATATGTCAAAACTACAATATAAATGTCAAAATTACAATATAAAATGTTAAAATAACAATACAACTGTCATAATTACAAATATGAGTGACAAAATAACAATATAAATATCAAATTTACAATATAAATGTCAGCAATACTATATAAATGTAAATGTCAAAATTACAAAAACTCAAAACACTTTTTCGGCTAGAAATTCGGAGACACTGTAGTATGCTTTTTGCAAAAGGAACGTTTTTAGTTGACGCTTGAATGCACTACTATCCAACTCTTTCCATCGTTTAGGCAATGTATTGAATATAGTAGGAGCCATGCAGACGATACTGTTGCGCATGAGAGCCGTTTTTGCTGGGTAGATACGAAGAATAGTCATATCTCTTCTGTTACGCGGTACGGCGTCTTCTAGACGTGGAAACAGTTTTGGGTTTGTTTTAACAAAAATTGCGGTTTCGAGAATGTACAGACAGGGAAGAGTTAATATTTTGTACTTTTTAAAATATGGTTTGCATGTATCAACCGTTTTTAACCCAAACATAGATCTAATGCATCTCTTTTGGGCCTTGAATGACATATTAGCGTCGGTAGAATTTCCCCAAAATATGATTCCGTATCTTAAGTGAGATGAAGCTATGCCATGGTAGGCTGTAATCAAAGTATCTACATTCACAACTGCAGCTAAAGAGTGCAATGCAAATGCAGAACTACAATTTTTTTTACAAAGGTACTCTATTTGCAATTTCCAATCAAGTCTTTTATCGATCATTATTCCAAGGAATTTAGTAGCATTAACGATTTCAATTGTTTTATTGTCTATATTTATGTCCATATTTTCCATAGTCAAGCGTTGACTAAAATGTATGATTTTGGTTTTATCTAAATTAATTTTTAAATTATTGTTATTTAACCATTTTATTATTGATGTCAAAGTATTGTGAATGTCAAGTTTATATTGTATCATGTCACTGTTATTACTAGAAATTGTCACCGTGCTATCATCTGCAAATAAAGTCATAGGATGTGAAATTGATTTAGGTAAGTCATTTATGTATAGTGTAAAAAGTGGAGGTCCCAATACACTCCCTTGTGGAACACCAAATGTAGAAAGACCTTCTTCTGATAAGTAAATCTCTTCCTTTTTTGTGTTTGTGTTAATTCTAGTAATTTCCGTCTTTTGCTTTCTATTGCTTAAATAAGATTTAAATAAATTAAGAACATTACCTCTAATACCATATGTGTCAAGTTTTTTAATTAAAATGTCATGATTTACGTAGTCAAATGCTTGAGTCATATCACAGAAGGCAGCACATACAGGAGTTTTTCTATCTATTTTCGTCAATACAGTATATAAAAAGTCATAGATCGCCATATTTATAGTCTTATTTTCGCGAAATCCCTTTTGCTCATTACATATTATATTATTTTTTTCTAAGTAGCCGTTTAGTTCCTTTTGTATGAATTTCTCAAACATTTTAGAGAAGATAGGAATCAGGGAAATAGGCCTATAGTATTTCATAAGTTCTCTATCTTCCTTCTTAAATAATGGCTTGACGATAGCTATCTTAAGTGCGTCAGGAAACCTACCTGCCACAATAATGAGATTTATAATGTGAGACAAATGGTGGCATACTTCAGATGCTACAGCTTTTATTATTTTAGTTGAGATGCCATCGTAGCCCACGCTATTTGTATTTTTTAAACCCATAATAATTTTATATGCCTGTTGTGGTGTACAGGGTGCCATAAACATCGAGTTTTTGTTATTGAAAATGGGTAATGTAGTTTTATTTCCAGACTGTATTGGTTGTATTTTGTTAATAAAAAAATTATTAAATTGATTGGCAATTTGATTCGCGTCAGTTATTTTGTCATTATTAATTTTAATTTTTGATATATAATTTTTGGGTAAATTAAATTTAGCTCGATTTATTATTTGCCAGGCAGTTTTGCATTTATTGTCTGATGTTTTAATTCTGTAGTTGTTTTGTGAACGCTGTGTCAGAGTCATGATTTTTCTAAATAACTTAGAGTAATTTTTAAAGCGAGTTCTGTTTAAATCACTTGGTTTTTTTCTATAGGTCCAGAGAAGTTGCCGTTTTTTTTTACTACAGGATTTTATACCTTTAGATATCCACCTTGGCTTGTTGATTACATTTATTGTAATCAAGTTCTTAGGAAAACAGAGGTTATAAAACAGAGAAAATATATCATGAAAATTATTGTAGGCAATGTTAGGGTCTTCTGTTTCATATATTTCAGAAAAAAGAATTTTGCTCATACAATGTTTAAATTTAGATATATTTTCTTTATTGTAATTGCGTCTAATAGCACCATATTTGTCGATAGTACATATTTTATTTACGGGACATTTTAAAAGTTGGGCTGTATGGTCTGAAAGGGCAAACTCTAGAACTTCCAATTCACATTTTTTATTATAATTATGCGCAAAATTATCGATACATGTCCCACTTTCCATTCGAGTAGGTTGATTTATAGCTAGTTTTAGGTTGAAATTTGATTGTGTAATTTTTATTAAAGTTTTCAATATAAATCTATCATAGAACTTAAATATCAACTAAACTATTTATACTAAAACCTAACTATGTACATAAAAACTATAAATACTATTATGCTAAACCTAACTATGTACATATAATACAAAAACACCTATTACACTCAGGCGTCGAAGTACTCCTCCACATCGCTGTCATCCGGAAACGTGCCCAGAAGGCTGGCAGCATTGCCACGTTGAATGGCAATGCTAATTCTTTGGGCAAAGAACGAGCCAGCCCTCTGGTCACGCAAAGTGTCGATCAGACGGCGTGAAATTTCCTTGAAAAGGAGACGCGCACTCGGACCCCATGACCCAAGCGTTTCGACCCCAAACGGCTCAAAACTGTAATTACCAATAAGGTTACAGTATTTGCGCCGTTTGAGGGTCTCAGCAGCCGCAGCGGCAGCGCCGGCACAACCCGCCGAACTAAGAACATGGGATGGCGCAAGGGTGTCGACACAGGTTGCGTCCCACACCAGAGGCCTACCCACCTTCCACGGCACCAACGTCATACCATCTGGTCTTTGGGGGGTCTGGGGTTCACATTGCCGCAGAGCATGAGATTGATAAGGGCCGTCAGCTCCTTCAGGAGGGACTCACCAGCTTCCCCGGCGCCTGCGCACATAAGGTCCTTGAGGTGTTGGGGTGTCAGGCCGTCGAGACCGCCGGCGGATCCACTCCGAAAGGAGCACACGGCCGCACATACTTGCTGGGCTGTAATTTGAAGGGAGTTGATTTCTGGATTGGGAGGATCAGGGAAGGTGAGATCATCTGCCGGAGCGGGGTGTTTGCTTGCCAGAGCCGTAAGTGTCTCTGGAGAGTACGGCGCAACCACATCACTAAGAAATTAAGTAGAAGGCACTCAAACTCCATCGACTGACAATTTCTTTTCAACATATCTATATTGAAATCGCCAGCTATGACAATATTTTTATAGGATTTCTTTGATAGTTCATTTAAAACTGTTTCAAACTGAATAAAAAAACTATTGAGATTGTTCATTTTTGGAATCCGGTACACACATACAAAATCAGTATTGTATTTGGTGAGCTCAACAGCACAGCATTCAAAAGTCCCTGTTATTGACATTTTTGAGATTTTTGATAACTCATTCCATTCGTGTCCATTTCTAATAAGGATACATGATCCGCCTCTCTTAACTTTCTTTCTACTGTAGTGAGCAGCTAAGCAGTAGTTTGGTATGCTCAGCTGGTTTTTGTAGCCTTCCATCATAAAATGTTCAGTAACGCATACAACATCCACTTGTTTGTTTTTTTCTGCTAGTTCATTTAAACAAACTGTGAGCGCATCCGACTTGCTCACTAAGCCTGCTATGTTCTGGTGCATTATATAAAGATGTTTAGTCACCAAAAAGTTCACCATCCGATAGATTATCGATACTATTTGCACTATAGTCAGTCAATATCATTTGATTATTATATTTTATGTCATCAATTAAATTTAATATGTCCTTAAAAATTATTCGCAGTCCGGTATTATTTATTGCTCCAGTCCGTCTGCTGTACACTGTGCTGTACTCTGTGTTTAAAAAGAGATTTATTGTTCCTCATCTCCGGCTTGCCTTTATTGGCCGGCCGTAGTGAATATTGACGAACAACAAAGCTCCCATCTCTCTCTTGCATTTATTGGTTGGTTTGAGTGGAGATTGCAAGAGCAAACGTACTCGGTAGTAAACGTGTTTCTTTTTAGGTGGGAAAATCATCCAATAACTTTTGCTCTTGGGTGGAGCGCGAGAGCACGTCAGCCTTTTACTGACTAAAAACCCACTCCTGTTCCTTCGTTGCCTTTCATACTAGGGCCGAGATTCCCTTTCAGAAATTAAACCCTTGGCCCCAGTAGGCTTCGACCCTGCTGGACTTCTACGGTTTGTTGTCATCTCCTTAAGGCCTCCTTAAGGCTCGCGTGGAACAGTAAGTGACGTTGATGACTAGGACTCGATCCGGACGGTTAGCAGACGGTCGGACGGCGAGCTACCTATTGCTTGCCGCCCGCAAGCCCGTGCTTACGGTGGCGTGAGGCCTGTTCTCTCGTGCACACGTGCGGCCTCCTCCTTTGCTAGCATTACTACTTTGCAGAAGTCCTCGAACCATCGTCTGTACCAAGGTCCAGCGCAAGAGATCATTGCCACCGATCGCCCTCACGGTTGCTCTGCTCAAGCGGAGCACACCTCTACCGTATGCTCCACCGTGTCCTCCGGGCGGTTTATACAGTGGTAACACCTGGGCATTAATTCCGCACGAATACGGTCCATGAACTCCCAGAACTGACCACGCTCGGTGAAAAACTGCATCATACAGAAGGTGAGGACGCTGTGAGGTCTTTCTAGCTACTCCTTAAAATGGGGACTTACCGCCTTAATTATGGCGTGTCCAAATTTAGTAGGTATAAGAGTTGAGTGGAGCGATACACTCAAAATCACACATTCCGGAGTAATAAATATAATTTTTCAAATTCTTGCGCTTATTTATTATTTCAGTATCAAGCCGCCAAGAATTCTGGTATGCTACTCAAGTTTCTTACAACAGGAGATACCCATCTGCTGCACAAATCTGGTAGCTTCGTGGAGCCCAAAAATTGTAGGCAAATTACGTGTCGACCGACGGTCTAATAAGGTTCTTATCTTCATTTTAAGAGCTGGGATTAACTACCACGTAAATAATTTAATGCCTCCATCATGTTTTCACACACATCACACCTATTCCGCGAATGTTAATCGCACTCAACGCTCTCCTTGAATCCAGTCCTAGACTAGATCTTTTCGCTGATGAATGGAAGGAGAAGACTGAGTGAGAGGTTCAGTTATATTATCTGTGTTATATTTTCTTTAATGTATTTAACATTATTTCTAACTAATGTAATCAGTGTAATTGGCATTTTGTCGTTCTGGTTCAATAAATTAATGTTTCCCTTTCACAATGAATGTAGGAATGGGTCCCACGGTACTAAGGAACTGCTTCTTATCGACATAGCCATTAGCCAATAGGTTCGTCGCTCCCAAAAGGACTTTCAAAATGTTGGATAGATTATAAGAAGGACTATGACTTGATTTCTCATACATAGTTCATGAAGGTGCTAGAAATGTATAAAATTGGTGCAACACTATGCACCCTCCTGTCATATAAGAAGCAATGGAAGACGGGTCTCCATCCAGAGACAGTAAAGGATAAAAAATATCAGAACATTTAACGCGACGGCCTACCTGTCTGCCATTCTCTTCGATGGAGATGAGTCTTGGTGATTGCGCATATACTATGGACATTTCCTGTCAACACATCGGGGTCACCAGTTTGGAGGTAGGTAGAGCGGGTGTGTAATGTCCCGTATATCTTAGTTCAAAAGGAAGGATCTTAAGACCAGAAGGACAGTTGCCCGGATCAGATAATACACCTGTCTGATCAGAGTATCTTCCCTGTTTTATATCACACCTACCTACCTATAACACACTTTTGATTTTTTTTCATTATGAATTTAGTTTAAAAAAAATCATTTCTTTATATGAGAATACTCTTTTCCCAGTCGTGTTAGTAAAACTGTAATATCAATAAAGGTAGGCCATAAGAACATAACTTTATTCACTAAGATTTTAAAATAGTAAATAAGTTGTTAATTTCATTTTCGATAAACAACAATTTATACATTTTACGTTACAGACGTTTAAAGTTAGGGACTAAGGTAATGTATTTTATTCTCGTTAAGTCGAAAAAACACAAATAACAACAAAAAATCACGGAAATGGAAAAAATATTCTTATAATTCATTACAACAATATAACTGTAACTACAATATTATTACAATTACAAAATACCGCTAAAACAGCTACATGTTCCATCATGTTTAGATAAATAAGAAAAATATAAATAATTAGGTAGAAATTTGAATTAATAGGAATCATAAAAATGCAAATTGTAGCAACACTACAGTATAGTTAGTTAGCAGACTCATCAAATTTAATTGTAATGCACCATCAAAGTAGAACAGGCCATATATACATATCTTGCTGAATGATGTTCGATTCAAACGCAGTACGTTTTTGCACAACTTTTTCTTATGATCTACAAACAAATATACATGTAAATAAACATGAACGACTAAAGTAGGGCTGCTGCCAAGCTTTATTGGTGAAAACAATATTCATTATTGGGAGTTACTGTGCTACAAGAAACTGAATATAATCCAAAGAATATGTAAATTATTCAAAATTACCTGAGCAAGTTGTCTTTAAAATTGTTGCGCAAGTGTCCTGAACACTTTGAACAGCTAAGTAGAATTGTTCGCATTGATAGCTCAACATTGTTTGCAAGATCAAATTTTTCATCGGCCATACGTACATAAGTAGACTCGAAGCACTTATTTTATTCTACAAAAATATTTATTTTCAAATATACTGACAACATTATAGTAAGCCTATACTGTCACATTAGTTAGCAATATCCATTCTGAATTTATCCTATTGTTTTCAGTTCTACGTGATTAGCGTTATGTTTCCTATTATTTGGGGCCACTTTTTTTTTCTAGCGTATCGATGGCAAAACTAGTTAAATTCCTTGTATGGCCCAGTATTCGGCCACGGCAGTGCCGTCCGCTGATGCTGTCATTAGGTCCCTACGTGAACAGGTAACAGGGCACGTGATGCAGGATCGAAGGTGGGACATGGTCTGCGGAGAGACGCCGCACAAGCACTGAAGATCGGAACCGTCCGAGAACCCCCATCTGTGGAGATTGTCTTTGCTGCGCCCAACTTGGGTGCGGAGTCTGTTTAGAGGTTTCCAGGTGGGCCATGGCAACTCGTGTCCAGGAGAGAGGCTCTCCGACGGCTCGACAAAATCATCAGGAGGTTTAAACTTCTCTCGCCAGAGGACGCATCTCATCATCTCATCATATTTTTTCTATTTAATATAAACCAGTGCTTGACTGCAATCCCACCTGATGGTAAGCGGAGATGCAATCATTGATGCATACTTCTGCTAATACGCAAGGAAGACATCTGAGTTATCTTGCCATCTGCTTCAATATCTATCGTGATCCCGTTTTATGATTTCAGATTATGTCTTGGCATGTGGCGAAAATATCAAGCTTAGTATTATTCACTAGAGTGAGTGACCTTTCCTTTTTAACCACATTAATAATCTCCGATTCAAATGTTTGCACGTAACACGAGATCCAAACTTACACACTTATACTATTCACAATATTGCACAATTAAAATAGATAAAATTGATTATACTTACCATGACACTTTCGTGAGTTTTCCACATATCAATTTCCTCTTGCACATAAAACAGAGGGTGGATAAATACTTCAAAAATATAAAAAAGTATCTGAAAAGGAATTACAAAATAACTTGTATTAGGAAAAAAACAAGAGTCATAAATTTTATTTGCAGCAAGTTACTTACGTATTGCTGGGAACATGCTTTATACATTTTATAACACTCTAATATATTAATATAAGTAAGAAACAGTTTTTCACAATATTCTTCGTGCAAATCTTCTATTTCTTGAGAATTTAAAATTTGCAAGTTCCAAAGACGAACTTTATTCTCTAATAATTTAACTACTTGCTTGGCATAAATTATATGTAGATCAAAAGAGACCAAATTATAGACTACATATGAATTGTAGAAAGGTAAACCTAGCTGAATACAAAAAGAAGTCATACAAGTCACATGTAAGCCCACATTTATAATAACGAAAATCCAATTCCAAATAACAATGTTGTTAAAACTGGTTTTATTGTTAAGAAATCTGTGCACTTTTTGAAAAGTTAAGATAAACTTTATATTAATATTGGTTTGAATGATTGCACTAACGAAATTCATAGCAAAACCGAAACAATAATACAAGCAATCAAAATAGGAATGGAAAGTAACAAAAGTAGTGCTTCCTAGAGTGTTTTTGAACCAAGCTGTAGAATAGTTGAAGTGTACAAAATAAATCATTAACACTATAGTAAGAATCAATGAAACAAATCTGTAGAACGGGTTATTTGGACTTATAAAATTATCTTTAATTTGAAACTTGGGACAGAACATAATATATTGCAATAAATTGAAAGGCAAAAGAATTGATTGTATATCTTTGTCTACCATGTTGTTCCAAATTAAGTTTACAGAAAATTTTCGTACAATGTTCCGGGTGTTCTCCATTTTGAACAGTGCCGTATGCCTGTGGTACACAGGCTAGTAATCAATTATTGTACATTTTTGTTAAAAACCTACGATTACAATTCTTTATTACGATCATACTGTTGATGGTATGTACTTTAATTCATTTGCTTTCACAAAGATGATGTTATTTACCCGTATACAGGTTGAGTTTCTAAAGCGAAACTAAATAATATTTATTTTGCTTTTCAAATTTATTATAAATAACAGTTTCATACGTCATTATTTTCATCAATTTAAACAAGATGACGCCAATGCTTTCTAAGTGACTAAGAAGAGACACAAAAACAAGTTCAGACGTAAAACTCCATTAAATTTCAAACCTTTGATGTCAAATCATGAAAACCATGTAGATTAATGTCTGTGGTTAATTCTTGAGGAAAAGGCCGTAATAATTTTAGTAAATCTGTTCGGATGGTGCAAGCAAATGTCTGATATTTTGTAGCTTAAATCAAGGTATTAAGATGAAAATTAAAATAAAAAAAATAAAGCCGGACCGTGAAGTCGCACTCACCACAACGTTATAATTTCTTGCTACAGCCGCACATGTACTTGACAGATGTCAATTTGTATGTAAATACAACGAGATAACCCATATTTTCCTCCAGATGCATATTTATGATCCCAAAACCTTGTTGAGCTTAGCTCAACTTTAGGGGTTTACTTGAAAATATTAAAGCTGCTGCCTTAGAAGATAGAGATTTAAATTTGAAATGTGGTGCAGTTTACAAATTCGTTTTGCATTATCACTTTGCGAAACATAAAAAAATCGTCATTCTTTTTAAATTGTCAAGAAGCAGGTTAGTTCGTCAGAAAATATAAGCTTGATGTCTATCCTAAAATGAAGATCTCTATGGAGATGGCAAAAAAATGCATAAACCTGTATATATATGTATGAAGTTGGAAAAAGGCTATACTGCAAAAATTGTACGTATATTTTAAAATAAATTAGATCCATCACAAAATACAATAACTACCTATAAAAATCACATCGTTTTTTGTTGGTAACTATTGCACTTCATAATTTAGGAATGCTAAAACTCTCTATAAAATTGAATTTTCTATTATATTATTGTATTCGTTAACTACTATTGTATTTATGAACTAATTTATTGTATTTTTTAACTATTTCATTGTATTTGTACTTATCAGTTTATTTTCACATGCCTCCTATAGGGGAGATGTGTAAAGCGCATATTTTTTTTAAACACTCTTACCATATCTCTGGAGGTTAAATGATTTTATGTCCACTAGTGACCAGGTTGGCTGCCTGTTTATAAGCCACTCTGTATTTAGTTTTATTGAAAACTAAACGAAGAGTATTGACTCGAAAACCTATTCTATCCCTACCGCTTTTAGGCAAGCTGTTTATTGTTTTCCACACTAGTGCAAAAAAGTGCTGGTGTTCGCCCCCACTAAAATTTACTTATTGCAGCAGGCTGGTAGTTAAGCAAAATTTCACGACTCACACATCAACTCCCGTTTATTAGTTTCTTCCTAAGTGTATTGAAAAACGGCGCGCATCGTTTGATACACATTAAATTTTTTCACTGAAGCTATCGGCTCCATAACACCCTTGTTTGTGGTTTGGGCGAATTTCATCTCAGTTGCAATGACAAACTTTGCACTTGTATCAAAAGGTACTATTTTAGTCTAAGTTGTTTCAATGTAGAGTAAAGTAGTCCATTTCTTTCAAGTCCTCTCGATTTGGCTTAGAAAAAATACTCTAAGAGTCCCTTCCAAACGTTAGGTGCTTGATAAGTATTATCAGCTAATCTAAATAAACCATTATGTTAACTCATTTCCTCACAAAGACCTTAAGCTATTGTCTGCCTATAAATATTTAAAGTAGGCACGCCCTGCGCCTTAATAACCAATTAAAATTATAATCAGAATATTCTACAAAGGAATATCGTATTTTCTTCTATTATGCTGCGTTGAACCGTTTTGCATAGCAAAGGAAGTTAATATCTTGAGTATAGTTGACTTGGTAATATGGAGAAATTAGAAACATGCATTATTAAAAAGAACTATTGTGTAGTCTTTTGAAATAATTTACCATTGACTCATAGGTAGATTAAAATTTTCTTTGAAAATTTGGTGGGCATTGTGGATATCTTTTACTTCGAACTGCCCCCTTAGCCAAGTTGCAATCGTTTCGTTCGCGTCGAAAGCCTCGAGTAGGCCACGCCTCCGATCTCTTTGTTCTGACCACGTGACTGAGCGTTGAGATGACGTCAGAACAGAGGAATCGGAGGCGTGGCCTACTCAAGGCGTTCGGCGCGAACGATACGATTGTAACTTGACTAGGGGGGCTGAATACATGATTTGCACCCAAATTAGGAACACTAAGATCTTAAAAATACTAAGCCCCTAGTGTTACTATTTTGAGAGCAAATTATAGGTTTGCAGGGGTTAGTATAGTTTTAGCTGTTACACCACTAATACTGCCGGCGTTATTAAAAAGGGCACCATAATATATTTTTTTCGAAATGAATCGAATAAAACAGTAAAGTTTTTAGGCACTACTGGACACAATTAACTGTTTTTAATTATTTTTTTTAAACTTTCAGAATCTGTTTTTTTTTCTGATTTCGAATATGTATTAAACTAGGCGGTAGGGAGAGAGTAGGTTTTGAGTATTGAAAACTAATTATAGAGTATTTTATATGTGGCAACAAGGATTGTTTTTTTAATGTTATCATTTACATCTCAATTAGGAGCAGCATTAACTTAATGATAATGAGCCAGAAAAAAACAGTCTAATTAATAAAGATCGAATAACATATTTTATTATTAAATTCGTAAACTCTTAATTCATTTAATCGAGTTTTAGCATTCCTTAATTATTAAGTGTAATAGTTACCAATAAATAAAGATGTGATTTTAGTAGTTGGTAAATTTTGTGATAGGATCTAGTTGATCAATATGTATGTAAAAGGAGAAACTGACTGACTGACATATCAACGCACAGTCGAAACTATAAGGACTAGGAACGTAAAACTTTCCATAAGGTTTCCTTTTATGACGTAGGCGAGCACTAAGAGAGGATTTTCCTCATTCCTGATTCGATCATGCAAGGAAACTCCGAGCATAGCCCTTTCCATTGCCCTTTGGGTGACTTTGGGTCTTCTGATGAGGCCCATTGTAAGCGACCACGTTTCAGAGCCATATGTCATTACTGGCAACACGCACTGGTCATAGACTTTTGTCTTGAGACACTGTGGTATATTAGGCGAGAAGATACCGCGCAGCTTCCCGAACGCTGCCCAGCCAAGTCGGATTCGACGATTGATCTCTTCTCGAAGTTAGACCTTCCCAACTGGACCGTCTGTCCCAGGTAAACGTAGTCGTCCACAACTTCGAGTGTAGAGTCCCCGATCTTGATAGGAGTGGGTGCTACATGGCTGTTTACCATGACTTTGGTTTTATCCATGTTCATTTTAAGTCCCACTCTTTCGGAAGCTCTACTGAGGTCACCAAGCATTGTATTGAGCTCCTCCGTAGTCTCAGCCATGACTACTATGTCGTCGGCAAACCGAAGGTGAGTGATGTACTCGCCATTGACTTTCATGCCTAGCCCTCTCCACTCCAGAACCTTGAAGACATCCTCCATTGCTGCCGTGAACAGTTTCGGAGAAATTACGTCTCCCTGCCTCACGCCCCACTGCAAGAGGATAGGTTTCGAAGTCTGGTCTTGTACTCGGACTGACATAGTGGCGTTTTTGTACAAACACTTCAGCACTTCGATGTACCGATAGTCAATTTGGCACCATTGGAGAGACTGCAGTACAACCCAAGTCTCAATCGAATCAAAGGCTTTCTCGTAGTCCATAAACGCAAAGCAGAGAGGCTTATTATACTTCTCAGTCTTCTGTATAACCTGCCGCAGCGTATGTATGTGGTCCACAGTGCTGAAGCCTTTTCGAAATCCGGCTTGTTCGGGAGGCTGGAAGTCGTCGAACCTGCGTGCAAGATGTAGTAAGTAAAAAAGAAGATAAAAAAAATTAAGATAAAATTAACTATTGCAACTTACAACAATTATTGTTTCCCGCCAACCACTAGTTTAGGCTTAGTTCAGATATCTCGACTACCGATCACTAGCATACAGAATTAAAGACACCGTCATATCTGGTTCTCGACGATTGCTGCAAAGACTTTATGCCACGATGAATTTTCAATATTCTGAAATGAAAAAAAGATTCCTAATGTTTAAAAAAAAAATCGAAAAAAATGTCAGTTGTACCCTTTTTAATTACGACGGCAGAATCTATATATATAAAAATCAATGCCACTTTTCGTTGTAATTTTATAACTCAAGAACGGGCTCACCTATCCAAACCAAATGTTTAGGCTTTGTTTGGACTATTTAGTAGATGGTTTATGTGAAGTTTGCACAAAATCGGTCTAGCGGTTCTTCATTTATCACATTATTAGTCGGTACGAAGTTCACCGAGTCAGCTAGTAGATCTATGAACATTTTTTTCCAGACGGAAAAGTTTTTGGCGGTTCCTGTAATTTCTAGTGTTGTTTTTTTTTTCCAAAATCTATGAATGCAGAACATCTATCCCTTAAGAACTTTTTCCTGTAACGGTTAAGGTACCTGCGCTTAATGGTTCATTTCAAACATCCACCCTGTATATGTCGGTAAGTCCCCTCTTTGAGGCGTGGTTGGAAAGACCTCACGGCGTCCTCACATTCCGCATGACGCAGGTTCTCACCGGACACGGTAAGTTCGGGAGGTTCCTGCACCGGATTCGTGCGGAAACGACGCCCGGGTGTCGCAACTGCGTGGCCCACCCGGAGGACACGGTAGAGCACACGGTGGAGGTGTGCCCCGCTTGGGCAGAGCAACGCCGTGTCCTCGTGGGGGCAATCGGCGGCGGCGATCTCTCGCGCCGGGCCTTGGTTCAAGCCATGCTCCGGAGCGAGGAGGAGTGGCAGGCGGTCGCCTCCTTCTGCGAAGCAGTAATGCTAGCTAAGGAGGCGGCCGATCGCGTGAGGCAACGGTCCTTACGCTCCAACCGCCGCCGGGATTCCGATCCCGATTTCCGGTCACCGTAGGCGCGGGCTTGTAGATGGCGAGCAATGGGTGGCTCGCCGTCTGACCGTCCGGTAACCGTCCGGACCGAGCCCAAGTCGTCGACGGCGCGTATTGTTCCACGCGCGCCTCAAGGAGATGTCAGCAAATCGTAGGGGCCCAGCAGGGTCGAAGCCTACTGGGGAAACGGGTAGTGTGAAAGCGGAACCCGGGGCCCTGGGACGAAGGCAACGAAGGAACAGGAGTGGGTTTTTAGTCAGTAAGAGTCTGACACTATCTCCCGCTCCGCCCAAGAGCGGGGATGTCATTAGGATGATTTTCCCACCCAATAAAAAAAAAAAAAAAACCCTGTATATGTGGGGATCGGCTTTCATTTTAACCTGATGCAGCTAAGTACTTAATTTTACATGGTGCGATGGCTGTCGGCCTCCGCAATTGTAATTGCGTTACACGATACCTGTTGGCAAGACAGGTGTCAGATTTCCTGGAATCTGACTATTCATTTTTTCTCTCTGTCTGTTTCACGTCTCATTGTCCGTCCGTCTTCGAACGTGTATGTTTGTACTGCGAATTTGTATGCATATATTTATTATTGTATTTCTAATCTAGTTTACCATTATGTTGTACCTACTATGTTATATTTCTGCACCACCCTAAGGTCGACTGGTAGAAAATGCTTAAGGCATTTAGTCTGCCTTAGTACAGTGTTTTTTATTAGTGCATAAAGTTTTAATAAATAAATATTCGAATCTTTTAAGAAAGCCCTTTCCCACCCGTCTATTTTCAACCTGTGGATGGTTTAAAAACTTATTGATTCATCCAATGCAATGTTTGGTAACGTGAAAAAGGAGAGCTAACACCGGAACCACCGTTATGTTGGCATTCGGTAATTCGGTCATAAACTCAAATATTTCATAAAACTTGCTTCAGGAAATACGTGTTTTTTTAAATAAACTTAAAAGTTTTTGTTAAAAAATCTTTCTAGAAAATTTTATTAAAATGTGCAGTTATTTTTTTTTCTTTTTCTCACCTGATGGAAAGCGACGATGCGGTTGACGATGGAGCGCGCTTACTTAGAAGTAACCTCTTGACTTAAAGATTCCCGGGTTGTAGCCATCAGGAAACACAGATTCCGGTAAGAAATTACACTCCTTAGCTGTACGTACAATAGGTGGGATGTGCACCATGTATCGGTGGCGCATATAGTTATATTTTCATATTTTTTTTAATTTTTATTATATGATAAAGAGCCAAAGTTCAAGTAAAATATCAGATTTTCTGATCTTTACTGAACTCATTTTAAACTTTATGATTTTACTTCAATAAAAACCTAGATCCACAAGATATCTGTTTTCCAACATATCTAGAGAAAGATATGTAAGCAAAATATTTTTTTTACTTTTTAACCAAGATGTACAAAAAATATTCATGTTGTAGAAGGTTCTCATGAAAACATTCTAGCAGAAAATGGACTACATTAGAGCTGCCCCGTTGTACAATATTATCGACTTCTCAACAACGGTAGTGAGGGGCTGAGAGTGGTCATTAAGTTCGAAAGCCTCTATAAAGTTCGATAAAAAACCTCTCATAAGTTGAGCGGCTCGTTATAGTGAATTACTATTGGAAGTCGTCCCTAAATCACCGGTGAAAATAAGGTTATGAAAGAAAAAAATACATATGTAATCAAATTCAGAAATACACTACTTCGCATACAATAATTGAATGGGAGGAAATGTTAATGTAGTTTTAGTATTTTTTTCTATTCTTCTTTGCAAGTAACTTATCAAAGTTTGTTAATAAGTTCGGCGTTTATTGACATAAATGTGCCTTGTCCAACCATTTAGGAGATTCCTCACTCAGGAGTCCTAACCATCGATAGCTTGAAACCTATTTATTCCCTACACTGGTAGGCTGCATATTTATAAATGTGTATTTTTTAAGTCATCATCATCATCATTTCAGCTGAAAGACGTCCACTGTCGGACATAGGCCTCCCCCAAGCGACGCCACAACGACCGATCCTATGCGACTCGCATCCACCGCACTCCCGCGACTCTCACCAGGTCGTCGCCACCTTGTGGGCAGTCGCCACTCTAGAACCTTTCGGCCCCATCGACCATCCGTTCTACGAGCAATGTGCCCTGCCTCTGCCACTTCAGTTTAGCGAATCTTCGGGCTATGTCGGCGACCTTGGTTCTCCTGCGGATATCTTCATTCTTTATGCGATCACGCAAGGAAACTCCGAGCATAGCACTTTCCACAGTGCCTCAAGACGAAAGTCTATGAACAGTGCGTGTTGCCAGTGATGACATATGGTACTGAAACATGGTCGCTTACAATGGGCCTCACCAGGAGGCTTACAGTCATTCAAAGGGCAATGGATTTTATAAGTAACTAATTAAAAATGTAAATTCAATGAAATAAAAATAATTGTGATGTTTTTTAAATATTTAATTTTGATTCGCAATTTCGTAGACATCTATTGTAATTGAATGATTTCAAAGTTTCATTATATCTAGTTATTACTTTTTAGTTATTCACATTGCCTAGGAAACTGCTATTCAAAATACAAAGTAGTATTTTGTTCAGTTTATTTCATGAGATACCTTTTGTATAACATAGCGTGGGTGCGCGGTATATTGCTCAAAGCTAGCCTACATTAAAGAATGGTCAGTTATAGAGGTCCTTTTAATTAAATTCCTCTCTCAGCAGACCGTCATTTCTAGCTATACAGGTAAAACTGATATTTCGTCACAAAACAAACTATCCTCGAGCATTTTAGATTTTTTTTAATAACTAAATTTACAAACGTTCATAGAATTTTATGTGGTTTTCAGAATTTATAAAAACTTAAAATTTCATACTGACTACTCCTCGTTAGATTGAAAGAGGCATTGGCAGACAGAAGTAATATACAGGCCCACAGATTTGCACGTTGTAGTAATCAAATTAAAGTTAAACTATTTAGAGCCTACTGTCAGACTTTCTATAAATGTAGCCTATGGACCAGTCCCCCTAGCCAAGTTATGATTGTTTCGTTTGCGTCGAACACCTCGAGTAGGCCACGCTTCCGATTCCTTTCTTCTGACCATGTGACTGAGCGTTAAGATGACGTTGAAAATGATGGCGTATATGCCTATTTATTTTATTTTGGTACAACACACATTTTTTAGTGGGAAATTTTACGATTTTGTGTGTAGAATCATTTTTTTTAATGGTTTTCTGGACGTCTCAAAACAGTCTTGCAGTCTCAAGCAGCCAAGTCTGCGACGTCGTAGACAAGTCTAGACAATTCTGTCCAAGACAGTCTTGTTTGAAGTGAGAGCAGGCCCTAATACTATATTCTGAGGCCCTACCATGACCTCTTAACACGATCCATCAGACGACCTAAACTGAACAATTAAAAGAATGTGGCTATATAGGGTGTATAGCTCCATCCTTCTTTCTCGCTCGCACGACTGACATTTTAACATCATGGTAAGGCCTCAGTTTCTTCACAACAATGGTAGGAGCAGCATTTTAAGACTTCCACAACAAACGATGAATGTGCGAGTGCTCGTTTTAGACTTATTTACAGTAATTTTAGCGATCCTTTGCTCTTTAGACTCGGTGAAATTGCTCTACTGACCGTTTGTTAACAGTGTGAACTTTACTCCGGTATTTATTTTAATCGGATAGATCTGATATCGGTAAAGGTGAAATGTTTTTGCTTTGTGTTTGATATGTATATTGGTTTTACGTTTCAGACATATCAAATACCACTCGGTCCTTACCGGACGGTCGAATGGCGAGCTACCCATTCCATCTGCGAGTCTCGAAGCCTGGGGTTTCTTCTGTTATTGCGGCTGGGGCAAGAGGATCTCCTATCTGTCACACGTGCGGTTGTCTTCTTTGCTTCATTGCTGCTTCCATTCCCATTCCCTCTCGCTCCACCCTATGACCTGATTCAGCGCCCACAAGAAGTCGATGTCACGGAACGGTACACAAACAGAATTCCTGTGCTCTTTATGCTTTAGGACTTAGTAATATAAAGGTAGAACCACATTAGGCCCACGTGGGCCACGTACACCAATCTGGACGCGTCTGGCTGCATACATTTTATATGGCAACTAGACTTGTAAAGTCCCCTCTTTGAGGCGTGGTTGGAAAGACCTCACGGCGTCCTCACTTTCTGCATGACGCAGGTTCTCACCGGACACGTTAAGTTCGGGAAGTTCCTGCACAGGATTCGTGCGGCAACGACGCCCGGGTGTCGCCACTGTGTGGACCGCCCGGAGGACACGGTAGAGCACACGGTGGAGGTGTGCCCCGCTTGGGCAGAGCAACGCTGTGTTCTCGTGTTCACGCTCGTTCTCGACCGAGCCTAAGTCGTAGACGGCGCGTATTGTTCCACGCGCGCCTCAGCGAGATGTCAGCAAATCGTAGGGGCCCAGCAGGGTCGAAGCCTACTGGGGCCACGGGTAGTGTGAAAACGAAACCCGGGGCCCTGGGACGAAGGTAACGAAAGAACAGGTGTGGGTTTTTAGTCAGTAAAAGTTTGACACTATCTCTCGCTCCGCCCAAGAGCGGGACTTGTCATAAGATGATTTTCCCACCCAATAAAAAAAAAAGCCCCCGTAGCCAAGTTACGACCGTTTCGTTTTGATTTTCTTGCATCGAACGCCTCGAGTAGGCCACTCCTCGATTCTTTTGTTCTACTTACGTAACTGAGCGTTGAGATGACGTTGGAACAAAGGAATCGGAGGCGTGGCCTACTTGAGCCGTACGACGTAAGAAAATCGAAACGAAACCATCGTATCTTGGCTAGGGGGGCCAGCGTCGCCCAAGTGTGTGTCGGTCTAATGTAGTTCTCGCTTAACAGTTGTCTCTCCGTGATATTTTGCTTTTTTTTGTCAGGAATTCTAAAATTACATTAAGTATTCCTAATTTCCTTACGTTAGTAAAATATTATATTTTGCAGAAAAAAACCTATTAAACTTTTCTTTACGCTAGCTCTAAGTTTTCAGAAAACGTCAAACTTCATTTGTTCGCGTCAGTCTCACGGCTTGGAAACGATTTGTTATTTACTGGATGTTTTAAAAATTTATGCACACAAAAGTTCAGAGGCGAATTTAATGATTTAGAATTTTGTGTATTAATAGCAGTGACTGACTTCCATCATCTTCCAACCCTTGTACTCAAAGGGTATAACGGAACCCTATTACCAAGACTCTGCTGTTCATCTGTCTGTATCTCAGTCTGTCACCAGGCCAGACCAGGTCTTATGAACCGTGGTAGTAAGACAGTCGAAATTTTTCACAGAAGATGTATTTCTGTTGCCTTTATAATAAAAAAATACTAAAAAACAGAATAAAATATATATTTAAGGGAGCCCCGAACAACAATCGTGAAAAAAACACTCCTCACATAATCAATCCATCTTTCCTTTGGCTTCCCACTCTATCCATCAAATGTATAGAATTAGCATAGCATAGCATAGTCGGCCTTATAATGTTCCCACTGTTGGGATTCAGGCTTCCGTTCTAGGAGAGGGAATGGGCCGTAATCCACCACGCAGGTTCAGTGCGGGTTGGTGGATGTCACATGTCTCCGAATTTTTGGTTCTAGGACATGCCGGTGTCCTCACAATGTTTTTTTCCTTTACCGTTTTGAGAGCAGTGGTGATGAAATAAATTACACAAAGTAATGTGAGCTGGCTGAGTTTGCGACCTACAACTCGTAAGTCGGGGCCGTTACCACTCGGCCACCACTGCTCATCCAATGTATTTATTTTTCATCACAAATGTTATATTTCGAACAAAACTCAATCATAGTGACTGACTTACTAACGACAAAAAAAAAACTGTTTTCTTTGAGGAAAATTTAAAATAAATTTTAATAAAGTTGATGTTTCAGGCTCAGCTTATTGGAACTTTGCCTAAAGCCAGCAAGTTTGTAAGTAAACATGTGACTTAGTAACACTTGATTTAAGAGTACTCCTAAACTCCTTCACCTAAACTTTTGCGAATACATTATGCTACTTTTTACTAGTAATTTTCTCGGATTGCACTTTAAGAATTTTAGGGGAACTTTAGTAAACGTATTTTATGTGAGTACTCCAAGGTACACCGAGATTGATTCAAAGAGATTCTGAGTGTGACATCATCAAATAAATTCTTCCGTTTCGGGTGGAGCGAGGAGTGATACACTTTTATTGTCTAAACTGCTGCGGTCTTCCCGTCCAACTATAATTTAGGTGTCTTCATGGCTAGAGTGAATAGGCTCTTAATAAACTAGTGTGCCTGACCATCAATGATTGCATCTCCACTTACCATCAGGTGGGATCGCAGTCAAGCACTGGTTTATATCAATTAAAAAAAAAAAACCACCCGTATTCCTTCAGCTGCTTTTTGGGTTTCAGAGCCTTCACCACGGCTCTGAAACCCAAAAAGCAGCTGAAGGAATACGGGTGGTTTTTTTTATTTTATTTATACTAATTCTGATGACACTTTTGTACGGAAAGACTAATATTATTTGGGTATTTACTCTGACTTCCTTAAAGAACATGCTCTATGCCACAAGCAGAAACATTATCTAAAATATAAGCACCCATTTTCGTCACAACCTGTACAGACGCAGAAAATGGAAATCTCTCAGAGGAACTAGGTGTTAAGTAAGGAAGGGCAATTTCCAGTTTTCATTTAAGGTAATTTGAGCGTAATTATAATTTCGTCCGGACGTAGCGAGTTCCAGCCGGGTAATATCAATTCCAACTTATTTGTTTTCAGAAAATAAGTGAACTATTTTCTTGCCGGTATTTCCAGCCAGCCGTGAATTTTGAATTTCGAAGCTTTTGTAAAATACGGCGATGATTTTCTTAGAAAATAAAATTTAATTTTATTGTGTACCCTTCTGTGTATCTCTGAATTTATAAATTCATCTGAATTTTTTAATGTGTATTTCTCTGATTTTAATTTTAAATATTAAAACCTGTCAAAATTTGAAGACCGGATAATGTATGCTGCGACTTAAGTGTAGTTAAAAATTGACTTTACGGAAAAATATTATCTAAGGACCGATCGAAGAGAAGAATGGGGTCTCCCATTTAGAATAATTAATTTCAGATACTCAAAGGGAAGTCTGTACTTCGAAAGATGAATTCATCTTAATCTGAGCTTAAATTTGAGAAAAAATAAACCAGAAACATTACTCTGTGGCATTAATCACGAGAGCGACACCGCTAGAAAAAGCAAGTCAATAATATTCTCTTTTGATGGTTTCACTTTTTAATTTACTGTCTAAAGAGGTTTTTTTATTTAATACTTCTACGATGCCCAACTCTGAATGCCATTTATTATATTTTAAAGTTTCCATTACAATATTGGACAGAAAATTCCACGAACCACTTCATAATGCTAAAGATAGGCACGACGAAGCGAGAATACATTCTCTTTATGATGCAGTAAAGAGAATGACTTCACGTCGACGGAATCATGGCCCTCAGTAATGAGGAACACGACGCGAGGAGAATGAAATGAATATTTTCATTAAAAAGTTTAATTTAAAAAAACAATGCTTTTTACTTTATGAGACGTAATTCAAAAGTTTTAAAGTTGACGCAAGAATATTATTTTATTATGCCTAGTTCGTGTTGACTCAAACAGTTTTTGTTAACTGCTGGCTACGCACAGTATCTTTAGGACCAGTTCAGGCGATGACACTTGGAGGAGGTTAATCGGCTAAAAAAAAACTAAAATCTTTTAATTTCGCGTAGGCCTACATGGTCACTTATAAAACGTCAGAAGCTAATGCAAGTTGTGTTATCAATATATATCAGACCGGAGTTCCTTACTTACTAGACAGTTACCATGCCTGTCAATTTCAAAAAGATTCTTTCTATTAATTTATTTTTTAATACATTTTATTCAAAGTCGAAGTCAATAATTTTTTATTTCACGTAGGCCTACATGGGCACTTATAAAACATCAGAAGCTAATGCACGGTTTAGATGAAGACGGAGGTAGGCGGAACAGAGAGTAAAGTCTCGCAAACCTCCGTTGAAAAGGGAGGATCCTCCGGCCAGACGGGTGTTATGTCTGGTGAGCAACTGCCCGATAAATGATTTCGGGCTGTTGTATATGTTCTAATCGCGCGGAGAACTTTGCGATGCAGGATTAGTTCTTATGTGACGCCATAGATGTCGCTACATCACTCCTCTCCGGAGATCGGAGATCGATGGTTCATGATGCTTCTTGATGCGTGCTAGGCCAGTGGTAGGTTGGTTCCAGTGGGTCGGAACCGAATGCTGCATAGTTCTCGGTGAGTCGGAACTGTCTGCGGATCACCGCAGACATCATCACCCCGACTCTCTAGAGCATCAGCTCTAGAGAGTCGGGGTGATGATGTCCCAGTGAGTCGGGATGATGGCCCAGTGAGTCGGGGTGATGATGTTCCAGTGAGTTGGGATGATGCTGCAGGCTCCAGTGAGTCGGAGTAATGCTGCTGGCACCAGTGAGTCGAAGCGGTGCTGTGCGACGTAGGGCTTAACTGCTGGCGTCGACCAGGAGAGGCTCTTCATAGCTCTTCATGTAACTGGCCAAAGGTGCGGTGTGCTTAGCCAAGGTAGCTAATGAGGCTGAGGGTGATGACCAGGTATGACCAGGTAGGCATGCTGGTGGTTAGGATATCCTTAATAGCCGTGGGTGCAGGCTTTATGGCTCGCTGCTCGAAAGCTTGAGGAAGTGATGATGACGTCACGAAGTAGTAGCTGCACGAAGGCGGCGCTGACGTTTTTTGTCGAGGGTCACCAGTTTGGAGGTAGGCGAAACAGAGAGTAAAGTCTCGCAAACCTCCTTTGAAAAGAGAGGATCCTCCGGCCAGACGCGATGCAGGATTGGTTCTTATGTGACGCCATAGATGTCGCTACAGTCGTTTTCTATGTAGAAGAACCGGCAAGAAACTCCATGGTTACTCTTTTTAAAAAAAATGTTGTTCTTACAATATTTGCATATTACAGTAGAAGTAGATAATAATATCTAAATAAGGACAGTGTAGACCGGTCAATATTGTACTAAAAAGTACAATAAAAATAATCATAATGATAATAATATTTGTAGGCTTAAACATTTAATTTTTAAATCATTAGATTCAAGTGCGTTTTTGCAGCAATAAAGTTTCAAATCTATTAAGGAAACTGTTACGATAAGTATGATCTTATCTCAAGAGCTGCAAAGAAAATCTGCTACTCAACCGTCCAATCCGATAGCATTTTTGGCTTCAGTGAAGCTTATTTCTCAGAAGCCAAATAGGTTATCAACACATCATATCTCTGATAACTTGGACCATACCCAAGGAGTTCGGTGCAGGCCAAAACTATGTGGAACATAGGTTGCTATAAGCATTTATGTAAGTGTTCTTCGAATTTTTTTCGAGTAAAGTTGAGTGGATCAAATCTCTTTGCAATATCGAAATTTTGCAAAGAGATATAATTGTATTTCCTTGAACAATTCTTGTGAAATATTCGTGTCAATGACGAAATTACCGAAAGCCAGCAGAGTTTTCAGGCATTATATTTCTTTTTTTGGGTTACCTCTTCATCAAACATTGCGTTGGATGAAACAACGATCTTTTAAACCATGCGTGACGATAGACGAGTGAGGCAGGTCCTTCTTAAAATTAAAAATTGCTGGATTGCAAAAACATAGCCGGGGAAAAAACAATTTAATTAATATAGCACACCAGAGGCGTTTAAATCCTCCAAGACAAGAAGAACAGAAAACAAAATAATAATAAAAAACTAAAGAATAAGTAATTATTATTATCCAGTAACTTAAGCTCTTAAACAATTTGGCTAAATAGCAATTAAGATTAAAGTGGCCATTAAAACCACGATTAGAATAAAAATGGAGGATTTAACCTCACAAAAGACGTTGAAGATGGTTAAATAATCTTAGAAATAAATAACCATTTAAAATTTAATTTAATTTAAGAGCTTAATTAAGAAAACAATAAAGATGAGATGCGTAAAAAATATCTTACGATATGTTTGGCCAGTGCGTGTTGCCAGTGATGACATATGGTACTGAAACATGGTCGCTTACAATGGGCCTCATCAGAAAGCTTACAGTCACCTAAAGGGCAATGGAAAGGGCTATTGCTCGGAGTTTCCTTGCGAGAACCAAAGTCGCCGGCATAGCCTGAAGAATCACCAAACTAAAGTGGCAGTGGGCAGGTCACATTGCTCGTAGAACGGACAGTCAATGGGGCCGAAAGGTTCTAGAGTGACGACCGCGCACCGGAAAACTCAGCGTTGAAAGGCCTCCCACAAGGTGGAAAGACGACCTGGTGAGAGTCGCGGGAGTGCAGTGGATGCGAGACGCACAGGTTCGGTTGTTGTGGCGTCGCTTAGGGGAGGCCTATGTCCAACAGTGGACGTCTTTCAGCTGAAATGATGATGATGATGATGATAATATTTGGGGCAGTGGCTGAGCGATCCAATGCTTTGATTGCCGCATAGAATCAATGGCCCACAGTTAGTTTTCCGGGTTTTTTATTTTTTTATTATTGATAGGTTCGAATTTGACCACTATCTCACCTGGTGGTAAGTGATGATGTGGCCGACGATAGAGCACGCTTGCCTTGAAGTAACCTATTCACTCTTGACTTAAAGACCCCTAGGTTGTAGTTATCAGTAAACAGAGACTCCGGCAAGGAATTCCACTCCTTAGCTGTACGCATTATGAATGTGATCCCAAAACGTTACGTTACATTACGTTATACATTGGATGAGTAATGGTGGCCAAGTGGTAACGGCCCCGACTTACGAGTTGTAGGTCGCGGTTTCAAACCCACTCAGGCACATTACTTTGTGTAATTTATTTCATCACCACAACGGTAAAGGAAAACATTGTGTTCCCAAAACGCTTTGTATGTATGGGTGGAATGTCCACATGTGGCATGTACGGATGGCGCAACGCCGTACCTCTAGTGGTCCGATGATACAATGGACTTGGTGGAATTAAATTGTGCAGTTCCAACGCACATTCCCCAAAATGTAAACGATAGAAAACTGACACGCCAGCAATTTGGCGTCGATGCTCAAGGCTTTAGAGTTTTGACTCGACAAGTACATCATCACCGATGATCCTTTTGGCTCGCTTCTCTTGGTGCTTTATGGGCAATAATTATCTTATTTAACGAGCTCTCCAGCAAGAGAACCAAAGTTACCGACATAGACCAAAGAATCGCCAAACTTAGATGGCAGTAGGCAGGGTATATTGCTCGCAGAACAGATGGTCGATGGGGACGAAATGTTCTGTACCACGTACCGGAAGACGCATCATTGTAAGGCCTCCCAGAAGGTGGAGCGATGACCTGGTAAGGGTCGCGGGAATCCGATGGATGCGAAACACACAGGGTCGGTCATTATGCCGACACTTGGGGGAGACCTATGTCCAGCAGCTGAAATGTTGATGATAATTTTTTTAGGAGTAATAAGTGTTCCAATACTTTTCATGCTCTTTACCGGATTTATAGATTTAGGTGCCCTAACACAGTTACACGGGACCGCGGCAGACTATGAATACAAAGGAGATGGCGGGATAAGAGCCCTCAGCCACTCGGCAATTTTCGGCTGCTATCGTGAGATATCGTAGGCGGCGGGCGATGGCACTTCGCTACCAATCTTCGAAGACGACGCACGCGCACTCCAAACGCTTACCAACCTTAATTATTGTACTTATTTTATATTATATTCATTGCAATTACAGCCCAATTCCTTTTAAATCTAGTTCTTAGATATATATGTCTATATTTTCTTAAGAGAGGCGCTCGTGGAACATTATGTGCCTCCATCTCGGGTCTAAATTGATAGGCCGACGAATATCCCTTAATCCGTCCACCCAGAACGTTTTTAGGGAGGTTGGAAGAGGGCATTGTCCGACTTTCTTCGACACCCAGTGCACCAGGTATGGGGCGGGAGAGAACTCGTCTGCCTTTCTCTTTCAGCATCTAGTATCCTAATGTAATATTTTGTTTTAAGCGGGGCTGGAGTCTACCGTATGATCTACAGTGTTCTCCCAATGATGAACATAATGGTGATTCCTGGGCAAGTCTTTCGGCCGAAACTGAAACGTAAACCTCCCAAAACAATACACACACAATATACACAATGATGTAGATACTCAAAGTGTCAGGTGGAAGATGAGGATATCATGACGCCTCTGTAGCCACTCCTCAATCCTAATTAATTGTTTTGCATTTTTGTTTTCATAAACGATTTTTCTTACATTTTGGACCAAATCCAAAAAGGTCAAGTCTAAACCACTTCCGGCTTTTCAATTTGGACTCCAGAGTCCGAAGTTCTAAATTAGGATACAACAGGCTCAGTTATGCTGCTGACTTACTTTTGAGGGTTAACCATAGCTCTCTAAGTTTCTAAGTTGGGGCATGATGGAGCTATTTATAACTACAACTAGTTGAAATCACACAATAGGGGTGAATAGATGTTAAGTGGCTTAAGATGAGGGAAAAATGGACTCGTTTATTAATTTCAACGGTTTCTATTATATGTTTCAAAAGTTTATATATTTTACAAGTATACAGGTAAATCTACCAACAGGTACATAGATAAAGGTGCGTTAACAACCAAAAATCTCTTTGAACTAATTTGCTTTATAATAATAGTATCTAGATCATTGGTATCATAATGATCTAGATACTATTATTGTAAAGCAAATTAGTTGATTTGTTTAGTTGGTTGGTTGATTGCACTAATCTCAGGAACTGCTGGTGTAGATGGATAGCCCATTTATTGAGGAAGGCTATAGGTTAAACTCGCTATGACTAAACCCGTCGAGCGCCGATTGTACATACGTCTGTACAACTTGAATGACCTTGAAAAATGCTTAACTGTCGTTTTGCTCACACGTTTGTACGAATTATTTTAGCCGAAAATTTTGGTTTTTATATTGTTGTTTTTCCTAGAATAATCCTGAAAAAGTTATTTTTTTGGTTTATTTTTTTTTTGCTGATTTACAATTGTAAAAGTGCAATTACGTAATAATAATACCCCGGGGCGCCCGAAGACCACTAACTTACTTATTATTATTATTATTTATTTATTTATAACACATACAATTGTTTAGGCTACTTGCTTTTGCTTTTTTTATTTGTTCACTTTGTTTTTGTTTAACTTAAGACGCTGATGAAACTGCGGAGGACATGGTTGTCTCTAAAAATTATCTAAAGTAATATCTACGAATTACAACCGAGACCAACTGCTTAACGTACTTTCCAAGGTGTCAGTAATCTCCTAGATAAACTTAGAAAAGTACATAAAGAATGAAAAAAAAACACATTGGTACTTGCCCGGTTTTGAGCTCCGCAAGCTCATGCATGAGAGGCAAGTGCCGTAACCGCTGATTCATCACGACCGCGGTAATAGACTGCACAAGTTAAATATCCGCATACTGTGGCATGACTTTATGAAAATCGTACAGGGCACTCCCTGGTTATTTTTGACAGTCATGCATACCCGTACCATGCTTCCTAACTGGCTGAA
Source organism: Mythimna vitellina (assembly GCA_949316375.1). Classification (NCBI taxonomy): domain Eukaryota; kingdom Metazoa; phylum Arthropoda; class Insecta; order Lepidoptera; family Noctuidae; genus Mythimna; species Mythimna vitellina. The sequence goes on from OX438707.1 coordinate 4,117,333, forward strand.
CTAGATATTTTTTACAACGTCATGAGCTATTCTTGTACTAAACTCTCATTCTGACACGACAGAAGTCCGTATGCCACCTCCGGGATCCAGCAGAATACCAGCGTCAGGTATATTTGCCTGACACAAGCTGAGTTGGGCTCCCATTTGATGCAGCCTTGAAGCGCACACCGCACTATGCTATTCATTTCTTGTTTTGTTTGTCTCACAAAACGAAGTACCTACCAATGATTATGTGTTTAATGTAGGTACTCGTAACATTGATGTTTGTGATGGTTTAATTTTTTTTTTTTAATTTATGTGCTTTGTTTTGTAATTTTTATCGTGCTTTTGTGTATTGTCTGTTAATTATTTTTGTGTCTATCTATCTAAGTATAAAAACAAAACTAAGGAACGGTAACGGTACATGGTGGACATCCCACCTATACGCACAAAACGTTTTGGGAACACATTCATTGTGCGTACAGCTAAGGAGTGGAATTCCTTGCCGGAATCTGTGTTTCCTGATAGCTACAACCCGGGAATACTTAAGTCAAGAGTGAATAAGTAAATTCTAGGTAAGCGCGTTCCATCGTCGACCGCATCGTTGTCGCTTTCCATCAGGTGAGATAGCGGTCAAGCGCGAAACTGTCAAGAATAAAAACAAAAAGGGAAAAGTTCATATTTCCCGAGTGAACTATGTGGGCCGTACCCTTAGAGGCTTTAACGAGCGCCGGGCAGCGTACTCATTAGAGATTATGAGTTCGTCTAACTCCGGAGTCCGGTAACTGAACTAATAATAATAATATCGTATAGTTTGAAAAATAATTAGTATGGCTTTAAGTACAGCTAATAAATAAGTTCATGCTTTTGAGATTGAGAGGAAATATGATGGCAGATTTTGTAATAAAGATTGAACGCCCTAGTTTAGAGCGCAATGGTGGCGGAGTGGTAACAGTTCCGACTTACGAGTCGTAGGTTGCGGGTTCAGACCCAGTCAGGCGCATTACTTTGTGTAATTTATTTCATCATTACTGCTCTCAAAATGGTGAGGAAACCGGCTTATCCTAGAACCAAAAATTCAAAGACATGTGACAACCACCAACCTGCACTGGACCCGCGTGGTGGACTACAGCCCATTCCCTCTCATAGAGGAAAGGCCTGAGTTCCAGCAGTGGGAACATTATAAGGCCGACTATGCTATCCTATGCCCTAGTTTAGGTAATATCACACTAATACTATAAAAGTGAAAGTTGTTAAGTGTGTCTGTGTGTGTGTGTTTGTTAATTCTTCACGCTCAAACGACTTAATGGATTTCAATAATACCTGGTTCACGGGTAGACCATGTCCTGGAATAGCACATTCGATATTTATATTCCGGGAGTATGTTCCCCTTCCCTCTCCTTTTCGTTGAAAAAAATTTTCTACAATCACGCGGGCGAAGGAATTTCGATCCCGATTTCCGGCCACCGTAGGCCCGGGCTTGCGAGCAAAGGTTATCTTGCCGTCCGACCGTCCGGTAATCGTCCGGATTGAGCCCAAGTCATCGATGGTGCGTACTGTTCCACGCGCGCCTCAAGGAGATGTCAGCAACCGTAGGGGCCCCGCAGGATCGAAGCCTACTGGGGCCAAGGGTCTGATTTTGAAAGGAAGACTCGGCCCTGGTACTTGGAAAAGAAGCAGCAGGAGTGGGTTTTTAGTCAGTAAAAGTCTGACACTATCTCTCGCTCCACCCAAGAGCGGGGGATGCTATAAGATGATTTTCCGACAAAAAAAAATTCATGCGGGCGAATCGCCAAACTTAAGTGGCAGTGGGCAGGCCATATGCTCTTAGAACAGATGGTCGATAGAGCCAAAAGGTTTTGGAGTGGCGACTGCGTACTGAAAGACGCAGCGTTGGTAGACCTGCCACAAGGTGAACCGATAACCTGGTAAGGGTCGCGCGAATCAGATGGATGCGAGACACACAGGATGGGTTGTAGTGGCCACACTTGGGGCAGGTCTATGTCCAGTCGTGGACGTCTTTCGATTGAAATGATCATGATGCGAGATGTTAAAGCTAGTGTGTCACGTGACCAGGAATCATACATTATTTTAAAATTCTCCTTCTTGCGTCGTATTTCTCAATTTTGAGGATCTTGACCTCTCCGCACCATCACGTTCTTTTCAATTATATTCCTCCATCTGTTTCTTTCTCTGGCGGTATGAAGGGCATTGTATAGCGTAGATTCAAAAGTGGTGTAGATCTGGTCAAACGAAGCCTTTCCCATCTACTTTACTGGTCACAATGATCCTTTTGAGGTTGACACCATCTTTACTTGCAATGTGACCGAAGGATATTGTAATTCTGAATTCTTAATTGTGCATAAAAACATACATAGTACACGGCGATGCATACAGTTTATGCACAAAGGCAAGCTTAACTCAATAATGAGTTTTCTCCCAGCAGACCTTTGAGTTACAGAAAGAGAACACATTCGAGGGTAGGATTCAGTGCACAATATAAACCGTACATAACTAAATCTAATATATAATTTTATTATACGTTAGTCTAATATATAATTATAATATAAATACTAATACATACTAATAATAATGTCAATAATGAAAATAAGTGCCCTTTAAGTTTTCTCTTGAAAACATCCAGAGAAGGGCTGTCGCAAAGGGGGTGTGGCAGAGAGTTCCAGAAACGCACTGCAGTTACAGAAAAGGAACCGCCATAGCAGCTGGAAGTGTGACGCGGCGTACAAAGGAGAAGAGAAGAGGTGGTGCGACAAAGTTTAAAACTATTTTAAAATAACCATCACACAAATCGAAAGTTCTCTCCCTCGTTTTAGTTCCTAACTTCTTGCAGATCCAAAGTTGATTGAGAATTGATCATGTTAGCTCCCACTAGTCCACAAGTATAGTAATCAATCAACCATTTCATATTGATCTACGATGTAACTTCATACTGTATGTACTGATTGATAAGTATTCCTTGTATGTAGTTATAATATTATGTTTGTTTGCTTTCTTTTTTAATTGACATGATTAGTTAAGAGTTTCAAGCGTAGAACTATGATTAAAAAATCTGGGCAAGTGCGAGTCGGACTCGCGCATTGAGGGTTCCGTACAAAATACAATTCCCGAATGGGGTCTCTAAGATTTTTCGGAATTGCAAAAAAGTATTTTTGTGACGTAAATAACAACAATTTTGCTGTTTTCATATTCATTCCTATATCTGTACTACAAAACCTTGTTTTATGCCAAATTTCAGGATTCTGGGTCAACGGCAAGTACCCTATGAATTTTGATTCCTTTGAGAGTATCAAAATATACGTTTTTTTACCACATAAACGATATCTTTTTTATTCATTAATTTAGAAGTTTGATTTTTTCACAGCTTCAAGGGACCACAGACCTGAGTATATGGTTTTAATTTCAACTCGATATCTCCACGCGTTCCCGAGATAAAGGGTCTTAACAGACAGACATACGGACGGACAACAAAGTGACCTTATAAGGGTTCCGATTTTTCCTTTTGAGGTACAAAACCCTAAAAATAAAAAATATCTATGCATAGTGCGTCGTCGCAACGAAACTCTTTAAAACTACAACGCGGAATCCGAAATCTAATTTTTTCTGTTAATATTACTAAGAGTGTACTACTTAAACTTGAAAATAGATCGCAGCACTTTCCGATGTGACGTCACGTTACTTAGAGGCACTTAGCGTAAATGTACCTTTAGTTGAAGCTGAGAAGACGCTAGGTTCTGAGGTATAGTATTACTATACCGACTTATAAACGAACTAGGTAACTAAGGCCTATTCAAATGCCTTGTAGAAACTTTTAACGGCTTTTTAAAGGCTCAACTGGCAGCAAAAAAGCTGGGAATCCTCGCGAAGGTCAGACAGTACTTCACGCCGGAACAGCTTTATCAAGCGCTAGTTCGATCGTGTATGGAGTACTGCTCTCATCTTTGAGACGGATCTGCCCGATACCAGCTTGATGCACTAGAGGCAATTGAGAGGCGTGCCAGGAGGATCATTGGCAATGATGCACTCGTTGAGTCGAGGCTCCAAAGTCTTGAGCATCGACGCCGAGTTGCTAGCCTGTCGGTTTTCTATCGGTTCTATTTCGGGGAGTGTGCATCGCAATTGCATAACCTAATTCCGCCTAGCCCGTTCCATCATCGAACCACCAGGCGTACGGCAATGCGCCACCGGTACATGGTGGACATCCCACCTATACGCACAAAACGTTTTGGGAACATATTCATTGTGTGTACAGCTGAGGAGTGGAATTCCTTGCCGGAATCTGTGTTTCCTGATGGCTACAACCCGGGAATCTTTAAGTCAAGAGTGAATAGGTTACTTCTAGGTAAGCGCGTTCCGCATCGTCGCTTACCATCAGGTGAGATAGCGGTCAAGCACGAAACTATCAAGAATAAAAAATAATTCTTCGTTTGTCTTTAAAACTGAGTTTTGCCTTTGATTGCGTGGCAATGCCACTTGTCATTTGGGTACATTACCAGTTAAAAGTGTTGCGAAGGAGTTATAATTAGTTAAGGTTTTTTTCTGTTTTAGTTTCATCTCATTATTTCAGCCGATGTCCACTGTTGGACAAACGCCTCCCAAGCGTCGCCCCAACAACGAATCCTGTGCGTCTTGCATCCATTGGATTCTCGCGACTCTCACTAGGTTGTCGGTCCACCTTGTGGGAGACCTTCCAACACTGCGTTTTTCGGTGCGCGGACGCCATTCTAGAACCTTTCGTTCTGCGAGCAATGTGCCCTGCCCACTGCCACTTAAGTTTGGCGATTCTTCGGGCTATGTCCGTAACCTTGGTTTTCATGCGGATATCCTCATTTCTCTTAAACACTTCAGCAGTTCGATGTACCGATAGTCAATCTGGCACCGTTGGAGAGACTGCATTACAGCCCAAGTCTCGATCGAATCAAAGGCTTTCTCGTAGTCCACAAACGCTAAGCAGAGAAGCTGATTATACTCCTCAGTCTTCTGTATAACCTGCCGCAGCGTATGTATGGGTTCCACAAAATGCTGTGGTGATTACAATACATGCATTAAGCATAAGAATAATCAGCCTTTTAATGTTCTCACTGCTGGGACTCAGGCCTCCTCTCTCTAGGAGAGGGAATGGGCCGTAATCCACCACGCGGGCCCAGTGCGGGTTGGTGAATGTCACATGTCTTTGAATTTTTGGTTCTAGGACATGCCGGTTTCCTCACGATGTTTTCCTTCACCGTTTTGAGAGCAGTGGTGATGAAATAAATTACACAAAGTAATACGCCTGGCTGGGTTTGAACCCGCGACCCAAAATTCGTAAGTCGGTGCCGTTACCACTCGGCCACCACTGCTCACTCGGCCACCACTGCTCACTCGGCCACCACTGCTCAATGCATGCATTAAAGATATTTATATTATTATTACCTAATAAAATTTCGTATGTATACTTATGACATGAACCTACACACAAGCTCTACATGTAAAGAAGAACCTAGAACGAAGTAGCAGTTCCTTTTTTCCTAGGTAACTAGACCATACTAATTAGAACCGAACCGGCATGTACTAACCTTTAAATTAAGTTTAACCGCAAACCATAACTGTTAACGAAGCCGTAACGTCTCCGGTTAGCAGTTAATGAGAATATCATACGCGTTAGAGTTTTACTACTCTTTTTAGGGTTCCGTTGTCTTTAAAAGGAACTCTTATATTTTATAGTTTTACTAAATAAAGGAGTGTTAAAGATTTTATGGGAGAATCTTAAACGGTGAAAAACTTGAAACTTGGCACAAATTCTAATCTAAATGAATAATGTAGACAATCATTATTAAGATTGTTTCTTCAAAACTATTTTTTTATATCTTTAACTGTCTTCATTGTGATATCTATGTGAGTATGAAATTCCGTTCGCCTGGTCTTCTTCACCAGTTCTCCTACATTAAATTTTACTTTTCGACTGTAAATGCTTAAGTTCTCGATGAAAATACCAAAATAACTATATAGGGTGCCTATAATATTTGAGGAGTTCCATCGATTCCTCATGGATCCTATCATCCAAACTGGATTTTGAAAAAATGGAACCAATCTGGAAGCATATCCTTAAAGAGGAAAAATAAATTGCAAATCGGTCCATGAACGATTGAGTTGTGAGTACTAAAAAACATACAACCAAATTGATAACCTCCTCCTTTTTTTGAAGTCGGTTAAAAAATGTGATAACATTGTGTGCCTCACGACGACGCCAAATATTAAAGGCAAGGGCATTGGCGACACGATTGCTATCTGAGCACCGACGATTTAAAACTATCAAATCCAGACTTCCTAGGGTCATTTATCTGCACTGCTTTAGAAAAACTCCCATTAGTACATGTCTCTGGTAACATTAATCTTCAAACCACCGAGCTATTTTCAACGAAAAAAATACAAAAAATATCTTATTCCAAAAGGTAGCAGTGACTAAAAAAACAGCTTCACGGCGAACATCCGGTGGAGCTATATCCACCAATGGGTAAAATATCGCAAGGGGGGTTTTAAGCATCCTGATACGATGAGGAAACACAGTTCCAGTGTGGGACCCTTCACAGGATATGCGTCTCCTCCTATCCTGCTCGGCGTGCACAACTACCTGCACCTTCCGCAACTTAAATGAGGCCAACAACAGAGCCATTTAGGTGGCTAAATATTAGTGGGATAAAAATTCGAGGTCGACACGAAAGAAGAAGCAGGTTGCAAAACTAGCCTCAAAGCTAAAATACACGGGGATCAAGTTCTATGGTAAAGTACCTATATACCTTGCAGTGTCAGACATACAATTGCAGCAATCCCGGAAGATTCGCTATCATTTATTGAAGAGTTCCAATGTCCAAAGTTTTTGATCGTAACTTCACCAAATTTAAATAGGACAATCTTGGCAAATTGTTTTCTAATCATCATCATCTCCCAAACCTTTTTCCAACTAGCTTACAGTCTAACTGGATGCGATTGAATACCCGTGTTTTTAAATGAAGCGACTGCCTGTCAGACCCCCACAATCCGGTTGCTTGGCTAGACGATACTCCTTAGATAGACTGATGGTTAGACTTTCCAGCGGCTACTACCTGTAATGACTGTCAAAGATCTACGAATGACAACCGAGACCTACAGTCACCTGTTTTCCAAGGTACAGGGTGTCAGTGATGTCCTATATAAACTTACAAAAGTCAATATTTATGTATTGAAAATTTTACATAGATATGTACCCAGTTTCGAATTTCCAAACTCATGTATTAGAGGCCGGTGCCTTAACCAATGAGCCGTCAACAATTTTTTATCAATACTTTTACGAACAATAAACTAGCGGCTAGCAGCTAGCAGCCGCCAGGGACGGATCTTGAGAAAAGGGCCCTAGTTAATAAAATATTTATAAAGTACCAAAGTCATTTAAAATCGATCAATTTACGAAGGTGAGAAGAAAGATTACACACAATACAGTTTAATAAAACTTTACATTGATAATTTAGTTCTGGGCCTAGGGATCCACACTACATCCGCCTTGACTTGTTTGGCTGCTAGCTTCAGTTTCATATACTTTCACAATTGAAGAATCTAAAAAAAAAACACAAAAATACTGTTCTATTTGGAGTTGGTTAAAAGAATTATTTAACTCAAAATCTTTTTAAATTGTATGCACATCTAAACGTGACGTCAAATTGTATCGAATACTCAAGTACTAATGCACAAAGTACATTTTCAACCATATCAAAGACGTACGACTTTCAAATCATATGTACTGACTTCAAAATGTAAGCCGAAATAGAAGTTTGCGTTCACATCTGTCAGGTCGACTTTGAATGTGTACCCTTTGACGTAAAATGGTATTTTATATTTGAAAAAGGAATGTTAGGTACGGCACGTTTAAGTACTGGCACACACTTAGCGACTCGGCACAACCTGCAGTTGGTCACTCGCTCGCTCAGCTCAAGTTCCAATGGTCGCCATATTTTCAATTCCTGGTAAAAAGCGGATCTTTTATTGGATAAGAGCGACTTGAATAAAAGTTCTGTGAATAAAAACTTTAACCTTTTAGAGACATAATCATAATTTATTTATTTATTTTATTTTATTAATCTTCATGCAAAATAAAGTACAAAAGCGGACTTAATGCCTTAGGCATTCTCTACCAGTCATCCTCACATCATTATTTTATCTATATCTAGCTTCTGCCAGCGGCTTTGCCCGCGTAAAAGTAGGTTTTTCTATACAAACTTTGTACCCCAGTTTCATCCCTTTTGGGGGTGAATTTTGGAAAATCCTCCCATAGTGCTCGCCTACGTCATAAAAAGAAAATCTTGTACAAAATTTCACTCTCCTAGTCTCAGTAGTTTTGGCTGTGCTTTGATGTGCCAGTCAGACAGTTTCTCGTTTTATATATATACATAAATGTATGTATTTAGAAATATTTACATGTTATATATGTTTATCAGTTGTCTAGTACTCATAACAGAAGCTATGCATCATGCTTAGCTTAGGACTAGACGGTGTCGTGTGATAGTTGTGGAATATTATTATTATCATCCGATGTTATTTTTAACCGACTTGTAAAAAAGAATAAGGTTCTCAAGTAATCTGAATCTTTTTAATATTTTGTACTTTGATCAACGACATCTTCGCTTAATGCTAACCGATTTAGATCACTACTTGATTTTAGAAGACTACTTTTGCCATATGATTCTATTTAATTACGGTGATGATCTGATGAAGAAAGTTGGACATAAATCATGGAACTCTTCAATAAATTATGTCAAATCTGCACCACCCTAAGGTCGACTGGTAGAAAATACCTAAGGTATTAAGTCCACCTTTGTACAATGTTTCATCATCATCGACGCCACAACGACCGATCCTGTGCGTCTCGCATCCACCGCACTCCCGCGACTCTAACCAGGTCGTCGGTCTACCTTGTGGGAGGCCTTCCAACGCTGTGTTTTCCGGTGCGTGGTCGCCACTCTAGAACCTTTCGGCCCCATCGACCATCCGTTCTACGAGCAATGTGCCCTGCCCACTGCCACTTCAGTTTGGCGATTCTTCGGGCTATGTCGGCGACCTTGGTTCTCCTGCGGATATCTTCATTCTTTATGCGATCACGCAAGGAAACTCCGAGCATAGCCCTTTCCATTGCCGTTTGGGTGACTGTAAGCCTTCTGATGAAGCCCATGTTTCATTAGTGCATAAAGTTTTCACTGCTTTTCACTTGTTAAGGCATCATTTACAAAGATTACGTTGTTAAAGTCGCTGAGATGTGACCGAAAACAGTGGCCTTGTTTACAGCAGTACTTATGACGAACTAGTTACAGTGTCATTCACATCGGATCAAGGTGGCAACATGTGTGCTCAGTCTAGCGGTAATTTAAAGACGTTTTCAGTTCGATGACGCGATTAATATATATAATGAAGATGTACAAAAGTATGTAACCAAAACAGTGATGAGTGTAGATGTTCGTACATGGACTGAATCTAATGATGTACTGCAGTAGACGTAACTCCATTATTTGTCGTAAAGGAAATTAATGAAAAATGAAAAAAAAAAATTGTTAACTAACCAGTTTATCAAACAAATAAAAAAAAAGAATACTAAACGAGAAAACAATAATATTTAAATTAATAACCAAGCAAACGAGATATAACAATTTTAATTAAATATATCTGTCTCTAACGCCTAGACGCCGCTGGGCCGCTTCTATGGCAGCCGTACGGGAATCGAGTCGAGGGGCTTTTTGGACCGAGACCGTGGTCCCAACTTTAACCTAAAAAAAAAAATATTTTTTGTGACTTTACTTCAAATTTACAGTTTTCAGATTTTTTCCTATACCTCTGCTATAACACCTTGCTTCATGCCCAATTTCAGGATTCCATGTCAACGGGAAGTACCCTATGAATTTTTATTCCAAGTGGAAGTTGGGACCGCGGTCTCGGTTCGAAAAACTCCACGATCCCGCAAATCATGGTTTTGGTCATCAAACACCACGTCGGACTTCTCTTTCATAATAGTAGTTTTGAAGATTTACACCACTTATTTTTAATTTAAAAAAATACTTAAGATGCTTATTTTTCACTCACCTATCGTCAACATCGAGCATGGTTTCAAAGCTTGCTACTTCATCTAACGCAATCCAATGCAATGTTTGATGATTAGGCAATGCAAAAAAAGAGAGATAACGCCTGAAAACTCTGTTGGCATTCAGTAATTCCGTGATTTACTTGAATATTCACAAAACTTGTTCCAGGAAATATATATTTTTAAACTTTTAAGGTTAAAAGTTTAAAAAAAATGTTGTCTTTTAGAATCTCGTTTAAATTTGCAAGTCTTCTATTGTTATATTGTTTCGACTTTTTAAATTTTTGAGTGTTTTATGAACTGTCAGCGGATTTTCAGAGGTCTTTACTGGATTAGTTTTACACAAATTCACAAATTGATTTCAATAGAAGCCTAGATAATATCCACAAGATACTGTGTTTCCAAAATATCTCATGAAAAATGTGTAATAATGTCATAATCGTGTAAGAGCGGTGGCTTAAAAAACAATGAAAATGTAATTCGAATTTCTTGCTTATTAGAAAAAGTCTTGCAATTATTTAAGTAAAGTCTCAATAAATGATATTCATAAACAGCAAAGAGATGAGCGTTTGTCCTGTTGATGTTGTTTGTTTGAATCCCAAAATGTCACTCAATTTATGGAAATAAATAAATTATAAATATTCATTTATAAATAAAAATAATCAATAAAAATTGAAAAATACAGCACGTAGTATTTTCTAGCAGCAATTATTATGAATGATTGATTCAATTACGAGTTTACAGATTATGTGGAACTACTCGTGCACATTTTTGGAATTTAGTTTTTTTTACTTTTGACAACACAAATATGATCAACGGGGCTATTACGTAACTCTGTTGACAGCTCAAGTGAAGATCACTTGTTACCAGTGTGCATCATTGAACTGTCAAACAGCTAGTTGCGTATTGCCTATCTTCAGTGACTAACAGCAGTGACGTCATTAGCCACTGATGCCTATGATAGCCACCATAACACGTTTTGGCAGATGTTATTGTATCAATACTTTTAAAATTGCGATTGTGTAAGCTTTTGAAGTTTCCAATGGACATCAAATTAATAGCCACCAAACAACTTGAAAGACCTTACCCTTGGGTAGTGTTTTATAAGAATTCTAGTCTTATACACCGGTGCCCGAGTCTAGTTTGGCCATAAGTTGACTTATTTATGATGTTATATTTGGTTAATTTGTGTCGTTGGTGAAAAATTTCACGCCTAACATTGTTTGCAACTGCTGAAGCAAGCACAAAATCTGTTAGCAAATACAAAAGATTTGCGAATTCAGAGGCGCCGGCTGCGACGCTAGTACTATAAAACTTTGTAGTTGCAAGACACGGAACTTATTGCAAATTTCATTTGGATAAGGATGGATTCCATCAGATATTGGAAGAATTTCGACCACACCAGCCACAATCACGTAAAACGGCTAAACTAAGAACTAAAAGTAAGTACCCTTACTCACATCCTTCTTGTTTCGTTCTAAAAATTTATAATAATATTAAGTACCAACTTGTAGGCCTGAGCAATTTACTATTATTTATTTCATTGTCTGTTGCAGAATTTGGCTGCTTTAAATTTCTTTAGGAATGGATCATACCAATGCAATATAGGGGCTTCATATCCATGTAATATGTGCCAGCCTACTTTTAGCAAGTATCTACGCAAGGTCACTCAATGCCCGGGAAGTTTTTCAACGATCTTTATTGGTATTTGTCATCTGCAACAAGTTCCCGACGTACGGCTATTAAGATCCCCCCACCCATAGTTTGTTTAGTGTGCAATTCTGAAAAAACATCTGATCACGTCTCCGTACAGAATATCTCATCATCATCATCATCATTTCAGCCGAAAGACGTCCACTGTTGGACATAGGCCTCCCCCAAGCGACGCCACAACGACCGATCCTGTGCGTCTCGCATCCACCGCACTCCCGCGACTCTCACCAGGTCGTTGGTCCGCCTTGTGGGAGGCCTTGCAACGCAAGGTCGCCGACATAGCCCGAAGAATCGCCAAACTGAAGTGGCAGTGGGCAGGGCACATTGCTCGTAGAACGGATGGTCGATGGGGCCGAAAGGTTCTAGAGCGGCGACCGCGCACCGGAAAACAAAATATCTATTATCAAATAATTCGCTATCAGATATACCATCAATAAGCCATGTTTCCGTCCGACAAATTACATCAAAAGAATTCATACAAACATTTCTGTAAAAAACCGGTGTCTTCGTCCGCAACTCCCAAACATTTTGGTAGAAAATGCCAGGTACCATTATTAATCAATTGTAACGTCAAAAAAATGATAAAAGAACAAAAGGTACACTCAGACTTAGAGCCAATATTAAGTAAGAGGTAATAAAATATGGCTTAAATAACAAGATATGGTCGAAAAATAAAGGGAAAACCAATATAAATAAATCAAAATGAATAGAATAAGCGCAAGAAATCGTATACAAAACATAGAAAATCTAAGTTTTAAATTTTTGTAAGGTATAAGCAAGTAATTTCATGTGTAAGCATATCTCACCTCTAAGTACACAACAATAGAGTATAAAATGGTAAGAAGCAAAGCTTAATGAGCTGGATGAATAGGCGACCCCAAGCGATAAAAGAGAACAAAAGGCGGCCGAGAATGGAATGCGTGCAAAAACTACGTACCTGTGTCTTTCAAACTTAAGTCTAACGAGTTCAAGATTCACAATAATGTGTTCAATTAGAATAAACAACTTGCAAGTAGGATGAGCGGTTTTGTTTAATATAAAAACTTTTTTAATTCCTGCTCTGTTTCGATGCAGTGTTTCGGTGATATAGTGTTTTTCCGTACAAGTATTTTGCATCCTCTAACCCAAACATGTTCGAAGCCATGCTATTTGGCTTGAGCTTTGGTTCTATTAAGTAATTTTATTTTCAAGTGTTGGTCGTTGATGTACACCCTGTTACTGCCCTGTAAGCCTAGATCACCAGCGTACAGTTTATTGCATTTCTTCGCAGCAGCTAGAAAATCGTTCTTTAAATAGCTATTATGCACAGAGCAAATAATATCATTCCGTGTCACCATATTTGCTATGAAGTTTATCTGTTCCCTTTGTATATGAAAATCAATTCTATTACAAATCTTGGCTGTAATAGCGAACAGGTTCTCATCCTTGGATATTGGCACTCCATTAATCTCAGTGTTGTTCATGCGAGACCTCTGTTCACTCTCAGACTGCCAATCCTCAAGCCGAATAATTCGATCCTGCAAATTAATTATCGCTTCCTTGGTTTTCTTTATTGTCTGAACTTCTACTTCAAGATCTAACACCATGCTTGCCAAAGCTTTTGTTTTTTGACCGTAGGACTAAAAGGACGATTTCATTAGAGACTTCTCGCTGTATGGTCTAAAATTCCACAAGCTCATTCTGAATCACATTCACACTCTTTATCAGCGCAGGCAATGCTTCCATTTTGGTTGAGAGACGCTAAAGCTCTATCATGATGGACTCTGAGTTAACTGGTGATGCCTTCAAAGTACCAGCCTGAGCACTAGCAATCGTGGTATACGAAGAAGTATAGCATAGTCGGCCTAATCGGGCCGTAATCCACCACGCGGGCCCCGTGCGGGTTGGTGGATGACACATGTCTTCGAATTTTTGGTTCTAAGATATGCCGGTTTCCTCACGATGTTTTCCTTTACCGTTTTGAGAGCAGTGGTGATAAAATAAATTACACAAAGTAATGCACCTGGCTGGGTTTGAATCCGCAACCTACAACTCGTAAGTCGGGGCCGTTACCATTTGGCCACCACTGCTCTACAAATATTGAAACAAATTCAACAAAAGTGGCAGCAGTAAAACACAAAAAAAAAAACATTCTACGGGAATCAAACTCAAGACCCATGACTGCTTTTACAATCACCTGCAGTCGCCAGTAAAAAATTCTAACTGAGAAATGATGAAACAAATTCAACAAAAGCAGCAGCAGTGAAATAAAAAAATAATTGCATTCCGTGGGAAGCGAACTCGAGACCCGTGACTGCTTTTACAATCGCACGTCGAACAATGACGTCCTGAATCGCGCAATCAAAGTTTTACTAGCGCGAAACGTCACTACGATAGTTCGCGCGTACTGTGTGTAGGGTCCGTGCCTACTCAGGTAGACAGTGGTTATGGATGGGCCTAGTGGCCGATCCGTTAGATATGTAGAGACTGTGACCAGTCGATATATACATATGTCAACGAGTCCTCACTGGCTTGGGGCAATATAAGCGGTGCGATCCATCCTCAGTGAGGCAAAATAACTGGTGCAATCAATCCACACTGAGGCAAAAGCAACCGTGAGGAATAACTCCTCCACCAAACTGCAGTAGACGAATTTGACTCCATTTTTGCGATTTTTGAAAGTCGTTTTTGGTCACATTACTTATCGTTTGTGGAACTTGTAAATTTTTCGCTAAATTCTAAATTTAAATATTATCGATCTCAAACTCTATCTATTATTTTTATTTACTTTCCTTGGACAATGCATATGTATATTAACTTAACATTTTTTTTATTAACCATTCGATATATACATATGTCATATGTTACCATCCGTTCTACGAGCAATGTGCCCTGCCCAGTGCCACTTTAGTTTGGCGATCCTTCGGGCTCTGTCGGCGGCTTTGGTTCTCCTGCGGATGGCTTCATTCTTTTATATTTTTCATTGTTTTTTTTCTTTTTATTTAATCGTTCACAACAGCTCAAAATTATTTATCAGGCAGTTGCCCGGATCAGACACAAGGGACTTATGACCCGACTGGTCCGAGGATCCTCACCATTTAACGGAGGTTTGCTGGATTTTATATCCTGTTCCAAATTTATCTAAAAATGCAGGTGCTAATTAAATTCATAGTAGTAATTCTAGTAGAATGTTGTTGTTGCGGCGTGGTGATCACTATATCTATGGGTTAGACATATGTGGCGTTTCTCAACCCTTTTCCAGCTCAATGAATCGTCTAGGTGGCTACGGTTATCGGCGATTACATTGTGACTATTGTTTTTGTTTTGTAGACAGTAAAGAGTGATTAAATGCCTTTTAGGCTTCAGTGCCTGTTATTTGTTTATTTAGTAAAGTTTCATACAACACAACAGTACAAAGGCAAACTTAATGCCTTATGCATTCTATATCAATTAACCAAGGGTGTTGAAGAGAAAACATGGCAGCTGCGTAAAAAAAATGAAAGATTTTTTAAAAATAAAGGTAAAATAGTATATTGTAGTATATACAAAAGTGAGGAAGCGAGATTGTTTCTACAGATTTTAAATTCATTTAATTGGATTTAATTTAATTTACCATACGTGTCGTGATTTTAATAATTTATTCTTATTTTAATTGTAAATTGTAGTCACACAGTGTACAGATTGATTAGCTAGGGAGTGAGAAAACTACTTTTAATGGTATCTCCATCTTAAGTGGGAGGAAAGGAAGAAATTACATATTTCAATTAAATATGTCAATATATTATGTACTAGCTTTTGCCCGCGGCTTTGCTCCTGTCAACTGAGTACTCTATTTTACTCTACCCAACCCTAACCTTTTTTTTTTCTGTATTAATTGTATCTATAGACATCCTTGCTCTTGGGCGGAGCGCGAAATAGTGTCAGACTTTTACTGACTAAAAACCCACTCCTGGTAACTTTATAACAGCAATTTTTTTTTAAATGATTTTGATAACTAGACGAGGAATGTGATGATTGAGGAAGTGTTGTACTGCATTTTGATTGCTTTTACCAATTGCTTGACCGCACAAAGCCTACTCTTAATGGCGTACATGGAATTTATTTATTTTATGAGGTGTTTTTAATATCGTGCGGAGTTTATCATGCATGCGCGATTGACCCGCACGCGTAGCCCCCACAAATGTCCTTTCATACAAGTATTTATTGTAATTCGCACGCGGGATGCGGGGCGTGATATAGGGCAGCAGCCCCGCATGCGGGATGAAATCCGCACGATAGTAAAACACCCTAAGGTGATTGCTTTTTTTTGGTGAGAAATCATCAAGTAACTGCTCCCGCTCTGGGCAGAGCAAAAGAGAGTATCAGACTTTTACTGACAAATACTCGCCTATGTTATTTCAGTTGCTATTTGTGTTCCAGGGACGTTGTAACTCACAGTTTAACTGCTGGAAAATATAATTCAGATTCAAATACAGATTTATTTGTTTATTATAAAATATAGGATTCCTAACAAAATAATTTCGAATACCAAACAACGACAATAAAATAATGATTTTTTACATCCATCGAAAGGTTGTCTGTAAAAAATCGCTTTTAGCGATAAAACCGCCCATTGTGACATCCTATTAATTTTAAGTTCCTAATGTAATTTGTATTTTTGGTGTACAATAACGAATAAATCTATGTATCTATCTATCACAGGTAGGTTACATTACAAGTTTCTATTTAATATATTGAGGGCGCTATGATTTGCCTCTAGGGCGTACAAAATAGTAGTACATGCAATATAATTAAAATAAGAAATTAATAAAGATTTATGAACCACAAATAAAGAATTAAATAATTTAGATCATTTAAATAACAAGAAATAAAAAGAAAATTGTAATGAAATGAAAAATTGACAGCACTTATTTAAAGAATATTATATAAATTGAATGATGTTATAACTTAAAATTAAATGCTAAAATGTAAAATTAAATGTCAAAATGTAATAAAATGGAATGTCCTAATATAAAATTAAATAAGCAAGTTGATTAAATAAAACAAGTACAAACGTACAGCTAAGGACTGGAATACCCTGCCAGAGTCTGTGTTTCCTGACAGCTACAACTTAAGGGTATTTAACTTAAGAGTGAATAGATCTAGGCAAGCATGCTTATCATCAGGTGAGTTTTTCTTCAAACAAGAGCCTAGCATAGTCGGTCTTATAATGTTCCCACTGCTGGGACTCAGGCCTCCTCTGTAGGAGACGGAATGGGCCGTATGGGGCGGGTTGTTGGATGTCACAAGTCCTCGAATTTTTGGTTCTAGTTTCGTCACGATGTTTTCCTTCACCGTTTTGAGAGCTATGATGAAATAAATTACACAAAGGATGCGCCTGGCTGAGTTTGAACCCACGACCTACAACTCGTAAATCGGGGCCGTTGCCACTCGGTCACCACTGCTCTCAATAATAAAAAACGCGAGCTTATCAATAATAAAAAATAAACCAATAAAAACCATAAACAAACCCAACCTTCTAGAAAATTCCTCTTTTTAAAACTAAAGATCTCCTTGTTCCTTTAAATAATCTTCTACAAGAAATATTGGGTTCTAATACCCCAGTTTTAATACCCACACAATGGAGAAAACTCTATTGTTCTAGTGAATCCGTAAAGTTCGTGGCAGCTTAGAGGCCATTCATTAGAGGGCCTTCTGTAATGGCGATAGGACTTGGGACTAGGGACTTTAATAAATACTTTTTTTATAAATATAATTTTATTTAAAAAAAAAGATTTCTTTTGTAAAAAAAATTATTAAAAAGTCATCGGGGCAGATAAAATTGTTCTTTCAATTTTTTCTATTAAATTCATAAATTTTTTATTTAAAAAAAAATTTGTAGAATAATGATTTTATACAGTTTAAATTAAAAACTATTTTCTTTCTATTATTTATGTGTGAGGAGTGATATGAAAGAAAAGGGAGTTAGTGATAGTTTGACGTGTGACAGGACAGAATAGAAGAAAAAAAACGTGTTGCGCTGACCCCAAATAATATAGGATTAGGGCAGGAAGAAGAAGGTTCTTTTTGACATAATTTACGTAATAACAGTAACATTTTTTTTTTTTTGGTTGGGAAAATCATCTTATAACAAATTCCGCTCTAGGGCAGGGCGGGAGATAGTGTCAGACTTTTACTGACTAAAAACCCACTCCTGTTCCTTCTTTGCCTTCGTCCCAGGGCCTCGGGTTTCACTTTCACACTACCCGTGGCCTCAGTAGGCTTCGACCCTGCGATTTGCTGACAACTGCTTGAGGCGCGCGTGGAATAGTACGCACTACTGGACATGGGCGATGGATTTTCTAAAATTCACCCCTTATTAAATGGAGATGCAAAGTTTGTGCGGAAAAACTTAATCCACGCGGGTGAAGCCGCTGGCAGAAGCCAGTTTACTTATAAAATTTGCTCGCGGACTCCACTGAGACTTTTCTCGTAGCAATTTTGATTACCTAGTCCATTTTAATCCGGCCATATCCAGTATAATCTAGTTTCCTGGTACCAAAGAGTACTGATGAAAGCCTTTCACACTTCGCGACCGTCGTTATTGACAGCATTGGCATTCGAGTTTCAAGAACGAACAAATTGCTGGGTTTTATGATGACCTAGTACTTACAGCGCTCTTCAGCCAGTTTTGAATGAGAGTTCTGGATTACTTTGACGTTGAAATGAAAGATAAATTGGATTGAGATTTTCTATAGACAAAGATATGGGGTTTTCAATCGCAGGAAGTCAGCTGGTAGCAATTTGGCGTTTTATTTATTTAATCTTTATGCAACAAAAGGTACAAAGGTGAACTTAATGCCTTAGGCATTCTCTAACAGTCAACCTAGGGTAGTGGAGAGACAATATGGCAGATGCATAAAAAAAAGAAAACAATTATTACAAAATTATATATAAAACTAAAACTAAACATACATACATAGATTTAATGAAACATATACCTATACATACATACATAGAATTATATATATACACAGTAAAGGAGTTTTGAGATGATTCTGCTATTTCTGTAGAAAGACTACTGTTTTCTGATTAGCTTTTTCCTAATATTTTTTTTTAAGGTGGAAAATCAACAAATGATATCTTCTGTTACGTGTGGAGCGAAAAGGCGTGTCAGGTTTTTATTGATTAAAACCACACCTTTTTTTTTTTTTTTTTTTATTGGGTGGGAAAATCATCCTTATGACATCCCCGCTCTTGGGCGGAACGGGAGATAGTGTCAGACTCTTACTGACTAAAAACCCACTCCTGTTCCTACGTTGCCTTCGTCCCAGGGCCCCGGGTTCCGCTTTCACACTACCCGTGGCCCCAGTAGGCTTCGACCCTGTTGGGCCCCTACGATTTGCTGACATCTCCTTGAGGCGCGCGTGGAACAGTACGCGCCGTCGACGACTTGGGCTCGGTCCGGACGGTTACCGGACGGTCGGACGGCGAGCCACCTATTGCTCGCCGTCTGTAAGCCCGCGCCTACGGTGGCCGGAAATCGTGATCGGAATCCCGGCGGCGGTTGGAGCGTAAGGACTGTTGCCTCACGCGATCGGCCGCCTCCTTTGCTAGCATTACTGCTTCGCAGAAGGAGGCGACCGCCTGCCATTCCTTTTCGCTCCGGACCATGGCCTGAACACCTGTGTCTTTCAGGTGCCCTTTCCGTTCTGAGACCACGGGTTTCCTTTTTAGAAAAATCCCCTAGCGGTCAACGGCCCTGTAACGGTTTGCTGACATCACTTTGACTCAAATATTTCACAAAATTTGTTCCAGAAAATAAGTGTTTTATTAAAATCCTTAAAAGTTTTAATTTTTCAGAATCTCGATTAATTCATTAATTCCCCGCGAACGCCGGCGTTCGCTCTCTCATTGTCTTTCTATTGTGTCTCTAATTACGGTATTTAAAAGGTTAAATGTGTCAGCTTCCCTGGCCAAGTTACGATCGTTTCGTTTGCGTCGAACGCCTCGAGTAGGCCACGCCTCCAATTCCTTCGACGCAAACGAAATGATTATAACTTGGCTTTCTTTACTTTATTAATTTATGAGTACATTATAAAGGGCCAAAATTTACGTTAAATAGCAGACAGAAACTTTTACTGGATTAGTTTTACACAACTTTAAGTTGTGAATTCAATAGAGAGTGAGTGTTATATGGTAAATGTATTATAGGTTAGATGCTCTTAATAAAACATCGCAATGTTCATCCAAGACACAAGTATCTCTACTATTATAGAACCTTTTATAATATTGAAACAAAAGCTATCGCTTCAACGATCGTATTCTACAAAGTTTTCAGTTGGCAACTTCACAAAGAACATTTTCTTACGAACAATTTTGAGTTGACGAAGTTACTAAAGAATTCTCAGTTATTAGTTTATCTAATCGATTTAATAGATAAATGTTTGAGACTTAGTTTTATTAATGTTAGATTTTTATTTAAAAATGACCATTAAGTATTAGTTTTTTTCTTTTGAGGTCGGAAATCACGTATGGCTATGCGCCATTGGACATCTAGGGTTAACAACTTTTTTTTTAAGAAATAAAGTTTTTTTTTTGTCTGAGAAGAATTATCAAATAGTGTTTTAAAAAATGAACAGTATTTTATTTATTTAAAGTAAAAATATATATTTAAAACATTAAGTTTCAAATATATATTTTTTACTTTAACTTATTAATTTACAGTATTTTTAAAACTTTATGTCATAGACCTCACCACAATTACATATCTATAACTAAAATGAAAATAAATGAAGAACTCATTCGATTCAGTTTGAAAGTTAAAATTATTATGATTTGATAAAAAAATAAAATGTGTCAGCCACTAACACTTACGAGTATAATGTTAAGATGCTGAAAACTATATTTTGGGTACTTTATTTTTGTTTAAAAGTAAAAAGTATAATGTAGTGGGTATAATACTGTTATTAACAGTATTTTATTATTATTTATTTATCTTTATTCAAAAAAGGAAAGTAACTTATAAGATAAGCTCCACAAAACCGTAGCAATGGTTTGACTGTGGGGTCAGTGAGTCTTTAGACACTACTTAAATGTACTTAAAACATTTCTAAATAATATAATTTTAATTTGCGTCTATTTGTGTTTGTTTCACTCCTTATGTCTGCGGCAGACTGTTCAATAGGTATGGTATTCTCCTTTTTAGTGTTCTGTCACCAAAGTAATATAGTTAATAGTATATGTAGTTGGCAACCCTATGAATATCCCACCCATACGCACAAAATGATTCATTGTGCGTACCACTGAGAATTAGAATTACTTGCTGGAGTCTGTTTTTCTTGATAGCTAAAATCTAGGGATGTTTATGTCAAGAGTGAATGGGTTATTTCTAGGCAAGCGTGTGGATTACGTTTGCCTAGAAGTAACCTATTTACTATATTGTATCAGTATATTTGTATGCTACTATCTTCTTTTTCCTAAACTCTTGTTAAGAATAAAATTTGGCACACGGGACCACGAAAGGTTCTGGAATGGCGACCACGTACCGGAAGACGCAGCGTTGGAAGGCCTCCCACAAAGTGGACCGATGACCTGGTGAGGGTCGCTGGAATCTGATGGATGCGAGACGCACAGGATCGGTCATTGTGGCGACATTTGGGGGAGGCCTATGTCCAACAGTGGACGTCTTTCGGCTGAAATGATGATGATGTCATGGAACCACATGGCCTACCCAGAAGTGTGTATCCCAGGAGTATATTTCCTTCGGATAATTGTCTAGTATTTCGTTAGCAGAAGCTAGAATAGACTTTGTAGTATGTAGTTGTATTAACTGCGTCCCTGATAACATTTGTTGTCTGTCTAAAATGGTGAAAAAACATCTTTGTAGTCATATTTATTTTGATCAATCAATCCGATGTTGTGGCGTCTAGAGGTTATTTATACAATAGGTGTAATTTCAATATTATTGTCTAGAATTCACATCAAAATTCATATGACGACAAGGAGCTTATGTATGTATTTTTTTTTTTTAATTTCATATAAAGTAGTGTTTGACTACGATCTCACCTGATGGTAAGCAGTGATGGTGAGGTTAGTTTATTAAAAGCCTATTCACTGTAACCTTAAAGACACCCAAATTATAATCGGATGGGAAGACCTTAGCAGGCAGAATTTAAAACAAATAAGTTCGATTTATAATTGAATGCAATCACAGAACTTCCAATCTGAGATACATTTCCATAGAACCGCATTTTCAAAAGTCTGTCACCCCCTTTCGCATCACCCAAGCACGGGAAAAGTCATTGGTTAATATTCAAACTAAAAAAAAACTGAACAAGTGCGAGTTGGACTCGCGCACAGAGGGTTGCGTACAAACTTACCTGTGTAAATAGTTCAATTCCCGAATGGAGTCTCGAAGATTTTTCTGAATCGAAAAAAAGTTTGTTTTTGTGACGTAACAACAATTTTTTAGATTTATTTCTGTATTTGTGCTATAAGACCTTGCTTTATACTAAATTTTAAGATTCTGAGTCAACGGGAAGTACCCTATGAACTTTGATTCCCTTGAGAGTGTCGAAATACATGTTTTTTGCAACAAAACAGCCGGTTTTTTTTTTGCTAACTTAGAAGTTTGATTTTTTCTCAGCTTCAGCGCAGATTTGAGTATATGGTTTTAATTTCAACTCGAGAGCCCCACGCGTTCCTAATATATAGAATATTGACAGACAGACAGATAGACAGGCGGACGGATAACAAAGTGATCCTATAAGGGTTCCGTGTTTTCCTTTTGAGGTACGGAACCCTAAAAAACGTGATTATGATGTAACTAGCTGTTGCCCGCGACTTCGTCCGCGTTAAGTTCGTAAAACTGTACAATCACTCTGTGCTTGCAATTAATTCCGAAAAAACCGCAATAATTTATTGTACTTTAACATAAAACGGTTCAAGGTAAAAACATCCGAATTGACAACCTCCTTCTCTTTTAGAAGTCGGTTAAAAACGCAAATTACTTTCAGGAAACATGTTACGTACTCGTCCAGATCCAGATGTACGACCATCAATGAATAGAAAGAGCATTTATGGGTCATAGCAGTTGTCATTTCTGACTATCCCAAGGGAAAAGGCATATGTATGCATGGGCATATGTATGTTTCTGGTTTATGTTCTGGTAAAACATCATTGTATGATTTTGACCCCTCGCCACAGTGAGCACGCCACAATCAAATCGCAGCGGTAATGCCTGTCTTTGAGAAGTGTCTACAGAGGCGTCACGGCATCCTCTTTTTGTGCAGGACTCACCGGTTGTGGGTATTTCGGAAGGTATCTGTGTCGAATTCAGCGGGAAGAAACACTCGGGTCTCACCATTGTGCGAATCCCGGAGAATACGATGGAGCATACGGTGGAAGTCAGTCCCGCTTGGTCGGAGCGCCGGCGCCGCCTTGTCCTTATGGGGGCGATTGGTGGAGAAAATGACAACCAGTAGCCTCCTTCAGTGAAGCACTAAGATCAAAGAAGGTGGCTGAAACTATGAGGGATAGGACATCCTGACTCCTCAGCGCAAGGCAATTCCCAGCCATCGCAAACACGGGATCGCGGTGGTGCTGTCCGGCCGTCTGGTCAAAGCAGTCCTGAATCGACGGCGCGTAGTATTCTACGCGCGACTCAAAGAGATTTCAGCAAATGGATATGGCCCTTTAGGGCCGATGTCTGCTAGGTGTGCAAGATTGATCGAAAGAGTTATCTCCCATAACAATTTTCGCCTCAATAACTTTTCACTGAAGAGTTTAAGCAGTTAGACAGCTTTGGTAGAGGTAAACGAAGGAGCATAATCGGGACACCGACTTTCAGCTGGATAACGTGCACTGATAGTGAAAAGCCTTAAGTGAATCCAAAAACTACCATCATCATCCGGCAGGCATTAAGTCCGCCGCTGTACATTTGTGCATAGAGGATTAAATAAATAAATCATCTATCTTCTTTCACAACAGTACTTATGAATAATTTGCGAGAGCATGCTTGCATTGATTATTGCAGTTTGATCATTTTAGGCGTTAGAATTACTTGTTCATTTACCTAGGATATTTTGGTGTGTATTTAATTGACATCCCCGTATATAAGACAAATGTTTTTTCCATAGTGGGAACTACCTTATGAAGAGTCTCCAACTTATGAATGAACTTCAGCGAAACCTTGTGCGCGTGTATCCCCGTTCAATCGAACTCGCATATTGATGGCCAAACCGAGAAATTACTGACAATCGGTGTCAGTAATTCCTCGATTTGGCCTCGGTTTGGCCTCTATGAGGACACGGCGGTTCACTCAAGATGGATAGACCTCCACCGCATGCTACACCGATTCCTCCAGGCAATTCTCAAAATGGTAATATCAGGGTACTTTCAACCGAACCCAGAACAGAAACCGTTCGAAACACCCACAACAGTCCTGAGCTTATCCATAAAACAATGAAATTACGGCTAACAAACGTAGCAGCCAATAAGTGTTATCCCTGAGACTGGCCTCCCTTAGAGGGTTGTTCCAGTGTTGGTCACCACTCACTGCAAGGAGGTAACGTCCAGATGTCGACGTAAGGCTGCAAGGAATCTGAGATACATCATACGTTGTCGAACTGTGATCAGAAAAACACACTCGATCCCGTTTTATATGAAGCAGTGACTGCAAATAATAAAACACACCATTATTAATCCGCAAGGTGCCATCATGCCGGAGTAAAAAGTGGAGATGTGCCCTGCAAGGGTGGAGCACCGCCGTGTCCTCGTGGAGGCAATCGGCGTCAGTGACCTCTCGCGCCGGGCTCTGATCCAGAGCGAGGAGTGATGGCAGGCGGTCGCCTCCTTCAGCAAAGCCGTAATGCTAGCGAAGGCGGAGGCCGCACGCGTTAAGGAACGAACGGCCTCACGCCGAGCCGAGATTCCGACCCCGACTAACAATCACGGTAGACGCGAGCTTCCGGTCGTCGAGCAATGGGTAGCTAGCCGTCCGGTAGTTGACCGGATCGAGCCCAATCCTCAACAGCGCGTAGTGATAGACACAGGTGTAGGTTTAGTCAGTAAAAGATTGACACGTCCTCCCGCTCCAACCAGAGCGGGAGAAGTCATTGGATGATATCCACCCTTAAAAAAATAAAAAAAGGTGCCATCATCATCATTATTATTTCAGCCGAAAGACGTCCACTGCTGGACAAAGACCTCCCCAAGTGTCGCTATAATAACCGGTCCTGTGAGTCTCTCATCCATCGGATTTCCGCGACCCTTACCAGGTCATCGGTCCACCTGGGGACCATCCAACGCAAGGTACCTTGTAACCCCTTCCGAAAATGTGGCCGTGTTATTTTAAAGTGAATAATTAAATACATATAGGTATTTACTTTTATCGTTTTTGGATGGTATCCCTTGAATAATCACGGTCAATTAGCTTGTTACAATAATGGGAAAAATATAATAAAAATAAGCAGTAGGATTGTTAAAAATGCCTCCGTCTAACATCAGTTTATACGATAACTGTAAACGTGGGCGATGGCCATTCTTTTGCCACTCAGAATATTACGTAAAATACGCAATGCTATCTATCAAATTTAATATGAAATTCAACCGACATTGTCATCATTATTTCTACTTTGAGTCTTTAGATGGCGTTGCGAGTATCTGAATTGCGTGTGGTGTCATATTTTACTTCTGGATTTTTTTATATTTCATATGCTTTGTTTCATTGCGATGAAACAAAGCCTAAGTAAGATAATTATCAAGTTCCACACAATTTAAATGTATAAAAGTTTTCTACATCGATTTCTAAAATTAATAATACGCACTTCACTAAAAATTTCTACAGATATATTATATACATAGATATATATATAAAAAATTGTAAGCATGCAAAAATATATAAAAAAATCTTATTCACGATGATAAAATAGAACAAAAATTTCTCCCTAGAGAGCCGTATGGGATTTGAACCACCTTCAAATTACATGAAAGTCTAGATATGAAACCACTGCGCTGCGGTCTTCGATGAATAAATTATAAAATAGACGTTCTTATATAAATGTCATAATTGACTGGTTGGCTCCCTAACGATGATAGCGTGATGATTTCCGTTTTAGAAGTTAAATTTGCAGCTAAATGGAATAATGTAACATTATAGTACGTGATTTTACTCGCTGCTTTAGTTTTATTATGTGTTTTGATTAGTTTTTACAAAATATTTAGAAGATATCGAATAGAAATGTCAATTTTATTTTGAAATAATGGTAAAAGTTATTTTAATACAAAAAAAAATAAGACAAAATAATGACAAAATTTTTAACTGTAGCTGGGAATTGAACTCGCGGCAAATGTCGTTCAATACCTACATTTTCGATTATTGCTCACCCCCCATAGCAAATAGCGTGATAATTTATAGCCTATCAGTTGCTCTGTTTTATAAGGATTATGTATGCAAAATTTGAACAGGATCGGTTCAGTAGTTTTTGCGCCAATTAATACCATCACAAAAGAATTTTACTGTTTTATTATATGTATAGATTATAAATCTTTCTCTAGATATTTTGGAATCATAAATATCTTGTACATATAAGCTAAGTTTCTATTGAATTCAAAACATACATTTGTGTTAAAATAATCCAGTAAAGACCTCTGAAAATCTGCTATTTTGCGTGGACTTTGGCCCTTCATAATAAACTTATGAATTAAAAAGTAAAGAAAATATTATGTTAATAGAACCTTGCACATTTAATCAGGATTCTGAATGGCGAAACTTTTTACCAAAAATTTAAAAGATTCTTAAAAAAAACACGGAACAAGTTATATGTAATATTCGAGTGAGTGACGGAATTACCGAATATCAACAGAGAGTTAAGGCGCTCTCTTTTTCGTGTTGCTTCTTTATCAAAAACTGCATTGGATGAAACAGCAATCTCTTATTCAATAAACCCCAAGCGAACGCCGGCGTTCACTCTCTCATTGTCTTTCTATTTTGTTTCTAATTACGGTATTCGAAAGGTGAAACCGTGCTCACATTGATAGCATAGCATAGCATAGTCGGCCTTATAATGTTCCCACTGTTGGGACTCAGGTCTCCTCTCTAGGAGAGGGAATGGGTCGTAATCCACCACGCGGGCCCAGTGCGGGTAGGTAGATGTCACATGTCTTCGATTTTTTGGTTTTAGGACATGCCGGTTTCCTCACGATGTTTTCCTTCACCGTTTTTGATAGCAGTGGTGATGAAATAAATTACACAAAGTAACGCGCCTGGCTGGGTTTGAACCCGCAACCTACAGCTTGTAAGTCGGGGCCGTTACCACTCGGCCACCACTGCTCATTGATAGAGCAATCGAGAAGGGAACTCTTAAACGTGCATTCATAAATCAGACTTAACTATCATGTTACATTCATGGGTTGTGGGAGGTAGACAGGTTACTCTAAATGAAGTACCCTTCCCCAACATCGATAAAAGGCTTCACAGACGATAAACTTGAGAAAGATTTGAGGTGAAATTTACTTTTACATTTCAATTTTTCTTCAATATCCGAGATCGTGTAATATTTACTTAATCTTACAAAGGGCTTTGGAATGTGAACTCAATAACGTGTGAGTTAGGATTAAGTTTTTTAATAACGGCTTTATAAGCCTCCCTTTACCACAGATTAAGAGTTTATAGAAGAGATACCCCGGTACTCTGTTTACGATTTTGAGATAATAATAATAATAATAAATGTTTTATTTTTTCTTAATAATAATAATAAATGTTTTATTTTTTCTTAATAATAATAATAAATGTTTTATTTTTTCTTAATAATAATAATAAATGTTTTATTGTTTCTTATTACATTGTCATGCAACACAAAAATTGAGGCATCCCCGTTAAGTTAAAGAATACTTGTGATGGGATTGCCTCGCCCTTCCCTTAGTTTCTAAAATTACAATGTTGTGACAAACAACTAAACATCGGTAAGGTAATTTAAAATAAAAAATAAAAATTAGGAACAAATTTGAGCATGCGAATGTATGAGTGTGTGTGTGTGGGGGTGTGTGTATGTGTTTGTGAGTGTGGATGGTGATTGTGAGACTTTCGCTAACAGATTCGGGCTAGAATAAGTTCTGTTTCATCAAGTTATAAAAAGTTCGTTTTCAAGATATAAAAAGTATCCGTCAAAAGGACCACTTTTTACCCAACAACAGCAAAGCCAAAGGAGGGTTATGATTTTTCATTTTGACAAGCTATGTATGTATGTGAGTATGGTCATCTGTTCCCTCATAGTTCCTAATCTACTTATCGGAACTCGATTTATGAAATATCGTTAGAACCGTCTTAATTGTCCGCTGAACATAGGCTACATGACGTAACAACAGAATGAACAGGAGTGGGTTTTTAGTCAGTAAAAGTCTGACACGCGCTCCCGTTGCGCCCAAGGTCGGGGCACGTCATAAGCTGATTTTCCCACTTAAAAAAAAAAACATCACGGTTGGGGAGGTCAATATACAACAGTGGACATTTTTCTAGAAATGATGACGATGATGATGTTAGGGTGGACCTGCCCCCCTAGCCAAGTTACGATCGTACCTTTGTTCCAACATCATCTCAACGCTCAATCACGTGGTCAGAACAAAGGAATCGGAGGCGTGGCCTACTCCAGGCGTTCGACGCAAACGAAACGATCGTAACTTGGCTAGCGGGGCTCTATAGAATATGTTATTCTCTTACGACTTGCGTACTTACCGCGCTCCTTGCTAAACTCAATAGATATTGACATTCCTATTTTAATCAAGATAATGAGGAGCAAATAGGTGGCGAGATTTACGGCTAAGTAATGACAACCGCACGGTTCAATCAACAAGATGACCGACGAGGTTGCTGAACTCCATAGATAAGTAACCATTAAATAATGAGACCGACTCGAGCTTTTGAAAGATTCTGCAGAATGGAATTGAATAAACTGTACACCAAAATAGCTATACAACTTGTAAATAAACTTAAATCTATGGGTATAATGGCGGACTTATCGCTAACGGCGATATATATCAGACAACCTTAGGATGGATCGTAAGAACTAAAATAATACAGGGGGTAGGTTTTTTTTTTTTTTCGTTGGGCAAATCGTCCGATGACATCCCCCACTTTTGGGCGGAGCGGGAGGGTGTTTTTTTTTAAATTCTTGATAGGATCGCGCTTGACCGCTTTGTCACCTGATGGAAAGCGACGATGCGGTCGACGATCATCATCAATCATCTGTTGTATGGGACCTAAGTTTTTTTTTTTCTATTTTTATTTGTTGTTATATCGGCAACAGAAATATCTGTGAAAATTTCAACTATCTAGCTATCACGGTACATGAGATACACATTCTAGTGACGGACAGACGGACAGCGGAGTCATGGCAATAGGGTAGTGTAATGACTGTGATAGATTTAAAAATAATAACCGGGACCAATGGCTTTACGTGCTTTCCGAGGCACGGGGTGTTATTAATGTCCTAGATAAACATAGAAACGTACCTACATGTGAATTGAAAAAATCACATTGGTACTTGCCCGGATGTACGATGGGTTCACCTCATGCATGAGAGGCGACGTACCATCCAGAGCGCTAAGTAAGTTTCACTTCTGATTTACAAATAACAACCGGGACCAATGGCTTTACGTGCTTTCCGAGGCACAGGATGTTATTAATGTCCTAGATAAACATAGAAAAGCACATATGAACTGAAAAAATCACATTGGTACTTGCCCGGTTGCATTATAGGTTCACCTCATGCATGAGAGGCGACGTACTCGTACCATCCAGAGCGCTAACTAAGTTTCACTTCTACACAATTTTCCTAATATATGCTCCTCATATAAAACATGGTTAAACCTTCAGCGGAGTCGCGTATCATGGAGGTAGGCGCGATCGCTTCGCTATATGCATCGAGTACTTCGAGTGATGTCAGAACGAACGTCGCGGTTGCCGAGTGCTATGCTTTGACTGTTTTCGTAAAGCTTTATTTTGAAGGATTTTCGTATATTAAGAACTAGCTTTTACCCGCGGCTTCGCCCGCATACATGAAATATAGCCTATGTCACACAGGAATAAAGCAATTTTTTATCGTTCAAAAAATTCTTGCAATCGGACCAGCCCCCTAGCCAAGTTACGATCATTTCGTTTGCGCCGAACGCCTCGAGTAGGCCACGCCTTTGATTCCTTTGTTCTAACCACGTGACTGAGCTTTGAAATGATGTCAGAACAAAGGAATCGGAAGCGTGGCCTACTCAAGGCGTTCGACGCAAACGAAACGATCGTAACTTGGCTAGGAGGGCAGTACTTACAGAGATTACCTTCTAAAAACAAAAAAAAAATACCTCTTTATAAAATAAGTGAAGTGTGATCAGCCTTATAATGTTTCCATTGCTGGGACTCAGAAATCCTCTTTAGGGGAGGGAGTGCGCCATATTTTAATACGCAGGCTCAGTGCGGGTTGGTGGACGTCACATGTGTTCAAACTTTAGGGTCTAGGACATGTCGGTTTCTTGACGATGTTTTTCGTTACCGTTTTGGGAACAGTTGCGACGAAACTAAAAAAAAAAATATATTTTTATTTTTAGTATTGTGGTCTTTAATTATTGTGTTAAATATTATTCAATTTTAAAGTGTTCGACATAAATGTAAAGTTGATGAAATTAATAAATAAATATTATTTTCCTACAATAAATTGGAATACTAATTTCTTTAAAATACACTACGTGAGTGTATTTAACCTTTTTATCGCCTAGCGTTTTCTAGGCTTCATTAGGCTCTTTTTTAGAATTTTACAGACAGAGAAATAAGTAGTTCTTCATAAAGGTAGCTCGGCTGGGCAGCGTTCGGGAAGTTGCGCGGTGTCTTCTTGTTCAATATACCACAGTGTCTCAAGACAAAAGTCTATGACCAGTGCGTGTTGCCAGTGATGACATATGGTTCCGTAACGTGGTCGTTTACAATGGGCCTTATCAAAAGGCTTAAAGTTACTCAAAGGGCAATGAAAAGGGCTATGCTCGGAGTCTCCTTGCGTGATCGCGTCAGAAATGAGGATATCCGCAGGAGAACCAATGTTACGGACATAGCCCGAAGAATCGCCAAAATTAAGAGACAGTGGGCAGGGCACATTGCTCGCAGAACAGATGGTCGATGGGGACGAAAGGTTCTGGAATGGCGACCACGTACCGAAAAACGCAGCGTTGGAAGGCCTCCCACAAGGTGGACCGCTGACCTGGTGAGGGTCGCGGGAATCCGATGGATGCGAGACGCATAGGACAGGTCATTGTGGCAACATTTGGGGGAGGCCTATGTCCAACTGTGGACGTCTTTCGGCTGAAATGATGATGATGATAAAGGTCGAACTACTTATTTACGTTTTTGGATTTACGCTAAAAATAGAACAGTCAATATTTTATAAGCTATGCGGACGCTGGCATTCGTAGTACTTGAATTATGATTGTAACTTAATTTTCTAATTGAGACATCATATAAGGGTTTTTCTTTTTTTTTTTATTGGGTGGTAAAATCATCTTATGACAAATCCCGCTCTTGGGCGGAGCGAGAGATAGTGTCAGACTTTTACTGACTAAAAACCCACTCCTGTTCCTTCGTTGCTTTCGTCCCAGGGCCCCGGGTTTTTATTTTTTTAAATGATATAAACCAGTGCTTGACTGCGATCCCACCTGATGGTAAGCGGAGATGCAATCATTTCGTTTTCACACAACACATGGACATAATATAAGGGTGTGATTATTCCAGTTGAGTGTTGTATTATGCCATTGACGTAAGTAAGTGAATATTTTAGAGCTCACCACTATTAACGACAAACTCGCACACGTTCTCTAAGAAAATTATGTACCTGAAATTTAGGAGCTCCACTTGTTAACCAAAGTGAACAATAAACTAAGTACAAAGGTAGCCTCGTAATAAGGCACTACACTAAATTGGAGCGAGCCTACAAACATTATCATATTATTAATGTAGACTAGTAGGGTTGTGATGTAGCGGAACCTATTGTGGGATCATAATAATAATAATAATATTGCACAACTTTCATAGAACGGCATCCAGTCCCTGTTGGGAATCATATACCTCACCAGCAGCGTTGATCGGAGATGTGGGCGGAAACATGGCCTGTCCGCTGCACTCCAGAAACTTGCTTCCACGGAATCCGGCTCGAAGAACCAATGTTGGGGTTGGGTGGAAACTAAACAAAGCTTGTGCTATGAGTACTAGACAACTGATAAACATATGTATATATTTCTAAATACATACATATCTACACTAATATTATAAAGAAGTAAAATTTGTTTTTTTTTGTTTGTAGGAGGTAATTTCTAGAAGTACTGATTCGATTGCTAAAGTTTTTTCACCGATAAAAAGCTGCTTTATTCCTGAGTGACATAGGTTATATTTTATGTACGTCGGCGAAGCCACGGGCAAAAGTTAGTTATAGATAAATTACACCTAGACACAGAAAAAATGATCGTGCTCATCACACAAATATTTGCCCAGGGTTTAAATCGAACCCATGACCCATAGCAATCAGGACCACTAACCACTAGACCAACAGGCCAGTCAACAATAAAATTGGTATTTTTTTCTTTAATATTAAAACATATACGCAGAGAAAACAAATAAATGAAATAAATGTCAAACTAATCAAACAATTTTTTTACTAACTTAGAATAACTCCTGTATCGTGGGTGTTTTTTTTTTTAATTGACACAAATCAGTGCTTGACTGCGATTCCATCTGATGGTAAGCAGAGATGCAATAATTGATGGTGAGGCGCACTAGTTTATTAAGAGCCCATGGTAGAAAGGAGATGGCGGAATCAAGTCATGCAATTCCCGCGCACACTCTCCAAAATACCAATATGCTGGCTACCGTGCGCCTGTGCTCGAGGCTTTGTAGATTGGACTTAACCAAGTCTGGATCCCCAATTAGTCTCTTCGCACGCATTTCCACTGAGGCCAAAGCTGCTAGATGGCATTTTGCAGCACCAGTCTTAAACATTAAAACTCACATATACAAGACACTCACACTCGGGTCACCTATTTGTAGGGCATACATATATTTGTTCCATGAGGGAATCGAAACCGCAATACGCAGCGTAGCAACCGATCGCTCAACAACTGTGTCGTCACTATTTTAATTAAGGGCCCCTTTTTCGAAATTTACGTTTCTAGATCGAGTTGTTTTCAGAGAAATCATCATATTTAAATCCGGAAAAAAATATATAGTACAGATACATCTTTAATCTAGTGACTTTTTTGGTTAAAAACACATTATTTAACATTCCACTCGATAAAAAAAAAATCTGAAATAAAGTCGATTTTGAAAGTATTTTAAGTTTTATGAGACTTGGGGGAACGCAACTTTTATGGAAATTTTACATTTCATTTACTAATCGGGTTTGACAGGGATATTTTTGGATAAATTTATAATATGGCACTTATTTTTTTTAATATAAAATAAATACGTGAAAACGGCACGCGCGCACCGCGCCATTGTCCTGCCGGACGTCATCGAGGGAGGACCTATGCAAGTTTTGCTCGCGACCATACATTTTCGTTGCCGCGCGCGTAAATAAACGTGTTTTATTATAAGTAATTGCAATCGCGAATAGAAAAAACAAAATTAAGAAAAAAAGGGTATCTGAAGTGAAGAAAATCCGAAAGTGTATTGCGTAAGTATTTATTCTATAAATACGTCACAATATAATTACTCCTCTACACAGACCAGCGAAGTCAGTATGACTAGAATTTTAAATCTATCATGGAAACATTCTTAAACCTTTAAAAAGTGCAGTTTTGCATCCTGATCAAATTCAAGGAGATGTAAGTACCTAGGTTTGTTTTTTGTTTTTAACCGACTTCTAAAAAAGGAGGAGGTTCTCAATTCGGATGTTTGTATGATTTTTTTAATGTTTGTTCGCGCATAACTTCGTCGCTGCCAACCAATTTGAAAAATTCTTTTTTTGTTGGAAAGGGTATATTTCCCAAATGGTCCCATAGTCACCAAATCGGGATCTGATGATGGAATCTTGGTGAAATCGAGGGAACTCCTCAAATATTATAGCCAACTGTAATATGATTTTGGTATTTTTATCGAGAAATTAAGCATTTACAGTCGAAAAGTAACATTTGATGAAATGGAACTGATGAAGAAGACCAGAAATGGTCAACGGAACTTCATACTCGCATAGATATCACTATGGAGATAGTTAAGCGACTATGATAATACAAATAAATTAATGGCTCTGAATAGTGTTGAAAATGGTATCATCAAAGTGATCTGATGATGATGATGAAGCCGGAATGTAGGCACTGGAACTTCGTAATAAATCAATGTAGCCTAGCCGTGTTTGGACTTATCAGAATTGTAATAAGATGCACTTTAGAAACTTTTTACAAAAAAATATTTTTTTGTAAAAAGTTTTTTATTTCACACTTTTTAGTTGCGATACACTTATAAAAAGTAAAGTAAAAAGTTTATTATTATTATTACATTCTTTTATTATGTTTATGAAGATTTGAAAGATATTGAACAATGGCTATCGGTCACTACTTGTACTCACTAGGTAAGTACCTAGAGCACGGTTTATGGTCGCGTTGCGTTTAGTAGGTAGAAATCGGCCGGCCACTATAGAAATAGCCTATGACCTATTCTCAAACCTACCAAATATATACAAAAAACTGGTCAAGACACGAGATTTTTATATATATATCAGGTTTTATTTAAACTCTAGTAATTAGTGTTTGTTAATTTGATTTTTTTGAAAATATGTAATGAAATTTATTCCATTCCAGTGCTCTGAGACCACGTACCGGAAAAGGTACTTTGATGTCCAAAAAAAGTACCGATGGGCACTCTAAAGAGGGACAGTATACGTAAGTACATTATGTACATATTACATTATATACTGTGGCGGAGCAGTTTTATTCATCCGCTACAAGTTTGACGTTATCTCCCGTCGCGCTTTAGTTTTCTTACTTATCACATGTCTTATGTATCCTATTATGGGATGTAACATGGCAGTAAATGATTTTTTGTTAAAGTTTATTTCGGTGACTTTGAAACTTCCGTTTCATAACGTTAATGACATTCCATTGTTGCAGAAAAACTAGGGATGACGAAGATAATTCCATTATTGTTGAAGCTAAAAATGAAGAAGACAAATTTCAAAGGACAACTAGAAAATACAAAGATGATTCCATTAAAGCTGAAAATCAAGAAGAGGAAGATGATTACTATAACGTTGAACCTATATATAATGCTATATAATGCCTACTTCCTGAAATCGTGAACCCCTGACATACGCGTGGTATGGGCATAAGAAATCTGACACTTGAAGAGAACAAATAATCCGAAAATAAGGAAAATGAGGAATCTCTAACGCAAAACAATCCTGATTTGCTATCAGGTCCTAGTTCCCAACGCGGAGGGGAGTGCCATGAGGACTGTGGCTTTGACCCTCTTAGAGGAGACTCGCGCCCAGCATTGAGGAATATATCGGTCGATGAAAATGAACCTGGACCTAGAACACAACCACTAAATTTTTATGAATTTTATTTTTTATGAATATTAATTTTTATGCTGGTACTATATATTTTATTTTATTATATTATAACACTGGTCGACAAGGTTTTTCCCACAGAGATTGTGTTTACTTATTTTTACTAAAGTATCTACCCTCATCATAAAACACTACATACTTTGTTTTTATTAGCCTCAGATTTTTTGTGACTGCCACTTAAAATTTTACCGAACTTTCCACTAAATGCGCTCGAATTGCAACAAATGTAGTGCTCAATTGTGAGTTTGTCATGCATAAGCTACTCGTTGTTGGTTTCTCAACACATAAAGTAGATGTGGGTTTCATTTACCCTCACAGTTTCTGCCGAGTAGGTATGTGGTGAACCAAATTCTAAAAGTGAACGAAGAAATTTTGCTGACTTGGGTAAAATGGTGTTATCGTGATAATTTTGGTTTTTCCGTGGCTCCTCAAAGTAAAGTGAGTGCTTCATATGAGATCTACAACAAGAGTAAAGATTTTTACAAATTCGACAAAAGGAGTGCGCTTAATGGCTTCGGAAACCCTATGTTTTGAACAGGATCCTAAAGACCACAGACACACTACGTGTCTGTGGTCGTTTTGCCAGACTTATATGGCAAAAGTGATAAATATAACGCATACACTGTAAAATATGTAAGTGTGCGTTCTGCAATACAAACGCTTTCTGATAGTGTTGCTATAGCAATACCTGCAATGCCAAATAAAACATTGCGCAGGAACTAATACCATGATTTACTAACTACGTGTATTGTAACTGCAAATAAAATTCATGATTTAGCTTTAATACCCAAGAGGAACACTAATAACTGACACAAACTAATCTAGTTTGAGTCAGTTATTAGTGTTCCTCAATCATCTTTTTGGTGATTTATAACAAACTTAAAAAAATCATCTATTTTTTATATATTACGAAACAAATGACTACACAAATCTCATAGAGGACCTAATTAAAACATATCAAGCATAGAGTTATAATTTGTCTCTCTAAATACACTTACAATCACATTTTGGCTTCCGTACCAAAAATCTGGGATCCAATGCCCAACACAAAGGAGAAAGGTTGCGGCAGGTCATTTTCATCATGAAAAACCCGTACCAGTGCAAATGGAGTCCTTGAATATTAGCAATTTTTGGTTGGATACTTGTGGTAGACCAGCCTCAAGCTAAATATTCCAGAAAATCATAATATATGGTTTAAAAAGACGTATTTTTTAATTTAATTGTAAGTAAAGTATCAATATTTTTCATGACAAATACAAGTGACTGTCACAAAAAAACGATGGCTAACAATTTTATTCTATATCTATTTCCTACAAAAGGGAGTCAAAATAAAACCATATATAGCAAAAAAAACTCTTGTGGCAAAAAAAAGTAAATTTTTGTAGACCAGTGTAATTAATCATATTTGTCTTTCATTATATTACTCACCAAATCTTCTACAACCATTCTTTAAGTTCAACAGAATGATCATCGCCTGCCTTTTCATTCACGAGACTGTCTTATCAGAATACCGTGGCCCTGGAATGCAAAGGGCAACCGAAGGAACAGGGTGGATTTTAGTCAGTACAAGTCTGACAGTCCGCTCCATCCAGAGCGGCAGGACTCATTTGATGATTTTACCAAGCAATAAAAAAAGTTATACATTTATAACAATATACCTAAGTGTATTAGTGTTTACAGTCAATAGTACAGTGGACAGCACATCAAGCTATACGTTTTTGTTGCAAAACAAGCTATTATTACTAGCACGCCAATAATATTTGAAATACTGATTTATTTATCTATACTGTGGCGTGCTCGCCCGCCGCCATAGGTCACCGGAGTTCATATCGCGACGGCTCCTGAGCAACGCGGACGCAAGCCGTCTCGGTTCGTAAAATGCCTAAACTTTCGGAAGAAGGGCCCCTTAATACTAGAGTAGGTTTCAATGTTCCTCACTATCACACCAACTTGAACTGTTAACATGTTTATCCGATTCAAAGTCCCGGCGTGCCATCGTTCCGGTTCCGGGAAAGTTTTGTCATTTCACATCACTAGTTGCCCGTATTCAGTTGATTCTCTCATTAGAGAGATTGCAGATTACATCTTGCTCACATTGTTACAAATTCACTTATCAAGTACTAGCTGTTGCCCGCGACTTCGTCCGCGTTAAGTTCGTAAAACTGTACAATCACTCTGTGCTTGCAATTCATTCCGAAAGCATCGCAATAATTTATTGTACTTTAACATAAAACGGTTAAAGGTAAAAATATCCAAATTAAGAACCTCCTCCTTTTTTAGAAGTCGGTTAAACACGCAAATTACCTTCAGGAAACATGTTATATACTCGTCCAGATCCAGATGTATGACCGTCAATGAATAGAAAGAGCATGTATGGGTCGTAGCAGTGGTCATTTCTGCCTACCCCAAGGGAAAAGGCATATGTATGCATGGTCAATTATGTATGTTTCTGGTTTATGTTCTGGTAAAACATCATTGCATGATTTTAACCCCTCGCCACAGTGAGCACGCCACAATCAAATCGCAGCGGTAATGCCTGTCTTTGAGAAGTGTCTACAGAGGCGTCACGGCATCCTCTCTTTGTGCAGGACTCACCGGTTGTGGGTATTTCGGAAGGTATCTGTGTCGAATTCAGCGGGAAGAAACACTCGGGTCTCACCATTGTGCGAAACGCCCGGAGAATACGATGGAGCATACGGTGGAAGTCAGTCCCGCTTGGTCGGAGCGCCGGCGCCGCCTTGTCCTTATGGGGGCGATTCGTGGAGAAAATGACAACCAGTAGCCTCCTTCAGTGAAGCACTACGATAAAAGAAGGTGGCTGAAACTATGAGAGATAGGACATCCTGACTCCTTAGCGGTCGCTGCAAGGGACGCTTCGGGTGTTGAAAGCCGCAACGCAATTCCCAGCCATCGCAAACACGGGATTGCGGTGGTGCTGTCCAGCCGTCTGGTCAAAGCAGTCCTGAATCGACGGCGCGTAGTATTCTACGCGCGACTCAAAAAGATTTCAGCAAATGGATAGGGCCCTCTACGGCCGATATCTGCTAGGGCTGCAAGATTGATCGAAAGAGTTATCTCCCATAACAATTTTCGCCTCAATAACTTTTCACTGAAGAGTTTAAGCAGTTAGACAGCTTTGGTAGAGATAAACGAAGGAGCATAATCGGGACACCGACCTTCAGCTGGATAACGTGCACTGATAGTGAAAAGCCTTAAGTGAATCCAAAAACTACCATCATCATCCGGCAGGCATTAAGTCCGCCGCTGTACATTTGTGCATAAAGGATTAAATAAATAACCCCCTATTAGTCTCTGTCACTCAAACATTTGCTGGGAGAAAACTCATTGTTGAGTTAAGCTCGCCTTTGTACATAAATTGTCAAATCCATGTATTGTATTTAAGTTTTGTGTGTACAATAAAGAATAAAGAAGAATAAAGAAATAAATCATCAACTATCTTCTTCCACAACAGTACTTATGAAGAATTGGCGAGAGCATGCTTGCATTGATTGTTGCAGTTTGATCATTTTAGGCGTTAGAATTACTTGTTCATTTACCTAGGATATTTTGGTGTGTATTTAATTGACATCCCCGTATATAAGACAAATGTTTTTTCCATAGTAGGAACTACCTTATGAAGAGTCTCC
This sequence comes from Mythimna vitellina, assembly GCA_949316375.1. NCBI lineage: Eukaryota > Metazoa > Arthropoda > Insecta > Lepidoptera > Noctuidae > Mythimna > Mythimna vitellina. Next base: position 4,156,317 of record OX438707.1, read on the forward strand.
AACTTATGAATGAAACTACGGCGAAACCTTGTGCGCGTGTATCCCCGTTCAATCGAACTCGAATATTGATGGCCAAACCGAGAAATTACTGACGCCGATTGCCGCTATGAGGACACGGCGGTTCACTCAAGATGGATAGACCTCCACCGCATGCTACACCGAGTCCTCCAGGTGATTCACAAAATGGTAATATCAGAGTACTTTCTACCGAACCCAGAACAGAAACCGTTCGAAACACCCACAACAGTCCTGAGCTTATCCATAAAACAATGAAATTATGGTTAACAAATGTAGCAGCCGATAAGTGTTATCCCTGAGACTGGCCTCCCTTAGAGGGTTGTTCCAGTGTTGGTCACCACTCATTGCAAAGAGGTAACGTCCAGATATCGACGTAAGGCTGTAAGGAATCTGAGATACATCATACGTTGTCGAACTGTGGTCAGAAAAACACATTCGATCCCGTTTTATATGAAGCGGTGACTGCAAATAATAAAACACACGAATGACGTCGAGCAATGGGTAGCTAGCCGTCCTGTAGTTGACAGGATCGAGCCCAATCCTCAACAGCGCGTAGTGATAGACACAGGTGTAGTTTTAGTCGGTAAAAGATTGACACGTCCTCCCGCTCCAACCAGAGCGGGAGAAGTCATTCGATGATTTCCACCCTTAAAAAAAGAAAAAAAAGGTGCCATCATCATCATTATTATTTCAGCCGAAAGACGTCCACTGATGGACATAGACCCCAAGTGTCGCTATAATGACCGGTCCTGTGAGTCTCTCATCCATCGGATTCCCGCGACCCTCACCAGGTCATCGGTCCACCTGGGGACCATCCAACGCAAGGTACCCTGTAACCCCTTCCGAAAATGTGGCCGTGTTATTTTAAAGTGAATAATTAAATACATATAGCTATTTACTTTTATCGTCTTTGGATGGTATCCCTTGAATAATCACGGTCAATTAGCTTGTTACTATAATGCGAAAAATATAATAAAAATAAGCAGTAGGATTGTTAAAAATGCCTCCGTCTAACACCAGTTTAACCATAACTGTAATCGTGGACGATGGCCATTCTTCTGCCACTCAGAAAATTACGTAAAATACGGAATGCCATCTATCAAATTTAATATGAAGTTCAACCGTCATTGTCATCATTATTTCTACTTTGAGTCTTTAGATGGCGTTGCGTTGCGAGTTGCGTGTGGTGTCATATTTTACTTCTCGAAAACTTTGATTTCATACCGTTTGTCTTTCATATGCTTTGTTTCATTGCGATGAAACAAAGCCTAAGTAAGATAATTATCAAGTTCCACACAATTTAAATGTATAAAAGTTATCTACATCGATTTCTAAAATTAATAATACGCACTTCACTAAAAATTTCTACAGATATATTATATACGTAGATTTATAAAAAAAAATTGTAAGCATGCAAAAATATATAAAAAAATCTTATTCACGATGACAAAATAGAACAAAAATTTCTCCTAAGAGAGCCGCACGGGATTTGAACCACCTTCACATTACATTAAAGTCTAGATGCGAAGCCACTGCGCTGCAGTCTTCGATGAATAAACTATAAAATAGACGTTCTTATATAAACGTCATAATTGACAGGTTGGCTCCCTAACGATGATAGCGTGATGATTATCGTTTTAGAAGTTAAATTTGCAGCTAAATGGAATAATGTAACATTATAGTACGTGATTTTATTCGTCGCTTTGATTTTATTATGTGTTTTGATTAGTTTGTACAAAATATTTAGAAGATATCGAATAGAAATGTCAATTTTATTTTGAAAAAATTGTAAAAGTTATTTTAATACAATAAAAATAAGACAAAATAATGACAAAATGTTTAACTGTAGCTGGGAATTGAACTCGCGGCAAATGTCGTTCAATACCTACATTTTGGATTATTGCTCATCCCCCATAGCAAATAGCGTGATAGTTTATAGCCTATCAGTTGCCCTGACCTATAAGGATTGTGTATGCAAAATTTGAACAGGATCGGTTCAGTAGTTTTTGCGCCAATTAATACCATCCCAAAAGAATTTTACTGTTTTATTATATGTATAGATTTTCATGTGTGTTTAGTTTCTCACGAAACGTATAATTATGATTTAAACTTAGAGTAAACCAGACTTACGTAGCCGGTAACGTGCCCCACTTGAAAAATTAAGATAAGCATTTAAAATTACACAAAACATTTTTGAAGGTAGGCGGAACAGAGAGTAAAGTCCCATAAGCCTTCGTTGAAAAGGAAGGATCCTCCGACCAGACGGGTGTTATGTCTGGTAGGTAACTGCCCGATATATGATTTCGGGATGTTCTATATGTTCTAATCGCGTGAAGAACTTTGATTGCGCGATGCAGGATTAGTTCTTATGTGATAACGAATATAATAATAATAATTTGGACAAGGCTCGTACAATTAGGAGGTTCCTCTCTCTGGAGCCCTGACTGCCGGTAGCTTGGACCCTGATCCCGATACCGGTGGGCTACAATTATTTATATTTTTAAATGTTTTGTTATATGTTTTATTGAAATATTTCATCATCATCATCATCTTCCTGCCCTTGTCCCATCTTATTTGAGGTCGGCGCAACAAGTTATTTTCTTCCATTCTATCCTGTCAACCGTCATGCTATCACTGACTTCTTTTTCTTTCATATCACTGTTCACACAATCCATCCATCTTTTCTTTGGCCTCCCTCTCCCTCTCTACCCATCCACATGTATTCTTCATAACTCTTTTAGTAACATGCGTTTCATCTCCCCTCTTTACATGACCATACCAAAACAAACGATTCCCCTTCAACTTTTCGATTTCTCTTTCTTTTTTTTGTTGAAATATTTGAAAACATAATTAATATGTATATAATTGAATGAACGAAATAATAATAATAATATTTCACAACTATCACACAACGCCTTAGATCCCAAGCTAAGCAGAGCTTGTGTTATGAGTACTAGATATAATATAAATATTATAGATAAATAAATTACACCCAGACACAGAACAATGATCGTGCTCTTCACACAAATATTTGTCCTGGGTGGGAATCGAACCTACGACCCCCGGCATAGCAGTCAGGGCCACTTATCACTTTAACATTAGACCTGTAGCGACATCTATCGCGTCACATAAGAACTAATCCTGAATCGCGCAATCAAAGTTCTCCGCGCGATTAGAACATATAGAACAACCCGAAATCATCTATCGGGCAGTTGCAGCCCACCAGACATAACATCCCGTCTGGTCGGAGGATCCTCCCTTTTCAACGGAGTTTTGCGGGACTTTACTCTCTGTTCCGCCTACCTCCAAAGACCAGTCATGCATATTAAACTTACATTGTATAGTTTACATCGCCGTCATACTCATAAACCAATCAGATTGGCACAAATAAACACCTAATTTTAAATGTGTGTTTTGCAAGTGTGTACGTTACCGACTGGGGTATGTATGCTTGGTCATATGCCACAGTCACAAACGCCGCCACGACAATCTAGAAGCGGCCACAAGCCACTTGTGGCCAGTGGCTGCTACATGTTTTTAACCATACACGTAGTTTCATAATGGACTCTGACGAAGAAGGTTTAAATACACGAGTGGCGTGTGATGGCGTTTTGTATCGACGTATAGTGGCCAGTGCGAGCCACAAGAAGCGAGCAGCGGCTATTTGAAACGTATGGCGGCCACCGGCGTCAACCCTGTGCGGCGAATCCATATAAAATGTATGAAATATACAGGTGGCGGTGTTATGTAGTTGAGGCCGGTGGCCCATGTGCAGCGACCGAAAAGAATAGACAGATACGGAATAATTATATTCACGCTGCGCTCTAAACAGGGCATATCAGACAAGCAAAAATGATTGCTAGTCTCAAAAGGTAAGGGCGGGTTATGAGTCGTATGCATAGAAACTGCTGAGCAAGTGTTCCCGCGCAGTGTTTCCTGCATCCAGAAAATGCCGCCCTAAAAAGAGCTGGCGAGATGATCTAGACGAGTACCACGAAGATTGGTTTGAGGCAGTGTGGTAAAAGAATGTCTGGAAGGTTTTGGCTTTTTGCCTAGCAGTGGAACAGCAATAGTGAGGAAAAAACCACATTAAGATTAAAGAAGAAAGTCCGTTTGTTTATTACTCTTTCAAGCTCAAATGGTTGTACGGAATGGAATATAAATTGGCACAAAGATAGAGCATATTTATTTGTTATTCATACAGCTAAGGAGTGGAATTACCTGGTGGAGTCTACGTTTATTGGTAGTTAAAACCAAGTGGTCTTTTAGTAATGTGGACTCGCGGACGCAGACGACTGTCTGGTAACCGTCCGGACCGAGCCCAAGTCGTCGACGGCGTGTACTGTTTCACGCGCGCCTCAAGGAGATGTCAGCAAACCGTAAGGGCCCAGCAGGGTCGAAGCCTACTGGGGCCTAGGGGTTTGCTTCTGAAAGGTAAATTCAGCCCTGGTATGAAAGGCAACAAAGGAACAGGAGTAGGTTTTTAGTCAGTAAAAGTCTGACACACCCGCTCCGTCCAAGGCCGAGATATGTCATTGGATGATTTTTCCACCTTAAAAATGTAGTCTTTCAGTCAAGAGTGAATAGGTTACTTTTAGGCAAGCCTGCTTCATCGTTCGAGCGTGAAGATGTAACAAATAAACACACTCACAATCTTTCATCTTTGACGATGAAAGACGAACGGCTTAACAGATTTCGATGACATTTGGTACACGTGTAGGCGTGTCCTGTTGTAGTCCTAGTGTGTCGGTGCGTAGTAATGAAACAACCGTCTTGCTCGCTAGCTAGTTTATTACTGAGATACCCACATTACAATCTAACTTAACTATTACTAAGCAGATAAATACATACAGTTCAACTCCACTTTTTTACCGTGAGTTGGTTCCTTAGGGATAATTTTATGCTAAAATGCGGGTGAAGCCGCAGGCAGTTAGTTAAGGAATGTTTCGTTCATTCTAAATTTCTTTGACCTTACAATTTTTTTTACATGTCGTTTTTATTCATTTGTTCGTCATCCAACTTCAATTTGCTTAAAACGGGTAGTTTTCTAGCAATTCCTTCATAGTAACAATAAAAAAATAATCAAGTAACAATACATTTACTTAAGGAACGAGTATTTTATTAGTTTTGATAGTGGCTATTGAACGATAGTCACATTGTTCTTCCAAATAAAGGCCTACAAACCTGCACATGCGAAAACTTAACCGATGCATAGTAGAAAGTTCATAATTCATAATTCATATTCATAATTCATAATAATTTATTTGCTAATATGGGTAATTACATAAAGTTCTTAAAAGTATAGCACAGTCCAACCATATTACACCTTGAGGTATGCAAATCACAAGTTTTTTTATTGTTATAATGCATGCAAATTTTTACAATTAATATTTCAATTTAGTTCACAATGAAAAACAATAATGTCAATAGTTAATTACAATTTGAAATGTCATTTATTAAATGAGAATGTCAAGATATAACTGTAAATATATGTCAAAATAAATGTCAAAGTATTTAAATGTCAAAGAATATCAAAATATTAATATTTAATTAGTGCACTATTTACATTAATATGTCCTTACATCCTCCATTAAATAATCTTGAACACTATAGTAACATTTTGTAAAGTATAATATGAATGATATAATATTATTTAGTATGTATTTTTGTTATATTTCTTTTACTACGTATATACATATACTTGCTACTTACATATACTATGTTAATTTGTATGTATGTATCTAAGTATATATTTATTATTGTATTTCTTTTCTATTTCTTTACCATTAAGCAGCACCTACCATGTTTTGTTTCTGCACCACCCTAAGGTCGACTGGTAGAAAATGCCTAAGGCATTAAGTCTGCCTTTGTACAGTGTTTATTACTTGTGCATAAAGTTTTAATATATAAATAAAAATAAATACTTATAATGCTACATTTTTATTTATGCATGTTACATTATTTCATTGATAACTATTTTATGCGTATTCATTTTCTTATAACTGTTACACGCGGTGTCTACATCTCTATTTTTTTTCCATATTATCATATTTCACAGGTATGCTAGAAGAGATTTCTTTAAAACTAAGCATCTCCTTTGTACCCCTTTTTATATCCTTCTTCTTATCTTTTATTTTATGTGTGTACCTAAATAGTTCAATAAAAATAAATAATTCACTCCTGCCTAACCAACGCCATAAGAAAGGACTTACAATTAAAGAAATAGGTACAAGCTCTTTTGTAAGAATCTCGGCTAATACTTGGATTACTGCAAAACCCGTCCAGCAATTTACAAGAGCCAATTACTTGCTAATTAGTCATTAAAGTACGTCACAATAGTTACCTTATTAGCTGCACTAATTACATAGTACTTGAGCTTGCCGGGTCGCGCAGAGCCATTCTTCTTTAATTTAATGAAATGTAGGTCCACCGTTACGTTGTTGAAACTTCAACGGTCCGGACTAAGCGTTTCGCTTCGTCGTTTATACCGCGTACATCGAAGGACTGGAACAATTTGCCTGCTGCGGTCTTCCCGCCCAACTATAATTTAGGTGTCTTCAAGGCTAGAGTGAATAGACTCTTAATAAACTAGTGCGCCTGACCATCAATGATTGCATCTCCGCTTACCATTAGGTGGGATCGCAGTCAAGCACTGGTTTATATCAATTTAAAAAAAAATGTAGGTAGCGTAAATATATTATATTAAGCTGGGTATCCACTATGTTTACGAACCTCCTGCAACTAACCTTCACATAGTGGATATGTTCGTTCGTTCGCGCTCCAGCCCCCCTAGCCAAGTTACGATCGTTTCGTTTGCGACGAATGCCTCGACTAGGCCACGCCTCCGATTCCTTTGTTATGACCACGTGACTTAGCGTTGAGATGACGTCAGAACAAATTACTAGGAGGCGTGGCCATACCTGGACCATAATAGCTTGCGTCATGCCAAAACACAACACACAACTTTAATGACTAAAACCCATTCTTGATTTTTCAGTTGCCTTTTGCGTTCCTGTGCCGCGCACATAAAACACAATCGCCGTCGCCTCCGGCCTGCTTCCCTAGCCAAGTTACAATCGTTTGGTGTCGAATATCGTTCTCCAATCGGTAACGCCTCGATTTCAGCAATTGTAGAAAACGATAAGTTGGTAACCATGTTGACGCGCCTGAGTCGGCCGCGCGTTCTACAATAACAAAGGATGTAGCGTTGAACATTGTAGAAACGATAACAATTCATTCTATCATTTTGAAGGATGTGAACTTGGCTACGAATTTTCTACTCGTTTGTTCTGACCACGTGACTTAACGTTGAGATGATGTCATTCCCATACATTTGATTAGTTTTCGACTAGCGGTAACGATTACACATTATCAACTTGGCTAGGGGTGCTAATAGTTAAAAGACGGTGAGCTATGTAGTTGCTCGCCATCTTCAAGCCCGAAATACGATTAATTCTGAACACCACCTTTTCGTATCGTCAGTACATTTAAATTTTCTGTTTAAGCTCAGTACTCAGTTGTTACGGACTTAGCCCGAAGAATCGCCAAACTTAAGTAGCAGTAGGCAGGGCACATTGCTCGCAGAACAGATAGTCGTTGGGGACGAAAGGTTCTAGAATAGCGACCACGAGACGCAGCGTTGGAAGGCCATCGGTCCACAAGGTGGACCGATGACCTGGTGAAGGTCGCGGGAATCCGATGGATGCGAGACGCACAGGACCGGTTATTGTGGCGACATTTGGGGGAGGCCTATGTCCAACAGTGGACGTCTTTCGGCTGAAATGATGATGATGATGATGAGCTCAGTAGACGGTTATGTTTATTATGCTTAGTATTGATGTTGCTCGAATCTTCAACAAAATATACATTTGAGGCACTTTAGCAAATGAAAGAAAAGAAAGAAAAGAAAGAAAGAAAGAAAAATATTTTATTTGGCACGCATGGATACACACACTGTAAAGACAAAAATTAAGACAACTAAGAAAAAAAAACACTGACATAATGCGTGTTTCACGGCTGCGCCAAATAGGTCCAGTTCAGCAAAAAATGCCAGACAACTACACGGCAATCAGTGGTAGTTGCCTGACGCTGGTTTTCAACTGAACCTGATTGAGAGTGAACGGCAGTTATTTACTTATTAGCATATTATATGTCTGATGTATAAGTATAATGTGTAAGGTAAATAAATATATATATATAAATGTTAATGTGCGGTGTGATAAATGACGAATAATAAACAGGTGTTTAGCGTCAGATGTGTGCGAAATAATAAAATAAAATAAAAAAGTAAAAAATGTCACAAAATTCTGTTATATTTCCGTGCTACATTTTCCATAAAGCAGAAGAAACACGTACCGTTGTTAAAATTCACTGTAGGCGGTTTATATAAATGAGACATTTAGAGTGACCAAATCCAGCTTCCTTTGCGCATCTATCAGGTACTGCCGTAAACGCGTTCTGAACGTATGGATACTGCCCAGTACTCTTAGTGGTGGCGGAATATTATTCCACACCTTAGAAGCTGCGTATCGGAAACTGCCTTTGAAAGCTGCTGTCCTATGTGACTGAGTTGAGAGTTGCTGCGCACACAGCCTGGGCGCGCATTCCCGTCTACCAGTCATCCAGCTGAGCTTGTCGTATAAATACCTTGGTTTCTTAGTCTTGACGACGCCAAAAAGAAGACATGCTAAATGTAACTTACGCCTTGACTTCATTTTCAGAATAAAGTTTTTATTTAGAAAGGGGGTGACATGACTTCTAGGTGGAACTGAATAACAAAACGTGCGCAAGCGTTTTGAACTCTTTGTACAAGTCTATCGGTACGAGCCAGCAAGCGTGGGCCGTAAACCGTATCAGCGTAATTTAATTTAGAGAGAACAAGGGTTTCGACTAGTTGCTCCTGGAGCTTTTCAGACAAGAAGGGTCTCATTTTATACAGCAGTTTCAGGCGATAGAAACAATTTTTCACGGAATCAGCAACATGCTTCTCAAATCTGAGGCCATTGTCCATACGTAACCCAAGGTTTCGCGCCTCATCGACTCTTTCAATAGGTTCACCCATTAGGGACAAACTAAGACCTAGAGATACCTGCTTCAACTGCTGCTTCGCACCAAACACCATATATTTGGTCTTTGATGGGTTTAAAGCCAAGCAGTTTTCATCTGACCAGGTGGAGATTCTCTCCAGGTCGTCGTTCAGGTCTCTAATGGCTGAGTCATAATCCTCCGGTTTGAAAGACAAATACAACTGTATATCGTCGGCGTATATGTGATATTTGCATTTCTGAAGACAGTTTATAATATCAGCACAGTATATAATGAAAAGAATCGGCCCCAAAATTGATCCCTGAGGAACGCCCCTTTCTATAGAAGAAATAGCTGAAATCAGGGTACTCCCATCCGCCAAACGTAACTCTACGCGTTGCTTTCTGTTACTGAGGTAGCTTTGGAACCACTGGATTACATTGTCATCAAAACCGTAGTATTTTAACTTTGACAGTAACAGTGAAACATTGATACAGTCAAAAGCACGGGAAAAATCAAGTAGAACCATCACTGTACACATGCCCTTATCCTGAGCAGCCAGAATGTTGTCCGTAACATCCAGCAACGCCGTTGAGGTGCTTCGCTGTTTCCTGAAACCGGATTGTAGTTCTGGTAATATTTCGTTCTCTTCCAGAAACCGAGTCAGTTGACGGCAAACCACTCTTTCGATTACCTTTGACAGACAGGGTAGAATACTAATTGGTCGCAAGTCTTTAACCTCTACAGGGTTTGTATTCTTAGGTAAGGGTTTAACTTTGGCAATTTTCCATTGGCAGGGAAATCTAGCTGTCCATATGGAGTAATTTATAATGTGTGTTATAATTGATAAAGTATGTGGCAAAGTTAGGGTAAGCATATCTAAGGTCACTTTATCATAACCTTCAGCATTTGACTTTAGATCACAAATAATGCGAGAAACTTCAGCCTGGTCTACCGGAGTGAGTGTGAAAACGGTATCACTATAACTGTTGGACTCATAGAATGATATAAGTGACGCACTAGCTACGGGGTTTCCAGGGACATTCAAAAAAGTGTTATTTATAAAATCTGGGTTCCTAAAATGTGGGGGAAGGTCTTGTCCTCGCTTTGAGGGTGCAAACGTGGCTTTAATGTTCTTCCATAGTAACTTCGGATTTTTTATTTTAATGTTAATATTGTGCCGAAAGTATGCAGCTTTTTCATTGAACAAAGAACTTTCTACTAAGGATTTTAATTGTTTATAATAATTCTTCTTTTGTTCAGACTTACTTTTCCTATACTTGGTTAATGCCTTATCCCGCAACTTCATCATAAACCTTATAGTGTCCGTAATCCATGGGTGTGATGGTTCCCTAATTGTGGCAGTCTTTAATGGAGCGTGAACATCAAACAAAGTTATAATGCAACTGTTAAAAAAGTCGACCATGTCATTAATGTCGGATAATTCAGAAGCCCGTTCTATATTTAATTGCGATAAATCCCTGTAAAAATTAGAGAATGTAAATGAGATATCGACTAGATCATACTCACACTGGGTGTATTATACCGCAACAACGACATCAATTAGAGTTATTAAATAAATTTATTTATTTATTTATTTAAACTTCATGTACAGTGGTACATAGGCGGACTTAATGCCACAAAGCATTCTCTACCAGTCAACCATTGGGTTAAAAAGACAACACTGTGGTAGGTGTGCACAATAAATAAATAACAGATATTTTTGAAATAGAATGTAGTATCATTAAATTAAGTGGCTTATAATAATAAAATACGTATATATGCTAATATAATAAACTAATAAATACTATGATACATAAGAAATAGTTCTAATTAAGAGAACTTAAAATATAGCAATTATGACGAAGATCGAACTAAGATTGAGAGAACTTCAAGTACTATTTCCGAATTTTACGCTTGAAGGAAAATTTACTTTCAGCTTTTTTGATGTCAAGGGGAAGCACATTCCAGAGTTTTATGGTAGAGACAGTGTAAGAATTAGCCATAAACCCAGTACGGTGAGAAGGAATATGAAGAAGTATGTTTTTGGATGCTCGAAGGTTGAGAAAATCACCTATTAATATTAATATCTTGCTCACCAAAACCCAATTGTTTGAAGCACGAGCCCTAAAAGGCATGGAGGTGTCGATAATGAAAATAACACAATCACATATGCGTGCCAACGCCCGTAGGCAGAGTCGCCATGTAAGGACGAAGGTATTGGGTGAGAAATTATACCACGGGCTGCTCAAACAATACCCTTAATATTTTAGGATGATATTGGTAAACATAGATAGAATACAATAGAATAAAATTTATTGAACACCAAAAAAATTATAGATAGATAATGCATAGATACATTAAATCAATTATACACTACAGTTTGCAACGGCCAACTTACGTAATCTTAACCCTAGAAAGATAACGTGCGCTTCTGAGGCGCCCGCGAAACTGATATATCGCTGTCTTTTTTCATCCAACGCGTGTACAAGCTTGCTTTTTCAAGCCAACTCAGTCGTCGGTCAACACTGCCGAGAGACGACCGCTGCTGTTCGGTAAGTACCATAGTTTCGTTTCTATGACGACACGTTGCGCTCGAGAGGCGCATGTTTATCTTCTGTGTAACTTTTACTCATTTCTATCTGATTTAGTTTTTGTTACTTTTTATTTATTTCTACATAAATAAAATATATATATAATTAGGTTATTGTTACTAATTAGTTTTAATGGGTTTTAGGAACATCTTAACCTCATGGCAAGCAGAAGAGTGTTGGAAGAAAGAGCAATAATATCCTTTCTGAATCAAAAAGATGAGAGCCCTGATGATGGCTGTGATAGCGAAGTGTGCTCATGCGATGAACTGTTATAAATCCTACAACTGGTAAACCTGCGATCAATATGTTCTACAACGAGACAAAAGCGGAGTCAACAAATTGGTCCAGATGTGTTCTTCGATGTCTTGTTCTAGAAAGAGTACCACATGGCCAATGACAAGTTTTATGAAATATTGAATATAGCTTTTGTCAACTCATATACAATTTGCATAAACATTTTGTCAAAACAAGAAAAACCAGTAAACCGAAGAGAATACATGAAAAATTAAGTACAAAACATATTATATATTCTACTTTTTACACCATCTGTGAGATAATTGAAAGACTAGCCTGAAAATATACTAATTCAAATTACATACAGCCGGGAACCAGAGTAGACATTCTGAATTATTGAAAAGCTGATTTTTAAATTATTTATTGTAACTTAAATTATGTATTGTTTGTTGTTGCCACTTTATTTGGGTATATTTTATCACTATTGTAATTTATAGGTATTTATTTGCATTTCCCTATTTCCGAGCGCTATATTTATTATTGTACTAAATGAGTTTGCCTTCATTTTTAACTTGTCCCCACTGCCCAGGTTCTTCTCGATTTTTCTCTGCGCACGGGCTGAAGGTGCACATCGGACGCATGCACAAACATGCCCTACGTTCGGGTGCTGTTTCACAGGTCCCGCCGGTCGGCACAATTAACACCTCTTCGTCAGGACAGGTGACCCCGACGCATTCGCCGGCCCAGAGTCCCTTGGATAGGCTAGCTTCTTACAAAGCAAGTATTCCCGTTCTTCGGCATATACCTAAGGGTGCCCGGAATCAGGCGGCAGGGAAACTCTGCGACATTATAGACTCTTGTGTTGCTGGTAATGGGGTAGATGAGTGGAGTGCTCTTCTTTCGTTTGCTTACACGTCTTTAAGAGTCCCAGCAAAAGAGTTGCCCGGTAATGTGACATCTAAAGTCAAAGCCAATATAATGTCACCTGGGCATTGTAATGACGGTGTAGTGGGCGCAAAAAGAAGGTCGGGTGACCGGTCTATAAAAAAAAGTATCGAAACAAAGGTCTTTGAGGGCGATTTAAGAGGGGCAGTACGACTATTGATGTCCGACGACTCGTTTGCTCGGGGGGATGCCGACACCCTTGCTGCGTTGAAACTTAAGCACCCCGATCCTTCACGTCCTCTCAGTTTTCCACCAGAGCCTGACCGTTCATTTACGGCATTGTCAGTCACAGAGGAGGACGTAGTATCGGCGCTTGGTTCTTTTTATACTGGATCAGCAGCGGGCTTGGACGGGATCCGGCCGGGGCACCTCAAGGAGTTGATTTCGGTGTCGGCGGGGGAAAGTGGAAGGCGCCTTGTGGGGGGTCTGACTGGGCTGGCAAATTTCTTGCTAAGTGGTCAGTTGAACCCATGCGTTTGTCCGTTCCTATACGGGGCATCACTCTTTGCACTGGAAAAAAAAGACGGCGGAGTAAGACCAATTGCAGTCGGTAGTGTCTTTCGCCGTCTTACTGCAAAATTGGCTTGTCGTGCAGTGAAAGAGGATATGTCCCGCTACTTGCAGCCTCATCAGTTGGGTTTTGGCACACGTCTGGGATGCGAAGCTGCCATCCACGCTACGCGAGCATTTGTGATGGATCCGCAGAACGAAGACTCGATACTGCTGAAGCTAGATATTCGCAACGCGTTCAATACTTTGGAAAGAGACGTTCTGTTGAGCGAGGTCAAGGAAAAAATCCCATCTTTATACCCCTTCCTTCATCAGGTTTATAGACTGCCTTCTAATCTTTTCTCCTATAACAGTCTTATTCTTTCAAAAGTGGGAGCCCAACAGGGGGACCCGCTCGGGCCACTCGTTTTCAGTTTGGCCATTCATAAGACGATTGTCGAGGTGAAATCTGGCCTAAATGTGTGGTACCTTGACGATGGCACTATCGGGAGCAGACCGGAAGATGTTTTTCAGGACTTAGAGGCTCTAGTCCCTCGCCTCAGAGACCTGGGTCTGGAGTTGAATCCCTCGAAGTGCGAATTTTTCCCCTGTAGTATTGAAGCTCGTACACACTTTTCTCGCTTTAACTCCTTTCTTCCTGGCCTCAGAGAACTTTCATGCTCCGACTTCTATCTCTTAGGATCCCCTATCTTCCTTAGTGCAGTTCCTGAAGCCATTACGTCTCGAACTGGGCTCCTCCTTTCTGCTCACGAGCGTCTTAAAGATCTTTCCGCGCACGTTGCGATTGTCCTATTGCGCATGTGCTTCGCTCTCCCAAAAATCACATATATGTTGCGGACCACCCCTACTTGGTTATGTCCCGAGGAAGTTTCCTCGTTTGACGATGCCTTGAAGGTGGAGGTGGAGTCTGTTCTCAATGTCTCCCTAGATGGGCCCCAGTGGAGGCAGGCAGCTCTACCTATCCGTTGTGGTGGTCTCGGGGTGCGGTGCGCACGGGATGTGGGTCTGCCGGCTTTCTTGGCGTCTGCGCATGGGGTTGCCAACCTAGTCACTGTATTACTCAATACTAATGGTGACGGGGGAAGCATGCCCTTTGCGTCAGATGCTGTCTCAGCTTGGTTGACCCTCAACTCGGGTGCGACAATCCCCGAATCAGAACATGTTCAGCGGGCGTGGGATGACATTGGGGTGAAGCTGCTTCAAGAGCAATTGTTAGAGGGTGCATTGGGAGTCGATAAGGCCAGACTACGAGCAGTGTCGCAACTCGAGTCCGGGGCGTGGTTACAGGCGATTCCTTCGCCTCATTTGGGCACTCTACTCGACAATGACTCTTTGCGTGTGGCGGTGGCTCTCCGCCTAGGCGGTAAGGTGTGCGAGCCTCATATATGCACCTGCGGTTCTTTGGTGGAGGCCGATGGCCATCACGCACTGAGCTGTCGGCGCTGCACAGGGAGGTTCCCGCGTCACCACGCCTTGAACGACATTGTCCGGAGAGCCCTTATATCGGCAAACATCCCCTGCGTGCTTGAGCCTCCAGGTCTTAGCAGGTCTGACGGTAAGAGGCCGGATGGGCTGACTCTGGTGCCGTGGAAGAACGGGAAGTGCCTGATCTGGGACGCAACTTGCGTCAGCACTGTCGCCGCCAGTCACCTGAGTCGTACCATGCACACTGCTTCTGCCGCCGCTGAAGACGCCTGCTTTAAAAAAAGGCTGAAGTACGCTTCCTTGGTGCAGCTTTACCATTTTGTGCCTGTTGCTGTGGAGACTCTGGGCAGTTGGAGTATGGAGGCAAAGCGTTTTGTGGGGGATTTAGGCCGTAGGCTCGGGGAGGCAACGGGTGACTCCCGGTCCGGGTCGTTCTTGGTGCAAAGGATGGCCATCGCTATCCAGCGAGGTAATGCGGCCAGTATTATGGGCACTTTTGCACCGGGAACGATCAGGGGCGGGTTGTATATTGACGTGTGACGTTTTAGACATATGTTGCGCTATTTATTATGTTAGTTATATGTCATAAATAATATAGTTAAAGGAATTGTAAAAATAATGTTTAACATATAATAAATTATTCGGAGTTAATAAGTACAAAACTGTCTACACCGTGGATGTGATCTAGATTGAAAATTTCTACTTTATCAAGACGTTTGAGAGAAAATATTCACAATATCCTGCAACAAGCTAACCAAGAGGCTTCTCAAAAAGCTGAAGAGGAACCTCTGACTTAAGTTCGGCGTTACTGTAGCTTATGTACAACTAAAAAGAAAAGAATGTATACGATGGCATGTACAAAATGTAAAAAGACAGTATGTGGTGAACATAAAAAACATGTTTGCAACAATTGTCTGTAACTATATTTTTTTTTAGTATTTCTTGTAACTTGAGACTGAATATATAGTAATTCATTAGTTAGTAAGAAAAAAAACTATAAAAGCTACTTATTTTTTTAAAAATCTACATGAATATAAATACTTTTAATTTTTGTTACTCTTTGTTAAGGGTTTGAAAAATCCCTTCATAATCTTCTTAATAAAAATAATAATAATATACATTTGTGTTTCATTAAATTCTTATTAATCTAAAACCTCATCGAAATTACAAAAAAGAGATTATTATTTCAGTTTGTAAATAAATAGTTTTTAATATTGCGCGGCGCCTCTCAGGCGCATGTTTATCTTTTCAGTACTATAAAATAACGTTATCTTTCTAGGGTTAAGTACTTTTGAAAAAGGTCCGAGCAGTGCCATAAAACATTGACTTTCTCAAGCCTACTCCTCGGAAACGGCAAGGTCAATAGATTTGAAAAAAGTATAATTATGTTTATAAGGGTACGCCGGTGGCTGCCACACGCTACAAATCGCCGCTACTCGCTTCTTGTGGCCTGCCCCCCCAGCCAAGTTACGATCGTTTCGTTTACGTCGAACGCCTTAAGTAGGCCATGCCTCCGATTCCCTTGTTCTGAACATGTCACTCAGCGTTGCGATGACGTCCGAACAAAGGAATCGGAGGCGTGGCCTACTCGAGGCGTCTGACATAAAAAAAAACGATCGTAACTTGGCTGAGCCGTCCACTAATAGCCGAAACAAAACGCCGTCACTCGCGCATTGAAATCTTCTTTGTCAGAGTCCATTATGATACTGCGCGTATGGGTTAAAAAAAGTAGCAGCCATCGGCCACAAGTGGCTGTCGCGAGCTTCAGCTTCCTTTGTGGCAGCTTCTAACTTCTCGTGACGACTTTTGTGGCTTTGGTATGTGGCCCATGTGCGGCGACACTTCGACGATTCATATACCTTGTACCTAGAACATTATCAATATATGATTCTTTCGTACAGCTAATACTTTTGCAAAAAAAAAAAGATATTTTTCCCTTGTTTTCCTTATTCCTTTCAAACGGCTTTGATCTTTAGAAAAATATGTTTACACAAAAAAATTGTGTTTAAGTTTTCTTAGAAATGTACATAGTAGCATAGGAGAGGGAATAGGCCATAATCCCCCATGCGGGTCCAGTGCGGGTTTGTTGAAGGTCACATATCTTTGAATTTTTGGTTCTAGGACATACTGGTTTCCTCAGGATGTTTTTCAATCACCGTTTTGGGAGCAGTGGTGATGAAATAATTACACAAAATAATGCACCTGGCTGGGTTTGAAACCATGACCTACATTTCAAGTCAGGGCCGTTACCACTTGGCCACCACTGCTCCCACATAGTCAAAATGGTTGTGCTGAGTGGGACTGATGCACGCGTCGTGCCTGTGAACGGGTGCTGTCAGTTGAGACTGGTCATCTCTTAGCTGCTAGTGGCTTAATTCAATTTCTGTTTTTTTAAATAGTTTTAGTTTTTTTTTTTTTTGTAATTATTGTTACTTATCTACATTGTACTCACATATTAGAAGCGACAAGAAATATGTAACCAAGATTTATGTAATTCATAATATGATTTAAAAGAGTGTCCATGGAGTTTCTTGCACGTTCTTCTCTATAGAGATCTACGCTTTGGAACTTGCAATTTAGCTCCACTTGTTTTTTTTGACTGACCAACATTTTGACAATTCAAAAGTACCTATAATTGGTCTATTTGAAATGAACGTTTCTGATTTTTGATATCTAGTATAATAATATTATGAACGTAAATCTATCATTATTTCGCAAAGAAAATAAAGATCAGCAGAGCTCTATGCGGCGCAAGCGGGCGGCGGCATGAGTATGTGTACATTTAACTCCAGTTTTAAAAATTGTGACTGGCAAGCAAATGAGTGATCCTAAACTATCCGCAGTGGATTTTAGCGACTTCCATTCACTTTTCATAGTGGAAATAAATATCCACCTGATATTTTGCAACGTTTTATTTTATAAAACTGTCGTGAAAATAAAATTGAGCAGTTTAAATTTATTGTCGATCGTTATGGCCATTTAAAGTAAAAATTATGCAATCTGTGAGCTTTTTGAAGCGATGCGTTGTGATGAAAATATTATATTGATTGTGAAAAAAATTTGGCTCACTCCGTAGTTTCAGCTTGATTGAAGGATTTTTGGGACAAATGTAGAATTTGAAATGGGGAATTTCATGCAAAATATAGCATGCACGATAATAAAACATGTTTTTCGTAGTCACCGCGTCTAGACAGGCAATGGTTATCATGTGTGTTAGTTTTTCAGAAACGTGCAAGCATCTGCAAAAAAAAAAAATTGTTGATTATGCCTTATACAACTTATTAAACAAAAAAAATACAGTTGTAACAAGCTATTTTATTAATAAAAAACATAAAAAATAGGTACTATTACAGTCGTACTGATTGATCTTTAAGATTAAGTACCTAGTAATTTCTTTTAGCCCACAACGAGCAATGTGTACCTCGCTGTTTGGCCATCTCTACAATCTAGGGATATCTAAAAAATAGCGATCAGCCCAAAGAAACAGAGGTTGGAGACTACTAGAGCCAACAATTTTAAAACAATATTTTCAATAATCAGGAACTCAATCATTGATTACAATGAAGGGCGAGTAGATGTGTCTAAGGGGTACACTCTCTCTTTTTATATGCTAATCTTACTTTGACATTTACTCACAATTGTATCTTGACATTATTATTTTACAAATGACATTTTAAACTTCAATTCTTCAAGTGACATGTGACACTTCAAGTGAATAAAACTTAATTGTAATATTATCTAATCCATACTTCCATACTATACTAATATTATAAATGCGAAAGTAACTCTGTCTGTCAGACTGTCTGCTTGTCTGTCTGTCTGTTACGCTTTCACGCTTATACCGTAGAACCGATTTGGATGAAATTTGGTACAGAGATGGAATAGAGCTTAAGAAAGGACATAAGCTATAAATTATCACGCTATTTGCTAAGAGGGGTGAACAATACCCCATAATGTCGGTATTGAACGACATTTGCCGCGAGTTCTATCCCAAGTTATAGTAATAATTTTTGTGAGTATTTTGTCGTCTTTTTTGTATATAATAATACGATAGTACTTAAATTACAATAATGAAAGGACTTTTAGCATATTTTTAACACATCATAGACATTTTTACTCCATATTTTTGTAAAAAGTAATCAAAACATGTAATAAAATCGAAGCGGTGAATCGAAAATTTTTTTTTTTATTTGGCTACAAATTTAATATCTTACATGAAAATCATCACGCTATCATCGACAAAGGGTTAAGCAGACAATGGTGACGTTTATATAAGAACACCTATTTTAGACAGGTACCAACGAACACCGTAGCACAGTGGTCTCACGATTAGACCGGCGCGTAGGGGGGTGGTGGTTTGAATCTCACATATTTTCTTTTTTTAATTTTATTTTATTTGACAGTAAACAAGAAATTCTTATATATTTTTGCGTTTTTACTATTATTTTATTGTCAGCCTGGTTTCTACATCAGCACTTTAGAAGCAGTTTAGCAGATACCGACCTTCACTATACATGACAGAAATCCAGCGGTTATGCATTCAGACGTCTATTTATTGAACAGACAGCGCAATTTAGCGTCAGGCGGAAAGAGAGGATGCTGTGGTGTCTTTCTAACCTTTTCACAAAGAAGGGCAAGTTGCCGTAGCCCTAGAACGCTAAGGGCAACTAAAGGAACACAGGTGGCTTTCAGTCTGTAAAAATCTGACATAAACTGTCGCTTTACCCAGAGCGGAGGAAGGTATTTGATGATTTTCTTCCTAAAAGTAAAAAGTGCAGATACTAAAAACTGTGGGTATCGACCTGAGAACAAGTTCCGTACAGACTCTTTATACATTTCGGCAACTGAAAATTGTTAATGTACAGAATTATTAATTACATTTGTGCATTTTTACTAACTTGACGCGGACGAAGTCGCGGGTAACAGCTAGTATATATATAAAATATTAAAGAGTATATTTATAAAATATATTTGTAGTTGCTGTTATTAGCTAAATAACTTGAGCATCGTTAGTCAAATCATTAATATAGAACAGTCGAGCAACGTAGACATGTTTTCGAATTTTAAAAGCTATTTTAAATTAAACAGAAACCTTGTTACAGGTTTAATCGATAATGTTCCAGCAATATCACCTAGTAAAATTATAACTAATAATGTAATTGATAACGATTTAAAATCAATATTGAGGCCATTGAATCTGTTACAAAATATTTTCTTTACTGCGAAGTATTCTATTCGTGACAACATCATAACTTGTAATAGTTATTATTACAATTTCATAACAATATCATTCTTGCTTGCGTGTTTATGTGCTTGCTTATAT
The DNA here is from genome assembly GCA_949316375.1 of Mythimna vitellina. NCBI lineage: Eukaryota > Metazoa > Arthropoda > Insecta > Lepidoptera > Noctuidae > Mythimna > Mythimna vitellina. The sequence goes on from OX438707.1 coordinate 4,176,390, forward strand.
AATTTAATATTACATATAATCAAGTTTGGTAATACATGGGAAGCTGTTGATTTATTCCATTGTTTGAGTAATGTTTTCGATTTTTTCCTATTTTTAATTGGAGGTATACTAAACAGCTTCTCAAGGATCTGCAGCAATATCTTGTTAATCTTGAGAATCCAACACGTGCTCAAATCGCTTCATGTGAATAAACACAGACTAAGAGTTTTTGCCGTTTACAACTGGACTTATTTTATCATCTTCAGTGTTTTGTTTATTATCTTCTTCATTAGTACCTTTTTTATATCCGCATCTTTAAGTGTTAATCTTATTAATATAAAGGTTTTCTATGGATTTGCTTTCGATTGTAACATCGTTTATGCTGTGTTTCTATTAAAAGTAGTAAAGAAAATTCTTCGAGTGTGGATCGAACAAATTCAGATCTGCGGATATATTACAAATTTAGAAAGAAACGATAACTGGGATTTAAAATTTGATGCATATATTCGTATACAAGAGATATACATGAGTATAGGCGCAACGTTTCATCAAAAGTTAAGTTTTTAAGTTACTTAATAGTAAACGGAACTGCATTTTATTTTTATTAGTGAACTAAATTTTTTTAAATAAATTTTTTATTGCTAATCGATAATAATTCGATAAGATTGCTTCAGTTTTACAAATATGAATAATACTTGTATTTTTAAACAGTAAAAAGGCTAATGATATATTTGTTTTCTTACAGATTTTATTTTATTTAATATACTTAGCTTACAATTGGTTGCGAAATTTAATTTTGGTATTAATTGAACGAAATTCTTTAAGTCTAGGTGAATCTGGGGTAAGTAGTCAGGTGACTGAAGGTTATTCGTACTCAGAGTACTTTCATCCTCCCATTTCTAATGTATGGAGATATGCATGAATTTGCGGATTACTTTCAAAGATTTCTGTGAATGAAGACACTTATTGCTACTCATACTTGTAATAAATGTTTATTCTATGTTTTTTTCAGCCTCTCATTTTTTTAATAAAAACTCAAACCTGGAACATAAAGAACATAATATTATTTACATTGTTATGCATAGAATGTGAAAGGTACTATGCGTCAGTGAAAGACGTTCAGAGTACCTGTGCAATACTACTGAAGTCAAGAAATTGTTCTGGCAAGTACTTTTTTATTGTGTGAAGAGTACGATCATTAGTTCTGTGTCTGGGTGTAATTTATTTATAATATATATTATATTTGTGTGTTTAGAAATATGCCACAACGCCACACACACCACTACGTCAGCTTAGATTGGGACTAGATGGCGTTGTGGGAAAGTTATGAAATATTATTATTATTATTGTTTGCTATTACGGTGTATCATTGTAGAAGTTAGAAGTATAGCTACTTCTAGTGTAACTACTTCAATAACATGAAAGCATGAAAGCTATTTCATTCTAGATAGCCATGTTATTGAAGTAGTTACACCAACTGCTTAACCTGTTAATCACCTGGGCCACCAAGATACAGGCTACGCCACGTTTGGGGCCCACGGCCACTTCTTTTGTGTATTGTCTGTCTTATTCTATTGTTCATTTCTTTATTTTCTTACTGACTTGTGTGTGTGTCAATAAATTATTGTTATTAATATTCACTTTATTCATTTAACATTTAATAGTAATTAAATTTTTAAATATTTTTTTAACAAAATCATTAAAAATGCCGGTGTCGAGACAGGGTCCAAACTACCGGTGGTTAGAGCTCCAGAGACAGGAACCTCCTCACAATGCGAGCCGTATCAAGGAGTAAGGCCCTCTGTATCAGGTCCTTGATCCAACCGGGTAATGATAGCTTTGACAGATGGTCGTCGAAGCTTTTGACTGGAGGTCACGACAATCGGCACAATGACAGCCAAGTCTACATTCCACATGTCGGCAACCTCGAGTGCTAAATCGAGATATTATATATACATCTTAACTAATAAATATTATTATTAGTATTATTATATTTACCGAAGTGCTATTAACAGATGCACCAATGACTAGAGGGTAATGTATAATCTGAATGCTATTGTTATTATTCCGATTCGCCAGTTTTTGCTTCATTGCATGCACCAATGGCATTGCAATGTATCAATCTAAGCACTCTTCCCTATTCACCTTCAAGCCCTTGTGACAATAGCCCTATACACCTTCCTTCCTTAAAAGGGTCCTTTTCCACTCGCCTATCGTCAACATCGAGCATGGTTTATAAGCATCATCAGTTTTCATCTAACGCAAACCAACGCGATGCTTGACGAAAAAGCAACGCGAAAAAGAGATGTAACGCCTGAAAACTCTGTTAGCATTCGGTAATTCCGTGATTTACTCGAATATTTTACAAAACTTATTCCAGGAAAAAAGTGTTTTTTTAAAGATTTAAAAGTAACAAAAAATTGTCGTCATTTAGAATCTTGATTAAATTTGCAAGGCTTCTATTGTTATACTTTTTTGACTTTTTTAACTTTTGAGTAAATTATGACCATGATAGATTTTCAGAGATCTTTACTGGATTAATTTTACACAATTTTTATATTGATTTCAATAAAAGCCTAGATAATATCCACATGATACTGTGTTTCCAAAATATCTAATAAAAAAAGTGTAATAACGTCATAATCGCGTAAAAGCGGCTGTATGAAAAACAGTGAATATGTATGTCGAGTTGCATCCCCTTAATTGAGTATGTTAAGGCTTCAAGCACTTTTTCGAAATTATAGTTTAAATTGTTGTAGGGGCTTTTGGCCCTAAAAACAATTGTTGGCTGACAACAAAACTAACCAAACACTAGTTAATAATTGGCTTTATTTTATAGTCAGCGGAATCTATGCATTCATTTAATAAACTGCAGTCGTTTAACATTTCAGATATAGAAAGAAGGGTCTGCAAGAACATCCAACGTGTACAGAAGGCATCATTCAAGAGGATGAGTGTATGCGGCTTGTTCGTAGATGCCTCGCTACTTCTAAAGTTGTTGAACTTTATTACTTTTTACATTATTATCCTTTTACAATTTACGTTTCTGTAATATATAAAATCGCAGGTTTTGTGTTTTTTTTACTAGCCCTAATTCATCATCATCATTTCAGCCGAAAGATTTCCACTGCTGGACATAGGCCTCCCCCAAGTGACGCCACAATGAACGGTCCTGTGCGTCTCGCATCCATCGTACTCCCGCAACCGTTACCAGATCATCGGTCCACCTTGCAGGAGGCCTTTCAACGCTACGTCTTCCGGCCCTAGCCCTCATTATGGAATGCAATATTTCCTTTGACAATCGATTCCTTATTAATAGCTATTTCGGAACGTCTTGATCGGTTTACTTCTCGTAACTTCACTGTCGTATATCTGGTCATTCGTCCATTGAAGTGGTATTACAGACCAGGGTGTATATGAGCTGAATTCGTAATCATTTATTTGCTAATATGGGTAATTACATAAAGTTATTGAAAGTATAGCACAGTCCAAACTTATTACCCCTTGAGGCATGCAAATCACAATACAAATACATTTTGATACATTTTCTTGCAAAAAATATGTATAACTAGCTGTTACCCGCGACTTTGTCTGCGTCAAGTTAGTAAAAATGCATAAACGTAATTAATAATTCTGTGCATTAACAGTTTGCAGTTGCCAAAATGTATAAAGAACTACTATTGTATGTACGGAACTTGTTCTGAGGTTACCACAGTTGTTAGTGTCTGCACTTTTTACTTTTAGGAAGAAAATCATCAAATACCTTCCCCCGCTCTGGGTAAAGCGAGAGTTTATGTCAGATTTTTACAGACTGAAACATACCTGTGTTCCTTTAGTTGTCCTTAGCGTTCTTGGGCTACGGTAACTTGCATGTGGCAGCAAATCCCTTCTTTGCAGATAGGTTAGAAAGTTTTCCTTTATGTGTTGTTAAAAGGTCCTTTTCCTTTATGTGTTGTTAAAAGATAACTACGGTACAATATACTTTAGTATATCTAATGAACCAATAATTTTAAAATCATACAGCGTTGTTTTATCATAAAATAAACAACAACAAAAATATACATAAAACCTACTCCTGTTCCTTCTTTGCCATTGTCCCAGGGCCCCGGGAATCTCTTTCGCATCACTCATGGCCCTAGTAGGCTTCGACCCTACGCACAATGGTCCGATAAGTACGGAAACCAGACCACAAAGATAGATAAGGAAAGAAGATAAGGCTTGGACCCTGCTGGGCCCCTGCGGTTGCTGACGTCTCCTTGCGGCGCGCATGGAACACTACTTGCCGTCGATGACTTGGGTTCGGTCCGGACTGGTTCCGTCGACCGTTCAAATTTTGCATACATAATCCTTATAGGTCAGGGCAACTTATAGGCTTTAAATTATTACGCTATTTGCTATGGTGGTTGAGCAATATTCTAAAATATCGCTATTGAATAGCATTTGCCGCAAGTTCGAACACCAGCTTTAGTAATTCTATTTGTGAGTGTTATGTCGTCTATTTGGCATAAAGCATACGGAACTTCGATTATAATAATAAAACAATTTTCATCGTATACATTTTCGTTAGATTGGTCTTTTTTCTATTATAATGATTTTTATTATAGACGAGTTTTGCGTGTTTTACAAGTTTTTCTTCTAGATGACTTAGATGACGAAAAATAAATGGATCATATATTAACGATTCGATGCTTGTATTGGTATGGTTTTAATTTTTAGTTATTTGTTTTATGATTCGGTGTGAGAAAGAGTGTCAGACTCAACAGAGACTAAGAGAGAGAGAAGTAATCAATTATTATCAAACTAAAAAAAAAACCCGGGGTCAAAACTATTTTTACTAAATTTGTTTTAGTATATGCGAAACCCGAAACACGTTTTTACATAAAGAATCTATGTACAAAATTTCATATTTATATCATGAAAAATCACAAAGTTATAAGCTTGCTATGTTACCTGGTTGTCGGCGAAAATATATGATTACCGGGTCATCTGGGTGACTTAGGGGTCGTTTTGCTCCCGTAACCCGCTGTGCGCTGGCACCTAATGCCTGCTATGAACTACCGTGACCTGTGTTGTAGTCAGGTAGCGTAGGAAACACCGGCCTCATCTAGTTTAAAATGACGAAAAAAAATGACGTGTAAAAGTGTTTTTTTTTTAAACCTACTTACAAAATAAATACCATTTATCATTATAATTGGTGTCGTTGTTGTCCAACTTGTGACTTTTTTTTAAATATTTTTGGGAAAAAATATAAAATGGTGTAAAAATTATTGGATTCGATTCAGTTACTGATTCTGAACAAACTATATACAGGCTTCGCATAGATTAAAAATAATTTTGTATATACCTAACAGATTGGTCCCATTTTCGTCTAAATTCAGTTCTGACGGTAGGGTGCATAAGAAATTGAGTAATTTCTTCAAATATTATGAACAAATTAACTATAATATTATTGATTATTTTTGACTAATGTGGCAAAAAAATATTTCGAAGTAGGCCGGCTCCATCACCAGATCTGTTCAATGGTATCTTATAGGCACAAAGCTAGGATACATGAGTCATGTTCGTGAACGAACTGTCAGTTGGTACCAATAATTTCTAGTTGTTCCCCATAGTGATCGACGATTGGGAACATGCAATAAAAAAATGCTTGTAACTGGTTGAATTGACAAAAAAAAAAAAATGCTTTGACTTTCTGAAAAACGCTAAGACCGTACCAATTTATCATCAATTTTGTGAAAATATTCTCAGAAGATGTCGAATGTCGCTTTAAAATGTTATTTAACGTCCGTAAAATTAAATTTTATCGTTCAACGAGCTTCCGGAAAAATATGACACTGTAAAATGGCAGATAATGCTTCAATTTACATTCTTTTAAAAAGTGGTTAAAATTCTTGTAAGTGAATGTTAAAGTTAGGTCGAGGATTATTATTTATATTATTCATAACTTTTTTTGACTCAGCTCCGTAGAAATGAGCAGATATACAACCTTAGTTTTAGTATATGCGCAACCCGAAACTCGTGTCTAATATTTTTATAATCATAATCATAATCATAATCTTTATTCTGCAAACATGGGTATAGCTAGTACATAGGTGTTTTTTTTATATAACAGAGTCCTCCATATTTTACCATCACATTGGCATGCAAATTTTTACAATTCTTTTAATTCCGTTGCAATTTAAAAATAATATATTTTATGTTAAAAATGTCAGCTTAATAAAGGTCATAGTAATAAAAATTAAAATAATATTATATAATGTCAAATGGAAATAAAAAGTAAGTCAACCAGGATCAAAAGAACAATGTCAAACGGAAATAAAAAGTAAGTCCAACAGAATCAAATAATAATTTCAAACAGAGTATCAGTATGTCAATCAATTGGTTCACTAATTTGGTCATTAAGAAAATCGTCAATCGTGTAATAAGTTTTCATAATTAAAAATTCATTTAGCGCCTTTTTAAATTGTATTTTTGTCATATTTTTTAAAAAGTTAGGAACTTTATTATATATGCGTGGGGCAATACCAAAAAAACTTTTTTGCATTAGTGCAGTTTTACATTTAACTTGACATAATTGATTATTGTATTGACTCCGCATTGGATTTTTCTTGACCTCTGAAATTTTCTTAAACAGATGAAGGTTACATTTCACAAACAAAGCTGTTTACAATATATATAAACAAGGAAAAGTTAAAATTTTTAACGATTTAAAATAGGGAACACAGCTATCTGTTGTCTTAAGACCGCACATTGACCTGATGCATCGCCTTTGCATCCTAAATACCAGCTCCCTATCAGTAGACTGCCCCCAGAAAATAATTCCATAGCGCAAAACAGACGCAACTAGTCCATGGTACGCTGTTAAAAGAGCCTGACTGTTAACTTGTTTGGACAGTTGAAAAAGAGCATATGCGGATTTGCTAAGTTTCTTACATAGTTCTTCTACATGAGGCTTCCATGTAAGTTGGCTATCAATTATAATACCTAGGAACTTAGCCATAGTAGCTTGTTCAATATCACAGCCCTTGTAGGAAATGCAAACGTTCGGGTTTTCTCGTCGCTGATAAAAATGCATGACTTTTGTTTTGCTCAGGTTTATAACCAAGTTATTATTATTTAACCAATTTATAATGTCACTTAAGCAGGTATTAATGTCAATATTATAATTATTTGAATTAGTAGATTTTATTATAGCTGTACTATCATCTGCAAAAAGAACCATTTTGTTAGTTGTTGCTTTCGGGAGGTCATTTATGTATATTAAAAAAAATGGCGGACCCAATACACTACCTTGTGGGACGCCATATTTTAAATGTCTTGGTTTTGAAACATATATGGTTTCTAAGTTAGTTTTAGGACATATCCTAGAAATTTCCGTGTATTGAAGCCTATTGCTCAGATATGATTTTATTAGTTTTAGGACGTTCCCTCGTATACCATAGCAATTTAATTTATGCAACAATTAATTATGTAAAGTAAAGCAATTTAATTTATGTAAAGAATCTATGTACAAAATTTCATAACTGTATCATGAAAAATCAATAAGTTATAAGCATGTTATGCTACGTGGTTGTCCGCACTAATTCATGGTCGCCGAGCCATTCGAGTGACTGAGGGGTGGTTTTGCTTCCGCACCCAGCTGTGCGCTTTCACCTAATGCCCGCTATGACCTGCCTTGACTGGGAGAGACCGTGTTGTACTTAGTGATGCTGGTGTCTAACTTGTGACCCTTTTTAAATATTTTTGTGAAAAATATAACATGGCATAAAAATAAAAATATTGGAATCGATTCAGTAATTCAGTTTCTTATTCTGAACAAAGTGGGATCGCAGTCAAGCACTGGTTTATATCAATTAAAAAAAAAAAACAAACTGTATTCAGGTTTCGTATTATGCTAAAAATAATGTTGAATATTATAGACATATGTACTACATAAAGCATAATAAACGCATACCTTGAAAGTGGTTCGTTTAAAACCGACTGCTGAATTAATTTCATATATTTTAAACATAGGTAATTTTTTTTATCTCAAATAGAATTATTTTAGAATAATAAAATTAACCTTTTTTGACAAATATTCTATAAATTTTAATTATGCCCAAATTCTAAAAAAAAAACTTTAATCACAATATAATATAATTTTCTAACTGGTTTGTATAGGGGTATGCATTACTTCAGTTACATGTTGTATACATCTCTGCTAATAATATGATATATACTAATGTTTCAAATCGTAGATAATCTTTTCCTACAAGCAGGTCGGTCACTTCTTTTATTTTTTCTTTCTTACATAATATCTTTAAGATTCCTCTACTATTGTATTCACAGGATTAGAACAAATCGATACATTTGCGCCAACCACAATAGAATCCGCGCTCATCTCATAACCGCCTACTTCAATGTCCCACTCATCGTACTGATTTACTTCACTGTTCTTTCTTTGTTCAAGCTATTTCTTTGTAGAATGCGCTCCCCTGCTCCGAGATTAGGATAGCAACAAATCGTTCAAAACCAAAGTTCGCGAGCTAATTCGTAAGAAGTTGGCAGTAGTGTCATCACAGCGTTAATGTTTTCAAATTTTCGATTTGAACCAATTGTTTGACTTTATTGGGGTAGATATATATGTAGATAGTTTATTAATTTGTGTATGTATTGTATAATAATATAATATTTATGGTTTATTAGTATATCTATGGGTACAAGAATAATTCTTGTACCTATTTGCCTTTTCTCTCTCTTTTATTGCACTTACCAAAATTTATCTCTGCATCACCCTAAAATTGACTGGTAGAAAATGCCTAAGGCATTAAATCGATTAAAGCAAGAGTCATCCAAATCAGTCCACGAGTTTGGTCTCTAGAATACTACAAAGGAACGAACATACTCATACAAATATAGGATGATAAACACAACCATCACACAGACGGGTAACAGGAAAAGAATATGCCGACAAAGAAAAAATCAGGAAGAGTATAAAGAAACGGTGCTGAATAACATGAACGGAGTTTTGATTGCGTTTATACGAATTCAGATTCTATAACGATTTGTTTTAGTCAGCGGGATTTTGATAGAAAATTTCAGAGGTTTCTAGTTGCTAGCATGGACTACTTAAACATCCCAAGACTGTTTTGTTTTGCTGACCCAAAGGTTAAGGCGTAGGTAAGTCCCATTGTAAAGGGATGACACTTCTTCTCACCCTAATCAGAGTAAGAGGGCACCAATCAGAGTGGGAGTAAGAGGGCTTTAAGTAACAGTTTCGAATTTTAAACTTTTAGAAAAATTTACACTCAGATTAATTGATCTTTTATATAATTAAATTCAAGAATTATATTGTAGAGACGAAAAAGAAGAATATTTTTTTTTTGCACAGAGGTTGGAGACTACAAGAACTGGACAATAATTTTAAAACAATATTTTCAATGAACAGGAGCTCAATCGTTGATTACAATGAAGGGCGAGTAGAGGTGTCTAAGGGGTACACTCTCTTTTTACATGTTAATTTATTTATTTATTAAAACTTTATGCACTAGTAAGAAACACTGTACAAAGGCGGACTTAATGCCTTAGGCATTTTCTACAAGTCGACCTTAGGGTGGTGCAGAAATATAACATGGTAGGTGCAACATAATGGTAAACTAGATTAAGACAAACAATATCATTAATCTTACTTTGACATTTAATTACAATTGTATCGTGACATTATTATTTAACAAATAACATTTTAAACATCAATTCTTCAAGTGACATTATCAACTTCATTTAGTTTTTTTTTCTTTGTTATTTGATACGGTGAAATTAATAAAACTTAATTGTACTATTATCTAATTATAAATAATCATTGCAAGAAAATTTATAAAATTGTATTATGTATTGTGATTTGCATGCCTCAAGGTGTAATATGGTTGGACTGTGCTATGCTTTCAATAACTTTATGTAATTACCCATATTAGCAAATAAATGATTATGAATTATGAATTCAGCTCATACACACCCTAGTCTGTAATACCACTTCAATGTACAAATTACCAGATATATGAAAAGTTACGAGAAATACACTGATCAAGACGTTCAGAAAAAGCTGTTGATAAGGTATCGGATCGTCAAAGGAAATATTGCATTCCATAATGAGGGCTAGTAAAAAAAATACAATTCCTGCGATTTTATATATTACAGAAACGTAAACTGTAAAAGGATAATAATATAAAAAGTAATAAAGTTCAAAAACTTTAGAAGTAGCGAGGCATCTACGAACAAGCCGCATACGCTAATCCTCTTGAATGATGCCTTCTGTACACGTTGGATGTTCTTGCAGACCCTTCTTTCTATATCTGAAATGTTAAACGACTGCAGTTTATTAAATGCATGCGTAGATTCCGCTGACTATAAAATAAAGTGTGTGTGTTTGGTTAGTTTTGTGGTCAGCCAACAATTGTTTTTAGGAGCAAAAGCCCCTACAATAATTCAAAGTAGAATTTTGGACATAAAAGGTTAGTTCAGCTTGGTTAGACGTTCGAAAAAGTGCTTGAAGCCTTAATTTATATTCAATTGAAGGGATGCAACTCGACATACATTTTCACTGTTTTTTATGCAGCCGTTGTTACGCAATTATAACGTTATTACACTTTTTATTAGTTATTTTGGAAACACAGTATCTTGTGGATATTAACTAGCCTTCTATTAAAATCAATTTAAAAAAAATTGGGTAAAACTAATCCAGTAAAGATCTCTGAAAATCTATCATGGTCATAATTTACTCAACATTTTAAATACTCAACTTAAATACACCTAAATATACAATTAAATTTAAATTGAAATACACTAAATACACTTAAATACACCCAGTTTTTTACAACGGGAATAACCCACCTGCTCCATAAATCAGATAGTACTACGGAACCTAAAAATTATAGACCGATTACATGTTTACCAACGGCCTATAAAGTTCTTACAACCATACTGAGAGCTAAAATTAATACTCACATTGAGACAAATTCTATCATGTCTGCCTCTCAGAATGGATGTAGGAACGGGACCCGCGGTACTAAGGAGCTGCTCCTCATTGATGTTGCCATTAGCCAACAGGTTCGTCGTTCTCGAAGAGATCTGTCGACATGTTGGATAGATTATAAGAAGGCCTATGATTCAGTGCCGCATACATGGCTCATGAGGGTGCTGGAGCTGTATAAAATTAACGCAGCTCTGCGCACATTCCTGATGTCGTGTATGGGGTAGTGGAGGACAGTCCTTCATTATCCAGGATGTCGATAAATTTTGGAGAACAGCGAACCGATAAGGATCGAGCGTGGCATATTCCAAGGCGACAGTCTGAGTCCACTGTGGTTTTGCCTAGCCTTGAACCCTCTCAGCACACTGCTGGAGGGTTCGGGCTTAGGCTACCGGTTGAGAAGAGGTGGTCAGGTCATATCTCACCTATTTACATGGACGATCTGAAACTCTTTGCCCCCAACTTGCAACTGATAGAGCCACTGAAGGTAACTAAAACCTTCAGTAGTGCCATCAGGATGGAATTTGGTGTGGACAAATGTGCAGTCATGCATGTAAAGAGAGGGGAGATTATGGAATCCGTGGGAACCCAACTCTCGGATTCCATATACCTTAGATCCCTCTGCTCAACTGAAACTTACAAGTATTTGGGTATGTCGGAAGCATTAGGCATCAATACTGCTGACGTGAAACAATCGTTGAAGGAGCGCTTCTTTTGCCGCCTAAATAAGGTACTAAATAGTCTTTTATCAGGCGGGAACAAGGTGCGCGCTTTCAACGGTTTGGTCATGCCGGTGCTGATGTACTCTTTCGGCATACTCAAATGGACTCATACAGAACTAGACGCCCTGGATAGAAGGGTCCGGACACTGCTTACCGCAAATCGGATACATCACCCACGGTCATCGGTGATGAGGCTGTATATCCCGCGGAAGTGCGAAGGTCGTGGTTTCTTAAATGCTAAGACCCTGCACAACCGTGAGGTATGCAGTCTCAGGGAATACTTCCTTAAAACTGACGTGGGGATGCACCGAGATGTGGTAGTGGTGGACAAGGGCCTCACCCCGCTCTCCTTGGCTAACGAGAACTGGAGCAAGCCTTTAGTACTGGACACTAATGAACGCAAGGAAGTATGGCAGAACAAGGAGCTCCACGGGCGTTTTTACCGAGCCTTACATGGACCCGATGTAGATCTTTTAGCGTCCGTATCTTAGCTGCGTTTTGGTGATCTCTTCGGGGAAATCGAAGGTTTTGTCAGTGCGATAATGGACGAAGTTATGATGACGAATAACTACCGGAAATATATTATGAAGGACGGTACGGTTGACATCTGTCGGCTATGCCACCGGCCCGGGGAATCAATCCGACACATTATTTCTGGGTGTTCTCGTCTGGCTAACGGAGAATATTTGCATAGACACAACCTCGTAGCCAGGATTATCCACCAGCAACTTGCTCTTAAATATAATCTTGTTGAATCAAAAGTACCGTACTATAGGTATGTGCCCGACCCAGTTCTCGAGAATGGCATCATTACGTTGTATTGGGATCGATCTATCATCACTGACAGGACTATTGTTGCCAATAAGCCTGACATAGTGGTGATAGATCGACTGGAGCGTCGCACAATGATAGTTGATATAGCGGTCCCTCATGACGAGAACCTTGTGAAAGCTGAGAAGGATAAACAAACTAAATATCTTGACTTGGCTCGCGAGGTTGTTGACATGTGGGAAGTGGACACAGCAGTCATTGTGCCGATAGTCGTGACGGCCAATGGCTTAATTGCCAAGAGCCTCGACCAATATCTGAGGAGGCTCTCGTTAGGCAGTTGGATCAAGGGCTTGATTCAGAAGGCAGTACTTCTGGACACGGCGCGTATTGTTCGGAAATTTCTCTCTCAGGAGCTCTGACCACCGGTAGCTTGGACCCTGTTTCCGATGCCGATGGGCTACTATTTTTTATATTTTTAAATGTTTTTTTTTTATAAGTTTTGTTTTCAAAAAATATTTAAAAATGTAACTTATATGCATATTGAAAAAATAAAGGAAATAATAATAACGAGCGCATGTGCGAAGCTATACCAGAAATGGAAAAGTAATCATTAGCCCAATAGATGTAGCCAGAGCAGTCCATCCGTTACTGGATTGGAAGTCTCCAGGACAGAACGGACTGCAAAACTTCTGGCTAAAATGATATAGCAGCTCACACGCGCTCCTGACATCTCAATTCCAGTCATACTTAGAGTCTGGATCGCTACCTCAGTTTCTAACAACTGGCCAATTAGCAGATGGGTACCTATCTGCTCGGTAAGACAGGTAGTACTGCGGAAACCAAGAATTATAGACCGATAACATGCTTGTCGACGGTATAAACTGTGGAGATTATGGAATCTGAGGAGATTCAACTCTTAGATTCCATATGCCGTTGTGTAAGGTTAGGGATCTGGAAGATGAATTAGTTCATGCTAATAGTCATATTTTCAAATAGCAGAAGGATAGGAAATGTATTCAGACTGAGAAAACTAACCGTTCATATGATGAATTACTAAATTTAAATTTCCCTCACTCCTTAGTAATAATAGGTCTTACTAAAGATTCTTTAATAAAACACAATAGTAATAATTATAAACTCAATCAAAATAAAATTAAAAAAATATGCAAAATTGAACCAAATCATAAAAAAAATATAAAAACCACAAGAAGCAACAAAAACACTTTTCTATATCAATTACGGCAAGAACGATTTAATCATCAATTAAATAACCATCAGATATGGTTAGAAGACAGTATAAATATTTATGAAATTGACACTCAGCGCTTACAGTTTGAAATACAGACTTTTGATGACTTACTAAATTCAATTTATAACAAATATGTATGTTCAAAGAACTAAATAAAGGAACATATTCTTGCTACAAATGAGTTAGTAGATAAAGTAGACTCAATTACTCTTAGTAACAACAAATGTACTTGTCAGAGAGAATCTAAGTCTAACCTGGCTGGCCTTCAACTTGTGGTAACAGAGGACATATCCCAGGCCATCAGTGCTCATGACTGTATTCCCAGCCAGGTACCCCACATTCAGCAAGAATTAACTCAAGGGGCAGATTTAGTCAATTGTAGTTTATCCTCTCATAACTGCGAGGATTATCAATCAGTTATGTTTTCAGACAGTATAGGAAGAGGTTTAGGACAATTAGTTAGTAACAACCTCCCTTATTCGTCTCCAAACCATTGTAGACCTCAAGCTTTCTACCATCACCCTATATCATTAGTTAATGAACAAATATATGGTCCCAATGCTATTATAACTGTATTTATGGGTAATAGCTTAAATGTGAATAAAGATGATATCACTAATGGTGTAACAGAACTACTGAAGATAAATTGTAAGAAGATTATTTTGTGAGCTTTTCCATACTTTGAGCACTTGTCACATAGGTAAAACAAGTACATACACATGTTAAATATTTATATGCTTTTTTAGTTAGTCACCATAGTGATAGATTTTTATTTTTTGACATCAACAATTTTGTTGATAAACTTTTGTCGACTGTGTACCTACCAATTATTTTTAGACGTCAAATAGTGGAGCTATTAGCATTTAATATTGATTCCCAATCATTAGTTTAACCATTAGTAATAGTACTAATGTTATGGTTGTCCGACTCTTTAAAATAGATATTAAGACAATATTTGGTACTGTTTGTAATTTTTGTCAACTTAAAAATAAAGTATCTTCTAGCATTCAAGCTAAAGGGGCTAAGCAAAAATAATTTAATTTGTTTCTTCAAATCATTCAGAGTATTCCAAACAATTGGAAACTGAATTATTTTAAGTAAAAACAATGTTTGACATCATTTGTTTTACTGAGCATTGGTTAAAGGATTTTGAAATGAACTCGTAAATATATAATAGCACTGTCCGTTGAACATAACATTGAACTGTCTTGTGTTGAGCTACATAGGCATGTCATAGTGTGCTTTTACAGGCCCCTTAATTATCAAAAATACTTTATTTTTGAGTCTGTCATGGAGGATGTTATGGCAAAACTTGCGACTGGTAACGAACTAGTCATTATCTGTCGAGACTTTAATAATAATATTTTATAAAATAATTCAGATAGCAGTAGATAAGATATATGATAGAAAAAAAAAGGAATAACAAAGATTACACATTGGAGACACATCATGATTTTATTAGCGATAATAAACTAGTTGCAGAAGAATTTGTAAATTTCTTTACTAGTATACCAATTAAAACTACTGAAGCCCTAAATTCGTCGCCATCGCATGCTTTTGGTTTATTACAGGCGAACATTGCAGCCTGCTTGACTGAATTTAACTTTAAGCATATGAACCCCTTAACAGTAATAAAAGCTTTTAAACAAATCAAGGTTAATAAGGAATATTGACAGATCTGTGAGATAGCTCACAGACATAGGTCTATCAAAGTTTTTACCTCAATTATTGAGACTATAATAATCGAGGCTTTTTATGGACAGTTGTGCACGTCAATCACAAAACCCACTGCGAATCTAGCAAACGACCCAAGAGCTAGATTGACCCGACACTATACCGAAGATATCCCGGACGTCAGCCTGTACGAGATTAGGATGGCTCTGAAGCAGCTTAATAACAACAAGGCACCAGGTGATGAGGGAATTACGGCCGAACTCTTGAAGGTGGGTGGGAAACCGATCCTTAAGGCCCTTCAGAAGCGGTTTGATTCCGTCACATTCGAGGGAAAAACGCCACAGGCGTGGAGCAGAGGTGTGGTTGTACTCTTCTTTAAGAAGGGCGACAAGGCCCTGCTCAAGAATTATAGGCCCATCTCACTTCTGAGCCACGTCTACAAGCTGTTTTCCAGAGTCATCACGAACCGTCTCGCACGCAGGTTCGACGACTTCCAGCCTCCCGAACAAGCCGGATTCCGAAAAGGCTTCAGCACCATAGACCACATACATACGCTACGGCAGGTTATACAGAAGACCGAGGAGTATAATCTGCCTCTGTGCCTAGCGTTTGTGGACTATGAGAAAGCCTTTGATTCGATCGAGACTTGGGCTGTGCTGCAGTCTCTCCAGCGGTGCCAGATTGACTATCGGTACATCGAGGTGCTGAAGTGTTTGTACAAAAACGCCACTATGTCAGTCAGACTACAGGACCAGACCTCGAAACCTGTCCTCCTGCAGCGGGGTGTGAGGCAGGGAGACGTCATTTCTCCGAAACTGTTCACGGCCGCAATGGAGGATGTCTTCAAGGTTCTGGACTGGAGTGGATTAGGCATTAATGTCAATGGCTGAGACTGCGGAAGAGCTCAGCACAATGCTAAATGACCTCAGTAGAGCTTCCGAAAGAGTGGGTCTCAAAATGAACATGGACAAAACTAAAGTCATGATAAACATCCATGTAGCACCCACTCCGATCAAGATCGGAGACTCTGCACTCGAAGTTGTAGACGATTACGTTTACCTGGGACAGACAATCCAGTTGGGTAGATCTAATTTTGAGAAAGAGGTCAACCGTCGAATCCAACTCGGCTGGGCAGCGTTCGGGAAGCTGCGCGGTATCTTCTCATCCAATATACCACAGTGTCTCAAGACGAAAGTCTATGACCAGTGCGTGTTGCCAGTGATGACATATGGTTCCGAAACGTGGTCGCTCACAGTGGGCCTCATCAGAAGGCTCAAAGTCACCCAAAGGGCAATGGAAAGGGCTATGCTCGGAGTTTCCTTGCGTGATCGAATCAGAAATGAAGATATCCGCAGGAGAACCAAGGTTGCCGACATAGCACGAAGAATCGCCAAACTTAAGTGGCAATGGGCAGGGCACATTGCTCGCAGAACGGATGGCCGTTGGGGCCAAAAGGTTCTGGAGTGGCGACCGCGTACCGGAAGACGCAGTGTTGGAAGGCCCCCTACAAGGTGGACCGATGACCTGGTGAAGGTTGCGGGAATCCGATGGATGCGAGACGCGCAGGACCGTTCTTTGTGGCGACATTTGGGGGAGGCCTATGTCCAGCAGTGGACGTCTATCGGCTGAAATGATGATGATGATGATGATGATTGAGACTATAGCGTCGTTCTTAGCTTTAATATTTAATTTGTGTATAGATCAAAGAATCTTTCCGGAATTAATGAAATATAGTAAAGAGATACCACTTTTTAAATCCGGAAACAGTAATGACATAAATAATTATAGGCCGGTATCCATGTTGCCGGGTTTTAGCAAGATATTTGAAAAGGTAATGGTAAATCAAATGCTTAATCATTTTAACACAAATAACATCTTACACGATAAACAGTATGGTTTCACCAAAGGACGTTGTACAACTTACACTGGTGTCTCCTTAATAAAATACATTTTAATGCGTGGGAAGAGGCACAAGATGCTATAGGCATCTTCTGCGACCTGTCTAAGGCGTTTGATTGTGTGGTTCATGAAACATTACTTCTGAAACTTGAGCATTACGGACAAGGCAAAACAGAGTTGAGCTTATTAAAATCTTATTTGATTGACAGACAGCAACTAATTCAAATAAACGGTGTCACTTCGTCGGAAAAATGGGTCTACCCCAAGGTTCAATTTTAGGTCCTTTTTTATTTTTAATTTATATTAATGATTTACTCTATTTGTTGGAAAATAAACTTAATATGGTGTTGTTTGCCGATGACACTTCTTTGATTTTTTAGATAAATAGAAGGAATAATAATCTCGACGACGAAAATAACGCCCTACTGCACGTCCAAAACAACCAGTTTTGGACCTGCAGTAGGGCACTGCTAATAGTCTAGTTTTAAATGGGAAAAAAAAATAAATGCATAAGATTTTCCTTACCGAATGTCAAAAGTAGTCATTGTAACATAGTATTGAACGATGAAAAACTAGAATTTGTCAATAAAATAGTTTTCCTGGATATTACGATTAAATCAAGGCTACAATGGGGTCCTCATTTAACATCTCTTGCAGGACTGCTTAGCTCAGCTGCATATGCTGTTAGAAAAATCCGCCAATTTACGTATGTTGATACCGCTAGACTAGTCTATTTTAGTTATTTTCATAGTATCCGGTATCTTAATATGGGGATGGGCTGCAGATATCGACTCAATCTTTATACTACGGAGAAGAGCCATCAAAGTTATTTACAATCTTTGCTGCTGCGATTCTCTAAGGGAACTGTTTAAGGATATTAATATCGTGACGGTGCCTTTTCATACACATAACATATTACATACATATAACATATTATATATTACACTCAGGCCCAGAACTAATGATATAGACACAATAAAAAAGTACTTGCCAGAACAATTTCTTGACTTCAGTAGTATTACACAGGTACTCTGAACGTCTTTCACTGACGCGTAGTACCTTTCACATTCTATGCATAACAATGTAAATAATATTATGTTCTTTGTGTTCCAGGCTTGAGACATTATTAAAAAAATGAGAGGCTGAAAAATACATAGAATAGATATTTATTACAAGTATGAGTTATAATAATTTTTCTTCATTCACAGAAATCTTTGAAAGTAATCCGCAAATTCATGCATATCTCCATACATTAGAAATGGGAGGAAAATCTGAGTACGAATAACCTTTAGACACTTGACTACTTACCCCAGATTCATTTAGATGTAAAGAATTTCGTCCAATTAATACCAAAATTAAGTTTCGCAACCACTCGTAAGCTAAGTATATTAAATAAAATAAAATCTGTAAGAAAACAAATGTATTATTAGCTTTTTTATTGTTTGAAAATACAAGTATTATTAATATTTGCAGAAGTGAAACAATCTTGCCGAATTCTTATCGATTAGCAATAAAATACTGATTAAAAAAATTAGTTTACTGATAAAAAACATACAGTTCAGTTTACTATTAAGTAACTTTAAAACTTAACTTTTGATGAAACGTTGCGCCTATACTCATGTATATCTCTTGTATACGAATGTATGCATTAAATTTTAAATCCCAGTTATCGTTTCTTTCAAAATTTGTAATATATCCGCAGATCTGAATTTGTTCAATCCACACGCGAAGAATTTTCGTGACTACTTTTAATAGAAACACAACATAAATGACGTTACAATCGAAAGCGAATCCATAGATAACCTTTATATAAGTAATAGTAATACTTAAAGATGCGGATATAAAAAAGGCAAAACTGAAAAAGATACTAAACAAAACATTGAAGATGATGAAATAAGTCCAGTTGTAGACGGCAAAAAATCTAAGACTGTGTTTCTTCACATAAAGCATTTTGAGCACGTTTTGGATTCTTAAAATTAAAAGAATATTGTCGTAGATCTTTGAGAAGCAGTTTAGTATACTTCCAAATAAAAAGAGGAAGAAATCGAAAACATTGCTCAAACAATAGAATAAATCAATAGCTTCCCATGTATTACCAAACGCGATTGTAAGTGAGATTAAACTATGTAGGCCAACACATAAATACGCAAGGAAGAATGATATTGTTATGAAATTGTAATAATAACTATTACAAGTTATGATGTTGTCACGAATAGAATACTTTGCAGTAAAGAAAATGTTTTGTAACAGATTCAATGGCCTCAATACTGATTTTAAATCATTATCAATCACATTATTAGTTAGAATTTTAGTAGGTGATATTGTTGGAACATTATCGATTAAACCTGTAACAAGGTTTCTGTTTAATTTAAAATAGCTTTTAAAATACGAAAACATGTCTAGGATGCTCGACTGCTCTTTATGAATGATTTGACTAACGATGCTGAGGTCATTTAGCTAATAACAGTAACTACAAATAATTTTCATGAATATACTTTTTAATATTTTAAATATATATGGGTGAGTCATAAACCTATTGGTTATGAATCAAATAACTGAAATAGTTAGTAATGGATCGTTTTTTTTATGCTTGATAGGTTCGCGCTTGACCACCATCTCACCTGATGGAAAGCGTGACTAAGGGTTGACATCTCAACCCTCACCACGACGTCATCACGTCAGAACAAAGGAATCGGAGGCGTGGCCTATTCTAGGCGTTCGGCGCGAACGATTCGATCGTTTCTCGGCTAGGAGGCCTGTGCTGCTATCTACCCCGGTTACCAGGAAGAGAAAACAGGAAGAAATGTCGTGTGGTGTCCCACTGGGATCGATTACAACTGGGTGCTGCGCACCGGCCTCTCTAGCGATATCGGCATAGTTTACTACACAGACGACATCATATACCTAGGGCAAGATGGTCTTGCACAAATCCGGGGTCATGTGCTTTCATGGCCTTTAGAGCTCGCTTTCATCGGAATCACAAATAACGGTAGGAGGGGTGCACTTCGGCGACGAGTAAACGTTGAAGTATCCTGGACTAGACTTCGACAACCGATTTTGACATCTGGCTTCTCCTGCCCAATATAGGAGGCTCAGATGCCTCAAGCTGGAGGCCCTTCACGGGAATCGTTTTGTTCATGAGCCATTACGGAGCTCCAGTGTGGGCGCGGTCGCTGCGGAAGCCATCAGCTCGCCGTACTTTTGAAAATATGGGTCATTTGCTGATTAAAAATCTGTACTTTCATTATTTTTAAACGTTTGAACCGCCCGGAGGACACGGTGGAGCATACGGTAGAGGTGTGCCCCGCTTGGGCAGAGCACCGCCATATCCTCGTGGGGCGATTGTCGGCAACGATGTCTCGCGCCGGGCTTTGGTACAGACCATGGTCCAGAGCGAGGAAAAGTGACAGGCGTTCGCTTCCTTCTGCGAAGCAGTAATGCTAGCAAAGGAGGCGGCCGCACGCGCGAGAGTACGCCTATGACGCCCCAGCCGTCGGGAGCCCGATCACAATTTCCAGCCACCATAGGCGCGTTCTTGCGGACAGCGAACAATGGGTGACCGGACCGAGCCCAAGTCATCGACGGCGCGTAGTGTTCAACGTTCGCCTCAAGGAAATGTCACCAAAACCGTAGGGGCCCAGCAGGGTCGAAGCCTACTGGGGCCATGGGTTCGTTTCTGAAAGGAAAACCCGGGGCCCTGGAATGCAAGGCAACTAAGGAACATAGGAGTGGGTTCTAGTCAGTAAAAGTCTGACACGCCCTCGCGCACCGCCCAAGGGCGTGAGATGTCATTGGATGATTTCCCACCTAAAAAAAAAAGATCTATGGCGCCACATACGGACAAAACTACGATATCCTGCATCGTGCAATTTAAGTTCTCTGCACGATTTGATCATATACGACAGGCCGAAATTATCTGTAGGGCAGTTGCCCACACCAAACATAACACCCGTCTGGTCGGAGGATCCTCCCTTTTCAACGGAGGTATATGGGTCTTCACATTCTGTTCTGCATACCTCCAAAAAATCAAATTTGGCAGCAACATAGTCCGTCTTTTTTGTAAAAAGTTTTTTATTTCACACTTTCCATTGTATCACCGAACTGGTCTGATGTGATGATGAAGCTGGAAAGTAGGCACCGGATCTCCGTACTTAATCAATGTATCCTAACCGTGTTTGGGCTTATTAGAATTGTCACGAGATGCACTTTGGCTTTATGGTACCATCGAACTAATCTGATGACGGAGCTGGAAGGTGGAAGGTAGGTACGGGGACTTGATAGTAAAATAATGCATTAGCAAACAATGTGTACTATGTTTGTGGTAATTGAAATTTTCAAGAAATGTAAATCGTTGATCGTTGTTGTTGTTGTCGTGTGTGGAGTACTGCAGTCACATATGGGCTGGTGCTGCAAAATGCCATCTAGCAGCTTTGGACTCAGTGGAAAGGCGTGCGAAGAGGCTAATTGGGGATCCAGATTTGGTTAAGTCCAATCTACAAAGCCTCGAGCACAGGCGCAGAGTAGCCAGCCTATCGGTATTTTACAGGTTACATTTTGGAGAGTGTGCGCGGGAACTGCATGACTTGATTCCGCCATCTCCTTTCTACCATCGGACAAGCCGCCGAACGGCGAGTATCCACCCTTACGTTGTTGAAACTTCAACGGTCCGGACTAAGCGTTTCGCTTCGTCGTTTATACCGCGTACATCGAAGGACCGGAACAATCTGCCTGCTGCGGTCTTTCCGTCCAACTATAATATAGGTGTCTTCAAGGCTAGAGTGAATAGGCTCTTAATAAACTAGTGCGCCTGACCATCAATGATTGCATCTCCGCTTATCATCAGGTGGGATCGCAGTCAAGCACTGGTTTATATCAATTAAAAAAAAATAAAAAAAATAAAATAAAAACTAAGTACATCACAACTAAAAAGTGTAAAATAATTTCGGAATTCGGTGTTTCTGGTTTTATTTGTTTGTTATTTAACACCGACTTCCAAAATTAAAGTTATTTTGAACATTTTAGTTGTTTTTTTTATAGTCAATTCGGTTGCACATTCTTCTCCATAGAGATCTACGTTTTGGAATGTGCAATTAGCATCATTTTTTCTGACTGACTGACTTCTTGACATTTCTAAAGTGCCTGTAAATGGTTTATTTGAAATAAAACGCTTTGTCTTTTGTTTTTTTTTTTGTAAAAAATTTTTTTTCATTAACTTTTTTTCTATTCGCCATCGAAATAAAATATTCAAACAACAAATTTTAAGAAATCATACAGCTGTGTAAGAGGTTGGGAGGATTTTGAAGTTAAAATGCTCTCAACCTCTTACCCTCAAGTTTTTGCTATGAAAGTGAACTACTTTTCTTTAACAGTTCAAGATTTTAATTACTATATTATAAAGCCTCCTTTACCAGTACCTCTTTAGAGGAGTAAAAACCTCAAAAGGAAATAGAAGAAATAAAGTCTAATTCTAGTATTTATGACAGAATATTACCAGAAGAAATTAAGAAGGCAGTGAGGTCTTTAGACACGCGTAATTTTATATAATTATCACTAGCTGCCATCAGCGGCTTCGTTTGCGTTTTAGCAGAAAAATATCCAAAGGCTTTTTTTTATTGGGTGGGAAAATTATCTTATGACAAATCCCGCTCTTGGGCGGAGCGGGAGGTAGTATCAGACTTTTACTGACTAAAAACCCACTCCTGTTTATTCTTTGCCTTCGTCTCAGGACCTCGGGTGTCGCTTTCACACTACCCGTGGCCACAGTAGGCTTCGACCCTGCTGGGCCTCTACGATGTACGCGCCGTCGACGACTTGGGCTCGGTTTAGACGGTTACCGGACGGTCGAACGGCGAACCAACCATTGCTCGCCGTCTGCAAGTCCGCCCCTACGGTGGCCGGGAATCGGGATCGGAATCCCGGTGGCGGTCAGGGCGTAAGTTGCCTCATGCGATCGGTCACCTCCTTTGCTAGCATTACTGCTTCGCAGAAGAAGGCGAACGCCTGCCGCTCCTCCTTGCTCCGGTACCATGGCCTGAACCAAGGCCCGGCGCGAAAAATCGCCGCCGCCGATTGCCCCCACGAGAACACGGCGTTGCTCTGCCCAAGCAGCCCTGCTGCAGCACACGGTGGAGGTGTGCCCACACCTCCACCGTGTGCTCCACCGTGTCCTCCGGGCGGAGCGGGCATTGTGATATTGATGTGAGGATGAAGTTCTGTTGGCAATTTATGGTCTTCTTCACCACTTTTACTTCATCAAATGTTACTTTTCGACTGTAGAAGCTAGAGTTCTCGGTGAAAATACCAAAATCACTATATTGTTGCCTATAATATTCGAGGAGTGCTCTCGATTCCTCATGAATCCCATTATCAGAACTGGATTTTGAAAAAAAAAAATGAGCCAAATCATGAAGTACAGCCTCTAAAGGGAAAAAAATTGGCAAATCTATACATATAATAAAACAGTAAAATTCTTTTGCAATGGTATTAATTGGCGCAAAAACTACTGAACCGATCCTGTTCAAATTTTGCATACACAATCCTTATAGGTCAGGGCAACTGATAGGCTATAAACTATCACGCTATTTGCTATGGGGGGTGAGCAATAATCCAAAATGTAGGTATTGAACGACATTTGCCGCGAGTTCAATTCCCAGCTACAGTTAAAAATTTTGTCATTATTTTGTCTTATTTTTTTTGTATTAAAATTACTTTTACCATATTTTCAAAATAAAATTGACATTTCTATTCGATATCTTCTAAATATTTTGTACAAACTAATCAAAACACATAATAAAATCAAAGCGACGAATAAAATCACGTACTATAATGTTACATTATTCCATTTAGCTGCAAATTTAACTTCTAAAACTAAAATCATCACGCTATCATCGTTAAGGAGCCAACCAGTCAATTATGACGTTTATATAAGAACGTCTATTTTATAGATTATTCATCGAAGACCGCAGCGCAGTGGTTTCGTATCTAGACTTTCATGTAATGTGAAGGTGGTTCAAATCCCATACGGCACTTTTAGGAGAAATTTTTGTTCTATTTTGTCATCGTGAATAAGATTTTTTTATATATTTTTGCATGCTTACAATTTTTTTTATAAATCTACGTATATAATATATCTGTAGAAATTTTTAGTGAAGTGCGTATTATTAATTTTAGAAATCGATGTAGATAACTTTTATACATTTAAATTGTGTGGAACTTGATAATTATCTTACTTAGGCTTTGTTTCATCGCAATGAAACAAAGCATATGAAAGACAAACGGTATGAAATCAAAGTTTTCGAGAAGTAAAATATGACACCACACGCAACTCGCAACGCCATCTAAAGACTCAAAGTAGAAATAATGATGACAATGACGGTTGAATTTCATATTAAATTTGATAGATGGCATTGCGTATTTTACGTAATTTTCTGAATGGCAGAAGAATGGCCATCGCCCACGTTTACAGTTATGGTTAAACTGGTGTTAGACGGAGGCATTTTTAACAATCCTACTGCTTATTTTTATTATATTTTTCCCATTATAGTAACAAGCTAATTGACCGTGATTATTCAAGGGATACCAACCAAAGACGATAAAAGCAAATACCTATATGTATTTAATTATTCACTTTAAAAGAACACGGCCACATTTTCGGAAGGGGTTACATGGTACCTTGCGTTGGATGGTCCCCAGGTAGACCGATGACCTGGTGAGGGTCGCGGGAATCCGATGGATGAGAGACTCACAGGACCGGTCATTACAACGGCACTTGGGGAGATCTATGTACAACAGTGGACGTCTTTCGGCTGAAATGACACCGCCGATGATGGCACCTTTTTTTTCTTTTTTTAAGGGTGGAAATCATTCAATGACTTCTCCCGCTCTGATTGGAGTGGGAGGACGTGTCAATCTTTTACTGACTAAAACTACACCTGTGTCTATCACTACGCGCTGTTGAGGATTGGGCTCGATCCTGTCAACTACAGGACGGCTAGCTACCCATTGCTCGACGTGATTGGTAGTCGGGGTCGGAATCTTAGCCCGGCGTGAGGCCGTTCGTTCCCTAACGCGTGCGGCCTCCGCCTTCGCTAGCATTACGGCTTTGCAAAAAGAGGCGACCGCCTGCCACTACTCCTCGCTCTGGATCAGAGCCCGGCGCGAGAGGTCACTAACGCCGATTGCCTCGAGGACACGGCGGTGCTCCGCCCTTGCAGGGCACATCTCCACTGTGTCCTCCGGCATGATGGCACCTTGCAGATTAATAATAGTTTGTTTTATTATTTGCAGTCACTGCTTCATATAAAACGGGATCGAATGTGTTTTTCTGATCACAGTTCGACAACGTATGATGTATCTCAGATTCCTTACAGCCTTACGTCGATATCTGGACGTTACCTCTTTGCAATGAGTGGTGACCAATACCGGAACAACCCTCTAAGGGAGGCCAGTTTCAGGGATAACACTTATCGGCTGCTACATTTGTTAACCGTAATTTCATTGTTTTATGGATAAGCCCAGGACTGTTGTGGGTGTTTCGAACGGTTTCTGTTCTGGGTTCGGTTGAAAGTACCCTGATATTACCATTTTGTGAATAGCCTGGAGGACTCGGTGTAGCATGCGGTGGAGGTCTATCCATCTTGAGTGAACCGCCGTGTCCTCATAGAGGCAATCGGCGTCAGTAATTTCTGGGTTTGGCCATTAATATGCGAGTTCGATTGAACGGGGATAAACGCGCACAAGGTTTCGCCGTAGTTCATTCATAAGGTAGGTAAGGTAAAACATTTGTCTTATATACGGGGATGTCAATTAAATACACACCAAAATATCCTAGGTAAATGAACAAGTAATTCTAACGCCTAAAATGATCAAACTGCAACAATCAATGCAAGCATGCTCTCGCCAATTCTTCATAATTACTGCTGTGGAAGAAGATAGTTGATGATTTATTTATTTAATCCTTTATGCACAAATGTACAGCGGCGGACTTAATACCTGCCGGATGATGATGGTAGTTTTTGGGTTCACTTAAGGCTTTTCACTATCAGTGCACGTTATCCAGCTGAAGGTCGGTGTCCCGATTATGCTCGGTTTCGTTATTCTTCGTTTATATATATATTTATTATTCATTTACCTCTACCAAAGCTGTCTAACTGCTTAAACTCTTCAGTGAAAAGTTATTGAGGCGAAAATTGTTATGGGAGATAACGCTTTCGATCAATCTTGCAGCCCTAGCAGACATCGGCCCTAGAGGGCCCTATCCATTTGCTGAAATCTTTTTGAGTCGCGCGTAGAATACTACGCGCCGTCGATTCAGGACTGCTTTGACCAGACGGCCGGACAGCACCACCGCAATCCCGTGTTTGCGATGGCTGGGAATTGCCTTGCGGCTTTCAACACCCGGAGCGTCCCTTGCAGCGACCGCTGAGGAGTCAGGATGTCCTATCCCTCATAGTTTCAGCCACCTTCTTTGATCGTAGTGTTTCACTGAAGGAGGCTACTGGTTGTCATATTCTCCACCAATCGCCCCCATAAGGACAAGGCGGCGCCGGCGCTCCGACCAAGCGGGACTGACTTCCACCGTATTCTCCGGGTGATTCGCACAATGGTGAGACCCGAGTGTTTCTTCCCGCTGAATTCGACACAGATACCTTCCGAAATACCCACAACCGGTGAGTCCTGCACAAAAAGAGGATGCCGTGACGCCTCTGTAGACACTTCTCAAAGACAGGCATTACCGCTGCGATTCGATTGTGGCGTGCTCACTGTGGCGAGGGGTTAAAATCATGCAATGTTGTTTTACCAGAACATAAACCAGAAACATACATATGCCCATGCATACATATGCCTTTTCCCTTGGGTTAGGCAGAAATGACAACTGCTACGCCCCATACATGCTCTTTCTATTCATTGATGGTCATACATCTGGATCTGGACGAGTACATAACATGTTTCCTGAAGGTAATTGCGTTTTTAACCGACTTCTAAAAAAGGAGGAGGTTCTCAATTCGGATATTTTTACCTTTAACCGTTTTATGTTAAAATACAATAAATAATTGCGATGCTTTCGGAATGAATTGCAAGCACAGAGTGATTGTACAGTTTTACGAACTTAACGCGGACGAAGTCGCGGGCAACAGCTAGTCGGTCAATAAAAGACGAAGTTCGGAGGTAACAAAAATTTTTCTGAAGTCGGTTAAAAAAAAACCTAAAAAAAAATTAAAAATCTCATATTTTTGAAGACCGTTAAAAATACTGATATCCTGCTGCATCCGAATACACTGAAAGCCAATACCAACATTGGGAAAAGGCGATGCACATTGATTTATTTTCAACAAATAACATACAAACAATTAAACTTTTCATAATATTAATAGTGCAATTTTGTTAAAAACCATATCTTGCATACAAAAGACAAGCAAACCCAGCCTAATAGGCATTTAGCATTTTACATCAACATGATAATCCTTAAAACAAAATATTCTAAAGCATATTGTTTAATATCATAAAAGTTATGATTCCTAATGTGAACATGTAAATTTTATGTACATTGTAATTTGAATATTCGAATTACCACCACAATGAATCACGCTTACAGTATCCCTTGAAACGAGGGCTTTAAAGTACACCCACACGTTCTGCCATTTATGTTATAAGTCCTGTAAATAATAAGAATAATATTTTATTGAGCGTACGTGGTCGCCACTCCATAACCTTTCGTCTGCATAGGCCATCTGTTCTGCGAGCAATTTGTACCAGAAGACGCAGCGTTGGAAGGCCTCCCACAAGGTGGACCGGTGAGCTGGTGAGGGTCGCGGGAATCCGATGAATGCGAGAGACACATGAGCGGTCGTCATGGTGACACTTGGAGGAGGTCTACGTCAAACAGATGATGATGATTGAGTGTACAAGTCATCCTCTGTCTTTTTTTTTAAATTATCATTTTTCAGGCACGGGCCATAGTCTTACCATAGTTATTGACTGTAGACAGTAGTACCCAATTCGCGTATACATCTCAAATCTCTTTCCATATGTCACGATAGTTTTTCACCAACCCGGGGTTGTTCTTTGCACTTGCATAGCGGGTAAAGATATAATTTATTTTATTTATCTAATCATCGTGTGTTAGAAAGTAGGTTACTCTAAAGTATAAATAAAACTATTTAAATAAATATTACGTAGATACCGATCAAATTACACATAAAAAGTCTAAATTTAAATGAGGTAAAAGTTAAATTATCTAATTACTAAACCACATTATTAAATCTAATTTAAATAAAATAAATAATTAAAAATCATTAACATTGCAAATTTTTTTTTATAACATTAGTTTCTTTTAAAATTATGTTAACTTCGGTTAAGACGTTCTATGAAAAGTGTCTAAAGGACCATGTGTACCATAAATATTTATATGTATGCAGACCAACGTGTAAAGTCCCGCATACTTATATTGAAAAGGGAAGTTCTTCCGACCAACGGGTGTTATGTCTGGTCCAGGCAACCGTTGTATAGTGTCTGGTCCAGGCAACTGTTGTATAATGTTTTAATCGCGCGGAGAACCCTAATACCGCGATATAGGTCTTTGAATTTTAGTTCTCTTGTTGCGACATAGATGTCGCTTACCAAGTACCTAAACCTATATTTTCCTAGAATTTTTTTATATGTTTTTTTTTTTTATTGATGGTAAGCAGTGATGCAGTGACCCTCTCCTAGAGAGAAGGCCTGAGTCCCAACAGTGGGAACATTATAAGGCCGACTAAGCTAAGCAGTGATGGTGGAGGCCTGAGTCCCAACAGTGGGAACATTATAAGGCCGACTAAGCTAAGCAGTGATGCAACCGTTGATGGTTAGAAGTGTATATTAACAGCCTATTCACTCTAGCCTTAAAGATACCTAAATTATAATCGGTTGGGAAGACCGCAGCAGACAAATTGTTCCAGTCTTTGCCTACGCTTGTGACCACTTACCATTCGTAAGGTGGTCGTTAATTTTAAAAGCTATAAAAATTCAGCGCATGCAATGGTAATCTGCGGTTCGTAGGCGTTACGGCTGTGACATTGTGTAACGACTGTAGTGACCTTTATGCCCACGCTTGCATTTTTGTTATTTAATATTTTCATTCAAAATGTTCAGGAAGCGATAAAGTAGACTAAAAAGTTTTTGAGCATTGGCATTGAAAAAAAAAATTATATACTGGCATTTTTGAATTTTCAAGAAGTCTGCCAGTCAAAAAACGAGTCAGTCTCGCTCACTGTGGGTTCCGTACAAACTAACTTATTTAAATAGTTCAATTCGCAAATCGGATCTCGAAGAATTTTTCCGAATAGAAAAAAGTATTTGTTTTTTGTGACGTAACCACAAATTTACAGTTTTCAGATTTTATACTTACTTATTTTATACTTATTCTATAAGAGCTTGGTTCATAACAAATTTGTAATCTAGGGTTCGTAGGCGTTACGGCTGTGACATTGTGTAACGACTGTGACCTTTATGCCCACGCTTGCATTTTTGTTATTTAATATTTTCATTCAAAATGTTCAGGAAGTGATAAAATAGTCTAAAAAAGTTTTTCTATCTCACGAAAACCGAAGATTCATGAAGGCATTGTTTTTGTGTGCGTAAATATTTTTTAGAGCAGTGGTGGCTGAGTGGTAACGGCCCCGACTTACGAGTTGTAGGTCGCGGGTTCAAACCCAGCCAGGCGCATTACCTTGTGTAATTTATTTCATCACCACTGCTCTCAAAATGGTGAAGTAAAACATCGTGAGAAAGTTGTAATGTTCTAGAACCAAAAATACGAAGACATGTGACATCCTGGTGGATGTCCCACCGATGTGCCCGGGTGGTGGATTACGGCCCGTTCCCTCTCCTAGAGAAGGCCTGAGTCCCAACAATTTTTTTTTTGTTAACTCAGAAGTTTGATTTTTTTTCACTGTTTCAAGAGACCGCAGACTTGAGTATATGGTTTTAATTTCAACTCGATACCTCCACGCGTTCGAGATAAAGGGTCTTGACAGACAGACGGAGGGACGGACAACACAGTGATCCTATATGGGTTCAGTTTTTTCCCTTTTGGGGTACGGAACCCTAAAATTATGCTAATTGCATATTCCATAGATCTCTATGGAGAAGTATATGCAAAAAACTCCATGTCAAAGTCAAGTCAAAGTCAAAAGTTTTTTATTTCACATAGGCCTACATGGGCACTTATGAAACGTCAGAACCTAGTGCACATGAAAACTCTTTTCAATTATTTGCTGTTCGATCCCTAGACTCGATTACTGTACCAAACGTAAATAATAAGTTTGTCGTAGGTTACGTCACCCGCAGTGGAGTTCACTAAGGGGCGCTGCACACGGCTAAGATACTATAATATTTTATCTTAAGATACAATATCACTCGCCATACAATTCAATGGACTATCACACACACATTTCATATTTTCGTATCTCAAAAAACGTAATAAAACCATTTTCGACTTCTACGCGGACGAAGTCGCGGGCAAAAGCTAGTTTGTAATAAATATTATCTATAATAATTTATATATATAGGATATTGGGAAAATTTTCTGTTTTCGTGCGGGCGAAGCCGCAGGCAGCAGCTAGTAAATAAATGTAGACGCCAATTCACATCAACAATTCATCCATTACATGTCACATATGTACCTACTTATCCTGGATACAAGGGAAACCTATTTAGTCACAGAATACTGTAAAGCACTTACTCTGTAATACATTCTGTGTATCAATGTTAGTTATCTAAGTAAAAATGAAATAACAACAAGTTTTTCGAGCATACGTACATAGCATACACGGCCTTATAATGTTCCCACTGTTGGGACTCAGGCCTCCTCTCTAGGAGAGGGTATGGACCGTAATCCACCACGCGGGCCCAGTGCGGGTTGGTGGATGTCACATGTCTTCGAATTTTTGGTTCTAGGACATGCCGTTTTCCTCACGATGTTTTCCTTTACCGTTTTGAGAGCAGTGGTGATGAAATAAATTACACAAAGTAATGCACCTGGCTGGGTTTGAACCCGCAACCTTCAACTCATAAGGCGGGGCCGTTACCACTCGGCCACCACTGCTCTCAGTTTTTCGAGCACTGTATATAAAATAGTGTGCACGTGAATCTATACTCGCCCCGTGATCCGTATTCCCATGTTGAAAAAAAAACGTTGTAAATTTGATTTACTGAAAAATTTTGAAGCTTGTGTGTTATTTCGCGGCGTGGGCTCTGCAAGAGTATATCGCTGCACCGTCGTGTAAAACCGGGTACAGACTTCTGTAACGTAAAATGCAATGTAAAACGCAATTAAAGGATTTGCCGTCCACATTGTCGCAATGTAATGCAATGGAACAAAATTCCCAAAGTGTAGACACATTGCGCGCAAACCATGCACAGTACGCGCGCGACTGGAGCATTTCAAATATGTGAGTAGATACATGCTCGGTTCGTGGTCGCATTGCGTCCACACTTTAGGACCTGTTACACCACATATTCCGACAGTTTTGGTCTATGTAGCGTTACGCAAGACAAAGAGCAACTTACGTCAATGTCGTGTAAAGGAATTAAACAGAACGATGAGATAAATAGTTTATTTTTAATGATTATTGATAGGCTCGCGTTTGACTACTATCTCACCTGATGGTAAGCGATGATGTGGCCGACGATGGAGCACGCTTGCCTAGAAGTAACCTATTCACTCTTGACATAAAAACCCCTAAGGTTGTAGCTATCAGTAAATACAGACTCCGGCAGGGAATTCCACTCCTTAGCTGTACGCATAATGAATGTGTTCCCAAAACGTTGTGTACGTATGGGTGGGATGTCCACCACGTACCGATGGTGCAACGCCGTAACTCTAGTGGTCCGATATATATTTTTTTTTTCCGGTGGGATAATCGTCTTATGACATCCCCCGCTCTTGGGTGGGGCGGGAGATAGTGTCAGACTTTTACTGAATAAAAACCTACTCCTGTTCCTTCGTTGCCTTTCGTACCAGGGCCGAGTCTTCCTTTCAGAATCAGACCCTTGGCCCCAGTAGGCTTCGACCCTGTTGGGCCCTTACAGTTGCTGACATCTCCTTGAGGCGCACGTGGAAAAATACGCGCCATCGAAAACCTGGACTCGGTTCGGACGGTTACCGGACGGTCATCGGTGAGCCATTCATTGCTCGCCGTCCGCAAGCCCGCGCCTACGGTGGCCGAGTGGTCCGATGATGGAACAGACTTGGTGGAATTAAATTGTACAATTCCAAAGCACACTCCCCGAAATGTAATCGATAGGAAACCGACCGGTCAGCTCGGCTTCAATGATGCTAAAAATAAACATAGAATAAGACTGTCTGAATATCAGAGTTATAGGCCCTTTGTGAAGTTCTCCTATCATGTTACACGTACTTTACTTGTAACGTTACAATAGTCTATACCCGGCTTTACGCTGCTAGAGCGTGGCGTGCGACGTGTTATTGAAGTTTTGCTCTATCTTTGTCACGCCGTGATGAGACCTGTTTACGGAATAGTCATAGAATGAAGTGACAGGATGACAAAATTATCGCAAGACAGTCGCTCATAGGCGGCCACCTCTATGAGCGAGTGCCTTGCTTTATTTACCCATGAATTCAGTCCGAAGATCAATAATATGATTATCTGTTGAGTAAAATATTGTAATAAGCTCAATAAATATATAATATAATATAATATTCCACAACTATCACACAACGCCGTCTAGTTCCAAGCTAAGCAGATTGTGTTTTGAGTACAAGACAACTGATAAACATACTTATATATTTCTAAATACATACATATATAGATAAATAACACCCAGACACAGAACAAATGATTGTGCTCATCTCACAAACATTTGTCCTGGGTGGGAATCGAACCCACGACCTCCGGCATTGCAGTCAGGGCCACTAACCACCAGACCAGTCCTATGACTGGCCTGTTAAAGATGCTGCTATAAATGCAATATAGCTTGATCAATTGATGGCCTGTGGACGTTTAAAGGTTCGAGTATTTACATATACTTAACAGTTTAAGACCGATTGAGTGACAAAAAGCTCTTGGGCGGAGCGAGAGATAGTGTCAGACTTTTACTGACTAAAAACTCACTCCTGTTCCTTCTTTGCCTTCGTCCCAGGGCCCCGGGTTTCACTTTCACACCTCCCGTGGCCCCAGTAGGCTTCGACCCTGCTGAGCTCCTACGATTTACTGACATCTCCTTGAGCCGCGCGTGGAACAGTACGCGCCGTCGACGACTTGGGCTCGGTCCGGACGGTTACCGGACGGTCGGACCCATTGTTCGTCGTCCGCAAGCCCGCGCCTACGAGTGACAAAGAGCTGCAAAATTGTTCAATAGAGTCACTGTAGCTCTGGAACCCAAAAGCCAACTGAATGAAAACGGGTAGATTTTAGGTAATACAATTTTAACGGGAGGAGCATACTAGCATAATCAACCTTTTAATGTTTCCAATGCTGGGAGTAAGGCCTCCTCTCTAGAAGAGAGAATGGGCCGTAATCCACCATGCGGGCCCAGTGCGTGTTGCTGAATGTCACATGTCTTCGATTTTTTGGTTCTAGGACATGCCGGTTTCCCCACGATGTTTTCTTTCACCGTTTTAAGAGCAGTGGTGATGAAATAAGTTATACAAAGTAATGCTGCCTGGCTGGGTTTGAACCCACAACCTACAACTCGTAAGTCGGGGCCATTACCATTTGGCCACCACTGCTCTCTGCTCTTAACGGGAGTGTTAGACTTTAACTGACTAAAACCCAACCCTCGCGCACCACTAGCGCAAGAAAAGTGATTTGTTA
Source organism: Mythimna vitellina (assembly GCA_949316375.1). Taxonomy (NCBI): domain Eukaryota; kingdom Metazoa; phylum Arthropoda; class Insecta; order Lepidoptera; family Noctuidae; genus Mythimna; species Mythimna vitellina. The sequence goes on from OX438707.1 coordinate 4,210,503, forward strand.
GTTTTTTCCTAACAATTTTTTTTTTTTACGTTGTGAAGTCATCTAATGAGATCTCATCACACGATCACTTCAGAAGATCTTCTGCTCTAAGGTGAAACAAAACATTGTATCAGGCTTTTACTGACTAAAACACACATGAATCTTTCAGTCGTTCTTTATGAAGGTTGTCTGGTAGATATCGCTGTCAGCGATAAGACCGCCTTTGTATCCATAGATTTAAGCTAGTGTAAAAGTTTTGTTACTATTTTGGTGTACAATAAAGTTTATTCTATTCTATTCTATTCTATTCTATTCTATTCTATTCTATTCTATTCTATTCTATTCTATTCTATTCTATTCTATTCTATTCTACTTTATTCTATTCTATTCTATTCTATGTGCTAAGGCCACGGCAATTTTTTCCGTCTTAAATCATACTTTTAAGACAAGATCAAACCATCAAATTATTCTTCCAACAGGTCACAATAATTAACACTGTCACACAAAGTAAACCGCCGTCACCTTGTTATATAAAGACGGGTTGCAATATTTCAGTTCTTTTGTGAATGCTTCTCATAAAAACCGTCTGGCACAGTCGATGAGAACAATGGGAAGAGTAACTTTTGTATACCGGTGCTTTCATAAAGGGGATGCAGAGTTGTGAGTGAATAGAGTAGATAGATCGATCGGGTTTTGTTTTATTTTTTTGCTGTCTATTTTCTGGTCAAATGAGAGTACCTGCTTTGAATAAGGCCGGAAGAATCACCCGAGTGTCACCACTGTGTGGACCGCCTGGAGGACACGGTGGAGCATACGGTGGAGATGTGCCCCGCTTGGGCAGAGCACCGCCGTGTCCTTGTGAGAACGATCGGAAGCAACGATATCTCACGCCGGGCCTTGGTACAGGCCATGGTCCGAAGCGAGGAGGATACGTTTTACGCTCCGCCCAAGTGCGGGAGTTTTTATTGGATGATTTACCACCTAAAAAAAATTGTGTGTAAGTGAAATACACAAACAGGAACTCAAGACTCGGTGTTTTGAGTTTTGGTTTGTGTATCTTTGTCAGACTCAGAACAGTATTATCCGTAAGCATCAATATATATGTACTACGCACTAGATTACGCGTGCCGAACACTCACTTCAATCGACTCAGGTGTAGTGTAATCCAAACACCTCGAAGTAAGTAGAAAATGTCGCTTAGTATTTTTTGCCTTTCAAGCGTCGGTTTTTATTTAGAAATTTATAGTATTTTTATCAAATGCCTAGTACTTATAGCAAAAACTGCGGGATTAGATGGCGTTATGTGAAAAGACTGTATCCTATTCTAGGATATAATCTACTAGTGTGCTTAATTTCATCCAAATCCGATCAGGCATTTAAGCGTGAAGGAGTGACAAACATACACACATGTATAAAGATACACACAAATTTTCGGCTTTTCCCGAACAACTAATTAAAAGTTGGAACCAAAACCTGTCTGGACAAAGAATTCAATTAGACAAACCTAATTAATAATTTCTAGAGCTGTCAAACTCAAAAACAAAGATGGCGCCCAAATACTATGCATGATTAAAAGACATGCCACAATCGACGAAACTGTCAGACAAAGTTTAGATGTGGGTAGTTTAGATTAGTTTTACCTGTAATGACTTTTTAATAGCTGCTAAGCTGGGTGTCCACTATATTCGCGAACTAACTGTGCTCCACGCATTTACAACCACTCTGATGGAGACGGTACGCGCATTTCCATAAAAAACACGCATTCTCCACAGTCCCCTTGCAAACATTTTTCATCCGACCACTCCATTGATCTTGTGGGAGGCCTTCCAACGCTACGTCTTCCGGTACGTGGTCACCATTCCAGAACCTTTCGTCCCCATCGACCATCTGTTCTGCGAGCAATGTGCCCTGCCCACTGTCACTTAAGTTTGGCGATTCTTCGGGCCTCCTCATTTCTGACACGCTCACGCAAGGAAACTCCGAGCATAGCCCTTTCCATGGCCTTTTGAGTAACTTTAAGCCTTCTGATGAGGCACGATGGTGGACCAATGACTTGGTAAGGGTCGCGGGAATCCGATGGATGCGAGACGCACAGGACCGGTCAATGTGGCGACATTTGGGGGAGGCTTATGTCCAAAAGTGGACGTCTTTCGGCTGAAATGTTGATGGTGATGATGACTCCATTCATCCGAGCGTGGAGCGTGATATACAACACGTACGCCCTAAAGATAATATTTAATTCGCGTCCAAGAACAGACTTTGTGTTCGCCCAACAACCGCCACCGATTGCAGCGCTGAGTGCGGACCGTGAACTTTGGCATGCCATAATCGCGGTGGTAAGTTCCCTCTTTGAAGAGTGGCTGGAGCGGCAACACGGCGTCCTCACCTTCCGCATGACGCAGTATCGGATTCAGGTGGAAGAAACGCCCAGGTGTCACCATTGTGTACACCGCCCGGAGGACACGGTGGAACATACGGTTGAGGTGTGCCCTTTTTGGGCAGAGGACAGCCGTATCGTCATGGAGGCAATCGGCGGCAGTGACCTTTCGCGCCGGGCCCTGGTTCAGGCTATGGTCCGGAGTGAGGAGGAATGGCAGGCAGACGCCTCCTTCTGCGAAGCAGTAATGCTAGCGAAGGAGGAGGCTGCACGCGTTACGGAACGAACTTTCTTACGTCCCAGCCCAGCGGCAGACGTGGGCTTGTAGACTTCGAGCAATGGGTAGCTCTCCGTTCCGAGCGCAGTTGTCAACAGCGCGTAGTGCGTGCGTAGTATCTACGCGCTCCCCAAAGAGATGTCAGCAAAACGTAGAGGCTCAGCAGGACCGATGCCCGCTAGCTAGGGCTGGGGGAATTTCTGAAGGGGAAACCCGTAGTACAAGAACGCAAAGGGCAACTGAAAGACACAGGTGTGGTTTTAGTCAGTAAAAGCCTGCCACGCCCTCCCGCTCCGGTCAAGGGCGGGAGATGTCATTGGATGATTTCCAAGTTTAAAAAAAAAGCGGACCGCGCACTGTTGCGCTTCAGGAGAGCGAACGTATCCACGATGTGGAGCAGTTACAGGAGGTTCGCGAACATAGTGGATACCCAGCTTCAGAGAATCAGACATCGTGTTAACTTCGTTAATTTCAATCAATTAATGAATTCTATCTGTTATAAACCAAGGTGACTTTGCAGACATACCACAAACCACCAATTTATGAATGAATCATTTGAAGTTGTGTTTCGCAAACTCTACTTTCAGCTGAAATCCTGTAATTTGGCATTCAAGTTGAGACGTTCGTAACACATAATATTCAATTCAGAAATTACTCGATACGACCTATAAAATTATTCAATTCTATTCACTCTGCTTGTGTCGGAGCAAATAATTATATTATTTATATGTTTCATTTCATACGTTTTAGGTATTTTATACGAGAGATATTTCAATTTTTTAAGGGGGTAAAACGGGGGTTGGATATTTGTATGAAGAAACCTACTTTTACGCGAGCGAAGTCGCTGGCAGAAGCTAGTTTGGAATAAAATATAATAATAATAATATAATATATATTCACACAACTATCACACAACGCCGTCTAGTCCCAAGCTAAGCAGAGCTTGTGTTATGAGTACTAGACAACTAATAAACATACTTAAATATTTCTAAATACATACATATTATAGACTAGCTGTTGCCCGCGACTTCGTCCGCGTTAAGTTCGTAAAACGGTACAATCACTCTGTGCTTGCAATTCATTCAGAAAGCATCGCAATTATTTATTGTACTTTAACATAAAACGGTTAAAGGTAAAAACGCAAATTACCTTTAGGAAACATGTTATGTACTCGTCCAGATCCAGATGTATGACCGTCAATGAATAAAATGAGCATGTATGGGTCGTAGCAGTTGTCATTTCTGCCTACCCCAAGAGAAAAGGCTTATGTATGCATGGGTATATGTATGTTTCTGGTTTATGTTCTGGTAAAACAACATAGTATGATTTTTACCCCTCGCCACAGTGAGCACGCCACAATCGCAGCGGTAATACCTGTCTTTGAGAAGTGTCTACAGAGGCGTCACGGCATCCTCTCTTTGTGCAGGACTCACCGGATGTGGGTGTTTCGGAAGGTATTTGTATCGAATTCAGCGGGAAAAAACACTCGGGTCTCACCATTGTGCGGATCGCCAGGAGAATACGATGGAGCATGCGGTGGAAGTCAGTCCCGCTTGGTCGGAGCGCCGGCGCCGCCTTGTCCTCATGGGGGCGATTGGTGGAGAAAATGACAACCAGTAGCCTCCTTCAGTGAAGCACTACGATCAAAGAAGGTGGCTGAAACTATGAGGGATAGGACATCCTGATTCCTCAGCTGTCGCTGCAAGTGACGTTCTGGGTGCTGAAAGCCGCAAGGCAATTCCCAGCCATCGCAAACACGGGAATGCGGTGGTGCTGTCCGGCCGTCTGGTCAAAGCAGTCCTGAATTGACGACGCGTAGTATACTACGCGCGACTCAAAGAGATTTCAGCAAATGGATAGGGCCCTCTAGGGCCGATGTCTGCTAGGGCTGCAAGATTGATCGAAAGAGTTATCTCCCATAACAATTTTCGCCTCCATAATGTTTCGCTGAAGAGTTTAAGCAGTTAGACAGCTTTGGTAGAGGTAAACGAAGGAGCATAATCGGGACACTGACCTTCAGCTAGATAACGTGCACTGATAGTGCAAAACCTTAACTGAATCCAGAAACTACCATCATCATCAACTATCTTCTTCCAAAACAGTACTTATGAAGAATTGGCGAGAGCAAGCTTTGATTGTTGCAGTTTGATCATATTGGACGTTAGAATTACTTGTTCATTTACCTAGGATATTTTGGTATGTATTTAACTGACGTCCCCGTAGATAAGACCAATGTTTTTTCCACAGCGGAAACTACCCTGTGAAGAGTCTCCAACTTATGAATTAATTTCGGAGAAATCTTGTACGTGTGTATCCCCGTTAAATCGAACTCGCATATTGATGGCCAAACCGAGAAATTACTGACGCCGATTGCCTCTATGAGGTCACAGTAGTTCACTCAAGCTGGATAGACCTCCACCGCATGCTACACCGGGTCCTCCAGGCGATTCGCAAAATGGTAATATCGGGAACTTTCAACCGAACCCAGAACAGAAACCGTTCGAAATACCCACAACAGTCCTGAGCTTGTGTATCCATAAAACAATGAAATTACGGTAAAAAAATGTAGCAGCCGATTAGTGTTATCCCTGAGACTGGCCTCCCTCAGAGGGTTGTTCCAATGTTGGTCACCACTCACTGCAAGGAGGTAACGTCCAGATGTCGACGTAAGGCTGCAAGGAATCTGAGATACATCATACGTTGTCGAACTGTGATCAGAAAAATACATTCGATCCCGTTTTATATGAAGCAGTGACTGCAAATTATAAAACACACCATTATTAATCCGCAAGGTACCATCATCCCGGAGGACACAGTGGAGCATACAGTGGAGATGTGCCCTGCAAGGGCGGAGCACCGCCGTGTCCTCTTGGAGGCAATCAGCGTCAGTGACCTCTCGCGCTGGGCTCTGATCCAGAGCGAGGAGTAACGGCAGGCGGTCGCCTCCTTCTGCAAAGCCGTAATGCTAGCGAAGGAGGAGGCTGCAGACGTTAGGGAACGAACGTCCTCACGCCGAGCCGAGATTCTGACCCCGACTACCAGGCACGGTAGATGCGGGCTTGCGGACGTCCAGCAATGGGTAGCTAGCCGTCCAGCCGTCTGGTAGCTGACCGGACCGAGCCCAGTCCTCAACAGCGCGTAGTGATCCACGCGCTCCTCAAAGCAACTGGCAAACAAAGGACACAGGTGTGGTTTCAGTCAGTAAAAGATTGACACGCCCTTCCGCTCCCACCAGAGCGGGAGAAGTCATTGGATGATTTCCACCCTTAAAAAAAGAAAAAGAAGGTGCCATCATCATCATTATCATTTCAGCCGAAAGACGTCCACTGTTGGACATAGACCTCCCCAAGTGTCGCTATAATGACTGGTCCTGTGAGTCTCTCATCCATCGGATTCCCACGACCCTTACCAGGTCATCGGTCCACCTGGGGGCCATCCGACGCAAGGTACCCTGTAACCCCTCCCGAAAATGTGGCCGTGTTATTTTAAAGTGAATAATTAAATACATATAGGTATTTACTTTTATCGCCTTTGGTTGGTTTCCCTTGAATAATCACGGTCAATTAGCTTGTTACAATAATGGGAAAAAATAATAAAAATAAGCAGTAGGATTGTTAAAAATGCCTCCGTCTAACATCAGTTTAACCATAACTGTAAACGTGGGCGATGGCCATTCTTCTGCCACTCAGAAAATTACGTAAAATACGCAATGCCATCTATCAAATTTAATATGCTGTTCAACCGTCATTGTCATCATTATTTCTACTTTGAGTCTTTAGTTGCGTGTGGTGTCATATTTTACTTCTTGAAAACTTTGATTTCATACCGTTTGTCTTTCATATGCTTTGTTTAATTGCGATGAAACATTAGTAACATATCAAGTTACACACAATTTTAATGTATAAAAGTTATCTACATCGATCTCTAAAATTAATAATAGGCACTTCACTAAAATTTCTACTGATATATTACATACGTAGATTTATAAAAAAAGAATTGTAAGCATGCAAAAATATATAAAAAAATCTTATTCACGGTGAAAAATAAAACAAAAATTTCTCCTAAGAGAGCCATATGGGATTCGAACCACCTTTACATTACATGCAAGTCTAGATACGAAACCACTGCGCTACGGTCTTCGATGACTAAGGTATAAAATAGACGTTCTTATATAAACGTCATAATTGACTGGTTGGCTCCCTAACGATGATAGCGTGAAGATTTTCGTTTTAGAAGTTAAATTTGCAGCTAAACGGAATAATGTAACATTATGGTACGTGATTTTACTCGCCGCTTTGATTTTATTATGTGTTTTGATTAGTTTTTACAAAATATTTAGAAGATATCGAATAGAAATATCAATTTTATTTTGAAAAAATGTAAAAGTTATTTTAATACAAAAAAATAAGATAAAATAATGACATAATTTTTAACTGTAGCAGGGAATCGAACTCACGGCAAATGTCGTTCAATACCCACATTTTGGATTATTGCTCACCCCCCATAGCAAATAGCGTGATAATTTATAGCCTATAAGTTGCCCTGATCTATAAGGATTATGTATGCAAAATTTGAACAGGATCGGTTCAGTAGTTTTTGCGCCAATTAATACCACCGCAAAAAAATTTTACTGTTTTATTATATGTATAGATAAATTACACCCAGACACAGAACAAATGATTGTGCTCATCACACAAACATTTTTCCTGGAGGGGAATCGAACCTACGACCTCCGGCATAGCAGTCAGGGTCACTAACCACTAGACCAACAGGCCAGTCAAAATAAGGCACATGTATAGAAATAAATCTGAAAACAGTAAATTAGTTGTTACGTCAAAATACAAAACGTTTTTTGCTATTCGGAAAAATCTTCGAGTGGAGTCTCGAAGATTTTCCCGGATATCGAAAATTCAGGAATCCAACTATTTATACTAGTACAAGTAAGTTTTTACGAAACCCTCAGTGCTCGAGTTTGACTCGCATTTGTCCAGTTTTTTTTATCTTAATAATTTTTTTCTTTAGTTTTGGGGGTTGCTTAACATTAAATAACTTCTCCTAAAACCTTGTTCCTTCAATTGCCCTTTTCGTTTCAGGGCCGTGGTCACTCTTTTGAACAATCTCGCAGCCCATATTAAGGTTAGCAGGCATTAACACTTTTTACGTATTAGGTTTTTCCCTTCAGTCTTTACAGGGATGTGCCCTAACAAACGTAGTACAGAGCGTTCTGGGGTGGTCTTTTAAGAGGCCATGGGGCCCTTTTCCCCAGGCCCCGACTTACGAGTTGCAGGTCGCGGATTCAAACCCAGCCAGGCGCATTACTTTGTGTAATTTATTTTATCACCACTCTGCTCTCACAACAGTGAAGGAAAACATCGTGACGCATTCATCAACTCGCAATGGGTCCGCGTGGTGGATTATGACCAATTCCCTCTCCCAGAGAGGAGGCCTGAGTCCCAGCAGTGGGAACATTAAAAGGCTGACTATGCTTTATGCTATATGAAGCGCACTAGTTTATCAAGAACCTATTCACTTTAGCTTTGAAGATACATCAATTATAATCGGACGGTTTAGACGATGAGACGAAACGCTTAGTTTGGGTTGTAGAGGTGTAAATAATATAAGCCCCCATAGCCAAGTTACAACAGTTTCGTGTCGAATTCCGTTCACCAATCGGTAATAACTCAGTGTCAGTAATTGTAGAAAACAATAAGTTCGTAGCCATGTTGACGCGCCTGAGTCGGCCGCTCGTTCTAGTATGTCGTTCTACAATAACAAAGGATGTAGCGTTGAACATTGTAGAAACGATAACATTTCATTCGATAATTTTGAACGATGTGCACTTGGCTACGAATTTTCTATTCGCTTGTTTTGACCACGTGACTTTACGTTGAGATGATTTCATTCCCATACATTTGATTTTTCGACTAGTGTTAACGATTGCAGATTATCAACTTGGCTAGTGGTGAAGGGTAGACAGTACGTCATTCTTCTCTACTCTTCCTGTAGTCTACGTCGCATAGATTAGTTCTGTGTTCCACATTCACCGTACGCTGATGCAGATATTTGTGACTATACTCCAATCAACAATCATTGGTGCAGAGAAAGAATACATACATATAGAAGATATATAAACACAGAGATGCTTACTGCTGTAGTTATAATAATAATAATATTCCAAAACTATCACACAACGCCGTCTAGCCTCAAGTTAAGCAGAGCTTGTGCTATGAGTACTAGACAACGGATAAACATATTTATAAATTTCTAAATACATACTTAATATAGATAAATTACACCCAGACACAGAACAAACGATCGTGTTCATCACACAAACATTTGTCCTGGGTGGGAATCGAAACCACGACCTTCGGCATAGAAGTCAGGGCCACTAACCACTAGACCAACAGGCCAGTCAATTACTATATGGCGGCACATATATCGCTACAATATTTATCATACAAACTCTTTTGCCACTAAAATATTTTGAAGGCTCCCAATCTCATATTTTCCTGCGGATTTTTTTACTTTGCTATTTAATTAGAATATTTTAGTCTTTGAAGTTTAGTATCTACTATGCCAAAGAAATTCAGGCCATTCCAGGCTTTCCTTAGGTATTATAAAATTCTGCTTTATATTTTGTAAGGCCTCATAAGATTATACTATGTATGAAAGTCATTCTTCTTGGCATTTATTTCTTAGAACATTTTTTACATGATATGTAAGCAGCCCTAACTATGTATATATTTTTATGTTGCGAAGTTAACAAATTGTACTGAATTTGTTATTCTGAATTGCATTAGTTTCATTCATTAAACCCCGAGCGAACGCCGGCGTTCGCTCGGTCATTGTCTTTCTATTGTGACTCTAATTACGCTACTCAAGGTCTAAGGGGATGCAACTCTATATACATTTTCACTGTTTTTCATACAATCGCTCTTACGCAATTATGACGTTCAAAGTCAAAAGTGTATTTTCTTTATTGAGCATTGTTCTTGTGATTCGTTAGCTATGTCTCGTGTTGAGGATGGTGCGGGTTCGTGCCTCGGAGTGGAACAGATAATGTTTTGTGCTGGGGACCAGCCTCCGATGCTGGGTCGTGATTCTTTTGCTGGTGATGGATCTTCGCGTGACAGGTTAAAGGAGCTATTTCCATTTTTACTTGGTTCTTTACGTTAATACACATTTTTTATTAGATATTTTGGAAAAAACAGTATCTTGTGGATATTATCTAGGCTTATATTGGAATCAATTTATAAATTTGTGTGAAACTAATCCAGTAAAGATCTACGAAAATCTGTTATTTTGCATTAACTTTGATCCTTATTAACCATAATTTACTCAAAAAATTAAAAAATACAAAAATAAATGTATAGCCTTGCAAAGTTAATCAAGATCTTGAGTGACGACAATATTTTTTCAAAATTTTTTAAAAGTTTAAAAAAAACACGTATTTCCCAGAACAAGTTTTGTAAAATATTCGTGTAAATCATGGAATTACCAAACGCTAACAGAGTTTTCAGGCGTTATGTGTTTTTTTCGCATTGCCTTTTCATCAAACATCACATGGATTGCGTTAGATGAAGTTACAAGCTTTTAAACCATGCTCGATGTTGACGATAGGCGAGTGGAAAAGGACCCTAGTAAATGCAACTTAGCTTTGAATTCATTAACTCCTTAGTAATTTAAACTTGATTCAGTCTCCGGACTCAGTAACGAATGGACGTGTGTCGGTCTGACGCAGATTTTTTTCCTTTAAATTCTGTTATTGGTTTATTTCACCAAATATATTCCTTATTACTCATTATTTGTTTAAAGCTATTTGGAACACCTACTGAGCAGTCCTAGAGAGGGATACAAACAGTTCCATTGCTATTGCCGTGATTAGTGTAAGAAAAAGTGACCGTGATTCGTCGAGTCTCGAACCCGCGCACACACAGCTAGCGGCCAAGCCCCCCTAGCCAAGTTACGATCGTTTCGTTTGCATCGAACGACTCGAGTAGGTCACGCCTCCGATTTCTTTGTTCTGACCACGTGACTGAGCGTTGAGATGACGTCAGAACAAAGGAATCGGAGCCGTGGCTTACTGGAGGCGTTCGACGCAAACGAAACGATCGTAACTTTTTTTTTTTAATTGATTTAAACCAGTGCTTGACTGCGATCCCACCTGATGGTAAGCGGAGATGCAATAATTGATGGTCAGGCGCACTAGTTTATTAAGAGCATATTCACTCTATTAACTTGAATAAGGGGAAGGTGTGTCCAGCGCACTACACCACTGCGCCACGGAGATTGTAGCTGAGGCGGTATAATAGTGAACCGCTACGCGTTGGCTGACGTAGGAGAGTGCTACGACGATGACGACGGCTATATCGTGCTACGAGGCTGCTACGAAGTATCGGCTACGCCAAGTATTTTGCGGCCTTGAATGAGCTAAGTGTCTGTCTTTTGCTTTTTCATTGGCACACGATCACACGTAAGAAGGTTTTCTGATCTGATCTGAGTCTTAATTTTTTTATTCACAATCAGTACTATGGCTAATGTTCAGCGCACTCTACCAAATGTGAAAAATAATACTTTAAGTCAAACTCAATTTGTGCCCGACATAGGCTCAGCCATAGAGATGAGTGATCATGTGACCAGTAGACGACCCGACAAATGAGCCAGATCGGAACGCTCGCTGAAAAACGTGAGCCTGTGTAATCACCCAACTTTAAAAACTCTGCATCTTTTTTTTTTTTTTTTTTTATTGGGTGGGAAAATCATCCTAATGACATCCCCGCTCTTGGGCGGAGCGGGAGATAGTGTCAGACTCTTACTGACTAAAAACCCACTCCTGTTCCTTCGTTGCCTTCGTCCCAGGGCCCCGGGTTCCGCTTTCACACTACCCGTGGCCCCAGTAGGCTTCGACCCTGCTGGGCCCCTACGATTTGCTGACATCTCCTTGAGGCGCGCGTGGAACAAAACGCGCCGTCGACGACTTGGGCTCGGTCCGGACGGTTACCGGACGGTCAGACGGCGAGCCACCCATTGCTCGCCGTCTGCAAGCCCGCGCCTACGGTGGCCGGAAATCGGGATCGGAATCCCGGCGGCGGTTGGAGCGTAAGGACCGTTGCCTCACGCGATCGGCCGCCTCCTTAGCTAGCATTACTGCTTCGCAGAAGGAGGCGACCGCCTGCCACTCCTCCTCGCTCCGGAGCATGGCCTGAACCAAGGCCCGGCACGAGAGATCACCGCCGCCGATTGCCCTCACGAGGTCACGGCGTTGCTCTGCCCAAGTGGGGCACACCTCCACCGTGTGCTCCACCGTGTCCTCCGGGTGAGCCACACAGTGGCGACACCCGGGCGTCGTTTCCGCACGAATCCGGTGCAGGAACCTCCCGAACTTACCGTGTCCGGTGAGGACCTGCGTCATGCGGAATGTGAGGACGCCGTGAGGTCTTTCCAACCACGCCTCAAAGAGGGGACTTACCGCCATAATTGTGGCGTGCCCAGCACGGGGTCGCGACAGCCGCTGTCGCCATTTCTCCATGAGAACTCGCCGGAACTCTGTCCGCCATTCCGCGACTTGTTGCGGCAGCGGAGTTTCGCCCCGGCGTTGCATCTCTATGCGCCGTTCGTGCATGAGTGCAAGGACTGTTGCCTCCAGTTCCCATGGTCGCTGGCCAGCAAGAAGGCTCGCCGCTTCGCGGGAAATCGTCCGGTATCCTCGCACCATCCGTATGGCCATGACCCTCTGGCACGCGTTCAGCCGGGCCGCCGGCTGCTTCCGCAGCCCCGGCGCCCACACCGGCGCGCCATAAAGGGCCATGGACCGAACGATCCCCGCGTAGAGCTTCCGGCAGGAGGCGTCCGGACCCCCAAGGTTGGGCAGGAGCCGCCCGAGGGCAGCCCCAGTCCGATTTAGTTTGGGAGCCAGACGTCGGAAGTGCTCGTCGAAATCCCATCGGCTGTCGAGAACGAGTCCCAGGTACTTCATCGTTGACCCGACGCCGATGTGGACTCCTCCCACCGTTAGCTGGGAACCCGGTGGTGGCGCGTTCCGAGGGCCGTGAAAGCACATGGCCTCGGACTTGTGCAATGCCACCTCGAATCCCAGCTCCTGGATCCTGCCAACGACTGTCGCGACCCCGCGTGTCGCTAGTTCGACCGCCGCCTGGTACGACTCTCCCTGCGCCAGGACCAGCGTGTCGTCTGCGTAGCAGACCACGCTGACCCCGTCAGGGAGGTCGCCGCGCAGCACGTAGTCGTATCCGATGTTCCACAAGGGCGGCCCTAGTACTGATCCCTGCGGAACACCGCACGATATCTCTCGACGTTCCCACACCCCCTGGTGACCAGGGAAGGTTATGTACCTGTCTGACAGGTACGCCTCGACCACACGACAGAGGTAGTCGGGCATCTGGTGATACCGGAGTGCCCTCCCAATGCTACTCCAAGGCAGGGAGTTGAAGGCGTTGGCGATGTCCAAAGACACCGCCACGACACACCTGCCCTGGGCCACTGCATCCCCTGTCGTGAGAGCTCGCACGCACATGATGGCGTCCACCGTGGAGCGTCTCCTGCGAAAGCCGAACTGGCCGTCCGCCAGATCCGGCCCCACCCGTGTTAGGTGTGCGACGAGGCAGTCTGCAATTACTCTTTCAAAGAGCTTGCCCACCTCGTCGAGCAGCACAATGGGCCGGTACGCGGACGGAGAGTCCGCGGGGCGCCCCGGCTTCGCGATGAGGACCAGTTTCCCCGTCTTCCAGCGAAGTGGGAACTGGCCCCTCTCCATGCATGCGCTGAAGAGCCCTCTTAGTCGAGGCCCGAGAGCCTCCATGGCCAGGACCCATGCCTTCCCAGGCAAGCCGTCGGGTCCTGGGGCGGTATTTTTGGCACTCAGCCTTCGTACCGCCACTCTCATCTCTACCTCGGTCACCTCTGGAGCGTTGTCGTCGTCGTCGCCATCGTGGTCCGCGTCGGACACCGCTGGTGGCGGAGCCATGGGCGGGGGAGAGTGTTCCCCTCGCGTGGGGAACAGAGTGCTCACCACACCCTCCACGAGCTGGGGCCGGAGACCCTGCGTCAGCGGGGGAGCCCAGGGGCGGAGTTTGTCCCGTACCAACTTGTACGGGCGTCCCTATGGGTCCCCATTCAGAGTCCCCAGCCACACGTTGCGGGCCTCAAGTTTGGCCCGCCTTATCTCCGCTCGGAGGGTGCGCTTTGCCGCTCTGTACCCCTCATACAGCTCCGCCTCTCTGGCCTCCGCATCCGGTGGACGGATGCGGCGCCTGCGGTATCTGGCATACCGGCGTCGCGCGGCATTGCACGCGTTGCGCAGTGCCGCAATCTCCGGCGACCACCAGTATACCTGGCGCTGAGCACGTCCTGGAGGGACTCGGGGCATTGCCGCGTCGCAAACTTGCGACATGGCCTCCCGGAACCACTCTGCCTCGACGTCTATGTCGACAGGCCTGTCCGGTGCTTGCACCCAGGCCTGTACCGTCGCGGCTTCCAGGAGGAGCTCCCGGTCCATCTGCCTCAGCGCCCACCGCGGACCACAAGGGTTCTGTCGGACCGGCGCAATCGAGGTTTGGGCGGAGACGTCGAACCGGATGTACCGGTGGTCTGAAAACGTCTCCACCCCCTCCATAAAACTCTGCATCTTGGAAAAATGATCAAGACACTCTAATGTCAAAAAGCCGGAGGAACAATCGACCTTGATGGCTAAATTAGTTGCCGACATAGGGGAAATAAAGGCGCAGAACACAAAAATACAGTAGTCGAACAGCGAAATCCGAAAAACAAGTGTACAGATTGAACAATCAATTTCCTTTATGAATGTAAAATTTGAGGAGTTAAAAAAAGAAGTGGAAGACCTCAAGAAGGACCAGCAGCTTCAATTAGGCTATATTGAAACCCTCGGGAAAAAAATACTAAACCTGCAACATAAGTCGTTCAACATGCATAGAGGTTAAAAAAATCCCACAGCTAGAGAACGAGTCACAATCACCCTGGTGAATACAGTCTGTAAAATTGGACAACTTATTGACGTGCCTGTATCTGAATCAGAGATTCAAGATGTATATTGTTTACCTGCGAAATCCACACCAACCTCAACTGCACGTCCTATCATGGCAGAGTTTGCAAGAGTTCAAACAAAACAAAATCTCCTGTCAGCAATTCGATTGTATAATAAGGGCAAGCACCCAAAAGAAGAAAAGCTAAACACAGAAGTAATTGATATAACAGGGAAACGCCTCCCAGTATTCGTAACGGAGCAAATACCCTCTAGTTCTAAAAAGCTTTTTTACCTAGCACGACAATTTGCTAAAGCCAATAGTTACTCATTCTGTTGGATCAGTAATTGTAACATATTCCTTCGAAAACAATTAGGGACAAGCAGCTACAAATACTAATTCCATCATCGGACCACCAGGCCTACGGCAACGCGCCACCGGTACATGGTGGACATTCCACCTATACGCACAAAACGTTTTGGGAACACATTCATTGTGCGTACAGCTAAGGAGTGGAATTCCTTGCCGGAATCTATGTTTCCTGATAGCTACAACCCGGAAATCTTTAAGTCAAGAGTGAATAGGTTACTTCTAGGTAAGCGCGTTCCATCGTCGACCGCATCGTCGCTTTCCATCAGGTGAGATGGTGGTCAAGCGCGAACCTATCGAGAATTAAAAAAAAAAATACAATCAGAAAAATGTCTTCAAGATTTGTGCAACTGACTAGCTAAGTATATGGCTCTATTACTGATGTTTGCTGTAACCATTTTTAACTTTATTTTAATTTATTTTGTAAACGTAATTATTACACTTTACACATTCACTCGTCACAAAAGATCAACATACAATTTTATTTTCAACTAGCTGTTGCCCGCGACTTCGTCCGCGTTAAGTTCATAAAACTGTACAATTACTCTGTGCTTGCAATTAATTCCGAAAGCATCGCAATAATTTATTGTACTTTAACATAAAGCGGTTATAGGTAAAAATATCCGAATTGACAACCTCCTTCTTTTTTAGAAGTCGGTTAAAAACGCAAATTACCTTCAGGAAACATGTTATGTACTCGTCCAGATCCAGATGTATTACCATCAATGAATAGAAAGAGCATTTATGGGTCATAGCAGTTGTCATTTCTGACTATCGCAAGGGAAAAGGCATATGTATGCATGGGCATATGTATGTTTCTGGTTTATGTTCTAGTAAAACAACATTGTATGATTTTAATCCCTCGCCACAGTGAGCACGCCACAATCAAATCGCAGCGGTAATACCTGTCTTTGAGAAGTGTCTACAGAGGCGTCACGGCTTCCTCTTTTTGTGCAGGACTCACCGGTTGTGGGTATTTCGGAAGGTAACTGTGTCGAATTCAACGGGAAGAAACACTCGGGTCTCACCATTGTGCGAATCCAGGAGAATACGATGGAGCATACAGTGGAAGTCAGTCCCGCTTGGTCAGAGCGCCGGCGCCGCCTTGTCCTTATGGGGGCGATTGGTGGAGAAAATGACAACCAGTAGCCTCCTTCAGTGAAGGACTAAGATCAAAGAAGGTGGCTGAAACTATGAGGGATAGGACATCCTGACTCCTCAGCGCAAGGCAATTCCCAGCCATCGCAAACACGGGATTGCGGTGGTGCTGTCCAGTCAAAGCAGTCCTGAATCGATGGCGCGTAGTATTCTACGCGCGACTCAAAGAGATTTCAGCAAATGGATAAGACCCTTTAGGGCCGATGTCTGCTAGGGCTGCAAGATTGATCGAAAGAGTTATCTCCCATAACAATTTTCGCCTCAATAACTTTTCATTGAAGAGTTTAAGCAGTTAGACAGCTTTGGTAGAGGTAAACGAAGGAGCATAATCGGGACACCGACCTTCAGCTGGATAACGTGCACTGATAGTGAAAAGCCTTAAGTGAATCCAAAAACTACCATCATCATCCGGAACGCATTAAGTCCGCCGCTGTACATTTGTGCATAAAGGATTAAATAAATAAATCATCTATCTTCTTCCACAACAGTACATATGAATAATTTGCGAGATCATGCTTGCACTGATTGTTGCAGTTTGATCATTTTAGGCGTTAGAATTACTTGTTCACTTACCTAGGATATTTTGGTGTGTATTTAATTGACATCCCCGAATATAAGACAAATGTTTTTTCCACAGTGGGAACTACCTTATGAAGAGTCTCCAACTTATGAATGAACTTCGGCGAAACCTTGTGCGCGTGTATCCCCGTTCAATTGAACTCGCATATTGATGGCCAAACCGAGAAATTACTGACACCGATTGCCTCTATGAGGACACGGCGGTTCACTCAAGATGGATAGACCTCCACCGCATGCTACACCGATTCCTCCAGTTTTCAAAATGGTAATATCAGGGTACTTTCAACCGAACCCAGAACAGAAACCGTTCGAAACACCCACAACAGTCCTGAGCTTATCCATAAAACAATGAAATTACGGTTAACAAACGTAGTAATTTTATCGCTGAGACTGGCCTCCCTTAGAGGGTTTTTCCAGTATTGGTCACCACTCACTGCAAGGAGGTAACGTCCAGATGTCGACGTAAGGCTGCAAGGAATCTGAGATACATCATACGTTGTCGAACTGTGATCAGAAAAACACATTCGATCCCGTTTTATATGAAGCAGTGACTGCAAATAATAAAACACACCATTATTAATCCGCAAGGTGCCATCATGCCGGAGGAAAAAGTGGAGATGTGGCCTGCAAGGGCGAAGCACCGTCGTGTCCTCGTGGAGGCAATCGGCGTCAGTGACCTCTCGCGCCGGGCTCTGATCCAGAGCGAGGAGTAATGGCAGGCGGTCGCCTCCTTCAGCAAAGCCGTAATGCTAGCGAAGGTGGAGGCCGCACGCGTTAAGGAACGAACGGCCTCACGCCGAGCCGAGATTCCGACCCCGACTAACAATCACGGTAGACGCGGGCTTCCGGACGTCGAGCAATGGGTAGCTAGCCGTCCGGTAGTTGACCGGATCGAGCCCAATCCTCAACAGCGCGTAGTGATAGACACAGGTGTAGGTCTAGTCAGTAAAAGATTGACACGTCCTCCCGCTCCAACCAGAGCGGGAGAAGTCATTGGATGATATCCACCCTTAAAAAAAGAAAAAAAGGTGCCATCATCATCATTATTATTTCAGCCGAAAGACGTCCACTGCTGGACAAAGACCTCCCCAAGTGTCGCTATAATAACCGGTCCTGTGAGTCTCTCATCCATCGGATTTCCGCGACCCTTACCAGGTCATCGGTCCACCTGGGGACCATCCAACGCAAGGTACCCTTTAACCCCTTCCGAAAATGTGACCGTGTTATTTTAAAGTGAATAATTAAATACATATAGGTATTTACTTTTATCGTTTTTGGATGGTATCCCTTGAATAATCACGGTCAATTAGCTTGTTACAATAATGGGAAAAATATAATAAAAATAAGCAGTAGGATTGTTAAAAATGCCTCCGACTAACATCAGTTTAACCATAACTGTAAATTGGGCGATGGCCATTCTTCTGCCACTCACAAAATTACGTAAAATACGCAATGCCATCTATCAAATTTAATATGAAATTCAACCGTCATTGTCATCATTATTTCTACTTTGAGTCTTTAGATGGCGTTGCGAGTATCTGAATTGCGTGTGGTGTCATATTTTACTTCTGGATTTTTTTTATATTTCAAATGCTTTGTTTCATTGCGATGAAACAAAGCCTAAGTAAGATAATTATCTAGTTCCACACAATTTAAATGTATAAAAGTTATCTACATCGATTTCTAAAATTAATAATACGCACTTCACTAAAAATTTCTACAGATATATTATATACGTAGATTTATAAAAAAAAAAATTGTAAGCATGCAAAAATTTATAAAAAAAATCTTATTCACAATGATAAAATAGAACAAAAATTTCTCCCTAGAGAGCCGTATGGGATTTGAACCACCTTCAAATTACATGAAAGTCTAGATATGAAACCACTGCGCTGCGGTCTTCGATGAATAAATTGTAAAATAGACGTTCTTATATAAACGTCATAATTGACTGGTTGGGTCCCTAACGATGATAGCGTGATGATTTTCGTTTTAGAAGTTAAATTTGCAGCTAAATGGAATAATGTAACATTATAGTACGTGATTTTACTCACCGCTTTAGTTTTATTATGTGTTTTGATTATTTTTTACAAAATATTTAGAAGATATCGAATAGAAATGTCAATTTTATTTTGAAATAATGGTAAAAGTTATTTTAATACAAAAATATAAGACAAAATAATGACAAAATTTTTAACTGTAGCTGGGAATTGAACTCGCGGCAAATGTCGTTCAATACCTACATTTTGGATTATTGCTCACCCCCCATAGCAAATAGCGTGATAATTTATAGCCTATCAGTTGCCCTGTCTTATAAGGATTATGTATGCAAAATTTGAACAGGATCGCTTCAGTAGTTTTTGCGCCAATTAATACCATCACAAAAGAATTTTACTGTTTTATTATATGTATAGATATACACAACTCACACATATCAACAAAATACAATCAGATAATAAACCACAATATAACTAAAATAAAGTTGCGCCATATTACTATTAACGACTCCAACTATAAATTACCTTCACAGACAAATTGGTTCATGATCGAATATTCCTTTTTTGTTAACACTCTAACTATTATAAATGGCTATCATAAATAATATTAACGATGACCTAGACCATATAAATTTCGAAAACTCATTGAACTGCAATCCTGAAGATTGTCTCAAATATATTAATTCAACTGGAAGTAATATAAATGTATTACATTTAAACATACGTAGCGTAAACAAAATCCAAAACCAACTTCAAGTTTTGCTGAATTTGACGAAAATAAATCTTAACATAATTGTTTTGACGGAATGCTGGCTTAGTAAAGTCAACACACTGCCTGTCCTGGATGGATTTCAGTCTCACTCGTCAGCAATCAACACTAATCAAAACGATGGAAAGCTCCGTGTGGGAACCGTCTTTTGATGGAGGCAATTGCCTAGTATATCAAATAGAGGAAAAGTTATCTGTGTTATAGTTGGGATGTCCCAACTAGGCCAAGTCTTAACCATGTGGTTAAGACTACTGCAGAAGGAGTCCTGTCCAAAATAATGAAATGGTTGGATTCTAACCTCCTAACATTCAACTTAACCAAAGCCACTTACATCCCATTCGCAATTCGACGTAACATGAGACCGGCAGATACCTTCAGTATAACAGCTCACTCATGCTCAAATACAATCCCATCTTGTAACTGTCGAACTCTTACTAGATCTGAAATTGTCAAATATCTCGGAGTTCAGATTTGAGACGGACTAAGATGGGACAAACAGATTGACACTCTTACTACAAGAACAATGCGCCCTATACACGTCTTTAAGTCATTGAGAGAGTCGGCCAAACTTGACACTCTGAAGATGGTGAATTATGCTCTTTGCCAATCTGTTATTGGCTATTGCAATACTGCATGGGGCAGAGCAACAAAAACCAGTATCTTGAAAGTAGAAAGAGCACATAGCACCATTCTTAAAGTTATGACTAGGAAACCGTATAGATTCCCAAATACTGAATTATACTCTAACTGCAAAGTCACCTCTTCGTGCTCCGATCGATTCTAAGAACTCATGCTAAGCTGCCACCGCCAAATCTAAATAAGCGAAAACAACATCAACATCACAAGTTCTTAGCATAAAACCACTTTCGCTAAACATAAATTTTTCACACTTTTATTCAAACAATATTTCAACATTTTTATTGTAGATATATTTGCCAAATATATCTACAATAAAAATAACAAAGACCTTAAAATACTAAAATTGAACGCCAACGCTGTAAAAACTAAAGTAACAGAGTGGCTATTAGAAAAGGTCTATGCTTACACGAAGTCTCTACTTACCTAATCTCTCACGCACCCCGATTTCGCTAACATTCAAACACATAAACATGCACACACATACTCCCCGAACACCCCAACTTATCATACATGCACACTGTCTCACATAATACTCACCTTTCGCTACACGCTCACACATAATCTACACACTTCACAATTAAAACTTAAAACAGAACACATAAATTATTCAGCGGTAGGACGACAACGTCCATCAATTGTTGTAAAAATAATAGCTTATAAAAATTTTGTGGCAGTTTACTGTTTCTCAATATATAACCTAATTTGAGTGGCAGGGTTCTAAAAAATTTTTTAGTACAGACGTACCTAAAGAACTTTATAACTTCTCAACCTAATGTTTGTTTCATTATGTATTTATACTTTTTGGTAAATAAACATATTATTATTATTAACTAGACAAAGTTCATTAATAGTCTGAACTAGTCACGCTACTGAAGGAGACACTTTGGGTGTCGCGAGTCATTGGATGGCTTCCAGTTACACACGGACTTGATGACGGCGAGCAATAGGTTGCTCACTGTTCGATAGGGACCAGGCTTGGGTTGACGGTATATGTTTGCCGTGTAAATTGTGTAATATTTATCAAAATAATCGATACTGTTAGTGCACTTTAACCATTAACGGCAGTATTAATAGTCTTGCTTACTTGTAAGTCGATTATTTCGTTTTAGGGTTCCGTACCTCGAAAGGAAAAAACGAAATCCTTATAGGATCACTTTGTTGTCCGTTTGTTGCAAAGATACGGACGTACACGTCGCAAAAAAACGTTTATTTCACACTCTCTCGTATATACTCTCAAGGGTATAAAAATTAATGGAGTACTACTTCCTATCGATCTAGAATCCTGAAATTCGGCATGAGGCAAGGTCTCATAGCACAAGTATAAGAAAAAAATCTGAAACCTGTTACTTTGTAGTTACGTCACAAAAAAAAACTTTTCGGGAATTGAACTTTTTCATAGATTAGTTTGTAAGAAACCCTCAGTGCGCGAGTCCGACTAGCTCTAGACCGGTTTTTTTTACCTTGTTTTTGAGACCTGCCTCTATTAACCTTTACTTTAATGGAGGTTAAGCTCTGCTCCTGTACTTTCATTTTCGTTGAGATAACTACTGTAACCACGTCCAAACTAATACTACATAAGCAAAAGTGTGAATGTATGTGTCTATGTGTATGCGTACATGTTTATCCTGGAATAGATTTAGATTATATTTTGTCCAGGGACGGTTCTCTTGGGATGATTTTCAATTTTCACTCTAACGAACTCTAGCAGAAGCAATATCCTATAACAATCAAAAATGATCTTGTTTTCCATGACTTTCAACAGTATGTACATCTCCTAATTAGTGGTCAAATCATTATCATCATCATTTCAGCCGAAGGACGTCCACTGTTGGACAGAAGCCTCCCCAAGTGTCGCCATAACGACCAGTCCTGTGCGTCTCACATCCACCGGATTCCCGCAACCCTCACTAGGTTATCGGTCCACCATGTAGGAGCCTTCCAACACTCTCTTCAACGCCGTTTTGTGAGTAATGTGCCCTGCCTACTGTCACTTTTTAGCAATTCTTCGGGTTATACTGGTAACCTTAAAATTCGTAAAAGTTTTGTTGCAAGCGTGAGCCCATCTCAAGGTAACAGCACCTCGGAGAGATGAGACCTCTGGCGGGAAAAGTTTAAACCTCATGGTGATTTTGTCGAGCTGTCGGAGAGCCTCTCTCCTGGACACGAGTTGCCATGGCTCACCTGGAAAATTCTGAAAAAACTCCGCACCCAAGTTGGACGCAACAAAGACAATCTTCACAGATGGGGGTTCTCGGACGGTTCCGATCTTCAGTGTTTGTGCAGCGTCTGTCCGCAGACCATGTCCCATCTTCGATCCTGCATCACGTACCCTGTTGCCTGTTGAATAACAGCATCAGCGGACGGCACTGCCGTGGCCGAATACCGGCCCAAGCAAGGAATTTAACTAGTTTTGCCATCGATACGCTAAAAAGAAGGTAACCTTGGTTCTCCTGCATGTACCAATTTCATATTTTTTTACTTTTTTTTTAAGGTGGGAAATCATCCAAATGACTGGTGGCTGGTAGTCGGGGTCGGAATTACAGCGGCTAGGGCGTGAGAACCTACGTTCTCTCATGCGTGCAGCCTCCTCCTTCGCTAGCATTACCGCTTCGCAGAAGGAGGCGACCGCTTGCCATTCCTCCTCGCTCCGGACCATAGCCTAAACCAGGGCCCGACGCGAAAGGTCGCTGCCGCCAATTGCCTCCACGAGGACACAGCGGTGCTCCGCCCAAGTGGGGCACACCTTCACCGTATGCTCCAATTTCATATTAACAGAGGAACAAAAGAAAGACGGCCAAAGATCCGAGACATTTAATCGAGAGGCCTCCCAAAACGGGGAATTAGACTTCATCATGAAGCTGTGCCAATTTAATAAGGGATGGACCTATTGCCATTCACCGTACAATCAACCCTTTCAAATGAGAACTTTGTTACAGAAAAACCCAATTACAGTTGCCTTCTCAAGGGAATGACCCTGCCCTCATGTTAGTCTCGATTGCTACCCATTAGAACAATGAGAGTACTTTAATAATACGTTGTGGAAAGTAATCAAGATGACTATTCGGTTTTACTTTAGCTTTTACTGACATCAAACTTTTTTTTTAATTTGTGAAAACGTTTTGTTCTTCTCTCACTCTAGGGCGGAGTGAGAGGGCGTGCCAGACTTTTACTGACTAAAACCATACGTGTTCCTTCTTTGCCCTTTGCGTTCCAAGGTCGCGGGTTTCCTTTCGGAAGTCAATCCATGGTCACAGTAGGCTTCGGCCCTGCTGGGCCCCTACGATTACTGACCTTTCAGGCGCGCGTGTAACACTATGTGCCATCTATGACTAGGGCTCGGTCCGGATGGTTACTGAAAGGCTGGTCGGTGAATTCATCAGATGCAGGAACCTCACGAACTTACCATACTTGGTGGGGACCTGCGTCATGTGGAAAGTGAGGACGCCGTGCCGTCTCTCCTGACACTATTCAAAGAAGAGACTAAACGCCATAATAATGGCGTGCCCATACTGACGTCACAATAACATTATAAAGGTGAAATTTTGTGTGTATAAAAGTTTGTTGCTTTTTTACGCTCGAACGGCTGAACAGATTAAGATGAAACTTGGTAAACAGGTAGACCATGTAAGGTATTTTTTATATAATAATAATTTATTTAAGTTAGATTAGTTTAAATTTAAGTGAGTGTTAAAGTTTTTGTAACAGTAAGTTAAATAAGTACCTATTGTAGTTTCTGCTAATTATTTATTTTTCTTATATATGACCGCCGCGGCCGCGACGTACAGTTCGTAAGTTGGGGCCGTTACTAATGATAAATTATACATAAAAAAATCAGGTAAATCAAATATAACAATAATAACCATGGTGTGGAGCGTTCTTCTGCCAAGTAGCAATGCTGGCGGAGGAGGCAGCCACTAAAGTGTGGGAACATACATCCTCACACCCCAGCCGCCACGACAGAAGACGCCCCTAACGTTAGGAATCGATCGATCTTTGGCTCTCGTAGGGCTCGTGGACGGCGATCAATGGGCAGCTCGCCGGCCGCTCATCCTTTAAGGACCGATCTTTTCTCCAATTTATTATTTTCATGTTAGCATCGCAGACTTGTGAAAATACTTACCGTAATTTATTTTTTTCGTTTTTTGCTTCGGCTTAATATGGTTAAACTTCTAAGTATTTGAACTTGGTGAGCCTTGTGAGATATTTCAGTGATAAAACTTATCCGATCTAAGCTTAGGATCGGAAATTCGGAACTAATGTTACTTAAAATGTAATCTACAGACATTGATACTAACTTTGATAGAAAGAAAGAAAGAAAAGAAAGAAAAACATTTTATTGGCGGAACAAGGAAATTATAAGTATATGTGAGGAAAAAAAAGAAAATATGCACCGCATCCACGTATAACGGCCGAACGCTCAGCATAATGCCGTGACCACACGCAAAATGTTATGAATCTACGGCGCTGGTATTCAGCGTGGGCCAGTAACGGTATGGACATAAAGACGTCGGCACGGTATTGTGTGCTAATAGATTTGAATAAGATAGATAAATAAAAATAAATTATGGGGAAAGAAAAACACTGAATAAATAAAGAGGAAATACGAAATCATATCGTAATTTGTGGAAGAAAACCAAAAAAATTATTATTATATCATGTATAAAGTGGCAACATTGCGTTGCGTCTGTATAAACACAGTAAATTGGTAAAAATAGCATAATATAGCTCAATCAGCATTTGGATTTTCCCACTGCTGAGACTCAGGTCTCATCTCTAGTAGAGGTAATGAGTCGTAATCCACCACGCGGGCCCAGTGCGAATTGGTTGATGATACACTTATAAGCAGAATGCCCATTTCTCATGACAATTCCAATTAACCGAAACAAGGCTAGGATACATTGTTTTGTTATGAAGTTTCCGTGTCTATCTTCCACCTTCCAGCTCTATCATTAGATCAGTTCGATAATACTTTTATAACTACACAGACACAGAGAAACTATTGGAAGTTTTAGTATAATTGTAGCTTTAGTTTGTAAGTTGTTATTCTGTAATTTCTGTGTTCATGCACCCGTAGTTATAGTCTTGTAAGTGATGACCCGAAACACAGGTTTTATAAACCTAGCTCGGGCAAGTCGCTAATTATTCATAATCCTAGGTTAATAAAGTCAATTTTCCTTTAGGTCTTAAATACTAATAAGTTAATTATAGTTATTCCTTGGGCACTAGCATAAATATTTGTTTAAGATGTTTTGGCTGTTACATGTAACTATTTATTTTGTGTAAAAGATGAAATAAAGATTATTATTATTATATTATAGTTATTACCTTATAGCTAAAGTGCATCTCATGACAATTTTAATAAGTCCAAACACGGCTAGGTTACATTGATTAATTACGGAGTTCCGGTACATACCTTTCTTCCGGTTCCATCGTCATCATTAGGTCACTTCGACGATACCATTTTTAACATAACTATTCAGAACCATTTATTTATTTGTATTGTAATTGTCTTCATTGTGATATCTATGTGAGTTTGAATTTCCGTTAGCCATTTCTGGTCTTCTTCATCAGTTCCACTTCATCAAATGTTACTTTTTGACTGTAGATGCTTAAGTTCTCGATGAAAATACCAAAATCACTATAGTTGCTTATAATAAATCATGAAAACAACTGGATTTTGAAAAAAATGGGACCAATCTGGAAGCATATCCTTTAAAAGAAAAAAAAATTGCAAATCGGTCCATAAACGACGAAGTTCTGAGGCAACAAACAAAAAAGATATTATATAAAAAAATACAACCGACTTAATAACCTCCTCCTTTTTTTTGAAGTCGGTTAAAAGGAAGTCCTCAGAACATACATAACAAGCAAAACCGCATCCACCAGCTCTGTATTTTTTTGGCATCATTAGCATTATCAGCATTTTAATGTTCCTGCTGGGACTCAAGCCTCTTCTCTAGGAGAGGGAATGGGCCGTAATCCACCACGCGGGCCCAGTGCGGGTTGGTGAATGTCACATGCCTTCGATTTTTTTTTTTTGATTTTAGAATATGCCGGTTTCCTCACGACGTTTTCCTTCACCGTTTTTGAGAGCAGTGGTGATGAAATAAATTACACAAAGTAATGGCCTGGCTGGGTTTAAACCCGCGACCTACAACTCGTAAGTCGGGGCCGTTATCACTCAACCACCACTGCTCTCACTGTATTTTTTGCGTCCAGTTAATGGTCCACTTTACGGAAGGTCTTTCAACGCTGAGTCTTCCCACACGCGATTACCAGGATATCAAAAAAAGGCAGGTTAATTTCATACTTATTTAGTTTATTATATACAAGTTAACTGATACTTAGGCAGACACATTGTATCTAACCGTTTACATTATGGTAACTATGTAGGCAGGAATAGTACCTAAGAGGCAAAGGACGTCGACTGACCTGTAGATCTAGTAGTTAGTGGCCCTGACTGCTATGCCAGAGGTTGTGGGTTCGATTTCCACCCAGGACAAATGTTTGTGTGATGAGCACGATCATTTATTCTGGGTGTGATTTATCTATAATATGTATGTATTTAGAAATATATAAGTATGTTTATCAGTTGGTCTAGTACTAATAACACAATCTCTACTTAGCTTGGGATTAGACGCCGTTGTGTAAGAAAATAATTTTTTTTCCAAAAAAATAAACCGAATTCACAAAAAAATCCATCATCAGATCCCGACTTGGTGACTATGAGACCATTTGGGAAGTATACCCTTTGCACCAAAAAAAGATTTTTTTAAATCCGTTGGCAAGCGGCGAAGTTATGCGCGAACAAACATAAAAAATACAAACATCCGAATTGAGAACCTCCACCTTTTTTAGAAGTCGGTTAATAAAAGATGATTTTGGTCAAATATAATTATTACAAAATATAGATGAATTCAATGATAATGAAGTAAAATACTCAGCAACTCAAGTTAATATTACGAGATGGAATTTTGTTTTACTTTTTTTTTAACCTTATTTGTGGCCAATAGTATTGTTGGGCAAAGGCATATCTCTTCGTCTTTCAAACCCCTCTCTCTCCGTTTTAACACTAGAAGCGCGGGCGTCCAAAATTTTACCCATTCCTATGTTCTTCCTACTCTACTTTTATTATGCGTAGAATCGCAAAGTACCTACAACAAAATACTTGTAATACATAGCAAAAATATTCTATTATCAGTTACTAGTTTCATTTATTTACCATCTCTTCATATTACTGTAGCAAAAACAAAAATGGCGAAAATTAACTTTAGAGACGCGCTTCTAGTTTTAGGGCTGAGTCACACCGGAATGGCAGCGGCTGGCAGCGGCCGACAGCGGCTGGCTAGAGTAGAACTACCGATAACACGCGGGTGGCGCCGCGAGCGGTCTCGCAGCCTTTTCATGCTTTTCAAGCGATACTGGTCTTTTATGTATGTAGATAACTTTCGCGAAAAAAAGCCAAAGTTTGTGTGTATGTTTGTTACTTCCTCATGACCAAACAGCTGAACGGATTTCGATAAAACTTGGTAGATGGGTTGACAGGGTCCTGGAATAGAACATAGGATTTTTTATCTCAAGAGCATGGTTTCTTGGAATAATTTTCAACTGTAACGCGGGTGACGCCGCTGCAGTAGCTAGTAAACTATATACTCCCCAAAAGTTTAGGCGGAGGTGAAAGTATTTTTAAGGGTTCCGTACCTCAAAAGGAAAAAACGGAACCCTTATAGGATCACTTTGTTGTTCGTCCGTCTGTCTGTCCGTCTGTTTGTCAAGACCCTTTATCTCGGGAACGCGTGAAGGTATCGAGTTGAAATTAAAACCATATAGGTACTCAAGTCTCGAAAAAATCCCGTTGACCCAGGATCCTGAATTTTTTCTTAAAGTAAGTTCTTAAAGCACAGGTATAGGAATAAATCTGAAAACTGTAAATTGATTGCACGACTCAAAAAAAAAAAAAAATTGCGATTAGGAAAAAAACTTCAAAACAACGATTTGAACTGTTTACATAGGTTAATTTTTTACGGAACCCTCAGGGCGCGAATCCGACTCGCACTTGCCCAGTTTTTTTTTCCTACAGTACACCCACATTGCCTATTTCCATAAACCGCTACGGGCATTTTAAACTTCGAGACGTTATGGAGTTATTTTAGGTAGAATAACTCGATAACAGTTAATAAGTTTTCAAAAGAATTTATAAATATAGATACTTTTTAAAGAAGGAATCTTTACCCATACTAAGGGTTGGTCGCCTCCTTCTGCAAAGCATTAATGCTAGCAAAGGAGGCGGCCGATCGTGTGAGGCAACGGTCCTTACGCTCCAACCGCCGCCGGGATTCCGATCCCGATTTCCGGCTACCGTAGGCGCGGGCTTGCAGACGGCGAGCAATGGATGGCTCGCCGTCCGACCGTCCGGTAACCGTCCGGACCGAGCCAAGTCGTCGACGGCGCGTACTGTTCCACGCGCGCCTCAAGGAGATGTCAGCAAATCGTAGGGGCTCAGCAGGGTCGAAGCCTACTGGGGCCACGGATAGTGTGAAAGCGAAACCCGGGGCCCTGGGACGAAGGCAACGAAGGAACAGGAGTGGGTTTTTAGTCAGTAAAAGTCTGACACCACCTCCCGTTCCGCCCAAGACCGGGGGATGTCATAAGATGATTTTCCCACTCAATAAAAAAAAAACCACTACTAAAGGTTATTCCTGTTTCATGGGTATCTTGTGTACATGAGTTTACATATTTATGCCATATAAACTCATCCAGACCAGATCATATGAATTCATAATACAGTTTTAGTCAGTAAAAGTCGGACACGCCCTCTCGCTCCGCCCAAGAGTGAGAGAAGTCATTGGATGATTTCACGCCTTAAAAAAAACTAGGCAAGTGCGAGTCGGGCTAGCGCATAGACGGTTACGTATAAACTTACCTGTGTAAATAGTTCAATCCCCGAATGTCTGTGAATGACAAAGAGTCTCGAAGATTTTTCCGAAACGCAAATAAAGTTCTTTTTTTGTGACGTAACAAAAAATTAATATTTGTGCTACCTTGCTTTATGCCAAATTTATAAATATATATATAAATTTGTAATAAAGCAAAAAGTTGCTCTGTATCATTAGTCATTACCCCAGACCCGTCAAAATTGGTCCAGCAGTTTTAGAAATTATTGGGAACAAACAGACAGATGAATATACATTTTTGAACGACAGATGGACTAAATTCAAAATAAAATTGTTTTTTTTTCGTAAGAATTTAGTAAAAAATATATTTACAAGCACACAATTTTATTTATATGGATATAGATTTATTTTTGACATTTTATTCACACTTTCGTTTTTTTAAAACTACCCACACGCTGTCCGACCTACCCCGTGAGGACCCGAACTTAGTGATACATACATTCTTACTTAAAAACGGTACCTCGGAGCAAAGTTCAACGTTTTATTATTCCCACAGGGACTCAAGTTTTAATATAAAGGGAAAATTGAATAAAGGTCTGTGTAGACTTGCCACCATCGCTGTGTTGGCAGATGCAACTGTGTGCGCAGAGTACTACAATTTTTTAGCCACATAGCCAGGAAAAATTCCCATAACCTCGAGCAGCTCATTGTAACTGGAATGGTTGATGGCAAATGACCAATAAGCCGCAGCCCAAAATAGAATCTGACAGTCCAATTGCACGTCGCACTTCATGACACCAAGAACCGTCCCGGATGGCGAGACACCATTGGGCACGCCATAATTATGGCGGCCCGCTTTGAGGAGTGGCTGGAAAGGTAACACGGCGTCCTTACCTTCCGCATGACGCAGGTCCTTACCGGATATGGTAAGTTCGGGAGGTTGCTGCACCGGATTCGTGCGGAAGAACCGCCCGTGTGACCGCCCAGAGGAAACGGTGGAGCATACGGTAGAGGTATGCCTCGCCTGGGAAAAGCACTGCCGTGTCCTCGTGGGGACGATCGGCGGCAGTGATCTCTCGAGTCGGGCCTTGGTACAGGACATGGTCTGGAGCAAGGAGGAGTAGCAGGCAGTCGCCTCTTTCTGCGAAGCAGTAATGCTAGCAAAGGAGGCGGCCGCACGTGTGAGGCAATGGACCTCGCGCCCCAGCCACTGGGATTCCGATCCCAATTTTCGGCCACCATAGGCGCAGGCTTACGGAGCGCGAGCAATAGGTAGCTCGCCGTTCGACCGTCTGGTAACCGTCCGGATCGAGCCCAAGTCGTCGTCGGCGCGTAGTGTTCCACGCGCGCTTCAAGTAGATGTCAGCCACCGTAGGGGCCCAGCAGGGTCGCAGCCTACTGGGGCCATGGGTGATGACCAGTATTTTACGTGAAGCTTCAGCCCTATTAGAAAACTAGTGCTGAGTTATTTACTTTTTTTAGTTTTGGATATCGCAGCATTTACTGAGACTAGCTTCTGCTAGCGGTTTCACACGCGTAAAAGTAGGTTTTTCCAAGCAAACTGAGCTCCTATTTCATTTCTTTAGGCGTCTATGTCATGAAAGGAAACCATGTGCAAAATTTCAGGCTTCAAGTCCCAAGAGTTATGGCTGTGTGTACATATGCCCGTCAGTCAGTTTTCGTTTTATATATATAGATTTTGTTTTCTTTATAATATTACATATTTTTTGTTTTTTTATATTTTCCCACAAGACTAGACCAATGACCTGGCGACGGTCGCAGGAGTCCGATTGATGAGAGACGCACAGGGCTGGTCGTTGTGTAGACTCTTGAGGGAGACCTATATTTAGCAGTAAATTTTGGCTGAAATATTGATAATAAAAAAAATTTAAATTGATGAAATCAAAATTACTTGAAAAAATATTTCTTTCCTTTTTATTTTGCAGGTTCATTTTAGTTGCTAATCAGAAAAAAAGTTGATATATATGATTTTGGATGCCTATAAGTTTGCCTTGTACTATTTCTACCTCCATAATTATGACCAAAACTCTAAATAGTAGAAAAGCTCGAAAGTTTTCACATTTATTTACAATCTTAAAACATTGATTCTTCAATAATATTACACTTGGTGACACAATTAGCCTAGTTCAATTTAGGCATTTTTCTCTTCATATTTTAAAAAGTTGGATCGCAATACTTTATTCGTTCGTTCTATCTACACATTTAGATAAAATTAGATATTATTTATTACATCTAGAGATTTCGTATAAAACATATATTTTTAATTTAAAAATAGACATAAAAGATATTTCAGAGATTATAAGAACTACTTTTAATTCGTTATTTTATTTAGCCTCTAAAGTTTGATTTAAAATTAAATTGATGAAATAGTAAACAAAAAAAATATAACAGTCAATTTTTTTAAAGTACTATACAAAATAAACACATTCAATAGTTGCAGGAAATAGATGAGAATATACACACATGTTTTTAGTTCACATTATTAAAAAAAACCTTTTTTTAATATTTTTTTACAGAAAAAATGAATCAATTAATCATGCCATCACTGTAAAGACTTTTTGTGTTGCAAAATGAAACTGTAAAAATAGGACTATGTTTTTAATTTACAAAAAAGCGTCTAGGAGTTTAGTTACTGTCTATGAAATATTTTTTTTCTGTTTTCAGTATTTTTGTTTTTAAAACAAATGAAGATAATTCATCACGTCAACAGATACAAATTCCTGTAATTAATTAAAGTTAATTAAGTCGTTAAAATATTCTTAAGACTTATTTTACAAGAAAAAATCGTTAGTTTTCCCTAAACTACAAAGTTATTTTAGTAATACTAGAATATTTTTAAAGTTAATATTTCCTAAAGTACATAAATATATAGTTAAAAATTATTTACAATAGTACAGAAATGCAGTTTATTTTCTTATTCTATCTAACATTAACTTTGGTCACATTTATACACATAGTTATTTGGGTACTACTGATTAAACAGTACAGAATTTGTAAAGTTACAAAATATTTCATGAAGTTTTTTTTTATTTATTAATTCTTTACAATGTTAAATTTAAAAAACAAACACGTAAAATCTCACAAAGACCACTCTAAAATCACAAATCAAAAAATATAATTCAAAGATTCAGCAGCTACAAAAACTAAAAATAAAACTTAATACAATAAACGACAACAAACGTATACAGCAACATGGCCGACAGTGTACGATCAGTTCTGTATAAACACGCCATATCCTGTACCCGAGTGTTCACAGTTTAGTAAACAAAATTAATTATAACATATAATATCTGGTTACCTATTTGCTATCGGATGTACTCTCAGAAATTCAATATGGCGGATGTGTGAATAAATAAATAAACTGAGATTTTCTCTGAAGGGAATTGTTTTGTTCGTTCGATCATTGACATAGACAATGGACTGAGCAATACCGTCAATAAAATTGGCCACTCTTTAGAAAGAGTCAAGTACACAGGTCGTAGTTTTGAAGTATATTTTGTTAAAAAAATAGAGTTCTATGCTGTCCAATGTAACCGTATGGTTACAGTTCTGTGACCTCACGATCGCTCTATTTCTCGCACTCTTTTCTGATTATATTCACTTTAAATTCAATTAGTGAATGCTCAGTTCATACTTCAAAATCTTGGTTTGTCATTTAAAACAGCTCATACTGAGAGGAAAGTTCCCATTTTTAAACAGAGTTCGTTTAAATAAATAAAAGATTTGATTTAAATTCAATTAGTGAATGCTCAGTTCATACTTAAAAATCTTGGTTTGTCATTTAAAACAGCTCATACTGAGAGGAAAGTTCCCATTACTAAGCAGAGTCCGTTTAAATAAATAAAAGATTTGATTTAAAAATAACAGCCCACAATGTTAGCGGTTTAACATATTTACCGACATACATTTTTAATTTTAGGGTATTTTTTTAATTTAAAGAACGCTTAATAAACCAGTTCATTAATTTTCCGTTACAATTACACTGCTTTCCATGGAAGGTTAAGGGTTTTTTTTAACACAGATTAATTTTTAAGATCTCTAATATTAATTAATTAGTCTATGTACAAGACTTAATGTGTAGGTACAATAGAAATTTTTCGTATATATTAAAATAAAATCATAGATTATTTTATATATTTTTTTGTAAAAAAGAAATGGTATGTGGGTACGAAATTTTTTTAAAACAATTTTTATAAGCACATTAAAAACATAATAATTTTGTTTTGGTATTCACATAATAGTCTAAATATTAAAAGCATTCTATATTTGAAAATAAGCCGTCTACGTCTTTTAAAAATGAAGAGAAAATATTAATCAAATTGAGATTGTTTAATTTTTTTTTTCGACTTAATAGAGCATATGAAATCAACAAAAAATGGTAATAAAATACATTAAAGGGGTAAATATATTAACATATTTATGCTTTCAAAGCGGGCCATGAAAAAAATTTTTATTTAGGAAGATGTTTTTGTTGAGAAAAAAACCTGTAACTTGATTTTACCAAATTAAGTTAATTTATAAAGCACCTCAATATATAATAAGTGCGAAACTTAAATCACTTCTAAAGAACTTGTGCTTCTACGATAAGATATATTTACAATATCTAGAACTCACATATTACTTTAAAAACTAAGATATTACTTTAAATGTCTGTTTCACCAAAACGTAGCCCATTCTTATCACTAAAACTTTTTCTAGAATTGAAAGTGGAGACTTTAGTCTCAAACTTTCCAAGTGTTTCTTATTTATGTCTTCACTAATAAAAATACTTTCTGTCCCAAAAAATATTAAAGTATAATATTTTTTTTGTTCCTAATATAAGTGAATTCTTTGCCCTTCATTTTCTTTCAAAATTAAACTAGAAGATATTCTAGATGTCTCGATTTCACGATAAGTGGTCCAAAGTGTTACGCCACAAGGATACAGTAATGAGGTCATATACTTTCTTAATATTAAGGAAACCGGGAATATGAGAGATGAGAAATGAGGTCATACTAATTGACAGGAAGGCTGGGCCAATCAATTAGGGTTTGAAAGTAGATACATACGTACTTAAGTAAGTGATGATATAGAAACACATACAGCTATCAAAGAGAAACGTATGCAAATAAATTGATGTGCGAATAGTTTGAAAAGTGAAACAGACATCAAAAAACAATTGACTCATTAACACACGACAGATAACTTAATAAATATTAACTTTCCTTTTATTTTTAATTTGACAGCTATTCAAACTGCGATTGAATTTAAATTTAAAACCATTTTTAAGATCCTCGTCACACATATCTTTAGATTCATCTACATGCCTGTAATCAGCATTATCACTATGCCTTTCTTCAATCTTCCCATCTTTAAAACAATCATAATACGGTTTGCAATCAATACTGTTGGTACTTCTCGCAATATAAGTCTCAATGCCATCTCTATTCCGTATATCCGAAAGAAGATCTTTGCCTAGTTGTCAATCTCTGCACACATCTGTTGCTAGAGTGAATCTCGTTGCTGATTCGCTAATAGAATCGTCCCTGATTTTGGGTCGTCGGTTTCCATTCATTTGTTCTATGAATGAAGTATTAGTGTTCCTGATGTAGTCTCGATGGATGTTGTGATTTGAAGGGGATAAATGCGTGAGGCGGTAGCTAACGTAGGAATCGTTTCGACGAACTACTGTCCTAGTGGTTCCTGCCCTGGAGCTTCCGATTGGTGCAAATGAAGTCCCGTTTTGATCCGGTGTCGCCGCAGAATGGCAGCAGCAGAAGCATTTGAAGTACGATCTGTGAAATTCCCGACGAAATTTACCTGCAACAATAGAGAATTTGGAATGAATTGTCAAATTATTGATGAAGATATGCAAAATGCATTAGAAGGTAGGAGGTGCAATTGGAGATAATTTGCTAGTGATGTAAATTATTCATGGTCTTTTTTTATTGTTTTATTCAAGTACTTGACTGCGATCCCACCTTATGGTAAGCAGTGATGCAATCGTTGATGTTGAATCGCACTTGCTTATTCAGAGCCTATTCATGCAAGCCTTGAAGACACCTAAATTATATTTGATTTTTTTTTTTGGTATTGTAATACGGTGCAACGTATCAAAAAAAGGAGATATGACAGAAAATTTCCGTTAAAATATCAAAACCTTGATTTCAAAGGACCTTCTTGCGATTTTAAAATAATCTTTGTTTTTAAACCTGTCATTGAGGTCTACCATCGAAAGCTTTTAACGCAGCGGTAAACCATTATCATTAAGAGAAGCACTCAACATGCGTACGCAAGAAATTGTAATCTTAATAAAGTGAAAATTTTTCAGTAAAAACCATGCAAGAGTGTTTTTAATTACTTTTAGTGGTTTTTAAATTAAAAAGCAGTGTTTGGAGCTTTTTGCAATTTTAAACTTTGTGACTCTGAATATTTTTATTTTCTTGTCTACTTATTAAAATACCATTGTGATTGTGCATTTTATGTTAAATGAATTAAAAGTTGTGTAGTAAAATGGTCCGTTGGTTACTTGTCTAGCAGTTTTTAAGGCTTAGAATTAATCTCTGTAGACATCTTTGAGTACTGTTAAAATATAAGCTATTGGCTTTTAGCCTTTGAAAATGTGTTGATATTTTTGCACGGCACTGTACGAACAAAAATAGAAATTAAAATTTGAATATATTTTAAAAGCGTGCCATTATTTTGCGCCGCAGCGTACAGATTTACAAAAATGCTAGAAAAGCTATTCAATTACTACATTATTTTTATTCTTGATAGATTTGACCGCTGTCTCACCTGATTGAAAGCGACGATGCGGTCGACGAAGGAGCGCGCTTACCTAGAAGTAACCTATTCACTCTTGACTTAAAGATTCCCGGGTTGTAGCCATCAGGAAACACAGATTCTGACAAGGAATTCCACTTCTTAGCTGTACGCACAATTAATGTGTTCCCAAAACGTTTTGTGCGTATAGGTGGGATGTCCACCATGGTCCGGTGGTGCACCACTGCCGTACGCCTGGTGTTCCGATAATGGAACCTCACATAACTTAAAAACTACTTTTAATACGAAATCTCCTAATATCTTTGCTTTATTCTTTGCTTTCTTTTTTTAATAATATGAACTAGTGTTTGACCATGATCCCACTTGATAGTAAGAAGTGATGCAATCGTTAATCGGTGAATGTAAAGAGCACTAGTTTATTAAGAGCCTATTCACTCTAGCCTTATTATAATTACGGTATCTTCACCTAAATTATAATGAGATGGGAAGACCACACTGTATAGATACGATAAAAATTTGTACTCTACTATGTGTAAATATAACCTTTCTTATAAAGTTTATTTCATCTTCACAGTACCTCTCATCTTCGTCGAAGATATTCATAAAAGTTTTGGTCTTACCTTGACACCGTTCAAAGAAAACAATGAATATTTGAAAAGATAGCGATATGACATGGCTTTGTACTTGAGTTTTTTTGATAGAAAAAACTACGAACAAACGATACACATAAATTTGTTCCGTTTCTAAAGATATTTCTGGAATGGATTTGATTTTTTGTGTGTGATAGAAATAATATTTCATTCGTTTGTTTTACTGCTCGTATTTTCGTGTTGTTTTGTTTACTTAATTCGTGGTTCTTAGTAGGTAGTCATAGTTTTTATCTATACTTAGTCGTGGTTTTTATCTATAAACCTAACTTCAGGCATGCTTTGGGGCTATATTTCTCCGAGACACCATGACGGCACGACCAGTTGCGCCGCCATGGTGTTCCGGTGAAATATAACCCTCTCATAAGATAGATTTTCATCTTACGTACTCTTTGGTGGGGGCATCACTAGCTGCCGGACGGAGTTGGTCGCGCTACCAAATTGGTTGGTCAACCAAACGGACAATAGGTGAGTAATTCTCTATAGAACTGTGTACATTTTGTTGGTAGCGCCGACTGATCGTACCACCATGGTGTCCCGGTGAAATATAGCCCTTGAAGTCAAGTTAGACAAGTACGAAAGTTTGAATTTAAGTACAATATTATTACACTATTTCTAATGTGTTTTTAACATTTAGTTTCATTAAAACTTAAATTTTGATTTGATGAATTAATAAGTATTGTATTTTTATAATCTAAGACCTTCAGATTTTCAATACCAAGAAAAATGACAGGCTTTTTAGTCTAGTGTTTAGTGACCCTGACTGCTATACCAGAGGGCCATGCAGGAGGATAATTGGCAATGATGCACTCGTCGAGTCGAGGCTTCAAAGTCTTGAGCATCGACGCCGAGTATTTCTTTGTCTATATTTAGTAGGTCTGAGAATAGGTCGTAGGCTATTTTTTTACCCTCCTGCCTCTACCCCCCATTTTTTACATTTTATATGGCAGAACAACGTTTCCCAAGTCAAGTCATCATCATCATCAATTCATTCATTCATTCAATTCTGTTGGACATAGGCCTCCCCCATGTACATCTATCGCGTTCCCACGACTCTCACCAAGTCATAGATCCACCTTGTGGGAGACGTTCTAACGCTGCGTTATCCCGTGCGCGGTCGCGACTCTAGAACCTTTCGGCCCCACCGACCATCTGTTCTACGAGCAATGTGCCCTACGTACTGCCACTTAAGTTTGGCGATTCTTCGAGTTATGTCGGCAACCTTGGTTCTCCTGCGGATATCATCAATCCTGATGCGATCACGCAAGGAAACTCCGAATATAGCCCTTTCCATAGCCCTTTGGGTGACTGTAAGCCTTCTGATGAGGCCCACTGAAACATGGTCGCTAACGATAACGCACTGGTCATAGAATTTCATCTTGAGACACTGTGGTATATTGTCAAGTCAGGTACTAAGTATAAATTACAGAAACATATCAACGAAAAATCAAAGAAATAAACATTCCAAACATATTAAAAATCGAGTATATGACATCACTAAGGGCTATATTTCACCGGGACACCATGGCGGCGCGACCAGTCGCCGCTACCAACAAAATGTATACAGCTCTATAGAGATTTACTCACCTGGTGTTCGTTTGGTTGCGGTAAACCAATTTGGCGCGAGTCTGGTGTCTGTATGGTGTCTAGTTTGGTAGCTTACGGACACCATGGCGGCGCAACTGGTCACGCCGCCATGGTGTCTCGGTGAAATATAGCCATAAGTGTGCTATGTAGTGCTCAGAAGCAAAAGGATGATCTGTTTACTGACCTGAAAAGCCTGGGAAGCCTGTAAGCAAAATGTTGGATGACGTATTTTTAGGAAAAGAGCCAAGAATTTAGAAGACAAATTATTGTTTGTTATGGAACTGGACAGTTTATGTATGATGGATATTAGTATTAGAATGGGTATGATATAATGTGTCTCTGTTACGTTTTGCCTTGGGTACGACGAGTAAAGGATTGCTTTGAATCTGTCTGAAATTTTTGGCAACAAAAATATTATTTATTCCATTCTAGCTTCTGCCAGCAGCTTCGCACTAGTAAAAGTAGATTTAAAAAAAAAAACACAGTGGCCCATATTATGAATTACTACTGTATCGTGGGTTTTTTTAATGGGTGGAAATCATCCAACGACTTCTCCCGTTCTAGGCGGAGCAAAAGGGCGTGTCAGACTTTTACTAACTAAAACCACACCTGTATCCTTTAGTTGCCCTTTGCGTTCTAGGACTACGGGTTTCCTTTTTAGAAATTCCCCGTGGTTCAAGCTAGCGGGCATCGATCCCGCTGGACCCTTACGGTTTGCTGACATCTCTTTGAGGAACGCGTGTATCATTACGCGTTGTTGATCACTGGGCTCGGTCCGGTCAATTACTGCACGGCCGGACGGCAAGCTACCTATTGCTCGACGTCCGCAAACCCGCGTCCTACTGTGGCTAGTATTCGGGGACAGAATCTCGGCGGCTGGGGCGTGAGAACATTTGTTCCCTCACGCATGCGGACTCCTCCTTCGCTAGCATTACTGCTTCATAGAAGGTGGACTTAAAAGCCACACTTATCCCTTCGTTACCTTTCATACCAGGGCCGAGTCTTTCTTTCAAAAGCAGACCCTTGGTCTGTAGGCTTCGACCCTGCTGGGCCCCTACGGTTTGCTGACATCTCCTTGATAAAACCGTCTAGCATAAGCATAGCATAATCAGCTTTTCAATCTTCCCACTGCTGGGACTCAGGCCTCCTCTCCAGGAGAGGGAACGGGCCGTAATCCACCACGCGGACCCAGTGCAGGTTGGTGAATGTCACATGTCTTCGAATTTTTGGTTCTAGAACATTCCGGTTTCCTCACGATGATTTCCTTCACCATTTTAGAGCAGTGGTGACGAAATAATTACACAAAGTAATGCGCCTGGCTGGGTTTGAACTCGCGACTCGTAAGTCGGAGCCGTTACCACTCGGCCACCACTGCTCTCTCTAAAACCATCTATTTAAAATAAAAATAGGTACCTATTTTTTCACTGTCGGCTTAAATCAACCTCTTATCTCTACTGACTAAAATATTTGAGATAATATTATTGTAGGATCAGCTTTGAATTGTTCTAAAAGCTCTGTCGACCCAGTCTATACACAAGGGACGACATTTCTTTATATTTTACCTTGGTCTGAACTCGGACACAAATTGTTAAAAAAAATATGCTCTTGAGGTTTTTCTCACAAATAAGGTATATAAGTGACTAAGACTACGACGACGACTATGTTTGACGTGAATAAACTCTTTTTCTTTCTTTTTTTCTTTCTTTCTTTAACTGTTCCAGCAAGAATATTTATTAAAATAGATACAAACTGAGATTATTCGTGAAATGAAAATGTATAACAGGAATTTCATACACTCAAGACAAAAGTATATCGTAAGTGTGGGCTGGCCCACCGTAAGCGCTGGCTTGCTGACGGCGAGCAATGGGTAGCTCGCCGTCCGACCGTCCGGTAACCATCCGAACCGAGTCCAAGTTGTCAGTAAAACCGTAGGGTCCCAACAGGGTCGAAGCCTACTGGGGCCATGGGTGATGCGAAAGAGAACCCCGGGGCCCTGGAACGATGGCAAAGAAAAACAGAAGTAGGTTTTTAGTCCGTAAAAGTCTGACACTATCTCCAGCTCCGCCCAAGAGCGGGGAATGTCATTAGATGATTTTCCCACCGAAAAAAAATGTGGGCTGGCGACATTGGCATTTCTGGCGGGTCTGACATTTGGGCTTTGGGATAAGTGAAAAGAGTACCTTGGTAATTCTTCCTGTTACGCCAAAGGCATCTGAAGGAACATAAGTGGAATTTAGTCAGTAAAAGTCTAGCCCTAACTTTCACTATACACGGAAAGCGGAAGCGGGAGAAGTCATTGTTTTATATCCCACCTCAAAAAAAAAAAAAAAAACACAAAATTTATATCTGCTGTACCTATATG
The DNA here is from genome assembly GCA_949316375.1 of Mythimna vitellina. Taxonomy (NCBI): domain Eukaryota; kingdom Metazoa; phylum Arthropoda; class Insecta; order Lepidoptera; family Noctuidae; genus Mythimna; species Mythimna vitellina. The sequence goes on from OX438707.1 coordinate 4,250,919, forward strand.
AAATAGGATATCAAAACAAATACATTCAGATTCCACCATTAAAATATCAAAACTAAAAATATAATGTCAATAGAAATAGTGATAATATCATATCAAATCAAATCAAGGTCAAATTTAAAAAATGGGTATTTAAAAAAAGATAGTGAAGAAGTCACGTGACAAGTGGCGGACAGGTGATGTCATTGTCATACATTTTGTACTTAGCGTTTGGCGAGAATGCTAATAAAAAATCATTTGTCTAACCCTCCCGGTTACATAAAAATTTAAAACCATTTGTTTGGTCGACATTATTGCAAAACGTAAAACAAAAGGAGGGACATCGAAAACGGTTTGCAAAGGTCTCTAAGGTCACCGCACACGGGCCACCGGCCACAACTACAAAACGCAGCCCCGTATATATTTCATATAGTTTTCATACATTTTATATGCATTTGCCGTACACGGTTGACGCTGCAGGCTTGCGAACGGCGAGCTAGATGTAGCTCACTGTCCCAAATTGTCGACGGTGCGTAGTGTTCCACGCGCGCCTCAAGGAGATGTCAACGACCGTAGGGACCCAGCAGGGTCGAAGCCTACTGGGGCCAAGGGTCTGATTCTGAAAGGAAGACTCGGCCCTCGTATGAAAGGCAACGATGGAACAGGAGTAGGTTTTTAGTCAGTAAAAATCTTACATTATCTATGCGCTCCGCCCAAGAGCGGGGAATGTCATTGGATGATTTTCCAAACGAAAAAAAAAAACACGGTTGACACCGGTGGCCGCCACACGCTACAAATCGCCGCTGCCCGCTTCTTGTGACCGGACTGGCCACTAAGCGCCGATACAAAATGCAGTCACACGCCACTCGCATATTAAAACCTTCGTCAGAGTCCACTATGATACTGCGCGTATAGGTTAAAAAAGCAGCAGATACCAGCCACAAGTGGCTGTCGCGCGCTTCAGCTGCTTTTGTGGCCACTTCTAGCTTCTCGTGGCGGCGTTTGTGGCTGTGGCATTTGGCCTGTGTGCGGCAATGCTTATGGGTCTTCATAAAATAAAACAAAAGAGAGTTCAGTGTTTCTATTGTTTCCAAACGACCAATACCACTAAAACATTTCATACAATTCTAGCTCTCAAATAAGTGGTCTTTCTGAAATATATTTCAACTAATTTATCATATGAAAAGTTGAAAGGGAATCGTTTGTCTTGGTATGATCATGTGAAGAGGAGGGATGAAACGCATGCTAAAAGAACACATAAAACATAAAAGCGCGAACATAAGGCGCATAAAAGAGTTATGAGTTTACATGTGGATGGATGGAGAGGGAGAGGGAGACCAAAGAAAAGATGGATGGATTGTGTGAAGAGTGATATGAAAGAAAAGGAAGTTAGTGATAGCATGACGAGTGACAGGGCAGAGTGGAAGAAGAAAACGTGTTGTGCCGACCCCAAATAACACGGGACAAGGGCAGGAAGATGATGATGATTTCAACTAATTTATCATGTGTGAGGTAAATGTGTTTGTTTGCTAAAGAATATTTGGATAGTGGTAAATGCCAAATGATACATATTTCGCAAATGGGGAATATACATGTATTTGCTAAATTAAATAATTTTCAGCTCAATTAAAAAAATATGAAACAATTTTTTATTATCTGTTACAATAAAAATATTATAAAACTTCAAAGCTGCTAATAAAAATGAGAAATCAGACGTAGAATTCGACGTCAAAATTCATCATGCCCATACGGCGGCCATATAAAACAACGTTCTGACAAGCGAAGAAAATATAATAATAATAACAAAACCTTTATTTCAGACTGTACAGAGCCATAAAAGGACAAAAAAAAAAATACAACAAAAACCAGATCAGGTTAAAAACAATGAGTCAAGTGATTTATTATACCCAAACTAATTTAAATAAATAAAGCAATATCAATAAATTAAGATATCTCGTTTATTTTTCTACCAAATTTGACATTGTTATCACTGTTAATATTAAATTTTTGTGTATTTATTGATAAACTGGTTAGATAATAAATATTTATTTCATGCATATTCCGTATTACAAGTGACATTTTGTAAGTTAATTTTTTCATCAATTTAAAGAAGACTAGCTTCTGCCAGCGCCTTCTTCCGCGTCAAAGTAGGTTAGGCAAGACTCTGGAATGTAAAAGGAAACCGAAGTAATAAAGGTTTTAGCCAGTAGAAGTCTAACACTCGCTCTCGCTCTACCCAGTGCGGGAGAAGATTGATGAAGACTCACCCAAAAAATAGTAGATTACGTGACTAAGGGATAAAGCAGTGTCTTTAAGTCGCGGGCGGCATGTTGAATTCCGAACGAACCGAAGGTTGGTAATTTTAATCCCGAACGTCAGCGAGGGATATATATAATTAACTCTCGAGCAGTGCGAGGGAGTTAATAAAGAAACTTGAGTGAGGTGAGGAATTCAAGCCGCCCAAAACCAAGATAGTTTTATCCCCGTGTTGGATAACCCCGTCTACTTTTTACACCAAAAATAAATCATATATTAGAGAAATATAAGTATTATTTATAAATTAATTATAACTATCACTCAACATGTTTTGAGATTTGAAACAAAAAAAATTCACGATTCTAATATTCTATATAGTTTTAATTTTCTATAACGCTCCCGCTCTTTCATGAATTCTTTTAGAAACTCGTCAGTAACCACGTTTTCCTGTATTTTATTTTTGTTAGTGGCCAGTCTGAATTTTGAATAAACTTGTTTGATGCACGTACATTTTTAATTCACTTAATGTTGACGGTTTTTGACGTTCCAAATTCAAATCTCATTATTCCTAATGGATCGCCCATAATGCATTATCTCCCTAGGGACTGAATGACTTGCTTTAAGTGATGGTTGTATGCCATATAAAAGGGCATTATCGAGCAGGCTGTGTAAAAAGAATTTTACCTAAGGGAGCAAAGCTGGAGTTAGAAACTAGTGCCTAAATTCAGGAATGGCAACAAGGAGGTATTAAACAATAAAGTTGAAATTGAAATCGGTTGCCGCAGTTATATGTACTTTGACAACTTCGCGATATCTAAGCAATTCATCGACTGAAGTCGTCAATGTTCATGTTTAACTACCGAATGCCAAATAATGGTTCTAGATTAAATATAGCTTAGGTGCTAACTCTTCAAGTAATTTATTGGCTACCAATTTACAAATATGACTATGACGGCGTTTAATAGTTAATAATGATAGTTAATAATAGTTTTTTTATTTGCTCAGTTAGTAGGTAAATGATAAAGATGTTCAGAAAAAAAAATACAAGGATCCATTACTAACTACCTTAAACTAGGCATGCAAAACAGTTTTATTTATTTTGAATTCAATGGACACATGTAACATCTGATTACAATTTAATTACCATTTGAATATAAATGAATGTATTTAATAATTATGTGTAATATGTCAAATTCAAATGATTAATGTGATTCATAATATGACTTAAAGGAGTGTCCATGGAGTTTCTTGCACGTTCTTCTCCGTAGAGATCTACGCTTTGGAACGTGCAATTTAGCTTCATTTTTTTTTTGACTGACCGACATTTTGTCAATTTAAAAGTGTCTATATTTGGTCTATTTGAAATAAACGTTTCTGATTTTTGTGGAAATAAGAACTCCGATATTAGAGTTCTCCGCGTGATTAGAAGGTAATTATTATATAAGTTCGACGTTAAGGCGTATAGTCCATTGAACATCTGGCCGGAATTAAATGCACACATACTGGTACCGACGCCTAGGGTGTAGTAGGAGTATCTGTGCATTTAATTCCACCAGCTGCGCCCGTATAGAGCCCCGGTGACCTTTAAATCTATTTTTTTTGCAAAATATTTTGATTTTTATAGATTGATTTATCGTCAAATCCGACTCGGCTGGGCAGCGCTCGGGAAGCTGCGCGGTATCTTCTCGTCCAACATACCACAATGTCCCAAGATAAAAGTCTATGACCAGTGCGTGTTGCCAGTGGCATATGGTACTGAAACATGGTCGCTGACAATGGGCCTCATCAGAAGGCTTACAGTCACCCAAAGGGCAATGAAAAGGGCGATGCTCGGAGTTTCCTTACGAGATCGCATAAAAAATGAAGATATCCGCAGGAGAACCAAGGTCGCCGACATAGCCCGAAGAATCGCTAAATTAAAGTGACAGTGAGCAGGGCACATTGCTCGTAGAACGGATGGTCGATGAGGCCGTCTAGAGTGGCGACCGCGCACCGGAAAACGCAGCGTTGGAAAATCTCCCACAAGGTGGACTGACGATCTGGTGAGAGTTGCGGGAATGCGGTGGATGCGAGACGCACAAGATCGGTCATTGTGGAGATGCTTGGGGGAGGCCTATGTCCAACAGTGGATGTCTTTCGGCTGAAATGATGATGATGATGATGAGATTGATTTATATAAGCTATATACATTCTGAAGGACACTTAACCAGCATTTTTTTTGTGTAAATATATTTTTAAAGATCAACGCCGTTTGAAAAGAGTAGGCAAAACAAGTGAAAAGATATCGTGGTGTTAAAATATATTTTTAGAATTCCATAGCCAAATGACAAAAAGCGGAACCCTTATGGATTCGTCATGTCTGTCGGTCTTTCCGTCCGTATATCACTGCCACTTTTTTCCTCAACTATAAGAACTATATTGTTGAAACTTGGTAAGGAGGTGTACTCAGTGAACCGCATTAAGATTTTTACACAAAAATAGAAAAAAACAACAACAAATTTTGGGGATTCCTTAGACTTAGAACTGAATGAAATAAGATAATGATAAAACTGAAAAAAAAATATATGATGTACATGACCATGCAAACTTCCACCGATAATCGGTTTGAACGAGATCTAGAAAGTAGTTATTTTTAAATCAGTCTTAAATCATAAACCGCAATTTACCTTTCAAGTTTGTACGGAACCCTCAGTGCGCGAGTCCGACTCGCACTTGCCCAGTTTATTGGCAATAGTATTAGTCTTACAAAAAAATCGTATATTGATTATGTTCTACATGAATCTATACTTATAATAAACCTGTAGAAGTGAAAATTCTGTACATTGAAAATATCAAAAAAATAAATGGCAGGGGGTGTTACTAGACGGACACTGAACCCAAAAATGTGATTAAAAAACTTTTTGTCTGTCTGTCTGTCTGTTTGTTTGTTCAGGCATCACGCAAAAACTACTAGTTCAATTACGATGAAACTTGGTATAATAATTCTTTAATATCCTGGGCACCACACTGGGTACTTTTATCCTGGAAAAGTATATACAATAAAAAACAAACTTAATTTTACGGTTCGATCCCTAGACCCGATTACTGTACCAACTGAAAATAATAAGTTTGTCGTAGGAAACGTTTAATAAGCCTAAAATCGATTCAGTGTCCTGAACATAATACTTTAAGGATTTTAGTATAGGTTATACATACGAGTATATAAATCCCTTTGTCTTCACAGAGTTTGATGCATTTCTATCGCAATACAACCAATTTCGCAGTCCAGTAAATTCATCTGAGTTTCAGGATATCGGCAATAAATCCAGATAGTTAATCCTACTGAGGCAGGATGAACTTGGCAGACTTGCTTGAGTGAATAATCATCTCCATATTTTAGTACGGTTTAACTAGCCAATCTACTGAGTTATTGTATTGGACCGGGATTGCATAAGATGAAGGTGGAGGAAGATAATCTATCTCTACTGGACCTATTTGGCGCAGCCGTGAGACACACAATGTTGATGTATTTTTTAAGTTTTAGTATTTAAGTTTCTATATTGTTATTGTTATCTCAGTGTGTGTACCTGTGTGCTAAATAAACGTGTTTTCTTTCTTTCTTTCTATAGATAGACGTACAACGACACATATACTTGTGTAAGTCAAACTTGTATCTTAGAATGTACCTACATGGATTTTGTATTGAGGCGGAGTCAGTCCAATGACTCGGATACAACTGGAGAGAGATTAGGCGCAAAACAAACGGCTTTACGTGCTTCTGGGAGCACGGGAGTGTCGTACCACCAAATTCTGAACTCCTAGTAGCAACAGCGTAAGTTATTGTTAATGAGATAACCCGGTTGGACTATTTGTTCGACCCGGGAATTAAATTCCCCACGCTCAGCACGCGTCGAGGTCACTCACAGGTCGCGCTTGAGACCGCAAGACCAAAAAAGTAGATCTAGGTTTTTTTATATTGGGAAATTCTTCTAATGACATCCTTGGGCGGAGCGAGAGATAGTGTCAGAATTTACTGACTCATAAACTCACTCCTGTTCCTTTTTTGCCATTTTTCAAGGGCCATGGCCCCAGCAAGCTTTGATCCTGCTGGGCCCCTACGGTTGCTGACATCTCGTTGAGGCGCGCGTGGAACACTACGCGCCGTCGACGACTTGGGTCCGGATGGTTACCGGACAATCGGACGGCGAGCTACCCATTGTTCGCTGTCCGCAAGCCCGCGCCTACGGTGGTCGGAAAACGGGATCGAAATCCCGGCGGCTGAAGCGCGAGGGTCAAGGCCTTGCGCGTGAATGTGCAGCCTCCTATTTGTTATAATTACTGCTTCGCAGAAGGAGGCGACCGCCTGTCACTCCTCCTCACCCCAGATCATGGCCTGTACCAAGGCCAGGCGTGGGAGATTGCTACCGCCAATCGCCCCCACGAGAACACGGTGGTACTCTGCCCGGGCGGGGCACACCTCTACCGTATACTCCACTGTGTCCTCCAGGCGGTCCACACAATGGTGGCACCCGGGCGTTTCTTCTGCACGAATGCGGTGCAGGCAACTCCCGAACTTACCATGTCGTGTTGACTTTCTAGCCACTCCTCAAAGAGGGGACTTACCGCCATAATTATGGCGTGCCCATTGGTAAATATAGGTGCTTTATAAGCGTTCAGAAGCAAATAAAAAGTCCCCATTTTGCCCAATTTGTAATAAACCACAAACAAATGTTTGCCCATAAAAATTAGTGACCCGAAGTCTTTCTTATCGGTGATATTAAAACAAATTGCATTATATATAAAATGAAAAAGTTTAGAAATAAATACGATAAAAGTGTGTAGCCAGTTTATTCTGAATTGACTCTGTAAATACACAGAATTTTGGGCCATGTTTCAGCCAAGGTTGGCTATTGGCGTATTTTCAAGCTCAAAATTCAAAGAGGTGGTTTCAATTCAACTATTTAGTCTTTGAATGGTTAAAGAATAGATCATTAACGAATCAGAATCAAAGCATTTATTTCAAATAAACCATATAAAGGCACTTTTCAAGAAGTCAGTCAGTCAGAAAAATTTTGCTAATTACACATTCCGAAGCTTTGATCTCTGTGTAGAAGAATGCGCTAGAAACTCCATGGATACTTAAAGTCATGTCAATATAATAAATAATAAATTTATTTATTGGAAAATATTTCACAACTATCACACAACGCCGTCCAGTCTCAAACTAAGCAGAGCTTGTGTTATGAGTACTAGACAACTGATAAACATACTTATATATTTCTAAATACATACATATTATAGATAAATTACACCCAGATACAGAACAAATGATCGTGCTCATCACACAAACATTTGTCCTGGGTGGGAATCGAAGCCACGACCTCCGGCACAGCAGTCAGGGCCACTAACCACTAGACCAACAGGCCAGTCTAAAACCGCTCGTGCTCGTTACCATCTACATTAGTTTAAAATAAAACTGTGTCGTAGCCATTAGCGCCCAACGTAGGCGCAGGCTTGCGGACGGCGAGTAATAGGTGGCTCGCCGTCTGACTGTCCGGTAATCGTCCGGACCGAGCTCAAGTCTTCGACGGCGCGTGCTGTTCCACGCGCACCACATGGAGATGTCAGCAACTGTAGGGGCCCAGCGGGGTCGAAGCTTACTGGGGCCACGGGTAGTGTGAAAGCGAAGCCCGGGGCCCCGGGATGAAGGCATAGAAGGAACAGGAGTGAGTTTTTAGTCAGTAAAAGTCTGACACGCCCTCTCGCTCCGCCCAAGAGCAGGGGATGTCATTGGATGATTTTCCTACCTACAAAAAAACGCTTGACCGCTATCTCACCTGATGGAAAGCGACGATGCGGTCGACGATGGAGCGCGCTTACCTGTAACCTATTCACTCTTGACTTAAAGATTCCCGGGTTGTAGCCATCAGAAAACACAGATTCCGGCAAGAAATTCCACTCCTTAGCTGTACGCATAATTAATGTGTTCCAAAAACGTTTTGTGCGTATAGGTGGGATGTCCACGATGTACCGGTGGCGCATTGCCTTACGCTTGGTGGTCCGATGATGGAACGGGCTAGGTGAAATTAGTTTATGTAATTCCGACGCACACTTTCCAAAATGCAACCGGTAGAAAACCGACAGGCTGGCAAATGTCAAGACTTTGGATTCCCCCTTTTCCAAAGAAAAAGGCACACAACAATAATAAAATTAAACTCAGCACGTGGGTATATTGGTTAATAGTATTTTCTCAATAAATAATGGCTATAGTAAGTTATATAAGATTCATATCACGTAGACTTATTACATGAAGGTTGCGAAGAAACTTCTACATATTAATGAGAGTTCTTCTAATAATCCTTGTTAGTAATTGCTGTTGTTTTGTAAGTACATAAGAGGTATTTCATGAATCTTCACCTTTTTATGCTGAGCAGTGAGGGCCGAGTGGTAATGGCTCCGACTTAGAAGTCTTGCGGTTGGTCTTGGTTGCGGGTTCAAACCCAGCCAGGCGCATTACTTTGTGTAATTTATTTAATCACCACTGCTCTTCAAGCGGGCGAAGCCGTTGGTAAAAGCTAATTCTGTTCTAATGTTCCCACAGCTGGGACTCAGGTCTCTTATCTAGGTGAAGGAATCTACCACTTTTTTTTTTAGGTGGGAAATCAGACTTTTACTGACAAAAACCCACTCCTGTTCCTTCTTTGCTTTCGTTCCAGGGCCCCGGGGTTGACTTTTGCACAACCCATGGCCCCAGTAGGCTTCGACCCTGCTGGGCCCCTACGGTTTGTTGACTAATTGAGGCGCGCGTGGAACACTACGCGCCGTCGTCGACTTGGGCTCGGTCCGTACGGTTACCAGAAGGTTAAGACGCTGTGAGGAGTTTCCAGCTACTCCTCAAAGAGGAAACTTACCGCCATAATTTTGGCGTGCCCAAGGAATCTACCACGTGGATTCACTGACGATCGGTGAATCATATTTCTTCGTATTTTTAGTTCTATAATGATGGGTCATGTTTGCTTTCGGTGTAGTTTCTCACCTTTTTGAGAGCAGTGTGGTGATGAAAGAAAGCACACTGCACTGAAAAACGCGCAAATGTGTGTCTGTGAAAGCGCACTGCACTGTGTGTGAAAGCACTGTGCACTAGATCCTACCCTCGAATGTGTTCTCTCTCTGTGACTCAAAGGTTTGCTGGGAGAAAACTCATTGTTGAGTTAAGCTTGCCTTTGCATAAACTGTATGTATCACCAAGTACTATGTATGTTTTGTACAATAAAGAATTAAGAATGAATGACGCGTTTAGAATTAAACCAATAAGATTGCAACTCATTAGGGCTACCATGCAAACATAGGAAGACACAAAAGCTACCGTAAAACGGGGTGAATAGAAACGCAGGGGTGAATGGAAACAAAAATTTGGTTTGGTTTTTCACTTTGATACCATATTATCGGCTTCTAACAAATGATTTACTTTTTAGAATAACAATTCATTAATAAATTGATATAATGAAATTCTGCAAAAAAACGTTCAAATATCGTGAAAATACCCTTTGAAGTTTTGTTTCTATTCACCCCATTTGACCCAAAAATTCGTACTTCCATAAACTTATAATAGAGCATTATAATTCCATGAAAATGTCTAAACTTTGAGATACGATGATATAACAATAATATTGTAATTATTATTATGGCCCGTCATAAAGGACCAGTTTGACCCATGCTCGTAAACGCGGCGGGCGTCCGCTTTAACCAAATAGTGTTAAGGGCAAGTTCACATTTGTCCGTAGTTTTTTTTTTCTTTTTAGGCTTCCCGACCTCATATAGAAAAAATGGAAACCTTATAGCATCACTTTGTTGTCTGTTTGAACTATCTGTCTGTCAATACCCTTTATCTCAGGAACGTGTAGACGTATCGAGTAAAAATTTAAACTATATATTCAGATCAGCGGTCTCTTAAAGCTTTGAAAAAATCAAACTTCTAAGTTAACGAAAAAAAAAGTTACGGCCGTTCATGTCGTAAAAAACGTGTATTTCAACACTCTCAAGGAAATTAAAATTCATAGAGTACTTCCCGTTGACCTAGAATCCTGAAATAGGTGTGAAATTCTGAAATCCTGAAATTAATTGGTATGAAGTAAGGTTTTATAGCACAAATATAGAAAAAAATCTGAAAACAGTGAATTTGTAGGTACGTCACAAAAAAACTTTTTTGCGTTCGGAGAAATTTTCGTAACTCAATTCGGGAATTAAATTGTTTTCATAGGCAAGCTTGTATAAAACCCTCAGTGCGCGAGTCCGACTCGCACTTGCCCAGTTTTTGTGTGTCAGATTTTTACTGACTAAAACCACATTTATGTTACTACAGTTGCTCTTTGCGATCTAAGACTAAGGATTACTTTTCCAGAAATCATTCATTTCTCTATCGATTCAACAAGGCAACACCAGTATTAACACGCGTTTCTTTCTGCAGATCATTCAAATCATGAGGCACCCATTTTTACTTTTTTATTTTATTGATTTGACAAAGTTAATATATATAATTGTAAGATAGTTTGGCTCAGATCGGCTACCACCATCTCTTTCAATTCATTGTTATTCACATGTGTGGGCGGTCTTCCACGTGGTTCGTTCTTCAAATCAAAGTTTCCATCACGAAAACCTTTAAACCAAAATCGCATGGTGCCTTCATTAGCAATCCCCTCTCCAAACACAGCATTGATATTACGAGCTGTTGTTCTGCCACGTTAGTTCCACGTCGGAACTCGTATTCAAAAATCACTCGAATTTTCAAAGTATCCATCTTTCTTGTCTAAGCTGAATAAAAAAAAAAAACAACTGAAAGTCGATACTCAAATGCTGAACTATTTTTAAAAGAAAAATTTCATAGGTACTATGTGAAAAAAGTTTCACTTAAAAATCTCAAACCATGAAGGTTCTATGTCATTTAGAAGTTCCTATTACAATAAAACGGCAATTTCATACTTTAACACTTATTATTTGTATTACATTAAAGCAGGAGAAAGGAGCTGAGAATTTTATTGAAATATTAACTACCTCAGCAAAGCTTGACGAGAGGACTGACTTTATTTTATTTTTACTATAGTAGATTTACTGCCGAATCCTGTAAAAACATTAGAATGTGTTACATTCTAATGGAAAAGAAATGTATTCTGTGTCAAAAACGAAATAATTTCTAAACTAGACACTGGCTAAATACAAAAATCATGTGAAACTAAACGAAATATAAATACGTAGATTCGGAAAAAAAACATTTTTTTTATTATTGATAGATTTGCGTTAAAACACTATCTCACCTGCCCCCCAAGCCAAGTTACGATCGTTTTGTTTACGTCAAACGTCAGAACAAAGAAATCGGAGGCGTGGCCTACTCGAGGCGTTCGACGCAAACGAAACGAACGTAACTTGGCTAGGGGTGCTGATAATAAGCGATGATGTGATCGACGATTATAACTAACACCAACTTTTGTAAGGGGTTTAGTGGGGGCACAGCTCGCTGTTTAGCAGTCCAGAAAGGATAAAACCTAAGATAATGGCCTATTGCATTTCAACATGATACTGTTTGGATAGACTAATGGTCAGAATTTCTGTCTTCTAATTGTAACGACTGTCAAAGATATATTGTTACCTTTTTGCCATATAATGTTTCCAGTGCTGAGACTCAGGACACCTTTCTAAAAAACCCGGCCCTGGAATGAAAACCGGGCCTTGGAAAGAAAGGCAACGAAGGAACTAGGAGTACGTTTTAAGCAGAAATAGTCTGTCACACCCTGCCGCCCCGTCCATAGGCGGAAGATGTAGACGAAGATGAAGAGTAAAAAAAAAAACAAAAACCACCTTTCTAAGAGAGGGAATGGGCCGTAATCCATATTTAAAGAAAATCATGTTAAATCGAAAAACAATCTAATTATTAACTGGATAATTCGACTCACGAAACAAAAAAGGCAAACTTTCCCTACCATAGTATCATCATTATTCAATTTCAATTTTTCAGGAAACTCTAAACGAAATTTTATTCTAAAATTTCCTGAATCAGGTTGTCAAGAATTCGCTTTATCACTTGCAAAGTACCCTTGGCGACCGCTTACTTTTCAAAATTCTTTAATCTTTCAAATTTAGAAGGCGGAAAGAAATATTTAAAGTCATAATTCAGAACAATGTTTCTTAAAGAGTGTCACCTTATCCCTTGACTATTTTTTTGCAGTTTTAATTAATTGGCGTGAGTTTGTCTAATTAAGGGACATTTTATTAATTAAGATCGAGCAGTGTCTTGTTAGCTTTTGGTGTTTGCTTAAGAGGACTACATGAGTTAATTGTGAGTTTTATTTGTAAACATAATCCGAATTAATTTAACTTAATTTAATTAATCGTTTTTTTTTTTTTTTTCTATTGCAATTCATTATTAATAATTCCTTTTATTTATTTTGATCTTGTAATTTTTTATTATTTATTGCATGTATTTTTTATGTAGATCAATTAATTTAAAATATAATTATTATTAATTAACCTAATTCTGTAAGTGCCGTGCACACGTTTAAGTGAAGAATTTGCTGTGATAATTGTATATTAATTAGATTTTTTTTTGTAAATGTGTCTGTGAACTATTCGTTGGAGAACCGTAATAAATAAATAGAATAATATATTATATTCTTCAGGATAAACGCTTTATAGAATGATAGCGTGTAGCGCCATCTATGGCGTCATATAAGAACTAATCCAGCATCGCGAAATCAAAGTTCTCTACGCGATTAGAACATTTAGAACAGCCCAAAATCATCTATCGTCCACTTGCCCACCAGACATAACACCCGTCTGGTCCGAGGATCCTCCCTTTTCAACGGAGGTTTGTGGGACTTTACTCTCTGTTCCGCATACCTCCAAACTATTAAAAACACAGCTAATTTAGTACGACACAAAAAACAATCAGGAAGATACCTCTAAGAAATCTGTTCTAAAGAGCAAAATTTCACCGTTTTAATTTTATAATCAAATCTATAAATTATTAGTAGATCGCCAAAATGCTTTATATTTTGCAAGCATTGTGTCTTTGCTCATCTCTTACTTTTGAACGCAGTCCAAGAGTGACCGCGCTTTTTTTGTGGACCTATAGTCCTCTTTATGTCATAGTTTTGTAGGAATAAATTAAAAAAAAAGAAAAAGCATTCGAGATTTGCAAACAATTTCGCTCTTCGAATCTAAAGTAAAAGAGCACTATCTTTCCTCTCTAGTGTGTTAATTATATATGTATATACATTATGTATTTATTTTTAGTAAAGGTATATATAGTATAGTATGTATAGTATATAAGTATTTTTTATTTTAATTTAAGATTTCACATTCTCTTCTTCAATTACTTCTACACACTATTGTCTACTTTTCTTTTTATTTCTCCTTTCGCAGGTCTGCTGGAAGAAATTTCTTATTGGAAATAAGCAGTACCTTTGTACAATTTTTATCAGAATATATATTCTTTTTTTATTCGTGTGTACATAAATTATAAAATAAATAAATAAAAAGTTCAAGTGCACAAAGGGATTTTCTGTCAAAATTTAAGCAAAATTACAACACAGAAAACATTATTGTTATCATAAATTATGCAAACTTTTCGTTTTAATTTTACTTCTTGAAAACTGAAAACTGGAGACTCACACTTGGCCAGTTTTTCCAATAAAATACTGCATTAAGTTAAATATCAACATTTGAAACCTGAAATACGTGTTTTCTAAGCAAGGAAAGTTCTTCCATAAGGGACATAAACTTAAATATAGTTTCCTCTCGATAAATAGCAAAAGGCAAGAAGTAGGAACGGCGATATTTTTCAAAGAACTTTGAAAAGAAAGTTTTGTGCAACGCGATAAGCGTTTCCGTTCAAAGTTGTAATCGTTGATTTTTAGATCAAGACCAAAGTGTTTATATGTTTTGTAAATAGACCTTTATGTCAAGAGTGAATAGGTTACTTCAAGGTAAGCATGCTCAATCGTCGACCACATCGCTTTTCATCACATTTTTTAGGATTCCGTACCTCAAAAGCAAAAAAAAGGAACCCTTATAGTATCATTTTGTTGTCCGTCTGTCTGTCTCGTTGTCTATCTGTCAAGACCCTTTATCTCGGGAATGCGTGAAGGTATCAAGTTGAAAATAAAACTTTATATTCAGATCTACAAACCCTTAAAGCTGTGCAAAAATCAGACTTCTGAGTTAACGAACAAAAAAGATATGGTCATTTATGTCACAAAAAACGTACATTTCGACACTTGGGCACGCCACAATTATGGCGGTAAGTCCCCTCTTTGAGGCGTGGTTGGAAAGACCTCACGGCGTCCTCACATTCCGCATGACGCAGGTCCTCACCGGTCACGGTAAGTTCGGGAGGTTCCTGCACCGGATTCGTGCGGAAACGACGCCCGGGTGTCGCCACTGTGTGGCCCACCCGGAGGACACGGTGGAGCACACGGTGGAGGTGTGCCCCGCTTGGGCAGAGCAACGCCGTGTCCTCGTGGGGGCAATCGGCGGCGGTGATCTCTCGCGCCGGGCCTTGGTTCAGGCCATGTTCCGGAGCGAGGAGGAGTGGCAGGCGGTCGCCTCCTTCTGCGAAGCAGTAATGCTAGCTAAGGAGGCGGCCGATCGCGTGAGGCAACGGTCCTTACGCTCCAACCGCCGCCGGGACTCCGATCCCGATTACCGGCCACCGTAGGCGCGGGCTCGCAGACGGCGAGCAATGGGTGGCTCGCCGTCCGACCGTCCGGTAACCGTCCGGACCGAGCCCAAGTCGTCGACGGCGCGTATTGTTCCACGCGCGCCTCAAGGAGATGTCAGCAAATCGTAGGGGCCCAGCAGGGTCGAAGCCTACTGGGGCCACGGGTAGTGTGAAAGCGGAACCCGGGGCCCTGGGACGAAGGCAACGAAGGAACAGGAGTGGGTTTTTAGTCAGTAAGAGTCTGACAGTATCTCTCGCTCCGCGTAAGAGCGGGGATGTCATTAAGATGATTTTCCCACCCAATAAAAAAAAAAAAAAAAAACATTTCGACACTTTCAAGGGAATCAAAATTCATAGGGTACTTCCCGTTGATCTAGAATACTGAATTTTGGCATGAAGCAAGGTCTCAAATAACACAAATATAAAAAACAAATCTGAATATTGTTTTGTAGTTACGTCACAAAAAAAAAAATGGATGGATGGATTGGTATCCATGGTCATATTAGGCTTCGGAACTGCTGAGCCCTTACGGTTTTGTTGAGAGATAGTTTTCAAGCCCGAGCCTATCAGCAGTAAAAAAATATGTCTGCTGCATGACAGTCAAGTGGTGGGCCGGTAAAACACAAAATTGGTGGCGCACACGGTAGACCGACAATCTGGTGAAGGTCCTGGTAGATTTCCTGGTTAATGGTTTCTGACTTTTCGGAACTACTGTTAAGATCTACAATTCCTGTAACCGGAACCTATGGTTTAGCTTGCTTTCCGTTAACTCTGTCCTCCTAATATTATACGTGCGGAAGTCTATGTCAATGTTAGGATGTCCCTTTGCGAATCATGTACGAGAATGATTCGTGACTTGAATTAAGACAGAGAGCATGAAGTTTTAGGGTCCCAATGGAAAAGTTTTGATTTTTACGCAGGCAGAGCAACTGGTAAAATTTGTCATGGAAGACATGGTTTCAATATCTCCTCCTTTAATAACGCTAAAATAAACACCATTTCTGTAGTTCCAAACGACATGTCAAATTGTCAAGAAAGTTTAATTATCTTTTGTTAATCAAAGGCACATTAATTAAACGAGTTTACTGACCCAGAAACAACAACAGCCTATCCTGTTTCGTAGTAGGTAATTATAATATGTTATGCTAGGATGACGTTTCACTAGTTCTGGCTAGTTAGGTATTTTTTATTTTTTACTAGTCGTTTTTTTTATTTATAAGTTTTCTGTAGTCAAATATTTTATTTTTATTTTTTACTAGTCAGGTATTTTTAACTTTTATTATTTATTTATTTAAAACTTCACGTACAGTGCTGGTACTTAGGCGGACTTGATGCCACAAGGCATTCTCTACCAGTCAACCATTGGGTTAAAAAAGACAACACTGTGGTAGGTGTGCACAATAAATAAATAACAGATATTTTTTTAAATAGAATGTAGTATCGTTAAATTATGTGGTTTATAATAATAAAATACGTATATATGCTATGATAAATAAGGAATCATTGTAATTAAGAGAACTTAAAATATAACAATTATGACGAAGACCGAACTAAGGTTGAGAGGAATTCAAGTAGTTGTTCCGAATTTTACGCTTGAAGGAAAATTTACTTTCAGCTTGATATCAAGGGGAAGCACATTCCAGAGTTTTATGGTAGAGCCAGTAAGAATTTTGACTAGTCAGATTTTTTTTATTTGCAGATTAAGAGTGCTTTTTTACCAATGATATACTATGCTATGTTGCTATGGATGAGTTTGATATTCAACAATCATATTCATTGCTTAATACAGATTAGCACAGGTGGAAATGGGTTCAGCTAAGCTTTGTTGTTAAATGGATCGATGCTTACTATGGATGTACACATCTTTCACCAGCGTCAGGCAACTACCACGAAGTTGTCTGGCATTTTTGCTGAACTGGACCTATTTGGTGCAGGCGCGAGACACACAATGTTAGATATTCTTAAGTGTTTACATATTGTTTTCACATTGTGTGTATGTGTGTACGTCTGCTAAATAAAATATTTTTCTTTCTTTCTTTTCTTTCTTCATTCAAATCCTACAACGAAAATAGATATAAACATTTTTCATGTTTTCTACATATTTTTTATAAATACCATGTGTGGACTCTCTGTTATAATCCAACTCATAAAATAGTGGTAAAACACGTGTTAATTAGCTGGCTCATAACAGTACTTAAAACTGTGTTATTTTACTATTCACATTATAATCTTTTTATCCAACCATAATATCTACCCTATTTAACTTAATAAGCTTAATAAACCCTTCAAAAGACAAAAAATGAACATTAAAATCAAGCTGGCAAAATAAATATTCTATTTTATTCTTTTTTTGGACGAATACCAGTCCCCCCTAGCCAAGTTACGATCGTTTCATTTGCGTTGAACGCCTTGAGTAGGCCACGCCTCCGATTCCTTTGTTCTGACGTCATCTCAACGCTCAGTCACGTTGTCAGAACATGGAATCGGAAGCGTGGCCTACTCGAGTCGGTCAACGCAAACGAAACAATCGTAACTTGGCAAGGGCAGTTCTAGCCAATCTCCTCTGGCCAAGTTACAATCGTTTCGTGTTGAATCCCGTTCTCCAATCGGTAACGCCTCGGTGTCAACAATTGTAGTAAACGATAAGTTGGTAGCCATGTTGACGCGCCTGAGTCGTCCGCACTTTTATTTTATCATTTTGAACGATGTGAACTTGGCTACGAATTTTCTTTTCGCTTGTTCTGACACATGACTTAACGTTGAGATGATGTCATTCCCATACATTTGATTAGTTTTCGACTAGCGTTAACGATTATAACGATGGAAAGGGCTATACTCGGAGTTTCCTTGCGTGATCGTGTCAGAAATGAGGATATCTGCAGGAGAAACAAGGTTACGGACATAGCCCGAAGAATCGCGAAACTTAAGTAGCAGTGGACAGGGCACATTGCACGCAGAACAGATGGTCGATGGGGACGAAAGGTTCTGGAATGGCAATCACGGAAGACGCAGCGTTGGAAAGCCTCCCACAAGGTGGGCGATGACCTGGTGATGGTCGCGGGAATCCGATGGATGCAAAACGCGCAGAACCGGTCATTGTGGCGACATTTGGGGGAGGCCTATGTCCAAAAGTGGACGTCTTTCGGCTGAAATGATGATGGTGATGATGTTAACGATTGCAGATTATCAATTTGGCTAAGGGTGTGTTTGCTGGACCGTCTAACTTTTTGATTACAATGTAAAATTTATGTCACAGATCTACGAATTACTGCAGACTCCTACAAAGTAACTGTCGTTATTTTTTAACCTTTTCCCATACTTGGGAACACACCCACGATACGGGAGTAATTACTCCCGTATCGTGGGTGTGTTCGAAAATTGTAAACTCACATACACAAGACACACATACGCGAAACATTTATCTGTAGGCCAAGCAAATGTTTGTTCCGTCTGGGAATGGAGCAATACCCAGCGCAGCAACCAGGTCAATCACGACGACAACCATGTCATCAAATTAAAAGGTCGACTGGTAGAAAATGCCTAAGGCATTAAGTCCGCCTTTGTACAATGTTTCATTAGTGCATAAAGTTTTAAATAAATAAAACATTTAAATTTTCTTAAGATTTTTTACATTTTACAGATCATCGTTAACTTTTAGTGAAATAACCATTCGATGGGGTACGGGTCAATGGCCACAACCACAAAATGCCGCCACCGGCATATTTCCTGTAGTTTTCATACATTTTATATGGATTCGCCGCACACGGTTGACGCTGGTGGCCGCCACGCGCTACAAATCGCCGCTGCTCGCTTGTTGTGGCCCGCACTGGCCACTAAGCGGCGAAACAAAACGCTGCCGCATGCCATTTGCGCATTTAAGCCTTGTACGACAGAGTCCATTATGATACTGCGCGTATGGGTTACAAAAAGTAGCAGCCACCGGACACAAGTGGCTGTCGCGCGCTTCACCTTCCTTTGTGGCCGCTTCTTGCTTTTCGTGGCGACGTTTGTGGCGGTGGCATATGGCCCCAGTTGCGGCGACACTAAGACGGACTGGGGGGGTTTTATTGATGATTTCAATTCCCTAAGTAAATACATATTACGCTCGCATACATATTGACTCTAACCTGCAAAATGCAAAAAACTAAAAAAAATTGAATTACGTGAGCTACCCTAACGCTTCCATTTTAAAGGATATTGCAAACATGACCAGATAGCGGCACGAATCTTGAGTGCTCGGCGAAAGAGCGGGGATCGCTTTGCGCATCGTACACATCGGCGAGCCAATCACTGTACAAGGATTACACTCCCCGCCCCCGCATCTGTTTTTATACCACTAAAGAGACCCGGTATTTCACTTCTGCGTGCTTCTGCGCAAGTAGAACTGTAGAAGTCAGCGCTCAAGATCCGTGCCAGTATGTATGCAGAATTTACCTTCAGAAATTCAAATTTAGAATAGTATTTCAAATACATAATTAAGAAGTTATTCAATCACAAGAAAATATATATGGAGTTCACTGTTTTATCGTGAGAAGACGGATAGACTTGTTCAATTTAGATTCAAATTGACTATCAATTGAATTTGTAAGCAATTCTAAAAGCTTCAGTATTTATTATTGATTGTGTGTCAAAACGTATCTACCTTGTATGAAACGATGGGACAGTGATGTAATATTCGGTTATAGAGTGAGACAAGATAAATTTTGGACCCCAACGTTTTTTTGTCATCGAAAAAAAATACTTCGAAAATGAGTTCTTATAAATTCTCTCTCCATGTAGTTTTGCACGTTCTTCTCCATAGAGATCTACGCTTTGGAACGTGCAATTTAATTACACTGTTTTTGACTGACCGACATTTTGAAAATTTAAATCTGCCTATAAATGTTCTATTTGAAATAAAGGTGTCTGATTTCTCTTTGTTTATCATTAATATAAAAGTACCTTCTCTATTGTAAACGTCAATGTACAACATGTAATATAATAAACACATCCAGAAAGTAACATGTTCAGAATAGGCTCTTTTTTAAGTGGGAAATCATCAAATGACATCTCCCGCCCTTCATGTCAGACTTTGACTGAGTAAAACTCACTCCTGTTCCTTCTTTGCCTTCGTTCCAGGGCCCCAGGGCTCACTTTCGCAAAACCCATGGCCGCAGTAGGCTTTGACCCTACTGGGTGCCTACGATTTGCTACACTGATTTGGCGCACGTGAAACACTACGTGCCGTCGATGACTTAGGTTTGGTCCGGATGGTTACCGGACGGTCAGACGGCGAATTACTCATTGCTCGCCGTTCGCAAGCCCGCGCTTACGGTGGCTGGAAACCGGGATTGGAATCCCGGCGGCTGGGGTGTAAGGGGCGTTCCCTCGTGCGTGCTGCCACCTCCTTTGCTAGCATTGCTGCTTCGCAGAAGGAGGCGGCCGTCTGCCACTCCTCCTCGCTTCGGACCATGGGCTGTACCAAGGCCCGGCGCGAGAGACCGTTGCCGCCGATCGCCCTTACGAAGGCACGGCGATGCTCTGCCCAATGTTCAGAATGGGCTACAAAATCGATTTAAAATATCTAAGTAATTTTATTTTTTTAAGTTAAATTTGAATTCATGTTATATCCACCCATACGTACTGGGCCCGCGTGGTGGATCACGGCCCATTTTCTATCCTAGAGAAGAAGCCTGAGTCCTGGCAGAGGGAACATTATAAAGCTGATTATGCTATAGATATTATGATGATTTTTGTGTGGAATATTGGAGTAATTTTGTACCTATCTCAAGTGTCTAGACTCAACTAAACAATAATAATAATGATTTAGAATTATTGAAACACGACCCTGTTTCATCTCGATAAAATGAAGCTGAGAATTTTATTGTAGTATTCACTACCTCGGCAAATTTTGCCGAGAAGACTGACTCGATACTTTCGCTGCCAAATTCTGCAAAAACAAATGTGTTACATCACGGTCTAATTTAATTCAAAATAACTCAAATCAGTACACCGCAGACTACCCCTTGCATTATTTTAGTCCTTTCGATCCATCCTAAGATTGTCTGGTAGATATCGCTGTCAACGATAAGACCGCCATTGTACCCATGGATTTACATAAGTTTATGCATAAGTTGTGTTACTTTTTTGGTATTCAATAAAGTTTATTCTATTCTATTCTCAAAGCGATTGTAAAATTTAAATATCTTCTAAATTTGAAACTGGCGAAATGCATCAACCATTCGAAAGCAAAACAAAAAGAAGACTTAACACTGACCGTTTGTAAAAAAAAAAAACAAAAATAATTACACACTTTGTTTTTATTTTAAGCCAGTACTTTTTGATGTTTTAACGAGGGCTTTCAAATTACTACTGGGACAACTCATTTATATGACAGTCGCCTAGGTATTGAGATTAACATACGACCCGAGGTAAACCTTCACGTCCATTACAGATATAATTGACAGGCTTTACAAAATGTAATCGTTTATTTATGTAAATCATGAGATAAAGGTAATCCCAACTCAATGTTCAGTCAGATTTATTACACTGACTCAATTTGTTTGGGTTGGTATATTTTAATTTTAATGCTGTTACGGGAAGAGCTGTATGGAAAAGATAATGAATATAATAGGTAATTTCATTTTTTTTTTTTTGGTGGGATATCATCAGATAACCGCTCTCGGTCTCAGTGAAGCGAGAGGGTGTGTCAAACTTTTACTGACTAAAAGCTACTTGGAAAATGTGGCTGTAAGTATGGACCTAACTGATATTATAACCTAGCCTAAACACAGGTTTTTATAAACCTAGCTCAGGCTGCTTAACCTAACACACCATTTTTATTCCATTTTAAACATGTGTAAACTTCTTTTTAAAACTTAGTAATACTAAGTATTCATTCGTTTGTAAAAGTACTCAAATACACTATCCTTTTCACGCGAAGGTGCTCGTGTAGAATCTTGTGAACGCTTTCCGAACTAATCTGCAGAGGATGCTGAATCTCTTTGTACGTAATTCGCCTGTTTTCTTGATTTTTTTTTTACTTCTAGCACACTTCTTCCGTGACAACCATCGTAGGACGACCACTCCTATATTCACCCCCAAAGTAAGGCGACCGCACTTGAATTCACTATACCAGGGGTAAATGGTTGCTTTTGAAGGTCCTTCATCCATAAAAGCAATTTGAAGTCGATCAAATGACTCAGGTCACATTTAAAATCGTTCATCGCACGAAAATGTTCTCGTTGCAGATCCATTTTTAAATGAGACACGTAATTTCATTCGGCTCTCGAAAAAATGTGGAGGGAAATTCAAAATTCGAACGATGGTATTTTTACTTTTAAATAACTAAGTTTTCAAAATAATTACAAGTGACCAGTGCCTTATACATAAAAACTTTTTTTCGCAAAACTTTGTGAGTGGCCTGGAAAAAAAGGAAAAAAAAACAAATTCTTTCTATATTTCTTTCTTTTTTCCTTCATTTCATTGTTTCTGTCTTTCTTTATCGATCATCAAGCGTTAGTGAAAATCGGAATCATCAGCCAAAATAACATATAGGAGAGTCCCACACAGAAATCGGTTTGAATATTGCACTAGTAACTCACAGAAAAAAAGGTGTCCTGTGTTTGTAATTTTATTGCCAGCCATATACCGTGCAGCCGTTCCACGTTCCAAATTTGAAACGGTCCGTGTCACAGCTCCAGCAAAATTGATCGTCAATAGAAAATGTTTGTACCACGAATTTAACCGCGCAGGAGACTTACCATGACATATCAAAATGTCAGTCGTTTGAGCGCGAAAGAGAGATGGATATATACACCCTATATAGCTCCATCTCTTTAACAGTTTAGGTCGTCAAATAGAATGCGTTAAGAGCTTTTGGTAGGGCTTCTGGCTATTCCTCTATTCTGCTTGAATTCTAGTTTATATTATTAGGATTATCATCATTATCGCATTTTTCTATGTTGAATTTGGCTTCAAATTTACCTGGATGCAACTATATATGAGGCCATGAGAGTCAGAGTGGCCTTAATCCTTTTTTTCAATAATGATTTTATTTGAAAAAAGAGCAGTTTTTTCAGCACTCTAACTGTATTTTTATAATACTATATAATACTTAAATATGTATTGAAAAAAAGCAGTTGGGCTATTTTGGCTTTCATAGCCTCATATATGTATTTCGAACCGTCTTCAAAAAAAGGAGAAGGTTCTCAATTTGGTTGACGATTTGGTTGATTCGGTTGAGGGCTTGACTTGAAAACATTGATTCTTTTTAACCGAATCAATGATCCTTCAGATTTTTTGTGATTAACGCCACACCTGTATCGTTCAGCGGCCCTTTGCGTTCTAGAACCATAGGTTTCCTTTTCAGAAAATCCCCTTGGAGCCGTCTGAGCTTGAAGGAGTAACGATTATAAATACACATGCATACATACTAACTTCCAACTTGGCAATTTTAATATGATTATATATTTGTTTTCCTTCTTTGCTTTGAGTTCCAGGACACCGGGTTTCCCTTTTAGAAGTCAAGCCATGGCCCCAGTAGGCTTCGGCCCAGCTGGGCCCTTACGGTTTTGCTGACATCTCTGAGGGACGCGTGGAACACTACAGATAGCGGCACGAATCTTAAGCGCTCGGCGAAAGAGCGGGGATCGCTTTGCGCATCGTACAATGTCAGCGAGCCAATCACTGTACAAGAATTGCACTACCCGCCCCCGCATCTCTCTTCATACCACTAAAGAGACCCGATATTTCACTTCTGCGTGCTTCTGCGCAAGTAGAACTGTAGAAGTCAGCGTTCAAGATGCTTGGCGGTATCTATACCTGCCGTTGGTCTCGGTTCAGACGCTTACCAGATGGCCAGACGGCAAGCTATCCAATGCTCGCTGTCCGCAAGCCCACGTCTACAGTGAATGTGATTATGATGATGAGCAGAAACGTTTTTGGTTATGTGTAGAGTTCTAATAAAATATTGTTAAAATAAATGTTATAGATACATACCACTCATAAAGTTGTATATCAGCGGGTTGACGGCAGAGTTGGCGTAGCACATCACGTGACTTATCAGAGCTATACAGGTCATGACGTCACTCTGTTGAACATCGTATGCCACCCTGGTGAAGAAAAAATACTGGTTAGAAGAGCTTTAAGGTTTGAACATATTCGATTTTTCTATCCGAATAAAGTAAGTTTAGAAGTATGCAGAACGGTGTCTCGCAAATTATTGTTGAAAAAGGAGGCTTCTCCGACCAGACGAGTGTTGTGTCTGGTCCAGACTACTGCTCGTTAGTTGATTTCGGATTATTGTATACTAGTTTCTGCCAGCGGCTTCGACCACGTGGATGTTGGTTATTGCGGACGCGAAATTGAAGTCGAAGAAGGATAGAAACTAGCCTATGTTCATTCTTGGAGTTTAAGCTTCATTCGCATCAAATTTTATAAAAATCGGTTTAGTAGTTAAAGCGTAACAGACGGACAGACAAAGTTATTTTCACATTTATAATATTAGTATGGATTTATTTTATTAACAGATATTGTTTCCATATCCATTGTAACATCAACAACTTTTTTTAAAAGTGTAACCATGGAGTTTCTTGTCGGTGCTTCACTATAGGAAACGACCAATTTGGAACCGTGCACTAGCTTCTGACGTTTTATAAGTTGGCCTATATGAAATAAAATGTTGAAAATTTAATTCCAATTTTACATTGGTACCCATGGTGTATGTAGTCGCAAAATAGCTGCACACAGAGACGTCATTCATAAACGTAACATACGTATAAGAGCATACATACATAATCGATGATCAGTCTCAAGCAACGCCTTGGAGAACCGGCACAAGTTACATAGAGGACAGCACACTTAGTGTCACCTTATGGAATTCCGCCAAAAAGTAAGAAAACATCTAATTGCAGAGAGACGCTATTTAGTATATGTTTGAATCGCGTGAAGACGTCTGATATTGCGATGCAGGATTTTTAATTTTACTTGAGCGGTGTTGTAAGCTAAGGGACGGGAAGGGGCTTGTGCTTATTTATACAGAAATTAGCAGTACTTATAGCATTAAATATATTTTTTTCACAATTTCCGCGATTGTCTTTGGAACTTTGGGAAGCAGTCTTGATCTTATGCCACCGATTTTCCGCTGTTATCAATCTCTTGAAATGATAACTTCTTGTTTAACTTTGTACGCGTGCAAGCCAGAAACTTTTCTCAGATAGTTCGTGGGCCAGTTTGGTTCAACAAGTTTTATAAGGAAGATAATATTCTGCCTGAAGATAGGAACTGGGCAATTTGAGATGTATTACTCTAGTCAGAGATCGTATTTTCATTTACAAATTTTTAGCCAACGGATAAGTTCTCTTAATGATTTGATATTTTTCATAATATTTATTAGTTTATAATTTTAGCATAAATATGTATTTTATTGAGAAAAAAACGTGTTGCGCCGACCCCAAATAACACGGGATAAGGGCAGGAAGATGATGATGATGTATTTTATTATTATAAATAACTTATTTTTTTATTTTATTTTTTCTGTTTGAATTATCGGTTATTTGTTTATTGTGCAAGCCTACCACAGTGTTGTTTTTTTAACCCAAAGGTTGACTGGTAGAGAATGCCTTGTTGCATTAATTCTGCCTATGTACCACTACTGTACATGAAGTTTAAATAAATAAATAAGTCAAGTTAGCTTGTCATGCGAATGTAACCTAGACTAGCTGTACTCAACCTGTGGCCCGCGGGCTGCATGTGGCCCTCAAAGCTTTATGTGTGGCCCTGTGACGTCAGGTAACTGCTCTGCAGTTATCTGGCATTATGCAGAACTGGACCTATTTGGCACAGTCGTGAGACACGTTGTTGTTTTTATTTTGTTTTTATAATTTTTTTTAAGTTAATTTGTGTGCCAAATTATAATGTTTTCTTTATTTTTCTTTCTTTCACAGTATTGGTGTTATTTATTCAGTGTCTCGGTATCGGTTTTGTTGAGTATGGATCGTGACTATGTGTAAAGACTTCGCCCTCGATCAAATAAAAAATTAGACAGTTGGCTATTTATTTGTCGAAAAATCTAAAATTCCATTCATATAGATACTATTACATATAAACCTAGTGTTAGTTATCCGTTGGTTATTACGGTATAATTATTATAATAATAGTAGTAGGACTAAGAGGCTCGAAAAGAAAATATGTTGAAAATGGTTGGCCTAGACGGATTATTATAGTTACGGATTAACGTTTTTAGGGTTCCGTCTCTCAAAAGGAAAAAACGGAGCCCCTATAGGATCAATTTGTTGTCTGTTTGTCTGTCGGTCTGTCTGTTAAGACCCTATATCTCAAGAACGCGTAAAGGTATCAAGTTGAAAATAATACCATATACTTAGGCCTACAATCCCTTGAAACTGCGAAAAAATCAAACTTTTGAGTTACTGAAAAAAAAAATACGGGCGTTTATGTCACAAAAAACGTTCATTTCGACACTCAAGGGAATCAAAATGGTATTATCCCTTGCCCAACAATCCTGAAATTTGGCATGACGCAAGATCTCATAGCACAAGTATAGTAAAAACTCTGATAACTTTAAATGTGTGTACGTCACAAAAAAAAACTCTTTTTTATTCGAGAATTGAACTGTTTTCATAGGTAAGTTTGTACGGAACCCTCAGTGCGTGATTCCGACTCACACTTGCCTGGTTTTTGTTTTAAATTATTGATAGTTTTGCGCTTGACCACTGTCTCATCTAATGGATAGCGATGGTTAGACGACGCTTGCCCAGAAGATAAGACTCTTAATTTAAAAACCCCAAGTTGTAGCTATAGGGAAATGATATTCTGAAAGTTTTCTAATAACTTTCGTCAGTATCAAATACCGTCATTATAGAGGCTTCTGTTTTATAGGTTGTCAATAAGGAAAATTAAAGCGAAAAGTTTTTAAACATTTTGTGATAAAAACAATGCTTCCGATCTTGCAATTTTGTTTTCTTCGTGATTGATGATCCTTTAACTGCCCTTGATTTTTTTTTTTTGGAAACTTAGACCGAAACAAATACATGCTTACACCAAAAAGCTAACAAGACACCGCTCTATCTTCACTACATAGTTTAAAACAAAGTCGCTTTTCGTGTCTGTCTGTCCCTATGTATGCTTAGATCTTTACAACTACGCGCCGGAATTTGATGCGGTTTTTTTAATAGATAGAATGATTCAAGAGGAAGATTTATATGTACAATACACGCACACAGAAACACAGATGATTTTAGAAGTTTCTAATGTGATGTCGTAAATAAACACATTTTTTGCGCTTACATTGCAAACGCTGGCTGAATCCTAGGAGATAGATCAAAATAATGTACTACAGTATTGTACACCTTAAAAAGGTCTACAAAACAGTCTGCAACGGTATATGTCTATCTTTTAGATGCAACCCACAATGATCAATGATCATCATAATTACGACTGGCAGAAAATTTACAAGCTCCAACCGCCGCCGGGATTCCGATCCCGATTTCCGGCCACCGTAGGCGCGGGCTTGTAGACGGCGAGCAATGGGTGGCTCGCCGTCTGACCGTCCGGTAACCGTCCGGACCGAGCCCAAGTCGTCGACGGCGCGTATTGTTCCACGCGCGCCTCAAGGAGATGTCAGCAAATCGTAGGGGCCCAGCAGGGTCGAAGCCTACTGGGGCCACGGGTAGTGTGAAAGCGGAACCCGGGGCCCTGGGACGAAGGCAACGAAGGAACAGGAGTGGGTTTTTAGTCAGTAAGAGTCTGACACTATCTCCCGCTCCGCCCAAGAGCGGGGATGTCATTAGGATGATTTTCCCACCCAGTGTTCTATTTTCGGAGATTTCGAGATTAATTAGTGAGTGGTATATAAAGTGGTGGACAATAAAAGAAGGCCACCTACCAAATATATTGTCGTGCTGGGTTTTAAAACAAAAACCATAAAAAAGGCGAGCACTAAGAGAAGATTTCTCAAAATTCACCCCCCAAGGGGATGAAATGGGGGTTCAAAGTTTGTATGGAGAAACTTACTTTGACGTGGGCGAAGCCGCTGGAAGAAGTTAGTCAATCAATATTGCGCAAAGAAAATGGTTTTAAAGGTCGGGTTCAATGCGGGCGCAGGCGGCAGTACAAGTGTGTTTGCATTTACTAACGATCCTCACGCCCTAACCGCCGACGGGATTCCGATCCCGATTCCCGGCCACCGTAGGCGCGGGCTTGCGGACAGCGAGTAATGGGTGGCTCGCCGTCCGACCGTCCGGTAACCATCCGGACCGAGCCCAAGTCGTCGACGGCGCGTACTGTTCCACACGCGCCTCAAGGAGATGTCAGCAACTGTAAGGGCCCAGTAGGGTCGAAGCCTACTGGGGCGACGGGTAGTGTGAAAGCGAAGCCTGGGGCCCCGGGATGAAGGCAAAGAAGGAACAGGAGTGGGTTTTTAGTCAGTAAAAATCTGACACTATCTCCCGCTCCGCTCAAGAGCGGGATTTGTCATAAGACGATTTTCCCCCACCAATAAAAAAAAAAAAATGGGGGTTCAAAGTTTGTATGGAGAAACTTACTTTGACGTGGGCGAAGCCGCTGGAAGAAGTTAGTCAATCAATATTGCGCAAAGAAAATGGTTTTAAAGGTCGGGCTCTATGCGGGCGCAGGTGGCAGTACAAGTGTGTGTTCATTTACTAAAGTCAATGAATTTTAAAACAACAAAAGAATCCATTTAACGGTACGATTTATATTCTATTCAGCTTCTAAGAATGGACTGCGAAAATTAAATGATACCCATTATTCTGCCAATTTCATGTCTATTTTACTTCACTATGGTAAATATTCAGTTCAATTGTACAATATTTGCTAATGCTTATTATCTTGAAGAATTCGCTGAGAATATAATTTTCATTTGTATTTGTTAAGTAAAGTTAGCATTTCATACAATCATACGACGGTTGTTTCAACGCTCACATTCGCTCTTATAAATATTAATTACCTAAAGGAAAGATCAAAATTTACATGAAACGCTAATTTTATTTAGAGAAGTCAGGCTTACGCCAATAGTCAACGCAGCCGCCTTTCAAGCTTGTGGTTGCAGGGGTTCGAATCGGGGCAAGTACCAATAGAAAGAAAGAAAGAAAAATATTTTATTTGGCACACGTACACAAATACACACAATTTAGAAACAACATGTAAACACTTAAGATAAAAAAAAAAAACTAACATTGTGTGTCTCGCGCCTGCTCCAAATAGGTCCAGTTCAGCAAAAATGCCAGACAACTTCGTGGTAGTTGCCTGACGCTGGTTTTCAACTGAACCGTATTGAGAGTGTACGGTAGAAAAGTTAGATTGTTTATTTAGTTGTATCCACAATCTTCTTCCAATTAATTTATCCAATGCGAATTTTTCAATTAATTTATGTGATTTTCTATATTCTTCTAAGACATTACTGACACCTTGATGCCGAGTTGCAAGCCTGTCGGTTTTCTACCGGTTGCATTTCGGGGAGTGTGCGTCGGAATTGCATAACCTAATTCCGCCTAGCCCGTTCCATCATCGGACCACCAGGCGTACGGCAATGCGCCACCGGTACATGGTGGACATCCAACCACAAAACCTTTTGGGAACACATTCATTGTGCGTACAGCTAAGGAGTGGAATTCCTTGCCAGAATCTGTTTCCTGATGGGTACAACCCGGGAATCTTTAAGTCAAGAGTGAATTGGTTACTTCTAGGTAAGCGCGCTCCATCGTGAAAACAGTTCATGCTTGCCTCGACGAATATCCTTGATGCGCTACAGAAACGAGGCAGCCCCACAACCTCCCGGAACGCATTGCTGTACTGGACACGAAGGGCACTGTATGCACTTTCAGTATAACCTGTGGGTTCACAGGCTGCATGAGCACAGAAATTTGCAGTACGCTCTGAAGAGCATGATCTTCACCCCCCCTAGAACACCGTACCGGCGGGCTATCAAATTGACTACTATGCTTATTTCTTTCTTTTTTTCTATTTATCTTTCTTTCTTCCTTTTTTCTTTCTATATTTCCTTCTATCGTACAGGTACTTGGCACATATTCTTACCTTAAAACCGAGAGCAGATGCACAGGGAAGTAGCAAACAGCGAACATGACGACCACCGCCACTAGCATCTTAGCAGCCTTCCGCCGGGACCTCAGCTGACCCTCAGTGGACGCGTTAGTGTGGATTGAAGGTGTCGTCCGCCGGTTAGCGGCCAGCCCTAAGCACAGAAATGAAAGAACTGATAGAAAGATTAGACTGTTTCCAGTGCTTGGCAAAGGGCGATTGCTATAAGGAGAAGAGAAGATTAGGAGGCTAGAGAAATTTGGATAGGCTACAATTATTACCAACTAGCTTTTGCCTGCGACTTTGTTCGCGTCAGATTTGTAAGACGGCACGATGCCATTTGCAGACATGTTACTGTCTCAATTTCTGTTAGGAAATTGTAATTATTGACTTTATTCATTCTGAATGATTAAAAGCTATTTTTTTAATGTAATAATAATGACGTTTAATTGAATTTTAATTTTATGCAATTTATTTTAATGTTCAATGCAATTATTTTAATGCCTGATGTGTATATATAATTATAATCTATTGTAATTTAATTCAATTTTAATTTTATATAATTTATGATCTGTATTTTAATGATTTGTAACTGAAATGAGTCTCTGTTACTTGAAATAAATGAATAATAATAAATTTGGTGAAAATGATTTTTTTTTGCATGGATTTTTTATATAAATGTAGCCTAAGCTACTCCTTATAACATTAGGTACCAGTAAAAGTCCAGCAAAAACAATGAGATAGAAAAAAAGTGAAAATTATTTTTTTACAGGTATCGAATATACTTTCGTATTTATGCATGTAGTAAAAAAAAAATTATATTCAAAACAGACACTTCAATATTATTTATATGTATAGTTACATATGGTTCACAAAGTTGACTGCACGTTGGCAGTAAAACTTGTTTTAAAGATATAAACTAGTGCTTAACTGCGATCTCACCTGATGGTAAACAGTGCAGTGATACAATCGTTGATAGTGACGTGCACTAGTTTATTATTTTTAAGAGTCTATTCATTTTAACAAGAATTCTTTGAATCTGCTATCAATTTACAAAACTGACTGAAAAAAATATTTTTCCATCAGCGGAAGAGAGAATAGTCTTCAGAAAAAGAAGAAACATTAAATACAGAACAGTCCTTACAATTTTTGCAGTTGTTATGTCCTTGTGGTGTCGAGCACAGCGTGTGTGACTCCGTATGTCCTGGGATGTTGTCTGATCTCCAGAGCACCCTCACGATCTGGCAGTAGGCTATCATCATCAGGAACAATGGAAATCTGGAAACAAAATCATGGTGAGGTTTTGTGGTAGATACAGATCTGATAGACTTTCTCTTCAGGGTTTTAAATAATATGTTTTTACAGTTCAGTATCGAATAGTAAGATAAAGCAAAATACATTTTTTTTTAATTCTTTATATGTCCGCGCTTAACCGCTATCTCACCTGATGGAAAGCGACGATGCGGTCGACGATGGAGCGCACTTACCTAAAAGTAACCTATTCACTCGTGAGTTAAAGATTCCCGGATTCCATCAGGCCGCCATATGGCCATCAGGAAACACAGATTCCGGCAAGGAATTCCACTCCTTAGCTAGACGCTCAATGAATGTGTTCCCAAAACGTTTTGTGCATATAGGTGGGATGTCCACCATGTACCGGTGGTGCATTGCCGTACGCCTGGTGATCCGATAGCCGAACGGGCTAGGTAATATTTGTGGTAGTGACATGTATTTATTTACCGAAACGTGGTCGCTTACAACGGGCCTCAACAGAAGACTTAAAGTCACCCAAAGAGCCATGGAAAGGGCTATGCTTGAAGTTTTCTTGCGTGATCGCATCAGAATTAATGAAGATATCTTCAGGAGAACCAAGGTTACCGACATAGCTCGAAGAATCGCCAAACTGAAGTGAAAGTGGGTAGAGCACATTGTTCGCAGAACAGATGGTCGATGGGGACGACAGGTTCTGGAATGGCAACCACGTACCGGAAAACGCAGTACGTAGCTTTTTGTTTTTCGCTGGTTTGCTACTTGTCTGCCGCGCTCAGCCGCTAAAGGCATAGTAAATGTAACTGTCACTGTATTAACGGTGCGGCGGTGGCTCGAGACCGGTTAAATTTTAATCGTATTATAGTTAGAAGTTGGCGATATTTACTCATATTATATACCTACACACTTAACACTAAACATCTATTTATGATTTATGACTTTCTATATATTAATATATGCATATATATATATTTACTTGTATATTTATTTATTTAATTCCCATATTTATGAGAAACTGATTTTCATCCGTATCAGCACTCTAAGGTTCAGTTGAAAACCAGCGTCAGGCAACTGCTGCGTAGTTGTCTGGCATTATGCTGAACTGGACCTATTTGGCGTATCCGTGAGACATATTTTTTTTTTCTCTTTTTATTGTTAATTTTATTTCTTCTTATTTTTATATTATATTTTTAGTTGTAAATTATTTTGCCAAAT
Organism: Mythimna vitellina; assembly: GCA_949316375.1. Classification (NCBI taxonomy): domain Eukaryota; kingdom Metazoa; phylum Arthropoda; class Insecta; order Lepidoptera; family Noctuidae; genus Mythimna; species Mythimna vitellina. Next base: position 4,283,380 of record OX438707.1, read on the forward strand.
AAACATATTTTCTTTCTTTCTTTCTTCTTTCAGTATTGGAAGGACTCCCACAAGGTGGACTGATGATCTGGTGAGGATCTTTCTCCACATATTTTGGAAACACATATTTTGTAGATATTATCTAGGTTTCTATTAAATTCGAACAAATCATAAAATTGTGCGTATTTTCTGTCATCTTTCGAGTGAGTGGCTGAATTATCAAATGCCAACAGTGTGTTCAGACGCTATCTCTCTTGCGTTGCCTCTTTATCAAATATTGAGTTGCATTGCATTGGAAACAACAGGCTTTTAAACCATGCTCATATTGATGAAAGACGGCTCGAGAAGGGCCCTCTTGAGGCATGTTGCAAGTAGGCTTACCTTGTACCTACACATTTTAATGTTCGCCAAGTAAAAAGAATTAAAAAGTACTTGGGCAAAAGGAATCGATGGGTACGTGGAAGTTTTTTAGCCTTTGGCGTTCCGTTATGGATTTTGTACTTGAGTAGCTTTTAAAGCTAGATTTCTTTATAAGTGTGTTTAAACGCATATTCTATATCGGGGAAAATCTACAAAGCTAATGTAGTGCGAAATTTACTCTGTGTTTGTGTTTCTTTGAGGCCATAATTATGCAATTAACTGGCCATATATATATGTTCAATGATCAGGTTGCATATTATGGATTTTTTTTTATTTCTATATGTTGTGACTAACTTCTGTATGTGGCTTCATTTGCTAAAAAAAAAAAATTATCCCAAGTGGATACTTTTGGGCACACCACAATTATGGCGGTAAGTCCCCTCTTTGAGGCGTGGTTGGAAAGAACTCACGGCGTCCTCACCTTCCGCATGACGGAGGCGGCCGCCTCCTTCTGCGAAGCAGTAATGCTAGCAAAGGAGGCGGCCGATCGCGTGAGGCAACGGTCCTCACGCCCCAACCGCCGCTGGGATTCCGATCCCGATTTCCGGCCACTGTAGGCACTGGCTTGTGAATGGCGAGCAACGGATGGCTCGCCGTCCGATCATCCGGTAACCGTCCGGACCGAGCCCAAGTCGTCGCCGGTGCGTACTGTTCCACGTGCGCCTTAAGAAGATGTCAGCAAATCGTAGGGGCCCAGCGGGGTCAAAACCTACTGGGGCCAAGAGTTTGATTCTGAAGACTCGGCCCTGGTACGAAAGGCAACGAAGAAACGGGAGTGGGTTTTTAGTCCGTAAAAGTCTGACACTATCTCCCGCCCCTCCCAAGAGATGATGTCACAAGATGAATGATGATGTCTTATGATGGAAGTCATGAGATAATTTTCCTACCAAAAAAAATATCTGTGTAACCATTAATAATTTTATACGCTGTTGTAATTTGGTCAACAGCCCACCTAACCTTTAATGAATAGCAATTTAAGCATCCTAAGATAAACATAGTAAGCACATAGCTGGGACAAGGCTGATGATATGATGATATAGTATAAAAATAGTATACTCACGTGTATAAAAACAGGGCCTTGACGATATGCCATTTGAGATCACTTTCATCTGACCAGGTTGACGTGCACTGCATGAAGTACTGCACGTTGAAACGAAGCTGTATTTTGCTCTGCACTTGAAGCACCACGAATTCTGGTACATCTGGTGGAGAAACACAAGGTAAGTTAATAGGTATATAGTCGTTATAGGTACCAACCGAAACACTTTAATAACTTGTGACTTTTTTCCGCTAGAAGGCGTCACTTTAGATTTCAGCAATATTTTGAAAATGTACAAGTGAAGCCCTTTCAAATGATACCAAACACCACGTATTTATCTTTTTTTATCACAAATCTTTTTATCCACTAGAGGGCGCTACATTGAATTTTGATGATGTTTTTTGATAAGCATCAGTGAAGCCCTTTTAAATGATATCAAACACGGTATATTTATCAAAATCATAACCGTCCTTTGGCTTTGCCGTGGTCTGGTAAAAATAGCAGATTTTCAGAGGTCTTTACTGGATTAGTTTTACACAAATTTATAAATTGATTTCAATTGAAGCCTTGATAATATCCACAAGATACTGTGTTTCCAAAATATCTAATGAAAAATGTGTAATAACGTCATAATCGCGTAAGAGCGGTAGTATACAAAACAGTGAAAATGTATGTCGAGCTGTATCCCCTTTAGTAAGTACTTTAAGTTTGAGTTTTGAGTATATCCCTATGAACAAAATAACTACATTTTAACGGCACCAAACTACAAGTGTTAAGTGCTTTTCAAATGTAGAACGGTGGGTTTCTACCCTTACATTATCGAAACCTCTACAGCTGTTCGAACTAAGCATTTCGCCTTGTTGTTTATACAGCGTGTACCAACGGACTTAAACACAGTTTGCCAGCTATGGTCTCGTCCGATTATAATATTATTTAGCGCATACTGTTCCACGTGCGACTCAAAGAGATATCAGGAAAACCATAGGAGCACATATCAGGAAAACCATAGGAGCACAGCCTACTGTGTACTGTGTGGGACAGCCTACTGTGTGGGAAAACGAAATACCCACCTAAAACCTCCAGCCCTAGAACGCAAAATGCGACTGAAGTTAGGGCAGTGGATGCAGATTCAGTTGAACTTTGCACCTGTGTCTTTCAGTGTTGCCCTTTGTGTTCAAGAGCCACGGTTACTCTTTCTAACGTTCCCACGTAGTCACATAACTCGGAATGTGTTATTTAGTGAAAGTGACGGATTTCGACCCATCGATAATGGACACAGAAATAAAACAAATATCAATAAAACTGTAAGTTTTTGTGTAGTAACAAGAAAATGGACTTCTATAATTCCTTTGTCGTGTTCAAAGATACCGGCTGCAAAAGAGAGATGACGTCATAAGCAACGTTCTTGTGACGTCACCTTCATCTTGCTTGCTTTGCTGAAGCAAAAAACTAAATATCTCGTAAAATATTTATTCTATCATCAATTTTTTTGAGACAAAAACAACTTTATTGCAATCCTTATCACATACTTTCATGAATAGTGAATTGTATTGTGTGAGAATTGATAGCATGAAAGGTGATAGGACAGAATGGAAGAAAAAAAAATGTTTTTAGGGTTCCGTATCTCAAAAGGAAAAAATGGAACCGTTATAGGAGCACTTTGTTGTCCGACTGTCTGTTTGTCTGTCAAGACTCTTTATCTCGGGAATGCGTAGAGGTATCGAGTTGAAATTAAAACAAAATCTAAAGCTTCTAGGGACCGCAGATTTGAGTATATGTCAAATCTGCGGTCCCTAGAAGCTGTGAAAAAATCAAACTTTTGAGTTAACGAAAAAAAAAAGATACAGCCGTTTATGTCGCAATAAAACGTGTATTTCGAAACTCTCAAGGGAATCAAAATTCATAGGGTACTTCCCGTTGACCTAGAATCCTGAAATTTGGCATAAAGCACGGTTTTATAGCACAAGTACAGGAAATAATATGAAAACTTTTTCTGGTTACGTCACAAACAAAAGACTTTGGCGAGCCAGGTACCTTTATAGGGGTCAAGCCACTTACCTAATAATCCGAATTAAATAATATCGCGCTATAATACGCCGTCACGTATCATCAGTGCAAAATTACTTGCTGTAATGCTGATTTTTAGTTCTTAATAATAAGATAGAAATTATGATAACATCATACCTGCCCCCCTAGCCAAGTTACGATCGTTTCGTTTGCGTTGAACGCCTTAAGTAGACCACGCCTCCGATTCCTTTTCCGAGTGTTCTGACGTCATCTCAACGCTCAGTCACGTGATCAGAACAAAGAACTAGGAAGCGTGGCCTACTCTTGGCGTTCGACGCAAACGAAATGATCGTAACTTTGCTAGGGGGGCTGTATCATAAATCACGTAAACTATATAAGAGCCATCTATTGACTATTTAAACAGTCATAGCTTTTCGTTCTTTGCTTATTTATCACACAAGATTCTGATCAAAATTTAGAATTAAACGTACCTAGTTAGAAATTTCGTCCCCTAACTGTCAATAAAGAAAAGTTTCTATTCGCGATTTACAAAAACAACAGAATGAAATAACAGCATTCAAGTACTTTTGAGAATTCTGATGTCTTTTCATAGCACCACCGAAGTTATTTAAGTCATAATAACCTGAAGCATTCCAAGCATTCTTAACGTTTGAGAAAAATAAAAACTGTCTATTATGTGATTTCCTTTTTTTTTAAATATTATAATCAAGGAATTTAAATATTTGTGAAGTGACGAGATCATATTTATCTTTAAAACTCAAACTCTTTACCTGGCCAATTATCGATTCCACATATACAACACAACCACAAGCATCGTTTCCGAATTCATTTCAAAGTAAACCTTAAACCTTAAATAAACCTTTATCACTTCAAAACCAAGTAAGTAACAGCAATAACTAATCATAAAACTTTAACTTTAAATGACAGAAAACAATAAAATCTATCAAAACAACACACGAGAACTGCTCAAAGCATATTTGAACTAATTTGTAGTTTGCGGAAATGCTTTATTATGGTACATATTTTATTCGTGGAACGCTCAAGCCCAGAAACGGGTTTCTTTTTTAATAAAGACTCGCACCAACTTCATTCACTCACATTTCACTGATATTTCAAAAGGATCTGCTCTCAGTGATGCGAGTAATATAATTATTACCGAAATGGTAAATTCAGACAATGTCAAAGTAGATTTTGATGCAGTTAAAACTGAGCGGTTTAACCAGCCATACAGTCGTGTAACTTTGTTAGAAGTCCACAGGGGTTTGAAATATTTCGTGCATAGTTTTGACTGTTTTTTATGGCTGCATGTGACCGAATATTTAGTTACAGTTTCCTAGTAACGGCAGTTAGTGTAGCATAGTTAAGCTTTATAATGTTCCCACTGCTTAGACTCACGTCTCCTCTCTAGGAGAAAGAATGGGCTGTAATTCACCAAGCAGGCCTAGTACGGGTTGGTGGATGGTCACATGTGCTCGAAATTTTGGGTTCTAGGCCATGCCGGTTTTCTCTCGATGTTTTCTTTCACCGTTTTGAGAGCAGCGGTGATGAAATAAATTACACAAAGTAATGCGCCTGGCTGGGTTTGAACCCGCGACCTACAACTCGTAAGTCGGAGCTGTTACCACTCGGCCACCACTGCTCAGTCGGAACCGAGCACAAAAGTATACTTGCCTACTATTACTTAGACATCAGCTCCTGTAGGAATCCGAACAATAAATTTATTATGTTCCTCAGAAAAAAAAAATATGCTCGCAAAACTCAATGTGGATATAATTAATATAACTGTGTGTGTATATATGTTACTGTAAAAGCCCGAACTACGGTTTTAACAATAAATCTTAAGATTTACCGACAATTGTTGGTAAATGCGTTGGCTAATGCGTTGTATAATGGCGTTCGTAGTGCGAGTCCCGAACACTTTCCTGCCCCTCATGTTGAAGGAAAACTTTTGGCCGCAGGGCGTGGAGTTCCGTCGCTTCAACGGACAGGTGCCATAGAACAGCACGAATTGAACATAGTGCAATGTGAAGTGCTACTAACATATTCCTAAGTCTTATTTACTTATTTATTTATTTGCTTCAGATACGAGATTCATATTTAAGTAGGCATTTAAAATTATGCTAATTACAAAATATACATAAACGAATACAAATAAACATAACATAGATACCAATTAAATTACACATAAAATGTTAAAATTTGATTAAATAAAAATAAAATTAATCATGAAATTATAAAGTCACATTATTAAATCTAATGCAAAAAAAACAATATTATATTAATTTAAATAAAAGAAATAATTTAAAATCATTAACATTGCAATAGAATTAATATGATCAGAGAGATTTAATTAGTTTCTTTTAAAATTATATTGGACTGCACAATTTAATTAGTAACAATAAATTTACTCGATATATTTATTTATTTATTTAACAATTTATGTACACACAATAATAAAAGAAAAGAAGAAGGAAACAGAAAAATAGTATAAAGGTGATGCTTATTAATGTTTAATTTCCTAATGTAAAATGTATTTTTGGTGTACAATAAAGAATATCTATCTATCTATCTATCTTATTATTATTATATTATATGTTAGTCTGTAAGGTATGTATCTATGGGCCAAGATGCCTGATAAGAAATTATTTATTATTATTATATGAGTTATTATTATTATTATGCATTTATACATCTCAGGATCCTGAGGTATTAGACCTTTGGAAGGCGTACGAGGGGCCGAAATCAACTCGCAGAGGCACTTTAGACGATTTTAAAGGAACGTGATAACAACCGACGATTATCCCTGTACGCATTATGCTAGTGCACTCAAGGACAACCCCCGGTTGGTGGAAAACTATTGCGTGGCAAACAAAGATAATAGGGCTATTGCTTTTGGAGTTTAAGTAGGCTGGTAACCTGGAACTATGTTAAGACTATGGTTTCTGCCCGAACAATGGTATTAATATCCATCGATAAAAAGTTAGATGGTGATTATTATTATTATATCTTTTTATGCATTTATATATCTCAGGACCCTGAGGTCCTGGACCTTTGGAAGGCGTAGGAAGGGCCGAAGCCAAATCGCAGAGGCCCTTTAGATTATTTTCAGGGGGTGACTTGCACACTCAATATATGGGCCCCCAAAAACGGTTGCTAGCACGAAGTGACGTAGTACCAAGAGGGCAACATATTCTGAGGTACTTGAGGAGTGGACAGGGAGGATACCAGGGCTATCAGGACAATCCCGGAAGTACGGTCAAGATCCTTACCAGCACCTTACTGGATGGACATCCTTCTCCTGAGCACGTTTGCTCTTGCGAATCTCCACTCAAGCCAGCCAATAAAGGCAAGAGAGAGGTGAGAGTCCTGTTCCTCGACAGTGTTCACTACGGCCAGGCAATAAAGGCAAGCCGGAGATGAAGAACAAAAATTCTCCTTTGAGATCGAGTCCGTGGGGTTGCTAATGCCCAACAGTTCGCCACAAAACGGCCCTGCGGATTGTATCTCTCTTTGTCTGGCCCCTTACTCTAGGCGTGTTACGGCAAAGCAAACAGACCTAGGGTTTTCTGGAGCAAGCAAGCCCCATCACGATGTCAACGTAAAGATACGGCTATGGGGTTATTATTATTATTAAATGCAAGTATTAATAAAGGGAAATTTTTCGAACCTATACTAATAGAAACTGGTACGTGCAAGGTATTACCAGAGGTCGTTAGCAAATGTTGGTTTTAGGAAGAATACCATCATTATGGTTGATACCCCAAGATCAATCCGACTCGGGTAGGTTAAAAGGCTAAGACGGGAGCGGAGCGGAACTCCCGCCTTAGTTTTAGTGGCTATTTTTTTAACCACCTTAGCATGACTGCTTACCGACATTTAATATGTACTTGAAATAAATCTTAAGATTCGCCAAGTGACTGGTGGTAAACAATCGAAATAAAAGGAGATTGCAAAAGTTTTCGGACCCAATTCAAAAGTCAAAGCATTTTATTTCAAATAAACCATTTCCATGAACTTTTGAAATGTCAAGAAGCTAGTCAGTCATAAAAAAAATTATGCTAATTGCACATTCCAAAGCGTAGATCTCTATGGAGAAGAATGTGCAAGGAACTCCATGGACACTCGTTTTATTCATGTTTTGTAATTACAAATATCTCTGTTACATGTTTCTTGTCGCTATCACGTGATAACAAAGTAAATAAAGTAAAAAATAACAACTAAATATAAATATTAAAATAGCAACTGGCAGCTAAGAGATGACCAGTCTCAACTGACAGCGCCCGTTCACGGACATGACGCGAATATTATCACCACTCAGTTCAACCATTTTGAAAGGAACCGGATGATCCAACACACGCGCCAACATCAGTGAGACATTTGAGTAAGCATGACAAACTCTCAACTGCCATGCTCATTTATGTCAAACAAGTCCAATAGTAACCTGAAAACTATAAAATAGCTCCATAGTACATTATACAATACTAACTACATTAATTATAACCAGCTATAGTAAATCTCAAGACAAAAGTCTATGACTAGTGCGTGTTGCCAGTGACATATGGCTCCGAAACGTGGTCGCTTACAATGGGCCTCATCAGAAGGCTTAAAGTTACTCAAAGGGCAATGGAAAGGGCTATGCTCGGAGTTTCCTGGCGTGATCGCGTCAGAAATGAGGATATCCGCAGGAGAACCAAGGTTACGGACATAGCCCGAAGAATCGCCAAACTTAAGTGGCAGTGGGCAGGGCATATTGCTCGCAGAACGATGGGGACTTAAGGTTCTGGAATGGCGACCACGTACTGGAAGACGCAGCGTTGGAAGGCCTCCCACATGGTGGACCGATGACCTGGTGAGGGTCGCGGGAATCCGATGGATGCGAGACGCACAGGACCGGTCATTGTGGCGACATTTGGGGGAGGCCTATGTCCAACAGTGGACGTCTTTCGGCTGAAATGATGATGATGATGATGGTAAATCTTAGGTTTTATCAGTCAATCTTAGGACTAACCGTAGTCCAGGCTTTTACAGTAACATATACGTATGAGTACATTTCAGCCTATTCCGATGGGGAAACAACCGTGAGTGATACGTAATGTATCGTACTTACACACAATAAGACGGTAATGTATAATGTTTAGACGGTTTTTACACTCGAGGGAGAAGACACGACGATATTACACGAAACAGAGCAGTATTATCTTTATTATAATCAGCCTTATAGTGTTCCCTGAGAAGAATGTTGAGATGGATGTGTGGTGTGACGAGAATGGATAAAGTGAGAAATGAATATATTAGGGGAAGTTTGAAAGTGGCGCCAGTGACTGAAAAGTTGAAGGGGAATCGTTTATCTTGGTAAGGTCATGTAAAGAGGAGAGATGAAACGCATGTTACTAAAAGAGTTATGAGTATACATGTGGATGGGTGGAGAGGGAGAGGGAGGTCAAAGAAAAGATGGATGGATTGTGTGAAGTTATATGAAAGAAAAGGAAGTTAGTGATAGTATGATGGTTGACAGGATAGAATGGAAGAAAAAAACGTGTTGCGCCGACCCCAAATAAGATGGTACAAGGGCAGGAAGATGATGATGATGATAGTGTTCCCACTGCTGGGACTCAGGTTTTCTCTCTAGGAGAGCCGTAATCCACCACGCGGGGCTAGTGTGGGTTAGTGGATGTATAATTTTGTATATTTATTCTAGAAACCCTATGGTTTCTAGAATAAATATACAAAATTACTTTACACTACTTTACTATTAAAGTAGTGTTATTTTTTGTTACTAGATGGCGTTGTTAGATTAGCTCACTTTTCTATATCTCGCTACGATTTCGTTACAAAGCTTTCATAGGGTCTCGACCGAATTATGATTAAATGTCTTCGTCTTAGTAACATTGGTTTTGTTCAGTGGATGTCACATGTCTTAGAACTTTTGATTCTAAGACATGCCGGTTTCCTCGTGATGTTTTTATTCATGGTTTTGAGGTCAGTGGTGATGAAATAAATTACATAAAGTAATACGCCTGGCTATGTTTGAACCGAGGCCTACAGTTTGTAAGTCGGCCATTATCACTCTCTTAAAACGTGAATACTTAATCAGGCATGGCATAGCATGAGAACAGTGGTGGCCGAGTGGTAACGGCCCCGACTTACAAGTTGTAGGTCGCAGGTTCAAACCCAGCCAGGCGCATTACTTTGTGTAATTTATTTCATCACCACTGCTCTCAAAACGGTGAAGGAAAACATCGTGAGGAAACCGGTATGTCCTAGAACCAAAAATTCGAAGACATGTGACATCCAACAACCCGCACTGGGCCCGCGTGGTGGATTACGGCCCATTCCCTCTCCTAGAGAGGAGGCCTGAGTCCCAACAGTGGGAACATTATAAGGCCGACTATGCTATGCTATGCTACTTAATCAAGAGATACGTGAAAGCATCTGAAAATAATTTGGCGTTTAAAAAGGTTTCAAATATGAAGTAGATAATCTTTACATATAATAAAACAGTAAAATTCTTTTGAGATGGTATTAATTGGCGCAAAAACTACTGAACCGATCCTGTTTAAATTTTGCATACATAATCCTTATAGGTCAGGGCAACTGATAGGCTATAAATTATCACGCTATTTGCTATGGGGGGTGAGCAATAATCCAAAATGTAGGTATTGAACGACATTTGCCGCGAGTTCGATTCCCAGCTACAGTTAAAAATTTTGTCATTATTTTGTCTTATTTTTTTTGTTTTAAAATAACTTTTACCATTTTTTCCAAATAAAATTGACGTTTCTATTCGATATCTTCTAAATATTTTGTAAAAACTAATCAAAACACATAATAAAATCAAAGCGGCGAGTAAAATCACGTACTATAATGTTACATTATTCCATTTAGCTGCAAATTTAACTTCTAAAACGAAAATCATCACGCTATCATCGTTAGGGAGCCAACCAGTCAATTATGACGTTTATATAAGAACGTCTATTTTATAGTTTATTCATCGAAGACCGTAGCGCAGGGGTTTCGTATCTAGACTTTCATGTAATGTGAAGGTGGTTCAAATCCTATGCGGCTCTCTTAGGAGAATTTTTTTTTCTATTTTGTCATCGTGAATAAGATTTTTTTATATATTTTTGCATGCTTACAATTCTTTTTTATAAATCTACGAATATAATATATCTGTAGAAATTTTTAGTGAAGTGCGTATTATTAATTTTAGAAATCGATGTAGATAACTTTTATACATTAAAATTGTGTGTAACTTGATAATTATCTTACTTAGGCTTTGTTTCATCACAATGAAACAAAGTATATGAAAGACAAACGGTATGAAATCAAAGTTTTCGAGAAGTAAAATATGACACCACACGCAATTCAGATACTCGCAACGCCATCTAAAGACTCAAAGTAGAAATAATGATGACAATGACGGTTGAACTTCATATTAAATTTGATAGATGGCATTGCGTATTTTACGCAATTTTCTGAGTGGCAGAAGAATGGCCATCACCCACGTTTACAGTTATGGTTAAACTGGTGTTAGACGAAGGCATTTTTAACAATCCTACTGCTTATTTTTATTATATTTTTCCCATTATTGTAACAAGCTAATTGACCGTGATTATTCAAGGGATACCATCCAAAGACGATAAAAGTAAATATCTATATGTATTTAATTATTCACTTTAAAATAACCGCCACATTTTCGGGAGGAGTTACAGGGTACCTTGCGTTGGATGACCCCCAGGTGGACCGATGACCTGGTAAGGGTCGCGGGAATCCGATGGATGAGAGACTCACAGGGCCGGTCATTATAGCGACACCTAGGGAGGTCTATGTCCAGTAGAGGACGTCTTTCGTCTGAAATGACATGTCAATCTTTTACTGACTAAAACTACACCTGTATCTATCACTACGCGCTGTTGAGGATTGGGCTCGGTCCGGTCAACTACCAAACGGTTAGCTACCCATTGCTCGACGTCCGGAAGCCCGCGTCTACCGTGGCTGATAGTCGGGGTCGGAATCTCGGCTCGGCGTGAGGCCGTTCGTTCCCTAACGCGTGCGGCCTCCGCCTTCGCTAGCATTACGGCTTTGCAGAAGGAGGCGACCCCCTGCCATTACTCCTCGCTCTGGATCAGAGCCCAGCGTGAGAGCTCACTGACGCCGATTGCCTCCACGAGGACACGGCGGTGCTCCGCCATTGCAGGGCACATCTCCACTGTGTCGTCCGGCATGATGGCACCTTGCGGATAAATAATGGTGTGTTTTATTATTTGCAGTCACTGCTTTATATAAAACGGAATCGAATGTGTTTTTCTGATCACAGTTCGACAACGTATGATGTATCTCAGATTCCTTGCAGCCTTACGTCGACATCTGGACGTTACCTCCTTGCAGTGAGTGGTTACCAACTCTGGAACAACCTTCTAAGGGAGGCCAGTTTCAGGGATAACACTAATCGGCTGCTACATTTGTTAACCGTAATAATTATCATTGTTTTATGGATAAGCTCAGGACTGTTGTGGGTGTTTCAAACGGTTTCTGTTCTGGGTTCGGTTAAAAGTACCCTGATATTACCATTTTGTGAATCGCCTGAAGGACCCGGTGTAGCATGCGGTGTAGGTCTATCCATCCATCTTGAGTGAACCGCCGTGTCCTCATAGAGGCAATCGGTGTCAGTAATTTCTCGGTTTGGCCATCAATATGCGAGTTTGATTGAACGGGGATACACGCGTACAAGGTTTCGCCGAAGTTCATTCATAAGTTGTAGACTCTTCATAAGGTAGTTCCTATACGGGGACGTCAATTAAATACACACCAAAATATCCTTGGTAAATGAACAAGTAATTCTAACGCCCAAAAGGATCAAACTGCAACAATCAATGCAAGCATGTTCTCGCAAATTCTTAATAAGTACTTTGAGGAAGAAGATAGTTGATGATTTATTTATTTAATCCTTTATGCACAAATGTACAGTGACGGACTTAATGTCTGCCGGATGATGATGGTAGTTTTTGGATTCATTTAAGGCTTTTCACTATCAGTGCACGTTATCCAGCTGAAGGTCGGTGTCCCGATTATGCTCTTTCGTTTACCTCTACCAAAGCTGTCTAACTGCTTAAACTCTTCAGTGAAACGTTTTTGAGGCGAAAATTGTTATGGGAGATAACTCTTTCGATCCATCATGCAGCCCTAGCAGACATCGGCCCTAGAGGGCCCTATCCATTTGCTGAAATATCTTTGAGTCGCGCGTAGAATACTACGCGCCGTCGATTCAGGACTGCGTTGACCAGACGGCCGGACAGCACCACCGCAATCCCGTGTTTGCGATGGCTAGGAATTGCCTTGCGGCTTTCAACACCCGGAGCGTCCCTTGCAGCGACCGCTGAGTAGTCAGGATGTCCTATCCCTCATAGTTTCAGCCACCTTCTTTGATCGTAGTGCTTCACTGAAGGAGGCTACTGGTTGTCAGTTTCTCCACCAATCGCCCCCATAAGGACAAGGCGGCGCCGGCGCTCCGAAAAAGCGGGACTGACTTCCACCGTATGCTCCATCGTATTCTCCGGGCGATTCGCACAATGGTGAGACCCGAGTGTTTCTTCCCGCTGAATTCGACGAAGATACCTTCCGAAATACCCACAACCGGTGAGTCCTGCACAAAAAGAGGATGCCGTGACGCCACTGTTGTGATGTTTTATCAGAACATAAACCAGAAACATACATATGCCCATGCATACATATGCCTTTTTCCTTGGGATAGTCAGAAATGACAACTGCTACGACCCATACAGGCTCTTTCTATTCATTGACGGTCATACATCTGGATCTGGACGAGTACACAACATGTTTCCTGAAGGTAATTTGCTTATTTAACCGACTTCTAAAAAAAGAGGAGGTTCTCAATTCGGATATTTTTACCTTTAACCGTTTTATGTTAAAGCACAATAAATAATTGCGATGCTTTCGGAATGAATTGCAAGCACAGAGTGATTGTACAGTTTTACGAACTTAACGCGGACGAAGTCGCGGGCAACAGCTAGTTAAAGAATAAATTAATTAAGAGGAACTGAGCAAGAGGCTGTAAGACATAAATGATATCATTTGGAAATAATTTGGCTCTGTTATTAAGAAGCAAATGGGCTCGTTATTTTTTAGTGTGTCAACAGAATCTTACAGCAAAGAATTTTTTTGTATACAACTTCGCGACTCAAAGGAGGGCAATGTATTTATCAGCTGATATATATATTTATATGGCTCTCTAGAGACCAGAAGCGTGGGCTTCGCACGTGAAACACAGACGCTAAAGGGCTTTTGTGAGGTAAGAAAACTTGTAGCCGTACTGTTCTACTGTTCAAAAGTCCAAGTTATTTTATACGGTAATAATTACGATACAATATCTAGTATATAGTAAGGCACTTCCAATTTCACAAGAGAGTATTTCAGAACAAGTTAGTAGTATAGATAATCCTGGTTACAAGATTGTGCTTATCTAAGGGCGGAATTCACCAATAAAACTAATCGCGTTTTAACGTTTGGCTCGCATAATCGCGTTTAGCCGCTGTAGTGTCACTTGTAAAAATACAACAAAAGAAAAATACAGACGAGTGACACTAGTGACAGCGGCTAAACGCGATTATGCAAGCCAAACGTTAAAACGCGATTAGTTTTATTGGTGAATTCCAACCTTAGTACTATCCGCTATGTAGACGAGAACAACCAGTGATAATCAGATGTGATTTTTTGAGACAGCGACTTATCCGACAGACAGATGTTAACAGTCTTTCACAATAATCTCCAGTAGTTATTTAAACAACGATGACAAAAAAAAAATTAACTCATTGATAAAGTACGACCAAGTAAATATTCTAATGCCACAAATATGCTTCATTTTTTTGTGGAAAAATAATTTTTAATCAAAAATCCTGAACGACGGATCTGGTCACGGGGCACTAAATTTTCCAAGGTTGCTAAATAAGAAACCTGAGTACCGAAATAGATATAAGTAACTGTCTAATTTAACTCAGAAATCGTTAATCTTCACTTATAATAAATCTGTAGACGTGAAAATTCTGTACATTGAAAATATCAAAAAAATAAATGGCAAGGGGTGTTACTAGACCGACACCGAACCCAAAAAAGTGATTAAAAAATTTTTTGTCTGTCTGTTTGTTCAGGCATCACGCAAAAACTACCGGCACGATTACGATGAAACTTGGCATAATTATTTATTTATATCCTGAGCACCACACTGGGTAATTTTTATCTCGAAATAGTATATACAATAAAAACAAACTTAATTTTGCGGTTCGATCCCTAGATCCGATTACTGTATCAACCGCAAATAAAGACTTTGTCGTGGGTTACGTCACTCACTGTAGACTTCACTAAGGGGCGCTACACACGGCTAAGATAGGTACTATAATATTTTATCTCGCTCGTTATACACACGACAAAGATAATAAATAATATTTCATATTTTCGTATCTCAAAAAACCTAATTAAACCATTTTCGACCTCTACGCGGACGAAGTCGCGGGCAAAACCTAGTATATAGTAAAGAAGGTCATTAAAGCACGGAAAATCTTAACAGCGAGATTTAGAATACGACGTAGTTGCACAACGCCATCATGTATGAGAAAAAGTGTGACAGTTGACATCATTATACGTAAATAAATGGTTATAAAACTTGAACAATATCATCTTATGACAAATCGCGCTCTTGGGCGGAGATAGTGTCAGACTTTTACTGACTAAAAACTTACTCCTGTTCCTTCTTTGCCTTCATCCCGGGGCCCCGGGCTTCGCTTTCACACTTCCCGTGGCCCCAGAAAACTTGAACAATATGACATGTCTTTTCTGAAGCGTTTGGAAACGATCGACATTCAATCACGCCCTTTAGAATAGTAATGTAAAATTGGCATTATTTATTAGCCATTTGAAAGCTTTTCAGTAAGGCTCGGGAAATTATTAATAATGGGTGATGGCGTTCGGGTACACCCAACGAATATTAAAATTCATGTACCCGATATAATACATTATATCGGGTACATGAATTTTAATATTCCACAATTTCATGAGTCTCAAGTGTCTAATTTTGAATTTACAGTGACGACCAATTAAGTCTAACTTCTTAATAATAATAATATAATATTCCACAACTATCACACAATGCTGTCTAGTCGCAAGCTAAACAAAGCTTGTTTTATGAGTAGTAGACAACTGATAAACATACTTATACAATCCTAATTACATATCTATTATAGATAAATTACACCCAGATACAGAACAAAAAATGATCGTATACATCACACAAACATTTGTCCTGGGTGGGAATCGAACCCACAACCTCCACCATAGCAGTCAGGGTCACTAAGCACTAGACCATCAGGCCAGTCAAGTCTTAATTAAGTCTTAGTTCAGAGGTCACCCGTGGGTCTACTAAACGTAAAATCCATGGTCTCTATCATCATGTAAGGTTAGCATTATTGTTTTTTTTTTACTAGCATTTTCAAAGTCGCAGCAGGTCTTTGTAAAGTATAGTGGCGGTAGGTTTTTCACTTATTACAAAATTATACCTTTTATTTAATACCTAAGAATTTTGGCTATATTTCAACGAGACACCATGGCGGCGCGTCCAGTTGCTCCTCCATGGTGTCCGTAAGCTACCAAAAGCGACATCGTACAGACACCAGAGACGCTACACCACACTGAGACAATATCAAAATGGACCTTAAGTGCAAGGGACCAAGTTGGTTGCGACGCAAAATTGGTTGCGCAACCAAACGGGCACCAGGTGAACAACACTCTATAGAGCTGTATATATCTTGTTTGTAGTGGCGACTGGTCGCGCCGCCATGATGTCCCGGTGAAATATAGCCCTAAGACACGTATTTAGGTGCTTATTTTGAGCCGATCATGTTAGCTTATAATATAACAGCGATGTAAACTATACAATGCAAGTTTAACTTACGTGGTATAGTTTATGTAATTTTAAATGTTTGCCTTGGTTTGTCAAATGGGGCACGTTACCGACTGGGGCACATATGGCTGGTTTACTCTAGAATCAGCCTTTTGATCCATATCATTGTAGCGACATCTATCGCGTCACATAAGAACTAATCCTGAATCGCGCAATCAAAGTTCTCCGCGCGATTAGAACATAATATAGAACAACCCGAAATCATCTATCGGGCAGTTGTAGCCCACCAGACATAACACCCGTCTGGTCGGAGGATCCTCCCTTTTCAACGGAGGTTTGCGGGACTTTACTCTCTGTTCCGCCTACCTCCAAACTGGTGACCCTCGACAAAGAACGTCAGCGCAGCCTTCGTGCAGCTACTACCTCGTGACGTCATCATCACTTCCTCAAGCTTTCGAGCAGCGAGCCATACAGCCAGCACCCACGGCTATAAAGGGTATCCTGACCACCAGCATGCCTACATGGTCATACCTGGTCATCACCCTCAGCCTCATCAGCGACCTTGGCGAAGCACACTGCACCTTCGGCCAGTCACATGAAGAGCAATGAAGAACCTCTCCTGATCGACGCAAGCAGTCAAGTCACTACGTCGCACAGCACCGCTCCGACTCACTGGAGCCAGCAGCACTACTCCGACTCACTGGGACAACACCACCCCGACTCACTGGGGCATCACCGCAGACAGTTCCGACTCACCGAGAACTATGCGGCATTCGGTTCCGACTCACTGGAACCAACCTACCAATGGCCTGGCACGCATCAAGAAGCATCAAGAACCATCGATCTCCGATCTCCGGAGGGGAGTGATGTAGCGACATCTATCGCGTCACATAAGAACTAATCCTGAATCGCGCAATCAAAGTTCTCCGCGCGATTAGAACATATAGAACAACCCGAAATCATCTATCAGGCAGTTGTAGCCCACCAGACATAACACCCGTCTGGTCGGAGGATCCTCCCTTTTCAACGGAGGTTTGCGGGACTTTACTCTCTGTTCCGCCTACCCCCAAATCATTAATAGTATTTTATGAACTTACAGATCAAGGTATACTTACTGAACAGCAAAGACAATAGCCATATAATAAGTATGGCTGTCTTGGCACGGCCCGTGGTGGACTTGAACTTGAGCGGGAAGCAGATGGCGTACCAGCGGTCCACGGAGATGAACGTCAGCGTCAGCACCGACACCGTCACTGATACTGACTGCAACAAGAGAGATAATGAAGCCGATTTTCAGAAGCTGATTTTCATGTAGTGGCAAATGTGCAGTGAACCTGATGGAAAATTATAGCCGCTGTCTTTACAAAATTTAAATATTAGTAGCTTCACAGATATATATCTACGTCTATTTTAAGTATCTACAGATTAAATTAGTTAAACTGTAAAAAGATTATTTTTCAATATTTCTTAAGCTTATCTTATGTAGAGATTGAAGACCTACTTGCTTTATGTAAATAAAACACGCCGTATCTTTAAATTTAATTAAGTTTTTACAAAAGCCATATTTAGGGTTAATAATTATTTTGTTTTTAAGCACTCTCTAGACTGAAGTATACGTTCACTTTAGTTCAGGCAAATGAGCAACTATGTTCTTTTTTAATATTTAATATACTTTATTGTAAATGTTCCCTATGTTATAAATAAACGATTTATTATATTACTATTATTTATATCTAGATTATCCTTAATTTTTTATAACCACTCCCAAACATTAAACATTATTATGGACCAATGAAGCCTTATACAAGAGAACCAAAGTTACCGACATAGCCCGAAGAATCGGTAAACTAAGTGGCAGCGTAGCCAAAGTTGATTAGGTCTAAAGGTTCTAAAGTGGCGACTGCGTAACATAAGACATAGCGTTGAAAGCCTTCCACGAGGAAAACCGATGACCTGGGCCTCAATTCTGCTATTACAATAGTATCAGAATGATCTATCATTGATTTCATAATTGTTGATTTTGACAAGTTTAGTAATCTACTAATATAATGGCGTCATTATGACTTTCCAATGGTCTATCACTGACACTCCATTCAAAGAAATGGCATAGAATGGTAATCTCGTACACAATGACAAATGAATATTTGACGTGTGCGGATAACTGCCATAATTTAGACCTTCGATCAGTGACCTACCATTAGAACGTCATTGTGCAGTCATTGCTTTTAATTTGTTTCGAGACAGCTCGATATTGTTATTCTACCACAAGATTATTGACCGATCGACCATTATGAATTATCAGATTACGAACTTTTAGCAAAATGACAATAGGATCGTGTTGGAATGACGAATTTATAAAAATAGCAGATTTGGGCCCCTGGTAAGGATTGTGGGAATCCGATGCATGCGAGGTGCCCATGGACAGTCGATGAAATGATGATAATGACGGAACTTTCAAAGTCTGCTTATATAAGAATGCTGTGTTGATAAACTGCTGCTGAGCGTGAGGTTCTTGAAACAATAAAGATTTAGAATAAGAAAATAAGAAAGTGTAGTTGTTTAAGATAAAAGCAAAAATATAGGGAATTGCTGCGTGACTGATTTTTTTTAAGGTAATTTGAATGACTAGAAAATTAAATGACTAGAGAATTGAATGACTAGAGAATTGAATGACTAGAGAATTGAATGACTAGAGAATTGAATGACTAGAGAATTGAATGACTAGAGAATTGAATGACTAGAGAATTGAATGACTAGAGAATTGAATGACTAGAGAATTGAATGACTAGAGAATTGAATGAATAGAGAATTGAATGACTAGAGAATTGAATGACTAGAGAATTGAATGACTAGAGAATTGAATGACTAGAGAATTGAATGACTAGAGAATTGAATGACTAGAGAATTGAATGACTAGAGAATTGAACGACTAGAGAATTGAATGACTAGAAAATTGAACGACTAGAGAATTGAATGACTAGAGAATTGAATGACTAGAGAATTGAATGACTAGAGAATTGAATGACTAGAGAATTGAATGACTAGACAATTGAATGACTAGAGAATTGAATGACTGATAAACGTAGTATAGACCGGGTGCTAGAAGGAGTTGAGTTCGCAAAATATGTGGACCAGATCTTGTGCATAGTTTTGAACCTACAAAAGAATATGTTACCAGGAGGTTTATTAGTAAAACATTTTTACAAGAAGTTATAAAACAAAAGGAATAATAATTGGAAACTCCTATTTTACCACTGACCTATCGCGTCCTACGCATTGTAAAATTTATTCCAGATTTAAGTATATTTATAGGATAAACATCCTTAAAAGTTGTCCGCGTACAAATTCTCGGGTGACCTATGTCAATATATTATCCCTCTACAAATATTTGATTTACGCTGTTATGCTTCCGGCTTAGACAATCTATTTCGTCTTCATCTTGTATTTCATAAAACACACGTCCCCTAACTGTGTGTACTTTTCCTCGTCACAAATAATTCTTGACTAGCTTTTCTCATGGCTTGGCTTTCTCATTCCATCTCGCAAGAACCATAAGACATGCATACACTAGATTATGTCCACTGCTAAAGGAGGAAGAGCCCTAACTTTCCCCAACATCTACTTCTTCTACTTCCTTCTTTTTCTTCGTTGGAGGCTGTTGCTCCAAGGCATGTCTAGACATCGTCATCATAGAGAGCAGTTACGGTTGGATAGTCTAAAGGAGAATTGTGGGGTGTAGTACCAATTTATCACGCACAAGCCGCCGCTGTAGCACTCTTAGTATCGGTTGAAATATAAAATATAAAAAAAAAATTTGCTTGCCTCACGATAGAATGTACTCTCTTACTTATTATTATATACACCATATATTGTACCTACATTCATAACAAATAAATTATTTTATTTCATTTCATAATAATAATACACGGTGTCTTTGACATCGACGCACAAACTCCTCAGTGCTGCAATTTTCGTCGGCTTTTTCCTAATTTGAATTTAAACTGTGTAAAATCGTTATTCTAACCAAACAAAAACTTTTTGAATTAAAAAGTTTTTGGGGTAGATAAAATCGTTATTCTAATCAACCCCGATGACATATTTCTCACTAAAAATTTTAGCATAACGATTATCGCGAAAAATCACACCACAGGGGGGTCCAGAATCATGTACTGGATCCATGGTATTCATTTGTGCGTCGATGTCAAAGACATCCTGTATGTGACTGATAATAATGTATAAATTTATATAGGTACAATGTAATTTCCCGACCTAGATATAACAGTTAAACAAAACTAGGTCTACAGCAAAGCTGTTACTATAACGGAAATGACCAATAACGTGACTCAGGCCAATTCGCAAATCGACAACGTTTTGACTGTGCTTTTAAAGGCACTCAATGTACGAATGTATTTAGATAAAGCCGATTTTAGCTATGTGTATGTCAGTCATCAAAAATTATGACATAGTAGCTGTTCTGAAAAACGTTGTTCTGCCTTAAAAATTATATCAAAGAAAAAAATAGGGGCTTTTTATGACTTTTCTCGCTCTAGGCTGGAGCGTAAGGACAGACTTTTACTGACTGGCCCTTTGTGTTCTGGGCCACAAGTTCCATCGTTCAATAAATGCGCTTTGTCGTCAAAATTCATTCAAAATACGTATCCAGATATGTTTAAATTACAGAAGGCTAGGTTATTTTGGTCAATGATGATACATCAGACTTTTTTTGTGATAGGAAATCATCTAACTTCTCCCGTTCTGGGTGGAGCGGGAGAGAACAACTCAGACTTTTAGGCTCTTTGAGGCACTTATGGGACACGATGCGAAGTCGCCCGAGTCGAAGCGAGCAAGTTGCCCATTGCTAACCATCAGCAAGTCCAAGCCCAGGGAATCATCTTGCAACTCCTGACACCGAGGGCGTCTCATGCGATACCCGGGGCGTGAGGATTGCCTATCCCTTACGATTTCCGTCACCTGTTTCACGTGCACTACTAATTTGAAAAAGGAGCAATGAGGAGAAGACGCAAAAAAAAAAATCTTGTTTCACTAAAACAATGCACCGTCTCATACCTCAGCAGTTACCATGGCGAAAATCCACGATTTACGGTTTGAACTGCTTGACCGTTTGCCTAACTCACCAGATCTAGCTTGAAGCGACTTCTTTATGTTCCCCTGTCTTGTTTCACGCGCGCCTCGGGGAGATGTCAGCCAATCGTAGGGGCCCAGCAAGGTCGAAGCCTATTGAGGTCATGGATAGGGTGAAAATGAAACCCGGGGCCCTGGGACGAAGGCAACGAAGGAACAGGAGTGGGTTTTTAATCAGTAAAAGTCTGACACTATCTTCTGTTTCGCCCAAGAGCGGGATTTGACATTAAATGATTTTCCAAATAAAAAATAAAAATGTTCCCCTGTCTAACATATTTACACTTGGAGGATAGAGACTTTCGTTGAATGAGAAGGCAATAAAAAACCTTAGTGAACAAATTATTTTGCAGAGAAAAACGCCGACTAATATTTGAACGGATTTGAGAGATGGGGGCATCGCTGGAAAAGCATGTAGAGTTAGCATAGTCGGCCTTATAATGTTCCCACTGTTGGGACTCAGGCCTCCTCTCTAGGAGAGGGAATGGGCCGTAATCCACCACGCGGGCCCAGTGCGGGTTGGTGGATGTCACATGTCTTCGAATTTTTGGTTCTAAGACAAGCCTGTTTCCTCACGGTATAAAAACAAGGATCAGTAGATTTTATTATAACAATGTCTTTGCTCCACATACGTTTCTCTAGTTAATTTCCGTTGTAACAACAAGCGTCGTCTGTGCGACCAGTAACCGAATGAGAGAAATCTTGAGATTTACATAACAATCACGTAGTTACCACTAAATCTAGACTGAGAGCGTTGTCATAGTCTGCCTCAGTGTACATTTTGAATGTGACATCACTATGATTAAGATTATGGAGACTGTTATCTAAAATGGTAATAATCTGTAGTGAATTTTTATAGGTTATTTCTCTCTTTTTGCACGTTATATTAAACACTAACTTTTGCCTGCAGCTTCGCCCGCGTAGATAAAATATAGCCTATGTTACTCAGGAATAAAGCAGCTTTCTATCGGTGAAATAATTTTAACAAACGGACTAGTACTTTTAGAGATTACCTCTTACAAACAAAAAACTGGGTGAATGCGAGTTGGACTCGCGCAATGAAGGTTCTGTACAAACTTAACTATGTAAATAGTTCAATTCCCGAATTGAGTTACGAAGATTTTTCCGAATCGCAAAAAAAGTTTTTTTTTTGTGACATAACTACAAATTTAAAGTTTTCAGATTTTTTACTATATTTGTGCTATGTGACCTTGCTTCTTGCTAAATTTCAATATTCTAGGTCAACGGGAAGTACCCTATGAATTTCGATTTCCTTGAGGATGTCGAAATATACGTTTTTGCGACATACACGGCAGTATCTGTTTTGTTCATTGACTCAGAAATTTGATTTATTCACAGCTTCAAGGGACCGCAGGCCTGAGTATATAGTTAAAATTTCAACTCGATACCTATACGTTTTCCCGGGATAAAGGGTTTTGACAGACAGACAGACGGACGGACAACAAAGTGATCCTATAAAAGTTCCGTTTTTTCCTTTTCAGTTACGGAATCCTAGAAACAAATTTTATCTCTTTATAATATTAGTGACAGATAGTAGTGTAGATTGCGTTGTATGAAACGACAAGCTTTTCAATCGTGCTCACATTGACACCCTGAGACGGTCTTCATGGATAGTCAGAAATTCTAACACCAGTCCAGCCAAGGAGTATAGTGTTACCCAATAACTGAGTAATGGAGGTTAGATAGGCCATGTAAAATACTGGTGTTCAGCTACATTCGTTATGACTAAAAGCTGAC
The DNA here is from genome assembly GCA_949316375.1 of Mythimna vitellina. Taxonomy (NCBI): domain Eukaryota; kingdom Metazoa; phylum Arthropoda; class Insecta; order Lepidoptera; family Noctuidae; genus Mythimna; species Mythimna vitellina. Next base: position 4,306,653 of record OX438707.1, read on the forward strand.
CCCAATACAATACGGCCGCTATGATTGAGTGGATACGAGCTTTACCTACGCCCTTTCATTGAACGGGAAACTATATTCTTACACTAAGTTAGCTTTTCTCAGCAGCTTTTGTTCAATGGTGTAAACTAGTATTTGACTGCGTTCTTACTTTATTTATGACTAGCTTCTGCCAGCGGCTTCGCCCGCGTGAAAGTAGGTTTCTCCTAACAAACTTTGGTAGATATTTATAAGATCTACAGTTAATTAGAATATTTTATGGTTCTATCTTTTATAGTTTAGGCAGCGTACGCAAAATAAGTAACTTTTCTGGTTGACTTTTTACACCTTGTGTCCGAAAAACTCAAATATCTTACGGAACCCTATTTTTTTCAAAATAAAATATAGCCTATGTTACTCGTGGATAATGTAGCTTTCGAATGGTGAAAGATTTTTTTAAATCGGTCCAGTAGTTTTTGAGCCTATTCATTACAAACAAACAAACAAAGTTTTCCTCTTTATAATATTAGTGTAGATATCGTATTTCCTCTTTATTTCATCATCATCATCATCATTTCAGCCAAAAGACGTTCACTGTTGGACATAGGCCTCCCCCAAGCATCTCAACAACGACCGATCCTGTGCGTCTCGCATCCACCGCACTCCCGCGACTCTCACCAGGTCGTCGGTCCACCTTGTGGGAAGCCTTCCAACTCTGTGTGCTCTTTATTTCCCTATGATTTATTTTTATTTATAAAATCAATTATCACACAATACCGTGCCGAGGTCTTTATGTCGATACCATTACCGGCCCACGCTGAAAACCAGCGTCGTAGACTCATCGCATTTTGCGTGTGGTCACGGCATTATGCTGAGCTTACGGCCGTTTTGCGCGGATGTGGCGCATATTTTCTCACATAATACACTTATAATTTGTTAGTTCTAAATTTGCGCCTTGTTCCGCCAAATAAAATATTTTTCTTTCTTCTTTCATATAAACAGTGAAACAATCGTTGATGGCGAAGCGCACTAATTTATTAAAATCCTATTCACTCTATTCTTGAAGACATCTTAATTATAATATTATAAATCGTTCCAGTTTTTCAAAGTACGTAGTGTAAACGATGAAGGAAAACGCTTAGTCCGAACCATAAAAGTGTTAACAATGTAAGTGTGGACACAACGTCGGTCGGGTTGTCCAAAGGTAGAGAGGTGATGGCGGTATCAAGTCATGTAGCACGCACTCTCCAAAATGCATCCTGTAAGATACCGAGAGATTGGCTACCCTAAGTCTGTGCTTCAGGTTTTTTAAATTAGACTTAACCAAATCTGATTCATCAATTAACCTCTTCGCATGCTTTCCACTGACTCATTTTGCAGCACCAGCCCATATGTGGCTACAGTGCTCCACACATGATGGAACCTGTGCTATGTATAACATTCGAAGCCAAAGTTAAGGTTTGAGGATAATTCAATACCCACGAATTAAAGGCGGTTGATGTACTCCAAAGACACATTTTCAAAAGCAGGAGCCAATGTGAATGGGCTCCTTTTGGCGGTGAACAATCAAGCTTGGTTTTCTGGCGGCGTTGAATCCCACTAGATTGGCTTCGTCCCGATTGAGAGTGCCTGAAGTGAGACATCCGTACGCTATCTACCATATCCTCTCTTTCAGACTTTGCTCGAGCGAAAGCTGAAAACTATCCTTCTGCAATGCCTAAGTGGCAATATCCCTTCTAATCCATAAAAACTTTTTTATTTATAATAAACCTTAGCAATTAGATTCACAAGATTTTTATTTTTGGCGACATTTATGACGCCAAATAGGAACTAAAATTCATAATCCTACACCACGGTATTAACGTTCTCCACGCGATTAGTACATATACAACAGCCCGAAAACAACTAAAGGGCAGTTGCCTGGATCAGATACAACACCCGTCATGGAGGTATGTTGGAATTTACACCCGGTTCCGCATACCCTCCAAAATTTTTCTATATTCATCAACCCAGCAGTGGCGTAGGGTTGATATTTTCAGAAGGGAAACCAAAATACAAAAAGTTCGCCAAAAAAAAAATAAGTAATCCATCCCTGCGTTTATAACTAATGGTCAGATTTTGCCATTGTTAATAAAATTTTAATTACTAGGAGCGTGAAATTTGGCACAAAGTTTTCTTTTATGACGAAGGCGAGCACTAAGAGAGGATTTTACTAAATTCAGCCCCTTAAAGGATGAAACGGGGAGTCCAAAATTTGTTTGAAAGAACCTTCTTTCATACGGGCGAAGCCGTTGGCAGAACCTTGTCGTGTTATATGCACTCTTCGTCACAGCGACCTAGTTAGCGGTATTGGCTCCAATTCCTCCACATATGCCACGCTCAAGTCGGTATGCAATGTCTGCTTCAATGAACATACATAAGGCAAAGCTTACATACTCGGAACATGTCTTGAATGTGGGGGGTAATTCTGAATGTCTTGAAGATACGACTGGTTGGGCTTGGTGAATCAGTTTACCTCTTAAAAATACGAAGGATGAAATAATATTTATTTGTTCTTTACACAAAAGCTTATTAAAACTAACAATGCATCATCATCATCTTCCTGCCCTTGGCTCATCTTATTTGGGGTCGGCGCAACACGTTTTTTTCTTCCATTCTATCCTGTCAACCGTCATACTATCACTAACTTCCTTTTCTTTCATATCACTGTTCACACAATCCATCCATCTTTTCTTTGGCCTCCCTCTCCCTCTCCACCCATCCACATGTATACTCATGACTCTTTTAGTAACATGTGTTTCATCTCTTCTCTTTACATGACCATACCAAGACAAACGATTCCCCTTCAACTTTTCAGTCACTGGCGCCAATTTCAAACTTCCTCTAATATATTCATTTCTCACTATATCCATTCTCGTCACACCACACATCTATCTCAACATTGCTTGAAATCGGGATCGTAATCCCAGCGGCTGGGGTGCGGGAGCCATTGCATTGCGCGTGCACGTGCGGCCTTGTCCTTTGCTAGCATTACTGCTTCGCAAAAAGTGGCGACAGCCTGCCACTACTCATAGCTTCGGACCATGACCTGTAAGAGCCTACTGTGATGCCACAGACACAGTTACGGTGCGGTATAGACTGACAAATTAAAAAAAAAATGAAATAAAATAGACTAAACATAGAAAGACGTAAATTTAATAAAAAATTCTAACTTATTTAGAGACAACGCAAAAACTATTCCATAGTCTGTTATAATTAAAAATAATTGCGTGAAGGTGCTTGGATTTATTCTTCTATTTTAGTGTACGGTTAATTATTTAGATAGTCGGGGTCCAGTAGGTGGCTACGTGAATTTTCACTTTGGTGACATTCATTCGTTTATGGACTCAGACTGAGATATATAATAATTTGATTTAAAAAGCGTCTCAGGGACCTCTGCAAGTTGTCTTCGGCTCCTCACTTTCCAAAGGTCCAGAACCTCAAAGTCCAAAGAGATACAAATACTTACATAAAATATAAATATTAAAATAATATAGCATGCTCTTATATATTTCTTTATCCCTTTGTACCTATATTAAAATATTGTTATGATGTATGGATGATTGTAACTCTTTCCCGCGAAAACTATTAACCCCTCAAGCGCCGATTGTACAATTTGAATGACCTTGAAAAACGCTTAATTGTCGTCGAACACACGGGTTTACAAAATTTATTCGGCCGAAAATTTTGATCTCATCTTCGTTTTTCCTGGAAAAAAAACTAGAAAAAGTTTTTATGATTTTACTAAAAACGCGCGATAACGTAATAATAATACTCCTCCGGGTGCCCGCCCGGAGGACACGGTGGAGCATACGGTGGAGGTGTGCCTCGCTTGGGCCGAGCAACGGCGTGTCCTCGTGGGGGCGATCGGCGGCGGCGATCTCTCGCGCCGGGCCTTGGTACAGGCAATGGTCCGGAGCGAGGAGGAGTGGCAAGCTGTCGTCTCCTTCTGCGAAGCAGTAATGCTAGCAAAGGAGGCGGCCGATCGCGTGAGGCAACGGTCCTCTCGCCCCAGTCGCCGCCGGGATTCCGATCCCGATTTCCGGCTACCGCAGGCGCGGGCTTGCGGACGGCGAGCAATGAGTAGCCCGCCGTCCGACCGTCCAGTAACCGTCCGGACCGAGCTCAAGTCGTCGACGGCGCGTATTGTTCCACGCGCGCCTCAGGGAGATGTCTGCAAATCGTAGGAGCCCAGGAGGGTCGAAGCCTAATGGGGCCATGGGTAATGTGAAAACGAAACCCGGGGCCCTGGGACGAAGGCAACGAAGGAATACGAGTGGGTTTTTAGTCAGTAAGTCACTATCTCCCGCTACGCCCAAGAGCGGGATTTGTCATTAGATGATTTTCCAAACTAAAAAAAAAAAAAAAAAAACACCTCCGGGCGCGAATGACATATTTTAATATAACTTTACAGCAATGTACAGTAGAATAAGATAAAGCCCATATTTTATAATAGGAGGAAAGTACTAACTCCACGTGAATGAATCCTATGGCAAAAGAAGTTACAACGTCTCTTAGGAAACACAAGCATCTTGTATAAACAGAGCAGTCAATAGTATACTCTAATGGACATGTTTGAGCTGTTATGAACACTAAGTGCACCGGCGCTAACCGCGTGTGGTGAACGTTATGGCTTGAAAGGTCACTTTGGCGTGGAATATATACAGGTGATGTTGATACAATAAATGTATTTGCTTGGTTTGTATCGTGGTCTTAAGGCTAAACTAGTCGGCAACGGTCCTTACGCTCCAACCGCGCCGCCGGGATTTCGATCCCGATTTCCGGCCACCGTAGGCGCGGGCTTGCGGACGGCGAGCAATGGGTGGCTCGCCGTCCGACTGTCCGGTAACCGGACCAAGCCCAAATCGTCGACGGCGCGTACTGTTCCACGCGCGCCTTAAGGAGATGTCAGCAAATCGTAGGGGCCCATCAGGGTCGAAGCCTACTAGGGCCACGGGTAGTGTGAAAGCGAAACCCGATGCAGTCGACGATGGAGCACGCTTGCCTAGAAGTAACCTATTCACTCTTGACTTAAAGACCCCCAAGTTGTAGCTACCAGGAAACACAGACTCCGGCAAGGAATTCCACTCCACTCCATAATTTATCTATAATATGTATGTATTTAGAAATATATAAGTATATTTATCAGTTGTCTATATACTCATAACACAAGCTCTGCTTAGCTTGAGACTAGACTAAAAATTGATTCCAGGACATGCCGGTTGTTTCATAATTTTTTGTTCAACCGTTTTGAGAGCAATAATGATGTATTAAATAGCACAAGGTAAAGAGCTTGGCTGGGCTTAAATTCACGACATGCATATTGCAAGTCGGGAACGTTAACACTGGCTACAGTCTGTATTACTCTTCATGTAATCCATCTTTAAGGCAGTAGGCTTATTTTGAGCAGTGAACCACTTTCTGTTGTTTAGTTGACGATGACGTGTATAAAAGCTGCGTGTACAGAAGTAACATTGGAATTATTTCGTCCGCCAACTATTTGAGGATTTCTAAATCGGGTCATTGTTTATTTTGGTCTCCGAACTTTTGGGTCAGTCAAAAGTTAAAACTGATGTGATAAAATTTAAAGTTAAAACAAACCACAATCATTCAATTTACCCATTCGTTGTCTCATAAGGTAAACCTTGTTTTAATAAAGGTATTATTAATATAACCGAGATTCACGTGATTGTGTCAAAAGTTAGGCTTAGGCTTGTAGCTGCAATTAAGACAAGAGGATTATTGCCTCAGTAAAAATTAGATACTCATCATTTAGAATAGGTACTAGACGACATATTTTCCGCCACTGTACATGCTGGCACATATTTAAGATAGGCAAGTCTTTGAAGTCACAGACTTTAAGACTAGAGACTCTGTCCACCCACCGAGTGACCCTCTTTTTCTTGAGTTTTTTTTTTATTGGATGGGAAAATCATCTTATGACAAACCCCGCTCTTGGGCGAAGCGGGAGATAGTGTCAGACTTTTACTGACTAAAAACCCACTCCTGTTGCTTCTTTGCCTTCGTCTTCGGCCCCGGGTTTCACTTTCACACTACCCGTGGTCTTTTTCTTGTGGTGGGACATTACTGACACTCTGTGCCTCGGAAAGTACGTAAAGCCGTTGGTCCCGGTTGCCATTTGTAGAAATTTGACAGTCGTGACAGGTAGTCAGACGCCAAAAAAGCCAGTTGGATCATCTCAATCATCTAATGTATTCTCCCGATCTAGAATGGAACAAGAGGGCGTATGAGTCTTTAACTGAATAAAACCTGCCTGTGTCCATCAGTAGACCCTTGCTTTCTAGGACCACCGTCACTCTTTCAAACGCTCCTGCAACCAAGCGCCCCTAGAAATGACAGTGGCACTGAGATTACATGCAGAGATATTGACTAACATGCGTTGTACAGAGAAGGTTCCAGGGTAGTCTTTTAAGCCACCATAGGGCTTCCTTCGACGTGCTACGTGAGGTGAAAATCCTACACTCTCTAGAAGTTCTGAGGTAGTCTTTTGAGCGAATACGAGGCCTCCTTCGATGTGCTGATGGTAACACCTGGATGGTTTTGATGAAGTGGAAATCCTACGCTCTCTACAGGTTTCGAGGTAGTCTTGTAAGCAGACACGGAGCTGCTTTCGACTTGCTGATGGTGGACAGACGGACACGAAAAGCGACTTTGTTTTATACTATGTAAGTAGTGATAATTGACAACCGGGACTGCTAAATGTATTTTCAAAAGCACGGAGAAAATTTTGATATATTCAGATGGTCTACAGATTGACCTCGGCAAGAGGTACTTGAACTTGGAAATCGAAACATAGGGCTGTATTAATTTTAGCCAAAAATATCTTTGCCTGCCTGCCTCCTAAACAAACAAGTATATAATTAGAAACGAACAAACTAGAACAATTAGATTGAAAGACCGAAACGTTAGCAATTTCTCGCAGCATTTATGTATAAATAAATCCTTTGACTGCCCACTATAATTTACTTTACCAACGTTTCAGAAATAGAACGGCTTATTACATTATGGCATTAAACTTTTATGTAACTTGTAATGTTCGTTAATATATTTTTTTAGGCTAAATCTAGCAAATAGAGTGAATAGGCTCGTAATAAACTAGGGCGATTCACCATCAACGATTGCATCACTGCTTACCATCAGGTGGGATCGCAGCCAAGCACTGGTTAACTGAAAAATTTATCAGGCCTTTTTTTTAGGTGGGAAAATAATCTAATTACAAATCACGCTCTTGGGCGGAGCGGGAGATAGTGTCAGACTTTTACTGACTAAAAACCCACTCCTGTTCCTTCTTTGCCTTCATCCCGGGGCCCCGGGCTTCGCTTTCACACTACCCGTGGCCCCAGTAGGCATCGAACCTGCTTAGCCCCTACAGTTGCTGACATCTCCTTGAGCGCGCGTGGAACAATACGCGCCGTCGACGACTTGGGCACGGTCCAGACGGCGAGCCACCCGTTACTTGCCGTCCGCAAGCCCGCGCCTACGGTGGCCGGAAATCGGGATCGGAATCCCGGCGGCGGTTAGTGCGTGAGAACCATACAGCTTACAAAAAAAAAACTGATTAAAAAGAAAAAAATCATGGACGACAGCAAGCCAATTACAAGTCCTCACGTATAGGGTTAGGCTTAAAATTGAGAAGTGAGCATAAACAGTCCTAAACACACTGAATTAAATGTATTAAAAGGTAACGGTTACATACACAAAGTCGATTGGTGAAACGAGAAAATAAACAAATATTAATTTTCTTTATTATTTTGAGGTTGGCGTAAACCACTATTTCTTGATTTCTTTCTTTGTGAATAGGCTCTTAATATACCAGTGTACCTCACCATCAACGATAGCATCACTGCTTACCACCAGGTGAGATCTCAGTCAAGCACTAGTTTATATCAATTTAAAAAATATATATTGTGAACTCTAAAACCTGATTTAAGTATTTGAAGTTGAGTATACTATCTATTATTTGGAATTCAAGTAGGGTTTGAGACGTTCTTAAGAGGGTCCTTTTCCACTCGCCTATCGTCAACATCGAGCATGGTTTAAAAGCTTGTTACTTCATCTAACGCAATCCAACGCGATGTTTGACGAAAAGGCAACGCAAAAAAGAGAGAAAACGCCCGAAAACTATGTTAGCATTCGGTAATTCCGTGATTTACTCGAATATTTTACAAAACTTGTTCCAGAAAATACGTGTCTTTTTTAAACCCTTAAAAGTTTTGAAAAAAAATTGTCGTCTTTCAGAATCTTGATTAAATTTGCCAGGCTCCCATTGTTATAATTTTTAGACTTTTTAAATTTTTGAGTCAATTATGAAGTATCAAAATAGCAGATATTCAGAGGTCTTTATTGGATTAGTTTTACACAAATTTATAAATTGATTTCAATAGAAGCCTAGAAAATATCTACAAGATACTGTGTTTCCAGAATATCTAATTTAAAATGTGTATTAACGTCATAATCGCGTAAGAGCGGTTGTATGAAAAACAGTGAAAATGTATGTCGAGTTGGATGCCCTTAAGTAGCAGGAGCAGGGCACATTGCTCGCAGAACAGATGGTCGAAGTTTGAAAGGTTCTGAAGTGGCGACCACGTACCAGAAGACGCAACATAGGCCTCCCATAAGGTGAACCGATAGCCTGGTGAGCATCGAGAGATACGATCCGCACAGAACCAGTAGTTGTGGCGACACTTGGGGGAGATCTATTTCAAACAGTAGACATCTTTTGGCTGAAATGATGACGGTTATGTTGATGAACTGAAACTTTTTAGTTAACCTTAAAATGAGCCATAATAAAAGCATACCTACTACATTATTGTGTCTTTTAACCCAAAGGTTGACTGGTAGAGAATGCCTTGTTGCATTAAGTCCGCCTATCACTACTGTACACATCATCATCATCATCATCTTCCTGCCCTTGTCCCATCTTATTTGGGGTCGGCGCAACACGTTTTGTTCTTCCATTCTATCCTGTCAAAAGTCATACTATCACTAACTTCCTTTTCTTTCATATCACTGTTCACACAATCCATCCATCTTTTCTTTGGCCTTCCTCTCCCTCTCCACCCACATGTATGCTATCACTACTGTACACGAAGTTTAAATAAATAAATAAAAATACGACAGAAAAATAAATTGTTGAACTGAACTACAGCCAATTTTGTTCAGTTTGGACGCTCAACCTTAATGCTCAACCACTTCACCAAGTGTACCATTATTTGGTCCATCACAGTCGAATTTCCCAAAATAACACTGGATGGCTCAATTTATTTACACTCAATAATTGGGTTCCAATTCACAAAAAGAAAGATAGATTTTAAAATCCTTTTAACGTAATACATTTAAAATGAAAGACAGAAGCAACTCAACAATGCAGCCCTGTATTCCATTATTCAGAGCCAAATAATGTTAAATTGAATTTACACCACATTATTCGAGCGAGTTCTGAGTGTTACTTCGTATCTCGTTGTTGGTACCATAGAACAGAAAATGTATAGAATCGACAAAGACTGTGATCGTATTCTGAAATACTTAGAGCCTTGGGTTCGGTTTTTTTTTGTTTTTAGTTTTCCTTACCTTAAAAGAAAGAAACGGAACTCTTATAGGATCACTTCGTTGTCCGTCTGTCTGTATATCATCCTATATCTAGGGAAAACGTGGAGGTATTTTCAACTTGATAGCTTCAAGGGATCGCAGACATAAGTCTAAAGCTGTGAAAAAATAAACTTCTGAGTTAACGAAAAAAAGATACAGCCATCTATGTCTCAAAAAAAGTATATTGCGATACTCTCAAGGAAATTAAAATTCATAGCCTACTTCCTGTTGATTTAAAATCCTGAAATTTGGCATAAAGCAAGGGATTCATCATCATCATCATCATTTCAGCCGATAGACGTCCACTGCTGGACATAGGCCTCCCCCAAATGTTGCCACAAAGAACGGTCCTGCGCGTCTCGCATCCATCGGATTCCCGCGACCTTCACCAGGTCATCGGTCCACCTTGTAGGGGGCCTTCCAACACTGCGTCTTCCGGTACGCGGTCGCCACTCCAGAACCTTTCGGCCCCAACGGCCATCCGTTCTGCGAGCAATGTGCCCTGCCCATTGCCACTTAAGTTTGGCGATTCTTCGTGCTATGTTGGCAACCTTGGTTCTCCTGCGGATATCTTCATTTCTGATTCGATCACGCAAGGAGACTCCGAGCATAGCCCTTTCCATTGCCCTTTGGGTGACTTTGAGCCTTCTGATGAGGCCCACTGTGAGCGACCACGTTTCGGAACCATATGTCATCACTGGCAATACGCACTGGTCATAGACTTTCGTCTTGAGAGCAAGAAGCAAGGGATTATAGTACAAATATAGAAAAAAACCTGAAAACTGCAAATATAGAGTTACGTCAAAAAAAAAACTTTTTTGCGGTTCCAAAAAATCTTCGTTACTCAATTCGGGATTTGAACTGTTTTCATAGGTAGGAACCCTCCGTGCACCAGACTTACTCGCACTCGCACGTTTTTTGTTTGTAAATAATTAAATGAATATTATATCCAGTTTGATCATCGAACAATGGAGGTTGCAATTCTTTCGCCTCAGCCGTGTAGAAAGCCGTGTGGAAATTATAGTCTTATAAAATACAATTATTAAAATGATACGTCAGTTTCAAAAAACGCTCACCTTTGTAGAGCATCAATATATCATTCATATCTCACATTGTAGGCAGCCTCATTTAAGTTTGTCAATGTCATATTATTGCAAAACTCTTAATTCTTATAAGATCGTTTGAAAGAATTACCGTGGACTGAAACGCAAAGGGCAACTGAAGGAACACTGGACTGGGTTTTAATCACTAATAGTCTATACAACCACTCCCACTCTAGGTGGAGTGAGGGAAATTTGATATTCCCTCTCACTTCCGTAGAATGGGAGGAGTTATTTGATGACTTTCTAGCTAAAAATAGGCACTTAAACTTGAAAAAAATAAAAGGCCCGTTTTTACATTTGATAAAGACCCTAGAATATAACTTAAATGTTTTGAATTTTTGGTGTAATTATTACTATTTGGATTGTTGTGATTTTAATGTATTCAACTTATTGTATTTTAATTTATTGAATTTTAATTTATTGGATTTTTATTGTATATGGGTTTTTATTGTTTATGGGTTTTAACCTGAAATAAATGTTTTTTTTTTATAACTTAAAGAAACAATAAAATAATAATTAGGGGTCCGGTGTAGTATTAGCTATTTTAGTAGTAGCTGCACTACACCGGACAAGCCGCTAGGTAGTCAAAACACAAATGTCAAACGGGTCTTTTATTTTTTGACAACTTTAAGTCTCCTCTATCGAGTAACTAGTATATGGCAGTACTCGCTTGCTTTGTCAATAAACGAAAAAATTTACGCAATGCCGAGAATTTATGTCGCATATATGTAGGGAGGTACAATCAACGAGAGAATTATGTACACATTTTGCTAAATTAAAATATAAATCTATAATTTTCGTGTTGCTACTAAAGATATACTGTTATTTTGAAAATTACATGATATAACTTGTATTTGAAGAGCTGTGCTAAAGATATATTAACAAATATGTCTTTAATTATATTAAACTAGCATTCCACTTGATGAATGAATACTAATTGCGCTCATCTCATAACCATCTACTTCAAAGTCCCACTCATCGTATTGACTTTCTTCACTGTTCTTTCTTCTGTTTTCATTTCTTTGTGGAATGCGCTCCTCCAGGAGATTAGGATGGCAACAAATCGATTATCATTCAAAACCAAAGTTCGCGAGCTAATTTGTAAGAAGTTGGCAGTAGTGTCATCACAGCGTTAATGTTTTCAAATTGTCGATTTGAACCAATTGTTTGACTTTATTAGTGATATATTGTAAGTGTAATTGTAATTGTATGATATTTATGGTTTATTAGTATATGGATTCTTATACCTATTCGCCTTTTTTCTCTCTTTTATTACATCTACCACTATTTATCTCTGCATCACCCTAAGGTTGACTGGTAGAAAATGCCTTAGGCATTAAGTCCGCTACTGTACGTTTATTATAAAAGCATTTAATAAATAAATAATAAATAATTGGCAGTGTGCATGAAAACTCATTCAGTAGTTTCTGAGTTTATCGTGAACAGACAGACACCATGGAGGACTTTTTAGTACAATATAGAACGAAAGAAAGAAAAAGAGTTTATTTACGTCAAACATGGCGCATACCTTGATAAATAAAAACAAATAACAATAACGACTTATAAGTAAGGACATGCGTTACATCCACGATAAACTGCCAGTGCTCAGCAAAATGCTGGGGCTCGTGTAGGATAGAGCCACAACGCTGATTTTTAGCACCAGCCGTCGTCGAAGGTAAGACGTTGATCGGCCAGCAAGGATTATATATCATCATCTTCCTGCCCTTGTCTCGTCTTACTTGAGGTCGGCGCAACACGTTTTTTTCGTTTTTTTCTATCCTGTCAACCGTCATGCTATCACTAACTTCCTTTTCTTTCTTATCACTGTTCACATAATCCATCCATCTTTTCTTTGGCCTCCCTCTCCACTCATCTACATGTATACTCATAACTCTTTTATCAAAACATTTAACAGCAAGAATTATATATGAAATAAATAAAATCACTGAATAAACAAATCAAACATAATAACAATACACCATTATACGTAAAGGGGTACAAAAATAAAAATAAATAAAAACAAAACACAGTAGTCAAATAAGTATTGATGTAAACGATTATTATAGCAAAGAAGTATCATGTTGAGAAACGTGTGTCAAACTCTGCTCTTCTAGCCAAGTTACGATCGTTTCGTTTCGTCAAACGCCTCGAGCAGGCCACGCCTACGATTCCTTTGTTCTGACTATGTGACTGAGCGTTGAGATGACGTCAGAACAAAGAAATCGGAGGCGTGGCCTGCTCGCAGCGTTCGACGTTAACGAAACGATCGAACGAAAATTGCCTGTGGCTAAGCACATAAAACGAAATTAATTCGTTGCAGTTTTGTAAAAAGAAATTATATCAAACAAAATCGCAAAAGTTTTTCAGTACTGTCGTAATTAATATAAATCGGGATGCGCACTTAATCTTATTAAAAACCCGGCTAATTGCATGTCGAACTCGCGCACGATGGTACCCATACCGTCCGTAACAAAAAACGGCAAAAAAGCATCACGTTTGTTGTATGAGACCCCACTTAAATATTTATTTTATTTTGTTTTTTGGTATTTTTAATTAAAGCGGCAACGTATATTTAGTTATCACGGTTCATGGGATGCAGCCTCGTGACAGACAGACGGAGAGTGGAGTCTTAGTAAAAGAATCCTGTTCCTAAAAACCATATAAAACCGGTTCACATGGAACTGTTTATTATAAGACCTTATGTTCTGAAAATGCATTTAGAATCCCAATCTAGAAAAATAGAATAGAATAGGATAGGGTAGGATAGGATAGGATATAATAGGATAGAATAGGATAGGATAAGATAGGATAACATAGAATAGAATAGAATAGAATAGAATAGAATAGAATAGAATAGAATAGAATAGAATAGAATAGAATAAACTTTATTGTACACCAAAAAACTAACAAAACTTTTACAATGAGAATAATACTCATATTGTGAAATCCCAAAAATTTTGAAGTTTTAACCGCGACGTCGAAATAATCATGTAAGAGCGGATTAATGGAAATGTATCTCGGGTTGGCCGCTCTTGATCTGTCATAAAGACATGACCGTGGCGTACTGGACACATATTGCTTTGTCATATATGACTTTAGCAGTTAAAAAGTTAATATTGAATCCTTAAGATAATCACAACAGAAAATTAGCATTGAAAATTAGACAATTTCAAATAGACAGCGGAATTATTATAATTTCGTTACCAACTTCGCAAAACTTTAATTAATAAAGTTTTGCTTATAACAATGTCATGTCTAAATTATAATCAAAAGAATACAGACAGAATATCATTATGGTGCTAGGACAGCAGGGGACTACAACGGCTAAATGAAATTTTCAAATATTAACAAAAGGTTACTGAATTTTAGGCACGGAAAGAAGGAAAGGGCGGGTTTCTGAGTTGAGTCAAAGTCAAAGTCAAAGATTTTTATTTCATATTGGCCTACATGGGCACTTATAAAACGCAACTCGACATCCATTTTCACTGTTTTTCATACAACTTCTTAATAAACTAGTGCGCCTAACCATCAAGAATAGTATCTCCGCTTACCATCAGGTGGGATCGCAGTCAAGCACTGGTTTATATCAATTTAAAAAAAAAACCGTTCTTACGCGATTATGACGATATTTCACATTTAATATTTTGGAAACACAGTATCTTGTGGATATTATCTAGGCTTCTATTGAAATCAATTTATAAATTTGTGTAAAACTAATCCAGTAAAAATCTGCTATTTTGCATGAACTTTAAGACTTTAAAATTTACTCAAAAATTAAAATAGTCAAAAAAGTAGAACAATAGAAGTCTTTCAAATTTAATCAAGATTCTAAAAGACGACAATATTTTTCAAAAACTTTTAAGGGCTTAAATAATACATTTATTTTTTGGAATAAGTTTGGTAAAATATTCGAGTAAATCACGAAATTACCGAATGATAACAGGGTTTTGAGGCGTTATCTCTCTATTTTCGCGTTGCCTTTTCGTCAAACATCGCATTACATTATGTTAGATGAAGTAACAAGCTTTTAAACCATGCTCAATGTTGACGATAAGCAAGTGAAAAAGGACCCCCTCTTAAGAACGTCTCAAACCCTACTTGAATGCCAAATAACAGATTTTTAGATTAGAGTGAAAAATACTCAACTTCAAATACTTAAATCAGGTCATAGATTTCAATATATATATATATGTATTATTTTAATTGATACAAACGAGCTTGACTGCAATCTCAATTAACTAGTACTTGGTACCTGGTAGTTAGCAGTGATGCAATCGTTGATAGTGAGATACACTATTTTATTAAGAGCCTATTCACACAAAAAAAGAAATCAAGGAATAGTGGTTTGCGCTAACCTCAAAAGAGTAAAGAAAATATTTGTTACAAGTGGTTCCTTATAGCTACAATCTGGGGTAGACTTTTGAAGCTAAAACAGAATAGATAACCCATAGGCAAGGGCGTTTCATCATCGACGATATCATCGCTTACTATAAAATGAAATAGTAGTCTACGCAAGCCTAAGAATATTAAAAAAAAAATGACCTTTGACATTTTGGTATCAATCAATCCCATTTTCGACTTTTCAACATCTGTTACAACTGTCAGCATGACACTTTGTCCAGAGACTGAGGAGCCTTAATCTCCGGCCTAAAACCGAAGTCATCAAAGACGATCCACTTAATCAAATAGAATAGTTAACCAAAATGCCGGGAATACGACCGGTTTAAAGTGTCAGTGTTGGTCACAAAACAGATAGATACAGAATTCAATCTACATACAAAGTACGCTTGAGAGCCGTGGTGGCCGATTGGTAACGGCCCCGACTTACGAGTCAAACCCACGCGGGTTCAAACCTAGCCAGGCGCATTACTTCGTGTAATTTATTTCATCACCACTGCTCTCAAAACGGTGAAGGAAAACATCGTGAGGAAACCGGCATATTCTAAAACCAAAAATTCGAAGACATGTGTCATCCACCAATCCGCACTAGGCCCGCGTGGTGGATTACAGCCCATTTCTTCTCTTAGAAAGAGGAGGCCTGAGTCCTAGCAGTGGGATAATTAAAAAAAAGACTGAATATGCTAATGCTAATACAAAGTGCGAAAGAGTTCAAACAACGCACATATAGACAACGCTCATGGACTCCGTATCTCGGACCAGTTGGGACCAGTGCGAGTGCCATCCGCTTAAGATACGCGTCAGTAAATTTTTTGCGTATTATTGTTATAAATTTCTGTTTCATTCTCAACAATATATCAAAAAAGTATTTAGATACGTGTGAACTATTTACATACGATGTGTTTCCTGATAGCTGCAACTAGGGGGTTTTTAAGTTAATAGTGAATAGGTTACTTGTAGGTAAATCCATCGTCAGCCACATCATTGATACACCATCAATCTGCGAGTCAGACTCGCGCACTGAGGGTTCCGTTCTAACTTACTTATGAAAACGGTTCAATTCCCGAATTGAGTTACGAAGATTTTTCCGAATAGCAAAAAAGATTTTTGTGATGTAAAGACAAATTTACAGTTTTCAAATATTTTCCTATTCTTGAGCTATGAGACGTTGCTTTATGCCAAATTTTAGGATTTTAGGTCAACGGGAAGTACCCTATTTTGATTCCCTTGAGAGTGTAGAAATACAATTTTTTTGCGACATAAACGGCCGTATCTTTTTTTCCCGTTAATTCTGAAGTTTGATTTTTTCACAGCTTCAATGGTTTTAATTTCAACTCGATACCTTCACGAGTTCCCGAAATAAAGGGTCTTAATAGGCAGACAGACAGACGGATAACAAAGTGATCCTATAAGGGTTGAGTATTTTCCTTTTAACCTTAAAAAAAAAAAACAAAAGATACGAGTTCCACTACCACGATAGTTTTTAAGCATACCGAAGCCAAAGTTGACAACTCTAGCGTGACCGCCTAGCGTAGAGTATGAAAAATGAAGTACATACTTACATGAGATTGACCTTCTGTATCTATCTGTTTTGTGGTATAGAGAGGAGCTCTGCGGAAATTAATAGCTCGCCTTATTGTTCTATGCTGCTGATAAATTGTACATCGCACTCGATACCGCGCAATTAGTCTAATAAAGTATCGAGTTTTGTAAGATGGGCTTTTGTAGGCAAATAGTTGACGCTGGTGTAGAATTTAGTGTAAATTAGTGTTTTGTAGTAGGCAGTTATATTTTGAGAAGGGTTAAATTTTGATAGATGGGTTGCAGAAGCTTTGTGTGGTAGCAATTAGATTTCTTGTGGGTGGTCTTTAATACTGATTTATGGTGAAAATATAAAATTATATATATTTGGTTATATCATGGACGTTGAGTTGAATTCTATTCGTGATATATTGAACAGATGAGAATAGATAAAATAAATTGAAATTTGTTGTGGGTAGGTTCTGAAACACTTGCGCTTACCTAGAAGTAACTTATTCACTCTTGATTTAAAGATTCCCGGATTGTAGCCATCAGAAAACACAGATTCCGGCAAGGAATTCCACTCCTTAGCTGTACGTACAATGAATATGTTCCCAAAACGTTTTGTGCGTATAGGTGGGATGTCCACCATGTACCGCGGGGGTGGCGCATTCCCGTACGCCTGGTGGTCCGATGATGGAACGGGCTAGGCGGAATTAGGTTATGCAATTCCGACACACACTCCCCGAAATGCAACCGGTAAAAAACCGACAGGCTAGCAACTCGGCGTCGATGCTCAAGACTTTGAAGCCTCGACTAACAACACAACAAACAACAACATTGATGAAAATAGGTAAGGTCTAAAACACAACGACTAATCATGGATTTTTAAATAGTCACCACAACTTACATTGCTGACTATTGTACAGAAGAGAGTAGACAAAATTATTATTATTATTAGCATTATAACTTTGTTTTTCTTTTTTTCTTACTAGTGAATTAAATTTAATATTGAATAGCAGAAAGATAGAATATTTTCTAGTAATAATAATATAGCCCTATTATTCTGAATTAATTCACTTTCGCATCTTCCTTCCTTTAAATTATAACTCTTAATTCAGTATGCCTCTTGGCAAAGGCCTCCTCTAGCTTTTTCCACTATATACTCTATCACAAGCCACTCTCCTCAAGTTGGGGTCCGCTGTCAGTTTCAACTCATCCTCCCATGTCAACAGTTGTTTTTCCCTACTCCGTTTCCATCCCTGGGGTGCCAAATTATCACTATTTTGCTCCACTTTTCCTGGTCGTCTCTCATCAAGTGGCCTGCTTATCTTCACTTTTTCTGGTTAATTCTGTTCAATCAGAAGATTTACAAGTACTATAAAGATACTAAAACAGCAATGAATAGAGTCAAAGTTTCCGATTAAAATCATTCGAAATGGCCTTAGAGTGTAGACAGATCACGAATCACGTGTACTAATGACCTGGTCAAAATAGCAGATTAGCGATGAATAGAGGAAGCCAAAGTTCATTGGACAAACATCATCATCATCATCATTTCAGCCGAAAGACGTCCACTGCTAGACATAGGCCCCCCAAGTATCCCAATTAAAGGTCCTGTGCGTCTCGCATCCATCGGACTCCCGCAATCGTTACCGGTGACTTCATCAGTCCACCTTATAGGAGGCCTTCCAACGCTACGTCTTCCGGTACGTGGTCGCCATTCCAGAATCTTTCGGCCACAACGGCCATCCGTTCTGCGAGCAATGTGCCCTACCCATTGCCACTTAAGTTTCGAGATTCTTCGTGCTATGTCGGTGACCTTGGATCTCCTGCGGATATCCTCATCTTTTCGTGCTTGATCGAGTCAGGAATAAGGATACCCGACAAACATTTACTTAAACAAATCAGTAAAGTGAAGACTTATTAGTAAAACCCAATAAATTCATCCAAGAAATGGGGAATACCTTCAGCATCGTACTCCACTAGTGTTCTGATAGTACTCGAAACCTGTTTTTGTTTGTTATATGAGATGTACATTTACTTACACTTATCTACTTTTTTTTGTTAATTATATAAAAGTGTATTGAATTTGATTATATTTGTTCTTGTTGTTTCAGTATTTTTTTTTATTTCTTTATCAATGACTTAAAACTTATTTATCATATATTTAATATTATGTAATTTATCTCACAGTACATTAAATCGATTTGCATTCGTAAACTCAATTTAAAGTTTAGTTGAAAACCAGCGTCAGGCAACTAAGTAATAAAATAAAAAAGCCTATTCCTTTGTTGCAATTAATAATATTTAATCTTATTTAATTAATGATCCCTCTATGGGTAATGGCCTCCTCCAACCTGCGCCAACTTTCTCAGTCCTTTGCCACTGTCAGCTAGCGAGCTTGAAACTATGCTAAACGAGTTAAATAGAGTAATCACAGCAATAGGACAGAACTTAAACGTTTCTAAAACCAAAGTAGCAACCAATATCACAGAAAATTCAATTGCTATGGAAAGCAAGCTGCTAGAGAATGTAGATCAATATATTTACCTAGGAAAACAAATCTTGTTCAAACCATCCAGGAATTTAAACGAGGTAAATAGACGCATTGTCATGACTTGGAGCAAATTTTGGCCACACTTCCTTAGTAGTCAAAAGTAAGCTAACATTAAAGTTTCGCTTCGTCGTTTATACCTCGTACATCGAAGGACTGGAACAATTTGCCTGCTGCGGTCTTCTCGTCCAACTATAATTTAGGTGTCTTCAAGGCTAGAGTGAATAGGCTCTTAATAAATTAGTGCGCCTGACCATCAATGATTGCATCTCCGCTTACCATCAGGTGGGATCGCAGTCAAGCACTTGTTTATATCAATTAAAAAAAATATATAATTATATAAATGGAAAAAAATATGTGTGGGTGTGTGATATTAAAGGGTCAATGATGTATCAAAAACTAATAATAAGATGGTAGACAATTCGGACGCCAGGTACATCAACCAAAAAAAAAATCGGATCCACTACAATTCGGACAGATTGGGCATTTAATCTGCTAGCGGCCCGTAGTTCATGACCAGGTTCAGAAACTAAGGAGATATTTATAAAGTGACATTGTTTAGAGTATTAGATATTGTTGCATCTTTGATGTTAAGTTAATAAAAAAAAAAAAATAATCCTCATGGAAACTCTAGGCGGCGATTCCAAAATTGAAGAATATGAAAAAATTAAAAAAAACGCCGCCTGGCGTTTTTCCTCGAAAAATGTCAAGTGCGCCACACAACTTCAAAATAAACAGATGGGCGAAAAATCACTTTAATAGAAAATATGTTGCAATCCTATTAGGATACAGAGGTTGGACTGCTCTTATCCTTTTAGGCCATTTAAGGGCACATAATATCGATGATTTATTTAAAAAAAATTGCAGAAACGAGAAATAACGGCTTACTAATATAATGCCGGGTCAGAAAGTGAAAAATACAAATCTGACAGCTAACTTTTTTAAACGATTTCTTTACTTGGAGACAAAAGTCCTTTCGGAAATCGCCTAAAAGCAAAATATGTGACGAGACGATTTCGACTCGTTACAACATATGGCTGTTAGGCAACTACTTAGTAGTTATCTGGAATTTTGCTGAAATGAGCCTATATGGCACAGCCGCGAGGCACATTTCTATTTTTGAAGTGAAAACTTCTTTAGCGGCGTTGAGCACTTTTTCTGTAACGGGTATAAAATCTTAAACTCGCGTCAGGACACGTGACCTGATCGAAAAAGCGTGAGACGGCCACCTGTCAAATTTTCTCATTCGATTTTGAACTTAACCTTCAACATTTTATGGTTTAAAATCATTTAAAGAAATTTTTAAATGTTTCCAATCAACTTTGAACCTAATGTTTTAGGGATAAAGCTGACAAATCTATTAAATAAATTGCCACCCGCCGCGCGCCGGCGCAGCGCCGCGAAACCTAGTCCTCTGGCTATCTTCATCGTCCTTAAGATTGTGATAGAACCGTGGTCTTTGGGGGATTCGCACCGTGCTAACTACGAAGGCAATTTACGTGCTATTTATAAACGTTACGTACCTGTAGGTATGTTAGTGTAGCTAAAATTCCGTATTTCCTTGCAATTTGAAGCATGTTTTGGAGGAGATATGGATGTAAATCAATACGAAATTACAATTAAAATTCGTGATATATATTTGAAGGTGAAAATTTACAAGGGAAGTGACATGACATATGATACAATGTTTTTTATTCATGCTAAACCAAAGAGTTTTAATTACTCCTAAAAGAAGTTCTGCTACACCACCGGGGTCTTGAGACCGTCAAGGGCGATAGTAGTCAGGGAACTGTACCCTACGGCCTGACCGTGTCCTCTTGATGTTGTCGTCTCCGGTCATCGGCGTTAGATTGGTGACTGGTGTATCTTGTGGTTTATGTTCATTATGGTTATGTGCGTTGTTGTGTGTTATTGTGGTGTGTGTGTCTTGGAGTATGTAGGCCGGTTTGAGTCGGTCCGCCAGCTCGGCCACTTCTTCTAAACTCGCCTGGACTTGCGAAGCGATGATGGTCTGCGTACCGCTAGGCAGACGGCTGCTCCAGATCGTACGTAGAAAATCTTCCAGCACGTTGGGTCCCGTCAGGTGACGCAGATGTCGTAAGAATTGTGAAGGCTTGCGGTCACCAAGCTCTTCATGTGTCAAGAGCTGCAGTACCTTCTTTTCCTTCGATGCGGATAATCTCTTCACCAGTTCTGTCTTCAGCCTTTCGTATTTGTTGGGGGCTGCCGGAGCCGTGATTATTTCCTCGACTTCAGATGCGTATATTGGGTCTAGGCTCCCAATCGCGTGGTGGAATTTGGTGGTATCAGAAGTTATGTTCGCCAGCGCGAACTGGCTCTCCAGCTGCGCGAACCACAGCGCCGGTTTTTCAGGGTAAAATGGCGGTACCCGTACGCCGACACGAAATACATCGTAGTTCATCGAAGCGTCATGATTTGCTCCTTTTTCCTCGTTCCCTTGTTGACTCATCGTGTTTTTTTTGGAGGTCACCAGTGAAGCATGTTTTGGAGAAGATATGGATGTAAATCAATACGAAATTACAATTAAAATTCGTGATATATATTTGAAGGTGAAAATTTACAAGGGAAGTGACATGACATATGATACAATGTTTTTTATTCATGCTAAACCAAAGAGTTTTAATTACACCTAAAAGAAGTTCTGCTACAAATTTTATTGATTGACGCGTAATGACAAGAGATTCTAAAATCAATAAGACAGTGTTGTCTTTGAGTTTGCAGCTTTCTTAGTATCTAGTAGCTATTAAAAGTACTTGTGAAGGCTTTTAAGATGCAAGCACAATCATGATAATAAAATAAAAAAGGAAATCGTTCAATCGCAATAAGTACCTTCCGAGTATTAAATTGCTAAACATTTTCACTAAGGCGTTTGTTGTTTGGTAAAATAAAGTTCAGTTTATTTAAATCTGCTTTAAAAATAATTTGATTACAAGTATTTACAAGTAAGTTAAAAAGCACGAGTGTTATTGGTATAGGAAACCGATAAATTCTCAGCTAATTCTGTAGTAAGATCGAATGTGACGTTCCTGCTTACGTGCTTACTAAGCGCCTGTGAAAAGATGTATCGCACACACTTTTATGTGCGACAGATTACTTCCACACTTTTAATTACAAATTCTTTAGGCAGGATTCAATGATAACATAACATCCTGTAATCCCCGAAGGCTCAGGCAGGGGTGCACCGAATAGTACACCCACATTTCGCAAGTTATGTTTTAAGTCTTTTTATTCATTTATTTACTTCATTTATTTTTGTAATCACTGGGATTACAAAAATAAATTGACATTTTTACTTGAATCTGCAAGAAGTTAAGACTTTAGTTTTTAAATGAATGAATTAAACTTGTGGTATCACAACAATCCGCAGTCTAAACTTATGTGTGTAATATCGAAATTGTCATGTTTGTGTACGATAGCGCAATAAATGAATATTGTATTCTACCACATAAATGATAGTACTTTTATACTGATAAAGCAATTGGTGCAAAATTATTCCCTAACCATTCCAAAATATCAAACATGCTCAACGTTAATAATAAAGTTTTCACTTCTGCCGGCACTCCCGGAGTGCAACCCGTCTTTTTTATTCTTGATAGGTTCGCGCTTGACTGTTATCTCACCTCATGGAAAGCGACGATGCGGTCGACGATGGAGCGCGCTTATCTAGAAGCAACCTATTCACTCTTGATGTAAAGGTTGTAGCCATCAGAAAACACAGATTCCGGCAAGGAATTCGACTCCTTAGCTATACCATCAGGTGAGAACCTATAATTAATAATAAAAAAAAAATAAAAAAAACAAAAAAAACCCTTATCAGATTATCGGTCCACCTTGTGAAGAGACCTAACGCCGCCGCCGGGATTCCGATTCCGATTTCCGGCCACCGTAGGGGCGGGCTTGCGGACGGCGAGCAATGGGTGGCTCGCCGTCCGACCCTCCGGTAATCGGACCGAGCCCAAGTCGTCGACGACGCGTACTGTTCCACGCGCGCCTCAAAGAGATGTCAGCAAATCGTAGGGGCCCAGCAAGGTCGAAGCCTACTGGGGCCACGGATAGTGTGAAAGCGAAACCCGGGGCCCTAGGACGAAGGCAATGAAGGAACAGGAGAGGGTTTTTAGTCAGTAAAAGTCTGATACTATCTCCCGCTCCGCTCAAGAGCAGGTTTTGTCATAAGATGATTTTCCCACCCAATAAAAAAAAAAACGCTGCGTCTTTTTGTGCCTAATGTGGGGTGATAACTAAGACCAGAGTCGCGATTCTCCGTACCTACTGAATCAACAAACATAATGTAGGTAGTATCCATTCTCAAAATAACTTGACTCAGAAATCCAATATGGTAGAAGCTTTAATCTAAAATGCACCTGAACCCAAACTATAATTATTTGCAGATCGTACAAATATTGTACGCATATTGAATATCGGGTCTGGCTCAAACATAGGAAGCCATATTTTCATACAGATACTAGATATGGCTTGATGACGCACGTTATCGATGTGGCGCACTTTGTCGTTCGGCATTCTGACGGATGCAGGAAGGAACTTTCCGAGCTGATAAACATGGAATTAGATTTCGCGATAAATCGATGATAAATGCAATAGTTAGTGGGAATGATTACTTTTTATTCGGATTCATTGCGCGTTGTATCACGGGTAGATTTATATTTGTCTGGCAGTTTGGATATTTAATGCTGTATATTTCAACGTTAAGCTTAATGATTTTATTTAAAATTTACTTTGGTATTGTAAGTAAAACCGTTAAGCTTCTTAAAACTCTATAATCCATTCGAAATAAGATTACAACAACATTAAACGAATCTTTTTTACTGTCCGTTCAACCGATTCAGCCCCTAGCTTATTGCTAATAATTGATATCATCATCTTCCTGCCCTTGTCCCATCTTATTTGGGGTCGGCGCAACACGTTTTTTTCTTCCATTCTATCCTGTCAACCGTCATACTATCACTAACTTCCTTTTCTTTCATATCACTGTTCACACAATCCATCCATCTTTTCTTTGGCCTCCCTCTCCCTCTCCACCCATCCACATGTATACTCATAACTCTTTTAGTAACATGTATTTCATCTCTCCTCTTCACATGACCATACCAAGACAAACGATTCCCCTTCAACTTTTCAGTCACTGGCGCCACTTTCAAACTTCCTCTAATATATTCATTTCTGACTTAAATCCATTCTCGTCACACCACACATCCACCTCAACATTCTCATCTCCGCTACATGCAATCTTTTTTCATCCGTCTTTTTCACAGCCCAACATTCTGATCCATACAGTATGACAGGGACATAAATGTTGATATATTATATTTATTCTGCAAATAAGTTTCAAAAAACATTTTCCACATGACCACGTCATCGCTTACTATTAAATCAGATAATGGTTAAAAGCGAGCCTACAAGCAATAATAATAGAAAAAAATATTAAATTACCCATAAATTTTTAAATTTTTGGTATCCTGTATAAAATACTGTGTTCCGAAAACAATCTCAACCATGATTAACTTTGTGAAAGTGAGAATTACACTATTTGATTCAAATCAAGTATGTAAGTACTGAAAATATAGGTATTTCTATTAAGCCGGATAGAATCGATTTCTCGGGTGATATTCAAGAGAGGTGCCGGTAGCTTTTGTATGATAACAATAGAAAGCGCAGGTGGCTTCAAGGAAGAGTTGAAGCAATGCCAAATAAATTCATGCATTCATAATATTCTACGTGACACCAAAATCCACCTCTATTACGGAATTCCAATATGTCTCCTTTGGTTGGTTGTTAAAAAAAAATCCCTTGCAAAAGTATCGTCAAGAATATTTATGCAAGATATATAAGGCAATTATACCTATATATTTTCATATGTTTCAGAGATTTTATATCTTAACCAAAATCTTCTCAATGACCAGGCTTTGCATACTAATAATAAGAAATATATGATTGGTTAGTTTAGAATAAAATTTTTGGCAACTAAACGTCAAATTTATAAATAATGTGCAACCAAAAATGAACTCACTCACCTGAAAATAGAGCACGATTCGGCACATAGCGGTCCCAAAGAACCACGTTTCCGTCACATCCCATAGCACGGTGGGGGGTAAACAAATGAGAATCACCATAAAATCAGCCACGGCTAGGTTTACGATGAAGTAGTTCGTCACAGTTCTCATAGAGTGATTTCTATACACTGCTATGCACACTAAAGAGTTCCCTATTAAACCAATTACGAACACTATTCCATGAGTGGCTATCAAAACCCATTCTGCTGGCTGAGGGAATATGTATTCATTTAACAGGTTCAAATAGTCTTCTTCTGATAAATCACAATATTCAACGTCACCAACACAGTCACTGTTATTGAATCTATCAGTACTATTTTCCACTGAATCTTTACTGTCACTACTAAGTGTGGTATTCATTATTAACTCGTCTATTTCAAATTCATTATCAGTTTTGTTAGCTGCCATTTTAGATTTCATGGCAGAATTTGTTATGCTATCTAATTTCGATATAGATTTGTCATCGTTTACATCGGTTGTAGAAAAACTGAATTTACACATAACCAACATGGTTAGAATCGGAAATAATATTTTTAAATCCATTTTCTTTTCTTCAAGTGTGCATGTTGGTTAGATGATCGATAATTTCCTTCGTTGCGTTTCTGGTTTCTGCGCCATCTGAAAAGAGGAAAGTATTTATTTAAATTGGTCCATTTGGCTTCGGCGGTAATGGATGTGAATTCGCAATGGAAATGGGGAAAGGTAATTTTAACAGATTTTTAAGGTAATAGGTATTTTTTTAAATGTAATTAGGAATCTGCTTAATAAAATTATTTGTTATAGATAAGGAATATTGACACAAGAGGTTTCTCTTTAAAATAAAAGAGTATGAATATAAAAATTAACTCATAATTTTTTTAATATTTTGATTTCAGTCTTCTTAGTTTACGTGACCCTAACTTATGTGAGGTTTATAAGTATATTGTGTTTAATTAATTATTCATTCGTTTTCAGCCACAGAAATAAAGTGGAAAGATTTATATTTTTGTTTGTAGCGAATAAACTGAAAAACTACTTCAACGATTTTTAAATTAATTCATTAGTAGTACATTATCACGGAGTAAGATAAGTTATACCCCACTAATTTTTAATTAGTTAAATACTTAAAGGGCTTATTAGAAAAGGTCTTGTTATTATTTTAGAAAAAATCTTATTAAATAATATTCATAAATAGCAAATTTATTAGCGTTTGTTTATATCCCAAAATGTCACTCAATTAATAGAAATATTGTAAAGATTGTGAATTAATAAATGACGATCAAAATGAAAAAACAACTGCACTGTTTTCTAATAGCAAATGTTATGTATGTTTGATTCAATTATGAATTTACCAATTATGACCAATTTTAGTGGTCAATTTTGGGATTTCGTTTTTTTTTTTCACTTTACAAATATGATCAGTAGCGGATATGGATAGAGTCCTATATTTTTTTGTACTAATTAAAAAGTAGGAGTGTATAAATATTTTCTACTTTTACGTGAGCAAAACCGCTGGCAGAACCTAGTTTACTTATAAAAATTAACCGTCTATGACAATGCTATAACTATGACGGCAAAACTTATAATTAACCTTTTAAATTATAAGTGCTATTAAATCTATTATAAGAAAATGTAATCCCGATTTCCGGCCACCGAAGGCGCGGGCTTGCGGATGGCGAGCAACGGCCCGCCGTCCGACCGTCCGATAACAGTCCGGACCGAGCCCAAGTCGTTTACGGCGCGTATTGTTCCACGCGCCTCAGGGAGATGTCAGCAAATCGTAGGGGCCCAGCAGGGTCGAAGCCTACTAGGGCCATGGGTAGTGTGAAAACGAAACCCGGGGTCCTGGGACGAAGGCAACGAAGGAACAGGATTGGGTTTTTAGTCAGTAAAAGTCTGACACTATCTCTCGATTCGCCCAAGAGCGGGATTTGTCATAAGATGATTTTCCCACCCAATATAAAAAAAAACCCTGTGGGGAATGGCACTGGTGTCTTTAACACAGGTTACTATGTTACTTAGCCAAGAATCCAGTTGCGCTATATATATTCTGTGTCGAAAGCAATCTTAAATACACCTAAGATATTTTTGTAATCTCATAAATGATATTTCTGAGTCTCAATAAAGCATTATTATTATTATTATTGTTTCTCTTTTTACTTCTCAGCTCTTAGGCTGGTATTTAACTACATTTACGGGCCAAGCCAAGTAAATGTAGCGTGTGGTGTGTTATGTGGAGGATGCGTTCTGAAGAAGACCTATTTCGTGTTCGTCTATTTGTAAGAACTTTCTGACAATGCGACATTTATTTAAGATGGCAGCTTTTTGTAACGGTATTATTATTATTATAGTGAATAGTCGGTGCTGGCACCACGATTCCATGCTCTGTACTACATACTACAAAACAATTAAAACAAATGAATGTGGTGAACATCAAACGGTGTAAGCTATAAATTCAAAGTAATCTATAGTCGTCTATCTATTTAACTCCCGAAACAACGGGGATGGCCTAATTAATTACATAGTTTTACCAATTAGTTACTTGTTATATGGGAGCAGTGATAGCCAAGTGGTAACGGCCCCGACTTACAAGTTGTAGGTCGCGGGTTCAAACCCAGCCAAGCGCATTACTTTGTCTAATTTATTCCATCACCACTGCTCTCAAAATGGTGAAGGAAAATATCGTGAGGAAACCGGCATGTCCTAGAACCAAAAATTCAAAGATATGTGACATCCACCAACCCGCACTGGGCCCGTGTGGTGGATTACGGCCCATTCCCTCTTCTAGAAAGGAGGCCTGAGTCCCAACAGTGGGAACATTATAAGGCTGACTATGCTAGTTGTTATGTACGAGTTTTTTTTTTATATTTTTTATATTATCAAATTACTTTACCCGCTCGAGGTAAATCGGAAGAAAGTGTCAGACTTTTACTGACTGAAACACAGTTTTCTACAGTTGCCCTTTATTGTGAGGGTTGTGGTAACTTCTGCGAACAATCCGCAGACCTGGCAGGCGTCGGTCCTAACTGGCCCCTACAATTTTGCTGTCATCTCTTTGAGTGTACGAGTATAGCAGACATCAGAAATCAGAAACGTTTATTTCAATTAGATCAATTACAAGCTGTAACTGTGTGTGTGTAGCTGTGTGTGCACTTTTGAATTCTTTGAATTAAAGTCACATAACATGTGAGAGCGAAAATTATAAAAAATAAAAATGGCGCATTTTCGGCGCCAAGCATTCAATTCAATTCATCAGCCTGCATGCATGAGCATGATCAGCCTTGCAATGTTCCCACTGCTGGGACTCAGGCCTCCTCTCTAGGAGAGGGAATGGGCAGTAATCCACCACGCGGGCCCAGTGCGGGTTGGTGAATGTCACATGTCTTCGAATTTTTTGTTCTAGTACATGCTGGTTTCCTCACGATGTTTTCCTTCACCGTTTTGAGAGCAGTGGTGATGGAATAAATTACACAAAGTAATGCGCCTGGCTGGGGTTGAACCCGCTACCTAAAACTCGTAAGTCGGGGCCGTTACCACTCGGCCACCACTGCTTCTGCCAAACATTAAAAGAACTAAATTGCGCACACGTGGGCCACGTACGCCGATCTGGGCGCATCAGTCCCCATATATTTTATATGGCAACTAGACTTACAGAGCTACATTAGATACACGACGCTACGCAACGCGCCGCTACGCACAAGGCATAGCCCACGTGTGCGTCGGTCTAGTGTTGCTTTAGTGTAGTGTCGTGTAAGTCCGATATTGTGCTTTTGAGAACAAAAAAAAACAATTAAAGAAAGAAATAATCAAATATTTCCAACTTTAATTACTAAAAAATTTAAGTTTATATCATCATCATCTTCCTGCCCTTGTCCCATCTTATTTGGGGTCGGCGCAATACGTTTTTTTCGTCCATTCTATCCTATCAACCGTCATACTATCACTAACTTCCTTTTCTTTCATATCACTGTTCACACAATCCATCCATCTTTTCTTTGGCCTCCCTCTCCCTCTCCACCCATCCACATGTATACTCATAACTCTTTTAGTAACATGTGTTTCATCTCTCCTCTTTACATGACCATACCAAGACAAACGATTCCCCTTCAACTTTTCAGTCACTGGCGCCACTTTCAAACTTCCTCTAATATATTCATTTCTCACTTTATCCATTCTCGTCACACCACACATCCATCTCAACATTCTCATCTCCGCTACATGCAATCTTTTTTCATCCGTCTTTTTCATAGCCCAACATTCTGATCCATACAGTATGACAGGTCTTATCACGGACTTGTAGATTTTACCCTTCAATTTGAGGGGCATCCGTGGGTCACAAATTGTTCCAGTAACCTGTTTCCATTTCATCCATCCTGTATTGATCCGATGTGATACGTCTCGGTCTACCTCGCCATCTCCTTGGATAAGCGACCCGAGGTACCGAAAGTCGGAGCAGATTGGTATGGGCGTTCCAGCGAGAGCTAAGGGCATAGGACCGGAGAGACCACCGAAATCGCAGAACAAGTATTCCGTTTTGGTTCTACTCAATTTCAGGCCAACACTCTCCAGTCATCGACTGTACATCGCTCGGATCAACTGCACATACTTCCCAGGCACATTTTTCTCCTTAAGGGCCCACCACAGAACCTCACGAGGTACCCGGTCGTATGCCTTTTCGAGGTCAATGAATACCATGTGCAAGTTTTTATGCGCAAAAAATTTAAGTTTATATAATAAGTAAATAATTATCCTAAGTAAACATACCTACTCGCGGAATAAAATGTACTCTATATCCTGTTCCAGGTGATGATCTATCCGCGTTCTAATTCCATCGTTTGTACAGACGTTTAAAGAGAAATAAACTAATATAGACATCCTGGCTCAATTTATGTCATATTTAATAGTATATTTTTTGTATTGTATGTAATTATGGTTATATTTGTGATATTATGTCTTATTAGTATTATTTCTGATGACGTACACTGATAGCCCTAAATCTCCTTTCTTTCAGTCCATCCAAAGGTTGTCTGTAAGAAATTGCCCTGTTTGATAAGACCACCCATTGTATACTTATTTTTAATAATGTTTGTTCCGTATTTTTTGATTACGTGGTGTACAATAAAGAATATAATAAATAAATACACACATATAAACTTTTGCTTCTTTACTAAAGTATATACTATTATTCACAAAATAAAAACGAACCTACTAACCAGCAAGATACTAACTACATTGACCTTTAAAAATAGTGTCCAGACCTTTCTGCTACATAAATATACCTACATACATTTTCCCAACTTAGGTCGAGCTAACCGTATCTCGTTGCACTCCTAATATAATTAGCGGTGGTCTCGCTTCGAATTCTATTTGCTTCGTTAGACTAACTCGCGTGAAGCGATAAAAATAAACTACGCCGATCTGCTGTTAAGAAGCGTACCTTTGTTTTCTGAACGAGGTACAATTTTTTTTAAGGTTAGGAATAACTTCTGTCACTCTAGGGCGGAGCGTGTCAGGTTTTTACTGACTAAAATCATACCTATGTTCCATTGGAAAGGCAACACGGTGTCCTTACCTTCCGCATGACGCAGGTCCTCATCGGATATGGTAAGTTCGGGAGGTTCCTGCACCGGATTCGTGCGGAAGAAACGCCCCGGGCGTTTCTTCCGCACGAATCACTATTGCGTGGACCGCCCGGAAGACACGGTAGAGCACACGGTGGGGGTGTGCCCCGCTTGGGAAGAGCAATGCCGTGTCCTCGTGGGGGCGATCGGCGGCGGCGATGTCTCGCGCCGGGCTTTGGTAAAGGCCATGGTCCGGAGCGAGGAGGAGTGACAGGCGGTCGCCTCCTTCTGCGAAGCAGTAATGCTAGCAAAGGAGGCGGCCGATCGCGTGAGGCAACGGTCCTCACGTCCCAACCGTCGCCGGAATTCCGATCCCGATTTCCGGCCATAGTAGGCGCGGGCTTGTGGACGGCGAGCATTGGGTAGCTCGCCGTCCGACCGTCCGGTAACCATCCGGACTGAGCCCAAGTCGTCGACGGCGCGTACTGTTTCACGCGCCTCAAGTAGATGGCAGCAACTGTAGGGGCCCAGCAGGGTCAAAAAAACGTATGTTCCACATTTGTCTTGCATTCCAGGACCCCGGGTTTCCCCTTCGGAAGTCAACCCATAGCCACAATAGGCTTCGGCCCTGTTGACACTTACGGTTCTGCTGACATGTGTTTGAGGCGCGACTCGAGCTTGGTCCGGACGGTTACTGGACGCCCGGACGTCGAGCTTCCATTGCTCTTTGTCGTTAGGCCTAGGTGTCACTTACAAAATTTCTCCATACTCACGTGTTTGACCAGTTTTTGTTACTTATATATTTCTGCTAAGGTGAGATTTAAATATGTAGTACGCAAAATGCATTATAAAACCGCTAACTATATTTTTTTATTCTTTTAATTTTGACATAGATTTTGCAACTTTGACATTATTCTTGAATTTATTTGACATTATACTTTTAACTTATTTTGAATTTTGACATTATCTATACTTTACTTTTTAAATATATAGAGCAGTAAGTGTTTTTTCGCTAGTGCGAATAAGTCACTTTGTAGATAGACAAATATAATATAGTTAAACAATAAAAAAATACAGTTAAGTTTAATATAAAAAAAACTTCTAAATTATAAATATTGTAAGTGCTCAGGTAAATTTTAGTGTTATGTTATAAAAATATTTCTACGCCGATATTTACGGCTAAACATAACTGGAGTGAAAAGATATAATAACTTGAATGCTCTTGTATATATATATATATATATATTATTCTTATTTGTGTAAATATTGTATATATATATAAGGAATCTTTATCTTTATATATTTGAGGATTCACTTAGCTACGGTAGGACAACTTACAACCACTTTTACATTCCACCAATCACAGCCATGGCAGCTTATGTCCAAGAGAGAGGCTCTGCGACGGCTCGACAAAATCATCAGGAGGTTTAAACTTTTCCCGCCAGAGCGGGTAACTGGTGTATATATAATATTACATTTCAGTCGAAAAGACATATACCTCCTTCAAGTGTCGTCACAGCGACTGATCCTGTGTGCATCCATTAGATTCCTTGTGGGCAATATTTTCTTGTCTACATTGCTTGCAGAAGTGTGAAGGTCGATGAAGTCGGCAGGTTCTAGAAAGGCAACTACAGACTGGAATAGAAGCTGCGTTAGAAGGCCTCCCATAAGGTAAATCGTTGACCTGATGAGGGTTGTGGGAATCCAATATATGTAAGTAAAATTGTTTGTTTTTAAGGTTTACTCAAAAGGAAAAAAACGGAACCATTTTAGGATCACTTTGTTGTCCGTCCGTCTGTCAAGAACCTTAATCTCAGGAACGCGTACGTACAGGTATCGAGTTGAAATTAAAACCATAATCATGTCTGCAGTTCCATGAAGCTGTAAAAAAAGTTAAAATTCTGAGTTAACGAAAAAAAAAAATACGGCCGTTTATGTCGCAAAAAACGTGTATTCCGACACCCAAGGGAATGAAAATTCATAGGGTACTTTATGTGAACCTAAAATTCTGAAATTTGGCATGATGCAAGGTCTTATAGCACAAATATAGGAAAAAAGTCTGAAAACTGTAAATTTGTAGTTACGCCACAAAAACAAACTTTTTTGCGATTTGAAAAAAATCTTCAATCGCAATTCGGGAATTGAACTGTTGTCATGGGTAAGTTCGTACGGAACCCTCAGTGTTATCGATTATCGTTGAGTGTCACTACGGGACCTGTGAATTAGGCTATGCTTTGAGGAAAATAAAGTTAGTTCAGTGTTGTATAGATAAGTTATAACTATATTGTAATAGTAGAAAGGCAAAAGTTTGTAACACACAAAATGATTTAAAAGAGTATCCATAGAGTTTCTTGCATTTTCTTCTCTATAGAAATCTAGGCGGTTGGAATGTGCAATCAGCTTCATTTTTATTACAAGTTTTTTATTAATTTGCAATGTATGTATGTAACTATATATGTTCGGCTCAAATCTTGCAACTCAATTTTGAAGCTATATGCAAACGATATCTTCAACCGATTAAGCTGAAATTTTGTATACACGTTTATTTTGGATGACAATACATAGTTAACTGTGTGACGTCATTTTAAATCCAACATGGCGGAACACCCAATGGCGGAATATTTAATTTTAATGCCGAGTGCATTAAAATTAAATATTCCGCCATCTTAAATTAAAAGGCTTGCTAAGGATCACACAAAAATATCCTTTCTAGCGCATGAAAAGCAATAAAAAGATTGTTTTAAAAAAAAAAAATATATATTTTATTCTGACTGATTAACTTCTTGACATTTCAAAAGAGCTTTGTTTTATTTATTTGAAAAATATGCTTCACGCTGAAACAGCTGAATGGGATGGAAATTGGCTTATTAATTATTATTATTTAATAATGTATTTAGTTTCTCTTCACAAAGTTCATATGCTAGTTTTTAACAATGGTTACAATTTAGAGCTAACTTTGTGAGAGATTGGTGCCTGATGTAGGTATTTATTTATTTACTAGCTGTTGCCCGCGACTTCGTCCGCGTTAAGTTCATAAAACTGTACAATTACTCTGTGCTTGCAATTAATTCCGAAAGCATCGCAATAATTTATTGTACTTTAACATAAAACGGTTATAGGTAAAAATATCCGAATTGACAACCTCCTTCTTTTTTAGAAGTCGGTTAAAAACGCAAATTACCTTCAGGAAACATGTTATGTACTCGTCCAGATCCAGATGTATGACCGTCAAGCATGTATGGGTCATAGCAGTGGTCATTTCTGCCTACGCCAAGGGAAAAGGCATATGTATGCATGGGCAATTATGTATGTTTCTGGTTTATGTTCTGGTTAAACATCATGATTTTAACCCCTCGCCACAGTGAGCACGTCACAATCAAATCGCAGCGGTAATGCCTGTCTTTGAGAAGTGTCTACAGAGGCGTCACGGCATCCTCTCTTTGTGCAGGACTCACCGGTTGTGGGTATTTCGGAAGGTATCTGTGTCGAATTCAGCGGAAAGAAACACTCGGGTCTCACCATTCTGCGAAACGCCCGGAGAATACGATGGAGCATACGGTGGAAGTCAGTCCCGCTTGGTCGGAGCGCCGGCGCCGCCTTGTCCTTATGGGGGCGATTGGTGGAGAAAATGACAACCAGTAGCTATTAGTAGCTAATAGTAGCTCCTTCAGTGAAGCACTACGATCAAAGAAGGTGGCTGAAACTATGAGGGATAGGACATCCTGACTCCTCAGCGGTCGCTGCAAGGGACGCTCCGGGTGTTGAAAGCCGCAAGGCAATTCCCAGCTATCGCAAACACGGGATTGCGGTGGTGCTGTCCAGTCGTCTGGTCAAAGCAGTCCTGAATCGACGGCGCGTAGTATTCTACGCGCGACTCAAAAAGATTTCAGCAAATGGATAGGGCCCTCTAGGACCGATGTCTGCTAGGGCTGCAAGATTGATCGAAAGAGTTATCTCCCATAACAATTTTCGCCTCAATAACTTTTCACTGAAGAGTTTAAGCAGTTAAACAGCTTGGGTAGAGATAAACGAAGGAGCATAATCGGGACACCGACCTTCAGCTGGATAACGTGTACTGATAGTGAAAAGCCTTAAGTGAATCCAAAAACTACCATCATCATCCGGCAGGCATTAAGTCAGCCGCTGTGCATTTGTGCGTATAGGATTAAATAAATAA
The DNA here is from genome assembly GCA_949316375.1 of Mythimna vitellina. Lineage (NCBI taxonomy): Eukaryota > Metazoa > Arthropoda > Insecta > Lepidoptera > Noctuidae > Mythimna > Mythimna vitellina. The sequence continues at coordinate 4,341,662 of OX438707.1, forward strand.
ATCATCAACTATCTTCTTCCACAACAGTACTTATGAAGAATTGGCGAGAGCATGCTTGCATTGATTGTTGCAGTTTGATCATTTTAGGCGTTTTTTTTTTTTTTTTTATTCGGTGGGAAAATCATCCTAATGACATCCCCGCTCTTGGGCGGAACGGGAGATAGTGTCAGACTCTTACTGACTAAAAACCCACTCCTGTTCCTTCGTTGCCTTCGTCCCAGGGCCAGGGCGGAATGTGAGGACGCCGTGAGGTCTTTCCAACCACGCCTCAAAGAGGGGACTTACCGCCATAATTGTGGCGTGCCCAATCATTTTAGGCGTTAGAATTACTTGTTCATTTACCTAGGATATTTTGGTGTGTATTTAATTCACATCCCCGTATATAAGACAAATGTTTTTTCCATAGTAGGAACTACCTTATGAAGAGTCTCCAACTTATGAATGAAACTACGGCGAAACCTTGTGCGCGTGTATCCCCGTTCAATCGAACTCGCATATTGATGGCCAAACCGATAAATTACTGATACCGATTGCCTCTATGAGGACACGGCGATTCACTCAAGATGGATAGACCTCCACCGCATGCTACACCGAGTCCTCCAGGTGATTCACAAAATGGTAATATCAGGGTACTTTCAATCGAACCCAGAACAGAAACCGTTCGAAACACCCACAACAGTCCTGAGCTTATCCATAAAACGATGAAATTATGGTTAACAAATGTTGCAGCCGATAAGTGTTATCCCTGAGACTGGCCTCCCTTAGAGGGTTGTTCCAGTGTTGGTCACCACTCATTGCAAAGAGGTAACGTCCAGATATCGACGTAAGGCTGTAAGGAATCTGAGATACATCATACGTTGTCGAACTGTGGTCAGAAAAACACATTCGATCCCGTTTTATATGAAGCGGTGACTGCAAATAATAAAACACACCATTATTAATCCGCAAGGTGCCATCATGCCGGAGGACATAGTGGAGATGTGCCCTGCAAGGGCGAAGCACCGCCGTGTCCTCGTGAAGGCAATCGGCGTCAGTGACCTCTCGCGCCGGGCTCTGATCCAGAGCGAGGAGTAGTGGCAGGCGGTCGCCTCCTTCTGCAAAGCCGTAATGCTAGCGAAGGCGGAGGCCGCACGCGTTAGGGAACGAACGGCCTCACGCCGAGCCAAGATTCCGACCCCGACTACCAATCACGGTAGACGCGGGCTTCCGGACGTCGAGCAATGGGTAGCTAGCCGTCCTGTAGTTGACAGTATCGAGCCCAATCCTCAACAGCGCGTAGTGATAGACACAGGTGTAGTTTTAGTCGGTAAAAGATTGACACGTCCTCCCGCTCCAACCAGAGCGAAAGAAGTCATTAGATGATTTCCACCCTTAAAAAAAGAAAAAAAAGGTGCCATCATCATCATTATTATTTCAGCCGAAAGATGTCCACTGCTGGACATAGACCTCCCCAAGTGTCGCTATAATAACCGGTCCTGTGAGTCTCTCATCCATCGGATACCCGCGACCCTTACCAGGTCATCGGTCCACCTGGGGACCATCCAACGCAAGGTACCCTTTAACCCCTTCCGAAAATGTGGCCGTGTTATTTTAAAGTGAATAATTAAATACATATAGCTATTTACTTTTATCGTCTTTGGATGGTATCCCTTGAATAATCACGGTGCTTAGCTTGTTACTATAATGCGAAAAATATAATAAAAATAAGCTGTAGGATTGTTAAAAATGCCTCCGTCTAACACCAGTTTAACCATAACTGTAAACGTGGGCGATGGCCATTCTTCTGCCACTCAGAAAATTACGTAAAATACGCAATATCATCTATCAAATTTAATATGAAGTTCAACCGTCGTTGTCATCATTATTTCTACTTTGAGTTTTTAGATGGCGTTGCGAGTTGCGTGTGGGGTCATATTTTACTTCTCGAAAACTTTGATTTCATACCGTTTGTCTTTCATATGCTTTGTTTCGTTGCGATGAAACAAAGCCTAAGTAAGATAATTATCAAGTTCCACACAATTTAAATGTATAAAAGTTATTTACATCGATTTCTAAAATTAATAATACGCACTTCACTAAAAATTTCTACAGATAATAATATATTATATACGTAGATTTATAAAAAAAAATTGTAAGCATGCAAAAATATATAAAAAAATCTTATTCACGATGACAAAATAGAACAAAAATTTCTCCTAAGAGAGCCGTACGGGATTTGAACCACCTTCACATTACATTAAAGTCTAGATGCGAAACCACTGCGCTGCGGTCTTCGATGAATAAACTATAAAATAGACGTTCTTATATAAACGTCATAATTGACTGGTTGGCTCCCTAACGATGATAGCGTGATGATTTTCGTTTTAGGAGTTAAATTTGCAGCTAAATGGAATAATGTAACATTATAGTACGTGATTTTATTCGTCGCTTTGATTTTATTATGTATTTTGATTAGTTTGTACAAAATATTTAGAAGATATCGAATAGAAATGTCAATTTTATTTTGAAAAAATGGTAAAAGTTATTTTATACAAAAAAAATAAGACAAAATAATGTCAAAATTTTTAACTGTAGCTGGGAATTGAACTCGCGGCAAATGTCGTTCAATACCTACATTTTGGAATATTGCTCACCCCCCATAGCAAATAGCGTGATAGTTTATAGCCTATCAGTTGCCCTAACCTATAAGGATTGTGTATGCAAAATTTTAACAGGATCGGTTCAGTAGTTTTTGCGCCAATTAATACCATCCCAAAAGAATTTTACTGTTTTATTATATGTATAGATTTACAAGCACTTGTACAACGAAACTTACAAAATAAAAAAAATACATTTATGTGTGTCAGAGTATAAGTTTAAAATATATGCAAATTTATAACAGGAATGAAAAGAATAGAAAACGCCTATAAATAGATTATTTGAACGCGTTTTCTTTCCTTTTTATTCCTGTTATAAACTTGCATACATTATCAACAATTATAAATCATTTCCGGGTATAAAACATAAGTAAGAACTTTTTATCCCAGGATTATGTTCCCATAGAGTAGAAGGAAATATAATTCCGGGAGAAAAGTCCTATTGCGGTAAGCATTGGTCCTATAGCAGCAGGCATTGGTTATATAGCGGTAAACATTGGTCCTATAACGGTAGGCATTGGTCCTATAGCGGCAGGCATTGGTTATATAGCGGTAAACATTGGTCCTATAACGGTAGGCATTGGTCCTATAGCGGCAGGCATTGGTTATATAGCGGTAAACATTGGTCCTATAACGGTAGGCATTGGTCCTATAGCGGCAGGCATTGGTTATATAGCGGTAAACATTGGTCCTATAACGGTAGGCATTGGTCCTATAGCGGCAGGCATTGGTTATATAGCGGTAAACATTGGTCCTATAACGGTAGGCATTGGTCCTATAGCGGCAGGCATTGGTTATATAGCGGTAAACATTGGTCCTATAACGGTAGGCATTGGTCCTATAGCGGCAGGCATTGGTTATATAGCGGTAAACATTGGTCCTATAGCGGTAGGCATTGGTCTTATAGCGGTAGGAATTTGTCCTATAGCGGCTTTGCCCGCGTAAAAGTAGAAAATTATAATTTTCTATTTCCACGCGGACAAAGCCGCTGTCGGTCTTTTTTTTTCCAAATTATATCGATAGTCTCAAACTTTCCTTGCAAATAAAATACGGACAAACTCAAACCAATTCGGACAGTCGCAACCCTATTCGGAAGTCGATTAATTAAAGCTAATCGTTGAACACAACCAATTTATAAAGCGGTTCATTTGGACGTTTTGTTTTGTTAGGATAATCCATTTCCTTAAGCAATTTGACTTGCAGCTAAAAATACCATCACGTTTCTTTTTGGTTCAGGAATTTTCAGTTAGTTTCGTACGATTTTTTTATTTATTTTTTTTGAAATAATATATCTTTTATCTATGAAATTGTCTTTTTAAGAAACAATTATTTGTGTGGTTGATATCTTTAGATTTACTTGTAATTATATGTATATTATAATATATAATGGTATAGTCAGCCTTTCAATGTTCTCACTGCTGAGACTCAGGCTTCCTCTCTAGGAGAGGGAATGGGCCGTAATCCACCACGCGGGCCCAGTGCGAGATGGTAAATGTCACTTGTCTTCGAAGTTTTGGTTGAGTAGTAGTAGTAGTTTAGTTGGAGAGTAGTGACACGGGTTCACACCCAGCCAGGCGTATTACTTTGTGTAATTTATTTCATCATCACTGCTCTCAAAACGGTGTAGGAAAACATCGTGAGGAAACCGGCATGTCCTAGAACCAAAAATTCGAAGACATGTGACATTCACCAATCCACACTGGGCCCGCGTGGTGGATTACGGCCCATTCCCTCTCCTAGAGAGAGGTAGCCTGAGTCCCAGCAGTGGGAACATTAAAAGGCTGATTATGCTATAATACTAGTTCTAGGCAAGCGTGCTCCTTTATCGGTCATATCTTCACTTACGATTAGGTAAAATAGTGGTCAAACACTAGCCCATAATAATAAAAAAAAACTACTAAACATAGGTCCCCACATGTCATTCAGTGGCCCACAAAACTTATGTGTTTGGTCACACTAAATATCGTTCGTAACGCATGTAAATATTTATTCGTTATGTTGGCTCTGAAACGTAAAACGGCATTTAACTGTTTGTCAAAACGTTTATTATTTTCGTCACGTAAAGTTGGCTAACATGGCAGTTCGTGTATTTTCTTCTTCAAATTAATTTCGTGAGGATACTGTTTAATGTATACCGTACTGTTTCAATATTTGGTCTGGGAAATGTCTTTACAAGAATTATGGAGGTCCTCAAAAATATATTAAATATGTAAGTTAAAGCTTGTTTCCAAAGAAAGGTTCCTATAGGCAGGCTCAACGCGACATTGCGATAAAAAAATAGCGACCAAATGTGAGCCAGAATCACGCACCGACAGTTCCATACAATCCTGTGGAAATAGTTCGATTGCCGAATGGCGTCTCAAAGATTTTTCCGTAAAACAAAAAAATTAAAAATTACTGATTTAATTATAAGTTTATGATTTTAAAATATTTTCTGTAACTTGTGTTACATGTGTCATGTTTTAGGTCAACGGAAAGTCCTTCACAGGTTTGAATTCTATTACAAGCGTCAAAATATTCAACATAAATAAAGTATTTAAACTTATCTTTATATTAGCCTTAGAAGTTTTATTATTCACTACTTTAAGGGGTAACAGACCTGGGCCTCAAGTCTGCTATTACAATAGTGTCAGAATAGTCTCTCATTGATTTCATAATTGTTGATTTTGGCAACTTTGGTAATCTACTAATATAATGGCGTCATTATGACTTTCCAATGGTCAACCACTGACACTCCATTGAAAGAAGTGGCATAGAATGGTAATCTCGTACATATTGACAAACGAGTATCTGACCTATGTGTTGATCTGCTAAAATTTTGACAGTTCGTTTGATCGGTGACCTACCATTAGAACGCCATACTGCAGTTATTGCTTTTAATAAGTTCGATATTGTCATTCTACCACAATTGAACTCAACTCTAGTACGAGACTATTGACCGATCAATGATCGATCATTATGAATTAACAGATTACGAACTTTTAACAAAATGACAATGGGATCGTGTTGGAATAACGAATTTATAAAAATAGCAGACTTGGGCCCCTGAGTCACGAAGTGGTAGCTGCTCGAAGGCTGCGCTGACGTTCTTTGTCGAGGGTCACCAGTTTGGAGGCATGCGGAATAGAGAGTAAAGTCTCGCAAACCTCCGTTGAAAAGAGAGGATCCTCCAACCAGACGGGTGTTATGTCTGGTGGGCAACTGTCCGATAGATGATTTTGGGCTGTTCTATAGGTTCTAAACGCGCAAAGAACTTTAATTGCGCGATGCAGGATTAGTTCTTATGTGACGCCATAGATGTCGCTACAGAGTATTTGATTTTATTTTCAGCTTAATACCTTCACGTGTTTTTGAGAAAAAGGGTCTTGATAAATCCGCAAAAAAATTATCCTATAAAGATTCCATTTTTACTGACCGAGATACAGAACCCAAAAAATAATATAAAGACAATTTAGTGCCTCGGACATTTTTTAGCGCAAGCATGTTTTTTTTTTTATTGGTTGGTAAATCATCTTATGACAAATCCCGCTCTTGGAGCGAGAGATAGTGTCAGACTTTTACTGACTAAAAACCCACTCCTGTTCCTTCGTTGCCTTCGTCCCAGGGCCCCAGGTTTCGTTTTCACACTACACATAGCCCCAGTAGGCTTCGACCCTGCTGGGCCCCTACGATTTTCTGACCTTGACCCTGAGGCGCGCGTGAAACAATACGCGCCGTCGACGACTTGGGCTCGGTCCGGACGGTTACCGGACGGTCGGACGGCGGGCTACCCATTGCTCGCCGTCCGCAAGCCCGCGCCTACGGTGGCCGGAAATCACCACGAATCGCCGGGATCTAAATCCCTTCGGCGGTTGGAGCATAAGGACCGTTGCCTAACGCGATGGGCCGCCTCCTTTGCTAACATTACTTCTTCGCAACCGCAAGCATCATCATCTTCCTGCCCTTGTCCCGTGTTATTTGGGGTCGGCGTAACACGTTTTTTTCTTCCACTCTGCCCTGTCACTCATCATGCTATCACTAACTTCCTTTTCTTTCATATCACTCTTCACCCAATCCATCCATCTTTTCTTTGGTCTCCCTCTCCCTCTCCTCAAGCATGGTGGTCTATTTGAAAGGGTATGAACATATTTTTACAAGCTTTACTTCAATAGCCAGTATATATTTTCAGTACTGAACTTCACTTTTTTTTTAAAGAAATATACCTTTCATACCATCTACGTCAAGGCTTCTACTCAATCACACAAAAAAAAAATGTCTTAATCTTAAGTTTCTGCCGGATGGTTTGAAAGAATTACCACGGCTCTGGACGTACCTCCTCACGGCTGGGGCGTGAGGAGGACTGCGATAGGAGACAACCCCGACGTTAGGATTCACAGAGCGATCCCCGACCATCGTAGGCGCGGGCTTGTGGACGGCGAGCAATGGGTAGATCGCCGTCAATTGATAATGTCAGAATTTTACTGACTATAAACTTGCTCCTGTTGCTTCTTTGCCATTTTTTCAGGGCCCCGGGGATCTCTTTCACATCACCCATGGCCTCAGTAGGCTTCGACCCTGCTGGGCCCCTACGGTTGCTGACATCTGAATGACATCTGACATTTAAATGCGAAAACATGTAATTGGTTTATAGTTGCATAATTTGTTCTTCTTATTAGTTGTTAATACTGTTTGTTTTCCGATTACAATAAAATAAAATAAATCTCCTTGAGTCGCGCGTGGAACACTACGCGCCGTCGATGACTTGGGCCCGGTCCAGAGGGTTAGCGGACGATCGGACGGCGAACTACCCATTGTTCGCCAAGCCACCACGCAAAGCCCGTGCATGTGATAAAATAAATTACACAAAGTAATTCGCCTGGCTGGGTTTGAACCCGCGACCTACAATTCTTAAGTAGCTGTTAGGTACCACTCGGCCACCACAGCTCTCAACCAATCATAATACTTTAAATCTATTCTAAGAATTCTCCATTAAACAAAGCATCTCTGGTATACATAGCCCTAGAGAGAGCCAAAGCAAACAGATTCATCACTTTTATTTCACGAGATTTTACTACTTTTCCGTTTTATTTAAATACCTATCTACTTCACTAGCCAACTAATGGCGTGGCGGCAGGGGCGGCTCGCCCCGGGGCCCCCGGTCCCTAAGCGTTTCTCATATTCAACGGCCTTCGCTAGGCCATCGGTCCAATTTGTAGAAGGTCTTTCATACGGTAGGTAGGAAGTAGTAAAATAATATCGTGCTTATATTTATCAAAGGATAGGCAGTGATGTATATATGTGAGATTCAGGATTCTTTGAAAGGGCTACCGTGGTACTGGTTTGCCAAAGGGCAATTAGAGACACACGGGTGGGTTTTCAGTAAAAGTTTGACACTCATTCTAGCTCCGACCAGAGCAGGAGAAGATATTTAACGATTTTACGTTCCAAAAAAAATTAAAATATATTAGGGGAAGTTTGAAAGTGGCGCCAGTGACTGAAAAGTTGAAAGGGAATCGTTTGTCTTGGTATGGTCATGTGAAGAGGAGAGATGAAACGCATGTTACTAAAAGAGTTATGAGTTTACATGTGGATGGATGGAGAGGGAGAGGGAAACCAAAGAAAAGATGGATGGATTGTGTGAAGAGTGATATGAAAGAAAAGGAAGTTAGTGATAGCATGACGAGTGACAGAGCAGAATGAAAGAAAAAAATGTGTTGCGCCGACCCCAAATAACACGGAACAAGGGCAGGATGATGATGACATTCGAAAAAAAAAAGAGTAAAAGCTCACATAATCACTCACAGCACAAACTCTGATTAGTTTGGGACTAAATGGTGTTGTGTGAAAGTTATAGAATATTTTTATTATTATGTATAGTTGTTTTATCTCACCAAAACCTCCGACGTCATGTTAAAATATTTTTTTACACCACCTGCTCGATAATGCCCTTTTATTTGTCATACAACCATCACTTGAAACAATTCATTCTGTTCCTAGGGAGATAATACAGTATGAGCAATCCCTAGGAAATAATGAGATTTGAATTTGGAACGTCAAAAACCGTCAAGTGACGTTGTGTATGTACTTGCATCAAACAAGTTTATACAAAACTCAAACTGGCCACTAACAGAAAAAAAAAACAGAATAATACGTAGTTACTAAAAACAAGTTTCTAAAAAAAAAAAAATATAAGAAGGGGCATTATAGAAAATTGAAACTATAAAATCTTAGAGCAATGAATTTTATTTGTTTCAAATCTCAAAACATGACGAGTGATAGTTAAAATTAACTTGTAAATAATACTTATATTTTTCTATGTAATTTGTTTTAGTAAATTGTCTTTTAATTATCTCACAAATGGCGTAGAAAGTAGAGTATACAACATGGGTATAAAGCTGTCTTTATCTTGGGCGGCTAAATTGCCTGAGTTCACTCAGGTTTCAAAAAAAACCCCGTCACGATGCTCGGGAGTTAATTACATAAGTCCCTCACTGACATTCGAGATTAAAACTTAGCAACCTTCGTTTCGTTTGGAATTTACCTATGTTATAATTTACATTACATGAGTATGTAAGTTGCGCGGTATCTTTTCGTCCAATATACCACAGTATCTCGTGACAAAAGTCTATAACCAGTGCGTGTTGCCAGTGATGACATATGGCTCTGAAACGTTGTCGCTTACAATTGGTCAAATCAGAATACTTAAAGTCACCCAAAGGGCAATGGAAAGGGCTATGCTCGAAGTTTCCTTGCGTGATCGTATCAGAAATGAGGATATCCGCAGGAGAACCAAGGTCACCGACATAGCACGAAGAATCACCAAACTTAAGTGGCAACGGGCAGGGCACATTGCTCGCAGAACGGATGGCCGTTGGGGCCGAAAGGTTCTGGAATGGCAACCACGTACCGGAAGACGTAGTGTTGGAAGGCCTCCTACAAGGTGGACCGATGACTTGGTAATTGTTGTGGGAGTCCGATGGATACGAGACGCACAGGACCGTTCATTGTGGCGATACTTGGGGGAGGCCTATGTCCAGCAGTGGACGTCTTTTGGCTGAAATGATGATGATGATGAGTATGTAATAATAGTAGCTTTTAAGTGGACATATTGTACAACATAGTTTAGTTGAATATTAATTAACAATAACTATATACCTACGTACTTAACTGCCATTCAAAGTTCCTAATGTGATATTACTGTATTCGTAATATAGCCAGTAAAATCATTATTGTTATGTTCATTTACTGCGCCCTAAAAGCCCCCCTAGCCACTTTACGATCGTTTCGTTTACGTCGAACGCCTCGAGTAGGCCAAGCCTTCGATTCCTTTGTTCTGACGTCATCTTAACGCTCGGTCACGAGGTGAGAACCAAGGAATCAGAGGCATGGTCTACCCGAGGCGTTCGACGCCAACGAAACGATCGTAACTTAGCTAGGGGGGAAGGTTCTTGTACCCATTCAGTTAAAACTTGCGAGTAACTACATGTGTACATATGTAATATCAGAAATCAGGTATCCACTTTCCAGACCACTAACCCAGGAGTTAGAATTATATCAAAGGCGCTTCACTCGCTCTTCAATTTAACACAAGTAGCTATCCAACATCTCTGTGTACCGTGATGAGAAGGGCGGCCCAATCCAAAGGTGCTACCCAGGGACACCAACGGTCTGAGTCCAGCACTGTCCATACCGGCACATTTTAACAAAAGCCTGACTGCTAAAATTAAGAGGGATATAAATCTGCAAAGATTTAGGCGGCTGAGTTGGTTAATATAATAAAAATACCGTCAGCATAAAAAGAAATGAAAAAAGTAAGTGGGTAAAGGCGGCGTTTACAATTAAAATGAAACATTTTGAGCCTACGCTACGGTTTGGAAGTCGGTTTTGTTTGGTTTGAAAATATTTTTGTGTTTTTAATCAAATCTGTTTAAAAAGGGCAAGTATGAGTCGTAGTCGCGCACTGAGGGTTCCATACAAACTTAACTATGAAAACAGTTCAATTCCCGAAATAAGTTACGAAGATTTTTCCGAATCGCAAGATTTTGTTTTTTTGTGGTGTAACTACAAAATTACAATTTTCAGATTTTTTCCTATAATTGTGCTATGAGACCTTACTTAATGCCAAATTTCAGGATTCTAGGTTCACGGGAACGTCGAAAAATACGTTTTTTGCGATATAAACGCCCACATCTTTTTTATCCGTTAACTTAGAAGTTTGATTTTTTCACAGCTTCAAGGGACCGCAAACTTAAGTACATTGTTTCAATTTCCACTCGATATCTTTACCCGTTCCCGAGATAACGGGTCTTAACAGACAGACAGACATACACACAGACAGACGGACTGACAATAGACTGATCCTATAAGGGTTCCGTTTTCTCCTTATGAGGTACGGAACCCTAAAAAATTACTTATCATAGCATAATCATCCTTATAATATTCTCACAGAAAGAGACTCAGGCCTACTTTATATGAAAGACTCTATAATTATATGGTCCTCTTAACAAAATGCCGTAATCCACTACGCGCGCTCAATGCGGATTGTCTTCGAATTTTTGGTTCTAAGAAATGCTAGTTTCCTTACGATATTTTTCTTCATCGTATTGAGAATATATAAAATAAATTGTGATGAAATAAATAACACAAAGTGGCAAGTCGGTTTGAACCCGCAACCTACAACTCGTAAGATGAGGCCATTTCAACAGGGCCTCCGCTGCTCTCAAAAGAAGAACGGAGAAAATCTTAAATGGCTACGTTTTTACAGACTTTTCCTTTCTCTTTTGAATGACTGAACTCTACAGCGCTTTATTTTCTACACAAATAGCGAAGTAGTCTCAAAAATCCTTTCATTTTTCCTTATATAAATAATATATATTTATGTATATGTAGGTTCATATTATATTAAATATTTATGTTTATTTTTTTAAATATATATATATATACATTTGATCCCTTGTTTTCCTATTAATCTTTTCTTTTTTTTTATGTATCTACCATATTGTCTCTTCTCCACCCTAGGTTGACTGGTAGAGAATGCCTAAGGCATTAAGTCCGCCTTTGTGTCTTTGTGTTGCATGAAGTTTAAATAAATAAATAAATACAGGACGTTGTTTGAACAACCACCTTCACAGATCATGCATGAACATGCGTAATGTAAGGTAAACGATTCCCCTTAAACTTTTCAGTCACTGGCGCCTCGTTTCTCACTTTCGTCATTCATTTTCGTCACACTACACATCAAACATGGTCGCTTACAATGGGTCTCATTAGAAGGCTTACAGTCACCCAAAGGGCAATGGAAAGGGCTATGCTCGCAGTTTCCTAGCGTAATCGAATAAATAATGAAGATATTAGCAGGAGAACCAAGGTCGTCGACATAGCCTGAAGAATCGCTAAACTAAAGTGGCAGTGGGCAGGGCACATTGCTCGTAGAACGGATGGTTGATGGGGCCGAAAGGTTCAAGAGTGGCGATCGCGCACCAGAAAATGCATTGTTGAAAGGCCTCCCACAAGGTGCCCAAATACCCAATAGTTGACTGGTAGAGAATGCTTTGTGGCATTAAGTCCGCCTATGTACCACCACTGTAAATGAAGTTTAAATAAATAAATAAGGTGGACCGACGAACTGGTGAGAGTCGCGGGAATGCGGTGGATGCGAGACGCACAGGATCGATCATTGTGGCGTCGCTTGGAGGAGGCCTATGTCCAACAATGGACGTCCTTCGGCTGAAATGATCATCTCATCTTAAATTTTTTTACATTTGTCTTTTCACAGCCCAAATTTTGATCCATACAGTATGACATTCGTGGGTAACAAGTTGTGGTTACTGTCGCCATTTCATTCATCCACCTCGCCATTCTTTAGGATAAACTAGCTATTGAAGTAAATTGGGTTAAAAATATTGACTCTTTCAGACGATTTCGTAGCCTGAGATACCTACCATCTGTAACGTAACCTGTGTATATTTTACCCTACAACGAACGTAGACTATCATGGTAAGTACATAACAAAATAGGGCAGACGCCGCCAGTCGCTTAAATTACACCGAATTTATTTGTGAACCCTACCTAATGCAATTGGGAGCAATTTCACTTTTAGCCAAGAAAAGTTTTTTAAGTTTAATGTTTTTGGAACACGTGAATGTTTATTTTTTATTTTGTTATCTGGTAAAAGTTTATGTACTTTTATTATGATTTCTATCTGGATTTTTTTTGGGATTTTTCTTTTATGGGTCGAGCTGGGATATGGAATTTAATCAAGTAAAAACGTTGAGTGAAAGCTGAGATATGTCCCAGGTGTATGTGTCGACGAATATAAATAAATAAATAGATTATCTTTTCTATGAAAGTAGCCAAACTTTAGGTGAAAGGTGAAAGTTTGTGAGTGTAAATGTATGTTACTTCTTTACACTCGAACGGCTGCACGGATTTGGATGAAATTTGGCACTGAGTTAGACCATATACTGGAATAGCACATTTGATATTTTTACATCACCTGCTCAATAACTTTTTATATGTCCCTGGGGAAAACACGGGCGGCGGCGGGTACGGGCGATTCCTAGGAAATAATGAGATTTGAATTTGGAACGTCAAAAAACATTTTTTTGAAAAAAAAAAGTAAAATAAAACTTACGTGCAAATAACAACATTATGATTAAAAAATCAAACTGGCCACTAACAAAAATATAAAATAAAGTGTGGTTACTGATGAGTCTTTAAAAAAATGAAAGAACGGAGCGATATAGAAAATTAAAACTATATGTAGTATCTTAGAGTAGTGAATTTTGTTTGTTTCAAATCTAAAACATGTAGGGTAACAGTTAAGATTAACTTGTAAATAATACTAATATTACGTTCTTTGATATATAGATTTAAGTAAATCGTCTTTTGATTTCACGGATGTTGTATAAAGTAAAGTAACCAACACGGGGATAAAGCTGTCTTGCCGGGGCGGTCTGAATTCCTCACTTCACTCAGGTTTCTATATTAATTCCCCCGCAATTTTCCGGAGTTAATTATATAAATCCCTTACTAGCGCTCGGGATTAAAACTTAACAACCTTCGCTTCGTTTGGAATTCAACATGTTACCCGCGACTTAAAGATACTGCTTTATTCCCTAATCACATAATCTACTATTTTATCTCAACAGTATGTTCTCTTCAGGATCGTGGGAAACCGATGGATGCGAGACGCACTGGACCGGTCGTTGTGGCGAAGCTTGGGGGAGGCCTTTGTCAAATATTGGACGTCTTTTGGCTGAAATGATTATGATGAGTATGTTCCTTTGAGAAAATTTTGTCCTTTTATTTGGAAGCTGCTAGTAATTACACTGCAACAACACGATAACATTTACTAATGATAAATTATGTTAATTTTGCAAATAGGTTTTTTTTAAAACACTTTTACACGTAATTTTTTTTGTAAATTTAAACTAGATGATGCCGGTGTTTCCTAGCTGACTACCCTGAGAAGAAACACCGAAACAAACTCAAGGGTCAAAGTCTCTTTTAAAGTCCATACAACAAACATGTAATGGTCAAATCATACGAGAACCATGCAGGTTGGAGTTTGAGATGGTATTTTAAAGAAATGACCACACAGATCTGAGCGGACTTGTCCAGTCAGTGCAAGCATTTGTCAGTATTCGTGTAGCTCAACTCAGAACTACTAAGGAGCTCAACGACTTGACGAAAAATACCAAAGAATGGACATTTGGGTAGGCCGCAAAAAGTGCTCAAAACTGCCAGACATTATGTAATAATAAAAGAAAAAAAAATCCTAGAGATTAACTTTCATTACCGAAATATCACATGATCAACCAGAAATAATTTAGGACTTGCGACAATCGCCAATCAAGCAAATTTTCAATAGCCCCTGAACAAAGTCTTTTTTTTATTATTGATAGGTTCGCGCTTGACCGCTATCTCACCTTATGGAAAGCGACGATGCGGTCGACGATGGAACGCGTTTACCTAGAAGTAACCTATTCACTCTTGACTTATAGATTACCGGGTTGTAGCTAACAGGAAACACAGATTCCGGCAAGAAATTCCACTCCTTAGCTGTACGCACAATGAATGTGTTCCCAAAACGTTTTGTGCGTATAAGTGGAATGTCCACCATGTACCGGTGGCGCGTGTTTTGGAACAAGAAACAATTACAACAATAAAAAAATAATCTGAATAAATTAAAAATAAAAGTTCATAAATTTTAGCCACGCCAAAACGGCGTTTACTATTTTCACCATAAATCCATTTGACACCGGAAAAGTATGGATATTTTTCGTGATTCCAAAGCGCGTGAAGGTATAAAATACACACCTAAAAAGATATCTACATGTCAGGAGAACGCGCCTACTGTGTTACACCCTTAAACGAGTCTCTAACACGAGGCACACGCAAGTCGCGATTTCATAAAAATATTCACTATTGTGAAAAGCCTCGGATTTGCACAGAATCAAATTATATAAACGAGCAATTAGCAAAAAGAAATATTCACCAAGCTATTGTAATATAGCTTGGTGAATATTTCTTTTATTAATTTATACATTTTCTTTAGGGTTCCGCACCTCAAAACGAAAAAAAAAACGGAACCCCTATAGGCTCACTTTGTTGTCCATCTGTCTGTCTGTCAAGATTCTTTATCTCGGTAACGCGTGGAGGTATCGAGTTGAAATTAAAACCATATTCTCAAATCTGCGGTCCCTTGAAGCTGTGAAAAAATCAGACTTCTGAATTAACGAAAAAAAAAAGATACGACAAAAACTAACAAACAGAAAAACCGACAGATAAATAGACGGACCACAAAGTGATCTTATACGGGTTCGGTAATTTATTTTTGAGGTACAAAACCCTAAAAAAAACTATAAAAAATAATGAACTGATTTTAGCAATTCATTGACGACTCGACGTAAATTTCTTGAACAGTTAGGCAAGCGTGAAAAACGCTTACAATTTTTCCTGTAAAAAAACTTCATCAAATATGAAAGGACGCTTATACAAAAGTTTACTACCTAGAGTTAATGGAGGTTTAAAACAAATGCTGTGTTTATTGTTTTAGTGACGTAAACGACACTAGAAAAAAATATGACAAAAGGATCATTTTATGACGACATTGTATTGGTAACGATTTGTAGTGCCGCTTACGGCATAAGAACGACGATTTTAGAACTATCCGTGCTTTTCTTTTTAAGGTGGGAAATCATCTAATTACTTTTCTCGCTCTTGGGCGGGCCGCAACGGCATGATGTCAGAATTTTACTGACCAAAATCCACTCGTTTCTTCCTTTTTCGCATTGCATTCAGGGCTTTGGGGGTTCATTTTCACTTAAACCATGGCCCCAGTAGGCTTCGACCCTGCTGGGCCCTTACGATTTGCTGATACCTCCTTGAGATGCGTGTGGAAACCTACGTGCCGACGACGACTGGGGCTCAGTCTGTTTCTTCTGCACTAATTCGGTGCATGAACCTTCCGAACTTATTATGTTCGGTTAGAACCTGTGTCATGCGGAAGGTGAGGACACCGTGTTCTATTTCCAGCCACTCCTCAAAGAAGAGACTACACATATACTATACATAAGTAGAAACCCAATAACCAAACCCAAATTGGGAAAACTCAATAGTCACCATCTAACTGTGTAGCCCACCAGCCTCGACATTCATCTAGTCCATTCCCTCATCGTCGATTTCCTTTGTCTCTACCTCTAAATATTGATTACTCTAGCCTTAGGGTATTGGGTGTTATAAATAGATGCTATTGAATTTACCAATCAGGAATGTCTATTTTTGTGGCCTTTGTTTGACGGTAAAAGGCTCACCCGTTATTCTTTTATACCTGATCGAAGCTTGGTTCTTGTTACCGGATTGAAACTGGTTCGAAATCTTGAAGTTATTCATTATTCGATCCAGTCCATTCTTTACTGTATTTTACCAAGCAACATCCTTAGCCAAGGTCTACTGAACAGAAACTGTACTAAGTATGAATATTTCATGTTAGTTGAAAGCCCGGAGTAAAGGCCTTAACTTTTATTAAAGTCTCCACAGGCAGGCAACAGCAGGCTCTATGCATAGCCAAGGTCGCTGATGGGATAGCGGCTACACGAAGACTGTACTGACGTTCCTTGTCGAGGTTCAACAGTTTAGAAGTATGTGGAACAGAGTGTAGAGACTCACAAACAGCCGTTAAAAAGGGAAGATCCTCCGAACAGACGGGCATTGTGTCTGGTCTGGATAGTTTGATATGTTTGATATTGGCTTATCGTATAAGTTTTAATCACGTTGATAACACTGCTACCGCGACGCAGAATTTTGGAATTTTAGTTCCTATATGGAGAAGAAAAGTTGCCGTGGCCTTGGAAGTCTAAGAGCAACTGAAGGAACACAGGTGAGTTTTAGTTAGCAAAAGTCAGACGCTTCTTTTTGTACCACCCTAAATCAGGAGAAGACATTTCATGATTTTTTAACACAAAAAAGGCAAGTCCGTTTAAGCAGATGACAATCTCATAGATGGAACAATGATAGACCACCAAAAAAGAAATCCTGCCTTTACTATCCACGTCTTCGAGAAAAGCAAAGTCATGGACATGTTGAAGTGTATTTTGTGTCATGCAAAATTAATTTTGATTCATAATTTTGCGACGTGTCTCCTTCGTTTCAGCCTAAGTGTTACAATGAGTATCTAATTATGAAATATTTAATTAAAGAATGACGAAACCGTCGTCACGTCGTCGTCTTAATTAATTTCTACGGAAATGAGAACCCAGTTAATTAGATGTAACAAGAAATATTCTTTCTTAACTATCATCATCTTCCTCCTCTTGACCCATGTTTTTTTTTTTTTTTTTTTTTTTTAATTATTCTCGTTTCCCCTGACATAGTCAGAGACCTTCTGAAGCTGTTTAATTATTTATATTTATTTTATTTTTGATTTCCTGATATTTTATAATATTACTTTATTACTGTTATCTGTATCTTCTCCTTAATCTCTATTTATCTATGCTTAACACACTATATACTTTACTTTATATATTGTAAGCATAGTTTATATATCTTTATTATTTTTTATAACTCTTTTGGCTATGTTTACACAAAATTCTATTACTTTTACCCTAGTTTTCCCATTTCTTATAAATTCCCCAATATTGTTAACATCTAGTTTTGTTTTCTTGACCCATGTTACAAGGGTCCTGTGCAAACGTTCGCCAATACCATAATGTCTGGTCAACTGTTACGCTATTACGGTTTTTTTTGCTGTTTTTGTATTAATTGTCAGGAGAAAGTACTTATGAAAAGTAAAATTAAGGAAATTGTGTAGAAAATTATAGAAAAGTACGACTCTTTGAGCGTTTGACAGTTCACGCGTTTGACAGTTCACGCGTTTGACAGTTCACGCGTTTGACAGGTCACGCGTTTGACAGTTAACGCGTTTGACAGTTTATTGCTGAGACAGGACGTCTGTTGGGAGGACTAGCTTAATATAAATTAGAACTTCTTTAATTTTCTGTTCAATTTCAAAAGTGCGTAGCCCTAGAGGGTTGAGCAATAAAACGTGACCTTTTTGATTTTTATGTTTGCCTGGTACCTAGGCTTAAATTAAGAGGGTACATAACTAATATCAAGTCGGCGTTTTTTTATATCTAAGCAAATGTTAATGTTCACAATAAAACATTTTTTTAGAGTTCCGCACCTAAGTACAGTTAGCAAAAACGGAATCTTTATAGGATTATCTTTACTATCCGTCTGTTTGCTGTCAACACCATTATTCTCAGGAACGCTTGAAGGTATGAAGCTGAAATTAATATTAAATAATCACTTACTCAGGTTTGCCAGTCCAAGCAGTATCGAAAATATCAATCTATTAAATCAACACAATCTGGCGATCATCTCATAACATGCCCCGTTCTTGGGCGGAGCGGGAAATAGTTTTGGATTTTTACTGAATTAAAACCTACTCCTATTCCTTCGTTGCCTTTCGTACCGGGGCCGAGTCTTACTTTCAGAATCAGACCCTTAACCCCAGTAGACTTCGACTCTGCTCGGCTCCTACAGTTACTGACATCTCCTTGAGGCGCGCTTGGAACAGCACGCACCGTCGACGACTTGGGCTTGGTCTGGACGTTTACCTGACAGTCGGATGGCGAGCTACTCATTGCCAGCGCTACAGTGGCGTTGCGGTTGGAGCGATAGGACCGTTGCCAACGCGATCGGCCCCCTCCTTTGCTAGCATTCCCGCTTCGCAGAAGGAGGCGACCGCCTGCCGCTCCTCCTCGTTCCAGACTATGGCCTGTACCAAGGCCCGGCGCGAGAAATCGCCGCCGCCGATCGCACCCACGAGGACACGGTGTTACTCTGCCCAAGCGGAGCACACCTCCACCGTGTGCTCCACTGAGTCCTCCGGGCGGTCGACATAATGGTGACATCCGGCCGTTTCTTCCACACGAATCCGGTGCAGGAACCTCCCGAACTTACTATGTCCGGTGAGGACCTGCGTCATGCGGAAGGTAAGGTATCCTTGAGGTGAGGTCTTTCCAGCCACGCCTCAAAGAGGGGACTTAACGCCATAATTGGGGCGTACCCAGAAAGTCTGAAAACACGTACGTGCTACATTACAAAAATTACTTTTTCGGAAAAATCTTCGAGATTCGATTCGGGAATAGAACAACTATTTACTTAAGTAAGATTATACGAAACCCTCGGCGCGTAAGTCCAACTCGCACTTCATTTTTCGAGGTTCGAGATCAACAAATGACTTCGTCCGCTCTAGAGTAGAGAAAGAAGGCGTTTCAGACTCTTTCAAACATTACCGCAGCCCTAGCGCCCAACCTGTAGACTGTTTTTTGACGCTCAAACCTTTTTGTTCTGGCTTAACTCCCA
Organism: Mythimna vitellina; assembly: GCA_949316375.1. Lineage (NCBI taxonomy): Eukaryota > Metazoa > Arthropoda > Insecta > Lepidoptera > Noctuidae > Mythimna > Mythimna vitellina. The sequence goes on from OX438707.1 coordinate 4,361,149, forward strand.
AAAAGGAAAAAAATAATGTGAAGGTTCCGTAGTGAAATATATTGGTATGTGTTATTTTATAAAAATGTTAGGACCCAATTACTTTTCAACCTTCATGAGAAAGAATGTGTTCGAGGAAAGTATGATCTATTGTAATCACCTATTTCAACAACGTTATTTTTTTCCTTATTTTGTAAAGAAAGAAATTAAGAAAGTTTTTTATTTGGCGCACATAGATTATAGTCTACTATACTATTATAGACAAAACAAGTAAAAACAACTTAGTAGATTTTTGTTTATAAATTACTCCAAAGTCAAAGTTTTGGCTTTTTTTAAGGTAAAAAATCATCCAATGACCGCTCTGGTTGGAGCGAGGGGGCGTGTCAGATTTTTATTGTCTAAAACCACACCTGTGTCTTTTAGTTGTTCTTTGCGTTCTAGAACTACCGGGTTTCTTTTAGCTGGGAGACAAAGCATTGGAAGGCCAATTACAAAGTACACTGACAACCTGGTGAGGGTCAGATCGAGGAATATGTAACCAATATTTATGTAACTTATAATATTATTTATAAGAGTGTTTATGGAGTTTCTTACACGTTCTTTTCCATAGAAATCTATGCTTTGGAACGTGCAAATTAGTTTCAATTTTTTTTGACTGACCGACGTTTTGATAATTCAAATGTGCCTGTAATTGGTCTATTTGAAATAAACGTTTCTAATTACTAGCAGTCCCTACAGATGTTACTCTGCCCGAAATGTGGATTTAGTCAAAACAAAAAAATTTAAAACCCAGTGGCAGCGCCACCTACCGGATTCGATTTTATTTCCAACCCATCCAGGAACGCTCGAATATACACACAAAATCATTTCATCATTCTTCCATTTCGTTCAAGCCGTTTGAGAGAAGATAAGTGACAAACAAACGTACAGAAGAGTTATAGGTATATATAAAGACTAAATTATCTTTTATTTAGAACCTTTCGTCACAGGACCCTAATAAACACGTCAGCACAGTATAAAAATATGTTTTATTTTATGAGTCTTTGCGAGGAAATAGCTCAATTATGATTTTATTGGGTAACAGTCGTATTTTCAAGTTAATTTCGTTTAAGAATAAGTGGCACAGGTTAACTAGATAACTTTTAGTCCTAGAAGTTTAAATAGGAAAGTTTTTTAATAAGAGTTCTAATTTTATAAGGTTACGTTGAATAGTTTTGTACTGAACACGACATGTAATTACGAAAATTAAAGCTTAATTACAGATTGAAAGGAAAAGGAACTCAGCCCCCCTAGCCAAGTTACGATCGTTTTGTTTGCGTCGAACGCCTCAAGTAGGCCACGCCCGATTCCTTTGTTCTAACCGCGTGACTGAGCGTTGAGATGACGTCAGAACAAAGAAATTGGAGGCGTGGCCTACTCGAGGCGTTCGACGCAAACGAAACGATCGTAACTTGGCTAGGGAGGCAGAAGTGTAATTCCAAATAACTCCATAGTATATAGAATAGTCGGCCTTCTAATGTTCCCACTGGCTCGCACTCAGGCCTCCTTTCTAGGAGAGGGAATGGGCTGTAAACCACCACGTGGGCCCAGTGCGGTAGTGGATGTCACATTTTTATTATATTGACTAAGTTATTTAATTTTTGTAAATGTTATGAATTACATCAAATTGGTATAAAATCATTATTGTAATTTATATTTTTTACGCCACTATCGCATGGGATTGATCTGTAATGATAGCTGTATGTATGTCTAATAATAAATAAATAAAATAAATGTCTTCGAATTTTTGGTTCTAGGACATGCCGGTTTTCTTACGATGTTTTCCTTCACCATTTTGGGAGCATTAGTGATGAAATAAATTACACAAAGTAATGCGCCTGGCTGGATTTGAACCAGCGACCTACAACTCGTAAGTCGGGGTCGTTAACACTCGGCCACCAGGTCGAGCCTAGAGCGACATAGAGCAGTGGTTGCTCTAATACGATTATAATTTAGGTGTCTCTAAGGCTAGAAGGAATAGGCTCTTAATAAACTAGTGCGCCTCACCATCAAAGATTGAATCATTGCTTATCATCAAGTGAGATCGCAGTCAAGTGTTAGTTTGAAGTATAAAAAATATATATAAATTATATATTCAATTTTAAAAAAAGGTGAAGCAACTTGCACGTTCTAAAGAGACAAGGTTTTCGCGGTGACAGTCAATTGTCAGTACCTGAACCATTGATGTATGGTTCACTAACTTTGCAATCGGAATCAGTAATAGTTTATATTAGTTTATAATGGTTTATAATAGTTTATAATAGTTTATAATAGCTTATAATAGTTTATAATAGTTTAAAATAGTGTATAATAATTTATCTATATGCAGAATATTGTGCAAGATACTTTACCGATCTTTAAATAATTTAATCATCTTCCGGAATGAAGGAGGAGAGTTGTTAAAAAGCATTTTTCGTCCCACACACTTAAAAATGAGTTTCTTTTTCCGACTATTTTTAAATGCATTTGTATAGTTGATGTTTTTTTAGTCAATGTCGTTTACGTCAGAAATAATATAGTTGGTAAATCAAAGCAATTAATGTCACACTATTTTTGTATTTTTTTTTAATTCTTGATAGTTTTGCGCTTGACCGCTATCTCACCTGATGGAAAGCGACGACGCGGTCGACGATGGAGCGCGCTTACCTAGAAGTAACCTATTTACTTTTGACTTAAAGATTCCCGGGTTGTAGTCATCAGGAAACACAGATTCCGGCAAGGAATTCCACTCCTTAGCTGTACGCACTTTTATCATTATTTAAGTTATTATTTATAAAACAAGCTCTCTATGAACCGTATTGCAATTGCCCTTTGCGTTTCGATCCCCCAATCCAGTAAAAATAGGCCATATGTTATGTTAACAACAAGAAAAAAAACTAGGGTTTCAAATTGACAGGCCTGTTGGTCTAGTTATCAGTGGCCCTGACTGCTATGCCGGAGGTCGTGGGTTCGATTCCCACTCAGGACAAATGTTTGTGTGATGAGCACGATCATTTGTTATGTGTCTGGGTGTAATTTATCGATACTTATAATAAATCTGTAGAAGTGTAAATTCTGTAAAAAAAATAAATGGCGGGGGGTGTTACTAAACCGACACCGAACCCAAAAATGTGATTAAAAAAAAACTGGGTTCTTTTTATCCTGGAAAATTATATACAATAAAAAAGAAACTTAATTTTGCGGTTCGATCCCTAAACCCGATTACTGTACCAACCGCAAATAATAAGTTTGTCGTAGGTTACGTCATCCGCAGTGGAGTTCACTAAGGGGCGCTACACACGGCTAAGATACTATAATATTTTATCTTAAGATACAATATCGCTGGCTTTACAATTCAATGGACTATCACACACGACGAAGATAATAAATAATATTTCATATTTTCGCATCTCAAAAAACCTAATAAAACCATTTTCGACTTCTATGCGGACGAAGTCACGGGCAAAAGCTAGTCTATAATATGTATGTATTCAGTTTATCAGTTATCTAGTACTCATATCACAAGCTCTGATTAGTTTGGGACTAGATGGCGTTGTGTGAAAGTTGTGGTGTTAAAAAAAAAAAACAAAATATATAAAATCCAATCACAGTTCTCCATGCCACCCACGGGGCATGCCATTAAAATTCTAAGCAAAATCTCTGTAAACGACATAACGTAAACGAAGACGTTTACGTTGTCGTTTGAGTGACGTCAGACAGTCGAACAATTTGTCTCGCCACGTGGAACTGTAATGAGACCAATCTACAGAAAATGAGGAGATTAGGAGAGGAAATGATATTTGCCTTTGGATCTTTTTAGTGAAATTACGTTATTTTTGGTAAACTAATTATAAAAATCCGACCAGGCTATTATTAATATTAAGCAAAAAAAAAAAACAGTAAGAACTGGGCAAGTGCGAGTTGGACTCACGCATTGAGGGTTCCGTACAAACCTGAAAGGTAAATTGCGGTTTACGATTTATAACATATTAAAAAAAAAAAACTACTTACTAGATTTCGTTCAAACCAATTTTCGGTGGAAGTTTCGTCATGGTAATGTACATCATATATTTTTTTTTTAGTTTTATCATTCTTTAATTTTAGAAGTTACAGGAGATACACACACATTTTACCACTTTGGAAGTGTCTCTCGCGCAAACTATTCAGTTTAGAAAAATGATATTAGAAACCTCAATATCATTTTTGAAGACCTTCCATAAATACCCAATACGGGTTTGATGAAAAAAATTTTTTTGAGTTTCGGTTCTAAGTATAACCCACAAATTTTATTGGTTTTTTTTTTATTTTTGTGTGAAAATCTTAATGCGGTTCACAGAATAAATCTACTTACCAAGTTTTAAAAGTATAGTTCTTATAGTTTCAGAAAATAGTGGCTGTGACATACGGACGAACAGACAGACAGACATGACGAATCTATAAGGGTTCAGTTTTTTGTTATTTGGCTACGGAACTCTAAAAATGCGTCTATTGTATGGGAGCCCTACTTAAATATTTATTTTATTCTGTTTTAGTATTTGTTTTTATAGCGGTAACAGAAATACATCATTTGTAAAAGTTTCAACTGTCTAGCTGTTCGAAGAGCACGATTAATGAGATACATCTCGGCGATAGACGGACAGACAGTGGAGTGATAGAAATAGGGACTAATTTTTGCCCTTTGGGACGGGAACTTTGAAAATAAATGGGTATTGACACTTCGTAATTGTGATGTTATAGCGGTTTATAAATTGCTGAAAGTTACAAAATTTTATTCATCATCATCATCATCATCATCATTGCAGCAGAAAGATGTCCACTGTTGGACACAGACCTCCCCCAAGCGACGCCACGACGACCGATCCTGTGCGTCTCGCATCCACCGCACTCCCGCGACTCTCACCAGGTCGTCGGTCCACCTTGTGGGAGGCCTTCCAACGCTGCGTGCAAAATTTTATTGCGAAAATTAAATTAGAAATTGGTTTATGTTCCAGCTTTGTAGTATTTATCTGAATATTTTTGCATTCGTATGGTAATGTCTGCATTATTGCGGCGGCAAAATTAGATTTGTAGAGTTGTATATAAATTAGTTTTAAATTGTTGTTTTAATAATTGCTTGTATCGTCGTTTTACTAAGTATGAGATCCTAGGATATGAAGCCGAATGAGTAATAGTGCTGCTTAAGTGGCAGTGTGCAGGGTACAATGTTCACAGATGGTCGATGGTCAAAGTCAAAAGTCAAAGCATTTTATTTCAAATAAACCATTTACAGGCACTTTTGAAATGTCAAGAAGTCAGTCAGTCATAAAAAATGATGCTAATTGCTCATTCCATAACGTAGATCTCTATGGAGAAGAATGTGCAAGAAACTCCATGGACACTCTTTTCAATCATGTTTTGTAATTACAAATATCTATGTTACATGTTTCTTATCGCTATCTTGTGAGAACAATTTAAATAAAGTAAAAAATAAAAACTAAATATAGATATTAAAATAGCAAATGGCAGCTAAGAGATGACCAGTCTCAACTGACAGCGCCCGTTCACGGACATGACGCGAAAATAAGCACCACTCAACCATTCAAGCACAGCTCAACCATTTTGACGGAAACCAAATGATCCAACACACGTGGCACGTGTGTTGGATCAGCGGCCATCAGTGAAACATTTGAGTGAGCATGACAAACTCTCAACTGCCATGCTATGATGATGAAAGATTCTGAGGTCGAAAGATTCTGTAGCAGCGACCGCGTGACGGAAGACGCAGTGATGGAAGCCATCTCATAAGGTTTTTTTTAGGTGGGAAATCTTCTAATGACATATCCCGCCCTTGGGCGGGGCATGAGTGCGTGTCCGACTTTTACTGACTAAAACCCATTCCTGTTCCTTCCTTGCCTTCATTTCTGGGCTCTGGGGTTCTCTTTCACACAACCCATGGCCCCAGAAGGCTTCGACCCTGCTGGGCCCCTACGGTTTTACTGACATCTCCGTGAGGCGATCTCCGTCGACGACTTAAGCTCTGTCCGGACGGTTACCGGACGGTCAGACTGCGAACTACCCGTTTCTTGCCATCCGCTCATTGCTTGCCGTCCGCAGGACCGATGACCTGATGAGGGTCGCGGGAATCCGATGGATGCGATACGCACAGAACCGGTCGTTGTAGCGACACTTGGGGGAGGCCTATGTCCAACAGTGGACGTCTTTCGGCTGAAATGATGATGATGATGACACATACTGCTGGACATAGGTCTCCATATCAATCGTTCCTAAGCGTCTTGCATCCATCAGATACTCGCTGCTCTCAAAAGGTCAAGCTTCAAGACCAAGACCCTCTAGGGTTTCAAGATGGACATATTCGATCTTGATGCCTAATTCTTCAACACCTACACGTTCACCACTCTCAAACCCTTCGGCCCCATCAAGCTTTAATTTCGGAAGCATTGTACCCTGCCCACAGGTACTTAAGATTGCTGATTCTTCTGGTTATGTCGGTAACCTTAGGTCTCCTGCAGGTGTCTTCATTTCTGATTCAATCACGTAAAGAACTTCCGAACATAGCCAGCTCTATTGTCCTTCGAGTGATTTTTAGAATTTGTTTGTTTTTTTTAATACAATATAAACTAGTGCTTGACTGCGATCCCACCTGATTGTAAGATAGATGAGGCCCTATGCTAATTATGCTGATTTAAAACTGAATTTGATAAATGCGTCCTTTTTTCATCTCAACCACGTTTAAAAATAGATGGAATCTTAGTAAAAAATGTTAAAAACTAGATCATGCAGATGCGTTTTCTCAAAAATCACAACTTGATAAAAGAAACGTCTCATTTTTCTTTAATTTGTTTTTCCAACGGTTTTAAAACCTTTCAACTCGTGTGCGTTTTTATTCTTAGTTATGAAAACATTGATAGATGAAATTATACATTTAGTCTCTAATTGATCAGCCTCCCTAGCCAAGTTACAATCGTATCGTTCGCGCCGAACGGCCACGCCTCCGATTCCTTTGTTCTGACGTCATCTCAACGCTCAGTCACAATGGAATCGGAGGCGTGGCTTACTCGAGGCGTGACCTACTCGAGGCGTTCGGCGCGAACGAAACGATTGTAACTTGGCTAGGGGGCCAGATATGCATAAAGACTAATATTTATTCTGTAATATCATGCGTGATAACTGATAACCCCAAACGCATTGATTTTACATTTGAACTACACGAAGTCAAAATTATTATCACAAAGTGTCTGTATGGACTTTTGGAAAATTAATCACTAGACAACGACGGCGCTTCGTGTTCCATGCGCCTCAAAGAGCTTTCAGCAAAACTGAGGGGCCCACTAGGGACCATGCCTGTTAGGGCTGCGGAAACATTTGAAAGAGTGATTGTAGCTTTAGAATGTAAATGGCATCTGAAAGACACACATGGGTTTCAGTCAATAAAACTATGACACGTCTTCTCGTTTCACCCTAGAGTGGGAAAAGTCATTTGTTTATTTTCTCTCTCTCTGATTAGATATATTTTCTTGCTTACTAGCCGAACTTCAGAGGGTAACACTAAGTGTGATGTCTTCTATGTATCATGGGCCGATGCCGGTTTTCCAAGGCGTGTTGCTTAAGACTGACCATCGATTATGTATTTATGTCATCATCATCATCATTTCAGTCGGAAGACGTCCACTGTTGAATATAGGCCTCCACCAAGCGACGCCACAACGAGCGATCCTGTGCGTCACGCATCCACCGCACTCCCACGACTCTCACCAGGTCGTCAGTCCACCTTGTGGGAGGCCTTCCAACGCTGCGTTTTCCGGTGTGTGGTTATCGCCCCAGAACCTTTCGGCCCCATCGACTATCCGTTCTACGAGCAATGTGCCCTGCCCACTGCCACTTTAGTTGTGCGATTCTTCGGGCGATGTCGGCGACCTTGGTTCTCCTGCGGATATCTTCATTCTTTATGGATCACGCAAGGAAACTCCGAGCATAGCACTTTCCATTGCCCTTTGGGTGACTATAAGCCTTCTGATGAGGCCCATTATAAGCGCATTGTATTTATGTAGCTTGCATTAATCGATCCATTACATATGTATGAATGGCGACCACGTACCGGAAGACGTAGCGTTGGAAGGCCTCCCACAAGGTGGACCGATGACCTGGTGAGGATCGCGGGAATCCAATGGATGCGAGACGCATAGGACCGGTCATTGTGGCGACTTGAGGTAGGCCTATATTTAACTGAGGACATCTTTTGGCTGAATTGATGATGATGATGATTGAACACGATCATTTGTTCTGTGTCTGGGTGTATTTTATCTATAATATGTATGTATTTAGAAATATATAAGTATGTTTATCAGTTGTCTACTACTCATACCACAAGCTCTGCTTAGTTTGGAATACTAAGTGTGTTGTCGTCATGTAACTTGTGCCAGATCTCCAAGACGTTACTTGAGACCGACCATCGGTTATTATATGTATGTTACCTGCACTGACAGGTATGTGATCAGTTTGTGAGTGGCGTCTCTGAGTGCGGCTATCTTGCGACACCGAACGCACGTACATTTGTCACCTCTCATCTATACCTGTTAAAAATTTTGTTAGTTGTTGTTTGTTAAAAAAATTAATAAATTTATTTGGTGATTTATCACTTCAAAATATATATCTCTCACCTAGTAAAATATTGGCACATCTGCAGTAAATTTAAAATTAAGTTTTAACGGCCTAATTGTTTAAAATTTGACAATTTATATCTTTGAATATCTATTATGGTCTATAGGTACTAGTAGCCAACATCACAATTTCTGATATAAAATGTAAAATGAACTTAAAACTTTATTTTAAATATTTGTACAATCTTTGATCAATCTAGATACAAGGGGTATCTGTAAAATATGAAAAATGTAGATGTGCCAATTTTCAAAAATTGCTAGGTGAGCGATATGTCTATAAGGTGTTAAAAAATTAACTTTAAGAATTTCGAGGGGACATTGTACTCCTCATTATAAACAACTTTTACTATGGGACCAAACCTGAAATAGCGAAAAAAAAGTCAGCTGCTCTATACATTTTGACGAGTTATGCGAACATAAACGTAGGGAACAGCTGTTTTTTTTTTTCTTTTCACGATTTCAGGTTTAGTCCTATAGTAAAAGTGGTTCCTAATGAGGAGTACAATGACCCCTCGAAATTCTTAAAGTTAATTTTTTAACACCTTATATACTAGGTTCAATACTTAAAGTTAAAAATAAATTACTTAAAAGATTTCTTGTCGCAATCAGTACAGTAATGCCGAGCCCTGTGCTGTCAAGAGCTCTAACTCTAATCTCATTTCAACTTACGGACTTAAAGATCTAATACCATGAATGTTTATTTAGAAGTTAGTAAATCTTCAAAACTTTAATAAATCAGAGAATCTGCTAAGGTTTTGATAGCAGTGGTGGCCGCGTGGTAACAGCCCCGACTTACGAGCTGTAGGTCGCAGGTTCAAAACTCAGCCGGGCGCATTATTTTGTGTAATTTGTTTCATCACCACCGCTCTCAAAACGGTGAAGGAAAACATTGTGAGGAAACTGGCATGAACTAGAACCAAACAATTCGAAGACATGTGACATCCACCGACCCGCACTGGGCCCGCGTGGTGGATTACGGCCCATTCCCTCTCATAGAGAGGAGGTCTGAGTCCCAGCAGTGGGAACATTATAAGGCCGACCATGCTATGCTAAATTACTCCTAGGATATAAAGACCCCAACGGGACGGACCACTAACCCTGCCTTCTGAGAAACCTCAGTAGGGCCTCAGTATATTACCTAAATTATATTTTGTTTTTTATTAACAACGCACACTCACAATTTGTTTCTTGGCTCGCCGTCCGGCCGTTCGGTAACCGTCCGGACCGAGCCTAAGTCGTCTACGGCGCGTACTGCCACGCACGCCTAAGGGAGATGTCAGAAAATTGTAGGGGCCCAGCAGAGTCGAAGCCTACTGGGGTACGGGCAGTGTGAAAGTGAAACCCGGGGCCCTGGGACGAAGGCAAAGAAGGAACAGGAGTGGGTTTTTAGTCAGTAAAAGTCTGACACTATCTCCCGTCCCGCCCAAGAGCGGGATTTGTCATAGGATGATTTTCCCACCAAATAAAAAAAATCATCACGTGTTATTTAAATTAAAAAAAAAAAAACAATTTAATTAGGTTAAAAAAATACAATAATTTAGATTACTATAATAATACAAAGAACAATAATTTAAATAAATAAAAAAATAAAACAATTCTATTAGAAATACCAACCCGCACTGGGCCCGCGTGGTGGATTACGGCCCGTTCCCTCTCCTAGAGAGGAGGCCTGAGTCCCAACAGTGGTAACATTATAAGGCCGACTATGCTATGCTATGCTATGCTATTAGAAATAGCAACGATTAAGATAAAAAAAAGATTAAATATAGATTTTTTAATTATCCAATTTCAGATAAAATTCTTCTTTCTTCCTTTTTTTTTCAGATAACTTGGTTGATTGGTAGAGAATGCCTAAGGCATTAAGTCCGCCTCTGTACCTGTGTGTTGCACGAAGTTTTAATATATTTAACAAGGGTTGCTGAACTGTTTGTGAAACCGAGTGGATGTTACTTAGCTCCTGCGTTAAAAACCTAACTTAGGTTCAATCAAGTTTGACCTACAAGAAGGTCAAGTAAATACATTCTACTTAAACAAAACTTAGGTTTTATCTTGTATCACGATTGTAAGTTAGGTACCCTTGAGGTTTCATTTCTTTTGAGATCTAAATCTATCCTTGTTTCTTGTTTGTACACACACGGCTCTATTTTCTGAACATTGTTTTTTTTTCTTTGGAATAGTCTTATGTATATCTCTCATTTCGTCCCTTAGCTTACAACACCGCTCAAGTCGAAAATATGCTATTTTCACACTTGAATGCCTTTAGATGGAGCTGCTCATTGCGCGTCTAACCATTGGTCACATGATATAGATTTCAGTCAATCAGATCCAATAATTAGAAAAATAGTGATAGCGTGCAAGTCGGCTGGCCTCTCAACACCACACAAATTTTTTTTCGTTTCCTGTAAAGGTGGTAAAAATGACTTATGCGGTGTTGTTAGCTAAGGGACGATTTCGAAATTTTGAATAAATATTTAATAAAATAATAAATTGTTGGTATTATGTTCTTTTTTTTCTGGCGTTCTATATGTCTTTGTGTTTTAACACCACATGTTTTACGCTAGTGCCCATCAGTCTGTCCAAGGAGTATCGTGTTGCCTAGTAACTAAAATACGCCTAGTTTGGGGCCCACGGCCACTTCAATTGTGTACTGTCTGTCTTATTCTATTGTTCATTTCTTTATTTTCTTACTAACTTGTGTGTGTGTGTGTCAATAAATTATTATTATTTCACAAGATTGTTTTGTTTTATTCAATTAAACAAAACGTGCTTATTAGAGTTGTCAGAATGTTGACAATAAATTGAAATTTTGAGCATAGATTTAAATAGTAAGGCCTTCTGTATGTTAGCTTATACGCGTTCATCATCAAAGCAAAACTTCTTTCAAAGCAATGTCACTTATTTCGAAGCAATGTCATCTTTTTCAGTGCAATTCCACTTCTTTCAAAGCAATGTCGCTGCTTCTAATGCAATTTCACCTCTTTTATAGTAGACCCACAAGCACAATGATAGGTAATGCAAATAAAATTACTTCTGGCCTGGGGTGCTTTTTTTTTTTTTTTTTTTTCTGGTTTGCTCAGGATTATGTGGATCTTTATAGTTAAAATCAGAAAGTCTTGAAGTAGTTAGTATAAATGGCATAATCAGCCTTTTAATGTTCCCACTGGTGGGACTCAGGCCTCCTCCCTAGAAGAGAGAACGGGCCGTAATCCACCACGCGGGCCCAGTTCGGGTTGGTGAATGTTACGTGACTTCGAATTTTTGGTTCTAGGACATGCCGGTTTCCTCACGATGTTTTCCTTTATTTACTTACTTTGTGTAATTTATTTCACTACCACTGCTCTCAAAACGGTATACACTACTCGATATTCAGACAGTCTTAGTCGATGTCGCGTGCTGTAATATGGGTTAGACTGGTCGTACTCGGAACAAAAAATAAGACATATCGGCTTCCAGTCGGTTAACTTTTAAGGTAACGGCACGTGAATACATTCGTAAGAAGTTGGTATAATCATCACAGCGATGATTTGTTGGATACGTTTTTCATAATAATATTGTTAATTTGTATGTATGTATCTAAGTATATATTTATTATTGTTTTCCTAATCTATTTCACCATTATGTTGTACCTACCATGTTATATTTCTGCACCACCCTAAGGTGGTAGAAAATGCCTAAGGCATTAAGTCGGCCTTTGTACAGTGTTTCTTACTAGTGCATAAAGTTTTAATAAATAATAAATAAATAAATATCGTGTGCTGAATATCGCGTAGTGTAATAGGCTCTTTACTTTTAGACAAACGTGCTTCATCGTCGATTATCGCTTATAATCAGATGTGATAGTAGTTAAATATTAAACAACCAATTATTTAAAAAAACAAACCAATAAAAACACAAAAACTCTTTTTACCCACCGGGTACCTATATCAGTATTTCCAATCAATATTTATCTTCCGAAAATACTCTGATTAATCAAAAAACACATCACAAATGTTTACACGAAAAAAAAATCATTTCCAAGTTCCCAGATTAATTTGATTTCCCGATTACCAAAGAATTGGAATGAAAATTGGAAAATCTCATCACCCCCACCCACATTTATTATTTTGATCCACACGCTCCTGTGCCAAGGTATGTGAGAACATTAAAACAATGGTTGGTTAATGGGAAACGTCAATCAATCTGAATATGTGTTAGGCACGAAAAACAAGCTGGCGGATTTCCTCTAAAAATATTGAACGAAGATTTTTTCTCTGGTATTTTTTCAACGGATACGGAGATTGATTGAAATGGTTCCGTAGGAGTAATAAACAAGAAATTTTGATTGGTTCGTTTAGATGAAAAAGGTTGGTTTACAAAACATGATAAAAGATTGTTAGGTATGTTGGAAATAATTTTCGTTGATTACAGTTTTTGAAGAAAAATTCTTGTAATTTTTTTGTAATAAATCTGGTTTTATATTTCAGATCAGTTTCATTGTGTTTTCAATGGAAATAAAAATCACATTTTGATAGATTTTTTTAACAAAATTTTTAGTACGATACGAGTATGTCATCAAAGTCTGACAAATCAACTCTAAAATATTTACTTGCCTTATCTCATTCTTTTCAAAATAAAATCTGTGTTGAAAATTTATTTTTAACAATAAAAAACCCATATGTCAACGGTCAATGGGTAGAAGTTTTATATATCTGATTTTAATCATTTACTATATTAATAAAAAAATTCGATGCTAACATTAATAAAAAGGGATAAAATCAATAATTTAGATATTTGTTAAGCGGATCTTTGAAATTATTGATTCGACTAGGTATGAAAACATTTTTGGCTGGCAGAAACTAGTTAGGTGTAAACCAATTAAGATCAACATTACTGAACCCTAAACCTGTATTGAACTCGCACCTCATGGCACACCTGAAAGGTAACGATCTCTTCAGTGACTGACAATACCTACGGGTTTCGCCACAATCGGTCTACTGGGGACCCATTAGTGTATATCAACCATATGAGAGGCGAGGTTCTCGAGAAGAATGGAGAAGCAATTGCTGTTTCCTTAGACGTCTAGAAAGCCTTCGACAGGGTATGGCAAGCCAGCCTTTTGAGTAAATCTACTGCACATAATGGGCAGCTCGCCGTCCGGCCGTCCGGTAACCGTCCAGACTGAACTCGAGTCGTCTACGGCGCGTAGTGTTCCATACGCGCTCAAAGAGATGTCAGTCAAACCGTAGCGGCCCAGTAGGGCCGAAACCTACTAGGGCCGAAGCCTATTGGGGCCATGGGTTGGCTTCCGAAAGGGTAACCAGGGGTCCTGGAACGCAAGGCAAAGAAGGAACATAGGAGTAGAATTTAGTCAGTAAGGGCGCTTTCAAATTATGCGTTTTTTGACTGTCTGCTGCGGTGCCGATACGGTGCGTTAGGCCCCTCGCCCACTTTCTCTCGGCGACTTTTTGTAGCGATGCTGTAGCGCGTTCGCATCGATAAAGTCGCGATGCTGTGGCGTGTTAGTAGCGCGTTGGCTTTTCTATAGCGCTTGCAAATGCGACTAACGCACGTTAGTAGCGATGCTGTCGCACGCTTACGAAACGCGCGTCAGTGTCGTTACAAAAAGTCTCCGTGGGCCTTAGTTGTACTGCGTATGAACGATCGTATTTTTCTTATCTGTACTGATATAGGTATGAATCTGAAAAAAAGTAAATTTGTTTTTACGTCTTTAAAAAAAATTGTGATTCGGAAGAAATAAGACCTTGCTTTATGCCAAATTTTAGGATTCTAAGTCAACGGAATGTGCTCTATTAATTATGTTTCCCTTGAGGGTATCGATTACGACATAAATGGCCGTATCTTTTTTTCTTTAACTTACAAGTCTGATTTTTTCACAGCTTCAAGGGATCGCAGACCTGAGAATATAGTTTTAATTTCAACTGACTGACAGACAGACAAACAGTCAGACAGAGAGACAACAAAGTGATCATTATAAGGGTTCCGTTTTTGCCGTTTGAGGTACGGAACCTTAAAAAGAAAAAAGAAAGATACTGCAGATCCAATTTATCCGAAAGAAGTCACGGAACCACATTATTCCAACAGTGATCTCTCAACAATTTGTATGCTCAAGGTATATAATCAGCCTTCCGTATTCTAAAAAAAGATCTATCTACGTAAAGGTTGTTGAAAGAATTAAGCAAAGTATTTTGAGATAATATCCTGATTACAGCACGAGGAAAATGGAGCTACTAATCTTCTTATTATTTGGTGATGATATATGTTTATGAAGGAGTAAAGGAAATGGCTATGCTCCGAGTTTCCTTGCGTGATCGCATAAGGAATGAAGATCCAAGGTTAGCATAGCCCTAAGAATCGCCAAACTTAAGTGGCAGTGGGCTGGGCATATTGCTTTGAGAACTGATGGTTGTTAGGGCCGAAAGGTTCTGGAGTAATGACCGGGTACCAGAAGACGCAGTGTTGGAAGGCCTCACACAAAGTAGACTGAAGACCTGGTGAGGTTTGCGGTAATCCGATGGATACGAGACGCACTGGGTCGTTCATAGTGGCGACGTTGGAGGGAGGTGTATCTATAATAGTATGATGATGATGACGATGACTGTTTTGTCTGTTACAAAACAGTTTTTTTTTTTATATTACACATTTGCCATATATTTGTTTGTTCTTTTTTTATCTGGCTTTAGGATTTCTGCAATCTATTTGAACATAATGAAATATGGGATATTTTCAGCAACAAAAGCCAGTTTTTTATTCTATTTATGGACACATAAAACGTGGGGTAAAGTTCAAAAAGAACGATTTGATGTCTCGTGTAGATATCACCAACTAATGCTTTTTTTTCGTTTGAATATTATTAAAAAAGGACCCCCGCTCTTGGTGGTGCGAGAGGAATGTTAGAGTGTTACTACTCTTGGGAGTTTTAGATTTTTAATGACTGAAACCCATGTTTTTTTAAAATTTTTGATAGGTCCGCGCTTGACCGCTATCTTACCTTATAGAAAGCGACGATGCGGTCGAAAATGGAGCGCGCTTACCTAGAAGTAACCTATTCACTCTTGACTTAAAGATTCCCGGGTTGTAGCCATCAGGAAATACAGATTCCGGCAAGGAATTCCACTCCTTAGCTGTACGCACAATGTGTTCCCAAAACGTTTTGTGCGTTTAGGTGGGATATCCACCATATACCGGTGGCGCATTGCCACCACGTGACTGAGCGTTGTGATGACATCAGAACAAAGGAATCGGAGGCGTGGCCTACTCAAGGCGATGGACGAAAATAGAATCGAAACGAAACGGTTGTAACTTGGGTAGGGGGCTGATTACAAACCTGGTTACATTACATAACATAGAATTTCTTACCCGTTTTTCTCCATAAAATTCAAACGTTTTATTTCACATAGGCCTACATGGTCACTTATAAAACGTCAGAAGCTAGTGCACGGTACCAGTACTATGTATCATGTACATGCGCCCACAAACATGACGCGTGTATGAACACCACTAAGCTCAATCATTTTGAAGGAAATTGAATGATCCGATACACGCGCCACCATCAGTACGACATTTGAGTGAGCACGATTTACTCTCAACTGTCATGCTTGTTGAAATCAAAAAAGAAGTTTAATTTATTTAGTTTGATTATTTCGTTATAATGTAATTATTTTTTATTTGATTTTTTGTAATTGGTATATTTTTTATGGAAATGGCAATGGGTGTACGTTACCCAAAATAAAAATAATTATTATAAAGACTTCAATGGTTGTATGTATGGGTGTGTTTTTTAGGTTGGAAATCGTCCAATGACTTCTCCAGCTCTAGAACAGAGAAAGAAGAAAATAGAAAGAAAATATGTTTATTTGGCAAAATAATTTACAACTAAAAATATAATATAAAAATAAGAAGAAATAAAATTAACAATAAAAAGAGAAAAAAAAAAAATATGTCTCACGGATACGCCAAATAGGTCCAGTTCAGCATAATGCCAGACAACTACGCAGCAGTTGCCTGACGCTGGTTTTCAACTGAACCTTAAAGTGCTGATACGGATGAAAATCAGTTTCTCATAAATATGGGAATTAATTAAATAAATAAATATACAAGTAAATATATATATATGCATATATTAATATATAGAAAGTCATAAATCATAAATAGATGTTTAGTGTTAAGTGTGTAGGTATATAATATGAGTAAATATCGCCAACTTCTAACTATAATACGATTAAAATTTAACCGGTCTCGAGCCACCGCCGCACCGTCAATACAGTGACAGTTACATTTACTATGCATTTAGCGGCTGAGCGCGGCAGACAAGTAGCAAACCAGCGAAAAACAAAAAGTGATTGAGTTCGGGTATTTGAAGAAATAAAAAATAAATAAAAAAAGTATATATATTTCTCGATCAGATTATTATGTGTAGTTTGAACTTGTCAGTAAAGTGAAACTAAAATAGTGAAATTTATGAAGATATAAATGGCAAAAGGTAAGTGTCGCTTATCCCTAGCAAGAATCAAGTACAGTAGTTATATTAGAATTAAATTAAAATATGTATATTTTTGTTTATGCAATTGCGGGTACATAATGCCACCAAAAAGAATATTCATGGGAATAAAAGGAGGTTGAAGGGCGAGGCAGGCACCGAACGCAAGTACCTACCTACCGGTTGCAAGGGCCAGACACATGGGGTAAGTAAACACAAACGCAATTGACTAAACAACTAAATACCACAACAATACCCAAAAAACTTCATAACGCATCCTTCGTTTCCCACAGGTCTTCAAGTGAACGTTGGTGTCGTGCATGACACGTCTGCACCTCCGAGCCTCGGACACAAGGAAACGAGGCAGCTGTACGGGATACCGTGCCCAAGGAATCTCAAACACCCACATATTGTAGCTATGTATCAGCCTTTGTATTATTATGCAACATTTCCCATGGATACACACAAAACCGAAGACGCTCAACTGAAACATTAGCCTGTATATCATATTAATGAAACATTTAAGTTGGTCAGGTCCAGTTTCCGCTGCGCATCAATCAAAAACTGCCGTAAACGTTTTCTAAAAGTACCTATCGTTTTTATTTCTCTAATAGGCGGTGGTAGGTTATTCCAAATTTTGGATGCCGCATAACGGAAACTGCCTCTAAATGTTGCTGTACTATGGGGCTGTGATGAGAGTTGCTGTGAACATTGCCTTCTTCCGCATTCTCGTCTGCTAGTGATCCAACTCAGTTTATTGTAGAGGTAGTCTGGTTTCTGAAATTTAATCACCCCAAATAGAAGGCAGGCTAAGTGAAGCTTTCGTCTTGACTTCATTTTAAGGGTAAAATGCTTATTAAAGAATGGTGTTACGTGACTTCTAGGAGGAATTTTATAACAAAAACGAGCGCAAGCGTTTTGCACTCTTTGAATGAGCCGGTCTGTACGAGCTAGCAGACGCGGACCGTACACCGTGTCTGCATAATTCAGCCTAGATAAAACCAGACTTTCAACGAGCTGCTCCCTAAGTATTTCCGATAGGTAAGGTCTCATTTTATAAAGCACTTTTAGTCGATAAAAGCAGTTTCTAACAGAGTCGGCGATATGCTTTTCGTAACGAAGGTCTTTGTCCATAACAAGACCAAGGTTTCTCGCTTCATAGACTCTGTCTAACGGCTTGCCCATAAGTTCGAGTGCAAGCGTTGAGGGTAGCTTAGCTAGCTGTTTTTTAGAGCCAAGTACCATGAATTTGGTTTTGTTTGGATTTAGTGACAGACAATTACTCTCGGACCAGGCGGCAATTCTGCGAAGATCATCGTTTAGGTCCCTTATGGCAGTATCATACTCGTCGGGGTAAAATGATATATAAAGTTGGACGTCATCGGCATATATATGGTATTTACATTTATGAAGGCATTTAATTATATCTGCGCAATATAGTATAAATATAATTGGACCTAATATAGAGCCTTGCGGGACTCCTCTCTGTATAGAGCTTAAAGCTGATTTTAAAGTGGTGCCATCCCCCATGCGCAAATCTACAAATTGCTTCCTATCACTGAGGTAACTACGGAACCATTGCACAGCGTCAGGGTCGAAACCGTAATAACTCAACTTCGATAGTAACAAAGGTATATTTATTGCGTCAAAAGCCCAGAGCGCGAGGGCATTTCAGACTTTTACTGACTAAAACCCACTCCTATGTTCTTTCGTTGACTTGCGTTCCAGCAAACCATGACCCCAGTAGGTTTCGACTTTGTTTGGCCCCTACGTTTTTGCTGATATCTCCCTGAGGCGCGCGTGGAATATGATGAATGCTTACCAGAGCGCTGGACGGCGAGCTAACCATTGCTCGCCCTTCGCATCCCGATTTCCGGCCACCGTAGGCGCGGGCTTGCGGACGGCGAACAATGGGTAGCCCGCCGTCCGACCGTCCGGTCGCCGTCCGGACCGAGCCCAAGTCGTCGACGGCGCGTATTATTCCACGCGCGCCCCAGGGAGATGTCAGCAAATCTTAGGGGCCCAGCAGCGACAAAGCCTACTGGGGCCATGGGCAGTGTGAAAACGAAACCCGGGGCCCTGGGACGAAGGCAACGAAGGAACAGGAGTGGGTTTTTAGTCAGTAAAAGTCTGACACTATCTCTCGCTCCGCCCAAGAGCAGGATTTGTCATAAGATGATTTTCCCACCCAATAAAAAAAAAAACCTAACGCCTACATTGATGTATATATGAGTGGAATTTGATGTATGTACGTGAGCAATTTGTTTGCTAAGCTGAAAACAAAAAAAAAACTTATGTTTATTTGTTCTAATCTAAGAATAAATTGATAAAACAT
The DNA here is from genome assembly GCA_949316375.1 of Mythimna vitellina. Taxonomy (NCBI): domain Eukaryota; kingdom Metazoa; phylum Arthropoda; class Insecta; order Lepidoptera; family Noctuidae; genus Mythimna; species Mythimna vitellina. The sequence goes on from OX438707.1 coordinate 4,380,614, forward strand.
AGAGGTCTACAAGCGGTATACCTAACTATAATTTTTCTTACAAAGTGTGGCTCTGGAATATTTCAATTTGAAACGTTTCCTAATTGAAATATTCCAGAGCCACACTTTTTTCTTAGTAAAATGTTATGAATACTGCCTTCTACACCTGCTAGTATTAACTTGTTGATTGAAAAATTGGTTCTCTGACAATAACGACTGGAGATTGATACTGAAAACAATACACGTCAAAATATTTAACGAATTTCTCACGAAAATTGTTCAATTTGGTGTAGTATGTTAAGGTATCAATCATTTGCGTCATTAGTAACAGTAAATCGACGGTTTAGAGTGAAAAACTGGGTATGCAATTTTAGGTAAATTTATTTTATTATATTTCTGCGCCCCTAGCAAAGTTACAATCGTATCGTTCACGCCGAACGCCTTGAGTAGGCCACGCCTCCAATTCCTTTATTCTGACGTCATCTCAACGCTCAGTCACGTGGTCAGAACAAAGGAATCGGAGGTGTGGCTTACTCGAGGCGTTCGGCGCGAACGAAACGAATGTGCCATGTCTAGGGGGGCTGGAAAGAAAAGCTCGTAATGCACAATCTTGTATCACGCAAAATTTTGATACGATAGTTGTAGCGCCATCACCGATGTTGAATGCATGCCTTGCTTGAGTCAGTATGGTGTGATAACCTCGCGACGATGCGTCAAAACTTGTCGAAAAAATTGAAAAACAAGAGAAATAAGTGTATGAAATTAATCAAAATCTTTAAATATTCTGATGAACGTTTAAATTTGAATGATAATAAAGATCTAATTTGGTATTTTGTGTCTTCCGAAAAGTTACGTATTTCGTAATCACGAGGTATTCACTGTAAGCCATCGAAATGTTCTAATCAGTCAGGTAACTATGGAGAATTAGAAATTTCAGAAATCCATTTCAGATATTTTATATTCTAGCCGAGCTACTAAATTACTAAGTGAGCGACTAGAAATAAAATTGAAGTTTTACATATAACGAACTACTAAAAAGATCACTTTAAGAAATATTTTCACCATTGTCTAATTATCTAGTCGCAGGCAGAATAAATATTTTGAACTGGGTGAAATAGTTTAGGTTAGAACTTGGACCAACCGTGCGTGAGCCGAGCGAGTAAAGCGAACGGTACCGCGGCAGCGGCCGGCAAACGCTACGTCCAAGTCGCTCGCAGATTTTATTTTACCATTTTCTAATTATCCAGGTTTTCGCAATATCCGAATTATCAAATTACCTTGTGACATACATAATACATAAATATCGATATTTAGGACATTCGAAACACTTCATTTGAGATAAAATGCCGCTCAGTATAAAAAAATACTCAGTATGTATTATTGCGATATTTATTCTACTAGGTGTATATATATATTTTTATATTGTACATTTTATTGATAACTGTTTTATTTTTACTTCTCTTTGTTTTCCTTTCACTTTAACACACGGTGTCTACATCTCTTTTTTTCCAATTTTCCTTTCGCAGGTATGCTGGAAGAGATTTCCATAGGAATAAACATCACCTATGTACCTATTTTTCTGTTTCCATCTTTTTTTCTTTTATTATATAAGTATGAACATGAATTGTAAAATAAATATAAATTTTGGTACTTAAAACTTTAATTTACAGTCACTCGTTTAGATACTACCTTATATTAGGATAAAATCTCAATATCTCATTAGTAAGTCAGTTAGGTGCCATTTACTACGGATCAAGCCCAAGTCTTCGACGGCGCAGGGTGAAGACATAGACGAAATCAAAGTCATGGTTAACATCCATGCAGCACCCACTCCTATCAAGATCGGAGACTCTACACTCAAAGTTGTGGATGACTTCGTTTACCTGGGACAGAAAGTCCAGTTGGGTAAGTCAAACGCACGCCTCAAAGAGATGTTAGTGCCCGTTAGGGTACTAGGGATTTTCTGAAAGGGAATCCTAGAACGCAAAGAAATTTGGTGTGGTTATAGCCAGTAAAAGTCTGTCATGTCTTCTTCCTGCGGGAGAGACCTACGTCCAACAGTAACGTTTTTTGGCTGAAATGATGATGATGATGCACCATTTTTAAAAAGATTTATTTAGGGTTCCGTATCTCAAAAGGAAAAAACGGAACTCTTTTATGGTTTGATTTGATTTGAGGATCACTTTGATGTCCGTCCGTCTGTCTGTCTATCACGACCCTTTATCTCGGGAACGTGTGAAGGTATTGAGATGAAATCAAAACCATATAATCATGTTTGCGGTCAAGTTATAGACTTGACCGCCCCTTGAAGCTGTGAAAAAATCAAACTTGTCTTCAGCTGTTTATGTCGCAAAAAACTTATATTTAGACACTGTCAAGGAAATTAAAATTCATAAGGTGCTTCCCGTTGACCTAGAATCCTGAGTCCGACTCGCACTTACCCAGTTTTTTTTACTCAAATAAATAATCAGGATTTTTAATTTACACCACGATTACCGACCTAGATAGCGAAGCCCATTATCAAAACCACTTCAAAATGCAAATTTAAATGTTTATCCAAATTCCATTAATTCGCTCGCCAACCCTTTATTGGCAATCGCTTGACTGCGAAGTTAATTAAGTCATGATAGATTCGATGTCTGACAGAATAAAAAAAAAAAACACGATTTTTCCTGTTTACCTTGCCAGGTGTCAGGTTCCGTTAATTGAATTTTAGTTTTAGTAAGCGTATTTTATTAATTTACTTTCTTCTGCCACTGCTCTCAAAACGGTGAAGGAAAACATCGTGAGGAAACCGTTATGTCCTAGAACCAAAAATTCGAAGACGTGTGACATCCACCATCCCGCACTGGGCCCGCGTGGTGGATTACGGCCCATTATCTCTCCTGGAGAGGAGGCCTGAGTCCCAACAGTGGGAACAATATAAGGCTGACTATACTATTAGCTGCTGCTAGCGACTTCGCCTGCGTGGAAGTGGGTTACTCCACATAAACTTAAGGCCCTCATTCTACCTCCTTAAGGGTAGAGTTTTGTAAAATTCATTCTCAGCGGATGTTTACACCCTATAAGGAACCTACCTGCCAAATTTTAAGTTTGTAGGTGTTATAGTTTCTGAGATTTCGTGATTAATCAGTGAGTGGTATTTCGCTTTTATATATATAGATTTAAAAATTCATGTTCAAACATAATAATGATACAAGAAGCATACAGCAAAAAAGGTATAAAGGTAATTTTTATTTCTACAGAAATCTCTTTCAGCATACTTGCAAAAGGAGAGTTGGAAGTAAGGAGGCTTAGACACCGTATGTTTTTCTTTTTATTATTAGTCTCGCGTTTGACCACTATCTCACCTGATGGAAAGCGATAATGTGGCCGAAGATGGAGCATGTTTGCTAAGAAGCAACTTATTAACCCCCTAGGTTATAGCTATCGAGAAACACAGACTCCGGCAGGGAATTCCACTACTTAGCTGTACGCATAATGAATGTGTTCCCAAAACGCTTTGAACGAATAGGTGGGATGTCTACCATGTACCGGTGGCTCAACGCCGTACGTCTTGTGGTCCGATGATGGAACGTACTTGGCGGAATTAAATTGTGCAATTCCAATGCACACTTCCCGAAAGATGAAGAAGTGGTAGGGAAATAAGTACACTAGAAACAGTTTTCTTAACGTTAGTAACATACTATGTGAAGTATAAAGTAAGTAAGTTAATGTAGGGGCGATGCGAGCAAGAAAGAGGGATGAAGCTATACACCCTACATAGTTCCATCTCTTTAACACTTCGATTTAGGTCACCAAAGAGCACGTGGTAGGGCCTCAGGGGCATAAAACAATACTTTAAGACCAAACGCTGCGTTAAGCGCGCGCTCCACAACCGTTCGGCTACATAATAACACATTAAAGTTCTCCATCGACACGACTACATGCACACCGCTAATGTGGAACTAGCGACACCGCCGCATACGGTACACGCGTGACCCTTAACCAATCAGTATGTTCCCGTGTGATAATTTTCTACTTTGACACGAGCAAAGCCGCCGGCAGAAACTAGTACAAAAATAAGACAACATTTACAACTAGTACAATAATTTTCTACAATAATTTCAGATATCCTGAAGCAATTTATTACTTCAAAATTCTTAGTACATAGTAGAACGTACTAAGATTAAGGCTTCCTGACTCATCGGATTAGAATACCGGGAAAAGCTATTACCGTTTCAAATTACATTTAACTTCAGTGATAGTTGCAAATTCTCTTTTCCCGGTTCCTTAACCCTTTTAGAGTCGGATTAAAAAAAGCTGATGCAAATGAAGGAATTATTAGCGTATGCAAAGACTTGATCATGGGTCGTCTGAAAGGGACCTGGTTCCCCGGGGTCCTGGAATGCAAGGACAAAAAGGAACATAGGTGTGGTTTTAGTTAGTAAAAGGCTGACATGCCCTCTCACTTCATCCTAGTGTGAGCGAACTCATTGGATGATTTCTCACCTTAAAAATAAAATGCAAAAACCTGACCCTACTCTACCCTACTTTACCCTACTACCAATTTTTTTATTTGGGATAGGGATTCATTTTTATATATATAGATACATTCAGAACTTGTAGCGACATTTATGGTGCCACATAGAAACAAAAAAACGCAAAATCCTGCATCGCGCAATCACAGTTCTCCGCGCGATTCGAATGTAAGAACAGCTTGAAATCATCTGCCCGGATCAGACATAACCCCCGTCTGGTCGGAGCATTCTCCATTTTTAAACGGAAGTTTCTTAGACTTTACACTATGTTCCGCATACCTCTAAACTGGTGACCCCGATGTGATTGGACAAGAACCCCATATTCTTTAAAGTCAATTATGACAAGATTTTTCATAGAACTAAAATCAGTTCGCATCATTATAACATTACAGTTGAATATTTTGAAATAAGATACCATTTCTGGACCATTTTTTAACTCTTCGGGACCACCAGTGAACCGCAGACCAGAGGTTGGGGACAACAGCCGATGTAGAGTAAGCATGACATCTGTAATTTTGTTGCGCTAATCTTGGAACAACCGTAATGACTTGCTGTGTTAGCAGCTGCAAGCTTGGAGCTTGATTTTAGGAGATAAGGTGGGGTCCTACTGTTAGCGTGTTTGATAAAGCACTCGGTAATTATAAAATATCATTAACTTTTCATTGTCACTTTGTTCTTCATTATCAAACTTATAAAGGCAAACGTATGCAAGTGTGTGTGTATGTTTTTTACTACTTTAATAAATTTGACATATGTCTTATTATAGTACATAGAATCCACTTTTTATCCCTTTTTACCTTGTGTATTGTTCTTCAAGTCGTTGAGCTCTTTAGTAGTCCTGAGTTGAGCTTTGCGAATACTGACAAATGCTTGCACTAGCTCGATAGGTCTACTCAAATCTGTATGGTTCTTTCTTCAAAAGACCATCTCAGGCAAATCTGCATTCTCATGTGATTTGACTATTACAAATTAACTGTATGGATTTTAAAAGAGATTTTGAGATTTTGACCCCTGAGTTTGTTTCGGTGTTTCTTCATAGGGTTTCAGCTAGGAAACACCGGCCTCGTCTAGTTTAAAATTACGAAAAAAATTGAGGTGTAAAAGTGTTTTTTTAAACCGATTTACAAAATAAATATCATTTATTATTTACCATTTTCTACTTGGAAGTGGGGAAACCCAAACAAAAATTCTATATTTACTTTACTTGTGTCAATCTAATTCAAATAAAATAAATATAGTCAAGCACTGGTTTATATCAATTAAAAAAAAAAAAAAAAAAAAATATAGAAATATTTTATTGGCTAAACGCTAACTTATTTTCTAAAATATAATATATGGTTTTTATTTTAAACCCTGGAGATAATACGTGTATTTATATGGAACAATACATTTATTTCAAAGCAAACCAAGGATCACAGTTGAAAGTCTCATGTTTAAATATGTAAATAAAAAAAAAATAATATGCCATAAATTTAAATATTGAGATTTTATCAAAATGTTTAACTTGTATAATGCATGTATTTTCTGTTATTTGTGACAATACTCACTATTCTATTTTCAATTGCTGCTTGAATAGTATTTCTAAGATTAATAAATTATATTATTTCCAACCTTCAAAAAACTGTGCACTCTGAGAGAGTGCGCAGATAATATGTCAACTTAGTACACCCTAGAACATGAACGTAGATATTATGTAGTATTCTCTTGCCAACAGTTTAGACCGGTTTTTTTTTTTAATTTAGGATATGAGACATCATCAGCGAGAGGACGTATCAGACTTGTACTGACTAAAATCCACCTATGTTTCTTCAGTTGCCCTTTGCGATTTAGGACCACGGGTTTCCTTTTCAGAAATTCATCATCGAGCCCTACCATTTTGTTGACATATCTTTGAGGCGCGCCGTTGTCGACTGGAGCTCGGTCCTTATCGGACACCCACGGTCGGATTGTTCATTGTCCTCAAGACCGCACCTACGATGGTCGATATTCGTCCTGCGACTCTTGACGCCTAAGGTGTCTTCTATCGCGGCGGCTGGGGCGTCAAGATGTAAGTTCCCTCACGCATGCAGTCACCTCCTTCACTAGCTTTACTGCTTCGCTGAAGAAAGCGACCGCGTTCCATACCTTCTCACACCAGATCATGGCCTGAACCAAGGCCGAGTGCAAAAGATCGACGCCTCCAATCCCTTTTACGAGGACACAGCGGCGCTCCGCCCAAGTGAGGCGCATAGCATAGCATAGTCGGCCTTATAATGTTCCCACTGTTGGGACTCAAGCCTCCTCTCTAGGAGAGGGAACGGGCCGTAATCCACCATACGGGCCCAGTGCGGGTTGGTGGATGTCACATGTCTTCGAATTTTTGGTTCTAAGACATGCCGGTTTCCTTACGATGTTTTCCTTCACCGTTTTGAGAGTGGTGGTGATGATTTAAATTACACAAAGTAATGCGCCTGGCTGGGTTTGAACCTGCGACATACAACTCGTAAGTCGGGGCCGTTACAACTCGGCCACCACTGCTCTAAGGGAGGCACACCTCCACCGAATGCTCTACCGTGTCTTCCAAGTTCGTATTGCATGCAAAGTACTTACAAACATAATATTAACTAATGTAAATTGCCACCCATTTCTATATAATTAAAATAACGATCTCGAAAACAAAGTTTTCGAATTAATTCACTTGATCACGTAACATACGGGTCCATCCCTTTTAGGGTTCCGCTAATAATGGGCCCCCAACTTTAGCGGTTCCATCTGCATACAAGTTTATTCAAATAGGTTGCTTGGAACACGCCCAAGCGTTGTCACGTCAGAAATTAGTTTAGTTCTTGTTTCGTCAGTCAATTTTTTCAGGTTTCGTGACCAAGTTTTGCCAGTAACGACTTGTGGAGAATGGCTGTCAAGAAGAATTGATTAATGACGTCAATTGAAAAAGATCAGATATTTTTTTACTTTCCCCTTTTCTTAAACATTATCTTGATGAGAAAAAAAAACAGCCCAAGTTATCACTGGTCTTTTTTGTTTCGAATCGAATGTTAAGCTTTTTATTGGTGTAACAATAAATCTTAGTCTTGATTTTTATTTTAATTTAAAGGCATGATATTTTTTTCTAGTTTTGCAAAGGTCTCCCCCTTCTCCTTTCAAACCTCTCTATCTAGGGCGATTTCTGGTCAATTTTTCCATGCGAAAATGATCAGATCGTCACAACACCTTCGCCAAGGTTGACCTTGACGAAGTTGTCCTTCTTTAGGTGTCTAGTGAGTGACAAGCCTCGCCTAAATGGGTTATTAAAAATAATATCATGGTCATCATCATTTCAGCCGAAAGACATCCATTGTTGGACATAGGCCTCCCCCAAATATCGCCACAATGACCGGTCCTGTGGTTCTGGTCATCGGATTCCCGCAACCCTCACCAGGTTATCGGTCCATCTTGTGGTACCAAACGACCAACGACCAACGGTGCGTCTTGCGGTACGTGGTTGCCATTCCAGAACCTTTCGTCCCCATCGACCATCCGTTCTACGAGCAATGTGCCCTGCTCACTGCCACTTAAGTTTAGCGATTCTTCGGGCTATGTCTGTAACCTTGGTTCTCCTGCGGATATCTTAATTTCTGGTGTGATCACACAAGAAAACTCCGAGCATAGACCTTTCCATTGCCCTTTGAGTGACAGTCATACAAAATTGGAAATAAGTCGATTAAATAAATGTTGACTTTCAACTTTTAATGGATTGAAAAAACAGGGCTACGGTATTGTTTGAAAGTCAGTTCGGCCCCGGATTTATGATACGCGTGTAAATTATACAAAGTAGCCTGGCCTGGTATTACCCACGATTCTCTGTCTCTTTCTCTCGAACTCTAGGTAATAAAAGTCTTTGTTTTTAATTACTTTGTTTTACTAACTATATAAGGTGTTAAAAAATTAACTTTAAGAATTTCGAGGGGACATTGTACTCCTAATTATGAACAACTTTTACTATGGGACCAAACCTGAAATCGAGAAAAAAAAATCAGCTGCTCCATACATTTTGACGAGTTATGCGAACATAAACGTAGGGAACAGCTGATTTTTTAACGCCTTATATAAAAAAAACTTTCTGAAACTTATTTTCCTTTGAAAAAGAGCGAGTCACTTGTTCCACAATTTATTTAAAAGGTTGACACTAAACTTTAGCACGCCACAAAAATGTTGTCGACCCACGTCTAATAGAGGTCGTCCATCAAAATATTACAGCATATTTCCTGAACCATAGGAATTTGTTGTGTTCATGCTGTACTAAAAATAACAGGAGTAAAGAAAAAAATGTAACACTGCTTTTATCAAAGTTATTTACGTAAAATTCCTGTCGACCTTGACTGTGGTTATGGGCAGCCAGAAAATCAAAATTATAAAAAAATTGTCTTACCAATGGTTCTCGTATTGTCCAATACCTGGAAATCAAGAAAACAGGATTAGATTTATAAAGAACAAGGCGTAAACTTACATACATTTCCGTTGAAAAGGGAGGTTCTTTCGATCGAAAGGAAGTTGTGTAGTCAGGGGCTCAAGTATGTTTTTTTTATAAATTCGTCATTCCAACACGATCCTATTGTCATTTTGCTAAAAGTTTGTAATCTGATAATTCATAATGATCGATCATTGATCGGTCAATGGTCTCGTAATAGAGTAGTGGTAGAATGACAATATCGAGCTTATTAAAAGCAATGGCTGCACAATGACGTTCTAATGGTAGGTCACTGATCAAAGGAACTGTCAAACTTTTGGCAGTTATTTATTAAAACTTCATGCAACACAATAGTACAAAGGCGAACTTAATGCCTTAGGCATTCTCTACCTGTCAACCTAGGGTGGTAAAGAGAAAATGTGGCAGGTGCATAAAAATACAAAAGAATATTACGAAAATTAGAGTTTAAAAGTATATATATAAAAAATAAATCTACATATATAATTAGTTATCCAAATGCGTCAAATATTCATTTGTCATTATGTACGAGATTACCATTATAAGCCATTACTTTCAATGGAGTGTCAGTGATTGACCATTGGAAAGTCACAGTGACGCCATTTTATTAGTAGATTACCAAACTTGTCAAAATCAACAATTATGAAATCAATGACAGACCATTCTGACACTATTGTAATAGCAGACTTGAGGCCCTGGACAATTGTAAAATCGTTGATTTCAGACTATTGCACGGAAAACTCGGATACCTCGATGTCAAGGAGATGTCAGCAACTGTAGGGGTCCAGCAGGGTCGAAGCCTACTGGGGCCAAGGGTCTAATTCTGAAAGGAAGACTTGGCCTTGGTACGAAAGGCTGTCAATATCTCCCGCTCCGTTCCAGAGCGGGGGATGTCATTAGATGATAGTACCACCAAAAAAAAATACCATGGTGTAGAATAGTTCTCATTTGGCGAAAAAGATGTCGCTACATACATCAAGCCATTGATTCCGGCTGTCACAGCTGTCATTTAAGAGGACTACAGGAGCAGCTCACAGCAAATCGCAAAAAAGGCACTAATAAGTGCAAAATAACTTTAATTTCGGAAGTCGGTGTTTCTGTAATAGTTTTATCTCTTCGTTCTTTAACACTGACTTGCGAAATTAAAATAATGTTATACTTTTTAGTTTTTTATTTTCATTACATTGCAGTCGGTTACCTGTTTTTGTTATTTTTTTTACACTTTTTTGTACCACTTAGCCAGACTTAAATACCTTCCACCTTTCGGCTCCACCATCAGATCAGTTTGATTGAATCATAATCGGACGAGGAAACCGCAGCAAACAAATTGTTCCAGTCCTTCGATGTACGCGGTATAAACGACGATGCAAAACGCTTAGTCCGGACCGTAGAGGTTTCAACAACGTAAGGATGCAATTATGTTACCTTGCATCTTATGTTACAGCAATCTGTACCCAGCTTTAATTTAGCGAAATTCCTTTTTACGACTGAATTCTCCAGATAATTCAAAAGCAGATGAGCTAAATTACGGTATTTTACAGCATTTTCATAGAAGTAATTTCGTAGTTTTTCTTAGTAAAACTGTTTGAACAACCAGCTGTGTAAACTAATTCATAAGTAATAAATAAATACGTGAAGTGATAAAAATGTACTAAAATTGAAAAAAGTTTTGCATCGATGTGTGCGTTGCTCTAATATTATTATTATTATTTTATACAAAATGGAGCGAGCAGCTGCTACTACATACATACCTGTATATTGCTCATAGAACAGATGGTAAATGGGGCCGAAAAGTTCCAGAAGTGTAGGAACCTTTCGGGGTCAGGATCCTGGCGGCTGGGGTGTGAGAAAGAGGTCGCCTCCTTCGCTAGCATTACTGCTTCGCAGACGGAGGTGACCGCCTGCCGTTCCTCCTCGCACCGGACCTTAGCCTGTACCAGAGCCCGGCGCGAGAGGTCGTTGCCACCGATCGCTCCCACGAGGATACGCCGGTGCTCCGCCCAAGCGTGGCACCCGGGACTCCACCGCGTCCTCCGGTTAGTGTTCATGATGGTGACAACCGGGAGTTTCTTATGCACGAATCCAGTGAGGACCTGCGTCATGCGGAAGGTAAAGACGCCGTGACGTCTTTTCAGCCACTCCTCAAAGAAGGGACTTACCGCCATAATTATGGCGTACCCAGCACTGGGTTGCGATAGTCGATGTCGCTATTCTACCGTACTACATTCCTATTTCAAAACTGTAGGGGCCCAGCAGGACCGAAGCCTAGTAGGGTCATGGGTTGACTTTCGAAAGGGAAACACCCCGGGTTCTTTTCGGAAGTCAACCCTGGAACGCAAGGCAAAAATGGAACTTAGGTGTGCGTTTAGTCAGTAAGAGTCTCAAATGCCCTTCTGCTTGACGTCAGAGTAAAATACGTCATAGGATAAGGTCTCGACTTAAAAAAAAAATATAAGTATGCCTATTTCTCGCTGCCGCGTTTAAAAGTGAACGAAGGAAAACACATATACTGCTAATTAGAACCTAAACAAAGTGACATTCAACGAGAAATATCCAAAACAGTTGTGATTAACCACGTGATATCTCGGTTGTGTGTGTCAATGTCACACATCTTGACTTTTCGAAAGGCACAATCGCTGTTGGAAAATTTCACTCTCTCCAAAGACACTAATAACAACAATAAGTTTTGTTTACATAAGATATTTTTAAAATTTTAGTGAAGTCCCTGACTCCTGTGTCGGGTGAGTAATCTGGCTGTGTTACAAAGGCCAAAGCCTTCTTACCGGAAAAAGTACAAACAGTTCCTATGTAATGTACATGGGTACGCAAAAAAAAAAATACAGTTGAAATAAAAACAAAAACAAATTTCTGCCGCGCCAAGTCGCGGCATGGCAGAAAGACTTCCGGCGGGATCTCATGGTGGAATGGCAACAGCGACTGTCGCAACCCAGTGCTGGGCACGCCATAATTAGTAAACCTGTTACGGTGAGTGAGTATGTGGTGAGTGAGGGTGTGTGGTGAGTATGTGTGGTGAGTGAATGTGTGCGAAGAGTTGTAATGCTTCATGCCAAATTTCAGGATTCTAAGTCAACGGGAAGTACCCTATGAATTTTGAATTCCATGACAGTGTCGAAATACACGTTTTTTGCGATTATTTTTTCCGTTAACTTAGAAGTTTGATTTTTTTTTACTGCTTCAAATGACCGCAGATCTAAATATATGGTTTTGATTTTAACTCGTTACCTTCACGCGTTCTCAAGATAAAGGGTCTTGACAGAAAGACCGAACGACAGACCAACAGACGGACAACAAAATGATCCTATAAGAGTTCCGTTTTATATTTTTGAAGTACGGAACCCTAAAAACACGAGATTAAAACATAACTGGTAAAATGTAAGTGTAGACACTAACACCACTGCTTTATTCTTCAAGGCATAAGCCCGATGCTATGACAAAATATATACATATATATATATGTTTCTGTATACATAATCTCAGCTGACACAAAAGCCACGTTACCTCTGAACAAGATTGAATGTTTCATTTTTATCCACAAAACATAACAATTCTCCCTTCTCAAGTATTATTTTTATTTATGTTATGTATTTTTATTCAGCTTAAGTGCCTTGTAGAGATTTTTGTCGGTGATAACAGAAACGTTCCCCAGAAATAAGTATAATATATGTAATGTACATCGGATATATTCTTTGCCGGATTTTTGTTGAAGTGTTTGAGGTTTTTCTGATTGACAGACAACAAGATAGCGTTTTCGTTTCATTTTATTGTTTTTCTTCAATGGAGACCGGGATACATAGTAAATTTTACAGCATAAGCATAATAATCAGCCTTAAAATATTCTTGAAACATAAGTGGCAGTGGGCAGAGCATATTGCTAACAGAAAGGATGTTCGATAGGGATGAAAGGTTCTGGAGTGTTGACCACATAGCGTGAGGGTCGCGGGAATAACAGGACCGGTCGTAATTGCAACACTTGGGGAAGGATTACATACAATTGTGGATGTCTTTCAGCCGAAATGTTGATAATTTTCTCACTGTTGAGAAAATTATCTATAATAATATAATATTGTCATCATTTCAGCTCTTCATTGGTCCTATCGGAAAAAATCGTTTTTTTTTTTTTGCTTTGATGTAACTACAAATTTACAGTTTTCAGATTTTTTCCTATACTTGTGCTATGAGACCTCGCTTCATGCCAAATGCCCTATGAATTTTGATTCCCTTGAGAATGTCGAAATACACGTTTTTGTATGTATGTAATGAATAATTAATAAATATTTAAGTTTCTCTTGCACATGATATTACTTACCGCCTCGAGCTCCGATTGTACATACCGTCCCTTAGCTTACAACACCGCTCAAGTCGAAAATTGGCGGTTTTCAAATTTGATTACCTTTAGATAGAGCTGCTCATTGCGCGTCTAACCATTGGTCACATGATATAGATTTCAGCCAATTAGAAGCCATAATTCGGAAAGTAGTGACAGCGTGCAAGTCGGCGGGCCTCTCAACACCGCACAGTTTTTTTCGTTTCCTGTAAAGTCGACAATTGGCGGTTTTCACATTTGAATGCCTTTAGATGGAGCTGCTCATTGCGCGTCTAACCATTGGTCACATGATATAGATTTCACCCAATCAGAAGCCATAATTTGAAAAGTAGTGATAGCGTGCAAGTCAGCTGGCCTCTCAACACCGCACAGTTTTTTTCGTTTCCTGTAAAGTTGGTAAAAATGACTTATGCGGTGTTGTTAGCTAAAGGACGATACGTCTGTACAACTTGAGTGACCTATCATCACATAATAACAATCCGATTTTTACTAAGTACATTGTATGTGTAATTATTTAATGAGCATATAATTTTTAAAATTATTCAAATCCGTCAAGAAATGGTGGATTTATTCCAGTTTTTCTGAACCGCTACTTTGGAAACGCGCTCTCGCTGGAATGTTTACCATGATGTCATCTGTCATGATCCATGCGACGAGCGACTTGATCGTATTCATTCGCCGGTGGAGACCAATCATGACAGAGACGTCACAGCGAGTTGCCTCATTCTCGGGCGCATTTCTGGAACGAAGACACCAAAATTGCTTTATCTGCGTCATTTTTGGTCCGATTTAAATAATTTCCTCACAGTATTTACTGTTTATTTTTTTGGTGCTATAAATCTGCATACTCCAAAAAAATCGTGACTGATATTAATTGTCGTTTTGTACACACGGGTATACGAAATTTATTCGCCCGAAAATTTTTGTCTGTATATCTTAGTTTTTTTTAAATTTCTTTTTGTTTTTTTTTTTTGGCGATTTTACGTAAAAACGCGCAATTACGTAATAATAATATGAGACGTAATTTTTTTTGTTTGTTTTTTTTATGGTTGTGGGAGGTAATTTCTGACAGTACTGGTCCGAATGCTAAAATTTTTTCACCTACAGAAATCGCTTTATTCCTGAGTGGCTATATTTTATGTGCGCGGGCGAAGACGCGGGTAAAAGCTAGTGTTTAATAAATTCATTACATACATTAATATTCTTAGCTTACATCACGTCTCGTATGAAATAAGAAAGTATCGGTACGAGCGACACATGCTTATCGCAGCGTGATAAAAACATTTACTGATTACACACCGAACACTGGTTTATGTTATTATGTTAAGATAGACTTACGTGGATGTTAAGGTTCTAGGTAAGCCAGTGAAATTCTTAAATTTTGCGTTTTGTTCAGTTCATCTTACGGCGCTTTCAATTTATGCGTTTTTTGACGGCCTGCTGTGGTGCAGATGCGGTGCGTTAGTCGTACTGAATACGGACGATCGAATTTTTCATACAAAACGCGCAGTGCGGCAACCGTGCGGCGAACGGTCGACAACAGGACGGCAACATCATAATCACCACGTGTTCAATTCGGTGTTTAATAGTGCGGTGTAGAATAGCGCATCACTGACATACAAACACACGGCAGCCAGATACGTTTTCAATTTAGGCGCTTGTTGACGACTGCCAACGTACTGTAATCGGCCGGCGGCGGCACGGTAAACGTACGGCAGCCGGCCGGTTTCAGTACGCATAAATTGAAAGCGCCCTTAGGCCGCGTTCGTACGTCGGGTTGTCCGATGGTAGAAAGGAGATGGCGAAATCAAGTCATGCAATTCTCGCGCATACTCTCCAAAATGTAACCTGTAAAATACCGATAGGCTGGCTACCCTGCGCCTGTGCTCGAGGCTTTGTAGATTCATCATCATCATCATCTTTCTGCCTTGTCCCGTGTTATTTGGGGTTGGCGCAACACGTTTTTTTTCTTCCATTCTATCCTGTCAACCGTCATGCTATCATTAACTTCCTTTTCTTTCATATCACTGTTCACACAATCCATCCATTTTTTCTTTGGCCTCCCTCTCCCTCTCCACCCATCCACATGTATACTCATAACTCTTTTAGTAACTCTCCTCTTTACATGACCATACCAAGACAAACGATTCCCCTTCAACTTTTCAGTCACTGGCGCCAATTTCTCTTCCACTCTGCCCTGTAACTCGTCATATTATCACTAACTTCCTTTTCTTTCATGTCACTCTTCACACAACCCATCCATCTTTTCTTTGGTCTCCCTCTCCCTCTCCATCCATCCATCTAGGCTTTGTAGATTGGACTTCACTAAATCTGGATCCCCAATTAGCCTCTTCGCACGCCTTTCCACTGAGTCTAAAGCTGCTAGATGGCATTTTGCTGCACCAGCCCATATGTGACTGTAGTACTCCACACACGATCGGACCTGTGCTTTGTATAACATTAGAAGCTGTCCCGGTGTGAAGTACCGTCGGACCTTTGCAAGAACACCTAGTTTTCTAGCAGCTACCTTGACTTTGAACTCAATGAACCGCCTAAAATTGAGGTCTGAGGAAATTTCAACTCCTAAGAGCTGAAGATTGAAATCTCCATGGTCGTAATGTATAAATGGAACAAACAGATCACTCAAATAAAAAATATCTTCAACATGTAGGAAAATATTATTATCAATACGATCGAAATTCCTCAACAATGCGAGGCAGACGGATCACAAATCAAATGTTTTTACGAAAAAATCGGAACCGATTGAGAAAAGACTTGGAAAAACGAGTATATACCGATAAACGATTGGAATCGCCGATAGCATTCCTCCACTTCAGAAATACTTTACATCCACAATAATAAACTAATCTCGCAAATCTGAGCTCATTGAAATTCGTATTTCCCACACAAAGATCCTAAACGACCGAAGCGATCCATATCTACAAACTGAAAAATAAACTCTATTACTGTTCGATTACAATCCATTTCCCAATACTGTAAAATCGACCTGAATATACGTTTGAAGTTTTCAGCACTATCATTTAGAAATTGAACTTTAATGTGATTAAAACTGAGTTGATTTTTATTTGAAGCTGAGTTGTAAATAGGATATTTCGAAAATTGACAAGTTCCTTGTACGATTATACGTAGTGAAGCAATTGGTTGTAAGAAATTGTTTATGTTATGTTAATGTGAACGGATTTGTATGAGCATTGAGACAAGAGCATTGGGATGAATAATATGATGTGCTTTTCGAAGGGATTTGAGTGAGATATAATTTATGACATAATTTTCATAATAATTCGTAGAGGTTTATGCTGATTGTTGTGTACACGAGGCGGTATTAGGTATTAATGGTTTGTGTGGGTAGTAGAAGAGATACAGGGATAATATACTATTTTAAGTGCTCGTAAATACAAGGAGATTACAGTGATGTCAGCAAAACCATAGGGGCACAGCAGAACCGAAGCCTACTGGGGCCATGGGTTGGCTTCCGAAAAAAGCGTATTACATTAAAGACTATGTCGAAGACACACTTGTTTGGCAATGACTGTTTCTGCACATGTGGCCCCCTGGTAACTCATAATATGTTGTTGTAATATATACTCTTTTCTTTTTTTTACTAACACATTGCTTTTGCAATATTTATTTTTATTTTATTAGACCCCAACCACCATAAATTCGTTAGTAATTTATTTTGTTAACGTCTCATTTATTGATAATTTTAATTATTTATATATCTTGTTTTTTTTTTTTTATAAAGCCTCTTTTTTATAATGTGAATGTGAGAACACTGTAGACTCCGCGAATTCTTAGGTTACTTTTTATTACGACTCACTTTTTATTATGATTATTATTATTTTACTTTTTAGCGCAATATTGACCGGTCTACATTGTCCTTACATAATATCTACTTATACTGTAATAAGGAAAAGAACAACGATTTTTTTAAAAGAATAACCATGGAGTTTCTTGCCGGTTCTTCTCCATAGAAAACGACCAATTTGGAACCGTGCACTAGCTTCTGACGTTTATTATAAGTACCCATGTGGGCCTATGTGAAATAAAAAGCTTTTGAATTTGACTTTGACTGAAAGAGCATAAGGGATTTTTTTTATTGTCATATTTCCTTTCACCGTTTTGAGAGCAGTTGATGGTGATGGTGGTGAAGGTGATGAAATTAATTACAATAATTGGTTGTACTGATTCTAAACGTGATAGATTCATTCTTTCGGCTGCTTGCTGCATTTCTATTTTCATCCTTTTCCTGCACATGTCTTTCGTCCTTGTGTAAGAAAAAGGAACTGTGCTACCCAAGCAATTGAAAACCAAAATGAAATTTCGTTGAGAACCACGCAATTTTTTTTATGGCCGTCTAAATTACTGTTCTATGCGTGTCGCACCCACTCAATGAAATTTGGAAAGCGAATGAGATTGGATGTGTCTTGAAAACTATGCTACCGTGCGTACCGAGCTGAGATAAGGACATCCATGTATTGTGCAAACCTCAAAAGAAGAGGTTCCTCATCTTTTAAAGGCAAAGTCGCTCTGACCTATATTTTCTCACGATTTGTCAATTCCACTTCACGTACTTATAGCCGAATTTGGAAAACCCGAATGAATAGGTTACTATAAGGTAAGCGTGCTCCATCATCGGTCACATCATCGCTTATCATAAAGTGAAATAGTGGTAAAACGCAAGCCTATTCAGACTAAAAAAAAGAATGTAATCTAACCTAACCTAAGAACAGTGATGACCAAGTGGTAACGGCCCCGACTTACGAGTTTTAGGTCGCGGGTCCGAACCCAGCCAGGGCATTACTTTGTGTAATTTATTTTCGTCACCACTGTTCTCAAAACGGAGAAGGAAAACATCGTGAGGAAACCGGCATGTCCTAGAACATAAAAATCGAAGACATGTGACAGTCACCAACCCGCACTGGGCCCGTGTGGCGGATTGCGGCCCATTGCCTCTCCTAGAGAGGAGGCCTGAGTCCCAGCAGTGGGACCATTAAAACAAGGCTGATCATCCTATTATGCTAACCTGAACCGCTTGAACACTACGTAAAGCGACTGAATTTGAACCCACGCCGTATTTTATAACTCGTTAGGTAGATGTATCTATTTATAATACAAATTTATTTCTTCAGGTTTTTAACCCCAGTGCATACACCAAAGATAAAGAACGAATAGGTATAATTATACGTGTATTTAATTTTATTCATTTCTTAGTTCCTTTGAGATCATCTTACTGCAACTCAAACAACATTTCTTTCGTAGTACCTAGCAAGAATAATAATGCACACAGATTCTAAACCAAGAAAGATGTAATTTATAGAGCTAAAACCGTAATTTGCAATGAATAAATGTGATTAAAATGGATTAAGCGCTGTTTTTTTCATGTAATACTTTAATGCAAGTTTCCCAAAGGTTTTGAAAGCACTTTCTCCAATATATGTCCCTATTTTTAGAAGGAATACGGTTGAGTACTCGCCGTTTGGGGAGAATGAGGAATTATGTCGGATTCCTCCCTGATTAAAACCTCCTGCTTCTAGAATAAGTCAAAGGCCTGTAGTAAAGTTAAATTTATGCATTTATATATGTTTTGATGCACTCCTTGAGTCGAGGCATAAAAGTCTTGAGCATCGACGAAAAGTTACTAGCCTGTCGGTTTTCTACCGGTTGCATTTCGGGGAGTTTGTGTTGGAATTGCATAACCTAATTCCGCCTAGCCCGTTCCATCATCGGACCACCAGGCGACGCTGGTACATAATGGACATCCCAGCTATACGCACAAAACGTTTTGGGAACACATTCGTTGTGCGAACAACTAAGGAGTGTAATTCCTTGCCGGAATCTGTGTTTCCTGATGGTTACAACCCGGGAATCTTTAAGTCAAGAGTGAATAGGTTACTTCTAGGTAAGCGCGTTTCATCGTCGACCTCAACCGTTACCAGGTCATCCAGGTCCACCTTGTAGGAGGCCTTCTAACGCTACGTCTTCCGGTACGTGGTCGCCATTCTAGAACCTTTCGGCCCCAACGGCCATCCGTTCTGCGAGCAATGTGCCCTGCCCATTGCCACTTAAGTTTGGCAATTCATCGTGCTATGTCGGTAACCTTGGTTCTCCTGCGGATATCCTCATTCCTGATTCAATCACGCAAGGAAACTCCGAGCATAGCCCTTTCCATTGCCCTTTGGGTGACTTTGAGCCTTCTGATGAGGCCCACTGTGAGCGACCACGTTTCGGAACCATATGTCATCACTGGCAACACGCACTGGTCATAGACTTTCGTCTTGAGACACTGTGGTATATTGGATGAGAAGATACCATGCAGCTTCCCGAACGCTGCCCAGCCGAGTTGGATTCAACGGTTGACCTCTTTTTCGAAATTAGATCTACCCAACTGGACTGTCTGTCCAAGGTAAATATAATCGTCCACAACTTTGAATATAGAGTCTCCAATCTTGGTAGGCGTGGGTGCTACATGGTTGTTTACCAACCCTTTCCAACCACAGCCACAACCACAACCATATTTATATTGGAGCCTAACTAATAACCTACTTGAATACCTTATAGGACCAAAAACTTCTATTGAATATTTTCAAGGAATCAATCTAGTTACCCCCAGTTAATATTCGAGTGAGCTTAAGTCCTTATCCATATTACGTATTATTGAGTCTGCAACCCTAGTAGCTATACATATACCCATATGTAAGTTAACTCGATAAGACAACAATAGCAAATCTAATCACAGTGGGTTTACTTGATATGTGTACCTATAAATTAATTATAGAGGGTACGGGGATATATGGAAGAAGCTGGTCTATTTTGTTTGGAAAATTAAGTTTGAATCAAATCCTCTTTCGGACCAAGACGTTGGTACTGAGTAAATTTTTGGCCATGGGGTTTTTTTTTATTGGGTCGGAGAATCGTCTTATGACAAATCCCTTGCTTGAGGAGTGGAATTCCTTGCCGGAATGTGTGTTTCCTGATAGCTACCACCCGGAAATTTTTAAGTCAAGAGTGAATAGGTTACTTCTAGGTAAGCGCGTTCCATCGTCGACCGCATCGTCGTTTTCCATCAGGTGAGATGGCGGTCAAGCGCGAACCTATCAAGCATAAAAAAAACCGCTCTTAGACGGAGCAAGAGATAGTTTCAGACTTTTACTGACTAAAAACCCACTCCTGTTCCTTCGTTGCCTTCGTCCCAGGGCCCCAGGTTTCGTTTTCACATTACCCATGGCCCCAGTACGCTTCGACCCTGCTGGGCCCCTACGATTGGCTGACATGTCCTTGAGGCGCGCGTGGAACAGTACGTGCCGTCGACGACTTGGGATCGGTCCGGATGGTTACCGGACGGTCGGACGGCGAGCCACCCATTGCTCGCCGTCTGCATGCCCGCGTTGGCCATGGGGTTATCAAATCATGGAACACCATTGGTTCATGATCCTCTCGAAGCAAAAGGACTACCTATGTGGTGCTCCTTTTGCTTCGTACATCATAGTCATAGTAATTTATTGCTAAGGAATTTATTGGGATTCGGCAATATTTCAATAAAACTCGACTAGATTTCACTAAACGCCATTTATTGTCGTGCACAAAGAAAATATTTTCAATGACATGACAAAGAGAATACAACAGCGCCACCAGTGTTAGAAAACGGAAACATAAGAACAGGTTTACGAAGACACTTTTCAGCAAAAATGTTTACAAAGACATCTATCTATCTATCTTATGAATTTATATTTATTCAACAGAATTCTTACAAGTATATATTACATCTATGCCCTTTTTAGGGTTCGGTGCCTAGGTTGGCGAAACACGGAGCTCTTATAGGATTGTCTTGCTGTCTATCTGTCTGTTTTTCAAGATCTTTTTTTAGATGATTTCCACTTTAGAAAAATACCTCAATTTTTTTTTAACGTGTATATCATCTAAGGACTTCTCCCTTTCTAGGGCAGAGCAGTGGGCAGACTTTAACTAAGTAAAACCACTGTGTTCCTTCAGTTGTTTGTGCGTTTTTTTAATATTCTCGTTCATTAATTCTCGTTTTTTTTTAGAGTTTACAATGCATGCTTTTACATGTGTCACTGCGGAAAAAAGGCCTATGTTTTTCCTTTGTTCTGACCGCGTGACTGAGCGTTGAGATGACGTCAGAACAAAGAAATCGGAGGCGTAGCCTACTCGTGTGCGGATGCGGGGCGACTCAGTGGTGGACATCTCGTTTGCTAGCCCCGCTCTGTCGCCGCGTGTCTTCGACTGGCGCGTTATGGAGGGGGTGGAGACGTTCTCAGACCACCGGTACATCCGGTTTGACGTCTCCGCCCAAACCTCGACTGCGCCGGTCCGACAGAACCCTTGTGGTCCGCGGTGGGCGCTGAGGCAGATGGACCGGGAGCTCCTCCTGGAAGCCGCGACGGTACAGGCCTGGGTGCAAGCACCGGACAGGCCTGTCGACATAGACGTCGAGGCAGAGTGGTTCCGGGAGGCCATGTCGCAAATTTGCGACGCGGCAATGCCCCGAGTCCCTCCAGGACGTGCTCAGCGCCAGGTATACTGGTGGTCGCCGGTGATTGCGGCACTGCGCAACGCGTGCAATGCCGCGCGACGCCGGTATGCCAGATACCGCAGGCGCCGCATCCGTCCACCGGATGCGGAGGCCAGAGAGGCGGAGCTGTACGAGGGATACAGAGCGGCAAAGCGCACCCTCCGAGCGGAGATAAGGCGGGCCAAACTTGAGGCCCGCAACGTGTGGCTGGGGACTCTGAATGGGGACCCATGGGGACGCCCGTACAAATTGGTACGGGACAAACTCCGCCCCTGGGCTCCCCCGCTGACGCAGAGTCTCCGGCCCCAGCTCGTGGAGGGTGTGGTGAGCACTCTGTTCCCCACGCGAGGGGAACACTCTCCCCCGCCCATGGCTCCGCCACCAGCGGTGTCCGACGCGGACCACGATGGCGACGACGACGACAACGCTCCAGAGGTGACCGAGGTAGAGATGAGAGTGGCGGTACGAAGGCTGAGTGCCAAGAATACCGCCCCAGGACCCGACGGCTTGCCTGGGAAGGCATGGGTCCTGGCCATGGAGGCTCTCGGGCCTCGACTAAGAGGGCTCTTCAGCGCATGCTTGGAGAGGGGCCAGTTTCCACTTCGCTGGAAGACGGGGAAACTGGTCCTCATCGCGAAGCCGGGGCGCCCTGCGGACTCTCCGTCCGCATACCGGCCCATTGTGCTGCTCGACGAGGTGGGCAAGCTCTTTGAAAGAGTAATTGCAGACCGCCTCGTCGCACACCTAACACGGGTGGGGCCGGATCTGGCGGACGGCCAGTTCGGCTTTCGCAGGAGGCGCTCCACGGTGGACGCCATCATGTGCGTGCGAGCTCTCACGACGGGGGATGCAGTGGCCCAGGGCAGGTGTGTCGTGGCGGTGTCTTTGGACATCGCCAACGCCTTCAACTCCCTGCCTTGGAGTAGCATTGGGAGGGCACTCCGGTATCACCGGATGCCCGACTACCTCTGTCGTGTGGTCGAGGCGTACCTGTCAGACAGGTACATTACCTACCCTGGTCACCAGGGGGAGTGGGAACGTCGAGAGATGTCGTGCGGTGTTCCGCAGGGATCGGTACTAGGGCCGCCCTTGTGGAACATCGGCTACGACTACGTGCTGCGCGGCGACCTCCCTGGCGGGGTCAGCGTGGTCTGCTACGCAGACGACACGCTGGTCCTGGCGCAGGGAGAGTCGTACCAGGCGGCGGTCGAACTAGCGACACGCGGGGTCGCGACAGTCGTTGGCAGGATCCAGGAGCTGGGACTCGAGGTGGCATTGCACAAGTCCGAGGCCATGTGCTTTCACGGCCCTCGGAACGCGCCACCACCGGGTTCCCAGCTAACGGTGGGAGGAGTTCACATCGGCGTCGGGTCAACGATGAAGTACCTGGGACTCGTTCTCGACAGCCGGTGGGATTTCGACGAGCACTTCCGACGTCTGGCTCCCAAACTAAATCGGACTGGGGCTGCCCTCGGGCGGCTCCTGCCCAACCTTGGGGGTCCAGACGCCTCCTGCCGGAGGCTCTACGCGGGGATCGTTCGGTCCATGGCCCTTTATGGCGCGTCGGTGTGAGCGCCGGGGCTGCGGAAGCAGCCGGCGGCCCGGCTGAACGCGTGCCAAAGGGTCATGGCCATACGGATGGTACGAGGATACCGGACGATTTCCCGCGAAGCGGCGAGCCTCCTTGCTGGCCAGCGACCATGGGATCTGGAGGCAACAGTCCTTGCACTCATGCACGAACGGCGCATGGAGATGCAACGCCGGGGCGAAACTCCGCTGCCGCGACAAGTCGCAGCATGGCGGACAGAGCTCCGGCGAGTTCTCATGGAGAAATGGCGACAGCGACTGTCGCGACCCCGTGCTGGGCACACCACAATTATGGCGGTAAGTCCCCTCTTTGAGGCGTGGTTGGAAAGACCTCACGGCGTCCTCACATTCCACATGACACAGGTTCTCACCGGACACGGTAAGTTCGGGAGGTTCCTGCACCGAATTCGTGCGGAAACGACGCCCGGGTGTCGCCACTGTGTGGCCCACCCGGAGGACACGGTAGAGCACACGGTGGAGGTGTGCCCCGCTTGGGCAGAGCAACGCCGTGTCCTCGTGGGGGCAATCGGCGGCGGCGATCTCTCGCGCCGGGCCTTGGTTCAGGCCATGCTCCGGAGCGAGGAGGAGTGGCAGGCGGTCGCCTCCTTCTGCGAAGCAGTAATGCTAGCTAAGGAGGCGGCCGATCGCGTGAGGCAACGGTCCTTACGCTCCAACCGCCGCCGGGATTCCGATCCCGATTTCCGACCACCGTAGGCGCGGGCTTGTAGACGGCGAGCAATGGGTGGCTCGCCGTCTGACCGTCCGGTAACCGTCCGGACCGAGCCCAAGTCGTCGACGGCGCGTATTGTTCCACGCGCGCCTCAGGGAGATGTCAGCAAATCGTAGGGGCCCAGCAGGGTCGAAGCCTACTGGGGCCACGGGTAGTGTGAAAGCGAAACCCGGGGCCCTGGGACGAAGGCAACGAAGGAACAGGAGTGGGTTTTTAGTCAGTAAGAGTCTGACACTATCTCCCGGTCCGCCCAAGAGCGGGGATGTCATTAGGATGATTTTCCCACCCAATAAAAAAAAAAAAAAAAAAAAAAGGCGTAGCCTACTCGAGGCGTTCGACGCAAACGAAACGATCGTAACTTGGCTAGGGGGCTGAGCATGGTTTAAAAGCTTATTGGTTCATCCAACGAAATTAAATACAATTTTTCATCAAGAAGCGACGCAAAAAAAGTGTGATAACACCTGAACACTTTTTGTAAATGTACTTTGTTAATTTATGAATACATTATGAAGGGTCAAAAATAGCAGATTTTTGATGATGATTGATGGATTGGTTTTACACAAATTTATGTTTTGATTTCAAAAGAAACCTAAATAACATCCAAAAGGTAAGTCCTATGTTTCCAAAATATCTAGAGAGAGATGTGTAATAACGTTACAATCACATATTGAGCGGCTGTATAAAAATGTACTATTTTCGGAGTTTCCTTGCGTGATCACATCAGAAATCTCCGCAGGGTAACCAAAAGTCCGGAGAATCAGCAAACTTAAGTGGCAGTGGGCAGGACAAATTGCTCGTAGAACAGATGGTCGATGGGGATGACAGTTTCTGGAGTGAAGACCAAGTACCGGAAGATGCAACGTTGGAAGGCCTCCCACAACGTGGACCGATGACCTAGTGAGGGTCGCGGGAATCCGATGGATGCGAGACGCACATAAGCGGTCGTTATGGTGATATTTTAGTGAGGGGGGGGGGTAGGTCCAACAGTAGACGTATTTCGGCTGAAATGACGATGTTACTAATCACACAAAAAAAAAACACTGAATACTTTACACACAGCACCTGTCTAAATCTGTAAAATGCTTTAGAATTCTGTCTGAGTGCTCTACAAACTCTTTTAGAACGCTATTGTTACCGTCACACGACCACTTTACCTTACATCAAAATCTTTAGCGTTCTACTTTAAGTAATATTTCATCACCACAGTTCTCAAACTGGTAAAGGAAAACATCGTCAGGAAATCATTGTGATATCTACCAACCTGCATTGGGCTCGCATGGTTGTTTACGGTCTATTCCATCTATTAGAATGGGCTTGCTCTCAGCAGTGGAAGCATTAAAAGGCTGATCATGCTATTATTATTATGTACTCTGTAAACATTTTTAGAATCCTTTTGTTAGTACCGAGTACCCCTTTGTCTTTAACTTACATCAGAAAGAAAAAAAGAAAATCTTCTTATTTGCCCAAAAAGGCGCAAACTTAAAACTAACATATTGCAAACATTTTGCATGGCAAAAACATAATTAAAATAACATATATGCGCCACGTCCGAGCAAAACGGCCGTACGCTCAGCATAATGCCGTGTCCGTCCACACGCAAAATGCGACGAGTCCACAGCTCAGGTTTTCAGCGTGCGCCGATTACAATATCGACTAACAGACCTCGGCAACGGTATTGTGTACAAATAGATTTGAGTAAAATAAATATAAATAAATTTTTAGGACAAATGAAAATAACAGTAATAAATAAATAGAGGGGAAATACAATTATCTACCTACGTATCAAGTGGCAACATTACGCCACCTCTTCAACAAGGGCGATGGCTTAAAGAACTTAGTATCCAGGTCAAAATCACTACAAAAAAAAGAAACAAAAATTAACAAGGACGGGATGACGCGGACGTTTAGCGAAAAAGGATGTGACGCTTAGCAAAGCCTATGACGCTACGCCATTGTGACGAAACAGTGCAGTGTATTGAAATGGAAATTCAAAATTTCATAGGGCTGCAATGCGTAATCACTTAAAAAAAAAAAAACTAAATTCTTCACCTCGTGAATTCCGCGGGAATGAAGAGAATATGAGATGATGAGACCGGTTCGTATGGTGAAACTTCATGTCACTTTATGTCTAGCTCTGGACGACTTTCGGTTGAACTGATTATCATGAAGAAAGATTGTCCGTAACCCGCGAGTCATTGTGACTTTCACTAATCATATCATCATCATCTTCCTACCCTTGTCCCGTGTTATTTGGGGTCGGCGCAACACGTTTTTTTCTTCCACTCTGACCTGTTACTCGTCATGCTATCAATGCTATCACTAACTTCCTTTTCTGTCATATCACTCTTCACACAATCCATCCATCTTTTCTTTGGTCTCCCTCTCCCTCTCCATCCATCCACATGTAAACTCATAACTCTTGTAGTAACATGCGTTTCATCCCTCCTCTTCACATGACCATACCAAGATAAACGATTCCCTTTCAACTTTTCAGTCACTGGCGCCACTTTCACTAATCATATATTGTTATAAATACACATTTAAAGTATAAAATCTTTTATTAATGTTATAAATATATTGTGCTCGTTTTAAAATGAATTTAATGAAATATTCAAATAATAGGCAAGAGAAAGAATGTCCAGCCATGGTTCGATGCCCGCTAACTAGGAGCGTGGAGAATTTCTGAAGAAGAAACCCGTAGCCCTAACGCAAAAGGCAACTGAAGGACACAGGTGTGGTTTTAGTCAGTAAAAGTCTGACAAGTCCTCTCGCTCCGCCCAGAGCGCGAGAAGCCATTAGATGCCGAGGACGCAGGCACCCTAACACACAAGGTTAAATCTTACGTTGGGTGACAGAGTTCATCGAAAACGTTTCTCGTGTCACAAATCATAGTTGTAAATAGTGTTGTTGGTTCAAACTTAATGTAACAAATATCTTTCTTAGTATGGCTAAAACTTTAGTAAATAAAGAGTACATCACGGTCGCGAAATAAACAAATCATTTTTTTTTTATAGCCTAGAGAAAAAATCAATATGAATTAAAAGATACTGTGTTTGGATACTTTTAATTTGAAAATTATGTCTACTAACTTTCTCATAGGTTAGACAGTAAACCTGAAACTTGAGATTATTCAGAAATAAAATTTTATATGTTCAGGGAGGCCTATGTCCAACAGTGGACGTCATTCGGCTGAAATGATGATGATGATGTTCGATGCGACAGAGAATATGCATGAAAAAATAAATATTATCTAACCAGTTCATCAATATCATCCTCATCTTCCTGCCCTTGTCCCATCTTATTTGGGGTCGGCGCAACACGTTTTTTTCTTCTATTCTATCCTGTCAACCGTCATACTATCACTAACTTCCTTTTCTTTCATATCACTGTTCACACAATCCATCCATCTTTTCTTTGGCCTCCCTCTCCCTCTCCACCCATCCACATGTATACTCATAACTCTTGTAGTAACATGCGTGTCATCCCTCCTCTTCACATGACCATACCAAGACAAACGATTCCCCTTCAACTTTTCAGTCACTGGCGCCACTTTCAAACTTCCTCTAATATTTCTCACTTTATCCATTCTCGTCACACCACACATCCATCTCAACATTCTCATCTCCGCTACATGCAATCTTTTTTCATCCATCTTTTTCACAGCCCAACATTCTGATCCATACAGTATGACAGGTCTTATATAACCTAACCTATCTAGTTCATCAATAAATAAACAAAAATAGACTACCTGTGAAAACAATATCAAAGTTGGTAGAAAAACAAATGAGTACAGTAATTTCAAACAAATATTTCGCACACTTCATTAAAAAGACTCAAAAAAGAGGTTTTTGAAAATTGAACCTTATTTTTGAAACGTGTGTTTTCAAATTCAAACCCCCCTGTTTTTGAGTTAGGTCTTTTTATGAGTAAGCATGCGATTTGTCTCTCTCGCCAAGACGCCGTTTTTCTATGGCGGCCGTACAATTGTGACGAACTTTAACGTCAAAATCTCTATAAGACTTCTTTTTCTTATAATAGCAGCTTTGAGGCTTTAGAACTTTGTTGTTGATAAAGATGTTTTGAATTTAGAAAATAAAAAACCGGGTAAGTGCGAGTCGGACTCGCGCACTGAGGGTTCCTTACAAATTACCTATGAAAACAGTTCAATTCCTTCAATTGAGTTACGAAGATTTTTCCGAATCGCCAAAAAGGTTTTTTTTGGTGACGTAACTACAAAATTACGGTTTTCAGATTTTTTCCAATACTTGTGTTGAGACTTTACTTCACACCAAATTTCAAAGTTCTAGGTCATCGGGAAGTACCCTATGAATTTTGATTTCCATGAGAGTGTCGAAATACACGTTTTTGCGACATAAACAGCCTTTACTTTTTTTTAGTTAATTCAGAAGTTTGATTTTTTCACAGCTTCAAGGGGCTACAGACTTACGGTTTTAATTTCAACTCGATACCTCCACGCGTTCTTGAGATAAAGGATCTTGTCGGACAGACAGACAGTCGCACGCACAATGAAGTGATCCAATAAAGGTTTTTTTTTTGAGGTACGGAACCCTAAAAATTGCTTTTATCGGCGTGTTAGGCTTCGTAACTTTAAGAATTTCAATTGTAGAGTAAAATTACGTGCCTTGTTTAATCATCCCACCTATGTTCCGTCCCGCTCCAAAGTGTAGACTGGACTAGTATTTTCTCTGTCATTGCCACTTGGAACAATTTAGATTGAAGATATTCCTTATTTCGCTTTCAATCTTCGCTTTCAATCTGTGGTTTGAGAACCCGCGCCGCGAGAGTTTATTATATTTTTCCTCTTCCAATTCGCGAACGAATACGCGTGTGAAGCCTAGCTGATATTAAGAACATCGAGGAGTGCGTTTTGTGCGTGGCAGACGACATATTGTGTGCTACTCGAAAGATCAATCCTGGAAGTTCAGACTTCAGTCAACGGAAAAAATCCAAGGTCTTTGTGCATAGCATAGTCAGCCTTTTTAATGTTCCCACTGCTGGGACTCAAGCCTTTTCTCTAGAAGAGGGAATGGGCAAGAACTGGGACTTGGGACATCAACTTTACGAGTTATAAAATACGGCATGGATTCAAATTCAGTCAGCCACTTTACATAGTCCCTTTCCTAGAGAGAAGGCCTGAGTCCCAATAGTGGGAACATTAAGGCCGACTATGCTATGCTACTTTACATAGTGTTTGAGTGGTTCAGGTTAACATATTAGGATAATCAGCCTTTTTTATTGTTCCCACTGCTGGGACTCAAGCCTCCTCTCTAGGAGAAGCAATGGGCCGTAATCCACCACGCGGGCCCAGTGCGGGTTGGTGAATGTCACATTTCTTCGAATTTTTGGTTCTAGGACATGCCGGATTCCTCACGATGTTTTCTTTCACCGTTTTGAGAGCAGTGGTGATGAAATAAATTACACAAAGTAATGCGCCTGGCTGGGTTTGACCCCGTGACGTACAACTCATAAGTCGGGGCCATTACGGCTACCACTGAACACATTTTTTTTTCTTTGTGCATGCTCCTAACCTAATTTTCCTTTTTGACCCAAAGCCTAATTTCCGTCGTCCTACTTGTGTAGCATTTGCAAGGTCATGTACATTTACGTATTTCAACCGCTATCAGTAGAGTCCACTCCAGTGTTTTGAACCAGATCCCTGCATCAGGGATATCCGCACTCAATTTTCATATTTCTGCCTAAATTGATGGCGCCACCACGGCGTTTATGACAATTTAGCAATAATAAGAATCTCAGTTGATTCCTTAGTACAGAGGAGAGCTGAAACTGTGACAGTGTAGACGAGTCACGTACGCGAAACTGTTTGGAGAGGCGACGTTTTCGGATGGCAGTCTCGAACGATCCGTTGAGTAGTTCAGACGCTCCTTACAAGATCACTGGCTTTCTCAGATTACGCTACACCTAAGTGTGTAAACTTCTAATTATATCTATTTTTTTTTTAATTGATGAGACCAGTGCTTGACTGCGATCCCACCTGATGGTAAGCGGAGATGCAATCATTGATTGTCAGGCGAACTAGTTTATTAAGAGCCTATTCACTCTAGCCTTGAAGACACCTAAATTATAGTTGGACGGGAAGACCGCAGCAGGCAAATTGTTCCAGTCCTTCGATGTACGCGGTATAAACGACGAAGCGAAACGCTTAGTCCGGACCATTGAAGTTTCAACAATGTAAAAGTGGATACTCGCCGTTCGTCGGATTGTCCGACTATGAAATAAAAATGAATTGTTATTTTAATTGTACGCTATGAACCCTCTACCATAAAACCCTTTCCGTTGACGGCTGTACCGCTAACTTATCGCTGTCTTCTTCAGATACATATTCCCTATTCTTGTACGAAGAATAAATAAATTTAAAAAAATAATGGTCAGTAAATAATATAACAACTGAATGCAAACATTCTTCGTAAACTGTATTCGTTAACACTTGAAGTCCTGATACTGAAGTGTTTAAAATAATTGCAGAATCTTTTATTTTTTGTCCATTTCAAAGTCAAGAGACATCTTGAATCGCGCCGAATTTAAAAAAAGTTAGAGTTGTAACTAAGGACCATCGAACATACTAATGAAACGGAAAAACAATAACAAACAGCTACAAATAAAATTGGAGATGAATATAGGGCCCCGGGTTTCGCTTTCACACTACCCGTAGCTCAGTTGCTGACATCTTGAGCCACGCGCCGTTGACGACGACGTTGGGCTCGGTCCAGACGGTCACCGGACAGTCGGACGGCGAGCCACCCATTGTTCGCCGTCCGCAAGCCCGCGTCTACGCTGACCGGAAATTGGGATCAGAATTCCGGCAGCGGTTGGGGCGTAAGGACCGTTGCCTCACGCGATCATCCTCATTGCCGCCTCCTTTGCTAGCATTACTGCCTTACAGAAGGAAGCGACCGCCTGCCATTCCTCCTCGCTCCGGACGATGGCTTGTGCCAAGGCCCGGCGCGAGAGAATACCGCCGCCAATCGCCCGCATATAGGCAGATGGGCAAAGATCGTCATACAGTAGGTACTTTTATAACGGTTCTGTATTCGATGGATGCTAATGGGACCCTATTACTAAGCCTCCATGGTCCGCTATGGCCCACGCAAAATGGTCCACCAAGGAATAAGTACGGACACCAGACTACAAAGATAAGACGGTAGATACAGTCAGGGGTCAAAATTGCAGTTGCACCCAGCTAATGCTAAAGTGTCTAAAATTTCTTTGTAGTAGAATTTCACTAGTCGGCTACGAGTTGATTCAAAGCCATGAACCATTGACCCTTTTCTATAATGAAATTTTAGACACTAACATTAGAAGAATGCAACTGCACTTTTGACCTCTGACTGTACATACAAACATTTCAATAAAAACCGCGATTTTAACGAGTACAATTTTAACTGACCAAAACAACAGATTGTTAATTTTGAACTTTAAAGTAGCCAGAGCCAAACTAAAATAAACCAGCTCAAACCATTCTGATAGATCGTTCAGTATTCGACCACGATATTATTGTGGTAGACCGACAATCAGGCTAAGGTTTGCTTGCAGAGTTTATTTGAACAGGCCGAATACTAAAGCATAACATTTGAATAGGAATATTTGAACCTGGGGCTAGATAAATTGCCCCATTGTTTTACAGTATGTATGATTGCATGCATTGAAATTTATGAATCAACGTTTTAATATAGTAGTATAGTGAGTTCTGGATTCAATATCAGGAGAGTCGGTTGATGCGACTTAATCGAAGCTGGTGTGACTTTGGGGAACTGGTTCCTGCTGTGAAGGAAGGTGGCATCATTCCTGATGCAGGGTTATCTTACTGTGAATGCCAAACCACTCTTAAGATACCTTAATTTCTTACATTTACTCTTGTCAAAATATGTACGAAGGCTCTTCTCGGTTTATCTAACTTCATCGCGTGCATGGTAACATTGATTAAGAACAGTAAACAGAACATACTTTTTCACTGTTTTTCATATAACAGCTCTTACACGATTATGACGGTTTTCCCCTTTTTGCATTAGATATTTTCGAAACACAGATATTTTTTGGAAATTATCTAGGCTTCTATTGAAATTAAATTATAAATTTGTGTAAAACTATTCCAGTAAAGACCTTTGAAAATCTGCTATTTGCCATAAACTTTATCAAAAATTAAAAAAGTCAAAAAAATATGACAATTCTATTGTTTATTGTGTATTGTTATTCCTTGAAAATTTAATCAAGATTTTGAATAACGAAATTTTTTTTAGCCAAAAACTTTTACAATACAAAAAAAAACACGTATTTCCTGGAACAAGTTTTGTGAAATATTCGATTAAATGACGGTGTTACCGAGTGCCTGCAGAGCTTTCTGGTGTCATCTCTCTGTTTTAGCATTGCCTTTTTATTATACATTGCGTTAAATTGCGTTGGATAAATCGGCAAGCTTTAAAACCATTCTCAAGTTGACGATAGACGAGTGGAGAAGAGCCTTCTTAACAAATATTGACATACAATTGCAAATTTTCTTCTTTATAATATTAGTATGCTCTGCAGACCCATATATAAAAGGAGACACTGACTGACTGACATATCAAAGCACAGCCGAAACTACAGGGCCTAGAAGCATGCAATTTTGTACAAAGCTTCCTTTAATAACGTAAGTGAGCACTAAGAGAGGATTTCCCAAAATTAACCCCTAAAGGAGGTGAAATGGGGGTTGAAAGTTTGTATGGAGAAACCTGCTTTGACGCGGGCGAAGCCGCTGGCAGAAGCTAGTTGTGCATATTTATAGCAAACAGTACACAAAAATAGAGCGCTACACAACGCAGCCCTATCGGCAAAAGCCATCTTTCGGACAACCTTTATTCAAGTAAAAAGGTCTTCTAGGAAATCGATCATCACTTAGTGTAATACAATTTCGATAGTAGTTCAACGCCTACCTAACAAAGTAGACATCCTCAAGGTTACGCCGTTAGGCAATCGCACTAATATATAATTGTAAAGGCGAACGTTTGTTTGTTTGTATGTGTGTGTATCCTTCAAATACCTTCTTTCTTTTTAATTCACACTTTTTTAAAAGTTTATTATTTGTTATATGTTATTTTTTATTACATATCTTTATTTTATGTCCGTAGTATCAGAAAGGCCCATCATTCTGATGGGACTTGCCAGCGTTAAGTTATGTACTTTTTTTTGGTTTCAAATATTGCAGCAAAATGCTGAGATAGGAGCATTTTTGGCCTTGCACTGTTTTTTTTTTTAATCTTTTCAATATTGTTTTTTTTTATTTTATTTATATTTTGTGTATGACAATTCCACAGATATCACACAACGCCGTCTAGTCTCAAGCAGCAGAGCTTGTGTTATGAGTACTAGACAACTGATAAACATACTTATATATATCTAAATACATACATATTACAGATAAATTACACCAAAACACGGAACAAATAATCATGCTCATCACACAAACATTTGTCTTGGGTGGGAATCGAACCCGCGACCTCCTTCTTCGTCAAATCCATCCAAAGTTTGTCTGTAAAAAATCGCTTTTAGCGATAAGACCCTATTAATGTTAATTTCCTAATGAAAATTGTATTTTCGGTGTACAATAAAGAATATCTATCTATCTATCTATCAATTGACATACTACGGTCACTGTTTATTACTGACTAAAAACCACCTGTGTTCCTTTACTTGATCTTTTAAAATTCCTGGAAATAGCGATTGATTGTTTACAAAAATACTTTTAGTGATGGAATGCTCAGTTTTATTTCTTAGAATCATAAGCTACTTTTACAACATAAAAGACATTTCCTGTAGAATGAGCTATGTAAACAACGACGCAAAAAAAAAGTAAAAATCTAAAATCCAACTACGACCAAAAAAAAACAACGCTGAAAAAGTATGAAACAAGATTTTCAGGATGCTGAAATAAACAAGGTTACTGGAAAAACAAGAACAGAATAAAAAGAAAAGCCGTAGTAATTAGTTATTAAAGTGTCTTCCTTATTAATGCCTTTTTACCTTGTTTATTTCAACATCCTAGAAATCATCGTCACGCCTATGTTCAGCGGACAATTAAGACGGTTCTAACGATACCTTATATGTCGAGTTCCGATAAATATATTAGGAGCTATGGGGGAACAGATGAACATACCCACATACATACATAGCCTGTAAAATCATAACCCAGGAGGATTATGATTTTACATACATTTGACGCGATTTAATGCGACTTTACTACCTCCACGCGTTCTCGAAATAAAGAGTCTTGACAGACAGACATACAGACGGACGGACAACAAAGTGAGTAAGTATAAGGGTTTTTTTTAGTTGGGAAAATCATCTAATGACAAATCTCTTGGGCGTAGCGCGAGATACTGTCAGACTTTTACTGACTAAAAACCCACTCTTGTTCCTTCTTTGCCTTCGTCCCAGGGTCACGGGTTTTTTTTTTAATTGGGTGGGAAAATCATTCTTATGACATCCCCGCTCTTGGGCGGAGCGGGAGATATTGTCAGACTCTTACTGACTAAAAACCCACTCCCGTTCCTTCGTTGCCTTCGTCCCAGGGCCCCGGGTTCCGCTTTCACACTACCCGTGGCCCCAGTAGGCTTCGACCCTGCTGGGCCCCTACGATTTGCTGTCATCTCTCTGAGGCGCGCGTGGAACAATACGCACCGCCGACGACGACTTGGGCTCAGCCCTAAATTTTATAAGGGTTCCGTTTTTGCTTTTGAGGTACGGAACCCTAAAAAGAACACGAATTTTCTAAACCCTCTACAAAATAATGCTTATTTGATATTGGTGTTAAAAATACTTCACACAAGTTTTTTTTTGCATGCTTCGCAACTTCAAGATCCCAAGAATTTAATTATTTGAGAGAGCACAGACGCGATGCAAAAATTCTTATTCGCCGTTTGGATCTTGGATTTATGCCAGATAACTTAACAAAAACTCTTCGCTTATTACGACGTGTCTTCTACTTCACAATATTAAAAAAAAAAATCAAGTAAGCATCCCTTTCAAGATGGCAGAACACTTTTATGAAACCACCATCGCTCGTCTACCCTTTATATGGGAACATTTTAATTTGATAATTCCATATCATTGTATTTGTCTTCTATTAGATTTAACCTGAAAGGCTTCACTATCAGTTTTACGTGCTTTTCGAGACAAACAAAGACCTCGGTGTGACAGTGCACTTCAAAGTAAAACGCAAGCATTGCTTAACCTTTCAATAACGGAATAATGGAAAGGTTTGCTTATTTTCGATACTTACAGACTACTTTATGAAGAACTTCTTATTTACGTTCTGGGATAAATACTTTATAAATAAAAAGCTCAATATTTTATAATCTATGCGGACGCGGTTCGCTTGGTGTTTAACCGAATGGCGCGAAATCACGCGCGAACGCTGGCGTTTGATTGGGGTTTGAGTGGTACTTCCAAAATTTACTCCATTTTGTTTTGGGAAATCGTCAATCAATCGTTGTCCGATTCGGGGTAGAGAGACGGAGTTTCATGACTAACATCAACCTGTGTTCTTCAGTTTTCCTTTGCGTTCTATGGCTACAGATAGATAGATTAGATATATTCTTATATTCTTTTCTTATTCTACAGTAAGTCTTTCCAACAACCGCTCAGCAAAGATTGAGCATTTAATGATTTCTCCTCGTACCTATAGGATGTGGGCAGCATTGGAAGGTCTTCCCAGGCGTTCCCACAAGGTGGACCAATGAACTTGTGAAATTCGCGGGGATGCGATGGATATAAGACGTACAGAATCGTTCGTTGTGGTGGCACTTGGAGAAGACCTATGTCCAGCAGTGAACGTCCTTCGGCTGAAATGATGATGATGATGGGGTAATCTTATCGAAAGCAGCGACCTCACAAGCTGGGCCCTAGTACGGGCCATAGTCCGGAGCGACAAGGAATGGAAAGTGGTCGCCTCTATTCACGAAGCTGTAATGATAGCAAAGGAGATGACTGCAACTGTGAGGAAACTGGCATTCTCACTGTCCTATGCGTCTCGCATCCACCGGATTCCCACAACCCTTACCAGGCCATCGGTACACCTTGTATAAGGCCTTCTAACGCCTTGTCTTCTAGTACGTGGTCGCCATTCCAGTATCTCTTGGCCCCAACGGCCATCCGTTCTGCGAGCAATACACTCCTCATTGCCACTTAAGTTTGGCGATTATCCATCCTATGTCGGTTCGCCTGCGGATATCCTCATTACTGATTCGATCACGCAAGGAAACTGCGAGCATAGCCCTTTCCATTGCCCTTTGGGTGACTTTAAGTTTTCTGATGAGGCCCATTGTAAGAGACCACGAGATTACCCCGTGCGGCTATTTTAATTTAGGTCCGTAAGAAAATACACCACAAATTGTATATTAAATAAGCCCAATATTCTGTTCTTATAAAAGCGACCCTTGAGAACAAAACCCATGCATGCAAATTAATTCATCAAGTCCACGTTGATATCCAGGATCGGACATACAATGGACGCTTTCATATTACCTAATTTGATTTTATTTTGGTCCCAATGGTCTCCTAGGACAAAAATGCGAGGGTTGTATTGTACACACAGTCCTCTCATTGTTGTGGGCGAAGCTGTGTGGGTTTTTGTTATGAAACATTTTAATAAATGAACATTGGACGTGAACAGTGGCAGGCTAATGAGATTTGCGTAGTAGGTACTTTAAGTGTGATTGTAGCTCGTAATGGGTTAGGTCATCTAAAATATGATAACACCACGTATATTAAGTTGATCACGCAACGAAGTGGAACGTTTAATAGGGAGTAGGATTCCCTATTGTTACCTTAAAAGGGACAGTATTATTCTTTTTCATTTTTCATTATGATTTATTACCTATGTGACTTGTAACTGGAACCTTGTGGGAATCTGTTGTTATAAGGTTGAGGAAGACTATCAGCTCGTGATACAGTTTTATACTTGTACGAGGGGATAGGGCGAATTAGTCCAAACACAACCAAACCACTTTTAAAATATGCCATTTCACATTGTTTAACAATAGACCTGCCTAAATTTTATTGTGAAAATGACTTGAAACGGTTTCTGTCTATCTTTATATACCTACCAAAATTATTAAGTTATTCTGTATGGTTGTCTCATATTTGTGAATAAAGCTTATTATTATTCCATTTATTAAATTACTTACACATATTGATTAC
The DNA here is from genome assembly GCA_949316375.1 of Mythimna vitellina. Taxonomy (NCBI): domain Eukaryota; kingdom Metazoa; phylum Arthropoda; class Insecta; order Lepidoptera; family Noctuidae; genus Mythimna; species Mythimna vitellina. The sequence goes on from OX438707.1 coordinate 4,418,000, forward strand.
ATTTTTAAATATTTCTTAAAAAAAAACATATTACAAAAAAACATTTAAAAATATAAAAAATAGTAGCCCACCGGCATCGGGAACAGGGTCCAAGCTACCGGTGGTCAGGGCTCCTGAGAGAGGAATCTCCGAACAATACGCGCCGTGTCCAGGAGTACTGCCTTCTGAATCAAGCCCTTGATCCAACTGCCTAACGAGAGCCTCTTCAGATGTTGGTCGAGGCTCTTGGAAATTAAGCCATTGGCCGTAAATTATTATTATTATTATTATTTTATTTGTGAAACTATCATAAGTACTTTAAATATACACTATGCTATAAGTATTAGTTAGTGTACAATCCACTAAGTTTTAACACGTTACTAGTTATTAATAGTTTCGTAATTACCGCGTAAAAATTAGTTCCATAATTAGCAGCAAAGAATTAAATATCGCGTTTTGTTTGTGTGATAACTTGCAGCAGTACCCATTTTGCATCTTATTCCTGCACAACCTCGACAGAAAGAGAATGCTGATATATATAGTTTAATAGTATAATCAGCCTTTCAATGTTCCCACTGCTGGGACTCAGGCCTCCTCTCTAGGAGAGGGAATGGGCCGTACGTACCACGCGGGCCCATTGCGGGATGGTGAAGGTCACATGTCTTCGAATTTTTAGTTCTAGGACATACCAGTTTCCTCACAATGTTTTCCTTCACCGTTACACGCTAACACGTGAACGCAGATATACTCGCTTGGAATCGCTCGCAATGCTGAGACGGCGTCCCGCGCATTTTGTAAGAAAATATTGGTTATTGTTGAACTTATCCGCTAAAGACACTAAAACCGGTAACGCTTTTTGCTTGAAAACTGTGCATTGTTCAGTGGGTGTTATGCCTCGTCACTGGAGCAGGAGTCGCGAAGTCCAGAGAACGCCGGCCGGCTGACACGTGGACCTCCACCAAAAGGTTTGTGCAGTTCCCTTCCACTTACGAGCTGTTTTTCTCTGCTTCCTAATCCTAAATGGCTCCAATAAGATCCATCTACAAACGCTAATCTGCAAATGCAGTCCACATCCAATCTATAGTAGTAAATGCGCATCCAGTATCTAAAATTTTTGTTTGGTAAAATTACATAAAATCAATTTTAAAATAACAGAAATAAAATTTTTTCGCTATGTTAAAATCTAATAAGTTAAAACCTACTTCAAATCACCAAAGAACTGATTAAAACTGGTGTTCATTCAGCTTACAAGTCTTGTGCTTGAGATAAAAATTCTTTAAATCAAAAATGAATATGTTACTACTAGGCAAGCGTGCTTTATCGTCGATGACATCATCGCTTACCATCGGGTAAGGTAGTGGTCAAATGTGTGCATATAAAAGATAATAAAAAAGTTCCACTTTGCGTTCAAAAACAGCTGCCCCCCTAGCCAAGTTACAACCGTTTTGTTTCGATTCTCTTTTCGTCGATCGATTCGAGTCGGCCACGCCTCCGATTCCTTTGTTCTGACGTCATCTCAACGCTCAGTCTCTACTTTTTAAACAAAGGAATAGGAGGCGTGGCCGACTCGAGGCGATCAACGAAAAGAGAATTGAAACGAAACGGTAGTAACTTTGCTAGGGGGGCTGAAACTCTTTCGAACAATCTTAGAAACCTGGCAAGCATCAGCTCTAGTAGGTCTCACCAATTTTGCTGACAGCACTTTGAGGTACCATGGCCTCAGCCATGTCTGTGTTACAAAGAAGGAACAGGAGTGGGTTTCAGTCAGTAAAAGTCTGACATGCCCTCTCACTCCCCACCCCATGACAAAATACTTAAACTGTTGGAACACAAACATTTTACGATTTCTTTTCCGAAGTGCCGTTGGGACTTTTTGAGACAGACTTCCATGTTCCATTTATGTAACCCTATCAAATGAAATCCCAAGTACGGGAACGATAGTTCAAAGAGAAAACCTCAGTCTAGACATAATCCAAAAGGCTAGCACAGTGCCAATACCAAGCATATCTACAAACGAACTACACTCGAGCAATCATAAATGTTCTCCGATTGAACACTGCTCCTTTTGTACGAGAATAGATTTTAATTTCGCAACAATAGAGTGCAATTTAGATTGGGAAGAGCTGTCGCAGCCTCGATTGCCGTCTTCCGTCCAACCCAGATTGATATAGTTGAATAAAAGCTAGAATTCGCGTATGAGTGGATCCTGCGATTTCAATTTAGGATGATTTTGATATTGTTAGCTTGGAGCTCGTGGCCATAATAGCAACACTGGCCAATCCCTGAGGTTTAGCAACACTTGCTGAGGTCAGTCTGTGGATGGGAGGTCACCTTAAGATTTCTTGACTTAAGTTCATATGTCCCTTAGATGGGTCAGAGAGCATCCACAATGCGCCACCATCTCGTTCGGTCTTGAGCTTCGCGCTTCTCTTCGCTTCGTTATTTAACTCTGCGATGACCATCCGTCAGCAGGTATTTTTTAATAATAAGATTACTCCGTGCCTCGGAAATTACGTTGAGCTGTCGGTCCATGGTCGGATTCGTCGGTCGTTACGGATATTCAAAAGCCAGAAAAATTAGACAACGGTCTTGTCAACACGCGTGAAGGAACAGACTATCAATCACCGTGAGTATGGGCTTGCGAACGACGAGCAATGGGTAGGTCGCCATCCGACCGTCCAGTAACAGTCTAGATAGAGCCCAAGTCGTCGACAGTGTGGTGGGACGGACGCGTAGTGTTCCACGTGGGCTTTAAAGAAATGTCAGCAAAACCATAGAGGCCCAGCAGGCTCGAAGCCTACAGGGGCCATGGGTCGACTCCTGAAAAAGACTTACTTATGGTCCTAGAACGCAAAGGTCAAGGAACGCAGAGGTAAAGGAACGTTGGTGTTGTTTTAGTCAGAACAGGCCCTCGCGCTCCGCTCTAAACTGGGAGGAGATATAAGATTTCCAAATTTTTTTAAACTGCACCAAAGCCCAAAGGCGGACTTACTACTTTAGGCATTCTTATTTTTTATTTATTTACTAATTTCTTTCTTTCTTTCTTTCTTTTTTTCTTTCTTTCTTTCTTTCGTTCTGTCTTTCTTTCTTTATTTAATTTAACCTTTTGAATACCGTAATTAGAGACACAATAGAAAGACATTGAGAGAGCGAACGCATGCGTTCGCTTCTTGTTTAATGAATTAAGGACAACCAACAAAACATACACCATTATATGCTTTGTTGGTTGTTCCGATGCATCGACGATAACGGCCACGTTCGTTGAATTTCGCTAGCTTATTCAAATTGACTGTTTATTATTCACATATTAGCTTGCCTTTCAAAAAACACAAACATCATAACATAGCATAGAATAATCAGCCCTATAATGTTCCCACAGTTGGTGAACTCAAGCTCCTCTCTAGGCGAGGGAATAGGCCGTAATCCACCACGCGGACCGAGTTCGGATTGGTAGATGTCACATGTTTTCGAATTTTTGGTTCTAGGACATGCCGGCTTTCTCACTATGATGTGTTTCTTCACCATTCAGAGAGTAGTGGTGATGAAATTAAAATGCATAAAGTAATGCGCGGTTTGAACCCGCGACCTACATACAACTCGTAACATAAACTTAATCGAAAATTTGTACAAAAACTAACTTCAGCCAGCGTCTTCGCTCGTATGAAGGTAGAAAATATAATCAGACAAAGCTTAGGTCACTCAGTGATAAAGTAGTATTTATAGGTAAAAAAAATGGCAAGTGCGAATTAGACTCGCGCACTGAGGGTTTTGAACATAACTTACCTATGAAAACAGTTCAATTTACAAATTGAGTTACAACAATTTTTCCGAATCTCATAAATTGTTTTTTTTTTTTAAACGTAACTACAAAATTTACTGTTTTTAGATTTTTTCCTAAACTTATATTATAATACCTTGCTTCATGCCAAATTTCACGATTCTAGGTCAACGGGACGTATCCTATGAATTTTGATCCCCTTGAGAGTGTCGAAATATACGTGTTTTGCGACATAGACGGCCGTATCTTTTTTTTCGTTAACTCAGAATTTTGATTTACAACGATTTAAAAGACCACAGACTTGAGTATATGGTTTTAATTTCAACTTGATACCTCTACGCCTCCCGGAGATAAAGGGTCTTGACAAACAGACAAACAGACGGACAACAAATGATCCTATAAGGATTCCGACTTTTTCATTTGATGCACGGAACCCTAATTAAAATCAATACTAAATAATCATTACATTACATTATTTTAAAAAATCTGAAGCTGTAATCCTTGTCTTGTTGTCTAGTCTAGTGTAGAGATTTTCATCGTCTGTCCAATTTTCTACATAACCCAACATACTGCATGAAATCTCGGGAGAGAAAAGTTTCGTCCAGACAGCTAACATTTTATTACTGCATACAAGATTTGATCTAATAAAACTGTAGCTGTTCACTTTATATTAAGTTTTTCATATAACAGAATACGACTAGAATCGGAACTATTCTTTTCTGGCAATGGCTTCGCCCAAATGAAAGGCTTACACCATAATTTTGCTGATAATTCCTCTCTTTGAGTGGCTTGAGCGACGACACGCCATCCTCACCTTCCGCATGACGCAGATATTCACTGGACATGGTAAATTCGGGAGATTCCTGTACCTGATTCAGGTGGAAGAAACGTCCGGGTGTCACCATTGTGTGAAATGCTCAGAGGACACGGTGGAGCACATGATGGAGGTGTGCTTCACTAAGTCGGAGCAACGCTGTGTCCTTGTGGTGGCAATCAGTGGCGGTGACCTCTCGCACCGGGCCCTGGTTCAAGCTATGGTCCGGAGCGAGGAGGAATAGCAAATAGTCGCCTCCTTCAGCGAAGGAGTAATGCAAAGGTGACGGCCGCACGCGTGATGAAATGTACATCCTCACGCCCCAGCCGCAACGACCCCAACTCCGACTACTAGCCACGGTAGCCGTGGGCTGGCGGATGGTGAGCAAAGGGTAGCTCACCGTCCGGCCGTCTGATAAACATCCGAACCAAATCCAAGTCGTCGACAGGTAACACAGGTGTGATTTTAGTCAGTAAAAATCTGACACGCGAACCCTCCTACTCTACCATAACAGGAGAAGCCATTGAATATGATATCTTACCTTGAAGTCCAAGAGTACCGCTTTCTGGATCAAGCCCTTGATCCAGCCGCCTAACGTGAGCCTCCTAAGGTGTTGGTCGAGGCTCTTGTCTATTAAGCCATTGGCTGACACGACTATCGGTACAATGATCGCCGAGTCCACATCCCACATGTCGACAACCTCGCAAGCCAAGCCGATTATTATTATTATCAAAGCTAATTGCTAAGCAAGCGTGCTCCATCGTCAGCCATAGGGGTCAAGCGTGAGCCTAACAATAATAATTAAAAAAAAAAATTGTACAAAATATATACAAATACAAAATACACTTAGCTCTTACTCCATTCATATTCTTTGCAAAGCGAATTAAAAATCAAAGTTTCTCTATTTTCATTCTGTATTACTGATAAATGGTACTGAAATACTTCTCTATTGAATAACAATGGACGCATCGGAGCAGATAAATCAGAGGGTTGAATTTATTTAAATAAATATGCTATATTTCTTCTCTACTGTGGGCAGAATTCCAAGGGGAATGAATAGCCCGCAATCTAAATGGTGCAGGATACTTGTCTTTGAGCTTCAAATAAAGGTATCTGAAAGTCATGTGCCACGTTCACGCATGAGGGATTGGCCATCCTCATGCCGCAGCCGCCGTGACCTTGACCCCGACTACCAGCTGCGGTAGGCGAGGGCTGCGAACGACGAGCAATGGGTAGCTCCCCATCCGACCGTCCAGTAACCGTCCATGATTAGCAGATAGATACCGAGTCGTCAACGATGTGTAGTAGAGTAGGTCATCCTCCGGCCGATCGGACCAACCCCAAGTGGTCCCACGCCGCGTAGTGTTCCACGCGTGCCTCAAGGAGATGTCTAAAAGACACAGGTGGATTTTTAGTCTCTAAAAGTCTCACACGCCCTCGCGCTCCACTATAGAGTGCGAGAAACTATTGGATGATTTCTTACCTCAAAAAAAATTTCATTTTAGTAAGCTACCAATCAAATTATGTCTGCGTATGTTTGGAGCCATATGAGCCCAAGTGGAAAACGAAACAGAAAAAGCCGGATTAAGAGAAGGGCGTATGATATTATTGGCTACGAACCAGACAAAACCCTATCAAGATTTATTGCTAGCTTTGATAAAAATATTTAGAGAAAACTTCAAGTCTCTTGTTATTCAATATTTTTTTTGCTTTATACTAAATCCATTATTCTTCATCCTACTCTTAAGGCGGCTAAACCGAGATACATTCATCTTTTTGAACATAATTTGAAAGTACTATAAATATAATATACTTGTGGACATTATTTTGGTTTCTATTAAAATAAAACTAATCCAGTAAAAATCTCTGAAAATTTATTATTTTGCGTGAACTTTAGCCCTTCATAATGTACTCATAGATCAAAAATAAAAATAAATAAATCCGTCTTATCCCTCCTACTTACGTGAACGGTTTTTCTTATGCTCGTCCTAGTGACGCGCCGTGCCGATCTCATCTAAAATCCCTTCTCAAATCCCCTCCTCATAAATCCAGTTACTTCTCCTATTCTTTTTCTGTCCATGCAGTAAGGTTGTGGAACTCACTTCCGCCTAGCATTCGAGATTTAAAATCGATCTCACTCTTATAGAGTAAAAGAGCACTATCTCTCCGCTCAACTGTGATAGTTATATACATATAAATATATGTACTGAATACTTTATTGCATATATATTGTGTATGATATTTATTTATAGTAAAGGTATTATTAGTTATATAAGGCGGGTCGAACGCTCAATATCTCGTGGCAGGGGGTGCCAATCACCCATAGCCCCCATCCAAGATACCTCAGCATTACTTTGGACAGGTCCCTCCGTTACAAGAAGAACTGTGAGAACGTTAAGCACAAGGTACACTCAAGAAACAACTTGCTACAACGCCTAACATCGACTAAATGGGGGGCGTCTCCCCAAGTTTTGCGGACAACTGCGACGGCGCTCTGCTTCTCCGCTGGTGAATATGCCTGTCCAGTATGGAGTCGCTCCGCCTACTTCAATTTAGTGGATACAGCACTTAATGAGACGTGCCGAATTGCTACTGGTTGCCTTAAACCGACTCCGGTACGAATGTTGTATCCACTAATCGGCATTGCACCCCCAGAAATTTGGAAGGCTATGGCTAGCCGCATAGAAAGGGCGAAACAACAAAACGACCCTCGTCATCTCATCAATGCACAACTACAGTTCGGTGCCCCTGAGACTTAAAAGTCGTAAAAGTTTTGTTGCAAGCGTGAGCCTATCTCAAGGTAACAGCACCTCAGAGAGATGCGTCCTCTGGCGAGAGAAGTTTAAACCTCCTGATGATTTTGTCGAGCTGTCGGAGAGCCTCTCTCCTGGACACGAGTTACCATGGACCACCTGGAGAACTCTAAACAGACTCCCCAAACTCTCTAAACATCCCCAAACTCCCCAAACTCTCTAGACTCTCTAAACAGGCAGCCAAGTTGGGCGCAGCAAAGACAATCTCCACAGATGGGGGTTCTCAGACGGTTCCGATGTTCAGTGCTTGTGCGGCGTCTGTTCACAGACCATGTCCCACCTTCGATCCTGTTACCTGTTCACGTAGGGACCTAATGACAGCATCAGCGGACGGCACTGCCGTGGCCGAATACTGGGCCATGCAAGGAATTTAACTAGTTTTGCCATCGATACGCTAAGAAGAATTAGTTATATGTATAAGTATTTTATTTTTATATTTAACTACATTTATGTATTATTTGATAGTTTAGATTAAGATTTCACACATTCTTCTTCTCTTGCTCCCTACACACTATTATCTACATTTCTTTTGATTTCTCCTTTCGCAGGTCTGCTGGAAGAAATTTCTTTGGAAATAAGCAGTACCTTTGTACTCTTGTCTACTTTGTATTGTCTTTTTATGCTTTTGTGTGTACATAAATCGTAAAATAAATAAATATATATTTATGGAAAACTTACACATTTAATCGAAATTACGAATGGCGAAATTTTTTTGCAAAAACTTTTATGGTTTTCAAAAAAACATATTTCCTGGAACAAATTTTGTGATATATTCAACTGAACCGATTTCCGGTCACCGTAGACGCGGGCTCGCGGACGGCGAACATTGGGTAGCTCGCCGTCCGACCGTCCGGTAACCGGCCGGACCGAGCCCAAGCCGTCGTCGGCGCTTAGTGTTGCACGCGCGCCTCATCGAGATGTCAGCAAATCGTAGGGGCCCAGCAGGGTCGAACCTTACTGGGGCCACGGGTAGTGTGAAATTGAAACCCAGGGCCTTGGGACGAAGGCAAAAAAGGAACAGGAGTGGATTTTTAGTCAGTAAAAGTCTGACACTATCTCTCGCTCCGCCAAGAACGGAATTTATCATTAGATAATTTTCCCACCTAAACAAAAAAAAAACTGAACGACGGATTTACTAAATGCCACTAGAGCGTTACGAGCGTACCAAGGTCGCCCACATAGCCCGAAGAATCACCAAACTAAAGTGGCAGTGGGCAGGGCACATTGCTCGTAGAACAGACGGTCGATGGGGCCGAAAGGTTCTAGAATGGCGACCGCGCACCGGAAAACGCAACGTTGGAAGTCCTCCCACAAGGTGGACCGACGACCTGATGAGAGTCGCGGGAGTGCGGTGGATGCGAGACGCACAGGATCGCTCGTTGTGGCGTCGCTTGGGGGAGGCCTATGTCCAGCAGTGGACTTCTTTCGGCTAAAATAATGATGATGATGACTCGAGCGTTCAGACGTTACCTGTCTTTTTTGACATTTGCTTCTTCACCAAACATTGCATTGGATTAAACAACAGGCTTCCATGCTCACGTTGACAATAGACGAGTGGGGAGCATAGCACAGCATAGTCGGCCTTATAATGTTCCCACTGTTGGGACTCAGGCCTCCTCTCCAGGAGAGGGAATGGGCCGTAATCCACCACGCGGGCCCAGTGCGGGTTGGTGGATGTCACATGTCTTCGAATTTTTGGTTCTAGGACATGCCGGTTTCCTCACGATGTTTTCCTTCACCGTTTTGAGAGCAGTGGTGATGAAATAAATTACACAAAGTAATGCGCCTGGTTGGGTTTGAACCCGCGACCTACAACTCGTAAGTCGGGGCCGTTACCACTTGGCCACCACTGCTCTTGGCAGACGAGTGGGGAGGGACCCTCTTAATTCAAACCCTAGTTACTTTTTGGATAAGTAATAGTAGTATTTTCTTTCTATTCATGCAAAATTTTGACAGGCCTGTTGGTCTAGTGGTTAGTGGCCCTGACTGCTGCCGGAGGTCGTGGGTTCGATTCCCAACCAGGACAAATGTTTGTGTGACGAGCACGATCATTTGTTCTGTGTCTGGGAGTAATTTATCTATATATGTATGTATTTAGAAACATATAAGTATATTTATCAGTTGTCTAGTACCCATAACACAAGCTCTGCTTAGCTTGGGACTAGACAGCGTTGTGTGGTAGTTGTGGAATATTATTATTAATATTATTATATTAAAATGTAGTGTTTGTACTAAATAACAATAGACGCGTGAGGACAGATTTCACTTTTTTGTCTTACAGCAAATGTTTTATTTTACGTAGTGTCTTAGTCGTGGGCTGAATTTCAAGTGGATTGCGTAGAGTGTTTTTCATCGTCTCTTTTTTCGTAACTTTTTTAGTTTATTAAAGATGATGTGGTACGAAAATTGTGTGTAAAAATGTATAGCGGTTGAAAATTTGTAACTAGCGGGATTATTCCACAATATTTTCACGACAAAAGATAAGAGTGATATGTAGCAGTGGTGTGTTTCATTGTAAAATTCTTTTAAAAAACCCTGTTTAGATTAGAATGCCTTGATAAAGTGATATTTTACCAGCGAATAGCCTCTACCAGCGGCTTCGCCCGCGTGAATATAGGTTTTTCCATACAAACTTAGGACCCCCTTTTCATCCCCTTAGGGGGTAAATTTTGGAAAATCCTGTCTTAGTGCTCGCCTACGTCACAAAAACAAGCTTTGAGCAAAATTTCACACTCCTAGTCCCAGTAGTTTTGGCTCTGCGTTGATATGTCAGTCAGTTTCTCCTTTTATATATATAGATAAAGATAAATAAAATAAAAAATCTTAAGTAAAAAAAACTGACCAGGTGCAAGTGACATTAGAATTTCGATATTCTGTGAATATTTCAAGCGCCTACTTGTTGCTGTTATTAATATGAAGTATAAAAAAACCGAGCACGTGCGCGTCGGACTCCCGCATTGAGAGTTCCGTACAAACTTACCTTTGAAACAGTTCAAAATGATCAAATTGAGTTACGAAAATTTGCCCGAATCGCAAAATAAGTTTTTTTTGTGACGTAACTACAAATTTACAGTTTTCAGATTTTTTCCTATACTTGTGCTATGAGACCTTGATTTATGCCAAATTTCAGGATTCTAGGTCAACAGGAAGTCGCCTATGAATTTAACTCTTAACTCCCTTAAGAGTGTAAAAATATACGATTTTTGCGACACAGACGGCCGTATCTGTATGTGGATTTTTCACAGCTTCAAGGGACTATGAACTTAAGTATACGTTTTTAATTTCAACTCGATACCTCCATGCGTTCCCAAGATAAAGACAGACAAACGGACGGACAACAAAGTGATCCTATAAGGGGTCCGTCCTTTCCTTTTTGAGGTACGGTATATTTCATCTTTTTAGGGTTAAAAAGATGAAATAAAATAGACTAAACATAAAAAGACGTGAATTTAAATAAAATGTCTTGCTCGTGTGCTAACTTGGACGAAACGGAACCCTAATAATAAAAGCCCCAAATTGTCCACGAAAATTTGTCGTAATTGATAAATTCATAATTGAATTAATCATTCATAATTGCTATGAATGATTAATTACTAGAAAATCCTACGCGCAGTTTTTTCATTTTGATGGCCATTCATTCATTTAAAGACTAATAGCCTGTATAATATTTCCATAAATTGATTGACATTTTGGGACATAAACAAATGCTAATAACTTTGCTGTTTATTAATATTATTTATTGAGACTTTACTTAAATAATAACAAGACCTTTTCTAATAAGCTCTGTAAGTATTTGTACTAACTGAAAATTAGTGGTGTATATGTCAATGACAACTACTTGATACTTGTTAAGTGACTTTTCGTAATGTCATTACACCATACACTTTTTTCTCTTTTTTATTATTCTTGATAGGCTCGCGCTTGATTGCTATCTCACCTCATGGAAAGCGACGATGCAGTCGACGATGGAATGCGCTTACCTAGAAGTAACCTATTCACTCTTGACCTAAAGATTCCCGGGTTGTAGCTATCAGGAAACACAGATTCCAGTAAGGAATGCCACTCCTTAGCTGTACGCACAATGAATGTGTTCCTAAAACGTTTTGTGCGTATAGGTGGGATGTACACCATGTACTTTGTACATTAACAAAAAATCATTTATCTTTTTCTTTTAAGTCTACTGTTCACGTATTCATTCTTGACTTAAAGATTCCCGGGTTGTAACTATCAGGAAACACAGATTCCGGCAAGAAATTCCACTCCTTAGCTGTATGCACAATGAATGTGTTTCCAAAATGTTTTGTGCGTATAGGTGGGATGTCCACCATGTACTTTGTACATTAACAAAAATTCATTTACCTTTTTCTTTTAAGTCTACCGTTCAACTCCTCACCTATCGCAATTGATCCCGCAACTATTCGACCGAGGCTAAAAGATCTATTGCACTCTACTAAACAGCTTCACCACATAATAGCCTAGTTTATCGCCGGAGAGTCGGCCATTACTTCAGGAATGTAATCGTATTGCTGATTCATTGCTATCGTTATATGTAGAGTAGTAATCGTTTCTTAAGGTGGTCATTCTCCAGATGTATTTGCGTGTAGTGTAATAGTTTAGTTTTCGCGATTTCGACGCGATGCGCCGGATTTGTCCAACTTATTTATTTATTTATTTAATACTTTATGCACAAACGTACAGAGGCGGACTTAATGCCTTAGGCATTTTCTACCAGTCAACCTTAGGGTGATGCAGAGATAAATAGTGGTAGGTGTAATAAAAGAGAGAGAAAAGGCGAATAGGTACAATAATAGATATGCCAATAAACCATAAATATCATACAATTATACAACACATACACAAATTAATAAACTATCTACATATATATCTATACTAATAAAGTCAAACAATTGGTTCAAATCGACAATTTGAAAACATTAACGTTGTGATGACACTGACATGAACACAGACTCCGGCAGGGAATTACGGGTGTGTTACATAATTCGGAAAAGTGTAACCTCGAATAACACGTTCCTGTCACTAATCTGTGTTCACTAATCCGAAACACTTAACAACGAATGCACGTTACCACGAAAAACTTAACGCCGTAGCCATGCGATCTCGAATAACATGATTCAGAAAACTGTAATATCGAATAACACGTCCCCGTATGTTTACTAATAGGAAACTCTTCACAACGAATGCACCCCGCTACGAAAAACCTAACGCCACAGTCATGGAATCTCGAATAACAAATTCTCTAATTCGCCCTTCCTATTCTAGGACCGCGTTGACTATTTCAAACATTGCCACAGCCGATTATTGCATTACTCGCAAATGATGCCGGTGAATGAATACCTTTACATCATCACTGTTTTATGCTTACTAGTTCTAGTTTATTAGGTTTCGTATGCCGCAATCGGCCTGGAGTTCTGCCATAATGACTAAATTTGGTGGGATTAGAGCTGTGGCTACCTTGGCTTAAGCCATAATGATTGTGGTTTCACTTGGCAGACGAACTGACATGATGTTTGCATATAATATGCTTTAATTACTGTGGTTACGGTTGGAAGGATTTATTGATATTATAAATAATTCTTAATGGAAGTTGCGAGAGCGCTACTCAGTTAGACAGTCGTAAAGTTTAAAGGTAAGCTCATCATTTCAGCCGACACCTCATTCCTCACCAAGGTGTGGCATCACATATTGCATATTTGAACGCACCTTAAATTTTAGGTAGAACTACATTGGACACACGTGGGTCACGTACGCGGCATCTGGGCGAGTTATACACGCATTTTATTTAGCTACTAGATTGGTAAAGCTACATTAGATCCACACCACGCGACGCCACGCAACGCGGCACTACGTACAATTACGGCATGGCACACGTGTGCATCGGTATAATGTAGTTCGCGCTATATCGTTGTATGTTAATATTTAAGCCAATATTATTAATTTAGTTAAGTGGCAACACAAGACAACTTTTTGAGCACTACTCTTCGTGTATCACTTTTTTGCTTTTCGGCTGTCGCAAAACACTAGAAACTAAATTTTTTATCATAGCATATCATATCATATCATTTCATATCATGTCATGTCATGTCATGTCATGTCATGTTATGTCATGTCATGTCATGTCGTGTCATGTCATATTGTGTCATGTCATATCATATAGTTACAGTTATTTATTCCCGCTAACTATTTCTTTCTTTCTTTATTATATACATAACGTCAACCGCAAATTACACTTTTACTTCCGGCTTCAATATTTAAGGAAAGGGTGTCCGTGTTGCCCAGTTAGTGGCTTGAAACACAGTCCTTCCAAGTAATATAATGGGTGTGGTATTAGATAGGGCACATTGCTCACAGAGCAGATGGTCGATGGGGCATTTTTAAATATTTCATAGAAAATAAGATAAATCAAAAAAGCGATAGGAAGTAGCTTCCATAGAAAAACATTTAAATCTTCAAGTACATGTAATGCAATCTGACTAGTTCTATTAAACTTATACTTACTGACCTACTTTCTATAAAATAGATTTCTATTATTTATTTTTTACTTTTCACAATTTACCGAAAATCCATGAAAATGAGGTCAACTCTACATTTTCAATAACCAAATGAGAAGGGAGCCCATTAATGTTTGTCGAACATCAACATAAAAGTGTATGTGCCTCAAGACTTCAAGAGATGAAGTCGCTCAATAAACTTCCATTGGAAGTCGTTGACGACGGTTCGGTGCCATACTTATTCGTGTCAATGAGGGTGTTTGCATTTTAGGTGTGGGTTAAGATTGGAGCGGGAAGCGTTTTATACTTTACACTAACATTACAAAGGCGACAGTTAGTGACTGTATGTTTGTTTGTGTGTGAGTGTGTGTGAATGTTTGTTACGCTCGAACGTCTGACCGAACGATGAAACTTTAATTGTACTTCGTTTATACCCCAGGATGGGGTGGAAACGCAATCAAGTACTGGTTTATATAAATAAAAACTTGGTACATAGGTAAACCATGCTCTGAATTAGGACTGTTGGGAATTAAACCCAATAAACAACCGTGCGCATACGTCATCAGCAGCGGTAAATGGAGATGCGGGCGGGGATTCTGGCTGTCGAGCGCATCGCGGGCACTTGCTTCCACGGACACAGGCGCGACGAACGACGCTCTTGAATCTTTTAAATTATTCACTGTTTGTCGGAGATAGTTGTATTTTTGAAAGTATTGGTTAGCGATAATACACCACCACTTATAAAAATACAGTCCAATCATTCATACCCAACCCCGACAAGGACATAAGGTGCTTTGTCTCGGGAGCATGTTCCCTTTTGATTGTTTTCTATTATCATGCAGGCAAACCTGTCAACAGAAGCTAGTTGTGTAATATTTTCATTGCAAGGCTCAAAAAGAGCAGCAGTGAGAGTAATGATGGCCCAGTGGTGTCAGCTCCAACTTGCGAGTTGTAGGATGTGGATTCAAATCCAGCCAGGTGCAATACTTATTTTATTGACATGGTCATCTAACTGGATTAAATGCATTAAATATTATTTATTTATTTATATAATATACTTTATGGCTTACCAAGATTACAAATTTACAAATTGAAACCTTATAACACCAAAAAAAATATACAATTGGCGATTTCTTCCAGGTAACCCGGAATGAATACAGATTGCCTGAACACAAAATGGGGTTGCACTTGGTCCAAATATAAAAGTAAACAAAATTTGATAAATACTTAATACTAAAATAGATACACATACATATATACAAAATATAAATATATAAGTAAGAGATTTTTTGATGAAACGAAGGCATGATCACAGTGACAAGTAATGATCCTTCACGAGCCTTATAATATCCAACGTTGACACGTCAATTTTACCTCAAATAGAGGATAAGGACTGCCATACGGCTTAGCAATGTCACCAGTCTTTTGAGAACATTACCAAAGAAGAAAATAAAATAGTAATCTAAACAATATCAAAGTAAACGCGTAGCTAAGTTTTTCCGACCGTCCCAAAAATAAATAAAAATTACAGTTTGCAAAGCATGAACAACACTCCGACCGTCCACATATAATTGTTTATTACTATTGACTAGCTTTTGCCAGCGGCTTCGCCCGCGTACATAAAATATTAATAGCCTATGTCACTTAGGAATAAAGTAGCTTTCTATCAGTGAAAACATTTTAGCAATCGGATCAGCCCCCCTTACCAAGTTACGATCGTTTCGCCTCCGATTGTCAGTGGTCAGAACAAAAGAATCGGAGGTTTGGCCTAATTGAGGCGTTCGATGCAAACAAAACGATCGTAACTTGACTAGGGGGGCAGTATTTTCAGAGATTACCTCCTTCAGACAAAAAAACAAAAGAAAAAACTTTACTTCTTTATAATATTGTATTAAGTGTAGATATGCTTGCGATTAACCACTATCTCACCTGATAGTAAGCTATGATGTGGCCGACGATGAAACATACTTATCCAGAAGTAACTTATTTACTCTGGACTTAAAGGTCCATAGGTTGTAGCTATAAGAAAATACAGATTCTGGCAGGGAATTTCACTTTAAGAGGTGAAAGAAATGTTTAATTGTACGTAAAGCTATGACTGTACGTACAATTAATATGTTCCCAAAATATTCTGTGCATATGGATGGAATGTTCACCATGAACCGGTGGCGCATCTCCATTACATCTGGGCCTCAAATCTGCTATTATAATAGTGTCAGAAAGGTCTATCATTGTTTGGTTGTCTACTAATATAATGGCGTCATTATGACTTTCCAATGGTCAACCACTGACACTCCATTGAAAGAAGTGGCATAGAATGGTAATCTCGTACATATTGACAAACGAATATCTGACGCATGCTGTAATCTGGTAAAATTTTGACAGTTCCTTTGATCAGTGACCTACCATTAGAACGTCGCAGTGCAGTCATTGCTTTTAATAAGCTCAATATTATCATACTACCACAACTATAGTACAATACCATTGACTAATCATTATGAATTAGCAGATAACGAACTTTTAACAAAATGACAATGGGATCGTATTGGAATGACGAATTTATAAAATAGCATACTTGGGCGCTTGATAGTCTGACGATGGAACGGGCTAGATGGAATTAAGAAAAATATATCCAAACTTACCTAAAATCGAAGCTAGAGGCAAACTTCTTCAGCTGCCAAAGCGCATATCCGCTACAGCTTATCTCTTGCAAACTTTTGAAACAGGAGATGAAATAAGTTCTGCGTCGGCAACAGACGAGATGAGATCCTCGATAAAGATCGATAGTTGCTATATTGCTGTGGTAAGCAAACTAATATTATG
This sequence comes from Mythimna vitellina, assembly GCA_949316375.1. Classification (NCBI taxonomy): domain Eukaryota; kingdom Metazoa; phylum Arthropoda; class Insecta; order Lepidoptera; family Noctuidae; genus Mythimna; species Mythimna vitellina. The sequence continues at coordinate 4,434,716 of OX438707.1, forward strand.
CAAAACCTGCTTAGCGTGGAAGTTTTTGTGATTATCTAAGACGTTGGGAAAGTTTTCAGAACGGTATGTTTAATTCCATTCCATTCCATTGAACAGCGAAAGTTTGAGAGTGTCTGTACGTTTGTTACTTCTTCATGCTCGAACAGCTTAACCAATTAAAGCCTTTTTTTGGGTGGGAAAATCATCCAATGACACCCCTCGCTCTTGGGCTGAGCGAGAGGGTGTGTCAGACTTTTACTGACTAAAAACACACTTCAGTTCCTTCGTTGCTTTTCATACCGGGGCCGAGTCTTCCTTTCAGAAGACGATCCTTGGCCCCAGTAGCTGACATCTCCTTGAGGCGAGCGTGAAAAAGTACGCGCCGTCGACGATTTGGGCCGTCCGGACGGTTACTGAACAGTCGGACGGCGAGCTACCCATTGCTCGTCGTCCGCAAGCCAGCGAACCAATTATAGCCTGAGTAACTGAAAATATGTTTATATTATTTTTTATGCGAGTATACGTAAATTGGATTATCGTCCAAATAATATTTATATATTCATTGCACACCTTTACTTATCGCAGGACAAACATTTAGTAAAGTTTAGAATAAAAAAAAAATAATTTAAAGAAAACAAAAAACCCGACTGCGTAAAAATTAATTTAAAAAAATACGTGAAAAAATTAACTTAAATAAAAACTAAAAGGAAAGAAACAAGCCCAGTATTTTAGAATTTTGTTAAGTAATACTAAATAGTAGTAGTGACTGGTAGCGAAAGCCTAAGGGATTAAGTCCGACTTTATATTACATGAAGTTTTAATAAATAAATAAAAGCCTGACACACCCTCTCGCACCGTCCTATATCGGGAGAAGTTATTGGATGATATCCCAACTAGAAAAAATAAACCCATTTTTGTTACTTCGCACATTCATTTCTAACAAAATAATTACAGAACAATCACATTCAAAAAATCCCCTCTGGGTATTTTCACATCCCTCTAATTCATAAAAGAACTATAAAAGTGCAAAAGCTATCTGAATTTCATGCATTTGAGAGCATAAAAGGGCACTTAAAATGACGCTCGGAGCTAACAGTGATTTATTAATACGAACCTAGAACATATCTGCTTATAAGCTGGATTTACGAAATGGAACTATAATCTGATTAGTTTTTAGGGTTCCGTATTCAAAAGGTAAAACGAGACCCTGTTACTAAGACTCTACTGTCTGTCACCAAGCTGTAACCAACCTCATGAACCGTGATAGTCAGACAGTTAAAATTTTCACAGATGATTTATTTCTGTTGCCGCTATAACAAATTAAAAAAAACTGGCTAGTGTGTGTCGGACTCGCACACTGAGGGTTCCGCACAAACTTACCTATGAAAACAGTACTACTACCGAATTGAGTTACGAAGATTTTATCGAATCGCAATTTTTTTTATTATGACGTAATTACAAATTTACAGTTTTCAGAATTTTTCCTATACTTGTGCTATGAGACCTTGCTTCATGCCAAATTTCGGGATTCTAAGTCTACGGGAAGTACCCTATGAATTGTGATTCCCTTGCGAGTGTTGAAATACACGTTTTTTGCGACATAGACGACCGTATTTTTTTTCCTTAACTTTGAAATTTGCTTTTTTCACAACTTCAAGGGAACGCAGACCTGAGTATATAGTTTTAATTTCAACTAAATACCTCCACGCGTTCCCGTAAAGGGTCTTGACAGACACACAGACAGACGGACGGAAAACAAAGTGATTCTACGAGGGTTCCGTTTTTTCCTTTTGAGGTATGGAACCCTAAAAACAGAATAAAATTAATATTTTTAAATAAAATTATTATCTCTTTATTTTTCTTATGTACATAAAATCTCAAACATTTTTAAATATATCTTAAAAAAATAATTTGCAAAAAACATTTAAAAACATTAAAAAATAGTAGTCCTCTGGTGTCGGGAGTAGGGTCCAAGTTACCGGTGGTTAGGGCTCCAGAGACAGAAACCTCCTCCATCCAGCCGCGCAACGACAGCTTCGATATAATAATAATAATTATTATTATTATTGTGTCGTTTTACTACCTAATTTGCGAATGTACAATTTTATAGCCACCATGTTGGATTTGATCCAAGATGGCAACGTCTATTTTTGCGTATCGTGACCAATATTTATTTTTCTGTTATTGAAATGTTCCACTAACTTTTTATTGCGGCTCTTTCGTATATGAACTATGTATATGCGTTGAGAAAGTTTGCGATCAATTTTTTTTTTCGTGTGTTCCTCACGTTGTATATTATTTATTATTATTACGTTTATTTTTTTCCTTTTATAGATCTGCTAGACAAAAATCATTAGATTTGAAATAAAATAAAATAATAAACGTTTATTTCGGACCTTTCCGTCCGTAGGTTTTTATTTTATTTTTTTAATTATGAAATCATCTAATGACTTCTCGCGCTCTGGGCGGAGTGAGAGGGCATGTCAGACTTTTACTAACTAAAACCACACCTATGTCCTTCAGTTGCCCTTTGCGTTCTAGGACTACGGGTTTCCTTTTCAGAAATTCTCCGCGGCCCTAGCTAGCGGGCATTGGCCCTGCTGGGCTCCCCTACGGTTTGCTGATATCTCCTTAAGGAGCGCATGGATCACTACGCGCTGTTGACGACTCGGTCCGATTAATTACCGGACGGCCAGACCTTCCGTCCGTAGACAACACTTACAGCATTTATACAACAATTTTAAAAACAACTCGCAACAGAAATACCAGATGTTAGTAACACAAAAAACTTAAGAACTATGTTAATAGACAGAATTTACAGGAGCTTGGCGAGAGTAGTTGGCTCTAGGACCATATAATAGCACAATCCAGCTTATTGGTAATGACACTCGGGTGGCCGTTGGTACTGGCTCGCACCTTGCGTGAAGCGAGGAGGCCTGAGTCTCAAAAGTGGGAAAATTCCTTCTTCTTGTGTCGTATTCCTTAATGCTGAGGGTCGTGACCTCCCTGCTTCACCACTTTTATTTTTACGATGTTCCTCTATCTATTCCTATCTTTGGCGGTGTAAACGGCCTTGTATACTGTGGAGTCAAGAGTGATGCGGATTCTGTCGGACCAACGTATTGGGCTGCGCCCGCAAGGCCTTTTTTCATCTATTTTACCGGTCTTGATTAGCCTTTCGAGGTCTTTTATGAAGCTATTTATTACGCAAAAAAAAAAATACTACTACAAATAAATATATCAAAAACAATTAAAAAAAAAGGTTTTTTGTTTTTTTTTTTTAATTGATATTAACCAGTGCTTGACTGCGATCCCACCTGATGGTAAGCGGAGATGCAATCATTGATGGTCAGGCGCACTAGTTTATTAAGAGCCTATTCACTCTAGCCTTGAAGACACCTATATTATAGTTGGACGGAAAGACCGCAGCAGGCAGATCGTTCCAGTCCTTCGATGTACGCGGTATAAACGACGAAGCGAAACGCTTAGTCCGGACCGTTGAAGTTTCAACAACGTAAGGGTGGATACTCGCCGTTCGTCGGCTTGTCCGATGGTAGAAAGGAGATGGCGGAATCAAGTCATGCAGTTCCCGCGCACACTCTCCAAAATGTAACCTGTAAAACACCGATAGGCTGGCTACTCTGCGCCTGTGCTCGAGGCTTTGTAGATTGGACTTAACCAAATCTGGATCCCCAATTAGCCTCTTCGCACGCCTTTCCACTGAGTCCAAAGCTGCTAGATGGCATTTTGCAGCACCAGCCCATATGTGACTGCAGTACTCCACACACGATCGGACCTGTACTTTGTATAACATTAGAAGCTGTCCCGGTGTGAAGTACCGTTGGACCTTTGCAAGAACGCCTAGTTTTCTAGCAGCTACCTTGGCTTTGGACGCAATGAACCGCCCGAAATTGAGATCTGAGGAAATTTCAACTCCTAAGAGTTGAAGGCGGTCGGTGCACTCCAGGGATACATTCTGAAAAGCGGGAGCCAAGGTGAACGGGCTCCTCTTAGCGGTGAACAGACACGGTTGTGTTTTGGCGGCGTTGAATCTTACCAGATTGGTTTCGCCCCACTTGGAGACTGCCTGAAGTGAGACATTCGTACGCTCTACCATAGCCTCTCGTTCGGACCGAATTTGCTCCTTACTGGCCCGAGGACCTGGCAGGTACCTCTCTACAGCTGTGCTATCGTCTGCATACCCATAGATACCGGGTTGTTACTGTATCTCTGTTTACATAAATTATTAAACAAAAAAAAAAGTCACAGACCCAAAAACTGACTTATGGGACATACAAGCGATTAACCTTTCTCTCTACAATATATATATGTATGTATATATATATAATCCCATCCCTTTTATGTCACTTAGTTAACAGACTACTGAGTGTTTGTGGAACCACGGACTATTGCGGTTGGCCTTAGGGATGGACCATATGAATGTAATCCGGCCTAATCTGTGTCGCCAAAAATGAGTCATGGGAATTTAGGGTAGGGACATTTCCCAAATAGGACATAAGCCCTGTATGGAATGTGAAAGAGGTGTGATAGAACTTTATATTTTGTGAAGTTAATGGACAATAATCCCTCACTGTTGATGATATATTGTACTTCTATAATTCATTTTCAGAACACTTTTAACGCTTTCAAAAAGAAATAGAAATCAAGATGCGTGCAGTGTTGGTTATGTATTATGTTGTGTTTTTGTGTGTTAGGTTATGATTATGTGTTGTGTGATTATGTCTTGTCTTTTATACATCGTGTAACATAAAAAACGCACAACTTGAAAACAATATGTTCAGAATCGGGTACTAGATTTTATTACAGCTGTTTTTAAAAGAGGCAATTTTTATCCTATTTATTTTGAAGAATAAAATTCTTATTAAGTTTTGTCAGTCTGTAGCACCACTAGTGTATATGTGTGTGCGTGCGTAGATGTCAATACTGATGCGCTACCTATGTATTGTATCGATCCCATTAATTGAAAAAGGACACGATTGCTCCGTCCGTATGGTGTTCGTCGTCCGTATGATGTTCGGACGTAAAGAATGGCACCATCCCATCTCTTCCCGTGGGTGTCGTAAGAGGCGACTAAGGGACGTACCAGAGAATGGGCAGCAGCATTCTCTGTGCATTATAACAACCACACTGCGATCGCCAACCCGTCTGCCAAGCGTGGCGATTATGGCAAACCCCCCCAAAAAATGATAAGCAAAATAAAGAAATAGCCCCTAGTGCCCGGCAGCCCGTCTACCCTCGACTCCGGCATCGGTCAAGGCCGCGGCGAGGCAAGGGGTACTAATCACCGGATAGGATCCGGCTACCCTTTTAAAAAACGAATGCCTCCCACAAGGTGGACCGATGACCTGTTGAGGGTCGCGGGAATCCGATGGATGCGAGACGCACAGGACCGGTCATCGTGGCGGCATTTGGGGGAGGCCTATGTCCAACAGTGGACGTCTTTCGGCTGAAAAGATGATGATGATGATTGCTCACGAAGATTGCCGACCACTCCCGAAGATGAGAATGGAGCAATGCTCTAATTTTTGGAACTAATAGAAGGTGCTGTCATATCTTTCCTTACTATTTATGTCAATGGCATCAAGTTATTTTGTTATTAAACATTTTACTCTGACTCATAAAATTAAAAATGCAATCTTTTTCCTTGAACAGTGCAGAAAACAAGCTTATCTTCACGGTCGTGAGCTCAATAGGTAACGTAGTCGTGTAAATGCTATGTTGGTACTGTTCGTACGTATTAGAAAAGTATTGGAGTGAAACGACATAAGTTGTGATGATTTACTTATTTTATTGTCCTAGAAAACGTGAAAGGATTGTAGTGTATAAAGGTGAGGGCGCCTGATTAGCTCCACCGCGTCCTCCTGTGTCCACTGGTTGACGGCAGGTGGCAGGCAACTGTGAATCGGTTGTATGAGGCGTGTCAAGCAGTGGACGTTCGGTAGTCCACGGGTGGATGCCGTGTTATTAACCAGTAAACCACGAGCGGATAGCTCGCGATTCATCCAGGACCTGCGCGTAAAGGTTAGGCGCGGGCGAGCAAGCAACGGGCGATTACCGAAAGATTCATTCACTATTCGCATGTGGTCAGCCCGTGGTCGAGTCTGACATGGCTCTCCTGATCCCCCCAAAATCTGATATGGCCCTCCTTATCTACCTAAAATTAGTACGCAGGTCCTTAAGCTTAGTACTATGCGTTCCAAATAAGAATAGGAAAGTCAATAACCTCGATCTGTCAAATATTGAGTGGAAAGTACGGTTTGCAAAGAAAACTTATTTACGTATAAATATAGGGTTTTTTTTTTACTTTCTATTACTGTGTTAAACCTAGGTGAAGGAAAAACGTTATTGTTTAAAATAAATTAGCTACGAGTAACTATATTGTTTAAAGTCATAATCAGTTAAAAAAAATCTTTTCTTTCTTATTTTCATTGTTAGGAACAATTCACATTTTTCTTCCATTTGCCATTACTCAGACACTTCACACAGTGACGCTGAGATGAGCGAAATTGAAGAACTAGATTCTGATTAATTTTTTTTCGTTCACGATTCGTAAATAAATTAAATTTTAAAAATTTCTTGTTTTGCTCATTCTACCCAATTTCTTCGATTTGACAGTATGACGTGACGTCACAACATGGCAATCGATCCTGTTCTTATTTGGAACGCATTTTAGTCGCAACAATACCTAAAGTAAGCAGCAGTCAGAAATAAGAATAATAATTTTCCCTTAAATAATTGAAGTAATACCAGAATACGTAAAACTTACAACAAACAAGAAAGAACGAAAAACATCAAATTACCTCTTAATTAAAAAATACTGGCCATCATCATTCAAAACAAAAAACAGAATCCTTAAAAAAAGCGCGGCAAAAATTATGTTCTATTTTTAAAACTCCAACAAATCTATTCCCAAGATGGCGGCCCGTGACAAGCTGTCATCGTAGATTGCGAATATTTCATTTAAAAAGGGAGCCATTCTTAATAAGGCTGCAGCGAAGTTGTAAGAAATCTCCTTAACTTATTATTATTTACTGGTCATTACGGTTAATAAAGCAGGAAAAATAACTTGCTTGATTCCAATTATAACATAACCTCTGATCAAAGGCCAAGTTACATTTTTACTACATTGTAGTAGAAACTCACATTCAATAAGTAAAGTTTGAAAATATAAATAACATAAACATTTATTTAAATTCCATACTACTATTATTTATTTATTTAAACTTCATGTACAGTTGTGGTACATAGGCGGTCTTAATGCAACAAGGCATTCTACCAGTCAACCTTTGGGTTAAAAAAGACAACACTGTGGTAGGCTTGCTTGCACAATAAACAAATAACAGATACTTCAAACAGAAAAAATAAAATATAAAATAAGTTATTTATAATAAGAAAATACATCTAAATGCTAAAATTATAAACTAATAAATACTATGAAAAATATCAAATCATTAAGAGAACTTAATAATAATTCTGACGAAGAGCAAACTAAAGTTGAGAGGACTTCAAGTAGCATAGTTTTTTTTTTTTATTGGGTGGGAAAATCATCTTATGACATATCGCGCTCTTGGGCGGAGCGAGAGATAGTGTCAGACTTTTGCTGACTTCCGAATTTTACGCTTAAAGGAAAATTTACTTTGCTTTACTACTATTAAATCAGCCATCACAACAGAAGCCTCCACAGACGCAGGGTTGCTGACGACAAACAATGGGTAGCTCGCCGTCCGACCGTCGACGGCGCAGTGTATGCTACACGCAGCTCAAAGAGGGGCCCAACAGCGCCAATAATCTTTAGGGCCACGGAGGATTTCTGAAAGTGAGACCGTGGTCCAGGAAAGTAACGGGCAACTGAAGGACACAGGTGTTGTTTTAGTCAGTAAAAGTCTGATACACCTTCCTGCTCTGTCCTAGAGCGAGAAAAGTGAAAATAACGAGAGATTACGTGCGGTGTCCAACAGAGATTGTTTCTGGGGCTACTTAACTGTGGGACATCGGTTGCGACTGGGTGCTGCGCACTGACCTCACTAGCGGCGATAGCGTTATTTGTTACACTGATGAAATACTGGTCCTGGCGCAGGAAAATTCGCACCAGGCTGCACCTGAACTACCGACACACTCAGAGGATGCAGCAGTAAGCCCGTCAATCCCCCAGTCAATGTGGCCCTGCACAAGTTCGAAGTTTTATAATTCCAAGTCAATACAAAGATATCACAGAACTTAAAATTATCCTGTTTTTAAAAAAACTCCAATGTCAAAGGTAAGAAATGTCAAACCTAATTTACTTACTAGAATTACAATAATTAAGTAAAATAACTGTTTTAATTTTGCTATTGATATAAAAACTTTTTACAAAAAAAATATAACCGACTTCACTAAAAAAACACTAAAAGGATCAAAATAACTTTAATTTCGGAAGTCGGTGTTTCTCGGTATTATTTGTGTCTTATTTAACACCGACTTCCGAAATGTGAAAATAGTGTTTTTTTAGTGAAGTCGGTTATATTTTTTTTGTAAAAAGTTTTTATTTCACACTTTTTAGTTGCGATACACTTATAAACATACATCAAATGTTACTTTTTGACTGTAAATGCTTAAGTTCTCGATGAAAATACTAAAATCACTATATGGTTGCCTATAATATTTGAGAAGTTCCCTCGATTTCGCCAAGATTCCAACATCAGATCCCGACTTGGTGACTATGGAACCATTTGGAAAGTTTACTCTTTCCAACAAACAAAGAATTTTTCAAATCGGTTGGCAAGCCACGAAGTTACGCGCGAACAAACATAAAAAAAAAAATACAAACATCCGAATTGAGAACCTCCTCCTTTTTTAGAAGTCGGTTAAAAATAAATGTTCTTTTGGTCACAAACATAGGAATTATTGAGTTAATTACCTAGGTAGTCATCGTTATTCATCATCATCCTTTCAGCCGAAAGACGTCCACTGCTGGACATAGGCCTCCCCCAAGCGACGCCATAATGACCGATCCTGTGCGTCTCGCATCCACCGCGCTCCCGCGACTCTCACCAAGTCGACCTTGTGGGAGGACTTCCAATGCTGCGTTTTCTGGTAGCCTAGGTGTCTAATTCAGTAATTTATTTTTACTTACTCCATTCAAGTTTCATGTCTGACATCCATTTGATGTTTGCAATTGTCGTATGACGTATATGAGTATACATTTTCCTGAAAGATTGCAATCTAAACCCAGTTCTTAGAACTAATACTAACCTATACTTACAACAACGTAGGAATAATAAAGATGAACACTTAAGATAACCCTACATTTATGCGATTCTTTGTGTGTTGCGTCTTTAAGTTGTAATGCGACCGTCCAGTAATCCGGTAATCGTTCGGACCAAGCCCAAGTCGTCTACGCGCGTAGTGTTCCACGCGCGTCTCAATGATATGTCAGCTAATAAATAGAAATAGAACCGTAGGGGCCCAGGACCCCTTCCTTCCTTTCTCTTCCCTTGAAAGGGAAACCTGGGGCTCTGGAACGCTAGGCAAAAAAGAAGCATAAGTGTGGTTTTAGTCAGTAAAAATCTGATACGCCCTCCCACTCCGCCTTAGAGTAGGAGAAGTCATTGGATGATTACCTACCTTAAAAAAAGTTCATGTTCTATGAGTGCAATTAAAATTGAAACTGCCAATAGGGGAAAGTTTGAGGAAGAGGACATAGCAGTAATGCTAGCAATGAGGCGGCCGATCGCGTGAGGCAACGGTCCTCACGCGCGAACCGCCGCCGGAATTATGAACCCGATTTCCGGCCACCGTGGGTGTGGGCTTGCGGACGGCGAGCAATAGGTAGATTGCCGTCCGACCGTCCGGACTGAGCCCATGTCATCGACGGCGCGTACTGTTCCACGCGCGCCTCAAGGAGATGTCAGAAAATTGTAGGGTCCAGTATGGTAGAGGCCTACTGGGGCCAAGGGTCTGATTCTGGAAGGAAGAGTTGACCGTAGTACAAAAGTCAACTAAGGATCAGGAGTGGGTTTTTAGTCAGTAAAAGTCTGACACTATCTCCCGCACCGCCCAAGAGCGGGAGAAGTCATAAGATGATTTTCCCACTAAAAAAAAAAATGCCCCAGCTGCCAAAAGAATGATCCGGGCTTTGAGAGTCGCAGGTCTTGACGGTGAGCATTGCCCTCCCATAAAGGAGACTTACCGCGATGTGATAAAATGTCAGTCGTGTGACCGAGACAGTGAGATCGTGAGATGGAGCTTTACACTCTATATAAAATTATTTTTAGTATATGCGAAACCTGAATATAGTTTGTTCTGAATTAGTAACTGAATCGATTCCAATAGTTTTTACACCATGTTATATTTTTTCTCAAAAATATTTAAAAAAGGCCTCAAGGTGGACACCACTGACACTAAGTACAACATAGTTCAGGGCAGCTTATAGCGGGTATTAAGAACAAGCACACAGCTGGGTGTGGGCAAAACAAACCCTCAGTCACCCGAATGACCCGATGACCATGTATTTGTGCGGACAACCAGGTAACATAGCAAGCTTATACCTTTGTGATTTTTCGTGACACAGTTATGAAATTTTGTACATAGATTCTTTATATAAAAATACTAGATACGTGTTTTGCGTTTCGTATATACTAAAAGTAATTTTGTATAGCTCCATCCTTTTAATGGTTCAGTTAAGAACGTAAAATAGAATCGCTTTAAGAGCTTGCGCAGTACTGCAGTTCGACGGCATTGTCTTCCATGCGGACCTCAAAGAGTTGTCAGCAAAACTGACGAGGCCCTTTAGAGTCGATGTCTCCTGAAGAAAAACCACCACCAGAGAAGTCATTTGATATTTACTAATTACTATTAAACTTACTAGTTCATGACTCTCTGCATATGCTGGTTTCTTCTGTTAGTGCAAAGAGTACCTGTAATAAAATTAATACATTATTCACCGACGAAAAATAACAATTTTTTTCCCAGTGTGATTCTTTGAAACCGAGAAAGTGTCTCATTCGTCTGGCATAGATTTTTCTTTAAAATTTGATATTTTTATTTGCATACTAGCTTCTGGCTGCGGCTTCGGCCGCGTAAAAGTAGGTTTCTCCATACTAAATTTGGACACCCGTTTCATCCCCTTAAGGGGTGAATTTCGGAAAATTCTCTCTTAGTGCTCGCCTACGTCATAAAAGGAAACCTTGTAAAAAATTTCACGCTCTTAGTCCCGGTAATTTCGGCTGTACGTTGATATGTCAGTCAGTCAGTTTCTCCTTTTATATATTTAGATTAGTTTTCCCCGATCGCTAAATGTGTCAAAGGCACTCATTTGCGCCCAGTGGCTTACGGCACAAAATAGGTTCGAAAGCTAGGCCAGATGAATGAGACTTTCTCTCGGTTTCAAAGAATCACCCCCCAACTAACTTGGCATGTGCCTGACCAGTGGGTATTATTGTTATTAGGTATTATTAAGACTGCTAAAAGATATATGTTACAACTACAGAATATATACCTATGATGCATATTTATATGGTACTAACTGGCTACTAGTGGTTTCGCCCACGTGGAAGAAGAAAATTGCCTCAAGGGAACATACGACCGGGATAATAGTAAATTATGTGACTAGGGGTTAAAGTAGTGTGTTTAAGTCGCGGGTGGCATGTTGAATTCCGAACGGAACGAAGGTTGCTAAGTTTATCCTGAACGCGAGTGAGGGATTTATATAATTAACTCCTGAGCACTGTGAGGGAGTTAATAAAAAATGAGTGAAGTGAGGTATTCAAGTCGCCCAAGACAAAGACAGCTTTATCCCCGTGTAGGATACTCTACTTTTTACACCATCTGTGAGATAATAAAAAGAAAATTCACTAAAACGAAATAGAAATTAGTGAAATATATGTATTAGAGTAATTCAAGTTAATCTTAACTGTCACTCGACTTGTTTTGAGATTTGATGCAAATAAAATTCACTATTCTAAGATTCTAGTTTTAATTTTATATAACGTTCCCGCTCTTTCATTACTTTTTTAGAGACTTTTCAGTTTTGTTTTTTTTTTTGTTAGTGGCCAGTATGATTTATGAATAACCTTGTTGGATGCACATACGTTTTAATTCACTAAATATGTTTTTGACGTTCCAAATTCAAACCTCATTATTCCATAGAGATCGCCCATACTATGGTACATTATCTCCCTAGGGACAGAATGACTGGTTTTAAGTGATGATTGTATGACATATAAAAGGGCATTAGAATAGAATAGAATAAACTTTATTGTACACCAAAATAGTAACAAAATGTTTTACACTAACTTAAATCTATGGTTACAAAGGCGGTGTTATCGCTGACAGCAATATCTACCAGGCAACCTTAGCTAGATACATTATCGAGAAGGTGGTGTATAAAAAGTATTGTTTATGGCATACTAGGACATGGTCTACCCTTGTGCCAAGTTTCACCCAAATCCGTTCAGCAGTTCGAGCGTGAAGAAGTAACAAACATCCGCACACAAACTATCGCTCTATATTATTAATGTGACTAGAAATACATGAAAGTCGCTAAATCATTTCTGAATGTCACGTCCCACTTGTTTGAGCCAGCCTTTATATATATATCCCGAGTTGAAAGATCAAGGTCGTACATTTACAAATCTCTTTCAATTCTAAGCCTCTCAACAATGCCGTGAAGATCGCAGACCTTTGGGAGAGATAAAAATGTGCAGTAAGTACTTTCTATTATGCTTTTTATATTGACGACATTGGGATACCAACCCAACTACGCATAAGATTTTCTTATCACAATGATATGTAGGATTTTTTATTCGGATCAAATTGATAACAAACTAGAATAGAATAAACTTTATTATACATCAAAACAGTAACATATTTTTTACACAATTTCAATTTCAAGTTTTCATTTATGGCGTTATGGTTGACAGATGGCCGTTGGGGCCGAAAGATTCTGGAGTGGCGATCGCGTATCGGAAGACGCAGTATTGGAAGGTCCCCTAAAAGGTGGACTGATGACCTGGTGAAGGTTGCGGGAATCCAATGGATGCGAGACGCACAGGACCGTTCATTGGGGCGACATTTGGGGGAGAACTATGTCCAGTAGTGGACGTCTATCGGCTGAAATGATGATGATGATGATGGTGATTAATGGCATTTGTGGAAGAGATACCACAATTTTGCCAATAATACGTACGAACTGTTAACAAACCATCAAATACTAGACAATATTAAGCGAGTATTAACAGTAATTAAAAAAATATTAAAGTTACAATTAGCGGAATTTCTTCGCATATGCAGGCTGACATTACATGACAAAAACTCATAGAAATTAAACAGAAGGAAAAAAATATACACACTTAAATCTATGGTGATCTTATCGCTGTCAGCGATATGTATCATTTTTTACCGATAGAAAGTTGCTTTATTTTTGAGTGGCATAGACTACACTGAGTGACTGAGTGACTCTACTGAGTGTTTTTGCAGATAGGTGGGAGTCCCCCATGCCGCAAAGATGGGTGCGGCTTCATGTCAATGTATAGTTATGTAATTTGTGTTGTTAATGCTTACTAATATTAGTTTTTAAGATAATTGTTACTAACAAAATATGGACCTCGACCGAAATATTTTTCTTATTATTATTATTATTATATTTTATGTACGCAGAAGAAGCCGCAGGCAAAAGCTAGTCACGAATAAAATGAAAATCTAATAATCTAATTTATTGCTATATTTTAAGTTCTCGTAATTAGAATGATTTCTTATGTATCATAGTATTTATTAGTTGATTATATTAGCATATATACGTATTTTATTATTATAAGCCACTTAATTTAATGATACCTACTACATTCTATTTCAAAAATATCTGTTATTTATTTATTGTGCACACCTACCACAGTGTTGTCTTTTTAACCCAATGATTGACTGGTAGAGAATGCTTTGTGGCATTAAGTCCGCCTATGTACCACCACTGTACATGAAGTTTAAATAAATAAATAAATAAAAATCTGCTAGACCGATTTAAAAAAATCTGTCACCAGTGAAATAGTGCTTTATGACTGAGTGACATAAGGACTATATTTTCTTGTTATCCGTGGGCGACAGCATTGTTAGAAGCTAGTTTAGAATAACCTTATTTTGGTCCATAAGTCATTTCGTTCACTACTCAATATTTTGAAGTATCTACCGATTCAAACATAGAACCCTATTTAAATATTGAAAGGATATACGGCTTATTATTAAAAGTCTTTAGAAAACCCTATCGGCTTTATTAGACTTAAATTCGATATTCGAATCCCTCTGAGACCCTTCAAGTATTATTGCTTAAACATATGAAACTGTTTGATGTTCGCAGTTTTCTATTAGAATAGAAATTTTAATATCTGTGAGTTATCTATACTTATAATAAATCTGTAGAAGTGAAAATTCTGTACATTGAAAATTTCAAAACAATAAATGGCAGGGGGTGTTACTAGACCGACATCTAACCCAAAAATGTGATTAAAAAAATTTTTGTATGTCTGTCTGTCTGTTTGTTCAGGCATCACGCAAAAACTACTGGTTCGATTACGATGAAACTTGGTATAATTATTCTTTAATATTCTGGGCACCACACTGGGTACTTTTTATCCCGGAAATGTATAAACAATAAAAAACAAACTTAATTTTGCGGTTCGATCCCTAGACCCGATTACTGTACCAACCGAAAATAATAAGTTTGTCGTAGGTTTACGTCACCCGCAGTGGAATTCACTAAGGGGTGCTGCACACGGCTAAGATACTATAATATTTTATCTTAAGATACAATATCGCTCGCCATACAATTCAATGGACTATCACACACGACGAAGATAATACATAATATTTCATTTTCGTCTTCTATGCGGACGAAGTCGCGGGCAAAAGCTAGTTTTTAATATTATGAGTGTCGTTTGAGCATTCATTTTCCAATCAGAAGCTCTAAAACGAGTTTAAACGCGATCCATTTTATGACCCAAACTGAAATGTTAATACCAGGATTGAGCTATAAAGGGTGTATGGTTCTATTACTGACATGAAATTTTCGGATTTAGACTCTTTTAGGATTCTGTACATTTTTTTTGTTCTCGAGGGGATACCTTCGAACCGGACTTTGGGGATAAGTACGGGCCGGTCCGGGATAGTCGGATTTTCGTGACCAGGTCACCAGTCCACCTTGCGGAAGGCCCTCCATCGCTGCGTCAGAACCTTTCGGCCCCGTCGACTATCTGAATTCAATAGGTCATGAGAATGAAGAAACTGGAAAAAGCTAAAGACCATAAAAAGAGGACATGTGTGAGGCTCAGGAGGTTCCTGCACCGGATTCGAGTAAAACACCCGGAGGACACGATGGAGTATATGGTGGCGGTTAGCCCCGCTTGGGCAGAGCATCGCCGTGTCCTCGTTGGAGCGATCGGCGGCAACGAGCTCTCACGCCCGGCCCTGGTACAGGCCATGGTCCGGATTTCCAGCCACCATAGGCTTGTGTTTGCGGACGATGAGCAGTGGGTAGCTCGCCGTCCGGACCGAGTTCGAGTCATCGACGGCGCATAAAGTACCACGCGCGCCTTAAGGAGATGTCAGCAAAACCGTAAGGGCCCAGCAGAGACGAGCCTACTGTGGGCATGGGATATGCGAAAAAAACCCCGAGGCCTTAGAACGAAGGTAAAGCAGGAACAGGAGTGAGTTTTAGTCAGTAAAAGGCTGACACGCTCTCTCGCTACGCCCAAAAGCGCGAGAAGATGATTTCCCAGTTAAAAAAAAAGTAATTATTAGTTATTAGCTTTTTCCAGCTAATGTAGAATTTTCATCACTCAGGAATAAAAAAATACTCTTAACAAAAAACCACTAAACCACGAATACCTTAGTAAATATGAACACTAAGCAAATAGTGTTATGTACGGTTCAAATTATTGACATCGTTAAAAGTATGTGAGATAGTTACTGTGTGTTTGCCATAAAATAGTTTTCATGTCTTCTCTAGAGGTAAAGGCAGCGGCAGACTGAAGTAGATTCCATCTTTAGGTCAAGCACAATGATAAATGATATTTATTTTGTAAGTAGGTTTAAAAAATACTTTTACACGTCAATTTTTTTTCGTCATTTTAAACTAGATGAGGCCGGTGTTTCCTAGCTGACTACCCTGAGAAGAAATACCGAAACCAACTCAGGGGTCAAAGTCTCTTTTAAAGTCCATACAGTTAATACGTAATGGTCAAATCACATGAGAACAGTGCAGATTTGTCTGAGATGGTCTTTTGAAAAAAGAACCATACAGATTTGAGTGGACCTGTCCAGTCAGTGCAAGCATTTGTCAGTATTCGTAAAGCTCAACCCAGGACTACTAAGGAGCTCAACGACTTGACGAACAATACCAAGGAAAGGAAATTTGCAGCACACACACATTTGCAGCACACAGACTTTATCAACTTTTAAAAATAAGGTTAAGAATCACTACCCCCTCTTGAATGCCAATATGTATAAAAACACAATAATGTCTCTGCTTTCTTATATAATTATGTAGATTGTAGGTAACTGAAGGGTAACTGAAGGAACATAGGAGTGATTTTAGTCAGTAAAAGTCTGATATGCCCTCTCGTCCCACCCTATAGCGGGGGAAGTTATTAGGT
Organism: Mythimna vitellina; assembly: GCA_949316375.1. Lineage (NCBI taxonomy): Eukaryota > Metazoa > Arthropoda > Insecta > Lepidoptera > Noctuidae > Mythimna > Mythimna vitellina. The sequence continues at coordinate 4,451,335 of OX438707.1, forward strand.
ATCTTCCAAGCTTGAAAAAAAACCTTGCCTAATATGAATGAACCGGTGTAAAACGAAGTTGATGACTAACAGCTTCAAACGCAGGATCGAGGTAGATGTGCATCCCCCCTAGTCAAGTTACAACCGTTTCGTGTCGAATTTCGTTCTCCAATCGGTAACGCCTCGGTGTCAGCAATTGTAGAAAACGATGAGTTGGTGGCTACCAATACAATTGTTGCGCTCGTTCTACAATAACAAAGGATTTAGCGTTGAACATTGTAGAAACGATAACAATTCACTCTATAATTTTGAACGATGTGAACTTGGCTACGAATTTTCCATTCGTTTGTTCTGACCACGTGACTGGTTAGGAATGGCGTGGGTGAAGAAAGTTTACCCAGCAGTGGAACAGTAAGGGCTAGTTAAAAAAAACTAGGCAAGTGCGAGTTAGATTCGCGCACTGAGGGTTTCGTACAAACTTACCTATGTAAATAGTTCAACACCAGAATAGAGTCTCGAAGATTTTTCCGAATCGATACAAAAGTTTTTTTTTTGTAACGTAACAACAAATTTAATGTTTTCAGATTTATTTCTATATCTGTGCTACATGCCACAGACCGACGAACGGACAACAAAGTGATCCTATAAGGGTTCTGTTTTTTCCTTTCGAGGTACGGAACCATAAAAAAAAAATGAAATTAAAATGACAAAACTGCAACGAAAATGAAACTTAGATTGTTTTCTCATTTAAGAAATACTGAAAGCCACAGTAATCACAAACCGTCTTGCCTCTCAATATTATCTACGTTCCCCATTCATGCTCCAAAAAAACGAAGAAAGTAACTCGAGACAATTGAGTTATTAAAAAAGAAAAGTCCTTTCTCTTCTCCCTAACTTTTCTTGAACACCTTTTATTTCCATTTCTGAGACAGCATTCATTCGTGCCAAATCTAATTATGAGTTTACTTTCAGACTGCGTTACACTGTAGTGTGATTAGAACCTTACGAGGGAGGTGGGGGGGGGGGGGGGGTACTAGTTCGATAGCTCATGGATGCGTCACCTTAGGTAAAACGGAGACTATTTGCATCTGACCCCATTCCTAGCGACAAAAATAAAACCATATTGAGCTGAAATGAAATTTGATGCAATATTCTGGTTCCTGGGAAGTTTTACAGGATTCTTTTAGAAGTACAAGGTTGTAGGTTACATAGATTCATCATTATCATCATTTCAGCCGAAAGACGTCCACTGTTGGACATAGCCCTCGCACGCATACAGGATTCTTTTAGAAGTACAAGGTTGTAGGTTGCATAGATTCATCATTATCATTGTTTCAGCTGAAAAACGTCCACTGTTGGACATAGCCCTGGCATCCATCGGATTTCTGTAACCATCACCTGGTCATTGGTCCACCTTGTGGGAGACTTTCTAACGCTGCGTCTTCCGGTACGCGGTCGCCACTCCAGAATCCTTCAAGCCCATCGGCCATCTGTTCTGCGAGCAATATCCTCTGCCTACTGTCACTTAAGTTTAATCATTCTTAGCGGTATGTAGCTCACGCACAAATTGGATGAGTTTAATCAAATCGGTATGGTTCTTTTCTCAGAAGTCTATTTCAGACTTTGATTTAATTATATTGTCTCATAATTGATTTATGAGAACAGGGCATAGTCGAGACTCTAACCTTTATTGTAATTTTTTTATTTAAATTTCTTCTCAGAGAATTCAAATAGGAAACGCCAATCTTATTTAGTTTTAAAATATTTATTTGATTCTTTGACATACTGTTATAAAATGTTTTTGAAACCTAACCTGTAACAAAATAATGGCCTTAAAAAAGTTCAAATAATGCAGATAACCTAATTGTGTAGATTTTAACTTACAACGGCAAAGACATAGCATAGCATAGCATAGTCAGCCTTATAATGTTCCCACTATTGGGACTCAGGCCTCCTCTCTAGGAGAGGGAACGGGCCGTAATCCACAACACGGGCCCAGTGCGTGTTGGTGGATGTCACATGTCTTCGAATTTTTGATTCTAAGACATACCGTTTTCCTCACGATTTTTTCCTTCACCGTTTTTTAGAGCAGTGGTGATGAAGTAAATTACACAAAGTAATGCTGGGTTTGAACCCGCGATCTACAACTTGTAAGTCGGGACCGTTACGACTCGGCCACCACTGCTCACGGCAAAAACAACTGGAGAAAAATGAATGAGTTTTAGTCAGTTGAAGTCTCAGAGCAGGAAAAAATATTTAATGATTTTCCACTTCCAAAAAATGGGTCACAAAAATAGTGATTCTGGTCTATTTGTGACCAAAAGTTAACATTCCTGAACTACTCGAACAGTCCTAATGCAACGTTTGAAACCGATTTAGCAATTATCCACATAAATAACTCTCAGTTCATAACGTTTTATTCTTGTACTACGGAAGTACACGCGGCAAAAAAGGTGGATTCACTAAAAATACCTATACGGTAGTTAGTGTACTGAGTTACAGAAAGAAAGAAAGAAAGAAAAATATTTTATTTGGCACGCATGGATACACACACAGTAAAACAAAATTTAAGACAACTAAGAAAAAACAAAGAAAAAAACACTGACATAATGTGTGTCTCACGGCTGCGCCAAATAAGTCCAGTTCAGCAAAAATGCCAGACAACTACATGACAATCAGTGGTAGTTGCCTGACGCTGGTTTCAACTGAACCTTATTGAGAGTGAAAGGCAGTTATTTATAGATGCCATATATGGTCCAGTTTAGCGTCAAGTTTGCAGCGCACTTGAAACAGCATCTAGTGTGCATGATCAATCTACTGTGTGTATGAGCAGTCAAGTTTGCATGACATTAGTCGGCTACAAACTTGACGGCAAACTAGATCAAGTATGGCTGGCATTATGAATGTTGACAGGATAGAATGGAAGAAAAAAACGTATTGCGCCGACCCCAAATAAGATGGGACAAGGGCAGGAAGATGATGTGTATGAGCGGTCAAGTATACATGACGTTAGTCGGCTGCAAACTAGATCGTGTATGGCTGGCATTATGAATGTCATACACAGTCCAGTTTATCATCAAGTTTGCAGCGCACTTGAAGCGGCATCTAGTAAACTTTACGTTGTATGGCTATAATTAGTATGCATGATCAATCTACTATGTGTATGAGCGGTCAAGTTTGCAAGACGTTAGTCGGCTGCAAACTTAACGGCAAATTAGATCGTGTATGGCTGGCTTTATGAATGCCATACACGGTCCAGTTTATCATCAAGTTTGTAGAGCACTTGAAGCGGCATCTAGTAAACTTGACGGTGTGTGGCTATAATTAGTATGCATGATTAATCTACTGTGTGTATGAGCGGTCAAGTTTGCATGACGTTAGTCGGCTGCAAACTTGACGGCAAACTAGATAGTGTATGGCTAGCATTATGAATGCCATACACGGTCAAGTTTATCATCAAGTTTGCAGCGCACTTGAAGCGGCATCTAGTAAACTTTACGGTGTATGGCTATAAATAGTATGCATGATTAATCTACTGTGTGTATGAGTGGTCAAGTATACATGACGTTAGTCGGCTGCAAACTTGACGGCAAACTAGATCGTGTATGGCTAGCATTATTAATGCCATACACGGTTCAGTTTATCATCAAGTATGTAGAGCACTTGAAGCGTCATGTAGCAAACTTGACGTTGTGTAGCTACAATTAGTATGCATGATTAATCCACTGTGTGTATGAATGGTCAATTATATATGACGTTAGTTGGCTGCAAACTTGACGGCAAACTAGATCGTGTATGGCTAGCATTATGAATGCCATACACGGTCCAGTTTATCATCAAGTTTGCAGCGCACTTGGAGTGGCAGCTAGTAAACTTGACGGTGTGTAGCTACAACTAGTATGCATGATTAATCTACTGTGTGTATGAGCAGTCAAGTTTGCATGACGTTAGTCGGCTACAAACTTGACGGCAAACTAGATCAAGTATGGCTGGCATTATGAATGCCATACACAGTCCAGTTTATCATCAAGTTTGTAAAGCACTTGAAGCGTCATCTAGTAAACTTGACTGTGTGTGGCTATACTTAGTATGCATGATTAATCTACTGTGTGTATGAGTGGTCAAGTTTGCTTGACGTTAGTCGGCTGCAAACTTGAAGGCAAACTTGAAGGCAAACTTGATCGTGTATGGCTGGCATTATGAATGCCATACACGGTCCAGTTTATCATCAAGTTTGTAGAGCACTTGAAGCGGCATCTAGTAAAATGACTGTGTGTGGCTATACTTAGTATGCATGATTAATCTACTGTGTGTATGAATGGTTAAGTATACATGACGTTAGTCGGCTGCCAACTTAATGGCAAACTAGATCGTGTATGGCTAGCATTGTGAATGCCATACACGGTTCAGTTTATCATCAAGTATGTAGAGCACTTGAAGCGTCATGTAACAAACTTGACGTTGTGTAGCTACAATTAGTATGCATGATTAATCCACTGTGTGTATGAGCGGTCAAGTATACTTGACGTTAGTCGGCTGCAAACTTGACGGCAAACTAGATCATGTATGACTAGCATTATGAATGCTATACACGGTCCAGTTTATCATCATGTTTGCAGTGCACTTGAAGCGGCATCTAGTAAACTTGACGTGTGTGTGACTATAATTAGTATGAATGATTAATCCACTGTATGTATAAGTGGTCAGGTTTACATGACGTTAGTCGGCTGCAAACTTGACGGCAAACTGGATCACGGATGGCTGGCATTATAAATGCCATACAAGGTCCGGTTTATCATCAAGTTTGCAGCGCACTTGAAGCGGCATCTACTAAACTTGATGGTTTGTGGCTATAATTAGTATGCATGGTCAATCTACTATGTGTATGAGCGGTCAAGGCCACATGACGATAGTCAAAGTGAATCGTGCATGGCTGGCTTGAAGCGGCGTCCAGCTGGGTTGAACCTAACCTATCGAGAGTCTCCTGAGATATTGGCCAAGGCTCATGACTAGCCGTTAGTTGACACGACTATCAGTACAACGATCGCCAAGTCTATATTGCTTTTGTTATTTACTAGGTGGTGACCGCGACTTTGTACGCGTCAGGCTCGTAAAACAGCACAATGCCATTTTAAAATTTAAAGAAGTTTTCTTTTTTACGCAGAACCCTTAATTTTTTTTTCGAAAATAAGATCAGTTGAGCCGTTTCAGAGATTTAGCCGGACCAAACAGAAAGACAGACAAAAATGATAAAAAATGATATTTTTGTTAGAGGGATCGTATATATTTAAATATGAGTTTAATATGAACGGCGAGTATCTACCCTTACGATGTTGAAACTTCAACGGTCCGGACTAAGCGTTTCGCTTCGTCGTTTATACCGCGTACATCGAAGGACTGGAACAATTTGCCTGCTGCGGTCTTCCCGTCCAACTATAATATAGGTATCTTCAAGGTTAGAGTGAATAGGCTCTTAATAAACTAGTGCGCCTGACCATCAATGATTGCATCTCCGCTTACCATCAGGTGGGATCGCAGTCAAGCACTGGTTTATATCAATTTAAAAAAAAAAATAAAAAAAAAAATATACTTCAATTTTATTTATGTGTATAAGGAGATACAGATGTATAGAACGCTGTATCTCTTAAAAATAGAACTAGGTCTATGTAACAATTGTACCCACAATACGCTGTTTACGTCATAATTCCATTATCAATGGCAATAACAGAGATATAACTTACCTATACGTTGACAGGTCAAATGTGAAACCATCATAATGGCGTACTTACGATCTCAAATGGATTACAAATAATATGTTTGAGTTTGAAACTGGTTATTTAAAGCGGGTTATTCTTGAATCTAATGTTATGAAATGATATTATCCGTACAAATTGTTTGTCTAGCGATTGAAAGCGCTACTAATAAGAAAGAGGCCTTTTTACATAGAGAAATCATCAAGTGAGTGGAAAGGCGTGCGAAGAGGCTAAGTGGGGATCCAGATTTGGTTAAGTCCAATCTACAAAGCCTTGAGCACAGGCGCAGGGTAGCTAGTTTTTCGGTATTTTACAGTTTGCATTTTGGAGAGTCAAACTTAAGTGGCAATAGGCAGGGCACAATATTGCTCGTAGAATAGATGGCCGTTGGGGCCGAAAGGTTCTGGAGTGGCGACCGCGTACCGGAAGACGCAGTGTCGGAAGGCCCCCTACAAGGTGGACCGATGACCTGGTGAAGGTTGCGGGAATCCGATAGATGCAGGACGCGCAGGACCGTTCTTTGTGGCGACATTTGGGGGAGGCCTATGTCTGACAGTGGACGTTTATAGGCTGAAATGATGATGATGATGATTTTGGAGAGTGTGCGCGGGAATAATATGACTTTATTCCGCCATCTGCTTTCTACCATCGGACAACCCGATGTACGGCGAGTATCCACCCTTACGTTGTTGAAACATCAACGGTCCGGACTAAGCAATTCGCTTCGTTGTTTATACCGCGTACATCGAAGAACAGGAGCAATCTGCCTGCTGTCGTCTTCCAGTCCAACTATAATTTAGGTGTCTTCAAGGCTAGAGTGAATAGGCTCTTAATAAACTAGTGCGCCTCACCATCAATGATTGCATCACTGCTTACCATCAGTTAGGATTAAAGTCAAGCACTGGTTTATATCAATTTAAAAAAAAAGTGACTTATGATCTGGGTGGAGCTGCAAACGTAAGGAAATTACCATCCTCACTCTCCTGCCATCACTACAGGAGGCGCCTCAGGTATTGGGAGTAGCAAACTGATCCCCAGCTATCAGTAAAGACTGAGCTTGAGTCGTCGACGGCGTCTAGTATTCCACGAGCACTTTAAAGACATGTCAGCAAAACCGTAGGGGCCCTGTAGGGCCGGCCAGGCTAGACCACGAGAAATTGCTATCAGGGATACCGTGTTCCCGAAACGCAAAGAGCAAACTGAAGCACACAGGTGGATTTTAGTTAATTAAAGTCTACACGCCACTGCCTCGCGCTCCACCCTAGAGGGAAATTAATCATTGGATAATTTCTAATCTCAATAAAAAAACTGGACAAGTACGAATTGGACTCGCGCACTGAGGATTCCGTACAAACTTGCCTGTGTAAATAGTTCAAATCCTGAACGGACTCTCCAAGATTTTATAGAATCCCAAAATTTTTTTTTAGTGATGTAACAATATCTAAATTTACTGTTTTCAGATTTATTCCTATATTTGTGCTATATGAACTTGCTTTATGCCAAATTTCAGGATGCTGGGTCAACGGGAAGTACCCTATGAATTTTAATTCCCTTGAGAGTGTTGAAATACACGTTAACTTAGAAGGTCGATTTTTTCACATCTTCAAGGGACCGCAGACTGAGTCCATGGTTTCAATTTCAACTCGATACCTTCAGTTCGTTTTTGAGATAATGGGTCTTGACAGGCACACAGACAGACAGACGGACGGACAGCAAAGTAATCCACAAATAACGTAACTACAAATTTACTGTTTTTAGATTTTTTTTACTTGTGCTATAAAACCTTGCTTTATACCAAATTTCAGGATTCTAGGTCAACGGGAAGTACCCTATGAATTTCGATTTCCTTGAGAGTGTCGGGTTGAGAGTGGCGTTGTACATTATTTAGCGACATAAACATCCGTATCTTTTTTTTTCGTTAGCTCAGAATTTTGATTTTTTTTACAGCATCAAGGGACCGCAGACTTATATGGTTTTAATTTCAACTCGATACCTCAACGCGTTCCCGAGATAAAGCGTCTTGACAGACAGTCCTATAAGAATTCCTTTTTTTCCTTTTGAAGTACGCATCCCTAAAAAGCGTCATAGTCTGATGCGATGGCAATCCAATACGGCTGCAGAGAGAGCCTGATCTCTCTCTGGCCATATAGCTATCAATTAATAAGGGTTTTACAGGTACCGTCTCGAGCAACAAGATACCTACATATGTACATTATCAGATTTTTTTCTAACTTAACTTCTACCTTTCAAGAAATAGATGTACGACAATCTGGGGCCTAACCATGATATGTTAATATGTTGGCCATGAATAGTGTGAACGCGAAGCTCGGGGCCCCGGGGCGAAGGCAAAGAAGGAACAGGAGTGGGTTTTTAGTCAGTAAAAGTCTGACACTATTTTCCGCTCCACTCAAGATTGGGATTTGTCATATGATGATTTTCCCACCTAAAAAAAGAAAAGCCAATTATATAATAAATAATAAAAATAATAGTCCCAAGCTAAGCAGAGCTTGTATTATGAGTACTAGCCAACTGATAAACATGTTTATATATTTCTAAATACATACATATTATAGATAAATTACACCCAGACACAGAACAAATGATCATGCTAATCACACAAAAATTTGTCCTGGGTGGGAATCGAACCACAACCACGACCTTCAGCAAAGCAGCCAGGGCCACTAACCACTAGACCAACAGGCCAGTCAATAAAATTATGTTATTCTTCAAGACTGAATACCTCTGGCTAACCCTTTGGGTGATTTTATGTTGTTGAATATAGTGATTCTATCTTTTACATCTTATCTATTATATATAGAATCTAAAAATCTATACAAGTAGATATTAAATCTGATGAGAAATTTGTGGAGCGTCGTTCCTTGCATTCCATTCTGAATTTCAGGGACAAAGTCTGAGAATTCTGAATGTAAGGTATTTCAGGGAGATGCTTTCAGACATGATATTAATAAAAAGTTATATATTTTTTTGTTACAATTTTTGAAGTCTTTGTAAAAGAGTTGTATAGTTTAGGTAGATTTAATGTGAAAGAAGTAAAGAAAAAAGTCCGTAAGAAGTGCACAAAGAAAAGAAAGATGGTTTATTGCAGAGAGTCGCAACTACACCCATCGCTGATAACGCGGATTTGCGTGCTGCTAACGATGACGTCATCAAAATCACGTGTGGGTCACCAGGTTGGAGATATGTGGAACAGCACTCTGCAGTCATGCGAACCTTCATTGAAGACGGATGTTTGCGAGACTCAACAGTTCGATAGTACAATTCTACTACAAACATGCGTTACAGGTACGTGGTGGACATCCCACCTATACACATTCATTATGCATACAGGTAAGGAGTGGAATTTCCTGCTGGTGTCTGTGTTTCCTGACAGCTATAACTTGGGGATTTTGAAGTCAAGAGTGAATAGATTACTTCTCCATCGTTGAACTCATCGTTGCTTTTCATCAGATAAGACAATGGTCAAGCGCCTTATCAATAATTTTAAAAAAGTTTTGATCCATACTGATATTCCTGCGTATCTCAGAATGCACGTTAAGTCTCGGCTTCGGCCCTTCTGTTCACATGACCATGTCAAAACAAACGATTGCCATTCAACTTTTCAGTCACTGGCGCCACTTTTAAACTTCCTTTAATATACTCATTGCTCACTCTATCCATTCTCATCACAACACACATTCATCTCAACATTCTCATCTCCGCTTCTCACAATCTTTTTGTGCACCACACATCCATCTTTTTCACAGCCCAACATTCAGATCCATGCAGTATGATAGGTCTTATCACAGACTTGTAAATTTTACCCTTCAACTTTAGTGGCATCCGTGGGCCACAAGTTGGACAGAGCATCGAACTAACAACTCCATACAGACTCACCACGCACCATATGCCAAAGAGAAGAAGCCAAAAAGAGTGCTGATAACCCCAAAAAGTTATAACTGGCTGAAAAAGTAGTTAGTAAAAAGACCCAAAGGAGGAGTCCGATAAGTAAGTAATATCTATAAGTAAGATCTGACCAAATTCGTGCTACACTGGAGAGCACAGTCTGCGACGCCATCCACATTGCCGACGAACATAGTGAAAAATAATCCACAAAAAAGTTATTCGTCGAGGTCACGACCCTCAGCATTGAGGATAATCGTCGCAAGAAGGAGGATGTTAGATAGACAATGGAAAATTTTGGTGTTCAACTGTATTCAGTCAGCCTCAACAGAGTTGGAAAAAGGTGAGCATAATGGAATAGAATAGAATATTTGTATAGAATAATCTATGTTCTATCTATCTTCTATATTTATAAAAATGAGTAGCTGTTCATTAGTCTCGCTAAAACTCGAGAACGGCTAGAGCGATTTGGCCAATTTTGGTCTTGAAATATTCTTGATAGTCCAGGGAAGGTTTCAACACTGAAAAATATGGAAAAATTCACGAAAAAAAATCCTAGTATAATTAAAATATCATTTTTGTATGAATAAACTGGTTCTGTTAATGTTTGTAGATGGCGTTATCTTTTGACAGTTTACCTAAAAGGTATCAACATTCATTGACTATTAGGCGGTACGAAATTCGCCGGGTCAGCTAGTATAATATAATAAAAGAATATAAGTATTAGGTAATGTTTATTTTGCGTAAAATATAGAAAATAAAATGTTTAACATGTTCATTTCATATATTCTGCTTACATATTTGAGCGTCATAATCGTCATTTCAGCCAAAAGACGTTCACTGTTGATCTTCCCCAAGTATCATCACACTGAACTAACCGGTGCGTCTCGTATCCATTGGAATCCCACAATCCTCATTAGGACATCGGTCCACCTTGCAGGAGTAGGTACCTTCCGGTACGTGATCGCCACTCCTGAACTTTATGGTCCCAACGGTCATTTGAGCGTGCACGTAAAATTTTAAAATTAAATGTTATAACGTATTATTTACTGAGATCTTTTTATTAGACCAATATACACATTAAAACTATATCACAATTTAATTGTTACTGAGATGAAAAATAAAAAACTTATTTATAGTTATATTACGATGCTAGAGAGATTATTCGCTTTATTATGGTGACCTAGTTATTTTGACATTGACCTCTGAGTTTATTTGTATGTTATTACTCAGGTCTTTACTGGATTAGTTTTACACAAATTTATAAGTTGATTTCAATAGAAGTCTAGATAATATTCACAAGATACTATGTTTCCAAAATATCTAAAGAAAAGTGTGTAATAACGTCATCATCGCGTAAGAGCGTATGAAAATATATATCGAGTTGGATGCCCTTAATACTCGCCAACATCATAAAAGAAAACCTTGTGCAAAATTCACGCTCATAGTCCCAGTAGTTTCGGCTGTACGTTGATATGTCAGTCAGTCAATTTCTCCTTTTATATATATTTCATATTATTAGGAGACTAGAGAAATTATTCGTTGTATTATAGTAACCTAAGTATTCCGACCTTGACCTTGAAGTTTTTTTTTCTTCTCGGGATAGTCACGGAACATCGATTTCGTTTAATTTAAATTGACTTAAAATTTTACGTATTATAATGTTCTTTATAATTTACTTGCCTATTTTTTAGCTAGGCTTATTTTTTTTTTAATTTATAGGTTGCGTTAGAAGCACCACCCTGCGATTCATATATCAAGTAGCAGATGTCACAGAAAAAACAGCCAGGCTGAAGTAGGATTGGGCTGGCCACATCGGATGAATTCACCCAGACCGATCGAGATAGCCGTAGCACGGGTGGCCGTTGGGGCCAAAAGGTTCTGGAATTGCGACCACGTACCGAAAGTCGTAGCGTTGGAAGGCCTCCTACAAGGTGGACCGATGACTTGGTAACGGTTGCGGGAGTCCGATGGATGCGAGACGCACAGGACCGTTCATTGTGGCGACACTTGAGGGAGGCCTATGTCCAGCAGTGGATGTCTTTCGGTGACAGCAGTGGACGGCTGTTTTTTTGTGACGTGACAATAAATTTAATGTTTTCAGATTTATTCCTATATTTGTGCTATATAAACTTGCTTTGTGCCAAATTTCAGGATAATGGGTCAACGGGAAGTACCCTATAAATTTTGATTCCCTTGAGAGTGTTGAAATATACGTTAACTTAGCAGTTTGATTTTTTCACAGCTTCAAGCAAGCAGACCTAAGTACATGGATTCAATTTCAACTCGATACCTTCACGTGTTTTTGAGATAAAGGGTCTTGACAGACACACATACAGCAAAGTGATCCTATAGGGTTCAATTTTTTCCTTTTGAGGTTCGCAACCCTAAAAAGGGCTAACTCAGTCCATCTTTATCGTTCCATCTGAACAGCGATATAAAACAATATCTGCTAACCATTAAACAAAGAGCAAACGGTCATAAGTCCATTTACGACGGAACTAACATACGCCATTTATTTTATAACCTTTCCTGCAGGACGCAGCGATACGGAGATAATGGTAACCGTCATAATGTTAGGGTTATGACCTGGTTTTGCCTAGAATCTGTTTTATTTATTCATTTTTTTTTATTCTTGATAGGTTCACGCTTGACCACTATTTCACCTGCCCCCCTAGCCAAGTTACAACCGTTTCGTTCGCGCCGAACGCCTCGAGTAGGCCACGCCTCCGATTCCTTTGTTCTGACCACGTGACTGAGCGTTGAGATGACGTCAGAACAAAGGAACCGGAGGCGTGGCCTACGTGAGGCGTTCGGCGCGAACGTTACGATTGTAACTTGGCTAGGGGGGCTGATGGAAAACGACGATGTGGTCGACGATAAAGCGCGCTTCCCTAGAAGTAATCTATTCACTCTTGACTTAAAGTTTCATTAATGTATACCTACTTAGCATTTTGCTAGCGAATTCGTTAGCGAGAAAGTTTTCACAAAAACTTTAATATCCTTTAAATCGTATTTTGAAGGTAGTTTTAAAAAAAAATGACACTCATTTAAAATAAATAAATAAAGAAGAAGCTTTTATTTTAGGCAACCAATAATACCCATACAGCAATCACATAAAGAAATACATAATTACACTATCGGACATAGCCAGCAATATGTGTGCCACAGCAATGTCCGATATAAGGGCAAACAAATCTGCCGACAGCTGCTGCGGAGCTGCCCCGCACCCTGCACACCAAGAACGCGCACCGCTTGCGCCCTGCATGGTGATTTTTGGGGAGGGGGTGGAAGGGGGGGTGGGGTTTTGATTATATTTGTAACAAGTTTCAAGTTTATTCCTCCAAAGGATATGAATCTCTCATTCGACCTTTAACACCCCTTAAATCGTATTATAGGGGTTTTTTTTCACCCTTTTATAAGTTAAATTTTCATAAATTTCCTCTTAGTGCTCGCCTATATATTATGATAAGAAGCTTTGTACAAAATTTCACATTCCTATATTTTTGGTTGGACGTAGATATGTCATTCAGTCAGTTTCTTTTTTTATATATACAACATTATTTTTAGTTTGTGCGAAACCTGAATTTAGTTTATTCAAAATCAGTAACTGAATGGATTCCAATAGTTTTTACACCATGTTATGTTTTTTCCCAAAAATATTTAAAAAGGTCACAAGTTGGACACCACCGACCGACACTAAGTACAACATAGGTTACGGCAGGTCATAGCGGGTATCTATAATATATATGTATTTAGAAATAAATATTTAAATATGTTTGTCAGTTGTCTAGTAAAAATTACACAAGCTCTGCTAAGCTTGGGGCTAGATGGCGTTGTGTGAATATTATATTATCTTAAATATAATAATAGAATAGCACAACTGGTCATTGGTCTACCTTGTGGGAGACCTTCCAACGTTGCGTCTTCCTATACATGGTTGCCACTCCAGAACCTTTCGGCCCCATCGACCATCTGGTTTGCGAGCAATGTGCCCAACGCACTGCCGTTTAAGTTTAGCGATTCTTCGGGTTCAAAAAGATTCAAAATTCAAAAGATTCAAAGCAAAAATTCAGCACTTTTGATATGTCAAGAAGTCAGGCAGTCAGAAAAAACTGATGCTAATTGCACATTCCAATCTATATGGAGAAGAATGTGCAATTAAACGTCATGGTACAGCTGTACCATGACGTTTAAAGTAAGAGTGTTTCATTCTTATTTCCAGTGTGCGTAAGAGATGGCGCTAGACAACCTGTATAGCTCTGTTTCTTACCCACACTAAAATAAGAATGAAACAATTTTACTTTGAACGTCATGGTAACCCCGCAGGTTTGATTATTTCGGTAACCTTGGTTCTCCTCCGTCTAATTCTGCTGACCCCAAATTTGCAATGTAAACCTCACCTACACAATAATTATTTCAGTATCGTATAACAAAGTAAATGCTGACCGGCAGTTACATTAATAGAATTTGTACAATTTCTTATACAAATAGGATTGCCAACCATACTTTATCTAACGTATTCTACTTTATTTTTGGTAAATATGATTTATTAATTAAAACTTTATGCATGAACTAGTAAGGCCTTAGGCATTTTCTATCAGGCAACTTTAGGCTGATGCAGAAACTACATGGTAGGTGCAACTTAATGGTTAACAAATAGAAAAAAAATACAATAACAAATACATGTTATTAAAAGAAACGAATACAACAAATCAACGCTGTAATGATTGCACCAACTTTTTTCTAATGTTTCATTTTATACTTTTGTGTAAAAATAAAGTATGTGAAAATACTCTATTTTCAATCTTTACTGTGATGCGTAAAATGAAACACCTAAATTATTATCAATACGTCTACATTGAAACAAAACGCTATCACACCATCATCATCATTTCAGCCGAAAGACGTCCAATGTTGGACATAGGCCTCCCCCAAATGTCGCCACAATGTCCGGTCCTGTGCGTCTCGCATTCATCGGATCCCGCGACCCTCACCAGGTCATCGGTCCACCTTGTGAAAACGCTATCGTGTTCGATAAAATAAAATTTAAAATATGTATTGATTATTGATCGTTAGGTTACATAATATTGTCAATTCGACAGATAGATAAGTCTGGCATTTGATAGCTTTATTTAGGGTTCCGCACCTCAAAAGGAAAAAACGGAACCCTTATAAGATCTCTTTGTTGTCCGTCCGTCTGTCTGTCAAGAACCTTTATCTCGTGAACGCGTGAAGGTAAAAAATAAGCATAAAGAAAAACTCTTAATGTATACAAAAAAAAAGACAAAAAAAAAATGAATAATACTTTTTTTCTAACAAATACTTTTTTTTCCAATTAAAAATGTGATACGTTATATATCTCAAAACTAGTTGGCAACCCTATGTACAAACATAGCTCATATAATAATACACTGTTTTATTTTAGAACAGCCGGATAAGCGATTTTGTGTGAGAATTTTGACGTCAGCATTTATTGTTATTGACGTATTTCGATTTGTTGTGTGATTGAATTGAATTGAAATGATGTCTATGATTTTACTAAGAAATAAGCCTACGTTTTATAATATTTTATGACAAGACATAAAATTATGAAGATTTGTTTTATGATGATTCATAAAAATGAGTACAATCGAAAAGTAACGGTTCCTGGCTTATTCGCTTTTTTTATGTAGGAAATCATCTTATGCCTTCTCCCACACTAGGGTGGAGTGAGAGAGCGTGTCAGAATTTTAACTCACTAAAACCACACTTATGTTCCTTCAATCGCCTTTCGCTGGCATTTCTTTGAGACGCGTGTAGCATTACGTACCGTCGATGACTCAGGCTTGGTCTTTATAGAACGAGCGGACGGAGATCTTCTCTTTGCTTATCGTCCGCAAGCCCGCGCCTTCGGTGGCTGGAGATCGCTCTGCGATTCCTGACGCCCAGGGCGACTCCTGTCGCGGCGACTCCCATGCACTCCCTCCTTTTGGACTCAACGACTCCAAAAGAAATTGCTGACGGTCAGCAAAATAAAATTTTTGATTATTTGTTATTTTTACTTATAAATAGTGAAGATAATTATTATGAAGTAGCATGAGGTCGATTATTGTAATCAGAATCTGTGATTTTAAATATTATATACATATATTATAACTATGTGAAACAAACTATAAATTCAAATATGAATTACAAGCATTTTATTTTGTGGAATTCACAGAATAAATGCTCCAACGTCGGCCATATAATTGCTTACCATCAGGTGAGATAGTGATCAAACGCGAGCCTATGAATAATGAAAAAAAAAATTACAATTCCTAAACTATAGATTTTCTTAGAACTAATGTTTTTCAGGAAAAACGGAACCCTTATAGGATCACTTTGTTGTCCGTCTGTCTGTCCCTTTATTTTGAGAACGCGTTGAGGTATCGGGTTGAAATTAAAACCATATACTCGAGTACGTCTGCGGTTCCCTGATCCTGTGAAAAATCAAACTTCTGATTTAAAAAAAAATATACGGACGTTTATGTCGCAAGAAACGTGTATTTCAATAATGTCAAGGGAATCAAAATTCATAGGGTACTTCTCGTTGACCTAGAATCCTGAAATTTGGCATGAACCAAGGTCTTATAATATAAGTATAAAAATAAATTTGAAAACAGAAAAATTGTAGTTAAATCACAAAAAAAATCTTTTTGCGATTCGGAAAAACCTTCGTAGCTCAATTCGGGAATTGAACTGTTTGCATAGGTAAATTTGTATGTAACCCTTAGTGCGCGAGTCCGACTCGCACTTATCCGGTTTTTTTAAACGATTACTTATGATGCCGTTTAACTAAAAAAAAAATATAGCTAAACTGACGAACTAGCGCCCACGGAGTGCGATATGACATACTGTGTGAATCCACCTCAATCCCAAATGAATGTTAGTAAACATACAGAAATCTATACTATTTTACCTTCGAAAAAATTGTAGGCTCTGTGCTAAAACACATACATTTTAATGTTTAATAAAAACAACACGTCCATTGGCTGTGACAAAAAGCAACGCCTGTGTTGTTTAGTCAGCTCAACACAAATATTTACGTTGAGTTGGTAAATATTATTTGTGTTTTAGTAGTAAAGCGATCACTACTGTCATTTGTTTACAATGATTATGACTTATTACCCGCTTTTTTTGTTAATGCTCCGCTCCTGTGGCTTGTAGCGTGATTTTATTATAGCCTATAGAGTATCCCACAATAATGTGCTATCTAAACACTGTAATATTATTTTAAAATTCGAACAGTAGTTTCTGAGATTAGTACGTTCAAGCAAATATACTATTTAGCTTTATAATATTATTAATTTTTAAAAAAAACAAACACTTCAGCTATATAATATTAGTACAGATTGGGTATATACAATTGGCATGATTGCATGACAACTTTTACTATGGGACAAAACCTGAAATCGCAAAAAAAAATCAGCTGTTCCTTACGTTTATGTTCGCATAACTCGTCAAAATTTATGGAGCAGCTGATTTTTTTTCGCGATTTCAGGTTTGGTCCCATAGTAAAAATTCTTCATAATAAGGAGTACAATGTCCCCTCGAAATTCTTAAAGTTAATTTTTTAACACATATATGAATTACATGTAACTATATAAAATTTTATTCTTTCAATAATTTCTTAATTTTGCCGCAGTATGTGATTCTGCAATCTAGAGTCAAAGCTAAAATGGTACCAGTATATACACCGGCGACGGCGGCAGTCATATCCATCCAACTGAAACACAACACCACTGCTTGTCGACAGAAATAGAAATAGCCTGCAGGTACTGTGAGCCTGGTGTTGACTGGGCTTACAACTTTCTTCTCACTCCCGAATTGAACTCCTTAAATCGTCATTTTCCTATCCTTTTCCCAACTAGCCTAGAGTCGACTTCCGGTCTATCCGGATGTGGCTGAATGCCATCGAATACACGTGTTTTGAGAGACAGTGGTAGCCGAGTGGTAACGCTCCCGACTTACGAACTGTAGGTCGCGGGTTCAAACCCAGCCAGTCGCATTACTTTGTGTAATTTATTTCATCACCACTGCTCTCAAAACGGTGAAAGAAAACATCGTGAGGAAACCGGCATGTCCTAGAACCAAAAATTCGAAGACATGTGACATCCAACCAACCCGCACTAGGCCCGCGTGGTGGATTACGGCCCATTCTCTCTTCTAGAGAGGAGGCCAGAGTCTCAACAGTAGGAACATTATAAGGTCGATCATACTAAGGTATGCTAAATCATCCTTTTCCCAACTAGCTTGGAGTCGGCTTCCAGTCCATCCAGATGTGGCTGAATACCATCGAATACACGTGTTTTACATGGAGTGACCACCTAACTGACATAACCCAAAGAATCGTCAAACTAAAGTGGCAGTGGGCAGTGCACATTGCTCGTAGAACGGATGATCGATGTGGTCGAAAGGTCCTACAGTGGCGACCGCGCACCGGAGAACGCAGCGTTGGAAGGCTTCCCACAAGGTGGACCGACGACCTGGTGAGAGTCGCGGGAGTGTGGTGGATGCGAGACGCACAGGATCGGTCGTTGTGGCGTCACTTGGGGGAGACCTATGTCCAACTGTGGACGTCTTTCGGTTGAAATGATGATGATGATGATGACCGCTTAACAGACCTCCATACCACAGTTTTCTGGGCAACACGATACTCATTGGATCTACCCAAGGAGTGTGCCAGAAAGTCTGACTAGCAGTCTACTGATGGTCAGACTTTCTGGCATCTGTAACGACTGTCAATGTATGCGAGTGTCGATGCATGCGAGACGTTCCCCCGTTCATTACGGAGATACTTGAGTGAGGCTGCGAGCACGCCCAATGAGCACGGCCAGGTGTTTATGCAGCTGGGCGCCTTCGGAGGACAGAGCCAAAAAATCCAAATATGAAATGGTTTGCATAAGTTAATTTAGGCTAGATTTTACTTCAGAATAATATATTAGTGTTACTAGTAAGAGGAAGATGCCTTTTGGTCCTCCCTTACGAGAGGATAGCTCAATAATCGATTTGAGCTAATATCAACTTTGCAAATGAGGCATAGCCTTTACAAAGAGAGTTTAGTTGACTCTAATAATTTAGCTATGATGAGAGTTATTTAAATAATCTTAATTGTTTATAAACTCTGGAGTTAATTCTAATAATGAGATTCTATAGGTGATCCAATGCTCTGGCCCGATAATCGTCTGTTGGAACCATGTCCAACAGTGGTCGTCTTTCGGCTGAAATAATAATAATGTTGATGAACTTTTGACCCCCTTTCAAAAGGGGTCAAAAGTTTGTATGGAGAAACTTACTTTCACGTGGGCTAGTGTTTTTTATTTCCACAACTATCACACAACGCTGTCTAGTCTCAAGCTAAGCAGAACTTGTGTTATGAGTACTAGACAACTGATAAACATAAATACATGCATATTATAGATAAATTACACCTCATCACACAAATATTTGTCCTGGGTTTTTTTTTTTTAGGTGGGAAAATCATCTAATGACAAATCCCGCCTTTGGGCGAAGCGGGAGATAGTGTCAGACTTTTACTGACTAAAAACCCACTCCTGTTTCTTCTTTGCCTTCATCCCGGGGCCCCGGGCTTCGCTTTCACACTACCCGTGGCCCCAGTAGGCATCGCCATGATTGATGAATATTTGTCCTGGGTGGGAATTGAACCCACGACTTTCAGCACAGCAGTCAGGACCACTAACTACTAAACCAACAGGTCAGTAAGTTAAGTATATAATCGGGAAACACCGGGGCGTTTCGTAAGTTTAATATAATAGCGGTGATTGATGGCGTAGTGCAAACTTATTATGATTAATTGTGAACCTGTCGTCACCTATTATAATTAGTTTTCGAAGTGAGGGTAGCGTATTGTATGAGGTTAGTTTTTATACGGCTTTGTGAGAACACAATGTGACTCATAGGTATTCAACAAATATTTGAATAGGGTCGTTAATTTATTATGATTAATAATGTCTTTGTTTGTATTTTGTAATTTATACGAGCCCGTCACCAACGTAAAATTTATCTAAATTTTATACTAATCTATATACACGGTGTCTTTGACATCGGCGCACAAACGAATACCACGGATCCAGTACATGATTCTGGACCCGCCCTCCAGTAGTGAAATATTTTGTCGGCTTGTTCCTAATTAAAAAAAAAAACTGTACTTTTTTAAATTTAAACTGTGTAAAATTTGTTGTTCTAACCTACCCCGATGATATTTTTAGTAAAAAGAAAAAAAATAAATAAAAAGTCATCGGAGTGGATAAAATCGTTAATCTAATCAATCACGATGACATTTTTAAATTTAAAAGTAATTAATAATTTTTTTCACTGAAAATGTTAAGATTTTTTTTTTATTAGTAAAAAACCGACGAAAAATTCCACCACTAGGGAATTATGTTCTGGATCCAGTGTATTCGTTTGTGCGTGGATGTCAAAGACACCCTGTATATATAAGGACAAATTGACTGACGGACATATCAACGCACAGCTGAAAAAACTAGGACTAGAAACCTCAGGTCAAATGAAAATTTCGATTCTTTGAGCTATGTCGGTAGCTTGAGATTATTCACTATGATAGGAATTCGATCCGAAAGATAATTCATCATATTTATTTATATATACTTTATTGTACACCAAGATAACAAATTATACATTGAGTCTTATATTTAAAAACATACAATTGGCTGCCTTATCGCATTCCGAGTTCTCTTACAGGCAACCTGGTATAGATCGGGATTGTCTGGACATAATGGCGTTGCACTTTGTGTATTACAAAATAAGCTAAATAATTAGTGAGAAAAAAAAAGAAACAAAGTACATACTTAACACAAAAAAATACTCATAATAGTTTTCTCCAATAAACTTATTTCCAAAGATACAATAACAGGACGACTGGTCTAATTTTTTCATTTACACCAATTGCGTGGCAACATTTTCGTCCATTCTTCCACTTTTGTGGGTCAGTGGGCATTGAGGGCATAAGAATGGGGGTATAGTTCACGTTTATGGGTTACACTGTGGACATTAGAGAGATTAAAGTGAATAGTTATAGTGTGTTAACTTTTTACACTTACGTGTCGTAAAAGAAGGGTCAGGATGTTTAAAACTATTATTCTTTTTGTGCGAAATCACCCTATGACTTCGCTCACCTTAGAGTTGAGCAGGTGCCGTGTCAGAGTGTTAGGTACTGACTAAAAACTCACTCCTGTTTCTTCGTTGCCTTTTTTACAAGGGCCGAGTCTTCCTTTCAGGAGCACATGGTTGGCCCCAGTCTGCTTCGACCCTGTTGGGCCCCTACGGTTTGCTGACATTCTCTTGAGACGCGCGTGGAACAGTACGCGCCGTCGAAGATTTGGGCTTGGTCTGGACGGTTACCAGACGGTGGGACGGCGAGTTACCCATTGATCGCCGTCCGCAAGCCCGCGCTGACGGTGGCCGGAAATTGGGGTCGGAATCCCGGCGGCGGTTGGGCCGTGAGGACCGTTGCCTCACGCATGAGGCCTCCTCCTTTGATAGCATCACTGCTTCACAGAAGGAGGCGACCGCCTGCCACTCCTCCTCACTCCAGACAGCTAGACTAATGGTCCGATTTTAAGACGTCTGTGTATGTCCGGTAACGAATCCGTAACCTCATGCATGAGAAGTGGATGTCTAAACCACTAGACAATCACAATACAGAATAAACACGGTCAAGAATTAAAAGTTTTTAAATTAATCAAATATGATTATAATATTTTGTTGATTTGCTGTCAAAAATACAAATTTGTTCTCGTTAAGAAATTTCTGTATCTATAATAATTCAATTAGGTACATATCAGATTCCGTACAAAACGCGGTACAGAAGATGACATATTGCCAAGACATTTTTACGTGATCTTTTAACCCGGCTTATTTTAGTGGTTATTTCTGGTTTTTTAGTTTTTGTTTTTTTGACATTCGTACATTTCTGGTATATAATTTTTAATCTTTTTGCCCTAAGTGAAACCTAAGCCATATCTTAAAGCACTGTATGAGAATCAATAGCAAAAAAAAATGATGTCTACCAACCGCAACCCAATGAAGTTGGAGACTATTTAGTAGGTTATTGTTGATATTTTATCAGGCGTTTCTTTTTGCCAAAAGTGAAACCTTGGCCATAAATATCTGAAAGCACTGTATGAGAAATCAATAGCAAAAAAATGATGTATACCAACCGTAACCGAACGAAGTTGGAGACTATTTAGTAGGTTATTGTTGATATTTTATCAGGCGTTTCTTTTTGCCAAAAGTGAAACCTTGGCCATAAATATTTGAAAGCACTGTATGAGAAATCAATAGCAAAAAAATGATGTATACCAACCGTAACCGAACGAAGTTGGAGACTATTTAGTAGGTTATTGTTGATATTTTATCAGGCGTTTCTTTTTGCCAAAAGTGAAACCTAGGCCATAAATATCTGAAAGCACTGTTTGAGAAATCAATAGCAAAAAAAATATGTCTACCAACCGCAACCCAATGAAGTTGGAGACTATTTAGTAAGTTCCTATTAATTTTTTATCAGGCGTTATTTTTCTTAAATAAAAATACTTCATGTCTGATATTTTAAGTTTCCAATATACTTAAACTCAACTTTGAACTCAAAGAAAAACTATAGGGCACAATAAAACAAACCGCCACTTAATCAGGTAGAAGTTTGCAAATTTCTAGCAAGTTAGACAAAACCTAGGCTGATCACAATTTTTACGTAACGTTTTTTCTAATTATATTATTTTGTAGGCTATATTTTCGTGGCAGCATTTTCTCGGTTTAGGTAATAATGCCAAAAAAAAGATTGCTTTACTCATAAAACTAGTAAAAGGCCTTCTGATAAGCTTACTGATAACATGTCTAGGAGCCTAGAACTAAAAATTAATTTGACCCTAAAGCTCAACTCTGAAGTCCAAGAAAACTACAGGGCATATTAAAAAAAAAAATAACTACTTAATCGGGTAGAAGTTTCAAATTTCTAGCAAGTCAAGTTAGGCAAAACCTAAAGGCTGATCACAATTTTTACGTAACATTTTTCTAATTATATTATTTTGTAGGCAACATTTTCGTGGCAGCATTTTCTTGGTTTAGGTAAAAAAGCCAAAAAAAATATGATTGCTTTACACATAAAACTTGCAAAAGACCTTCTGATAAGCTTACTGATAACATGTCTAGGCTCTTAGCAGGAAATTAACCTGTCAGCGTAAGCCATATACAGGGTGTTCTTTTGATCATGAGTTACTCGGATCGGCTTTCAAATGGTAAAAAAAAAATAGATTATGATTGACATTTTTATAAGAAAATAAATTGAGCAATAGGCAGATCTGAATTTGAAAAATATTGTGAGGCATATTCATTTTCTATTTTTATTTTTGCAGAACCATTTCTCATAATTTTTTTTAGCTTTTGACTTCGTTAGGATAAATTGGGCATTAAACGCAGAAATGTCAGCAATGCTCATTGTTGACGGCACGGCTGGCGCAATAGTTGAGCGATTTACTGTGTATCACGGGTTTGATTCACACTCGAAACAAATATTTGTATGAAAAATTAAAAAAACTACAAATTTTTGATCCAGATCTGAGCGTCGCGTATGTTACATATTTGTGAACGCCAAATATTACACATATATACAGGAGTAATTCCTCCTCCTCCTCGAGTCGTATTCCTCATTACTGAGGGTCGTGAAGTTCCCGCTGGATTAGCTTCTTATTGATGGTATCTCGCCATCTGTGACGGTCCTTAGCGTCATGAAGTGCGATGTGCAATTGGGTGTCCAATGTGGAGCGTACCTGATCTGCCCATCTTTTTGGGCTGCGGCCTCTTGGTCGTTTGCCATCAACCCATAATTATTATTGAGTAATCCCTAGTATAGAGCAAAGTTAGAATAGGCCGTAGCCCAAAAGTAGGATAGCTCGATCTCAAAAAAAAAGAATGAAGGTAAGTAGGTGCTGACTCAAGTGGGCGAAAATCTATAAGTATCACTCCCGGTCTCACTCCGCTCTAAAGCTGGAGAAGTCATTTGATATAGCATAGCATAGCATAGCCGGCGTTATAATGTTCCCACTGTTGGGACTCAGGTCTCCTCTCTAGGAGAGGGAATGGGCCGTAATCCACCACGCGGGCCCAGTGCGGATTGGTGGATGTCACATGTCTTCGAATTTTTGGATCTAGGACATGCCGGTTTCCTCACGATGTTTTCCTTCGCCGTTTTGAGAGCAGTGGTGATGAAATAAATTACACAAAGTAATGCGCCTGACTGGGTTTGAACCCGCGACCCCGTACTCGTACTCGTAAGTCGAGGCCGTTACCACCCGGCCACCCATCATCATCTCATCGTCATTTGATAATTTCCCTAAAAAAAAAAAACAAATACCAATTCGGTTAGACTGGATGCTGACCGAACCCAACATAACGGAGGAAAGGATCTACAGATTGTGTTTTCATTTTAAGTCACGTCAAACATTTTCATTACTGACCTGCCCCCCTAGCCAAGTTACAACCAACCGTTTCGTTTCGATACTTTTTCCGTCGATCGCCTCGAGTCGGCCACGCCTCCAATCCTTTTGTTCTGACGTCATCTAAACGCTCAGTAACGTAGTCAGAACAAAGGAATAGAAGGCGTGGCTGACTCGAGGCCATTAACGAAAAGAGAATCGAAACGAAACGGTTGTGACTTGGCAAGGGGGGCTGACCTGACTGAAACCCCGTTTAGAATCAACCTGTACACATACCTATCGAGCTAGTCGCGGCGAGACGAGTCCCCTGAGTGTAAGACAAATGGGTTGAAGTGCTTGAGTTTTTAGGAAAATTTGTTTAACCTACATATTTACTTCATCTTAAAAACCTTTTTCATATGGAGTGCTGTAACCTTTCTGTACTTAGAAGGTGATACTTGCTTGAGTAGCGTCCATTATAATTATCATTAACTAGTATTGCCTTGCAGTTTTAGTCATATGGCCTAACATACCGAAATCATGAATTTATTGGAATAAAAAAACTGGCCAAGTGCGAGTATTAAACAAATATATATTTGTTTAAAAATTGTTTTGAATGAAAGAAAGAAAACCCGTTTATTTGAATTTGAACTTGTTTGCTTCTTTTTAGATTAATTTTGATTTTACTTTCACAGTTAGTATTATATTTTTGAATATTTGCTGATGAACTGGTTAGGTTCCATGTAAAATATTTTTCAAATGCATAACACACGGGACACACTCTGTCCGCTTGCTTGTGCGGCAGTGATGATATATAATTGTGTGTACTTAGGATAGTTACTAACCCTTAGTTGATAAGTATTGTACTAACCAGTGGACCAATGTTGTCAGATGAATTAAATAAATTATTATTATTTCCTTTATTTTTTCAATATGCATATAAGTTACATTTTTAAAAAATTTTTAAAATAAAACTCATAAAAAAAAACATTTAAAAATATAAAAAAAAAACATTTAAAAATATAAAAAAAAGTTTATTATTATTATTATTATTATTATTATAACTATTAAAATAAGAAACATAAAAAATAAATAGATATTATTATTATTTTATAATTAGGTACTTAAAATAAGATCGCTCTGTCATTGTATCTTTTACTAATATAGTTTTAAGGGGTGTGATAACTGAAATAATAATAATAAGAACTACTGTCTGAAATAAAGTATATATAGTGTGTAGTGTATCGTCACAGCGTTGATGTGTTGGATTCGTTTTTCATAATAACATTGTTGATTTGTATGTATGTATCTACGTATATATTTATTTTGTATTTCAATTCTAGTTTACCATTATGTTGCACCTACTATGATATTTTCTGCACCACCCTAAGGTCGACTGGTAGAAAATGCCTAAGGCATTAAGTCCGCCTTTGTACAGTCTTTCTTACTAGTGCCTAAAGTTTTAATAAATAAATATTTTTTTAAAAACTGATAAATCTTTTAACATTTTAATCTATGGAAAATAGTATGTGTTTTACAAAATAAAATGGCCCAAACACCGTATCTACCTTATCAAAAAAAGCACCTTTTTGCAACAAAATTCTACCATAATCCAACCGAATTATGGCGGATAAATGCAAATGAGATGGCAGAAAATGCCCAAAATAATAAACCAGCCTTATTTGAATACCCAAATCCGATGTTTCATGAACGGAAGGAAGTCTGAGAAGGCCGCTAAGTGAGTATTGAAGATTTTTGAGAGAGATTATGCGTAGATAACAAGGCATTACCTTAACGAGCATTTGGGGGCTGAGTTATACGGGACCGCATTTCTGACGGGAAAGTGTAATAGTGTGCATTTTTTATTTTTTTTAACGTGTGGATAGTCTTCGGCTCCGGGGCGGGCGCGGAGGCCTGTCAGACTTATCGGTGCTGTAGCTACCTTTGTACGGGGCGATGTAGCGTTTGCACCTTTAGTCACGCCCGGGCCAAGTATTGCCCGCATTAATTTGGACCCCGTCATACGCCTGCAATTCTCCTAGAGAGGCGCTCGCTGAACACGGCACATCATTGTCTCCAGCCCACAACCAAACGGTAGCCGGAGATTATTCCGCACTCTTCAGTGCCCGATGTGTCTACTAAGGATAGATAAGGTGCCGTTCATCCGTTTTCTTTTCCGTGGCCTCTTTTGCGATCTTCACATCTCCATATGTTAAGGTGACATGGTCTCATGCACTCTCGCTTACGGTCATAAACTGAACCACGACTAGAAGCGAGAGATTATCCGCAGCGCCAACTACCATGGCGATGTCGAGGTGCCGCAGTGACCAGGCTGAGCATTTTTCTAAGATGTACTATGCCATATAATTGGTGCAAATGCTTTTTTTTTTCGGTGGGAAAATCATCTTATGACATCCCCCGGTTTTGGGCGGAGTGGGACATAATGTCAGACTTTTACTGACTAAAAATCTAGTCCTGTTCCTTCGTTGCCTTTCGTACCTGCCGAGTCTTCTTTTCAGAATCAGACCCGTGACCCCAGTAGGCTTCGACCCTGCTGGGCCTTCGGCCTGCTAGGAAATCGGAATCAGAATCCCGGAGGCAGTTGGGGCGTGAGGACCGTTGCCTCACGCAATCGGCCGCCTCCTTTGCTAGCATTACTGCTTCGTAGAAGGAGGCGACCGCCTGCCACTCCTTTTGTCTCCGGACCATGGCCTGTACCATGGCCCAGCGTGACAGATCGCCGCCACCGATCACCCCCATATCGGTGCAAATGCTATGGTAGCAACCGGGCTTCGGCTCCCGGCCTATGTGGTACAAGTACTTTCCGAAACGCCTATGCCCAGGGAGCGACTGCGATAGCTAGAATAGTCATGCCATCTCCACTCCTCCCATTGGGCTATAGGCCAGTTAGATACCTCTTATGTTGTAACATTTCAGAATAGAACATATAGAAAGTAAGAAAGAAGAAAAAAAAACAGTTTATTTACGCGAAATGACGCAATCTTAAAACTAGCCAACAAACATAATCAATGGATAGGGAAGATATGCGTCACATCAAAAAGCTGCGGACTCACGCATAATACGCTGAGCTCACAGCGTTGGTTTTCAGCATGGGCCGCCGGCGGTGTCGACATAAAGACGCCGGAACGGTGCAGTGTACAAAAAAAATGGGATAGAAAAAGGAAATAAAAATACATATGAATTATTAAATTTAAAAAATAAATAAATTAAATAAGGAGACAAATACATTTATATAAAGTAGCAACACCACGACGCTACCTACGAAATAAGCTTTGTTAAGCATATTCTATTCTGAAATCCAGCAAGGAAAACAAAAATCGTAGCGAACAGTTTCTACGCTTGAAAATGGATCAAAACAAAAACAGATTATTCCACATCAATTAATAATCCAATGAATTTTGTACGGTTTTTAGTTCGCACCATCAATTAGAGCATTTGTCGAACAGTTGTTTCATACAGCCAACTTTTTTTCGGCTATGAAAAATTGAATAACCTAGCCTTTTAGCTTTTTGAATATTCAGTTCAAAAAGTTTGTTTTTATGTACGCACTAAAATAAAGTTGAAAACTGTGAGCTGAATACTGATTGTCTTTTATTTATTAACTAGTGGTTCGCCGCATGGACGTAAAACTTCTTCGTATATAGCTTTTTTTTTTTCGTTGAGAATATCATCCAATGACATCCCCGGCTCTTGGGCAGAGAGTGAGATAGTTTCAGGCTTTTACTGACTAAAAACCCACTTCTGTTCCTTCTTTGTCTTCGTTTCAGGGCTCCGGGGTTCTCTGTCGCATCACCCGTGGCCCCAGTAGGCTTCAACCCTGCTGGGGCCCTACGGTTTTGCTGACATCTCCTTTAGGCGCGCGTGGAAGACTACGCGCCGTCGACAATTTGGGCTTGGTCTGGACGGATACCGGACGGTCGGACGGCGAGCTATCCATTGTTCGCCGTACTCAAGCCAGCGCCTACGGTGGCTGGAAATCGGGATCGGGATCCCGGCTGCTAGGGCATCAGGGCCATTGCCTCGCGCGTGCGGCCACCTCTTTTGCTATCATTTCTGCTTCACAGAATGAGGCGACCGCCTGCCACACCTCCTCGCTCCGGACCATGGCCAAGGCCCGGCGCGAGAGATCACTGCCGCCGACCGACCCCATAAAGGACACGGCAGCGCTCTGCCCAGGCGGGGCACACCTCTACCGTATGCCCCACCGTGTCCTCCGAGCTCTTCGTATATAGCTATGTCTATGATCACCAGAGGCCCTACCACGAGCTCTTAATGCGATTCTTTTGTCAACCTAAACTAAACTGTTAAAGGGATGGAGCTACACAGGGTGTACAGCTCCATCCTTCTCACAAGTGTTTCGGTTGGTACCTATAACGTGTGACTGCGGCTTTCCTTTTTGTTCTGTTCTTGTTTTTCCATTTACCTTGTTTATTTCAGCATCCTGAAAATCTTGTTTCATACTTTTTCAGCGTCGTTTTTTTTTTGTCGTAGCTGGGTTTTAGTTTTTTATGCATTTTGCAGGTCTGTGTCGGATTTTATGTTAGTTAAACTATGATTAGCAACCGTAACACGTATGTGTACTCATTTATAACTTGCCTTGCTGAAAAAACGAATCCCAAGTACATAACAAAGTACCAACGTCGCGTGTGTCTCTTTTCCTTGTGTTTTGTCAAAACTAAAGGCCATCGTTTTGTAGATTTTATAAAAAAAATTTGCGTAAGAGTTCTTGTAGTCATATATTTAACTAGTGTCGTTTTAATCAATCCATTTTTTGAAATCTAATATAACTACATGATAAAAAAAAACTGGGCAAGTGCGAGTTGGACTCACGCCCTGAGGGTTCCGTTCAAACTTACATACTCTTATGTAAACAGTTCAATTCCCGAATGGAGTCTCGAAGATTTTACCAAATAGCCAAATTTTTTCTTTTTTGTTTTGACGCAACAACTAATTTACAGTTTTCAGATTTATTCCTATCAGGTATAGATTCTA
This sequence comes from Mythimna vitellina, assembly GCA_949316375.1. Classification (NCBI taxonomy): domain Eukaryota; kingdom Metazoa; phylum Arthropoda; class Insecta; order Lepidoptera; family Noctuidae; genus Mythimna; species Mythimna vitellina. The sequence goes on from OX438707.1 coordinate 4,480,451, forward strand.
TAAGACCTTATTTTACTCAGAATTTCAAGATTCTGGTTCAACGGGAAGTACCCTATAAATTTTGATTTTCTCGCGAGTGTCGAAATATAGGTTTTTTGAGACATAAACAGCCGTATCTTTTTTTTCCGTTAACTTAGAAATTTGATATTTTCACACCTTCAAGAAACTGCAAACTTAAGTACATAGTTTTAATTTCAACTCGATTCCTCTACGCGTTCCCGAGATAAAAGGACTTGACAGACAGACGGACGGACAACAAAGTGATCCTATAAGGTTTCCGTTTTTTTCCTTTTGTGGTAAGGAACCCCAAAAATGGAGAATATGTGAGCAATTTGCTCGCCTGCACCTGTCCGTGTAACCTTTCAAATGTCCAATGAGCACCATTGGCTTACTTTAGGAAAAGCCTCTGCATTTCATTAAACTAAATAGTTCATCTCTCACAATTTTAATAAGTTTTTTTGAAAATGTTAAAAGTAGTCTAAAGGTATTTTAGGATGCACCTTCCCTCGATCTTAAGATATAAAAATATCTTAAGAACATTTTTTTTTTTTGTTGAATTTGAAAAACAAACAACTAATAAAACAACAAATTATGCAACTATAAACCAATGACATGTTTTCGCATTTAAATCGCTATGAAAAGCATGCTTGATATAGAAAAAAAAGTAGTTAAATACAATGATGATATGCAATAACAATATCGAACCAATGTTGATAAGATCATCAGAGAACTTGCGACTTAAATTGCCAATCATTATTTATAATTGATAAATCATTTACTGTCCAGGCTGCTCGTCTATGGAATGAATTGCCAGACACAATTAAACGCGCTCAATCGTTGCCTGTTTTTAAAAAACTCGTTAGGGAACATTACCTGTCGCTGTGAGTATCAATAGTCGTGCCTCATATTTCTGTCTATAGTTTTCAATAATTATGTGTGTATATATTGCATATGTATATATCTGTGTATCTATTATAATATAATTTATTTAATGCTGGTTTTGTTACACCAATGACAGCCCCATTTCTTGTCCAGGCAATTACTATCCATTCCAGGTTGCCTGGAAGAGATCGCGGAATGCAATAAGGCCGCCCATTGTATATACGTATGTGTTTTAGTTTTTAGTTTCCTTTTACCAAACATACACATACACACGTACGTACGTATGTATTATTACATTATTTATTATTATTACAATAAAGGATACAATAAATAAATAAATAATAATGTTTGGTAAGTATTCGATTGACCTGGTGAAGGTTGCGGGAATCCGATGGATGCGAGACGCGCAGGACCGTTCTTTGTGGCGACATTTGGGGGAGGCCTATGTCCAGCAGTGGACGTCTATCGGCTGAAATGATGATGATGATGATGATGAAGTATTCGATTGAATACACGCGGTTCAGTATATAAGTCAAGTTCAGAAAAGTCAATCAAATTATTGTGAATGTATTAGAAACATGTAGCTATTGAGTAGGTATACTGTGACCTAAAATATTTATTTTCTCTCCATAATAACTGCCTATTCCCTGAATGAATGGTACTAAAGTCTGTTCTATATTAATATCGGAACATTAATTCGATACTTTTAGCCTAGTGGGCGGTAATAAAATCAAAGGCGTAGGTTTATGAGTAAGAAAAAAATACCAGTACATTATATTATTTCTGCCGCAAAATATTATTGTAACAATATTGGTTGGTACTGAGCTGTAATTTTTTTTCTATATTTAGGTCTTGAAAGGCGTTTGATTTATAGCTGAGCCACAAATTCATTGGTGATTCATTCATTTTAAAATACTACGAACGTTCTTTTTTTAACCGACTTCCAAAAAAGGGGGGTTATAGAATAGAATAGAATAGAAATACTTTTATTCGGGATAGACACAGCACAACGGTTATAAGCAAGCAGTAAAAAATAACAAAAATACAAAGTGCGGCGAGCGTAGCATAGTATAGTCGGCCTTATAATTTTCCCACTGTTGGGACTCAGGCCTCCTCTCTAGGAGAAGGAATGGGCCATAATCCACCACGCGGGCCCAGTGCGGGTTGGTGGATGTCACATGCCTTCGAATTTTTGATTCTAGGACATGCCGGTTTCTTCACGATGTTTTCCTTCACCGTTTTGAGAGCAGCGAGCGAGCGTGCCCGCACCGAAAGGGTAACCACCTCAGCATTTGCTCGGCGTTAGACACCTAGTTGGTGTCTAAGCCTAGGGGTGCCCCTGAAGTCCCCTCTTTGAGGAGTGGCTGGAAAAACAACATCGCGTCTTTCCAGCGACTTCTCAAAGAGGGGACTTCGGGGGCACCTTTTGAAGAATTTGCTACAGGCTACGAGATAGCTTGATCCGGCACTGCCTCCATCCGTTTCTGTCTCTGGCGGTGTGAAGGGCATTGTATACCGTAGAGTCAAGAGCAGTGCGGATTTGGTTGGACCAACGTGTTTTTTTTTTAAGTGGAAAAGTCATCTAATGAAAAATCTCGCTCTTGGGCGGAGCGGGAGATAGTGTCAGACTTTTACTGACTAAAAACCCATTCTTGTTCCATCTTTGTCTTCGTTCCAGGGCCCCAGGTTTCACTGTCATACTACCCGTGGCCCCAGTAGGCTTCGACCCTGATGGGCCCCTACGATTTGCTGACTTTTCCTTGAGACGCGCGTGGAACACTACGCGCCGTTGATGACTTGGGCTCGGTCCGAACGGTTACCGGACGATCAGACGGCGAGCTACCCATTGCCACCCATTGCTCGCCTTCGTCCGTCGTTCTTCGCCCCAAATCGGGATCGAAATCCCGGCAGCTGAGGCGCGAAGAGTTTCACTTGATACACGTAACGTGTTACACGTATCGTCGTCGTCTAATGTGATCCGGCAAGTGAAAGTGAACGTGATGAAGCACGAATGCTGAGAGCGTTGACGAATACGAAGCAAGGAGGAGGAGGTGACTAGAGACCCAGAACACCATTCATTTCATTCGGAAACCATCATCTCAAAGACCCATTTTATTACTTCGTTTTCCAGTGGCATCTTTCTTCAACATTACCCCGTATATTTCGAAATTTCAGCAATACCCTAATCTTGGCGCTATAAACAAGGATACAATCGTGATAAACGCTGCGAATCCCAAACGAATGGCTGACGAGATTTGGCCCGGGATAACTTTAGCTTAGTATAAGACTATTATGTTTAGCCACCATTTTGTGCCTTGAAAATCTGACTTGATACTTGTAAATGGGTGAATAAAGCCAAATAAATTGGAGCTTCCAAACTAGTGTTTTATGATTAGTAGTAAAATAAATAACGCTGTTTTAGTTAAAATGTGAGTAGCGGTGGCCTTTTTTTTTAATAGATATAAACCAGTGCTTGACTGCGATTCCACCTGATCGTAAGCGGAGATGCAATCATTGATGGTCTGGCGCACTAGTTTATTAAGAGCCTATTCACTCTAGCCTTGAAGACACCTAAATTATAGTTGGACGGGAAGACCGCAGCAAGCAAATTGTTCCAGTCCTTCGATGTACGCGGTATAAACGACGAAGCGAAACGCCTAGTCCGGACCGTTGAAGTCTACTTACTGGTAACAGCCCCAATTCACGAGTTTTATACGGGTCAAACTCAACCAGATGCATAGGTACAAATTTCGGACCCCCGCCCGTTTCGTTCCCATGAAGAGTGAATTTTAGAAAATCCTTTCCTCACGCATGTCTATGACATAATAACCATAAGCGTGCCAAAAAGCGCAATCCCTTCAGCACCCCTAGCCAAGTTAATAATCTGCAATCGTTAACGCTAGTCGAAAACTAATCAAATGTATGGAAATGACATCATCTCAACGTTAAGTCACGTGGTCGGATTCCCGCAACCTACACCAGGTTACTGGACCACATTGTGGGAGACCTTCCAACGTTGTGTAGCCTCTTTTTTTATAATGTGAATTTGAGAACACTGTAGACTCCGCGAACTGTTTGGTTACTTCCTATTACGGCTCACTTTTTATTATGATTATTTTTATTGTACTTTTTAGAATAATATTGACCGGTCTACACTTTCCTTATTTAGGTAGATATTATACCTATACTGTAATATGGAAATATTGCAAGAGCAACAATTTTTTTTAAAAGAATAGTCAGTAATAAGGAGTTTCTAGGCGGTTCTTCTTCATAGGAAACGACCAATTTGGAACCGTGCACCAGCTTCTGACGTTTTATAAGTACCCATGTAGGCCTATGTGAAATAAAAAACTTTTGACTTTGACTTTGTGTCTTCTTGTGCGCGGTCATCAAACCAAAAACTTTCAGCGTCATCGACCATCTGTTCTGCAAGCATTGTGCCCTGCCCATTGCCACTTAAGTTTGGCGATTCATCGGTCTATATCGGCGACCTTGGTTCTCTTGCGGAAAATTTTCATTCCCGACGCGATCATGCAAAGAAACTCTGAAGATAGCTGTTTCCATTACCCTTTGGGTGATTCTAAGCCTTCTGATGAGCCCCATTTAAGTACCAAGATACTGCTTAGATTTTGGGAATCTATGATCTTTATCGACGGGTCTTCTAATCAATTGAGTTTCTTTTCATAAGGTTTTTCTGTCTTCATATAGCCGATCGTTTTATGCTAATTTCTGCTCCAGATATAGCAAGATTCCTTCATTTTTTAACTTACAACATCTAATTTATATTCAATGAGATCTTGTTCCTTTGTAATCATCTTAAAAAAAGGTCTTCAGTGATAAAGAATCTTTTTCAAATATAAAAGATTGAAGACAGCATTTATTCATTTTATTCAATTAACTGTAAAACAATTAACGAGATTTTTACCAACTTTATGGACGCTATATATGATCCAGATTACCTTCAAAATTCAAAAAATTGGAATGGTCTTCATGCAACATAAAAGGTACAAAAGCGGACTTAATGCCTAGGCATTCTCTACCGGTCAACTTACGGTTTTTTTTTTTGTTAGGCAATCATACAATGCCTTCTCTCGTTTTTGGGCGCAGCGAATGAGCGTGTCATACTTTTTCTTATTAAATCATATTATTCCTTATTTTCCTTGGTTTCAGTACCTCAGGGTACATAGCATAGCAGGGTTGACCTTATAATGTTCCCACTGCAGGGACTCAGGCGTCCTCTCTAAGAGAGGGATAGGCCATAATCCACCACGCGGGCAATGGGCCCGCATGGTGAATGTCACATGTCTTCGAATTTTTGGTTCTAGGATTTGAACCCGTGGGTTCTTACCTACAAACTCGGCCACCACTGCTCCCCGGCGTACACTTTCGCACGACCCACGGCCCCAGTAGGCTTCGACCCAGCTGGGCCCCTACGATTTGCAAACATATCTTCGAGGCGCGCGACGACTCGAGCTCGTTCCGGACGGTTACTAGCCGGACGGCGTACTACCCAATGCTCGCGATTCTCACATGATTCTCATGAAATATGTATCTTTTCGTGCAGTAAATAAAGTTTTATTTTGATTCACTCCTCCCGCAGCGTCACATCGCGTTTTGTCGCGGCGTGAACTGACCTTAGTAATAAAAAAAAAACTATCCTCTTTTTGATTTCCTGTGTTTATGAAATGGTCAAAACACGACGTAAACGTGAGTCACCATTGGTTAGCTTAATAATAAATATTATCTTTAGTTTTAAGCTTACACCCGCTTGGAGTGGGATTAACTGAGTTTTAACAGTGGACAGGATATTTATTATTAATACTCGGTCGGCAGGTCGCCGGTCGGTATTACACATGTTGCATTATCTGCACAAAATAGAAGCTTTTTGTTATCAACGATAACATTTTGGTGTTGAAATAATCGTTTTTAGGGATCCGTACTCAAAGAATAAAAATGGGACCCTATTACTAAGAGCCTCTCTCCTGGCCACGAGTTGTCAGGAACTTGGAAAGCTCTAAACAGACTCAGCACCCAAGTTGGGCGCAGCAAAGACAATCTTCACAGATGAGAGTTCTCGGAAGGTTCCGGTCTTCAGTGTTTGTGCGGCTCCTCTCCGCAGATTATGTCCCACCTTCAATCCTGCATCACGTGCCCTGTTATCATCATCATCATCATTTCAGCCGAAAGAAGTCTTCTGTTGGACATAGACCTCCCCCAAGAGTCGCCACAATGAACGGTCCCGTGCGTCCCGCATCCGTCGGACTCCCGCAACCGTTACCAAGGGATCGGTCCACCTTGTAGCAGGCCTTCCAACCGTACATCTTCCGGTACGTGGTCGCCATTCCAGAACCTTCCAGTTCCAACAGCCATCCGTTCTGTGAGCAATGTGCATTACCCATTGCCATTTAAGTTTGGTGATTCTACTTGTTCACGTAGGGACCTAATGACAGCATCAGTGGACGGCATTGCCGTGGCCGAATACTGGGATAGGCAACTAGTTTTGCCATCGATAGACTCCAAAAGACTCTACTGTCCGTCTGTTAGGATATAAGTCATGAACCGTGATAGCTATACAGTTGAAATTTTCACAGATAGTGTATTTCTGTTGCCGCTATAACAACAAATATTAAAAACAGAATAAATTAAATTGTGTAAAAAAAAGTAATTGTGTAAATAATGTTACGGAACCCTTCATGTACGAGTCTGATTTGCACTTGGCTGGTTTCATTCATTAGAAACATAAAAAAAACATGTTTTTCCTATGAAATTAATGAAAATATTTTTATGTATATACCCAATCGTTGGAAAAGTCGTCGTAGGTGACCTAGCTTTTTTGAGGTAGGATATCGTTAAATAACAGCTCCTGCTCTGGGGGGATCGAGAGAGAAGTGTCAAACTTTGCCTGACCCTAAACTTAACTTTTTTCAGTTACTTTTTGCGTTCTAGTAACACAGTAACTCTTTCAAACAATCCCACAGCGTTTGTTAACAAGTGTACAAGGCGTGCCTGTCATCATCGAAGGGCGAGCTGCCGGTTACTCGCAGTCCGTAAGCCCGCGCTATAGTGGCTGCCTATGCCAACGCTTGTCAATGCTGTTATCTGCACCGATGCAGTTGCGTTTATCAAATGTGTCGAATCAAAAAAGCCTAACGCATTAAGTCCGCCTTTGTACAGCGTTTCCTACTTGTGCATAAAGTTGTAATAAATAAAAAAAGCAGCGGAGCTGCGGCGTGTTTACGAAACGCACTTTTTTTTTAATTGATAGAAACTAGTGACTGACTTCGACCAACCTGGGCCTCAAGTCTGCTATTACAATAGTGTCAGAATGGTCTATCATTGACTTCTTAGTTGTTGATTTTGACCAAGTTGGGTAATCTACTAATATAATGGCGTCATTATGACTTTCCACTGCTCAACCACTGACACTCCATTGAAAGAAATGAATGATGGTACACATAGACACATAGAATGGTAATCTCGTACATAATGACAAATGAATATTTGACGCATGCGGATAACTGCCAAAATTTTGACAGTTCCTTTGATCAGACCATTAGAACGTGATTGTGCAATCATTGTTTTTAATTTGTTTCGATACACCTCGATATTGCCATTCTACCACAAGATCATTGACTGATCAATAATCGATCATTATGAATTAGCCGATTACGAACTTTTTGCAAAATAACAATGGGATCGTGTTGGAATGACGAATTTATAAAAATAGCAGACTTGGGCCCCTGATGGTAAGCAGTGATGCAAGTGATGGTGGTTAATCGCACACGTTTATTAAGACCTTATTCACTGTAGCCTTGAAGGCATTTAAATTATAATCGAACGGGAAGACCGCTGGAGTTAATTTGTTCCAGTACTTCGATGTACGCAGTATAAGCGACGAGGCGGAACGCTTAATGTAAAACTACATTGGACCCGCGTGACGCGATCTCGGTGTGTCGGTTCTCATCTAACGTCTAGCACTCTAGCCGAATTAAATGCGAGATTGTCGTAGTACAAAAGACATACAACCGATTTCATCAAAGATTTTGGTCTTTAATTTGAGGTAATATTGTAAAACTGATCGGATAAGGTCTTAACTTTAATACACCATGAATATCTTATTCTCTATTTACGAGTAGCTCATCATCTTCCTGCCCTTGTCCCGTGTTATTTGGGGTCGGCGCAACACGTTTTTTTTCTTCCACTCTGCCCTGTCACTCGTCATGCTATCACTAACTTCCTTTTCTTTCATATCACTCTTCACACAATCCATCCATCTTTTCTTTGGTCTCCCTCTCCCTCTCCATCCATCCACATGTAAACTCATAACTCTTTTAGTAACATGCGTTTCATTCCTCCTCTTCACATGACTATACCAAGACAAACGATTCCCTTTCAACTTTTCATGCACTATTTACTAGTACCTGTGTCATTCAAAATCAGTTTTTAAGTGGTCTCAAGTATGGTTACTAAAAAGCTTCCTCTTCATCACTAAAATGAAATGCTTATGACTGCTTACGGTCACATTGACCAACACGTGAATGTTTACTGAAGATAATGGTAATTTTATGAAGCTCAAGAGTCCATAAATTTGTTTGTTTGAACGCGGTCTAAATAAATAAAATAAATCTCAGAAATTGCTGGGTCTAGCCTATTTCTCAAGAAAGGCTATATGCTATATAACATTACGCTATAACACACGGGAGCGGAGCAGTAATCAATGACGCGGGTGAAACCATGGGGGACAGCTAGTATTTTATATGGTAACTAAATTATTAGTAGAGCTACATTAGCTACATGCTACGCGACGCCACGCGATGCGTCTTCATGTAGAACTCAGGCGTCACCCACGTGTGCGTTGTTCTAATGTAGTTCCCACTTTAGGCTGCTATCCCACTAGAGTTTTACGGCGTTTTGGCGCTTCTCCAATGTCTGCATAGCGACAACTTTGCACAGACGCGACGTTAACATCCCACGGTTTGAGGTGCACACAAGAGCGACGAAAACGTCGCGTCTGCTCAACGCTGGCGCTTTACCACTAAAAACTCCTGTAGGGGCCAGCAGGGTCGCAGCATACTGGGGCCAATGGTCTGATTCTGAAAGGAAGACTCGGCCCTGGTACGATAAGCAACGAAAGAACAGGAGTGGGTTTTTAGTCAGTAAAAGTCTGACAATATTTCCCGCCCCGCCCAAGAGCGGAATTTGTCATAAGATGATTTTCCCACCGAAAAAAAAACAATAAAAACTCGCGACACTAACGTCGCGTATGCGTAACGATATCGCTGGGCAGAAGTTGAAGAAGCGCCTTAGTCTGCACCATAGAGGTGTCAATAACGTAAGTGTGGACACTCGCCGTACGTTGGGTTGCGCTTCAAAATCGATGCAATAAGTTCTCGTGGGTGACCTTCCTAAGTCCGTTACACCCGTTTATCTAAATAAACGGTTTGTAATAATGTATTTCTCCTTTCCTTTTCTTTATATTGACAGACAGGAAAACGCTTCGGCACATTTCCTTTCACGATTCGGGTTATTAGGGGTAAAGCCGTAATCAGAGTCTTATGAAACGCTATGTTGGTTTGAAATCGATTTTCATTACAGCTACGGCTCTAGTGCCAGATATTTCTTGCTGACGTTGCTAAATGTTAACTGTATTTGTGTTTGGTTATTACTAAAAGAGTTATGAGTTTACATGTGGATGGATGGAGAGGGAGAGGGAGACCAAAGAAAAGATGGATGGATTGTGTGAAGAGTGATGTGAAAGAAAAGGAAGTTAGTGATAGCATGACGAGTGACAGGGCAGAGTGGAAGAAAAAAACGTGTTGCGCCAACCCACATAGCACGGGACAAGGGCAGGAGGATGATGATGATTTGTGTTTGGTTATGGGAAAAGAAAACGCAACTGATTCTTTTTAGCATTCTGTAACTCAAAAGGAAAAAACGGAACCCTTATAGAATCACTTTGTTGTCCGTCTGTCTGTCTGTCAAAACTCTTTGTCTCACGAACGTGTGAAGGTATCGAGTTGAAATTTAAACCATATACTCAAGTCTGCGGTCCCTTGAAGCTGTGAAAAAATCGAAGTTCTAATATAAAGAAAAAAAAGGATACAGCCGTTTATGTTGCAAAAAACGTGTATTTCGACACTCAATGGAATCAAAATTCATAGGGTACTTCCCGTTGACCAAGAATCCTGAAATTTGGCGTAAAGTAGGGTTTCATAGCATAAGTATAGGAAAAAATCAGAAAACTTTAAATTTGTAGTTCATCACAAAAATAAAAACACATTTTTTTGCGATTCGGGTAAATCTTCGTAATTCAATTAGGCAAATGAACTGTTTTCATAGGTAAGTTTGTACAGAACCTTCAGTGCGCGAGTCCGACTCGCACTTGCCCGGTTTTTTTTTCGTTTAGGTAGAAAATCAGCAAATAACTTCCCTTGTTCTAGGTGAAGTGAATGGCAGACTGACTAGAACCCATCTGTGTTCCTTCAGTTGTCCTTAGCTTTACAAGGCTTACTGCACCCTACGGCCCACTGTTCCGAACAATTCCTCAATCTAAGGCACTAATCGTAGCCTCAAAAAGGCGTTTAAATAGATCTTTATACAAATTGTGAGCACTTGGATCCCAGGATTTCAGATATTAAAAAATGTACAAGCGAATATATTTTGCAGGCTTGCAGACGACGAGCAATGGGTAGCTCGCCTTTCGGCCGTCCAGTAAAAACCGAGACCGAGATATCAAAGGCGCTTCGTGTTCTACGCGCGCCCCTTAAGAATTATCAGTAATCCGTAGGGGCCCAGTACGGCTGATGCCTGTTAAGACCATGAGAAATTTCTTAATAGGATACCGTGGTTCTGGTGACTACTCGCGGGAGAAGTCTTTGAATGTTTGCCCTCTCGCTCCGCTCCACCCAAAAGCGGTTTAGCGAGAGGGCCTGTCAGATTTTTACTGACTAAAACCGTACCTGAGTCCTTCAGTTGCTCTTGGCGTTGTAGAACCACGGGTTTTCTTTTCAGAAACATTTATACGCTACCGTTGACAACTCGGGCTTGGGCTGGATGGTTGCTGGGCAGCCGGACGGCGAGCTACTCATTGCTAGTTGTCCTCACGCCCTGGCCATTCTGCGACTCCCGACGCCCAAGCGTCTCCTGTCGTGGTGATAAGTACATGGGCGGGCTTTGCGGTGGCAACATCACAAAACTTTTCCAATAAAAAACTAATAACTGAAACACAGGTTTTATGAAAGTATTTATTTAGTCCCGTTATTACATTTTCCTGAGATATTGAACCTATTTGTGACCTCGGCTATTTATCTAGGTAGGTACTTTCTGTACCATTCACAGAAATAATTACGAGAACTTTTCAACTATTGTTCCAAGGCTAGATAATTATGGAAAGTCAATCGGGCTCATACGTGTTTATCAGCATTACCATTAAACGTGGCAAATATGGCAATGCTACCAGCCCTCTTGGCATTTTTTATATTATATTAAGGGTTAAAGTATGACATTGAGAAAGTAAAGTATGAGATTGATTATGTTTGTTATCTAGTTTTAAGATTGCGTCATTTCGCGCGAATAAACTGTTTTTCTTTCTTTCTTTTTACATTGCCGTTTTTTGTAACGGGTTGCTGTGAAGTGTTATATCTTTGGATTGACTTGAAATTATAAGTTCAAATAAAATTTATATTAAAGATACGTTATTCTTTTTTCAAAATTAGGTTATTTACTGGTTTCTTTGTGTTTTTTATTTTATGTAACATTCCGTTTTAAAAAACGGCAATTTCATACTTTAACCCCTATTATAATAAGCCTTATATTATTATTAGGTTTAAACTTATCTATATATATGTAGGTGGACAAACAACCATAATTAGGTTTTGAGGTTTTATTTTTCAATAGTCTGTAGTATTTGAGAAATAAAAAAGCGGTTCGACAGCTTTTATAACTATAGAAAATATGTCAAACTAACATAATATACATATTCTGGGCTTACAAAATTTATTCTAGAGCTATAATTTTTAAAAATTTAAAAATTTATTTCATATGTTTAAAAAACTAAAGTTACTATGCTACGTAGCTATACACTTAAAACAAAAACTCCTAACTCAAAATTCGTAAAAAAATCGTATGGCCGTCGACCGGAAGTGTGCTCAAAAGACTGGCGGCATTACCACGTTGTGTGGTAATGCTTAATCTCTGACCAAGATAAAAGCCAGCCCTTGGGTCACGCGTAATATCTTAGCATAGCATAGCATAGTCGGCCTTATAATGTTCCCACTGCTGGGACTCAGGCCACCTCTCTAGGAGAGGGAATGGGCCGTAATCCACCACGCGGGCCCAGTGCGGGTTGGTGGATGTCACATGTCTTCGAATTTTTGGTTCTAGGACATGCCGGTTTCCTCGCGATGTTTTCCTTCACCGTTTTGAGCAGTAGTGATGAAATAAATTACACAAAGTAATGCGCCTGGCTGGGTTTGAATCCGCGACCTACAACTCGTAAGTCCCGCCGTTACCACTCAGCCACCACTACTCTAAATAAATTGCGCAATATCAAATAAAAGTTAAATTCGAAAAAAAAAGTCATTAACTCAGAAGTTTGATTTTTTTCTCAGTTTCAAGAAACCGCAGACCTGGGTATATGGTTTCAATTTCAACTCGATACCTTAAAGGGTCTTTACAGACAGACAGACACAGACGGATGGACAACAAAGTGATCCTATAAGGGTTCCGTTTTTCCTTTTAAGGTACGGAACCCTAAAAATCAACCCTAAAATGATTGGGCACGCCACAATTATGGCGGTAAGTCCCCTCTTTGAAGCGTGGTTGGAAAGACCTCACGGCGTCCTCACATTCCGCATGACGCAGGTTCTCACCGGTAAGTTCGGGAGGTTCCTGCACCGGATTCGTGCGGAAACGACGCCCGGATGTCGCCACTGTGTGGCCCACCCGGAGGACACGGTAGAGCACACGGTGGAGGTGTGCCCCGCTTGGGCAGAGCAACGCCGTGTCCTCGTGGGGGCAATCGGCGGCGGCGATCTCTCGCGCCGGGCCTTGGTACAGGCCATGGTCCGGAGCGAGGAGGAGTGGCAGGCGGTCGCCTCCTTCTGCGAAGCAGTAATGCTAGCAAAGGAGGCGACCGATTGCGTGAGGCAACGGTCCTCACGACCTAACCACCGCCGGGATTCCGATCCCGATTTCCGGCCACCGTAGGCGCGGGCTTGTAGACGGCGAGCAATGGATGGCTCGCCGTCTGACCGTCCGGTAACCGTCCGGACCGAGCCCAAGTCGTCGACGGCGCGTATTGTTCCACGCGCGCCTCAGGGAGATGTCAGCAAATCGTAGGGGCCCAGCAGGGTCGAAGCCTACTGGGGCCACGGGTAGTGTGAAAGCGGAACCCGGGGCCCTGGGACGAAGGCAACGAAGGAACAGGAGTGGGTTTTTAGTCAGTAAGAGTCTGACACTATCTCGCGCTCCGCCCAAGAGCGGGGATGTCATTAGGATGATTTTCCCACCCAATAAAAAAAAAAAAAAAACCCTAATATGATTGATTTTTCACCTTTGAAAAAATTCTTAACCATATTCGCAGTGGCACAGTAGAGATACGCTAAACGAAGCATTAACATGTTAAAATTCACCATTACCACTTAATGAATACTTTGAAATAATTTTCGTAATCGTAGCATTAACCTTTAGAAAGTTTAAAGGATAAGTAATGAAAACTTTGTCTTCCAATTTGTACATACAACTTTAATTACAAGGGTGTTTATTCGGAGTTTCTGGATCAAATAATAAACGCCAACTTTATTAGATATTCATTTAATATGTCACATGTCTACATATGCCCTGCCATCGGTCTGGTTAACTTTAGTATCAATAATAAGCATATAAGTACAGACTATTTTTTTTAAGTGGAAAATCATTCAATGACTTCTCTCACTCTTGGGCGGAGTGGGATGTTAGATTTTTGCTGACTAAAGCCTATGTCTTGAGTTCCAGGACCCCTAGTTTCCCTTTCCGAAGTCAACCCGACTCGCTCATAGTGACTGTAGCAACCCAGTGCTGGGCACACAGTAATAATGGCGGTAAGTCCCCTCTTTGAGGAGTGACTGTAAAGACGTCACGGCGTTCTCACTATCCGCATGACGCAGGTCCTCACCGAATATGTTTTTTTTTTTTTTTTTTATTGGGTGGGAAAATCATCCTAATGACATCCCCGCTCTTGGGCGGAGCGGGAGATAGTGTCAGACTCTTACTGACTAAAAACCCACTCCTGTTCCTTCGTTTCCTTCGTCCCAGGGCCCCGGGTTCCGCTTTCACACTACCCGATGGTAAGTTCGAGAGCTTCCTGCACCTGAATCGTGCAGAAGAAACACCCAGGTATCGCCATTGTGTGGACCGCCTAGAGGACTTGGTGAAGCATACGGTAGAGGTGTATCCTGCTTGGGCAGAACACCACCGTGTCCTCGTAGGGGCGATTGGCAGCAACGACCTCTCGTGCCGGGCCCTGGTATAGGCCATCATAACGTTTTACTGACATATTTTTGAGGCGCGCGTGGAACACTATGCGCCGTTGACGACTGGGGCTCGGTTCACACGCCTATGGTAACATACGAGTACGCTTTGCTATCGCTCCGGTTATCTTTAATACCAATAATAAGCGTGAAAGTGCCTTATAATGATCCAACAGCCTGAGACTGGGAATGGGCAATAATCCACAACTTGTGCAAAATTCGCTTTGGCGGATGTCACAAGTCTTCGAATTTTTGGTTCCAGGACTTTTCCGGTTTCCTTCACCATTTTGAGAGCAGTGGTGATAAAATTACATGAAATAAAGCGCCTTTAGTACTGATGTCATATAATGCATAAGTTAGTTACTACTGAGATACCACTTCTGTCAGAAGAATAAACATATTCCAAAACTTTCTTCTTAAAGTCCTTGTACCTACTTAAAGCTGCCATGAAGTGGCTTAAACACTTAGATAAACAACTTAAGTATAATTACAAACAAACAAAGACTAAATATGTGGGAATAATATGAACAATATCATCTTATGTAAAGCTAATGTAAGCCTGTTGAAGCTGCTAGACTAAGTCTAAACAAACTTGCTCAAGTGATTAAGATGGGTATTAATTTTAAAATTATCATACAGGCAAATGAACCAATGACCAGGGCCTCAAGTCTGATATTACAATAGTGTCAAAATGGTTTATCATTGACTTCATAATTGATGATTTTGACCAAGTTTGGTAATCTACTAATACAATGGGTTACTAATACAAAAATTTTGGGTTCTATATCTTTATTTTTCCTAGAAAAATCCTCCTTTGGTAGCATTACTGCTTTGCAGGAGGAGGCGAAACGGTAGGGATAAGAGCGAGTTTTCAAGGTGTGTTTAAAAATATTTGAACTTAAAACAAAAGCAATTTTGACTCCAGTTTAGGCACTATCGTAGATTTCTAAACTATTTTGATTGACATATATTGCCTGGCTATTTCATTATACTTTACTATTAATATATTATGCATTCAGTAGATAATATTCTGCTCAAATATTATGTGTCTCTATTTTATTGCCAAAATTCTCTGTGATCTATTCAAAATAGTTCTTGAGTACCACTCAAGCGATATATGGCGGGACAATATTGTGCATTTATGAGCGATATAATGATAAAATAATACCTACGCTAGAAACGGAATCTAACATTAGCATTTTATTGGACACTAGCCCCTGCATGCGTCTTCGCTCCTTTGAAAGTAGAAATTACAAATTTGCCTTTGTCACTCAGTGTCAACTGTAACTGTTGTTGTAATATATACTTTTTTTCTTTCTAACACATTGCTTTTGCAATAACTTTTTGTGCCTATTATTAGATCCCAACCACCATAAATTCGTTAGTAATTTATTTTGTTAACGTATCATATATGAGTAATTGTAATTATTTATTTTTCTTTCTTTTATTTATATAGCCTCTTTTTTTATAATGTGAATGTGAGAACTCTGTACACTCCGCGAATTCTTAGGTTACTTTTTATTATTTTTATTGTACTTTGTAGTACAATATTAACCAGTCTATACTGTCCTTACATAATATCTACTTATACTGTAATATGGAAATATTGTAAAATCAATTTTTTTTTAAAAGAGTAACCATGGAGTTTTTTGCCGATTCTTCTCCATAGGAAACGACCAATTTGGAACCGTGCACTAGCTTCTGACGTTTTATAAGTGCCCATGTAGGTCTATGTGAAATAAAAAACTTTTGACTTGATTTGAGTGAAAAAGTGGCATTAAACTGGTGCTAGAATCTATACATATAATAAAACAGTAAAATTCTTTTGCGATGGGATTAATTGGCGCAAAAACTACTGAACCGATCCTGTTCAAATTTTGCATACATAATCCTTATAGATCAGGGCAACTGATAGGCTATAAATTATCACGCTATTTGCTATGGGGGGTGAGCAATAATCCAAAATGTAGGTATTGAACGACATTTGCCGCGAGTTCAATTCCCAGCTGCAGTTAAAAAAAATGTCATTATTTTGTCTTATTTTTTTGTATTAAAATAACTTTTACCATTTTTTCAAAATAAAATTGACATTTCTTTTCGATATCTTCTAAATATTTTGTAAAAACTAATCAAAACACAATAAAATCAAAGCGGCGAGTAAAATCACGTACTATAATGTTACATTATTCCATTTAGCTGAAAATTTAACTTCTAAAACGAAAATCATCACGCTATCATCGTTAGGGAGCCAATCAGTCAATTATGATGTTTATATAAGAACGTCTATTTTAAAACCAAAAGAACGAAGAACGTAGCGCAGTGGTTTCGTATCTAGACTTACGTGTAATGTAAAGATTGTTCGAATCCCATATGGTTCTTTTAGGAGAAATTTATAATGTATTCTTTTTACCGTAAACCAGATTTTTTTACATATTTTTGCATGCTTTCAATATTTTTTTTTTATATCTACGCATAATAAATCTGCAGAAGTTTTTAATTGTGCGCGCATCACGCAAAATGTTAGAAATTTTGCGTGATGAGCACACTATTCTGTGTAACTTGACATATTACTTAGGTTTATTTTAACGCAATGAAACAAATCATATGAAATACAAACGGTATGAATTTAAAGTTCTCAATAAGTAAAATATGACTCCATACACAATTCAGATACTCGCAACGCCATCTAAAGACTCAAAGTAGAAATAATGATGACAATGACAGTTGAACTTCATATTAAATTTGATAGATGGCATTGCGTATTTTAGGTAATTTTTCGAGGGGCGGAAGAATGATCATCACCCACGTTTGCAGTTCTATTGTTTAGAATTGCACGAAAACAGTTATGATTAAATTGGTGTTAGACGGAGGCATTTTTAACAATCCTACTGCTTATTTTTATTTTATTTTCCCATGAATGTATCAAGGTAATTAACTGTGTTTATTCAAGGGATACTAACCAAAGGCGATAAAAGTAAATACCTATTTCGTTTGTCTGTCAATCTACTTTTAAAGTCGATTGAATAAAAAGCATGTCTGTCAATATTGACTTTAAAATAACATGGCGAAATTTTAAGAAAGGTTTGCATAGCACCTTGCTTTGGAAGGCCTCCCAGGTGGTCCGATGAACTGGTGGGTGAGGGTCACGGGCATCCGATGGACGCACAAAACCGGTCATTATGACGACACATTGGGGAGGCCTATGTCCAACAACGGACGTCTTTCGGCTGAAATGATAATGATGATTTATTTTTCTTTTTTAAGCCACCATTTATTTTTCTTTTTTAAGGGTGGAAATCATCCAATGACTTCTCCCGCTATTGTTGGAGACACGCCTTCCCGGAGCGTGTTAAACTTTTACTGACTAAAACCACATTTGTGTCCTTCAGTTGCCCTTTGCGTTATAGGACGACGGGTTTCCTTTTCAGAAATTCCCCGCGGTCCTAGCTAGCGGGCATCGGCTATTCTGGGCCACTACGGATTGCTGACACCTCTTCGAGGAGTGCGTGGATCACTACGCGCTATTGACGACTGAGCTCGGTCTGGTCAATTACCGGGCGGCCGGACGGCGAGCTACCAATCGAGCTCGACGTCCGTAAGCCCGTGTCTACGGTGGCTGGTAGCTCGGCGTGAGGACGTTCGTTCCCTCACGCGTGTGGCCCCCTCCTTCGCTAGCATTACGGCTTTGCAAAAGGAGGCGACCGCCTGCCAATCCTCCTCGCTCCGGATCATAGCCCGATCCAGGGCCCGGCGACAGTAGTCACTGACGCCGATTGTCGCCACGAGGACACGGCGGTGCTCCGCCCTTGCGGGGCACACCTCCACCGTATGCTCCACAGTGTCCTCCGGGATGATGGCACCTTACGGCCTAATAATGGGGTGTTTCATTATTTGCGGTCAATGCTTCATATAATACGGAGTCGAATTAGGTTTGCGTCCCTGTTCACAGTTCGACAACGTATGATGTATCTTAGATTTCTTGCAGCCTAAAGTTGACATCTGGACATTGTCTCCTTTCTGTGAGTGGTGACCAACACTGGAACAACCCTCTGAGGGAGGCCAGTCTTAAGGATAACACTAATCGACTGCTACATTTGTTTACCGTAATTTCATTGTTTTATGAAGACAAGCTCAGGACTGTTGTGGGTGTTCCGAGAGGTTTCTGTTCCGGGTTTGGTTGGAAGTACCCTGATATTACCATTTTGCGAATCGCCCAGAGGACCCGGTGTAGCATGCGGAGAAGGTCTATACTGCTTGGGTGAACTACGTCCGCCGTGTCCTCATAGAGGCAATCGGCGTCAGTGACCGCTCGGTTTGGTCATCAATAAGCGAGTTCGATTGGGCGGAGATACACGCGCTCAAGATTATGACGAAATTCATTTAAAAGTTGGAGATTCTTCATAGGGTAGTTCCCACTATGAAAAACATTTGTCTTCTATACGGCGACGTCAGTTAAATACACACCGAAAAATTCTAGGTAAATGAACAAGTAATTTTAACGCCCAAAATCATCAAGCTGCAACAATTAATGCAAGCATGCTCTCGCAAATTCTTCATAAGTACTGTTGTGGAGGCAGATAGATGATGATGATGATGGTAGTTTTTGAATTCACTTCCGGCTTTGTACTATCAGTGCACGTCATCCAGCTGAAGGTCGGTGTCCCGATTAAGCTCCTTCGTTTACCTCTACCAAAGCTATCTAACTGCTTAAACTCTTCAGTGAAACATTATTGAGGCGAAAATTTTTAACAATCTAACAATTGTTAAAAATGTTCGCCTCAATAATGTTTAAAAACTTTCTAACAATCTCGCAGCCCTAGCAGACATCGACCCTAGAGGGCCTTATCCATTTGCTGATATCTCTTTGAGTCACGCGTCGTCGATTCAGGAATGCTTTGACCAGACGGCCGGACGGCACCACCGAAATCCCGTGTTTGCGATGGCTATGAATCGCCCTACGGCTTTCAACACCCGGAGCGTCACCTGCAGTGACAGCTGAGGTGTGAGGATGTCCTATCTCTTAAAGTTCCAGCCACCTTCTTCGATCGTAGTGCTTCACTGAAGGAGGCTAATGGTCGACATTTTATCCACCAATCGCTTCCATGAGGACACGGCGGCGCTCCGAACAAGTGGGACTGACTTCCACTGTATGACCTATGTATTCCCTGGGTGATCCACACAATGGTGAGACCAGAGTGTTTCTTCCCGCTGAATTCGATACAAATACCTACCGATACACCCACATCCGGTGAATCCTGCACAAAGAGAGGACGCCGTGACTCCTCTATAGCCACTCCTCAAAGACTAGCATTACCGCTGCGATTGTGGCTTGCTCACAGTGACCTTGAAATGCAAAGAGCAACTGAAGGAAAACAGTTGGGTTTTTAGTCAGTAAGAGACTTTCTGACACTCTCTCTCGCTCTACCCATAGAAGGAGAAGGTATTTAATAATTTACCTACCTTAAAAGGAAGGTGCAAACCCTAAAAGCTGCGGGTGGTGAGCTCAGGATCAGCTCCACTGATCGCTTTTTTTTAACAGCCTATATTCAAAAGCGCTTAATTTATTTATTTGTCATCATTTTAAAATCATACAATGTTGGTTTACCAGAAACATGCAAAAACTAAAGCCTTTTACTTTGGGGAAGGCAGAAATGCCAACTGCTACGACACTTACATACTCTTTCTACTCATTGTCGTTCATACATTTGGATCTGGACGAGTACCTTTGCGTTTTTAATTTTTACCTTTTTATGTGAAAGTACAATAACTAATTGCGATGCTTTCAAAATTAATTGCATGCACAGAATGATTGTACAGTTTTACGAACTTAACGCGGACGAAGTCGCGGGCAACAGCTAGTTTTAAAATAAGTCTAGTAGTTTTTAAGTTTATTTATTACAAACAAACAAATCTATACTCTTTACCTATCTATATAATAGGTCTTTACCTATGAAATTGCTGTTTTTTAAAACGGATTGCTTTGAAATGTTGTATCTTTGGATTGACTTGGAATTATAAGTTCAAATAAACTTTGTATAAAAAATACGTTATTCTTTTTTCGAAATTATACCGATATACGTTATTCTTTGTGTTTTGTATTTTTTGTAATATCACTGTATTTATAACCATTTTTGCATGAGATCTAAGAAAACTCGCATTAATTTGTAATATGAGTTCTACCGTGGAAACAATGCTTTCTTTTTTCATTCTTGATAGATTCGCACTTGACCGCTATCTCACCTGATGGAAAGCGACGATGCGACGATGGAGCCCGCTTACCTAGAAGTAACCTATTCAATCTTGACTTAAAGATTCCCGGGTTGTAGCCATCAGGAAACAGATTCCGGCAAGGAATTCCACTCCTTAGCTGAAAGCACAATGAATGTGTTCCCAAAACGTTTTGTGCGTATAGGTGGGATGTCTACCATGTACCGGTGGTGCATTGCCGTACGCCTGGTGGCCCGATGATGGAACGGGCTAGGCGGAATTAGGTTATACAATTCCGACGCACACTCCCCGAAATGCAACCGGTAGAAAACCGACAGGCTAGCAACTCGGCGTCGATGCTCATGACTTTGGAGCATGTTTATAATAGTTTTATATGTGTCTGAAATGTAAAACTATTATAGAAGGAACTAACTGACTAACATACCAACGCACAGCCGCCAAGCATTAACCGCAATAGGGCCGAGAATTTTGCACAAGGTTTCCTTTTACGACGTAGGCGAGCACAAAGAAAGGATTTTTCAAAATTCACCCCTAGAGAGATAAAATGGGTGTCCAAAGTTTGTATGGAGACACCTACATTCACGCAAGCAAAGCCGCTGGCAAAAGCTAGTGTGATATAAATATAGACAGGCTGTGAGCCTTATGGGATAGCCCATCAGCAAATTACGAATTTCCTCGAAACTTTCGCCCATTTTTAACCCTTAAAAAGATTGAATTTTCAAATAGGGTAGGACCGGGATTAATGCCGCACTTTTTGAAATCACCTTTTATATATTTTAGTACAAATAATGAACTAAATATTCATCAAAAAAAATTTTAAAGTGAACAAGTGGGAATTTTTTTATATTTCCAGAGATTGAACGATTATTATGGATCTCAAAGGCGATAGTTGCCCAATCTATACCTATTCATTTAATGTAGGATAAATTAATAAACTACCATAAAACTTTATTTCTTTCCTCTCTTTTTCTTTTCCTCTCCTTATCTTTCCTTTCCTTATCTTTCGTTTCCTTATCTTTCGTTTCCTTATCTTTCCTTTCCTTTCTTTTTCTTATCTTTTCTTTCGTTTCCTTATCTTTCCTTTCCTTTCCTTTCTTATCTTTTCTTTCCTTTTCTTTCTTTATCTTTCGTTTCCTTATTTTTCCTTTCCTTATTTTTATTTCCTTTCCTTATCTTTCCTTTCCTTTCTTATCCTCTCCTTTCCTTTCCTTTCATTGCTTTCTTTCTTTCATTCTAAACTTTACACTACGCACCAAGCTAACCAGTGCCGTAACAGGTTTCTAGGAAGACTCGTTTGAAAAGTTTCCTCTTTCTTCAAAGTCTTGTTAAAAAGAAGTAATGAGGTCCTAATTAATGTCTGATCAGTTCGCTCTTTGGTTTACATTTACTTAGTCTGGCTTGGGTGAAAACTTTTAAATTTTCTTAGATTAAAAGATTTTGCGGTCACAAAGTTAACTTGTTGCTTTTTTTTTAAATTGGATTGGAAAAGTTAAGAGATAGTGTTCTTTGAGAGAAATAGCTGTAGACTACGAAAAACGAATTTGAAAAATCACATAGCAATCAAAATAAATGATAAATTACAACAATGCTTTTAGGATACTGTTGGGGCTTCTACGGTTTTGTAGTGCTTCGACTATTTTTGCTGAGGCGTGAACGGATGATTTTTTCACAATTATAAGGAAGCGGAGCGCCTCACTATTAAGTCACCTACGAAGCAGCTCGAACAGTCTCCTGAGGGTCCAAGCTTTGTCTGAGCGGTGGGACCTGTCCCTGTTGCAGAGGTGGATGCAGCTTCATATTAGCGCTTCTCCTTGTATTGTTTGACCGTATTGTTTTTGACTGTGTTTATTAATTATTGTGTGTCTAATTTGGTATGTTAATGTTTATTGTTTTATTTATATTCAATTTAATTATATCTATGACATTTTGTATTTAATTTTCATTGTATCTTTGACATTGAGTATTTAACATAAATATTTATATAATTTTGTGCAATTATGGACAATGTCTGAAACTGAAACAAATTCTCTCTCTATCGGCGTATCGTCGTCGTATTGGCTCCTTCGATCCGCTATGTATAAAGATTTTCAGACACAAAAATAATAATTTATTTATATTTATAGCACTCTTGTTACATAATCCATCAAAAGTCCCTAAAAACCAAAACCACACAATTATTTTTATGTCTGTTTCGACTGCCACGACATAAAAAAAAAAACCAATTTTTTTTGTGAAAATTTAAAAAATGGATTCATAATTATATGTCTTAAAGCCATTTCAGGTTATGATCTCTCCATATCCAAAATTTTGTCTAAATCCATTTAAACGTTTGAGCGTCAAGGAATAAAAAACTCACAAATACATACGTATAAACTATTGACTTTATAATTTTATAGTGATTATCTCTTTATTCACATAATTACTACATGTACAAATTATATTTAAATTAACTAATCCTGTTCTCGATGGACAGGGTCAAAGCTACCGGCAATCAGGACTCCAGGTAAAGCAATTTCGTAACGATACGAGCCGTATCCAGAAGCACGACTTTCTGAATTAAACCCTTGATCCAGCCGCTTAAAGAGAGCCTCCTAAGATGTTGGTCGAGGCTCGTGGCTATTACGAATAATTCACACAGTGTGAGTACTATTACATTTTCTTATTAGGAGCAGTGTTGGTCCAGTGGTAACGTAAGAGGTCCTGGCTTACGGGTTGTTGGTCGCGAGTTTCAAACCTGGTCAAGTGCATTACTTTGTGTAATTATTTCATCACCATTACGAACCCATTTACCACGAAAGAAACCGACAAGTCCTGGAACCAAAAATTCGTCATCTCAAGACATCCCACTCTCTTAGGCAGAGCGGGAGATAGTGTCATAGTTTTACTGACTAAAAACCCACTCCTGTTCCTTCGTTGCCTTTCATATTAAGGCCGAGTCTTCCTTTCAGAATCAGACCCTTGGCCCAAAGGCAAAACATCGTGAGGAATCCGATATGTCCCTCAATCAAAAATTCAAAGGCATGTGACGGCGACCAACCCGCACTGGTCCCGCGTGGTGGATTACGGCCCATTCATTCTTCTAGAGAGGAGGTCTGAGGCCCGGCAGTGGGAACATTAAAAGGCTGATTACATTATGCTTATGCTACACAGAACTAGACAAACTTCCTCTAATTCTAGTCACCGATAATACTCCTCCTCTATCTTGTAGTTTCACATCTAATCTGTATGCAGAATTCAGAACAATGGGAGCAATTATTTGATAACCAGTAGCTGCAGGATTGCAATGTGCATGGAAATCAAGTTTCCTGCATCATAATCTAAAGATAACGAAATTGGATTAGATTTAGTTTAGAACTGAACGTGCCATTTTCATTTATTTAAAGCTGAAAATGATTGGGATTATTTTGAAATTTATGATCTTTTGTGTAATTGCTTAATTTTTATGATTTGCCGTGTAAATGGGTGGGAAAATCATCTTATGACAAATCTCGCTCTTGGGTGGAGCGGGAGATAGTGTCAGACTTTTACTGACTAAAAACCTACTCCTGTTCCTTCTTTGCCTTCGTCCCAGGGCCCCTGGTTTCACTTTCACACTACCCGTGTTGAAATATAGTTTTATTTATTTTAAAAAAAAATCATTTACTTATAATAATGTTTAGTACTTACCTTACAATAATAGAATTTATTTAAGTAGATAATGTGAAAATTTTATATTGAAACCATTATTTAAACCCATGGATATCTTTAGGTATATAGGGAATAATGGAAAGGTTTGATTATTTTCGATATTTACTAGACTACTTTATGAAGAACTTCTTAATTATGTACTTGGATAAATAGTCTATAAATAAAACGCTCAATATTTTATAATCTATGCGGACGCTAGCGTTTAACCTAAATGAAGCGAAATCACGCGCGAAGCCGGCGTTCGCTTGGGTTTTGAGTGGATTGTATGAACTTATCTCGAAAAAAAATGTTGTGCACACCTGCTTCTATGAACCCCTTTTGTCTAATGCAGAATTGAATAGAGTAAGCGTGATGTTATGTTATTGTATTAGTTACTCTTTATTGATTAAATTCAAAATCCAATTCTAAATCAGTATGTTTCGTTAGGTAACTGTTTTATCAATATGTATTGCGGCTTTCAGATCCAGAATAATGAAGCCGAAAATAGACATAAAATCCGGATGGCTTATGCTAACAAATCTGACAATGTTTGCGGTTCTTAAATCTTATTAACGAAACTCTTTGACGCGGCTTGCTGGATTAAAGGAGGAATTCTCTGTTTGCAATCTGTTTTTTTTTTTTTTTAAATCAATGTATTTTTTGGTGTGCTTTTTAGTGATTCAGCAGATCTTTGAAATAGGTTATGGTAACTCAAACAAAATTAATCATTAGGGCTATATAATTTATAAAAGAAGAAACTGATTCTTTTTTATTTTGATATAAACAAGTGCTTGACTGCGATCCCACCTGATGATAAGCAGTGATGCAATCGCTGATGACTGACTGAGACACAGCCAAAACTACGAGACCTAGGAGCGTGAAATTTTGCACATGGTTTCCTTTTATGACGTAGGCGAGCACTAAGAGAGGATTTTCCAAAATTCACCCCCTAGGGGGTGAAGCTAAGGTCCAAAGCTTGTGTGGAGAAACCTGAAAGTTGGTTTCTTCACACAAACCTTGGATCCCTCGAGAGCGAAGCCTCTGCTAGAAGCTTGTAAGAATTTAAATCGATATTACAAAAAA
The DNA here is from genome assembly GCA_949316375.1 of Mythimna vitellina. Taxonomy (NCBI): domain Eukaryota; kingdom Metazoa; phylum Arthropoda; class Insecta; order Lepidoptera; family Noctuidae; genus Mythimna; species Mythimna vitellina. Next base: position 4,505,818 of record OX438707.1, read on the forward strand.
AAAAAATGTCAACATTTCGAAAACAAAGAATTTTATAATAAAGAATACAATTCTAATTAATTCAATTCTACGCACGCATTTATTAATGTTGTAAACTTCGATTTGCGACAGGTAGCTCCATCTAGTTCGAATTTTTGGCACTAATTCATTACTTTATTTTGTAAATCAGGAGCCACAGTACTGCAAAACGTTGAAAATTAATCATATGAATTAAGTAGAGCGGCATGCAACCGCCGAGTGTCATCATTGTGCAGATCACGAATTTACCAATTTTACGAATTTTGGAATTTCTGAAGGGATATCGTGGACCTGGAACACAAAAGGCAACTAAAAAAAAACAGGAGGGCTTTAATCCATCAAGATCCGACGCGCCCTCCCGCTCCACCCTAAAGCTAAAGAAGTCATTGGATGATTTCTCACTTCAAAACAAAAAATAGCCTCTAGGTTACAGCCGCCAGAAAACACAAACTTTGACACAATTAATGAAAACGACAAACCAGAATTATTAATTTTTTGGCAAGGGAGGAGTCTAGCCCATCAAAAGTTAGATGTGAGATGTTATGTTTGGCCTGTCTGTCCGAATTTTAACGACGTGACGGAGTGGTGAAACTGACAGCCGAAAACATAAAAAACATAAATTGCAGAGAATCGTAAAAAAGTCAATAAGTTTGAGTCGTGAGTGTCACAACATGAAATTCGTAATCAAATTTTATTTTCGCAATAAAAAATATTTTATTAAAGTTTCGTGTGACGGTGTCAAACAAAAGTAAAATGTAAAGACTATTCAATATATGATAGATCTATTTATAGGTAACCTATCATATCAATCAATTTGCCTAGCTTTTTAATAAAAATCATTTTGGGTTCAAATTCAAATTCGAAATTCAATCTTCAAATTTTTTTACTTGTTTTTTAAGGTCATACAAGTTGTACAAACATATCAATCGACGCGCGGGGATAAACAGTCAAAAACTAGTGCATGGTTCCAATTGATCTTTTCTTATGGAGAACAACCTGCTAAAAACTCCACGGTTACTCTTTTAGCCCGCCGTTCGACCGTCCGGTAACCGTACGGACCGAGCCCAAGTCGTCGACGGCGCGTATTGTTCCACGCGCGCCTCAGGGAGATGTCAGCAAATCGTAGGGGCACAGTTGGGTCGAAGCCTACTGGGGCCAAGGGTACTGTGAAAACGAAACCCGGGGCCCTGAGACGAAGGCCACGAAGGAACAGGAGTGGATTTTTAGTCAGTAAAAGTCTTACACTATCTCTCACTCCGCCCAAGAGCGCGATTTGTCATTAGATGATTTTTGCACCAAAAAAAAAATGGTTACTCTTTTGTGTTACCGTGGAGTCACTTTATACCAGTTTATACGTTTTAGATTAGAATAAACTTTATTGTACACCAAAAAAGTAACACAACTTATACATAAACTTAAATCTATGGGTACAAAGGCGGTCTTATCGCTGACAGCGATATCTACCAGACAACCTTAGGATGGATCGTAAGAACTATAAATAATACAGGGGGTAGTCTGCGGTGTACTGCTAAAAAATTATTCAATCTCTATATAAAACACAATACATATATGTAAATATATACATACATTATATTATGTTACACAATTTCATTAACCTTTAAGTCAAGATCGATTTAATATTTTGATCTTCCCCTTATTGAATTGTAATAACATGCCTTAATATACACCCTTACGTTTTTGCCCTTTCAATCTTTTGTTATTCTTTTTTTACACCACTTTCTAGTTAACCTTGTTTTATAAGTTCCGTCAAACTCTGTAATTGGTTAAGGTGATAGATAATTGTGTGGAGGAGTGGTGGCCGAGTGGTAACAGCCCCGACTTACGAGTTGTAGGTCGCGGGTTCAAACCCTGCCAGGCGCATTACTTTGTGTAATTTATTTCATCACCACTGCTCTCAAAACGGTGAAGGAAAACATCGTGAGGAAACCGGCATGTTCTAGAACCAAAAATTCGAAGACGTGTGACATTCACCAATCCGCACTGGGCCCGCGTGGTGGATTACGGCCCATTCCCTCTTCTAGAGAGGAGGCCTGAGTCCCAACAGTGGGAACATTATAAGGCCGACTATGCTATGACTATGATAGATAATTGTCATCATTTCGCTATCACTGTGCAGCTTGTTTAGACTCTCACTTTTACATTCTAGTAACTTTCACACACGCATTGGACCTTCTTAACTCGTGTAACTTTATAAGTAAACTGTTGAGTTTCCTAAAATAAATAAAAAGTTTATAATATTTATTTATTTTATTCCAAAATGGTAAATAAAATTATGAAAAAAGCCCCACAAAACCGCTACAAGAGTAAATAGGTTACTTCTAGGCAAGCGTGCTCCACAGTCATATCGTCGCTTTCCTTTAGCTGAGAGAGTGATGAAGCGTGGACCCATCAACAAATAAAAAAAAAACTGGTTATCAGATTATTAAGCTTCCACTATTATGCGGGTGAAGTTACTGACAGAAGCTAGTATAAAATAAGTGATAGGATAGGGCGGTCTTATCACGGAAACAAAACAATGTCTTGTACGTCACGAGATTCAAGCTCGCTCAAGACAAAAGACACCGTCACCCCCGAGGCGAATTCTCCGCATTTCACAACTTCCATGGCATACATGTTTTTTGATCGTAAAAGTTTTATGCGATTTTCTTGTTGAAGTTCCAAACTCTAAGCACATTATAAGACAATAGCTAAAATTAAACGTTATTACCAATTTTCTTGAGGGTTTTTTTAGGTGGGAAATCATCCAATGTCTTCTCTAGACCTAGGGCGGAGCGGGGGGACGTGTTTTTTTTTTTATTGGGTGGGAAAATCATCTTATGACATCCCACGCTCTTGGGCGGAACGGGAGATGGTGTCAGACTTTTACACTTTTACTGACTAAAAACCCACTCCTGTTCCTTCGTTGCCTTCGTCCCAGGGCCCCGGGTTTCGCTTTCACACTTACGATTTGCTGACATCTCCTTGAGGCGCGCGTGGAACAGTACGCGCCGTCTACCACTTGGGCTCGGTCCGGACGGTTACCGGAGGTCGGACGGCGAGCCAGCGGGGGGACGTGTCGGACTTTTACTGACTAAAACCCACTTCTATGTTCCTTCTTTGCCTTCATTTTAGGACCCCAGGGTTCTTCTTCGCACGTTCCGTTCCCACTGCTGGGATTTAGGCCTCTTCTCTAGGAGATGGAATGTTCCGTAAACCAACTTAGCGGGTCCAGTGCGATTTGGTAGATGTCATTTGTCTTTGTATTTTCGGTTTTAGGACATGCCGGTTTCCTCACGATGTTTTCTTTCACCGTTTTGACAGCAGTGGTGATGAAATAAATTACACAAAGTAATGTGCTTGGCTGGGTTTTAACCCGTGACTTACAACTCATCAAGTCATAATTTCCGTTATCACTTGCCTATCACTGCTCTCAAAGAAAAGCAAGAAAATGGTCGGCGCGTAATGTTCGCCTCAAGGAGGTGTCAGAAAAACCGTAGGGGCCCAGTAGGGCCACGGGTAATGTGAAAGTGAAACCCAGGGCCCTGGGACGAAGGCAAAGAAGGAACAGGAGTGGATGTTTAGTCAGTAAAAGTCTTACACACACCCTCCCGTCTGCCCAAGAGCGGGAGATGCCATTGGATGATATTCTCATCAAAAACAAAAAGGCATCGGATCTAGCAGGCTCCGTTGATTATGCAGCATATCTTAGAGGCACGTGGCCGGAATACTACGTGGTGTCGACTCGAACCTAGCCTTTATCGGACGTCGAGCTGATAAACCCTCAGTGGGTTCTCATGATAAACTGTGATATTATCAAGCAGGTGATGTAATATATCTTGTTTTTGTTAGAAGTAGAGCTTACGCTCGAATTGAATCATTAATATACCTATTATCAAATTTCAAATCTGATCTTTGGCTGGGTGCAAAACATTCGAAGGGTATTTTCTAATGTAATACGTTTTACGTATAATCTATGACAGGTGCCAATTACCACCTACACGGGTACTTTCAGATAGGGTTTTGATGTGACTCCTACTACAACTATATCTACTAACATATATATCGGCGCAAGGATGCCGATCATCATTGAAGCTCTGTCTAGGGACTCTATTTTGTGGGCGCTAGCTGGGTATCGAGCAATAAACAAACTATTCCAGATCACACAACTGATTTATTATGATGCAAGCTTTAGGTATTCACTTCACACAACGAGCCGTGAGACAGTCCCCGAAAATAGACGTTGTGGTTCGCACGGCTGCCGACACAGGAAAGAGCCCCGTACCTCTGCGGTCGGCGCTTTTATCTGCTCGGTTCGTGCAAACGTCAGTGCGGATTCTGTCAAAGTGACATGTGTCACTTTTCACTTAGCTCGTTCATTCGTTCTCAAGTTTCCGTACTATTGACTTCTCCGACATATAAAACTCTCGTCTCACAGTATTTGTTATCAAATTCCACCGAAACGGTTTGACCAATTTTTATGTTTCTTTTATGTGTGTATTTTTTGAGAGCAGTGGTAGCCGAGCGTCAAACCCAACTAGGCGCATTACTTTGTGTAATTTATTTCATCACCACTGCTCTCAAAATGGTGAAGGAAAAACATCGTGAGGAAACCGGCATGTCCTAGAACCAAAAATTCGAAGACATGTGACATCCGCCGACCCGCACTGGGATCGCGTGGTGGATTACGGCCCATTCCCTCTCCTAGAGAGGAGGCCTGAGTCCCAACAGTGGGAACATTATAAGGCCGACTATGCTATATGTTATGCTGCGTATATTTCGTAGGTCTGAGAATAGGTCGTAAGCTATTGTTTAACCGCCTACCGCCAACCCCCATTGTTTTCTTTGAAAATTGATATGGCAGAATAAAGTTTGCAAGATCAGCTTATTATAGGCATCTCACGCCCCAGCTGCCGGGATCCCGATCCCGATTTCCAGCTACCGTAAACACTGGCTTACGGACGGCGAGTAATGGGTAGCTCGCCGTCCAACCGACTGGACCGAGCCCAAGTCGTCGACGGCGCGTAGTGTTCCACGCGCGCCTCTAGATTTCAGCAATCCGTAGGGGCCTAGCATGGTCGAAGCCTACTGGGGCCATGGGTGATGCGAAAGAGAACCCCGAGGCCCTGGAACGAAGGCAAAAAAGGAACAGGAGTGCGTTTTTAGTGGTAAAAGCCTGACACTATCTAACGCTCCGCCAAAGAGCGGGGAATGTCATTGGATGATTTCCCCACCGATAAAAAAAGGTTATTATAGGCATATTACAGTATTTAATTTATAATCTCTGAAACTTAATATGGCAGATCGGATATTGGCAAAAAACATTCAAAAAACTAAATTAAATGTCAATCTAAGTTGTCAAGAACATTGTCAGAAACCTTTGTAGCCTCAATAGATTCTGAGAAGTCCGGCTGAGAAAATTCTTATTAAAAAAAAAAATTGTAAAAACGTTTTTGTGGCTGTTAACACAATGTACTCCTAGATCAAAATATTATTTTGTCCGAGTGTGTGTTATTGTTTTCTCTTCAAGAAAATGCTTTTAATATTTGACATTGAAGACCACTCAACCAGCTGATGACAGTATTATGAAAACAATCAATTTTTTTTATTAAACGAACGAAATATGTTTTTTTTTCTGTGGGAATATCATCCAATGTCAGACTTCCGCTGACTAAAAACACACTTCTGTTCCTTCTTTGCCTTCGTTCCTGGGCCCCGGGGTTCTCTTTCGCATCACCCATGGCCCCAGTAGGGTTCGATCCAGCTGGGCCCCTACGGTTTTGCTGACATCTTCTTGAGGCGCGCGTGGAACACTATGCGCCGTCGACGACTTGGGCTCGGTCCGGACGGTTACCGGACGGTCGGACGGCGAGCTACCCATTGCTCGCCGTTTGCCAGGCAGCACCTAAACGAAATGTGATGGTACTAGCTGCTGCCTGCAGCTTTGCCCGTATGATAGAAGAATATATTCCCAAGGGAGCTTGCTCCTGGAAAAAAGTGTAGTTTATATGATATATAGTAATTTGATAGGAATATATCCTAAAGTTAAGCTGAAAGTAAATTTTCCTTCAAGCGTAAAATTTGGAACTACTACTTGAAGTCCTCTTAACCTTAGTTCATTCTTCATCATAATTGTTATATTTTAAGTTCTCCTTATTATAATAATTTGATATTTATCAAGGTATTTATTAGTTTAAAATATTGCCATATACTTATATCTACGTATTTTATTGTTATAAGTAGCTTTATTTAATGATACTACATTCTATTTAACAAAAAGATATACAATCAAGATACACTCTCACACAAAACACGACTCAACATACCAACATCCCGAAGCAACAAGAAAAGAAAAAAACTTCATTTATTTAAAAATAAATTTAAAAAAAAACTATTAATAATAAAATGTTACTATGGTGTCAACGAATATTTAAATGATAAATCATTAAAGACATATATAAATAAAATAAGCAAAACTGTTAAATTATTATTTCCTGTATTTAAATTATTTACGTATAATTTACATTATTAAATATTGACATTATTATTACAAATTACATTTTAAGTATTGACATTATAAATTATTATTATTACAAATTACATTTTAAATATTGACATTATAAATTATTAATATTAAAAAATATTTTTGAAAAAAATAATTACAAAATGTTTACCACCTAAACATACATTGTGGAATGCAATAAAGAATTGAGTATTAAGTATTTGAAATATCTTTTATTTATTTATTGTGCACACCTACCTCAGTATTATCTTTTTATCCCAAAGGTCGACTAGTAGAGAATACCTTGCTGCATCAAATCCGCCTATGTACCACTACTTTATAAGAAGTTTAAATAAATAAATAAAATTTTACGCGCATACGCCCTTTGTTTTTTTTTTATTGCTAACCTCGAGTTTGACCACTACCTCACCTGTTAATAAGCATGTAATAATGTGGCCAACGATGGATCACTGCCTAGAAGTAACCTATTCACTCTTGATTTAAAAATTTCTAGATCGTTACTATCAGGAAACACAGACTCTGGCAGGAAATACCACTCTTTAGCTGTACGCATAATAAATGTGTTTCAAAACCGTTTTGTGTGCGTATGGGCCAGTTTTCTACCATGTACTGTTGGCACAACTCCGTACCTCGATTGTGCCGATGATGGAACGGGCTTGGTGGAATGAAGTTGTGCAATTCCGATGTAAATGTAAACGAAAAAGAGTCCGATGAAAGATGCTGTACAGAATATGAATATATAATAGACGTAGCTACAACCTGGGAGTTTTTAAAGGGGATGCAACTCGACATACATTTTCACTGTTTTTCATGCAACCGCTCTTACGCGATTATTACATTACTAGCTTTTGCCTGCGACTTCGTCCGCGAAGAAGGCAAAATGGTTTTATCAGGTTTTTTAAGATACGAAAATATGGAATTTTAATTATTATCTTCGTCGTGTGTGATAGTCCATTGAATTGTATGGCGAGCGATATTGTATCTTAAGATAAAATATTATAGTATCTTAGCCGTGTGCAGCGCCCCTTAGTGAACTCCACTGCGGGTGACGTAACCTACGACAAACTTATTATTTACGTTTGGTACAGTAATCGGGTCTAGGGATCGTACCGCAAAATTAAGTTTGTTTTTTATTGTATATACTTTTCCAGGATAAAAAGTGCCCAGTGTGGTGCCCAGAATATTAAAAAATAATTATACCAAGTTTCATCGTAATCGAAACCGTAGTTTTTGCGTGATGCCTGAACAAACAGACAGAAAGACAGACAAAAATTTTTTTAATCACATTTTTGAGTTCGGTGTCGGTCTAGTAACACCATTATGCCATTTACTTTTTGATATTTTCAATGTACAGAATTTTTACTTCTACAGATTTATTATAAGTATAGATTAAACATTTTACATTATATATTTTAGAAACACAGTATCTTGTGGATATTATCTAGGGTTCTATTGAAATCAATTTATAAATTTGTGTAGAACTAATCCAGTCTGAAAATCTGCTATTTTGCATGAACTTTGATACTTCATAATTTACTCAAAAATTAAAAACGTCAAAAAAGTATAACAATAGAAGCCTTGCAAATTTAATCAAGATTTTATATGATGTCAATTTTTTTCAAAAACTTTTAAGACTTAAAAAAAAACCATGTATTTCCTGGAACAAGTTTTGTAAAGTATTATTTTTTATTAAAAAAAAAAAAATATATTCGAGTAAATCACGGAATTACCGAATGCTAACAGAGTTTTCAGGCGTTATCTCTCTTTTTTCGCGTTGCCTTTTCGTCAAACATCGCGTTGGATTGCTTCAGATGAAGCAACAAGCTTTTAAACCATGCTCGATGTTTACGATAGGCGAGTGAAAAAGGACCCTCTTAAGTGATAAGTAAAGTTTACTTCTAGGCAAGCGTGCTTTATCATCGACTGCATTGTCGCTTTCCACCTGGTGAGGTAAAAATCAAACGAGAGTCTATCAATGATTAAAAATAGGGTTTTGAACATATGGCACATAATGAATATAAGAAATAAACGCTTATTCGAATTTTGAACAAAATATCGATAGATGAGTTTAGAATGGCATCAACCACATCTTCGCTTTCCATTTGCGAATCTGTCAATGATAGAAAAATAAAATACGTGGAGCATACTGAAAGTCTCTGGATCTGGCCACTTACAATAAAATAATGAAAAAACAATTATGGAATTCGAAAATGGAAGTCTTTGCGAACATGTTACTTTTTAATTTGCGCGACTGTCATTTGTTTTTCAATTGTGGCGTCCTTTTAAAGATTGTGTATCGCTATCAAAATGAATTTAACTCGTGAACATTTTCGTTCAATAATTTTTTATGATTTTCGTTGTGGCTTAAGCCAACAAAAAAGTTGCCAGAGATTTCAATCGGGATTTGGTGATGAAGCTCCATATCGCAGCTCTGTGTATAAGTGGTTTGGAGAATTTTGACGTGGACGTGATCATCTCTCCGAAAAAAAAACCAGTCGGTAGAGTGAGTCTTTCTATTTGAAGATTTTCCGATGAAAGTTAAGAAAAATTGGAGTGTTGATTAAAAAATAATTGCTTCTTTTTTCAGAAAAAACGGGACATTTCACTACAGTATCGCTTGAAGATCAAAGGATAGTGACTACACATTGGTACGTCAACACTTGCTTGCCCAGAGTCTTAGAAAAAGTTTGTGAAAAGCGTCCTCAAAGCAATGTACTCCTCCACCACGATAAGGTATCCTCACATTCCACTAAGGTAACAGAAGCCCATTTGGACCTCGCACCCTGCGACTTCTATTTGTTTCCAAAAATTAACAAACTTAAAGGCACACGTTTTACGAGCCCTGAATCGGCGGTCAATGCGTTTCATAAAGCCAAATGCAATAAGTCATTATATTTTAACCCGAGAGTTAATACATAACACACACATAATCTGGGGATATTATATTTTGCAAAACCTTTAATGTGTTTGTAGCGACATCTATGTCCTCACATAAGAACTAATCCTGCATCGCGCAATCAAAGTCCTTCGTGCGATTAGAACATATGGAACAGCCTGAAATCATCTATCGGGCTGTTGCCCACCAGACATAACACCCGTCTGGTCGGAGGATCCTCCCTTTTCAATGGAGGTTTGCGGGACTATACACTGTCCCGCTTACCTCCAAATATTTTAGAAAAGGACTATATATTTTTATTTTAAAAATTACATAAGATTTTTGATTAAATGGAATATTATTGGTAACCGGATACTATTGGAAACCTGTCATAGATTAAGTTTCCTTTGTCCAATAGGGACCTTTGTTAGAGACCGATTTATTATAAAGTACCTACACCCAATTATTTACAAGAATTGTTATCCATTAGCCTCTAGTGACCTTTTTTTGAGAAAATCATCAAATCAAGAACACATAATAATTTATACTAGAATATTACAATTGAAGACATGCTTATTCTGCGGCGAGCAATGGGTACCTCGCCATCCGACCGTCTGGTAACCGTCCGGACCGACCTCAAGTTGTCGACAGCGCATATATAGTGTTCCACGCGCCTCAAGAAGATGTTAGTAAAACTTTAGGGGCCCAGCAGGGTCAAAGCTTACTGAGGCCATGGGTTCGCTTCTGAAAGAAAAACCTGGCCCTGGAATGCAAGGCAACGAAGGAACATAGAAGTGGGTATGGTCAGTAAAGTCTGACACGCCCTCGCGCTCCACCTAAGGGAGGGAGATGTCATTGGATGAATGCCCACCTAAAAATAAATGCTTGTTTTAAAAACAAAATCTACACAGCTTGTAGATAATACTAGCTGCGGGCAGAAACTCAGCGAATATACTCTATTCTATGTCCTGAACCCGTGACTGATTCCATTCAAATCCTTGCAAAAAAACATACACAAATAAGCAGACTCACAAACTTTTCCCTTTATACTATTAGGTGTGATTTAACTGTGCCTAACAAACTGTGGTTCAAAAGTTTTGAAAGAACGATAATCTACTGTCAAATAAGAAATAATAATAATAATCATATTATAAAATAGTTCAGCATACACAGTTTATCATAAAACTATGTCAAGTTCTCAAGTGTTGTATGGCTAAACTAGGTCATCCTATTTTTCAGGCGAGAAAAGGTAAAACATAATAACTAAACAATCACAGTAGGTAATTATATAACAAAAAACTGGCCAAGTGCGAGTCGGACTCGCGCACTGAGGATTCCGTACATATTTATTTATGTAAATAGTTCAATTCCCGAATGGAGTCTCGAAGATTTTTCCGAACCACAAAACTTTTTTTTTGTGATGTAACAATAAATTTACTGTACTGTAAGATCTTGCTATGCCAAATTTCAGGATTACGGGTCAACGGGAAGTACCCTATGAACTTTGATTTTCCAGTGTCGAAATATACATTTTTTGCGACAGAAACGGCCGTATCTTTTTTTTTCGTTAACTTAAAAGTTTGATTATTTCACAGCTTCAAGGGACCGCAGACTTTAGTATATGGTTTTTGCATAACACCTTTAATTTCAACTCGATACGTCCACGCTTTCCCGAGATAAAGGGACAGACAGACAGACGAACAACAAAATAATCCTATAAGAGTTCCGTTTTTTTTTTCTTTCGAGGTACGGAACCCTTAAAAGTAAAATAGTCATCTAATAGGTATGTAAAAGATGTTTAAATAGTACAAAAAATATTACTTGCTAAAATATTAAATTATCTTAATAAAAAGTGCAATACATCTTTATTTTAGTACAACTAATAACTTCTCTGTATCGTCAAATTACCAATTTTATAGAAATGATCCTATAAAGGAGAATTACAATAGTATCTCAACTTTTTTTTCTGAGTGAAAAGTCATGAAATAACTTCTTCCAATCTGAGTGAAGCCAGAAAGAGAGTTAGATTTTTACTTACATACCCACCTATGCTCCTTTAGTTGCCCTTTGCATTCCAGAACCACAATAACTCTTTCGAACAATCCCGTGACCTTGACAGCAGGATAGTACAGATACCGGCACGAATCTTGAGCGCTCGGTGAAGAAGTGGGGATCGTTTTGCGCATCGGCGAGCCAATTACTGTACAAGGATTGCACTACCCGCCCCCGCGTCTCACTTCATACCACTAAAGAGACCCGATATTTCACTTCTACGCAAGTGGAAATCAGCGCTCAAGATCCTGAATTAAATTATTCACGTCCTAAAGATTAACAAAATATGTGAACACTCCTGAAATATATTTACGTTTAGTTAAGACCGTGGTTTTAATAAGAGAGAATTTATTTATAACGCTTACCTGCCGGATGATCAGACCTTATACAGCACCCAACCCAAGATACATCTCCATATAAGCATTCTCTTACGTTATTATGGCGTTATATTTGTAATAATTTATTTTTAATTAGTAATTATTTTTAATGTACTCTTTATGAATTTGCATGCCGTAAGGTAGAATGTAGCGGAAATTCTCACCCACGTATCATCGTATATCTATACCTACATTGATAGCAAATAAATATATCTGAATCTGAATCTGAATTACACATCGTTTTCTAGACATTTTGGAAACATAGGTATCTTTTGGTTATTATTTAGAATTCTTTTGAAATCAAAACATAAACAAGTTTGATTAAAATTAATCCAGTGACTATCTCTGAAACTTTTTTTTTATTGATATATAGTACCATCTACCTTCGGTACCTATGGTAGCGCACCTGCCCTCCTAGCCAAGTTACAATCGTATCGTTCACGCCGAACGCCTCAAGTAGGTCACGTCTCCGATTCCTTTGTTTTGACGTCATCTCAACACTCAATCACGTGGTCAAAACAAAGGAATCGGAAGCGTGGCTTACTCGAAGCGTTCGGCGCGAACGAAACGATTGTAACTTGGCCAGGGGGGCTGGTGGTTTTGCGTGAATTTTTGCCCTTTATAATCTATATCCCCATATTTTTTAATTAGTAAAAAAAAATTGACTCTATCCGTACCCGTTACTGATTTTATTTATGTAGTCAAAAGTAAAAAAAACGAAATCCTAAAATTGTCCACAAAAATTGGTCATAATTGTTAAATTCACAATTGAATCAATTATGCATGACAATTACTACTAGAAAATACTAGGCGCAGTGTTTTTCCATTGTTTTTCATTCATAATCAATAGCCTGTACACTATTTCCATAAATTGAGTAACATTTTGGGATATAAACAAACGCTAATAACTCTTCTGTTTATGAATATTATTTATTGAGACTTTACTTAAATAATAACAAGGCCTTTTTTAATAAGCCCTTTAAGTATTTGTACTAATTAAAAACTAGTGGTGTATATATAAAAGCGAAATACCACTCTCTGATTAATCACGAAATCTCAGAAACTATAACACCTACAAAACTTAAAATTTTGCTGGTAGGTTCCTTATAGGTTGTAAACATCCACTGAGAACGCATTTTACGAAACTCCACCTTTAAGGGGCTAAAGCCGCTGGCGGAAGTTACTCATAAATTTAAAAAACAAAAATATGACTGGCACATTTAATCGAGATTCCGAATAACGATAAAAAACTTTTTACAAAAAAAAGATAACCGACTTCACTAAAAAAACACTAAAAGGATCAAAATAACTTTAATTTCGGAAGTCGGTGTTTCTCGGTATTATTTTTATCTTATTTAACACCGACTTCCGAAATTAAAGTTATTTTGATCCTTTTAGTGTTTTTTTAGTGAAGTCGGTTATCTTTTTTTTGTAAAAAGTTTTTTATTTCACACTTTTTAGTTGCGATACACTTATAAACAGAGTGCCTATTTCTCATGACAATTCCAATTAATCCAAACACTACTAGGTTACATTGTTTTATTATGAAGTTCCTGTGTCTACTTTCCACCTTCCGGCTCCATCATCAGATCAGTTCGGTAGTACTTTTTTATAGCCAAAGTGCATTTCATGACAATCCTATAAGCCCAAACACGGCTAGGTTACATTGATTAATGACGGAGTTCCAGTACCTACCTTCTGGCTCCATCATCATCATCAGATCAATTTGATGATACTATTTTCAACGGAACTATTCAGAACCATTAATTTATTTGTATTATCATAGTCGCTTAACTATCTTCATTGTGATATCTATGCGAGTATGAAGTTCCGTTGACCATTTCTGATCTTCTTCATCAGTTCCACTTTATCAAATGTTACTTTTTGACTGTAAATGCTTAAGTTCTCGATGAAAATACCAAAATCACTATGCAGTTGCCTATGATATTTGAGGAGTTCCCTCAATTTCGCCAAGATTCCATCATCAGATCCTGACTTGGTGACTATGGGACCATTTGGGAAGTATACTCTTTCTAATAAAAAAATATTTTTTCTAATCGGTTGGAAAGCGACGAAGTTATGCGCGAACAAACATAAAAAAAAAAATACAAACATCCGAATTGAGAACCTCCTCCTTTTTTAGAAGTCGGTTAAAAATATTTTTCAAACACAGTTTTTTTTTTAATACTTATTTCCTGGACCAAGTTTTGTTATATATTCGAGGGCGTGGCAAAATCTTCAAATGCCAACCGAGTGTTCAGGTGCTTCTCCTTTTTTTCACGTTGCCTCTTTATCAAACATTGCGTTGGATGAAACAACATCTAAATTAAATGTCCTTTATTTGGTGTTGTTCGTCAAGTCGTTGAGCTCCTTAGTAGTTCTGAGTTGAGCTACACGAATACTGACAAATGCTTGCACTGACAGGATAGGTCCGCTCAGAACTGTGTGGTTCTTTCTTCAAAAGACCATGTCAGACTCCAACCTGCATGGTTCTTATATGATTTGACCATTACATGTTTGCTGTATGGACTTTAAAAGAGACTATGACCCTTGAGTTTGTTTCGGTGTTTCTTCTCAGGGTAGTCAGCTAGGAAACACCGGCGTCATCGTGTCATGTCGTCAAAAGTGTTTTTAAAAAACTTATTTGCAAAATAATTATCACTTATCATTTATCATGGTTTTAAACCATGCTCACATTAACGATAGAAAAGTCGGGAAGGGTCTTCTAATAACGATGCAAGCCAGCACCCCTAGCCAAATTGATAATCTGCAATCGTTACGCTAGTCGAAAACTAATCAAATGTAAGGGAATGACATCATCTCAACGTTAAGTCACGTGGTCAGAACAAACGAATAGAAAATTTGTAGCCAAGTTCACATCGTTCAAAATGATAAAATGAATTGTTTTCGTTTCTACAATGTTCAACGTTACATCCTTTGTTATTATAGAATGACATTGTAGAACGGGCGGCCGACTCAGGAGCGTCAACATGACTACCAACTTATCGTTTTCTACAATTGCTAACACCGAGGCGTTACCGATTGAAGAACGGAATTCAACACGAAATGATTGTAACTTGGCTAGGGGGGCTGATGAATAGAACTTTAGATTAAATCAAAACAGCGGAAGATAGGTGACTCACCTTTAGCGCGTAGACCGCTGATATCAAGCTCCCGTGGGCTAATGTTACTCAGTCACATAAACGGGTGTTACGCAAAAATATACTTTTTATTTTATTTTAAGTGGATAAAGGTTACCAAAATGCCTTGATGTGCTTTTATGCGTTGTACAAATACGAAATCACATACAAAAACTAAAAACAGATCACATGGAATCACATTTCACTGGTGCATGTAGTCGTGCACAGAGTCCAGGTTTCCTGATTGACAATGTTAGCGCGTAACGTATCTTTCCTTATAATATCTCAATGGATAAAACTCATTAAATTGTCTACGAAGTGTTCCATTTTCGAATATACACGCAATGTCACGAATAAAAGAAAAAAAATAGCCAATCATGGCTTTTGTGAAACTTCTTTATAGTTCCACAAAAGCCGTAACGGATACGTTAAGAAGTATATGGAATTTTAATGATTCATCATCATCATCATTTCAGCCGAAAGACGTCCACTGCTGGACAAAGGCGGAAGGCCTTTGTCCAGCAGTGTCACCATAACGACCGGTCCTGTACGGCTCGTATCCAACGGATTCCCGCGACCCTCACCAGGTCATTGGTACACCTTGTGGGAGGCCTTCCAACGCTGCGACTTTCGGTACGTAATATAATTTTATTGTTATAATTGAAAAAAAGTCTTATTAATAAATTAATTTGTTATTAAGTATGAGATCAATTTTTATCTACCCGTGGATCCTAATTTTTTTTTGGTACCCATCCAATCGGTATACCGTTTTTAGTATAAGTTAATTATTTACGAAAAGAAGTAGGTTAATAATAGGTCCTTAAATATGAATTTGCCGTTTTTTAAAACGGGTTGCTTTGATTATATCTTTGGATTGACTTAGAATTACAAGTTCAAATAAACTTTAAATATAAAAGGTACGTTATTCTTTTTTCGAAATTAGGTATTTATTGGTTTCTTTGTGTTTTGTATTTTCTGTAATATCGCAGTGCTTATAAACCCAATAAATAATAATAATGAAGGCAAATAAAAAAAAAACTGGGCAAGTGTGAGTCGGATTCGCGCACTGTGAGTTCCGTACAAATTTGAAAGATAAATTGTGGTTTACGATTTATGACGCATTAAAAAAAAAACTACTAACCAGTTCTCGTTTTAACCAATTTTCGATGGAATTTTCGATGGGAATTGTGTGAAAATCTTAATGCGGTTCACAGAATACATCTACTCACCAAGTTTCAACAGTATAGTACTTATAGTTTCGGAAAAAAGTGACTGTGATATACGGACGAACAGACAGACAGACATGACGAATCCGTAAGGTTTCCGTTTTTTGCCATTTGGCAACCCTAAATACGTTTTTTCATAATAAGAGTTCCAACGTAGAAACTATGCATTTCAAAGGGCAAGCAATATCAATGATGTCTACCTACGACTTTCACACTTCAAAGCAACCCGTTTTAAAAACGACAATTTCATAGGTAGAGACCTTTTATTATAGACTAGCTTTTGCCCGCGACTTCATCCGCGTAGAAGTCGAAAATGGTTTTATTAGGTTTTTTGGGATACGAAATTATGAAATATTATTTATTATCTTCGTCGTGTGTGATAGTCCACTGAATTGTATGGCGAGCGATATTGTGTCTTAAGATAAAATATTATAGTATTTTAGCCGTGGACAGCGTGTGAACGTGTGAACTCCACTGCGGGTGACGTAACCTACGACAAACTTATTATTTTCGGTTGGTACAGTAATCGGGTCTAGGGATCGAACCGCAAAATTAAGTTTGTTTTTTTATTGTATATACTTTTCCGGGATAAAAAGTACCCAGTGTGGTGCCCAGGATATTAAAGAATAATTATACCAAGTTTCATCGTAATCGAACCGGTAGTTTTTGCGTGATGCCTGAACAAACAGACAGACAAAAATTTTATTTATCCCATTTTTGGGTTCGGTGTCGACAAGTTTAGTAACACCCCCTGCCATTTCTTTTTTTGATATTTTCAATATACAGAATTTTCACTTCTACAGATTTATTATAAGTATAGATGATAATACACTGGGTCACAAAAGTACCGAGTTGCCAGTAAAAAAGTGTCTCATTGAATCCATAAGACGGATATGTGAAACTGTACTATGTTATATATGACTGAATTAATACATAAAACAAATTTGTTATATCTGAAAAAACTTCGAGACATATCGTCGGAAGAAAAATTATGTAAGCAATGCATTATTTTTATGGAATATATAAAATAATTTTAAATTGAAGGGATTAAAAAATGAAATTTAAAAAAAAGAGTAGCTTATTATAGATAGGATGTTAATTAAGTAATTATATTTTATGATGAAAGTTTGTTACTTTTTATAATAAAAAAACCTTCCATCAATCAAATATAACACTACTCGGTTATTTTTTCATTTTAGAAAATACACACATAATTATAAATTAATGTTTCTTTGTTAAACTACGTGACATTAATTGAATATCAAAAATATTTCCTTCGATAATACTTTTGGCCTAATTAATTACATAGATGATTATTATTGCACCTTGCGTAAAGACCTAATGAGTTTCAAAATGTCATGTCGGAGAGATAACGCACGTAAATTTCTCAACGGTTATAAATAAATCGATTATAACTCACTCTAAGTACAATCATAATTTTAAAACCTATTAAAAACACCAATACAAAGCCAACAATCATTTACTTACGTTCCATAAAAGTTTTGGCATCAATTCAACGATTTCTTAATGAACAGAAATCTCTAATAAAACACTCACTTTTAATTTTTACGAACAAACAATTCGTCAACTTATCGCAAACTTTTCACTGACACTCTAAGTTTTGAAAAATTCTGTTAATTAAAATTCGCACATTCGAATTTAAAATTCGCACTCAAATTCACTTCAAAAATCAATCAAAACACTCGATAACAAAAACACAGTTTTATTACTGTTCGAAATTAGAAAATAAAACGTTTTTATTTTAAGAAAAAAGTCGAACTTCATTTCACGCACGGTTTTTTAAATAAATTAATATTTATTTCAAATCGTAAATTGGTTTTGAATTTCGAAGATTTAACACGTTGTTCCGCAAGTGAAAAGTTACGGTACAGTCAACGCATCGAGGCATGCGCGGTGTCTGGACAACAGCGAACGACTGTCGACGCGAGTTGAGAATAGTACTCGTACAGTGTTGTACGCGAGATTGCAGATCGCTGCAGCGCAGTAATTTTATTCACGGGTATAAGTAGACATAATACAGGTCTTCGATTATGATGTTGAAAGAAAATATGCGAGGGTGAAGTGCCAATATATTCTAACATTTTTTGAGAATATTATTTTTGATTGCTCATAATTTAAATGCGTGTTTTCGCATGTTTCAGTGAAATCTCTATTTAGTTGAAACTGCATAAAATTAAATTATGGAAACACCTCCTAATGGTTTAGTTTGCTCCCAACTTTTTTGGGACATAATTTTATAAAATATATTATGCTGCGTCATAATTAAAACAGATATTATTATTATTATCTACACTAATATTATAAAGAGTTAATTTTTTTTCCCGACTACAGGAAGGGTTATGTATTTTTGTTTTTTGTTTGTAAGAGGTAATCTCTGAAAGTACTGGTCCGATTGCATTTTTTTTTAAATTATTATAAACTAGAGCTTGACTGCGATCACACCTGATGGTAAGTAGTGACTAGTTTATTTCTTCATCGATAGGAAACTGCTTTAATCCTGAGTGACATAGGCTTAATACGTTTGTTTTTTTCTTTCATTTTATTAAATTCGGGGTTTTTATCTACATGTATATGCCAACCCCAAGGCTTAATTCCTTATAAATGAAGGTGATGCCGCGAGCTAAAACTAGTCCTCAATAAATTAATTAATCATATTTTTTTTTTACTTCTTGTGAAATTAAAAAAAAAATCAGTTACTGGAAATTTTTGACTTTGAAAGTTAGAGTTATTGGGACTTTGCCGTCGAATGGAGAGTTTGTTTTTGTAAGTTTGATCTGTTCTAAATCAAGCCACGTTAACCGACAGTTACAGAATTTGGACATCGCTACATGCTTATAGTTTGTTAGACTAAACATCACGCCATTGTTTCTTGAAAGGTTTAGCAGAGGTGTACTTATAATATTAAAAAGAAAAAAATATATATTAAGCTTAAAACCTCACGTTATAAGTTGTTTGGTTTAATTAGCGTTTTTTTTTTTATCAATTTTATAAGTATTATTGTGATCTCACTTCTCATTTAAGTGGCAATGGGCAAGGCACATTGCTCGCAGAACGGATGGCCGTTGGGGCCGAAAGGTTCTGGAATGGCGACCACGTACCGGAATACGTAGCGTTGGAAGGCCTCCTACAAGGTGGACTGATGACCTGGTAATGGTTGTAGGAGTCCGATGGATGAGAGACGCATAGGACCGTTCATTGTGGTGACACTTGGGGGAGGCCTATGTCCAGCAGTGGACGTCTTTCGTCTGAAATGATGATGATGTTTGTGATCTCACTTAAAAAGATGTCCCAGAAGTTTTAGAGTACTTGATGATATATAAGCATAAAGATATATAGGTAAGTATTAAGTCCGCCTTAGTAATAGTTTAAAATTTGATAATTTCTGCAAATATAAAAGGTTGATTTAGCTGTTTTTGAGAGATATAAATAATTTGTTTTTCTCGAAATTAAGGATATGTTAGTAAATAACTCGAGGTGAAACTGTTGGCACAAGTTTGCGCCTTTTCCAGCAAATAAAAATTCGTTCTTTCTTTCTCTCTTTCTTTAGGTGTTTCTTAAGAACTTTCCTCGTAATGCACATAACATCGAGCCTTTTCAGGAAAAACACCGTAAGTGACAACTCACAATTTTTTCTTTCCTAATTAAAAAGTATATAGAGATAATACTAGCTGCTAATATCGGCCATTATTTTCTTTTTTAGACGTATTTCACAAGACTTCGAAAGGGTAAAATTTGTTTGTAGATATAAAATTTACTAAAATGTTCAATTATGGCAAAAACCATTAAAAAAATACACAAAAACCGTGAAATATGTCATAACAAAACTTTAAATTATTTTATTTCACTTACGCCTACATGGGCACTTATGAAACGTCAGAAACGAACACAAGGTTTCTATTGGTCGTTTCTTATAGAGAAAAATTCCATGATTACACTTTAAAAGAATACTGATTCTACGATATTTCCATGTTACAATATAACCTTTCGAATACAGTAATTAGAGACACAATAGAAAGACAATTATGAGTGAGCGAACGCGTGGTTCGCTTGGAGTTTATTGAATTAATAGGTATGAGAAGACTGTAGATCGATCAACTTGTAGTCAAAAACCCAATTAAAAATAATAATCTGTGAAGACACAGAGTCTACAGTGTTCTCACATTCAGATTATGAATGAAGACAATACAAAAATAAAAACAAACCTACCAATAAATGCGATCTCTCGCGCCGGTCTTTGGCACAGGCCATGGTTCGAAGCGAGAACGACAGTAATGTTAGTAAAGGATTGCCACACACGTGCACGTGCGGAGGTCGCACGTGCGGAGGAGGCAATGGCCCCCGCACCCCAGCCGCCGGGATTCCGATCCCGATTTTTGACGGTGAGCAATGGGAAGCTAGCCGTCCGACCGTGCGGTAACCGTCCGGACTAAGTCAAAGTCGTCGACGGTGAGGGTCGTAGGGGCCCAGCAGGGTCAAAGCTTATTGGGGCCAAGAGTCTGATTCTTAAAGGAACCTCGGCCCTGGTATGAAAGGCAACGAAGGAACAGAATTAGGTTTTTAGTCAGTACAAGTTTGACACTATCTCCCGCTCCGTTCAAGAGCGGGGAAAGGCACTGGATGGTTTTCAAACCGGAAAAAAAAATCCTATAATGTTGTCTTTCCAAGAGCGATGCCATACGCATAGAAAAAAAATACGAAGGCTGGCGTGACAAAAAACCCTCAAATTAGCAAAGAATTTACTACGCACAGGTCATAGAGTAGATCCGTCTAAATGCGACAATCACGTGCTAAACTAAGATACAAATAGAACAGGCCTATAGTAGCGGGGGCATGATCCACATTTACATGGACACGGACTTACCCAAGTCATAGATAAGTCCGTCTAGTGATTCCCTCGCTTCACAAACTTCCGATGGATGTCTGTCCATGAAAGTGCGTAGACCTTGTAAGGGCGCTGTTGTCATTCAAGATGAATTGATATAGAAGAATTAAGTGGCTCGCAATAAAGATATAAATAGATAAAATATATAAAGATATATTGTCATGTTATGTGATGCTATTCCCAGCCATATTCATGTTTTGGAAGATTGGGATTAGTTTGTTAATATGTATGTTCGTCGAGAATATTTATTGAGGTGGATTAATGGAGACTATTTGTGTATTTAACCGAGATACGAATGATTAGTCTGTAAATTTTATTTTATTACTAGCTTTTGCCCGCGACTTCGTCCGCATAGAAGTCGAAAATGGTTTTACTAGGTTTTTTGAGATACGAAAATATGAAATATTGTTTATTATCTTCGTCGTGTGTGATAGTCCATTGAATTGTAGTGCGAGCGATATTGTATCTTAAGATAAAATATTATAGTATCTAAGCCATGTGCAGCGGCCCTTAGTGAACTCCACTGCGGGTGACGTAACCTACGACAAACTTATTATTTGCAGTTGGTACAGTAATCGGGTCTAGGGATCGAACCGCAAAATTAAGTTTATTTTTTATTGTATATGCTTTTCCGGGATAAAAATTACGCAGTGTGGTGCCCAGGATATTAAAGAATAATTATACCAAATTTCATCGTAATCGAACCGGTAGTTTTTGCGTGATGCCTGAACAAACAGACAGACAGACAAAAAATTTTTTAATCACATTTTTGTTTTCGGTTTCAATCTAGTAACACCCCCTGCCATTTTTTTTTTATATTTTCAATGTACAGAATTTTCACTTCTACAGATTTGTTATAAGTTATAGGTAGATAGATTGTGAATCTGGGGACTATACACTGTTTTAAAAACCGTGGATGAAAAATCGTGAGAAAAAGGTAATGTCGCATCACTGCATCACTGCTTACCATCAAGTGGGATCGTGGTCAAGCACTAGTTTATATCAAATATATTTAAAAAAAAAACAAAACTTCGACAATTTATATCCACGAAACCTCACTGGGATTTCATCATCATCATCATCATCATCATCATTTCAGCCAAAAGACGTCCACTGTTGGTTCATCTTGGGGGAGGCGTTCCATCGTTGCGTCTTTCGGTACGCGGTCGTCACTCCAGAACCTTTCGGCCTCAACAGCCATCTGTTCTGCGAGCAATGTGCCCTGCCCATTGCCACTTAAGTTTGGCGATTCTTCGTGATATATCGGCACCTTAGTTTTCCTGCGGATATCTTCATTCTTGATTCGATCACGCAAGAAAACTCCGAGCATGGCACTTTCCATTGCTCTTTGGGTGACTTTAAGCCTTCTGATGAGGCCCATTGTGAGCGACCACGAGACCACTGAGATCTAGTGGTAGTATAATGGATGGATGTGCCTTTTCCACAGACAGGTCCGTGTTCTCTTAATGGGAGCATTATATTCTAATTATTATGCTGCATATGCACCTTTTTTAAATGTATATTATATATATAAAACAATGCCATCGAAATACGGATTCAACAAAAAAAAAAATGCAAGATAACTTTAATTTCAGAAGCCAGTATTTCTGGTTGTTTTTCGAAGACGGTTGTATTTTTTTGTAAAAAAAGTTTTTATTGTTACCTTTTTGTGTTGTTTTATTTTACACTGAAACTAAAAAAATGCTGAGCATGGATACAAAAAAAAAAGAATCAAACGAATTGAGAACTTCTTGAAAGTCGGGTAAAAACGTATAATAAATAACTTAAGTATATTTATAAACAAACTCAGCATTCCCTACCAAGGGCGTTTTGATGTGAAGTTGTAAACATTACTCTATAAGCTACTTAAACAAAGTACACAATTCATATAAATACAAAAATATTTATTTCATCTTTATCATTGTAAGAATAAATTTACAGTTTCAGATTTCAGATTTTTTCCTATGCTTGTGCTACAACACCTTGCTTCATGCCAAATTTCAGGTTTTTAGGTTACCGGGTTACTAGGCTCAATCTAAGCAGAGCTTGTATTATGAGTACTAGACAACTGATAAACATACTTAAATATTTCTAAATACATACATATTATAGATAAATTACACCCAGACACAGAACAAATGTTCGTGCTCATCACACAAACATTTGTCCTGGGTGGGAATCGAACCCACGACCTCCGGCATAGCAGTTAAGGCCACTAACCACTAGACCAGCAGGCCAGTTTTATAACCTGTATATGTCATGTAACCTAAACATACATAATCAGCTTTAATAATCTACTGCTCATATCTCCTCTCTATGGGAGGAAAGGGGTCGTAATCCACGACAAGGGACCAGTGTAAGTTGGTGTCACAATATTTCTTAGATTTTTTGTGCGTTTCTTCACCGTTTTGATAGTGTGTAGAAATAAACAGTACAAAACAAAATGCCTATCTACATTTTTATGGCGACTTGTAAGTCGAGGCCGTTACACAATTCGTCACTGCTAAAATTTCCTTCAAAACTTCCAAAGACTTACTTAAATCCATTACTCGACGATGTCCATTTCCGTCACAGTTATTGTATAGGACCCATTCCAAGTTTTACGATGACAATGAGTGAATTCGTTTTGCACTCCCCCAAACAAAGTTACTTCGTCGGGACTGTAAAGAAAGAGCAATGAAAAGCGATATTGAAATTCGCAGGTAAGAAATCAAAGATTTTTTTTTTAATTACAATAATAATGATTAATTCTCATTAATTCTCGTAAAAAATAAAGGATTAAATAATGATTTAATCCTTTATTTTTTACGAGAAATAATAGCTTATTTAAGAAGCGATTTTAAGCAATACAGTTGAATTCTTATCTAATTAAGTACCTTAAATACATTGTGCATTTAATATAGATCATTATGGCCCATAACAGTATGTAATTTAAATGAATATTTTCGAAGATTTAAAATACAGGGACATAGAGGCTGTTGAAACAAAAAAAAAAGGTGGACAGATCAGGTCCGCTCCACACTGGATGGGTGTGGAGCGGACTTTCACGTCGCACTTCATAACGCAAAGAACCATCACAGATGGCGAAATACCATTAGCAAGAAGCTAATCCAGCGGGAACTTCGCGACTCTCAGTAATGAGGAATACGACTCGAGGAGGAGGAGGAGCGGCTGTTGAGTGTTTTTCACATGGCCAATTATTGTCCCTCTTTCAAGAGTCAAAAGACAACATTTATCGTCTAATGACAAAAAAGCTGTGAACGTTGTATCTATATAAAGACATTCTCTAGTATATTTAGTATCAGCATTGCACCCGTGCGAAGCCGGAGCGAGTCGCTAGTTAATATGACTGGCCTGTTGGTCTAGTGGTTAGTAGCCCTGACTGCTAAGCTGGAGGTCGTGGGTTGGATTTCCACCCAGGACAAACGTTTGTGTTATGAGCACGATCATTTGTTCTGTGTCTGGGTGTAATTTATCTATATATGGATGTATTTAGAAATATTTTTAAGTACGTTTATTAGCTGTCTAGTACCCATAACACAAGCTCTGCTTAGTTTGGGACTAGACGGTGTTGTGTGATGGTTGTGGAATATTATTATAATATTATAAAAGCGAAAATTTGTATATATAGTCAGGAGTAACAGACAGCCCACTCTGCAGAGCTTGCATGGAGGACGAGACAGCAGCTCATCTGCTTCTAAGCTGTTCAGTGATTGCTGGATACAGGGTAAAGTTCTTCGAGAATTCAGGTACCCACTGCGAAATTTTCAGTAACACCAGGGCGCTGCCGGCCTTCCTTGAGAAGTTGGAATGGATTGAATGACACATTTATTCTGGCTGTACGCAAAATATAGCAAATAACATAGCATAGTCGGCCATATAAAGTTCCCACTGTTGGGACTCAGGCCTCCTCTCTAAGAGAGGGAATGGGCCGTAATCCACCACGCGGGCCCAGTGCGGGTTGGTAAATATACGCTTAAAAAAAAAATTCAAAAGTTTTTAGACGTAGAGTTGCGGACATTATCCCGAAATACAAATACAATATATTATTATATGTCAAAACTATTTTGTGTAACACGGCGTATCATAATTTGGCGCGCCGGATTGAAGAAAGTCGCTGTAATCTAATGTGGCTACCTCTCGTTCAGTCAGATTTCGAAACATACTTTCACGCGGGCGAAGCCGCTGGCAGAAGCTAGTTATTCATATTTAGAAAGAGTTGTGTTATAATATTGATACAATAAATTACATTCAATTTATCTATCCACTCTGTAATGTACAAATACTGTAATAAAATTACTGTTATGAAACAAGAGCAGAAAATGGTCGACGCTATTATTATTATGCAACTCGCGAGTTGCATGATAATGATTGCGGCGAGTGTTCATAACTAGATAAATATTAATTTATTTAAATTTATTATGATTCAATATTTTCATTATGTTTATTTCGTCCTTGTCAATAAAATGAAATAAGTAGGTAATTGTTTTCTTTTACACCTATTCGCTGTAGTATTCAACATTCGCAAGTTTGTAGTATTTGTACAATGAAGCTCTAAGGCGACAACTAAAACCCATCTATGTTACTTTAGGTGCCTTTTGTGTTCTAGAACAACGAATTTCCTTTTTAGAAATTTACCAAGGGCATAACGGGCACCGACCCTTCTGGGCCCCTACGGTTTTACTAACATCTTTTAGTGACGCGCGTGGAACACTACGAGTCTTCGAATTCTTGGGTGCAATCCAGACGGTTACCAGAGAGCTGGACGGCGAGCCATCCATTGCTCATCGTCCGCATAGGTTGCTGTGGCTGGTAATCGGAGCTGAGGTCTCGGCGACTGGGGCGTGAGGATATGCATTCCCTCACGGGTACAACCGTCTTCTCCGCCTGCTTCGCAGAAGAAGGCCACCGCTGTCAGTTCCCCCTCGCTCCGGACCATGGCCTAAACCAAGGCCGGGTGCCGGGGAGAGGTCGTTGTCACTGATCGTCCCCACGAGGAAACGGCGTTGCGCTGCCCTGTTGTGGCATACCTCTACTGTATGCTCCACCCATATGACCGCCCGGAGGACACCAGGCGGCACCACACCACACAATAGTGACGCCCGGGCATTTCTTCCACCAGAATCCGCTGCAGGAACCCTCTGAACTTAAAAGCAACTGCTTTGGTGAGACAGAACAAATATTATATTTCTCTTAATATTTTTGACAAGCAAGATAATATTTTCAACAGTTTGAAAAGCACTAAGTCTAAGTCTTGTACCTTTAAAGTTTATAAAGTTTTTTGTTTTGAAAACATAAAACAAATCAAATTATGCAATTAAGAATGTTAATTGGTATTTAAAATCACTTGGATTTTTGTTACAGTAAAGCCTTTATTATACAAACACATTGCTTTTTGTTTTATTTACAAATACCTAATCGTTATGATTTTACATGCATTAAAAGTTCGCATGAATATCGAGTCACGTGTGATGTCATTTTACAACGCCAACAGGTTAGTCTCGCCACACATAGGCCACATGCCACAGCCACAAACGCTGCCACTAGAAGCTAAAAGTGGCCACAAGCCACATGTGGCCGGTGGTTGCTACTTTTTTCACCCATACGCGCAGTATCATAATGGACTCTAATGAAGTCGGTTTAAATTCGCGAGTGGCTTGTGACGGCGTTTTGTATCAGCGTTTAGTGGCCAGTGCGAGCTTCAAAAAGAGAGCTGCGGCGATTTGAAGCGTGTGGCGGCCACCGGCGTCAACCGTTATTTATTTTTTTCTTTATTCTTGATAGGCTCGCGCTTGATCGCCATCTCACCTGATGGAAGCAACGACGCGGTCGACGATGGAACGCGCTTACCCAGAAGTAACCCATTCACTCTTGACTTAAAGATTCCCGGCTTAAAGCAATCAGGGAACACAGGCTCCGGCAAGGAATTCCACTCCATAGCCGTACGCACAATGAAAGTGTTCCCAAAACGTTTCGTGCGTATAGGTGGGATGTCCACCATGTACCGGTGGCGCATTGCCGTACGCCTGGTGGTCCGATGATGGAACGGGCTAGGCGGATTTAGGTTATGCAATTCCGACGCACACTCCCCGAAATGCAACCGGTAGAAAACCGACAGGCTAGCAACTCGGCGTCGATGCTCAAGATTTTGAAGCTTGGACTCACACTTCGACCGTGTGTGGCGAATCAATATGAAGCCTACAGAAAGAAGGCGTTTTATGGTTGTTGCCGGTGGCCCGATCCTAAGTCACAACTTGCCAGCTAGCAGTAGCAGCAGTTTACATGTGCAGTGTTTTGTTTTGATTCGTCGATTCCAGTAGGATGAATTGAATGAATTATGAATGAAGGATACGAAAAAGGATAATCAGAAAATCTACTTAAATTGGATGGAAAAAAAATAGACTGAAACAAGAAATAATAACTTTTCCGACGCACTAGATACATGATTTTCTATTATGGGGATTGGACTTTAAAAAAAAAAAGTTGTAATGAAACACATGTATACCTAATAATGTAAGGGGGGACGTCACGTGCATTGAATGTGTGCGGTCTTCACAAACTCACTTTAAAATTTTATATCTTGGAAACTGAATAACATGTCGAAATAATTCTTTTATATTATTTTATTTTTATTTATAACGGACAATGCAGGAAGCTTACATTCGAAAATTTGTGAACATTCTTCATTAGACATGATGATACTTTAAATGTACCATGTTTTATTTGACGAAGAAATGCTATGTAAAATACAAGTACTGTTATTGAAATACAAAAACCTTTTTCCAAAAAAAAAAACGACTTAAAAAGTCGGTGTTTCTTGGTATTTTTTGTTTCTTATTTAACACCAACTTCCGAAATTAAAGTTATTTTGATCCTGTTAGTGATTTTTTTATTGAAGTCGGTTTTTTATTTGTTTTAAATTTTTTTATTTCACACTAGTTGCGTACCCAGAGACTTAATTCTCATGAAAATTGCAACTAACTCAAACACTGCTAGGATACATTATTTTATTATGAAGTTCCTGTGACTACTTTCCACCTTCCGGCCCCATCATCAGATTAGTTCGTTAGTACCTTATAGCGAAACTGCATTTCGTGACAATTGTAATAAGTTCAAACACGTCTAGGATACATTGATTAATTTCAGAGTTCCGGCGCCAATCTTTCAGCACCAACATCATCATCAGGTCACTTCGATGATACCATTTTATTTTCAACAAGACTATTCAGAACTATTTATTTGTTTGTATTGTCATAGTCGCTTAACTATCTTTATTGTGACGTCTATGTTAGTATGAAGTTCCGTTGGCCATTTCTGGTCTTCTTCATTAGTTCCACTTCATCAAATGTTACTTTTTGACTGTAAGTGATTAAGTTCTCGATGAAAATACCAAAGTTGCTATATAGTTGCCTATAATATTTGAAGAGTTTCCTTAATTCCTCATATATCCAATCATCAGAACTGGGTTTTGTAAAAAAATTACACTAATCGGAAAGCATAGGTATCCTCTAAGAGGAAAAAATACATTGTGAATAGGTTTATAAACGACGGAGTTCTGAGGTAAAACATAAAAAAAAAACAACCGAAGTGATAACCTCCTCCTTTTTTTGAAGTCGGTTAAAAAAGTTCCTTTTACGAATTCACCTTATACCAATAAGTTGGAATAGCTAAGTAATTGTTTTCGTTCACAGTACCTGTTCGCAGTTTTGTAGTATTTCTGTGTTGGCCTACAAACGGTTTTTTGGCAACAATAAAATTGTTTCTCGCGTTTGATTGTGGAAGCGTGTAGGCTTGATTGCGGTAGGTTTGTGGTAGCGAATTTTTAATTGCGATTTTTGGGATAAAACTGTGACAGCTTTCATTTTTATTTGCCTTAAATTTGAATTGCTAATTTCTTTTAAATACGATAGTGATATGGAGTAAATCACATTATCGCCCGAATATTATGTAGACGAAAATTTGTGTGTGTGTGTCAAACAAGAGCTTCACAATAATAAAAAATAAATATAGTGATAAATGTGCGTCATTCATGATAATAATCTTAATAATTGTCAGAATCTACCAACCAGTGTTGCATAATTATTCGAAAGATTTACTGTGGATCGCAAAGAGTAACTGAATGATGCAGGTAGCTTTTGGTCAGTGAAAGTCTGACACACCCTCTCGCTCAACTCTAGAGCGAGACAAGCCTTTTGATGAATTCCAATCTCAAAAAAAAATATCATTTTGTGTTCTATAAAAACTTTTTACAAAAAAAAAAAACTGACTTTGCTAAAAAAAAAAACACTAAAAGGATCAAAATAACTTTAATTTTGGATGTCGGTGTTTCTCGATATTGTTTGTTTCTTATTTAACACCGACTTCGGAAATAAAAGTTATTTGTGTTCAAATATTATAGGCAACTATATCTAGTGGCCTATAATGTTTGAGGAGATTCCTCGATTCCTCATGGATCCAATCATCAGAACAGGATTCTGAAAAAATGGCACCAAACGGAAAGCATATAATCTAAGAGGAAAAAAAATGCAAATCGGTCTATAAACGACGGAGTTCTGAGGTAACACACATAAAAAAAATACAACCGAATTGATAACCTCCTCCTTTTTTGAAGTTGGTTAAAAAATGAATCATAGCAGATTCGCAACTTATCATAAACTTAAATAAATCATTCTAATTGTTGAAATAAACGATGAAATTCAATACGTTTTTCTTGAATCAATATACTGAATTGAATTACTTATTTAATGTAACACATTAATCTTAATATGATTTATTATTTCATTGACACTGTTATTGATGACATTTTTCACGCACATGGGTTCGTTAAACACCTTGTAAGGGCGCAATGGCAGATCATTCGACCATAAATCCTTTATCCTGTTAGGGACACAAGAAAAATATCGCATCGACAGGAAATGTCAATGATCTTAAAGGTTTTTTCTGTTTTAGTATAAATATATATTTTCTCATTTCCTTTATCCTCTTTCATTTTCATTTGTCATCTTTTAATAATAGAAGTTGATTTTTCTTGGAATATTGTACTGGGTCGGTTGCTTGTTCGTTCGAATCCATTGACGACTGAGTTAGTCAACACTGTTAATTTGATTCTCTTTATTCCTTCTTTATTGTACACACAATTTTGAACAGACACTAAAAATAGGACATACGTAAATAGGCGAGATTAACCCACAACTGGGTTTTCTTACAGCAAACAATACGAATGAGAAAGAAATTTTACATTTGAGGAAATAATAAAAAAAAAAATTAAACTCATAAATTAAATCTAACTTAAAACTGAAAATATACTAAACAGATATGCACACTATACATAAACATAAAATATACAATAAATAAATACATATTTATGACTCACTTTGACAGAAAATGTACCGTTTTCTCATAGCAAAATTCGTTTAAACTCATTCGGACACTCGCATGCGGGGTATCTCGCATGCGGGTGTCAAAAAGGAGGGACAGAATTATATGGAATACTTACCAGTAACGTTAAGGATCTCAGTGTACTAAGACTGCAATATGGAAGAGGGCCAGAAGGCCCATAAAGTAATATTCCAGAAGCGATATAAACAATTTTCGGAAACTACAATATTACAACTACAATCACCAACTTAGAGTGGCTCACTCTGTACCTATTTAAAAAACAGCTTTATATGTTTTTTTTTTCTAACCGTTTTAGCTTACATTTTTTTTTCTTTTTTTTTATTTGATATAAACTAGTGCTTGACTGCGATCGCACCTGATGGTAAGCAGTGATGCAAAAGTTGATGGTGAGGCGCACTAGTTTATTAAGAGCCTATTCACTCTAGCCTTGAAGACACCCAAATTATAATCGGATGGGAAAATCTCAGCAGGCAATTTGTTCCAGTCCTACGATGTGCGCGGTATTTACGACGAGGCGAAACGCTTAGTCCGGACCGTAGAGGTTTCAACAACGTAAGGGTGGATACTCGCCGTACGTCGGGTTGTCCCATGGTAGAAATGAGATGGCGGAATCAAGTCATGCAATTCCCGCGCACGCTCTCCAAATGCAACCTGTAAAACATCTGACTACCCGACGCCTGTGCTCGAGGCTTTGAAGATTGAATTTAACCAAGTCTGGAACTCTGCCCGATACTAAGAATTGATCTTGACTAGTAACGAGGGGCGTTCAGAAACATTAAACTCATATGTACTAGGCACCGGACTCAGAACAACTATCAGTAAGTCAACACAAAGATTTGTGCGGAAATCAAACCCGCTACATACGGCACAGCATTCAATCATTTAACCATAGCGCCAACGGTGTTGTTCCATAACTTAGCAAAGGTCTCCAAAAAGTTCTTCCAGACATTATTCTCCCACGCTGACCGTCTCTAACCAGTCCTAATTATCGCACCACCTCTTTCTGGGCCAGCCTTAACAGCACTTTCCAGATAATCTTACAGAAAAATTCAGGATCTGTCAAATCTAATGAGTATGGGGTTAGCATACTTAGTCGGCCTTATAATGTTCCCACTTTTAGGACTCAGGCCTCCTCTCTAGGAGAGGGAATGGGCCGTAATCCACCACGCGGGCCCAGTGCGGGTTGGTGGGTGTCACATGTCTTCGAATTTTTGGTTCTAGGACATGCCGGTTTCCTCACGATGTTTTTCTTCACCGAGTATGGGTAAAAAAAAAATTCAATTCACCTTGAGAATTTGGAATACAAATACCAAAGTAGACACAATTGTTATACCCTTAAAACTATGTGAAGCAAAACCGTAACTTTTGAACTACTAAATAGATATATAACACAACTGCAAAAATTGATCTCAAATAGAAATGGGAGCAAAACAAAGTTGTATAGATTGATTGCTTCTAATTCTAATCTTGGCTAAGTGTTCTGCGCGGTCGACGAAGCACCCTGTCTTAGGAAATATTCGTAGCTCTCTATCGATCAGAGAACACTTTAGTAATTATCGGGAAACATTGTCACCATTCGATTTTTTTTCCCGATGTGAAAATCATCCAATGACCTCTCTCTCTTAGGCGGGGCGAGAGAGCGTGTCAGAGCTTTATTAACTAAAAACTCACTCCTTTCCTTAGTTGGCTTTCATTCAGTTTGCTTTCAGAAGCAGACCCTTGGCCCCAGTAGGCTTCGACCCTGCTGGGCCCCTAAAGTTTGCTGACATCGCCTTGAAACGTGCGTGGAACAGGACACGCCGTCGACGCCTTGGACTCTGTCCGAACGTCACCATTAAAAGCGTGTTTCTATTATATTTTTATCCCTTCGTTATTTTACACCGACTTCCGAAATTAAAGTCATTTGGCACTTTTCAGTGTTTTTTTTTTAATTTGAAGTCGGTTGTATTTTTTTCGTAAAAAGTTTTTTATTTTATACTTTTTAGTTATGATACCACCACTAAAAAGTACCCCTCGGCCAAACTTAACTTGATAGGCAGAGTGCATCTCATGACAATTCTAATAATCCCAAACACAGAGTTCCGGTGCCTAACTTCAGGCTTCATCATCAGATCAGTTCGATATATTCCTCCTCTTCTTTCAGTCAGTCATCAACTACACGTTTAAACAAAGCAATTTTACTCGTTACGACGGTTCTGCTGTGATCCTATGAGGAGTTCTGCTCTATATCTTCGAAGTTCATGATCAGATCATAACAATATTTCATTCACAACAACAACAATATTTCAAAAAAAAATTTCAACTTCTGTCCACAATCGACCGAGAAATCGGTGAACATACATAAATTTAATAATAATAATAAAAATACATTCAGCCAAACATAGAACCTCCTTCTTTTTGAAGTCGGTTAAAAATAACAAACTTTCCCTCTTTATAAAATTAGTGCACGGGAGCGGAGCAGTAACCAATGACGCGGTTGAAACCGCGGGGGACAGCTAGTAATTACAATTTTTTTGTTTGTTTCAAACAATTAAGCGGATTAAGGGTAACCCTTTGGCAGGATACAAGGTTGATTTGGATTATCGATATTTTTAGGGTTCCGTACCTCAAAAAGAAAAAAGCGGAACCCTTATAGGATCACTTTGTTGTCCGTTTTTCTGTCTATCAAGACCCATTATCTCGGGAACGCGTAGAGGTATTGAGTTGAAATCAAAACACTATACTCAGGTTTACGGCCCCTTGAAGCTGTGAAAAAATCAAAAAAATACGGCGGTTTATGTTTCAAAAAACGTATATTTCAACATTCTTAAGGGTATCAAAATTCATTGGGTACTTCCCGTTAACCTAGAATCTTGAAAGTTGGCATGAAGTAAAAAATCTGAAATCTGTTTTGTAGTTACGTCAAAAAAAAAAGCTTACAATTTGGAAAAATCTTCATAACTCAAATAGGGAATTGAACTATTTTCATAGGTAAGTTTTTACGAAACCCTTAGGGTTATATTTCATCGGAACACCATGGTGCCACGCCGCCATGGTGTTACGGTGAAATTTAGCCCTTACATACACTTAGGTAGGGGCGTCACTGCCGGCCGGACTTGCGTCCGAGCTGGTCGAGCTACCAAGTTGGTTGCGCAACCAAACGGTCACCAGGTGAGTAACTCTCTATAGAGATGTATATATTTTGTTGGTAGCGGCGACTGGTCGCGCCGCCATGATGTCCCGGTGAAATATAGCCCTTAGTGTGCGAGTCCGACTCGCACTTGCCTGGTTTTTGAATTGCATTTTTGTCTAAAAAAATCTATGTAACTGAAATAATGTGCACTCTTATACACCCCAAATTGAGAATCAAGTTACAATCATACAACAATTTTAACTCTGACATTTTACATAAGAGGGCCTTTTCCAAGGTGTCTATCGTCAACCTGAGCATAGTTTAAAAGCTTGTGGTTTCATATAACGCAATGATTGATAAAGAGGTAACGCAGAAAAAGAGATATCGCCTGAACGCTCCGTTAGCATTCGGTAATACTACACTCACTTGAATATTTCGCAAAACTTGATCCAAGAAATACGTATAAGTCAAGAGTGAATAGTATACATCAAATCCAGCGTGCTCTATCGTCAGCCACATTATCGCTTACTATCAGGTGAGATAATGGTCAAACGCGAGCCTATTGATTTAAATGTTAAAATGGAACTTAAATAAAGATTTATTATTTTGAACAAAAACAAGGCGAATAATTATTTCCTCGAAATAAAAATTTGAAAATAAAGACCTAGATAGAGCAAATAGGCACAAACAAAATGGAGTCCTACCCATTGGAAAGAAAGGAGATGCATGACAGAAAGATTACAGTATGCGGAAAGAAAGTGTGAGAGGCATAACTGCAAGAACTGAAATGAAAGGGTAGTCTCACAATAGATTCCAATTATGTTAGAGGTAAAAAAACCTACACCGTATATGTTTTGTATTTTGAATAGCATAGCATAGTCGACTTTATAATGTTCCCACTGCTGGGACTCAGGCCTCCTCTCCAGGAGAGGGAATGGGCCGTAATCCACCACGCGGGCCCAGTGCGGGTTGATGGATGTCACCTGTCTTCGAATTTTTGGTTCTAAGACATTCCGGTTTCCTCACGATGTTTGCCTTCACCGTTTTAAGAGTAGTGGTGATGAAATAAATTACACTAGTAAGGCGCCTGGCCGTTACCACTCGGCCACCACTGATAGAGCAAATAGGCACAAACAAAATGGATTCCCACCCATAGGAAAGAAAGGAGATGCATGACAGAAAGATTACAGTATGCGGAAAGAAAGTACGAGAGGTAAAACTGCCAGAACTGGCCAGAAAGGAAGTCTCAAAATAGGCTTCAATTATGTTAGAGGTAGCTAGTAAAAAAAAAAAACTACGCCGTATGTGTTTTGTATTTCGAATGCCATGTTTCAATTAGTAATTCATTTTTAAGTGCCGTTTTATATATTTTCTGACCTGACTGTCCAAAAGGCCACGTCCTAGGTATTATTTCTTGTATTCAGTGGGTTTATCAGTCCATTTTTATATGACCTACTGTAAAACTGAATCGTTAACCCTCAATTGTGAAATTTTCGACAAAACGTGTTAAGCAAAGTGTTAAGCGATTTAAAACCTTACGCTTTGCAAATATTGATTGTCCTAGATTTCTGATTTGAATACTTTTCAACTATCATCATAATCATCATTTCAGCTGAAGGACGTCTGCTACTAGACATATGCCTTAATAACTTTATACAGGGTGACTTTGACATCGACGCACTAACTAATACCATGGATCCAGTACATGATTCTGGACCCCCAAGTGATAGAATTTTTCGTCGGAATTTTCTTATTAAAAAAAAACTACGTTTTTTAATTTAAACTGTATAAAATCATTATTCTAACATTTTAGTAAAAAAAATGATTGAATTACTTTTTAAATTAAAAATGTCATCGGGTTTTGTTTAGAATAACGATTTTAACTACCGATAACTGTTTAATTTTTTTTTGTGTTTATATTGAAAATATCATCGGGGTTGGTTAGAATAACGTTTTTTTTTTTCAAAGATAGCGTTTTAACACTAATATTATAAAAGCGAAAGTTGGTATGTATGTGTCTATGTTTGTCACTACGTCACGCTCAAACAGGATAGATTTTAACAGGGATATATTCATTAGAAATATTGGCAGAACCATTGGCAGAAGACAGAAGGTATTTTATTAAATAAATTCACAAACAAAATTCAGCAAAAACTGCGAAATCTAAACTCAAACATTTTTCTATCCTATCGAAAAATATTTGGTCAAATAAATTCTGCTTGATTTTAATTTCATTAAGAGCTCATGGGCCTTACTACTATAACTTGTTAAATGTTAGTCGAGCAAGGGAGAAAGAGAAATGGAGTTATACACCCTGTATAGCTCCTTCCATTTAATAGTTGGGAAACAACATTATCATGGCGATAAATCCCCTCTTTGAGAAGTGGCTGGAGAGGCGTCGCCGCATCCTCACATTCCGCATGACGCAGGTCCTCACCGGACATGGTATATTCGGGAGGTTCCTGCATCGGATTCAGGTGGAAGAAAACCCCAGGTGTCATCATTGTGTGGGCCACTCAGTGAACGCGGTGGAGCATACAATGGTGGTGTGTGTAATTCGACACACATTTTCACACTTTTTCATACAGCCGCTCTTACACGATTATGACGTTATTACACATTTTTCATTACATATTTAGGAAACACAGTGTCTTGTGGATATTATCTAGGATATTATCTTTTGAAATCAATTTGTTAATTTGTGTAAAACTAATCCAGTAAAGACCTCTGAAAACCTGCTGTTTTGCGTGAACTTTGACACTTCACAATATAGTCAAAACTATAAAAAATCTAAAAAAAATTACAATACGAGCCTTACAAATTTAATCAAAATTCTGATTGACAATAATTTTTTTTCAAAAACTTTTAAGGGTTTAAAAAAACACGTATTTCATTTGTTACACAAGTATTGTGTAATATTCGGGTAAATCGTGGAATTATCGAATGCTAACAGAGTTTTCAGGCGTTGTCTTTCTTTTTCAGCGATGCCTCTTTGTCAAACATTGCTTTCGATTGCGTTAGATGAAGTAACAAGTTTTGAAACTATGGTCGATGTTGACGATAGGCGAGTGAAAAAGGAGTCTCTTAAGAGCTTGTGGTAGGGCCTCATGTGTGTTGATTGTATCTTTCAAAAGTAACATAAAATAATACAACAAAAACTCTATATTCTACCGATGTTTAAAATTCGTGTTATTGTGTTTGTTTCATTGAAAACCGAATTGAATTTTCATGTAGTCACATTGTTTTTTATTTTAGAAATCAATGATTTATTTTTCTTTGTTAGAATTTTTATTGTTATTGTACAATTTATTTGCCGTTTTGTATTGTTACGACGCGTAGTTTCATATACGTGTATTCCTCATTATTCGCTTAGGGTGTTTTTAATACCGTGCGGTTTTGATCACGCCCCTTCACACAAGTATTTATTGTTATGGGTCGAATACGCACGCGAGTCCTGTATTTTCCCATTTAAAAACTTTTGCATGCGGGGCAATCCCACATGCGTTATGAAATCCGCACGATATTAAAAACACCCAAGTGTACGCCTGCGTGAAGCTTACAAAACATTACATTATAAAACTATAAAACTCTATAAAACTAGTCGCGCCGCCATGGTGTCCGTAAGCCACTAAACTAGACACCATACAGACACCAGAGTTGCTACACCACACTGAGACAGTATCAAAATGGACCTTAAGTGTACGCGTCCGAGATGGTCGCGCCGCCAAATTGGTTGCGTAACCAAACGTACACCAGGTGAGCAACTCTCTATAGAGCTGTATACATTTTGTTGGTAGCGGCGACTGGTCGGGCCGCCATGGTGTCTCGGTGAAATATAGCCCTTAGAGTCACATGCTTAAAGATATTTGTTAGTTTCACACGATTAGTGATGGTTCAGTGATTAGGGTACCCGCCTCTCATGCATGAGGTTGCGCTCATGCATGAGGTTGCGGGTTAAGACCGGCCACGTACTAATGTGATAGTTTACGTCGAACTCCTCGAGTAGGCCACGCCTCCGATTCCTTTGTTCTGACGTCATCTCAACGCTCAGTCACGTGGTCAGAACAACATTAGAATCGGAGGCGTGACCTACTCGAGGCGTTCGACGCAAACGAAACGATCGTAACTTGGCTAAGGGGGCAGTAGTCATTCGTAAATCATTGACTGTGGTTACAGGTAGTCAGACGCCAGAAAGTCTGACCATTGGTCATCGGTGGTTCTTTCTTTCTTTTTATATCTAAGGTGTATCGTGTTGCCCAGTAACTGGGTTTTGGGGCTCTGATAGGCAGTCGCTCACGTAAAAAAAAAGTATTCAGCCACATCCAGTTAGATTGAAAGCTGACCCTAAGTTAGTTGGGAAAAGGCTAGTGAGATAATTATATTATGAGTTAATTTGTTTGAGGTTCTTTGTTATTACAGCTGTATGGTTACCAAAGATATTTGTTAATTTCGATATACACAACTGTACGTGATTACATTTATTCATTTAGTCACGTGCAATGAATACGGAAACTATTAAGCCCTCCAGCGTCGATTGAACATACGGTTGTAAACTTGAATGACCTTGAAGCACACTTAATTGTCGTATACGGGTGTACGAAATTTATTCAGCCGAAAATTGTGGTCTCTACTTATATCTTCGTTTTTCTTGGAAAAAACCTGAAAAAAGTTTTTTTTTTGTTTTATTTTTTGGTGATTTTACGTAAAAACGCACAATTACGTAATAATAATACACCCCTGCGCACGAGGGCAGAAGACGAGAATTTTTGTATAAAAACAGATTTATTGCAGTACCTTCTTAGCAACTATATTTTCGCCTAGCCTTATCGATTTTTGTTTTAAATGGTGTATACTAGAGCTTGACAGCGCTCCCACCTGATGGTTAGCAGTGATGCAATCGTTGATGGTAAATAAAGCACTAGTTTATTAAAGGGCCTAATCACTCTAGCCTTAAAGACACCTAAATTATAATCAGATGAGAAGACCGCAGCAGGCAAATAGTTCTAGTTATTCGATGTATGTGGGTGATTAAACTAAAGTATTTCTATACTACTGCGGCCGTTGGGGCCAAAATTTTCTGGAATGGCGACCACGTACCGGAAGACGGCGGAGAGGCGTTGGAAGGCCTCCTGCAAGGTGGACCGATGACCTGGTAACGGTTGCGGGAGTCCAATGGATGCAAGACGCACAGGACCGTTCATTGTGGTGACACTTGGGGGAAACCTATGTCCAGCAGTGGACGGCTGAAATGATAATAATGATGATGATGATACTAAGCTTTTGCCACCGCCATCGCACGTGTGTAAATATGTTTCTGCACACAAACTTCGGCTGACTGACGATTCGGATATAATATATTTGGACACAGTTTCCGAATTGGAACATTTAAAACATTTTTTTCAATAAATTTAGTGGTGTCCAAATATATTATTATGTCCGAATCGTCAGCAACTTCCATTTTAAAATGTGGTTTAAAATGTGCCAATTCAGATACTGTGTACAGTGTGTCCGATCTGTTGAGCGGGTACATAGGATTCGACAACTAAACAAGACGTTCAGCCCCCCACGCCTCCGATTCCTTTGTTCTGACCTCGTGACTGAGCGTTGAGATGACGTCAGAACAAAGGAATCGGAGGCGTGGCCTACTCGAGGCGTTCGACGCAAATGAAACGATCGTAACTTGGCTAGGGGGGCAGATCAAGACTGCTTTATTGGTTCTTTTCTCAACCTATTTACATTTATGGAATGTATATCCTAAATGTTACTTATTACTAAGTATTTTAATCTACCGTCAGAATCGTCAGTCAGCTCAAACTTCAAACCTCCGTTTCATTCCTTTAAGAATTTTGGTAAAATCTTTTCTAAAATATCTAGAAAAAAATGTGTAATAACTTCACAATCTCGGGTTGAACGGTCTTAACGTTAGGATAGGTACTATGCGAATTCCCAACTTCCAAACTTTTACAATATACAGGAAACTTTGTTCTGCATTTTTATGGGTAATGTTTTTATTACTATTTAGTGTACGATAACACTCAAATTATCTTCATACGGGCATTGAGCCATCATTGCCTTAGTTGGTCCGTGTATCAATCATGGCTAGGCTTTATGTAATCCACGTTTGGCAAGCGGTTTAGTAACCATGGTTTATCGTTATCAGAAAGCCTTTAGTGTATGGAGGTTAATTGTAACCGGATCGAAAACAAAGAAGGAACTGCGCTGAATAGCCCCCGATACTCGAAGTAAAAGGCAAGTGCGAGTTGGACTCGCGCATTGAGGGTTACGTACAAACTGACCTATGAAAACAGTTCGATTCCCGAATTGACTTACGAAGATTTTTGAATTGAAAAAAAAACATTTTTTTTGCGACGTAATTACAAATTTACAGTTTTTAGATTTTTCCTATACTTGTGTTAGAAGACCTTGCTTTATGCCAAATTTCAGAATTCTAGGTTAACAGAAAGTACTCTATAAATTTGATAACACCTGTCTGGTTGTAATTACGGAGGTATGTCCACCCTGTCTTGCATACCACTAAACTAGAAACCCTCGACTATAAACGTCAGCTCAGCCTTCGTGCAGTTACTAGATCGTGATGTAATTATCACTTCTTTAAACTTTGGAACGCGAGCCATATAGCCAGCACCCACGGCTTTAAAGGGTATCTTGAACGGCGAGTATCCACCCTTACGTTGTTGAAACTTCAACGGTCCGGACTAAGCGTTTCGCTTCGTCGTTTATACCGCGTACATCGAAGGACTGGAACAATTTGCCTGCTGCGGTCTTCCCGTCCAACTATAATTTAGGTGTCTTCAAGGGTAGAGTGAATAGGCTCTTAATAAGCTAGTGCGCCTGACCATCAATGATTGCATCTCCGCTTACCATCAGGTGGGATCGCAGTCAAGCACTGGTTTATATCAATTAAAAAAAAAAAAAACCAGTATGCCAACCTGGTCATATCTGGTCATCACCCTCAGCCTCATCAGCGATCTTAGGTAGGCACTGCACTTTCGGGCAATCACGTGAAGAGGTACAAAGAAACTCTCCCGGTCGACACCAGCAGTCAAATTTAAAGATTTTAAAGACGGATACCTCTAAAGATGGAAGAGAGTATATTTCTTCTCGTCCAATATACCACAGTGTCTCAAGACGAAAGTCTATGACTAGTGCGTGTTGCCAGTAATGGCATATGGCTCTGAAACGTAGTCATTTACAATGGGCCTCATCAGAAGACTTAAAGTCACCCAAGGGTCAATAGAAAGGGTTATGCTCGGAGTTTCCTTGCGTGATCGAATCAGGAATGAGGATATCTGCAGGAGAACCAAGATCCGGTGACCTTACTAGGAAGTTTGGCGATTCTTCATGCTATGTCGGTACATAGCACGAAGAATCGCCAAACTAAAGTTGCAATGGGCAGGGCACATTGCTCGCAGAACCGATGGCCGTTGGGGCCGAAAGGTTCTGGAATGGCGACTGCGTACCGGAAGACGTAGCAATAGACGACCTCCTTCCTCCATAAGGTGGTCCGAAGACTTGGTAAGGATTGCGGGAGTCCGATGGATGTGAGGCGCACAGGACTATTCATTGTGGTGATACTTGGGGGAGGCCTATGTCCAGCAGTGAACGTCTTTTGGCTGAAATGATAATGATGATGTTTCTTTAAAGACGGATGAGATACCTCTAAAGATGGATGAGAGTATGTTTATTTACAAAAATGTTTAAACCTTTAATCGCTTACGTTGGATTGGACCGACAAGTTTTCGTATCCTCTTCGCCATGGTCGTGTATTTGCGACTGGGTACTCAATCTCGTTTAGTTCTTCAATCCCCATAGGTGACAGAAGACCTGACGAGATAGAGTATTTGGATGGATGTCCGACTGTGGCGGAATAAACGCAAGAGTGTTTGTTGGATATATAAGACGTAGGAGGCTAGAGGGTTAATTCAATTCCGAACACAAAACACGATTACCTAACATACGACAAAAAAAATCTCATTCAAAATGAAAATCATGACGTAATTAAGGTATCATGTTCTTATTTGAGACGGTGTGAGTGAGTGAGTCGATTATTGCATCTATATATAACTTGAACGGTGTTCTTGCCGATAAAACGATGTTTATTACACTATGAGTGGTTTGAAATGTAATTTATTCTGTGACTGGTTTATTGGAAAGCTTAGAGTTTATTCGAGCAGTGGTGGCCGAGTGGTAACGGCCCCGACTTACGAGTTGTAGGTCGTGGGTTTAAACCTAACCAGGCGCTTTTCTTTGTGTAATTACCCACTCCTGTTACTTCATTGCCTGGACCTACAACTCGTAATTTGACCAACACTGCTCTATAATATATATTAATAATAATACTAGTTGCTGTAAAATTATGCAAGAGTAGAAAATTAACATAATGCCAAGTCAAGACTTGGCATGGTCGTGTACCAGTTTCATCCAGTTTGAAAGTTAGTTAGTGTTCTGGGTCTACGCGCCGTCGACGACTTGGGCTCGGTCCGGATGGTTACCGGACGGTCGGACGGCGTCCACCTCCCATTACGCGCCGTCCGCAAGCCCGCGCCTATGGTAGTGTAGTGTACTTTAGTTTAGGTGAAGTGAACATTGTTGGATAATGTCTTGTGTATGTGAATTTACATGTTCTACCCTTCCATTATTGAAACCGCTACGGTCCGGACCAAGCATTTCACCTCGTCATTTATACCGCGTACATCGAGGAACTGGAAGAACTTGCCTGCGGTCTTCCCTTCCGATTATAATTTAGGTGTCTTCAAGGCTAGAGTCAATAGGCTCTATCGCATGGCTACGGCGTTAAGCTTTTCGTGGTAACGTGCATTTCGAGGGAACGTGTTATTCGAGGTTACACTTTTCTGAATTCTGTAACACACCCCTTAATAAACTAGTGTGCCTCATCATCAATAATTGCTTCACTACTTACCATCAGGTGGGATCGCAGTCAAGCACTAGTTTATAACAATAAAAAAAAAATATCAAAAAACTATGAATACCATGGCAAAAAATATTCTAGGACACAGTCTATATGATCTAGAGCTCTTTTTACCCTTAAATAAGTGGTTTCCGTTTTTTTTTACGCAAGAAAATCCTTTGGCAAAACCTAAATTTTTACACAAATTTTTAACACACACTTTTTAAATCACAAAGCAAAACTTAATTATTCTGTTTAGTGGCAAAAAAAAATAGGTAGCGTGTAAATGAATAGCTTTAATAGATTTTTTTCAAGGCCGACGGTGGATAACATACTACATAAATAATTATGAGTTTAATTACCGGTTCCGGTAGTAAAAACGTGTAAAATAATTAAGCGTGCAGTCCGCACGCAATATTTTGTTGTACCAAGAAATATAGGATGAGTTTGTAACATAAGTTTTTTCCTGTGTTATGTTATTTATTTATTTAGGTATCTTTATTCCAAAAGGTAAGTAATTTATAAGATAAGCCCCACTAAACCGTTGCAATGGCTTGACTGTGGGGTCGGTGAGTCTCTAGACATACTTAAATGTACTTAAAACATTTCTAAATAATATAATTTTAATTTGCGTCTAAGTCTATTTGTGTTTGTTTCACTCCTTATGTCTGCCGGCAGACTGTTCAATAGGTATGGTATTCTCTTTGTTAGTGTTCTGTCACCAAATTAACTGGTGACTTTGGGTACATTGAATCTACCAGCAGCCATAGATCGTGTATTATGATTATTGTATACGTGAGTTAAGCTATGCTCTTGGGTACTGTGGTGGTTAACTAATATAAGATATT
Organism: Mythimna vitellina; assembly: GCA_949316375.1. Lineage (NCBI taxonomy): Eukaryota > Metazoa > Arthropoda > Insecta > Lepidoptera > Noctuidae > Mythimna > Mythimna vitellina. Next base: position 4,549,217 of record OX438707.1, read on the forward strand.
TATGTTTTAAAGTGATAGGTAGGATTTTGCAGATTTTAAATAATTTTCTATAATCTCCCTTACAACTGCTTTTGGTTTTTTTAGTAACAAGTAGTTTTAGGAATCTAATTTGAAAAAGAAAAGCTTCTAATTTATCTAAGTTAGTTTTGAATGTTAGCCCATAGCTGTCAGTTGTGAGTCTTAATCTAACTTTATTTACACTGTTCTCACATAATAAAAAAAAAGACAGGCCTGTTGGTCTAGTGGTTAGTGGCTCTGACTGCTATGCCGGAGGTCGTGGGTCCGATTCCCACCCAGAATAAATGTTTGTGTGATGAGCACGACCATTTGTTCTGTGTCTGGCCGTAATTTATCTGTAATATTTATATTTAGAAATATATATGTAAGTATGTTTATCAGTTGTCTAGTACTCATAACACAAGCTCTGCTTAGCTTGAGACTAGACGGCGTTGTGTGATAGTTGTGGAATACATTATTATATTATTATTATTATAATAAAAGCAACAAGAAATATGTAACGAAGATATTTGTAATACATAACATGATTTTTTTTTAGGCATTAAGTCCGCCTTTGTACTGAAAACTTCATTCAACATTGTTGAATGAAGTTTAATAAATAAATAAATTTAACATCCATAAAGTTTCTTGTAAGTCCTTGTCTATAAAGATTCTACACTTTGGAATGTGTAATAAGCATAATTTTTCTGACTGACTGACGTCTTCATAATTCAAAAGTGCCTTTTAATGGTTTATTTAAAACAAATATTTTGACTCTTGACTGGTTTTTGTTTATCGATAGCCTCGGTTTTGACTATACGTTATTTCTTTTCGACATTACGTCCTTTAGCTTACAACACGCTCAAGTCGAAAATTGGCGGTTGTCACATTTGAATGCCTTTAGATGGAGCTGTTCATTGCGCGTTTAGCCATTGGTCATATGATATAGATTTCAGCCAATCAGAAGCCATAATTGAAAAAGTAGTGATAGCGTGCAAGTCGGCTGGCCTCTGAACACGGCACATTTTTTTTTAGTTTCCTGTAAATTTTGTAAAAATGAATTATGCGGTGTTGTTAGCTAAGGATCGATTATTAATTGCTCCACATGTGTAGGTAATTTAATAACTTTTATGTATCTTTTATTGTTTATCTATTTTATTTTGGTTGAATTATAAAAAATACTTAAGGTATTAAAACCGGCTTTGTACGTTTGTCTCCAAACGAAAAACACTCAACTTTCAGTTTACTAGTCTATACAAATACAACTGGTATGGATAGTAATTCGTCGTTCCAACAAAAAATAAATACAAAATAATTTTCTTTTGTCGTTGCTACATCGTAGCCCCGTAGCGATGTCACTGCTACGCGGCTACGCTGTCCGTAGCAAGGTACCAGTATGGTACGCTTTGTGGAACACTGTTTTCGATCGAACTCGAACATGAAATTTGATTGTATTTTGTAGCTTTGGATTTCGAAGAATATTTTTTTACTTCAATCTGACTCACAAACTGGCAGGAAGGTTCTTGAAAATTAGTTTGTGCCAGTCAATAGAAGATTATTCTGACACTATTTTAGGATTTTGCTAGAGTTTCTCGTCGCAGAGGATGGATGAAATGGCAACAGGTCACGGGAACAACTTGTGACCCACGGATGCCCCTCAAGTTGAAGGGTAAAATCTACAAGTCCGTGATAAGGCCTGTCATACTGTATGGATCAGAATGTTGGGCTGTGAAAAAGACGGATGAAAAAAGATTGCATGTAGCGGAGATGAGAATGTTAAGATGGATGTGGGGGGTGACGAGAATGGATAAAGTGAGAAATGAACTTATCAGGGGAAGTTTAAAAGTGGCGCCAGTGACTGAAAAGTTGAAAGGGAATCGTTTGTATTGGTATGGTCATGTAAAGAGGAGGGATGAGACATGTTACTAAAAGAGTTATGAGTTTACATGTGGATGGATGGAGAGGGAAAGGGAGACCAAAGAAAAGATGGATGGATTGTGTGAAGAGTGATATGAAAGAAAAGGAAGTTAATGATAGCATGACGAGTGACAGGGCAGAGTGGAAGAAAAAAACGTGTTGCGCCGACCCCAAATAACACGGGACAAGGGCAGAAAGATGATGCTAGAGTTTCTATCAAAAACTAAAGTAGTAACAGAGTCAATAAAAAATATGCGCCATGTACCGGTAGCGCAACGCCGTTCGTCTAGTGGTCCGATGATGGAACGGACATGGCGAAATCAGATTGTGCAATTCCAGTGCACACTTCCCGAAATGTAAACGATAGAAAACCGACAGGCTAGCAACTCGGCGGTGTTGGCTTTGGAGCTTCGACTCAACAAGTGCGTCATTGCCGATGATTCTCTTGGCTCGCCTCTCAATCGACTCTAGCGCATCCAGCTGGTATTTGGCAGACCCGTCCCAAAGATGAGAACAGTACTCCATACACGATCGTACTTGGAATTGGAGATAAGTGACCCAGAACCTGGAACATTGGAAATAATGAAGAGAGGTCTTTGCCCAAAAGTGGGATAGTACAAGTTACGTATGATAATAAAAGCTAGTTACTTGGTATTTTGTTACTGACTATTACACTTGTTTATATTGATTGAACACGTTTTTTACTTCATTTAATTATTATCAATAGGCTAACAAATTCTTAAATAAGTTCATTTCAAGGTTAGAAAACAACAAGGGGCTGCAGACTAGACAAAATAATATTATGTTACCGATAACTTAATTTTCTTTGAAAAGTTTTTGTTTGTTTTCGCTTTCACGTGTTTCATTGTCATGTTTACGACCCTGTTTTTATCTCTAATAGAATATATACTATACATATAATATCTAATATATAAAATTCTCGTGTCGCGGTGTTTGTGGTTAAACTCCTCCAAAACGGCTTTCCCGATTCTCATGAAATTTTGTGTGCATATTGGGTAGGTCTGAGAATCGGACAACATCTATTTTTTATCCCCCTAAATGTTAAGGGTAATCCACCCCTAATTTTTTTTTTCAATTTTAGATTAAAAAAAATCATATGCATAGCAAAACAACGTTTGCCGGGTCTGCTAGTATACTATAATAATAGGACTGATCTCTTGGTCTAGTGGCTAGTGGCTTTGCTCCCCTAGCCAAGTTACAACCGTTTCGTTTCGATTCTCTTTTCGACGATCGCCTCGAGTCGGTCACGCCTCCGATTCTTTTGTTGTGACGTCATCTCAACGCTCAGTCACGTGGTCAGAACAAAGGTATAGGAGACGTGGCCAACTCGAAGTGATCAACGAAAAGAGAATCGATACGACAGGGTTGTAACTTGGCTAGGGGGGCTGATTGCTATGCGACGAAGATCGTAGATTCGATTCCCTCCCAAGACAAATATTTTTTGTGATGAGCACGATCATTTTCTGGTCCTGTGTTTAGGTGTAATTTATCCATAATATTATTGCATTTTGAAATATATATTTTATCAGTTGTCTAGTACTTATATGACAAGCTCTCCTTAGTTGAGACTAGGCGGCGTCGAGTGTAAGTGGTGGAATATATAATCTGGGATCTAAAGTATTGGCAACTTTAAAATCCATGTTGTCAACAGCAGGCCATTAAGAATCAATTGAGAAGCGAGCCAAGGAGGTCATCGACAATGTTGTACCTACTTGTCGAGTCAAAACTCCAAAGTCTTGAGCATCGACATCGAGTTGCTAGCTTGTCGTTTTTCTACCGTTTGCATATTGGGGAAATGGGGAGTCCATTGGAATTATACAATATCATTTCGCTGAGCCTGTACCATCATCGAACCAATCGGACCGATAAATCTACTTCGTTGTGTCACCGGTACATGCTGAACTTAACACCCATACGTCCGAGGGTGAGTAAAGGGTAGCTCGCCGTCCGACCATCTAGTAACCGTTCGGACCGAGCTCAAATCGTCGACGGCACGTCTGTTCCACACGCGCCTCAATGAGATGTCAACAAATTGTAGAGGCACAGCAGGGTCGAAGTCGACTGGGGCCGAGAGTCTGCTTCAGAAAGGAAGACTCGGCCCTGGTATGAAAGGCAACGAAGGAACAGGAGTGGGTTTTTAGTCAGTAAGAGTCTGACACACCCTCTCGCTACGCCGAAGAGTGAGGGATGACCCACTGAAAAAAAAACTACCCATACGCCAAAACATTTTGGGAACACATTTGTTGTGAGTATATGTCTTTCTCTGGATATTTAGGAAACATAGATATCTTTTAGATATTATCTAGGCTTCTATTGAAAAAAAAACATAAATTTGTGTAAAACTAATCCAGTAAACACCTCTGAAATTCTGAAATTTTGCGTAAACTTTGGCCCTTCATAATGTACTTTATAAATAAAAAAAAATAAAGAAAATTTATTTATAAAAACCTTGCACCTTTAATCAAAATTTTGAATGATGAAATTGTTTTCAAAAACTTCTAAGGTTTTTATAAAAAAACACTTATTTCCTGTAACAAGTTGAAGCAGTTGTTATGGTGAAACTTGGGGGAGCCCTATGTCCAGCAGTGGACGTCTTTCGGCTGAAATGATGATCATCATCATCATCATTATTAAACCTGATCGATTCGTTTGGTTTCTCCCCTGAACTCCTATCACAACCACTTACCGATTTCGTTTATATCCAATATGAGTAATGGTTTATGACTCATTTCACATAATGTCGTAAGCATTACAGGTGTTGCGTTCTCGTGTTATAAAATTCTGATGAAATAATAAAGTTATCACAACTTATTTAAAATTCTCTATAAATCACGTACGATAAAAATATTCGTGCCAGTTTCAAATGAACGAAATACTGTGTTTTACGAGTACCCAGTAACCCATAGCATAGCATAGTAAGTAAGTTGTAGTAATTCTTGTTTTTTGTCAGTTGTAATTTGTTGTCGATGAAATTATAGTTACTAATCCTAGTGTTTAAGTTTTAGCATGTAAGTTACTAACAAAAATGGTTCCATTGTTGTCCAAAATTAAATTATTATTATAGTCTGCCTTATAATGTTCCCACTGCTAGGACTCAGGCTTCCTCTCCAAGAGAAGGAATGCCGTAATCCACCACGTGGGCCCAGTGCGGGTTGGTGAATGTCACACGTCTTCGAATTTTTGGTTCTAGGACATGCCGATTTCCTCACGATGTTTTCCTTCACCGTTTTGAGAGCAGTGGTCAAATAAATTACACAAAGTAATGCACCTGGCTGGGTTTGAACCCGCGAACTACAACTCGTAAGTCGGGGCAGTTACCACAACAACACCCGTGAGCCGTTAGCCGTTAGTAACACCCGTTTAGTTTTTATCGTCTAAAATTGTAGTGTGATAATGAAATATGTTTTTTCTGGTATTTAAATATGGGTGGTGCTACTTACTTTTAAGACTCGTAGTAAAGGCAAACATATCACACTAATCTCTATAGATTCTTAAAAGTAAGTCTTTACTCATCATCACCATCCTGCCCTTGTCCCGTGTTATTTGGGGTCGGCACAACACGTTTTTTCTTCCACTCGAATCTGCCCTGTCACTCGTCATGCTATCACTAACTTCCTTTTCTTTCAGATCACTCTTCACACAATCCATCCATCTTTTCTTTGGCCTCCCTCTCCCTCTCCACCCATTCACATGTATACTCATAACTCTTTTAGTAACATGTGTTTCATCTCTCCTCTTTACATGACCATACCAAGACAAACGATTCCCCTTCAGTCACTGGCGCCACTTTCAAACTTCCTTTAATATGTTCATTTCTCACTTTATCCATTCTCGTCACACCACACATCCATCTCAACATTCTCATCTCCGCTATATGCAATCTTTTTTCATCCGTCTTTTTCACAGCCCAACATTTTCGTCTTGAGAAACTGTATAGTACAATATTTATACGGCCCAAATATATATTTAGATCTCACTACTTTTCACCTCTAGTCTGCCTAGACAACCACATAAATTAGGCGTTACTTACAAACTTTTTTGTGTGGGTTGGCACTCCCACCTGTTGGAGTGAAGTTTGCTATCTGCGACAGTGAATATTACCAGGCCATTAAGTTTTATGAGGTAGAAGAACAATGGTAGTAGAGACAAAGTGTAAGGGCCGTTGTCTGTTATTATTAGTTAATAACGTCTCAAAGCCTACATTAATGACAAAGTTAGACATGTGTATTCTAGTACGTTCTGGAGTATTTTACGGCTCATCAACAGAGTGACACACAACTGTGTCAATTAAATCATGTCACTATGCTAGAGACCACCCACACAGGTAACATCAGCAACCGGCCCTGCAGGGTCGAAGCCTACTGGAGCCAAGGGTCTGCTTCTGAAAGGAAGACTCGGCCCTGGTACGAAAGACAACGAAGAAACAGGTGTGGGTTTTTTAGTCATTAAAAGTCTGACACTATCTCTCGTTCCGCCCAAGACCGGATGATGTCATAACATGATTTTCCAAACGAAGCCGGTCACTGAGATACGTTCCGAAGGCGGCCGCATCGTCACCGGAGGACAAGACCAGGTGCTGAAGGTATTTCTCATTACTTACTAACAGTAAGGAAGATTTACATATGCAAAGATAGAGTTAGCCACTATAAATAAAAAAAGAAACCGGCCAAGTGCGAGTCAGTAGGAAAAATAAGACAACTGACCGATGTGGCCACAGCTAGGTTAGTTTACTATGCTTATTTCCACAGTATTATGTTTTATGGCATTTTACTGTGGGGATCTGCAGCTGGTGTACACTCAATTTTCATATTGCAAAAGAGAGCAATCCGGGCTATTTATAAAATGGTTCCTCGCGAGTCCCTCAGAAATAAATTCGAAGAAATCGATATACTGACTCTGCCTTCTTATGACGTTTTATAAGTGCCCATGTAGGCCTATATGAAATAAAAAACTTTGACTTTGACTTTGAGTCGGACTGTCATTATCTATGAAAACGGCAAAAAAATTACGTTTGTTGTATGGGAGCCCCCTTAAATATTTATTTTATTCTGTTTTTAGTGTTTGTTATTTTAGCGGCAAACCTCGTCTGCGGTCCCTTAAAGCTGTGAAAAAATCAAACTTCTAAGTTAACGAAAAAAAAAGATACGGCCGTTTAAAAAAAAAAATATATATTTCGAACCTCTCAAGCAAGGGAATTAATATTCATAGGGTACTCCTTGTTTACTCAGAATCCTGAAATTTGGTATAGAGCAATGTTATAAAGCAAAGATAGAGGAATAAATCTGAAAACTGTAAATTTGTAGTTGATTCGGAAAAATCGTCGTCGACTGATTCCTACGGGAACATATTCCTAAGATAAAAAGTTTTCCTGAGATATAAATTAGTACTTGACTGCGATCCTGATGGGAAGCAGTGATGCAATCGTTGATGGTGAGGCACACTAGTTTGTTACGAGCCTATTTACTCTAGCCTTGAAGACACCTAAATTATAATCAATGACAATTTTTTTCAGTCCTTCGATGTACGTGGTATAAATGACGACGCGAAACGCTTAGTCCAGACCGTAGAAGAAAAGCTAGTTTTATAATTGTGATGCCCTACCATATCTCAAAACTAAGCCGAGCGTAATTCTAAACTCAATGCTTGGCACAGTCCAGTTCCGCAATGCGACTATAGTTCGCAGTCCAATAGTCAGATGACAAGTCCCGGGTCCCGTCAATATTTGTGCTTCTAACGAGTCAAATCTTACAGGTCAAAGGTTTGAATATCCGATCTTCGCTTCTATAGTGTTACGGTGACTAAACAAATTCCACGTAGAATTTCGTCCAAGAAGGGCGATTTTTGCTTGAAGTTACATAAGGTATGCTTAGGTGCCTTTACAGTCATGCGAATATTGTTATTTAATACCAATTTGCCCGTAGCTTCGCGTACCGCGTGCATAAAATATAGCCAGTGTCACTCAGGCATAAAGCAGCTTTCAATCTATCAATTTTTTTTTGCAATCGAACCAGTACTTTCAGAGATTACCTCCTACAAACAAAAAAAAATAGAAAGAAACTTTACCTCATTATATTTCGATACCTCCAATGCAAAAAATCGTATAATATTTTTTTAGTAAACTTGTACTACAAAAATATACAACAAATATTGTTATTTCTTATTACATCCGGCGTCTGGTACTATGACCCTAAATTGATCATTTATTACATAATACAAATACATCGGATAAAAGGATTTTCACAAATTTCCTAAATATAATAAATTACAGGAGAATTCCGTAGGAGAACCAAGGTCGCCGACATAGCCCGAAGAATCGCCAAACTAAAGTGGCAGTGGGCAGGGCACATTGCTCGAAGAACGGATGGTCGATGGGGCCGAAAGGTTCTAGAGTGGCGACCGTTCACCGGAAAACGCAGCGTTGGAAGGCCTCCCACAAGGTGGACCGACGACCTGGTGAGAGTCGCGGGAGTGCGGTGGATGCGAGACGCACAGGATCGGTTGTTGTGGCGTCGCTTGGGGGAGGCCTATTTCCAACAATGGACGTCTTTCGGCTGAAATAATGATGATAACATAGGTAAGCTTGTACGGAACCCTCAGTGCGCGAGTTCGAGTCGCAATAGCACAGTTTTTTTTTTTACTTTTGTCCATCCGTGTGCCAAATTTCATTCAAATACGCTCAAATGACTACATTTTTGATGAAAATGTTTGCAATATGTTAGTCTTAAGTTTGCGCCTTTTCTAGCAAATAAAAAGGTTTTCTTTCTAAATCATTAGTCCCACTGCTGAATAAAGGCCTCTCCCATGTTCTTCCAGACATTCTTCTCCTGCACTGTCTCAAAAAGATCTTCGTGACACACGTCTGGACCGCACTTTCCCTCCGCAGGAACCCACAAAATAAAATGAAAACAATTACTAGTGTGATTGTGAAGTTCTGTCCCGAAACAATTTGTAAATTGTATTTTCAAAACTCATATAAACGCAATAATCAAATAAAAGTTTGATTTATTCAAAGAGTTCAATTTTATCATTGAAGTAGGTTGATTAATGATGATGATTGCATTGGTATGTGTAAGTCAATATTTGAATGGCCTTTTCGCTATGAATTTCGAAGTTAACATCCTGTTTATTTAATGTTACTGAGTATCAGTTTATTTACATTCAATTATTCATTTTTTATTCAAGGGATGATCAATTTATTTTGAACAAGAACAAGAAAAATAAAAACACTTAACTAATTAAAATTACATATACACAATAACTCCTACCTAAAATAAGTCGTCAAAAACTTCCTCCGCATCGCTGTCGGCTGAAGTGCGTCAAAATCAAAAGCTTTTTATTTAAAATAAACCATTTACAGGCACTTTTGATATGTCAAGAAGTCAGTCAGTCAGAAAAAAAATGATGCTAATTGCACATTACAAAGCGTAGATCTCTATGGAGAAGAATGTGCAAGAAACTCCATGGACACTCTTTTCAATCATGTTTTGTAATTACAAATATCTCTGTTACATGTTTCTTGTCGCTGTCATGTGAGAACAATGCAAATAAAGTAAAAATAAAAACTAAATATAGATATTAAAATAGCAACTGGCAGCTAAGAGATGACTTGTCTCAACAGATTATTGACAGCACCCGTTCACGGACATGTGTACCCAAAAGGCTGGCGGCATTGTTACGTTGTATGGCAATGCTTAATCTCTAACCGAGGTAAACACCAGTCCTTGGGTCACGCGAAGTGTCAACTAGCCGTTTAAATAATTCTTTTCAAAGCGAATTTTTATTTTGAATTATATAAATACATTTAAGCTGCAACAGTAGTTACTTATGCTGTTAAAAGTGAAGTAACAAATATTGATTTCATAAAATTGGAGTTTCATGATTTAAAATAGCCTTAGAAAGTACTTAAGCGTTCCAAGATAATTTTGCTTGTTAGTTTAGGGTAGTCCTTGTCCATGGAAGATTTGTCATTAGAGGATTTTCACACCTAAAAAAGAAAAAAACACCATGGGTATCGAAAACGACCAAGAAGGTCACGCATACTCTAAGCTTATCTTGTGATCCTATTTATAGTTTCATTATATCCACTACCAGCAACCCTTAAAATCCAAAAATATGCCCTCTTGTAAGCCAAGGGACACACGTGCCCAATCCCTCACTGGAACGCCATAAGTCCTTTTTCATATCCCTGTCTTGGCCGCGATTCATTCACTCGGAGATAATTCGTGAGGACGGATTTTTGTAATGTGTGAGTTGCCAGCTCGTGTTAGATACGCCTCAGAGGGTTTTGATAGCCTGTTCTGTATCGTGTGTACCATGCCTTAGAATTTATATGAAACATTGACGGTGAGTTGCAGTTGTTTATTTTAACTTTTATTTTCGAATAGGTTTTTCTGACATCATATAGCCTAAAGAATCACCAAACTGTGTGTGTATGTGGCAGTGGGCAGGGTACATTGCTCGCAGAACAGATGGTCGATGGGGATGAAAGGTTTTGGAGTAGCGACCACGTACGATGATGACGATGAGGTTATTCTGAGATGGACTGCTGCGATTAGGGGGTAGCCAATGGAATTAAAAACACTCTCTATTTTTTTTATTAGTACAAAAAAATGGGGTTCTATCCGTGCCCGTTACTGATCATATTTTTGTAGTCAAAAGTAAAAAAAAATGTCATAATTGGTAAATTCATAATAGAATCAATTATTCATAACAATTGCTACTAGAAAATACTACGCGCAGTGTTTTCCCATTTCGATCATCATTTATTCATTCATAATCAATATATCCATAAATTATTGCCTTATACACCTTTATTTTGATACCATACTGAAATACTTACAGTATCAAAAGGCTTACTACAGGTATCAAAGGCACCTAGCTATATAAGTCAAAGTATGCTTAAGTTATTAATATGTTATTCAAAGTACATAGTTTTCGCGGTCGACGTCTGAGAAGCTACCGGTTATGTAATCAGTAAGGTTTCTGTTTAATAGTTAAGGTAAGCTTTGAGGTGTGATGTAGTTTAATAGACTGTAATAGTTATTGATGTAAAATGAAGAGAAAGGGAACTGATAAGTTCAAGACTTTTTTTACATACTGTAGCTGACTCAAAATTGTACTAGTATTTAAAAAAAAACTGGCCAAGTGTGAGTCGGACTCAAGCTCTGAGGGTTCCGCACAAACTTACATATGAAAACAGTTCGATTCCAGATTTGAGTCACAAAGATTTTTTCGAATTGTAATAAAGTTTTTTTTTTTGACGTAATACTTTTCAGATTTATTCCTATATTTGTACTAAAAGGCCTTACTTTTTGCGAAAATTCAGGATTCTGGGTCAACAGGAAGTACCCTATGAATTTTGATTCCTTTGAGAGTGTTGAAATATACGTTTTTTGCGAAATAAACGGCCGTATCTTTTTTCTGTTAACTTAGAAGTTTGATTTTTTTTACAACTTCAAGGGACTATAGTATCTTAGTATATACCTTAGTACATATATATACTAAGATAAATGTAACGACACCTTACAAGTTAAAAATGCAACAAGCCGTTTAAACTCTAGGGTGTGTCAAAGAAATATAAATATATGCACTCGAAAAACATAAACAACAAACAGTACCGAAAAGTGGGGTTACTTTGGCCCTGGGGTATAACTTTGGCACAGGCTTATTAACCAATAGGAAAAAGAGAAACTGTGTTTCTATAATAATTTAATAATAATAATAAATAAATAAACATTTTTTCTATTTTTTCTTTCTTGCTTTCTTTCTTTCTTTCTTTCTTTCTGTCTTCTTTCTTATATTTTAATAACCTACAGCCAAAGTTGCCCCAATTTATTTATTTTTTTATTGTATTCTGCAAGTTGTGTGTTGCAATTTATTCGGTATAAAAAGTTTAGTTCAACTGTAATAATGTATTTTCATACAGTTTATAATTGCGCTAACAAGTGAATACCAACTATTACGTTTAATCGAGCAAATATGAAAACTTGTAAAAACTTTCATAGCATCGCACCTGTTTCCAGGCCTTTATCCAAGTAAATATGTAGGTGTCACGATATTCACACATCTCTTCAACTCAATTGCAAAATAAATATATATTAAATCTTCTACGACACGGGGTTCTGTAAGTTTTGTATGGACTAAAGTTTATTTGTAAAACAGATGATCGATGGGCTGAAAGATTTTAGAGTGGCGACTAAGTACCTGAAGACGCAGCGTTGGAAGGCCTGCCACAAGGAGGACCATTAACCTTGAGGAGGCCGTGACAATCCACTGGATTGGACACGCATAGAACTTGCCCCCCTAGCCAAGTTACGATCGTTTCGTTTGCGTCGAACGACTCGAGTAAGCCACGCCTCCGATTCCTTTGTTCTGACGTCATTTCAACGCTCAGTCACGTGGTCAGAACAAGACAGTTCCTATTCGCTAATCGGGGGTAGGTTATAGGCTTGCAATGTAGGTAATGAATTTTGCAGTGCGAGGGTGACCAGCCGCGCCACAATTTATTATATCAGACTGGTCACATAAGTTTAAATATAGTATAAGTTATAATTTTCATTTTTTTTAATTGATACAAACCAGTGCTTGACTGGTATCCCACCTGATGGTAAGCAGAGATGCAATCATTGATGGTGAAACGCACTAGTTTTTTAAGAGCCTCTTCACTCTAGCCTTGAAGACACCTAAATTATAGTTGGACGGAAGACCGCAGCAGGCAAATTGTTCCAGTCCTTCCATGTTCGAGGTATAAACGACGAAGAAAAACGCTTAGTCCAGACCGTTGAAGTTTCAACAACGTAAGGGTCACCGTACGTCGGGTTGTCCGATGGTAGAAAGTAGATGGCGGAATCAAGTCATGCAATTCCCGCGCACGCTCTCCAAAATGTAACCTGTAAAATACCGATAGGCTGGCTACCCTGCGCCTGTGCTCGAGGCTTTGTAGATTGAACTTTACCAAATCTGGATCCTCAATTAGCCTTTTCGCACGCCTTTCCACTGAGTCCAAAGCTGCTAGATGGTATTTTGCAGCACCAGCCCATATGTGACTGCAAGAATCCACACACCTTAATATACTTAACATATCATCCCACATTTTCAGCATTCTCGGATAATACAGATGTTCAATAGAAAATTGATAAAACACGATTTCTCGACTACAGAACCCCAAAAATCTCTACACACAGCCTATCGGAAAATTCTCGAGAAATTGAAAATAGCGACGACAAATAAAAATTCTACTTGCTTTACGAAAATTGGCAAAGTTCTTCGACAAGTTTTCCCTATGTGGCCTACAAGGTGATTTTATAATTCAGACTTCTTCTAGTCCATGGATATAGATATATATGAACCCAATCGTATGTTAGTATGTTTTCTTGGTCTAGAGATTGTGTTTTGACACAATCTCTAGGTTCTCTCTCTCTGGTTCACGAGGAAAACGAAAAATTCATGAAATTGATATTATCATGGATTTGCTCACTGATAACTGTCTACCCCTTGGTAATGGACACGACTTACGAGTTGTAGGTGGCGGGTTCAAACCCATCCAGGCGCATTACTTTGTTTAATTTATTTCATCACCACTGTTCTCCGTTGCCAATGAGCCACCACTGCTCTGAAAACGTCATGCACATGAAAAAGATATAAATTCTAGAAAGATCCAGAAAAAAAAGGATTCTCCTTTCTTTCAGTCAATCCAAAGATTGTCTGTAAGAAATTGCCCTGTGCGATAAGACACCATTGTACATCATCATCACCATCATCATCATTTCAGCCGAAAGACGTCTACTGCTGGACATAGGCCTCCCCCAAGTGCCACCAAAATGAACGGTCCTGAGCGTCTCGCATCCATCGTACTCCCGCAACGGTTACCAGGTCATCGGTCCACCTTGTAGGAGGCCTTCCAACGCTACGTCTTCCGGTACGTGGTCGCCATTCCAAAACCTTTCGGCCCCAACGACCATCCGTTCTGCGAGCAATGTGCCCTGCCCATTGCCACTTAAGTTTGGCGATTCTTCGTGCTATGTCGGCAACCTTGGTTCTCCTGCGGATATCCTCATTCTTGATTCGATCACGCAAGGAAACTCCGAGCATAGCCCTTTCCATTGCCCTTTGTACACTTATTTTTATTTATGTTTATCCTGTAAGAGTATTTTTGTTTATAAGAATATAATAAATAAATAAAATCTAGAGAATCCGAAACCTAAATATCCTCGGATGTTTTTACAAGTGCTTATTTTAAAGAGTTGTAGAGATATCTGCTTGTTACACAAAACAAGGCAAAACATCGGAGCGCGCTTGAACTAAATCTGTCTGAAACTTAATCTCCTGTTTAGGCGACAGGGTATGAATAAGTTAAGCTACAGACGGTTTAAAAGCTGTTGTGTTTATGTGGGAGCAAGCTGCTTCACAGATTTGTGTTCGTTGTATTTTGTATTCTGGTGTATTGTGGTCTTATTCTATTTCGAAACAAAACAAAACAGTCTTTAAACCGTCTTTCAAGGTCGCGTCGGTTTTGCGTTTTTCAAGGTCATTCAAGTTGTACAGACGTATGTATAATCGACGCTCGAGGGATCCCTCGAGCGTCGATTGTACATACGTCTGTACAAATTGAATGACCTTGAAAAACGCTTAATTGTCGTTTTGTACACACGTTTGTACAAATTTTTTTAGCCGAAAATATTCTTCTTATCTTTGTGTTTCGTAGAATGATCCCGAAAAAGTATTTTTTGTTTATTTTTTATTTTTTTAGGTGATTTACGTAAAAACGCGCAATTACGTAAAATAATACCTTGGGGCGCCCGTCGGGCTGAGCTCTTAAACTAAGCTAAGAAGAAATGAAATTTAAAGGTGATTAAATTTGTGTAGCCGGACCAAGAGGGGTCATTTCGAACAATTCAATTAAATAATTTAAATTATGTAGCAAATTGATAATAAACTAAAGTTAATGTTAGATTTTACGATCATTTTTATTTTTAAGACCAAATGTTATATGTATATGTTTGTTAGAGAAATTTTATCCTGAATAATAAGCCTATCAATTAGTACAATAAAATAGCGAGTGTCTGTTTTTTATTTTATTTTAGTTGTTTTGAGTCCCGGGCGAGGCCAGCGAGTTTTAGAAAACCTTTGAATGCAGTTTTGTTTCTTTTTAAAAATAAATGAATTTCTCCTTTAAGCAAAATTAGCCATCTTAAGGATTTAAGGTAGTTTCCCTCCAGGGCCCGACTTATTTTTCCACGCTGTTTAACATAATCAGCCTTATAATGTTCCCACTGCTGGGACTCAGGCCTTCTCTTTAAGAGAGGAAATGGGCCGTAATCTACGCGGACCTAGTGCATGTTGGCGGATGTCACATGTCTTCGAATTTTAGGTTCTAGGACATGCCGGTTTCCTCACGATATTTCCTTTCACCGTTTTGAGAGCAGTGGTGATGAAATAAATTACACAAAGTAATGCGCCCGGCTAGGTTTGAATCCATTCTATCACTTGTAAGTCAGGACCGTTACCACTGAGCCACCACAGCTCCAATAATTACTACAAGAAAAAAAAAAGATTGGTGTTATAAGTTTGTTTCAATAATCGGACGGAGATTTTTAAATTTAAATGAGAGTTATTCTATTTAGTTTTATCTTTCATTGTTTTTTAGATCTAGCCATCACGTCACCAGCCAGTTATTTTTTTTGTTTCTTTCTTTAAAAAAAAAACACGGCCCTCAAATTTGATCTATCAAAATATAGGAATATTCTATCTATTTTTCTGTTAGCAATGTAAACTAATATAATAGAGAAAATATAGCGAGTCTCATTAATACTCTTATGTTTAGATTTTCTGTTCTTATTCTTAGTTCAATTACGGCTTTTAGCGGAACGATGGTACGGCTACATTTGTGCTGCTCTTAGAATTGAAGAAATAATTATATCGAGGTTGAGTGTATAGTTACTCAAATCAGAAGGTATTTTAGTGAAAGTTATAGAGTTCCAACACGATATTACCATTTTTGCTGGGAAATGTGCGATATTCAACGTAAGTGTTCAGGTCAGGATTTAATACATTTTAACCTTTTGAGTAGCGTAATTAGAGACACAATAGAAAGACAATGACCGAGCGAACGCTGGCGTTCGCTCGGGGTTTAATGAACTAATAGCAAAAACTAATACCATTGGTATTTGTTTCGACTCAAAAACACGTCCAAAGATTTATGGTACAGTCAGTAAAATTGGTTTGTGTGTCAATCATAAGAACTTAGGTTAAAAAAAAATGTTCAATCCGAATAAAATAAAAGTGTGGGTTCGTAAAAATATAAGAAAACTAATTTATTTGATTACTTTTGACTGAGCTGCCAGTACCACATTCAACTTGTTGGTATTCGTTCAGAATGGAAAATCATACAAGTGTGTCAATACAAGTGGTTTCCCATAAAGTGGCGAGCCTCCTTATTGGCCTGCCACCGTAGGATCTAGACGGAACAGTCCTTGCTCGCATGCAGGATTTGCGCATGGAGATGCAATGCCGGGGCGAAACTCGACCTTAGACAATGGAATATTATGCATGCTTTCATAATGCACACATGCAAAAGAAGTGGCAGATGGGTTGACAATACCTGCTCTAGCAGAGCAACCGTGGTGTCGGTGTCGAAGAGCGCTTAACGATCTCTGTTTACCATAATGGAGAGGCCTGCAGGCGGCCAAGTGACGTGCCAGTCCTAAGTCGTAACTTGATCAGTAAGGCTCAAAAAGCGGTCGCACAGTTATTCTATATGTACCTTCATAGGAGTATATGCAGGCCGACACCAGGCCGGGGTGCGCAAGAGTTTGATTCTATTCGAGTCTACCCAAAGTTCTCATCGAAACTATGGGATTTCAGTCAGTTGTAGCTGGACCTAACACTCCTTTGTAACCAGACGGAGAGACAAAGACTTTTTTTAAGATTCGTTGAGGTGGTCGATGGGAACGAAAGGTTTTGGAGTGGCGAACACGTACCGGAAGACGCAGCGTTGGAAGGCCTTCCACAAGGTCGACCGATAACCTGGTGAGGGTCTCATTATGGCGACACTTAGGAGGACATTTTTTTTTTGTTCTTGATAGGTTCGCCACCACTACCTCACCTGATGAGATGAGTGAAGATTTCGTTGACGATGAAGCACGCTTGTCTAGAAGTAACTTATTTACTCTGACGTAAAAAAGTTCAGACGATTTCATCTGTAATATTTGCCTATTACAAGTGAACTTAGGAAATGAATAGTGCTTCCAGCAAACACAAGATTGCATGAATTAATAGCATAGTGCCATCAGTGCTAACAAGGGCCTGATGGCAGCCATTTTGAAGACTCGTTATATCCGGTTCCCCGTTTAATTGAAGTGGCTTCAAATTTAGATGAAGCTTGGTACTTTTCGTGTTCTTCTTAATTAGTTTTTGTACAACACATTTTGTTGAGTACAAAGTTTGAGAGTGAAGTTTTATTTGTGGAAAAGTGATGTCTGTTTTTCCGGTTCTTTTTTCTTTTTTTTTTCTTTTCGAAGTTTTAATAGAGCTTCCTTGGAAAACAGACGTTTGTGTGGTTTATAAAAGAATTAGCTTCTGTCAGTGGATTGGTCCACGTGAATAAAAATATCCTATGTGTTATCTTATCCACTGCTGTTGTCCTACTTTTGAGAATCTGAACACAGAGGAATGATTTTTAGTTGATTTACACTATGTATGTTTGCCTGCCCAGCCTTTTCTCAAGTATGTTGAAATCTGAAACTTGGGGCCCTCGGATGAAGGCAAAAAGGAAAAGGAGTGGGTTTTTAGTCACTATCTCCTACGCCGCCCAAGAACGGGATTTGTCATAAGATGATTCTCCCACCCAAAAAAAAAGTATGTTGAAATCAAGTTTCAGTCAAACCAGATGCAGCTGAACACCAGTATTTTACATTGGAGCAGCTACCTATCCCACTTATGTGGACCACCCGGAGAACACGGTGAAGCATACGGCAGAGGTGTGCCCCGCATGGGCAGAGCACCGCCGTGTCTTCATGGGGGCGATCGGCGGCTGCGATCTCTCGCGCTGGGCCTTGGTACAGGCCATGGTCCAGAGCGAGGAGGAGTGGCAGGCGGTCGCCTCCTTGTGTAAAGCAATAATGCTTCACAGAAGGAGGCGAAGCAATGAGTAGGTAGCTCGCCGTCCGTAACCGTTCGGACCGAGCCCAAGTCGTCAACGGCGCGTAGTAGTACTGAAACAATGGCAAGAAGGAACAGGAATGGGTTTTTAGTCAGTAAAAGTCTGACACGAAAGAGCGGGGGATGCTATGAGATAATTTTTCAATCTACAACAAACTCAGTAATTAGGTAGCACGATACTCCTTGGCAAGACTGGTGAAAGATTCTGCTGGCCATCTGTAACGAGTCTGAAAGATCTACAACCGAAAGACGGCTAAGACCAACGGCTCTAAGTGTTTTTCGAGCCACGGAGGAATATCGATATATTTAGATTCCCATCCACAGAATAACCTCAGCAAACTTTGCTTAACCTTGAAGAGAGACGTGTGCAGCTGTATTTACTGAGCCCCTGGTTCCTTCAAGAAAACATAACATACACAACATATGATTTATTTATTTATTTTACAAGTTTTTTTTTATCCCCATTGCGATAAATGTCTTTATCCTAACTTATATAATACTAACATCTACAACTCAATAAAAACGCTTTTTACGTCTGTCTGTTAACCCGAGACTTGTAATAATAAACTGCGAAACATATTTGAAAGAAAAAAAAAACCGTGTAAGTGCGAGTCGGACTCGCGCCCTGAGGGTTCCGTACAAACTTACCTATGAAAACAGTTGGGTACGCCACAATTATGGCAGTAAGTCCCCTCTTTGAGGAGTGGCTGGAGCGGCAACACGGTGTCCTCACCTTCCGCATGATGCAGAACCTCACCGGACATGGCAAGTTTAGTAGGTTCCTGCATCGAATTCAGGCGGAAGAAACGCCCGGTTGACACCATAGTGTGGACCGCCCGGTGGATACGGTGGAGCATACGGTGAAAGAGGTGTGCCCCGCGTGGCCACCATCGTGTCCTCGTCGAGGTAATCGGCGGCAGTGACCTCTCACGTCAGGCCCTGGTTTGAGCTATGGTCCGAAGCAAGGAGGAATGACAGGCAGTAGACTCCTGCGTAGCAGTACAGTCAAGCACTGGTTTATATAAATTAAAAAAAAAAAAAAAAAAGTAATGATAGTGAAGGAGGAGGCTGCACGCGTGAGAGAACGAATGTCCTCACACCCCAGCCAATAACCCTGTAGACAACAGCGTAGTGATCCACGCGCTCCTCAAAGAGATGTCGGCAAACCGTAGGGGCCCAGCAGGACCGATGCCCGCTAACTAGGACCGAAGGAATTTTTGAAAAGGAAGTCCTAGAACGCAAAGGGCAATCAAAGGGCAAAAGTATGGTTTTAGTCAGTAAAAGTCTGACACGCCCTCGCGCTCCACCCAGAGCGCGAGAAGTCATTGGATGATTTCCACCCTTAAAAAAAACCTGGGAAAACAGTTCAATTCCCTAATTGGGTTACGAAGATTTTATCGAATTGAAAAAAGGTATTTTTTTGTGACGTAACTACAAATTTACAATTTTCCGTTTTTTTTTCTATATTTGTGCTTTGAGTCATGCCAAATTTCATAATATGACAGACGGACGAAAAAGTGATCTTATATGGGTATCATTTTTTCCTTTTAAGGTACGGAACCCTAAAAAGAAAGAAAATATATTTATTTGGCAAAACACAAGGCTAGTGTGTCTTGTGTTAGATATACCTAAGCGACGCAAAAAGGAAACAAAAAATAAAATAGCGTGGCTCAGGTTTCCCAATTTCCACTAAAAGAAAGAGCAGTGGCGTGACTAGTTTCAAAGAAGCCCTGAATAAAAAAAATATTGAGGTTTAATCTTGTTTTTTCACATGGATAGAGTCGCAATAGGGCATGACGGAGATCGCTAGTAGAGTTAGTGGCCAGCCAGGGTCTCCGTATCATTGAAATGGCTGATACGGCGATAACTACGCTCTTTTTAATTTGTACACGGGCAAAAACCAAGCTCAGAAGCTTCACCATCATGTGTTAAAACGTCAATCGTGCGAGCGAGAAAGAGCGATGGAGCCATACACCTTATACAACTTCAGTTTACGTTTGTGCGAAATCCGAAACACGTGTCCAGTATTTTTACGTAAAAAATCTATGTACAAAATTTCATATTTGTCAAAAAAAGAAAAATCACAAAATTCTAAGCTTGTTATGTTACCTGGTTGTCCGCACAAATTCATGTTTATCAGGCCGTCCGAGCGTCTGAGGGATTGTTTTGCTCCCGTACCCAGCTCCCGATGGCGCCTAATGCCCGCTATGACCTGGTATGACCTGAGTAGTACTTAGTTTCAGTGGTGTTCAAAGCGTGACCTTTTTTAAATAATTTTGGGAAAAAATGTAACATGGTGTAAATAATATTGGAATCGATTCAGTTACTGATTCTGAATAAACTATATTCAGGATCCTCATATTCTAAAAATAATGTTTTATAGCTACATTCCTTAAAGAGTTCAGTTTAGGTCATAAAATAGGACACGTTAAAAACTCTTTGTGTTTGAGTCTTAGGCCTTTATCATCACAAAAGAAAAACGTGACCCATATTTATTTAATTCTTATCTCTTCGTAAATAAAAATGTAATTTGTCATCACCAATAAAATAAGTGCTTCCCTTATTTTTTGCTAAAAACGCTTCCTATTACGAGGGTATTTCGTAATAAATTTAAGAAACGAGTATGGGAAGATGATACGTGAACATACTGTTAATGGGCGGCCTGTGTAGCCCGTATTACGTGCCTGTGTAGCCCGTATTACGTGCCTGTAGAGCCCGTAAAAAACTGGTGAAATCCGCTTGTCCTTTGTTATGATCAGATATAATTATTCCTTCATATGACATAAGGCGATTTGACAGAAGGGCTGTGGAATAGTTCAATAGAGTTATCGTGGCCATGAAACGTAAAGGGTACCTTTTTAGGTGGCGTTCGCCTCCTTTTGCGAAGCAGTAATGCTAGCAAAGGAGATGGCCGATTAGAACATATAGAACAACCCGAAATCATCTATCGGGCAGTTGCAGCCCACCAGACATAACATCCCGTCTGGTCGGAGGATCCTCCCTTTTCGACGGAGGTTTGCGGTACTTTACCCTCTGTTCCGCCTGCCTCCAAAGCCGCATGCGTGAGGGATCGGACATCTTCAGGCCCTAGCGACCTCGACTACCAGCCATCATAGGCGTGGGCTTGCGAACGACGAGCAATAGGTAGCTCGCTGTGCGGACCGAACCCGTGTCGTCGACGGCGCGTATGAAAGATGGCTCCAGCCCTGCTAGGCCTCTACGGCCTAGAGTCCTTCTTCTGATAGGGTTGCTCTTGGTTTTGGGACGAAAAAGGCGACTGAAGGTACTTAGGTATGGTTTTAGTCAGTAAAATAGACTTTTACTGACTTCTGATAGTAAAGGTTTTTGAAAGAAAAATTTGCTATGTTGTACTTGGCGCATTTAATTAAAAGCTTGTTTAAAATGACGCTTTTTTTTTACTTTAATTTCATTTGTTTCTACTATCTAGCCCAAAATTAATAAGGTGGAAACAATAAAGCTTAATTTCCCTTGTCGATTAAACTACACACGTATTACATTCGCTAAACTTTCATCCACATGTTCCAAAAGTAAATCACCCCTAACCACATAATTACAAAAATACTTTTGTTGAAACTCTTCCAAAGTTAATCGTTTTAGGTTACGCCGCAAAATTGCGAGAACCTTCAATTTGTTTTAGTCTACTTTGAAAACACTAATTAACAATGTTGTTTCTAACGAGCTTATGGGCTTATTACAACTGTATTACAGCAGAGAAAACGAAGAAATCTTTTATATATCTTGTATACAAAAAAAAACTTTTAACAAAAAAAAACTTTTAACAAAAAAAAAAAAACTCTGTCGCAATACCTCTCCTCTTCTCCTTCGTACACCTCGTCACACTTCCAGCCGCTATGGCGGTTCCTTTTCTGTAACTGCAGTGCGTCTCTGGAACTCTCTGCCACACTCCCTTCGCGACAGCCCTTCTCTGGATGTCTTCAAGAGGAAACTTAAAAAGCATTTCCTTTCATTATTGACATAATATTAGTATTTATATTATAATTATACATTAGACTTATGTATAATATAATTATATTTTAGATTAAGTTATTATTAGGATTATATTGTGCACTGGTTCCTACCCTCGAATATGTTCTCTTTCTGTAACTGGTTTTCTGGGAGAAAACTCATTGTTGAGCTCGCCTTTGTACATAAACTGTATTATCTCCGTGTATTATGTGTGTTTTTGTGTACAATAAAGAATTAAGAAGAATTAAGAAATAACCAACTTCACAAAATAAAAAAAGTAATAAGAACCAAATTAACTGCTATTTCGGAAGTCGGTCTTTCTCGGTATTTTTTTTTTTTGTAAAAAGTTTTTTATTTCACATTTTTAATGGCGATACACTACCACCAAAATGCCTATTACTAATGAAAATTCCAATTAACCCGAACTCCAAGGTTACATTGGTTTATTATGAAGTTCCTTACTGACTAAAAACCTACTCTTATTCCTTCGTTGCCTTTGGTACCAAAGCCGAGTCTTCCTTTCGGAAGCAGACCCTTGGCCCCAGTAGGTTTCGATTCTGCTGGGCCACTACGGTTTGCTGACATCTCCTTGAGGCGCACGTGGAACAGTACGCGCCGACGACGACTTGGGCTCGGTTCGGACGGTTACCGGACGGTTGGACGGCGAGCTACCCGTTGCTCGCCGTCCGCAAGCCCGCGTCTACGGTGGCCGGAAATCGGGATCGAAATCCCGGCGGCGTAAGGACCGTTTCCTCACGCGTGCCACCTCCTCTTTTGCTAGCATTACTGCTTTGCAGAAGGAGACGACCGCCTGCCACTCCTCCTTGCCCTGGACTGTGGCCTGTACCAAGGCCCGGCGCAAGAGATCGCCGCCGCCGATCGCCCCCACGAAGACACGTCATTGCTCTGCACAGGCGGGGCACACCTCCACCGTATGCTCCACCGTGTCCTCCAGGCGGTCCACACAATGGTGTATGGTAATACAAAGTATACGCGAGCAGTTTTCTATGGCTGCGTTTAGGCCTTGTATAGAATGTAAATACGCGTCGGCGGGTAAATCGGTTTTGTTTCGAAAACGTAAGTCTTTCTACGAACATAGATTTCGTTGAAGTATTAAGTCTCATCAACCTCCATTACGTTTCATTTGGAAAATAGTTTTAGTTTCATTATTAGCGTTTTGACTTTATAGTGGGTAAAATTAGTTTAAAAGACAAAATTGTACTTACAGATCACCAAGCCAATTTATTTCATGTACCTGCCTGATTAGTTGCAAGAAAATGTTTGTGCTGTGAGCTCCTACTGTGTTTTTTTTAAGGTGGGAAATTTTTAAGTCAAGTCAAAGTCAAAAGTTTTCTATTTCACATATGCCTACATGGGCACTTATAAAACGTCAGAAGCTAGTGCACGGTTCCAAATTGGTCGTTTCCTATGGAGAAGAACTGGCAAGAAACTTCATAAACTTCTATCCTTTATCTTCTCCCGCTTTAGGGCGGTGTGCGAAGGCATATCAAACTTTTACTGACTGTACCATACCCGTGTTCCTTCAGTTGCTCTTTGTGTCCTAAGAACACGTTTAACCATTTCAGAAATAGAGCTATGACCCCAGTAGGCTTCGGCCCTGGCCGCTACGGTTTTGCTGGCATATGTGAGGTGCGCATAGAACACTACGTGATGTCGACAATGTAACTCGGGTTCGGTCTGGACGGTAAGCTACACATTGCTTGTTGTCCGCGGCTTGAAGCCTATGCCTGCGGTGGCTGGTAGTCGGGGTTGAACCTCACTGGCTGGATCGTGAGGACATCACTGCAATGTTAATAAATTCAAAACCTAAATAAAAAAGTGGTGAGATAATAAAATGAAACAAAAGTCGAAAATTGTATTTTTTTTTTTCATTTTGCCCACAGACTTTTTTTAGGTGTAAGATCATCTAATGACATCTCCCGCCCTTGGGCGGAGCGAAAGACCTTTCAGCCTTTTACTGACTAAAACCCAGTCCTATATTCCTTCGTTGCCTTGCATTCCAGGGACAGGTTTACCTTTCAGAAGGGAAACCATGGCCCCAGTAGGCTTCGACCCTGCTGGGCCCCTACGGTTTAGCTGACATCTCCTTGAGGCACGCGTGGAACACTACGCGCTATCGACGACTTGGGCTCAGTCCGGACGGTTAGCGAATGGTCAGACAGTCAGCTACCCATCGCTCGCCGCTCACAAGCCCGCGGCCCATAGAGTTTGGGGTTGTGAATCCATGGTGTATTAATTAGGTCTGGTTTAACCAAAATTCATAGGGTACTTTCCGTTGACCTAGAATCCTGAAATTTGGCATAAAGCAAGGTCATATAGTATAGATAGAGGAATAAATCTGAAAACAGATAATTTTTGTTGTTACATCACAAAAAAAAAAACTTTTTTGCGATTCGAAAAATCTGCGAGACTAGACTCTCTATTCGAGAATTAAACTATTCACATACTCGTATATAGGTATAAAATTTGTACGGAACCCTCAGTGCGCAAGTCCGACTCGCACTTCCCCAGTTTTTTAACCCAAAGGTTGACTGATAGAGAATGCCTTGTTGCATTATTTCCTTGTATGTTTTACTATGCATAATATTTAAGTAAATACAATGTTCCACGACAATGATGACAACGACAGCTCTTGAACGCAGTTTAAATGCTTATATTTGATTTGAGTTAATTGCGTACGCTACCATTAGTGAAATTGGCTCTTCATCATCATCATTTCAGCCAAAGGACGTCCACTGTAGGACATAAGCCAAGTGTCGTCATAACGAACGGTCCTATGCGTCTCGCATCCGTTGCATTCCGACTTGCACCAGATCATCAATCTACCTTGTGGGAGGCCTTCCAACGTTGCAACTCCCAGTGCGCGGTCGCCACTCTAGAACCTTTCGGTCCCATCGACCAGCCATTCTACGAGTAAGGGTACATTACTCGTAGAATGGATGGTACCAACTGCCATTTAAGTTTGGCGATTCTGGTAAATTGGCCCTTAAGTACTACATTTTGAATTTTTTTGCGGTCACCGTAGTCATTTTTGTTGTAGTAATATTTACTTCTCATACTTTTTTTTCAATGTCAAATTCTGCACCAACTTAGACGGCGCCGAAGTAATTTAGTGCTAAATTCAATACCGTTTCGCAACGGCTTTTAGTCCCTACAAATTGAACGCGACTTTTTTTCTCACAATCTGACGCTTATGTGTAGCCCAGTCTTTATTTTTTTCTATTAAAAATAATAAAAAGTGTGTTTTTTTAAATATGGAACCTTACTAAAAAATTAAATTATTTAAAGGTATGCTTGAAAAATATAAAAATATTTAGATTCTTCTATAGAAAATACTTTGAAGCCGTTCAACCTAAAAAAAAATTAAAATGTTTGATATTTATATTTTAAGATAGAACAACATTCAACAACAATAAAACTCTGGAATGTGCTTCCCCTTGACATCAAAACAGCTGAAAATAAGTTTTCCTTTAAGCGTAAGATTCGGAACTACTACTTGAAGTCCTCTCAACTTTAGTTTGGTCTTCGTCAGAATTATTATTAAGTTCTCTTAATAATTTGATATTTTTCATAGTATTTATTAGTTTATAATTTTAGCATATATATGTATTTTATTATTATAAATAATTTATTTTTATTTTATTTTTCTTTTTGAATTATGTTATTTGTTTATTGTGCAAGCCTACCACAGTGTTGTCTTTTTACCCAAAGGTTGACTGGTAGAGAATGCCTTGTTGCATTCAGTCCGCCTATGTACCACTACTGTACATGAAGTTTAAATAAATAAACATTCGGCAGGCAGCAGGTTTATAAAGATTTTGGTGATCGACGCGGATATTAATTGCATGTCAGTGTCTAAGATTCAAACCACGTTCAAGCCAAGGCGTTTGGGACCCCAGAAATGCTACGCACGTTAGGTTTGTGAGACGACAGAGAAATTGGGTTGTTATGACGCCCGTCGCTTTACGAAATATGATCGACATCAACCTTGGGCATTAAGCTGGCATAACTGAGCGATATATTCAAAGATTCAAAGCATTTTATTTCAAATAAACCATTTACGGGCACTTTTGAAATGTCAAGAAGTCAATCTGTCCGAAAAAAATACGCTAATTGCACATTCCAAAACGTAGAACGTAACGAACGTATCTCTATGGAGAAGAATGTACAAGAAACTGGACACTCTTTTCAATCATGTTATCTTATTACAGATATCTCTGTTACATGTTTCTTGTCCCTATCTAAATTAAAAATAAAAACTAAATATAGATATTAAAATACCAACTGGCAGCTAAGAGATGACTAGTCTCAATTGACAGTTCCGTTCACGGACATGATGCGAATATTAACACCACTCAGCTCAATTATTTTGAAGGGAACCGAATGATCGCCACCATCAGTGAGACATTTCTCACTGATGGTGGCGATCATTCAGGCGCGTGTGTTGGATCATTCGAGTGAGCATGACAAACTCTCAATTGCCAAGCTCGTTTATGTTAATCAAATCCAATAGTTACCTAAAAACCATAAAATAGCTCCATGGTACTACTTTGAAAAAAATGCTTCTACATTATATAATACGAATAATATTTTCCAAATAAAAAAAAATTAACTAATCAATTTGTACACCCCAGCGGTAATGGAGCTGGACCAGCATTGAGCCAAGTCCAATATCTTATACCAAGAATATAAACGTGGGCGGTAATTTATTCACACTCCTACAATCAGCTGAGGCTGCGCTTGGCTAAGAATCAACAACAATTTACCAAGCCACTTAAAAGTTGCCCTGTATGAAGACATGTTTTATTTCGATATTTGGCAACCAAAACTAGCATCTCAAACTTTTTATTGCACTTGCAACCAGAGATTAATAAATTAGTTCTATTAGATTTCATAAAAAAAAACCATCCAAGTACGAGTCGGACTCCATACAACATTATATCTAGAAAAAAAAAAATATGCTTGTTGTATTTTATTCTGTTATATTTGTTGTTATATAGCAGCAACAGAAAACATCATGTGTGAAAATTTCAACTATCTACATAGCTATGTAGCCTGGTGACAGAAAGACAGACGGATAGTGGAGTTTTAGTAATAGGGCCCCATTTTTACCCTCTGGGTAGGTAATCCTAAAAAATATCTACCGATCATTTAAATTGCAATTTATGTCAAAAAAATATGCAGATTCAGCCAGACTATGAATACAGCGCAGTCATTGTCGACCTTTGACACCGCGACCGTGGTCGATATTTGTAGATTCATATCCATCTGATTGATGTAGATGTTTGGTGCTATAGCACGTCGCATCTTTTTTATATAATAGAGGTCAAATGTCTCGTCGACGAAGGCTGGCGCTGAAAATCAGCACTGTTTCTCTGTTCAGTACACGAGCCCAGCATTTTGCTGAGCGCTGGCCGCTTTGCGCGGATGTGTCGCGTAACTGAGTCTTTTGTATAGATATGTTATAATATTATATGTATATTTTTTTTAAGTTATGTACATGATGTTTTAAGTTATGTATATGACAACTGTTGAGGCCGAAAGGTTCTGGATTGGCGACCACGTACCAGAAGACGTAGCGTTGGAAGGCCTCCTACAAGGTGGACCGATGACCTGGTAACGGTTGCGGGAGTACGATGGATGCGAGACGCACAGGACCGTTCATTGTGGCGGCACTTGGGGGAGGCCTATGTCCAGCAGTGGACGTCTTTCGGTTGAAATGATGATGATGATGATGATATGACAACTGATAAACATACTTATATATTTCTAAATACATACATATTTTAGATAAATTACACATAGAAACAGAACAAATGATCGTGCTCATCACACAAAAATTGGCCCTGGGTGGGAATCGAAACCACGACCTCCGGCATAGCAGTCAAAATCAAAATAAAAATCAACAGCATTTTATTTCAAATAAACCACTCACACTCAGGCACTTTTGAAAGGTCAAGAAGTCAGTCGGTCAGAAAAAATGATGGTAATTGCAAATTCCAAAGCGTAGATCTCTATGGAGAAAAATGTGCAAGAAACTCCACGCAGGGCAGTCAGGGCCACTAACCACGAGACCAACAGGCTAGTCATTATGATATAACGATCGAATGAAGAATAATAATGATAAAGAATAAAAAAATAAAATAAAAAAAAATCTAACTTGAAGTTTCCTAACTTGCCTTTGGGTAAATAAGTCAACCCTGAAGTTAGACTCGTATGAAATCAACACGGCTGGGTTAAATAGATTACTTTGAAAGTAATTTTGATATATTGGGTTCACAAGTTGCGAGTAGGAACTCCATTCTGCATGAGAACTGTTTTCTGTGAAGTGATAATTTTGAGTTAAGCTGTTTGTTCATTAGATAGTTCTGTCTATAAAACAGCATAATTTAAATATATATGTTAAGCAGTAGTGAGCGACTGATAACAGCTCCGACTTACGAATTGTAGGTTGCGGGTTCAAGCCAGGCCCATCATTTTTTAAAATTTATTTCATCTCTTTTCTCAAAACGGTGAATGAACACATCTTAAGGAAACATACATGTGGCATGTCCTAGAACGAAAAATTCGAAGACATACGACATCCGACAACTCGCACTGGGCCCGCGTGGTGGTTTTTCGTGTGGCCCATTCCCTTTTCTAGAGAAAAAACCTGAGTCCCAGTAGTGGGAACATTATAAGGTGATTAAAGATCCCCAGGTTGAAGTTATCAGGAACTAATAAAATAACAAATATATAGCATAGCATAATCAGCCTTTTAATGTTCCCACTGCTGGGACTCCAGCCTCCTCCTTCTAGGAGAGGGGAATGGGACGTAATCCACCATGCGGGCCCATTGCGGATTGCTCAATGTCACATGTCTTCGAATTTTTGGTTGTAGAACATGCCGGTTTCCTCGCGTTGTTTACTTTCACCGTTTTGAGAGCAGTGGTGATGAAATAAATTACACAAAGTAATGCGCTTGGCTGGGTTTGAACCCGCGACCTAAAACTTGAAAGTCGGGGCCGTTACTCGGCCACCACTGCTCTACAAATATATGTTCTTACGTATATCACATTGTAGGGTTCGTCAGGATGAAGTCGTTCAGTGAACAGGAAAACAAGTCTTATCTTTCTGCAACCATGTTGAGTATGTACACCACGAATGTTAGTAGTTTGCGCTGTAGTAAATAAAATTGGTGTGTGCGCTCGGAAAAACTACCAACCTCGGCTGTCGCCGCCTGCTCATATATTATGTAAATTATCTTAAGAAACGCCAAAATAGAAATGATGAAAAGGGAAAAGAAATTAAGGAAAACAAAGGAAGGATTCCTGTACGCACGAAACATTTTGAGAACTCCTCCATTGTGTGTACAGCTAAGGAGTGGAATTACTGCCGGAGTCTGTGTTTTCTGATAGCTACAACCCGGGGATCTTCAAATCAATAGTGAAAAGGTGAGATAGTGTAAGCCCATTAACCGCCTCACTATCAACCATTTAAGTTTCGTGATACTTCGAGCTATGTCAGTAACCTCAGTTCTCTTGAGAATATGTTCTTACCTTGTTAAAGCACGTCAAGTAACTCTGAGCATAGCCCTCTCCCATGTCTTTTGGGTGATTTTACGCCTTCTGATGAGGTCCATTGTGATTGATTACATTTCAATCGAGAGCAATCGTCGAATCCGACTCGGCTGGGCAGCGTTCGGGAAGCTGCGCGATATCTTCTCGTCCATTATACCACAGTGTCTCAAGACGAAAGTCTATGAGCAGTACGTGATGCCAGTGATGACATATGGCTCTAAAACGTGGTCGCTTACAATGGGCCTGATCCAAAAACTTAAAGTTATCCAAAGGGAAAGGGCCATGCTCGGAGTTTCCTTGCGTGATCGATTCAGGAATGAGGATATCCGCAGGAGAACCAAGGTTACCGACATCCAGAATCGCCAAACTTAAGGGGCAATGGGCACGAAATATTGCTCGCAGTACGAATGGCAACCACGTACCGGAAGACGTAGCGTTGGAAGGCCTCCTACAAGGCGGACCGATGACCCGGTAAGGGTTGCGGGAATCCGATGGATTCGAGACGCACAGGACCGTTCACTGTTGTTCATTGGAGAGGCCTATGTCCAATTGTGGACGTCTTTCGGCTGAAAATAATAATAAATTTATTGATAAATTTAGAACTAGCTTAGTACATTTTTGTGTTACACAACCACATATTTACTTAGACTAGTTAGTGGGTGCAGTACTGCTCTTCTAAAGAATCAGTTGCGATCCCCTGTTATAGGTTGTCGGTTGACTTGTATCTAGCACGTGTGTTTAGTCACAAGTATATAAACATTATTAAAAAAATAAATAAAGATAATAAAAAAAAAATCAAAATAAAAACAAAAAATAATGTATTCTCACTCTGTAACTCAAAGGTTTGCTGGGAGAAAACTCATTGTTGAGTTAAGCTCGCCTTTGTACATAAACTGTATTATCTCCGTGTACTATGTATGTTTTTTCTTTTTGTGAATTAAGAATTAAAAAAAAAACCCTATATCAAAATAATTATAAACTAAAATTAAGGAAAGATAAACAGGAGAAAAAAAAACGTTGTTCAATATAACCGTTATTGTGTAGAGTGTATCTGTGTGATGCGTGTTAGGTTTTTTTTTATGTTTTGTGTGATGTATGTTTGTTTTGATATTTACTTCTCCAGGAATTCTTCTGTTTCGTCAAAGTTAAGATTCTTGATTGAAATGACGATGACATCACCGGCAACACGCACTGTTTAGTAAAAATAAGTAGCATAGCATAGCATAGTCGGCCTTATAATGTTCCCACTGCTGGGACTCAGGCCTCCTCTCTAGGAGAGGGAATGGGCCGTAATCCACCACGCGGGCCCAGTGCGGATTGGTGGATGTCACATGTCTTCGAATTTTTGGTTCTAGGACATGCCGGTTTCCTCACGATGTTTTCCTTCACCGTTTTGAGAGCAGTGGTGATGAAATAAATTACACAAAGTAATGCGCCTGGCTGGGTTTGAACCCATGACCTACAACTCGTAAGTCGGGGCCGTTACCACTCGGCCACCACTGCTCTTCAAAAAAATAAGTACCTATAACTAATTCCGAGATGGTTTTCATACGAGCACATTATCCGGTAATCTAAATCTTGGCTCACAGCCACCCTACTCAATAGTACCAAACACAAAGTTCGCTAGGGTATCAGTTCTTTTTATGACTGATGAAAATCGAACATTTTCCGACTTCTCATTATACTTATGTTACTTTTTGTGAACATCTGGTGATAATAAATGGAGAATTTTGTGGCTCTTTTATTAACTTTGCAGACGAGTTTGATGGAAATGAAAGGCTCACGTGTGATATTCAGATAAGAACGATTTTTCGTATATCTTTGGGTAAAGAGAATATCGTACATCGAAGGACTGGAGCAATTTGCCTGCTGCGGTCTTCCCATCCAACTATAATTTAGGTGTCTTCAAGGCTAGAGTGAATAGGTTCTTAATAAACTAGTGCGCCTCTCCATCAATGATTGCATCTCTGCTTACCATCAGATGGGATCGCAGTCAAGCACTAGGTTTATATCAAGTAAAAAAAAAGAGTGAATTAGTTTTATTTATCCTTATGCCTTTCGGTTTTTGATACATAAATCGGTTTTGTTCAATTTATTTATTTGGAATATTGCCATATCACATTCATTGAGCCAACGACCTTACAGCCCTAGACGTCTAATTACAGACTATGCATGTCTGTCAACACATATGACTTATAGATCTAATGTAGGTCGCCACAGAATAATTTCCAAATAGTCTCGACCTTCTCTGAGCCGTAAACAGGTCAGCAATAGTTAATAAATATATTAGAAAATAAATGTAACAATAGCCCCTAGTTTAATACTTTGCTGTGGTAATAATAGCCAAACTTCGAAAAGATTGGCATAACGTTTCATCGGTATATTAATTACAATTATATTGATTTTTCTGTAGGTTTGAACAAAACTAGTGATGTACCAATTCTTATGACCACCTCTATTATCAAAAAGTAAAAAAAAAATCTATTTACTATTTATACGATCTTTTTTACTTTTTAGTATAAAGACTACGTAATAGGACGGAATTTAATTATAAATCGGTTATTGATTTTAGGTACCCGAAAGATCCTAATTTTATGTTTACCTGGTTGCATTAAAAGGAGGGCAATTATACAAATTTTAACTATCATAATAATTTTAATTACCTATGTTATGTTTATATAAAATAGAAAGGACTTTTTTAATTTTACTCACTTTTATTATTTTACTACCTAAAATTTATTAACTACATTAAGTATGTATATTTTATGCTATAATAATATCAAGAACTAGGAAGATAAAAAAACAATTCATAATTGTACGAATTATTGTTAAAAAAAAACCGGCCAAGAGCGTTTTTGAGATTTTTCATATCCTCTAAACTTATGGTTCAAAAGTTTGACACATATTTTTTTTTTTACTTTTGGAGCGATTATTTCCGAAAATATTAACATTATCAAAAAAGGATATTAGTAAACCCATATTCATTTTTAAATACCTATCCAAAAATATATCACACGATAGGGGTGAAATAAAAAAAAAACAAATCACGCCCCACTTTACATGTAGGGGAGGTACCCTAATAAAACATTTTTTTTCCACTTTTTATTTTAGCACTTTGTCGGCGTGATTTATATACATAGCCTAGTTCCACAAAGCATAGTCGACCTTATAATGTTCCTAATGTTGAGACTCAGGCCTCCTCTCTAGGAGAGGCCCGTTACCTCTCCTTGATTGATATACATTTTGGCACCAAATTTGAGCTTTCTAGTGCCAACGATCACTGAGATTATCCGCGGACGGACAGACAGACAGACTTGGCGAAACTATAAGGGCTCCTAGTTGACTACGGAACACTAAAAACGTATCGATACTTTCGGGACTTATTTAAACCTATCTCATCTCTAGTGTTTTCGTAATGACCTTGGCCGGATCAATCAGAACGCAGTGCCCCGCTCCCCCGTACCTCAGCTAGTTTACAGAATTGTTTTGGTGCGCTAGTTGCATTGAGCTGTACAGAAAAACAATTGCTTTACTAATTTGGTCTGATGTATGTTTCAATAAGGGCGTATATAGCATTTACAATTCAATAGCTCTGAATAAGAATATATTTAAAAAATACAAAATATATCGAAATACATAAAAAAGATAATTTTTATTTTTCAATAAAGAATATGCATGCATTCTTTATAATGATTTTTTTTTTTATAATTTATGTACACATATATCAGAAGAAGACAGATTATTATAAAACAGACCTGTGAAAGAAGAGATTAAAAGAAATGTAGACAATATGTTAACTTAAATCATTTTCAATACATTTACTCGGAAACCCGCTCTTATCCCACCGCTTTTAGGCACGCAATAGACTGTTTTCCTCAATAGTGCAGAAAAGTGTGTGTGCTCTCTCCCACCACAATTTTCATTACATTTATCGTATCAGGTTGTGTGTCGACCCCTACCAGTCACCGGTCAACCCCCTTTTTTTTTTAATTGATATAAACCAGTGCTTGACTGCGACCTGATAAGCAGAGATGCAATCATTGATGGGGAGGCGCACTAGTTTATTAAGAGCCTATTCATTCTAGCCTTGAAGACATCTAAATTATAGTCGGACGGGAAGACCGCAGCAGGCAAACTGTTCCAGTCCTTCGATGTACGCGGTATAAACGACGAAGCGAAACGCTTAGTCCGGACCGTTGAAGTTTCAACAACTTAAGGGTAGATACTCGCAATACGTCGGGTTGTCCGATGGTAGAAAGGAGATGGCGGAATCAAGTCATACAATTCCCGCGCACACTCTCCAAAATGTAACCTGTAAAATACCGATAGGCTGCGCCTGTGCTCAAACCTTTGTAGATTGGACTTAACCAAATCTATTTATTCATTTATTCGTAAATGTATTGAAAAAATCGCAGGCCTCGGCTCCATAACACACTCGCCTACGGCTAGTGCGAATTCCACCTCGGTCGCAATGAAAAACTTTCTGCACTTGTATCAAAATGTACTATTTTAGCTCAAGTAAACAAACATGAAAGAACTAGCTTCTGCCAGCGGCTTTGCCCGCGTAAAAGTAACTTTCTTCCATACAAACTTCCGAACCCCGTTTCCCCCCCCCCCCCCTTAGGGGTGGAGTTTCGTAAAATCCGTTCTTAACAGATGTCTATAAGGAACCTACCTGCCAAATTTAAAGTGTGTAGGTATTATAGTTTCTGAGATTTCGTGATTAATCAGTGAGTAGTATTTCGCTTCCGCAGGAGAACCAAGGTCACCGACATAGCACGAAGAATCGCCAAACTTAAGTGGCAATGGGCAGGGCACATTGCTCGCAGAACGGATGGCCGTTGGGGCCGAAAGGTTCTGGAATGGCGACAACGTGCCGGAAGACGTAGCGTTGGAAGGCCTCCTACAAGGTGGACCAATGACCTGGTAACGGTTGCGGGAGTACGATGGATGCGAGACGCACAGGACCGTTCATTGTGGCGGCACTTGGGGGAAGCCTATGTCCAACAGTGGACGTCTTCCGGCTGAAATGATGATGATGATGAGTATTTCGCTTTAATATATATAGATTTTTAAAATATCTCAATAAACAACGAAGTTACAAAGCTTTAAAACTGCGAATAACAAAGAGAAGTTCGATATTATCTGTAACGTCAAAGTCCATGACGCCCGCTATAGGGCTGCCATAGAAAATGGCGTCTTGCCGAGGGAGACAGATTTATTTGTATAAAATTGTTATATCTCATTTGGTTTTGTTACCAATTTTACGCTACTATGACGCTATTACACATTATTCATTACATATTTTGGAAACAGTATTTTGTGGGTATTATCTAGGCTTTTATTGAAATCAATTTATTAATTTATGTAAAAACAATCCAGCAAAGACCTATGAAAATCTGCTATTTTGCATAAACTTTGACACTTCATAATTTGCTCAAAAATTTAAAAAGTCATAAAGTATAACAATAGAAGCCTTGAAAATTGCTTGCTCTATAGCATAACTTGATTCCGCTATCTCCTTTCTACCATCGGACACCTGTTGAAACCTCTGCTGTCCGGACTGAGTGTTTCACCTCGTCGTTTATACCGCGTACTTCAAAGGACTGGAACAATTTGCCTGCTGCGATTTTCCCGTCCGATTATAATTTAGGTGTCTTCAAGGCTAGAATGAATATGCTCTTAATCAACTAGTGCGCTTCACAATCAACGACTGCATCACTACTAACCATAAGTTTAGATCGCATTCAAGCACTAGTTTATAACAATTAAAAATAAATTATAATAATATCAGACACAGTAAATAATAATAATATTCCACAACTATCACACAACGCCGTCTAGTCCCAAGCTAAGCAGAGCTTGTGTTATGAATACTAGACACTGATAAACATACATATAAATTTCTTAATACATACATAATATTATAGATAAATTACACTCAGATACGGAACAAATTAATGATCGTGCTCATCACACAAACATTTGTCCTGGGTGGAAATCGAACACACGACCTCCAGCATAGCAGTCAAGGTCACTAACCAACAGGCCAGTATGCTTGTATTATCCCTAAGAACAGCATAGTTATGTTAATGGCTCTCTTTCTTGTCAATAAAATATAACATATAAGGAGGCATTTGCAGCCTTTCGCGTATATGACAGAATTATATTACCCCTATGGTTTCATATCCCGCGCCAAAATTATGTAAGAACCCAATATATTATGGTGAAACGTCGTCATATAGACAATTTATTCTTCCTAATGGGATCAATACATATCTTATTATTTCCGTATGTGTGACGCAGGAATTTGGGAATGAATTAAGTATGAGTAATTTAGAAGTGTTTTATGCAGATCAAAGAACAGATGACGGAAAGATTTTATATACAGTCAAATGTGGTGAATAGAAACAAAACTTCAAAGGGTATTTTCAGGTTTTTTTTTTATTATTGATAGGCTCGCGTTTGACAACTATCTCACTTGATGGTAAGCGACGATGTGGCCGACGTTGGAGCACGCTTGACTTAAAGACCCCTAGGTTGTAGCTATCAGGAAACACATACTCCGGCAGGGAATTCCACTCCTTAGCTGTATGCATTATGAATATGCTACATTCATAATGCGTTACTATATAAATTTATTAATGAATTGTTATTCAAAAAAGTCGATGCTTTATTAGAAGCCGATAATATGGTATCAAAGTGAAAAACCAAACCGAAGTTTTGTTTCTATATACCCCTGCGTTTCTATTCACCCCGTTTTACTACCAAAAATAATTAGTAGGTCGATTAGCTCTTGAATATAACGTTTTTAGTGAAACGTTTCTATAAAGAGTTTGACTCCCCTGACTTAGCAAACAAACCAAAAAAATAAAGATACGGCCATTTATGTCGCAAAAAACGTACATTTCGACACTCAAAGGAATCAAAACAGGGTACTTCCCGATGACCTAGATTCCTGAAATTTGGCATAAAGCAAGATGTTATATGGCAAGTCTAGGTTTAAATCTGAAATCAGAAAACTTTATTGTTACGTCACAAAAAAGCTTTTTTTGCAATACGGAAAAATCTTCGAGAATTTAAACTTTAATGGACTCAAACAGATAATCTGAAGATTAACAAGTTAATCTGCACTCTAACTAATTTACGCACATTATCGTTAACAAATTATAAAAAGACTAGCATCTGCCAGCGCCTTCGCTCGCACAAAAATAAGTTTCTCCGTACAAACTTTGGACACCCGTTTCATCCCCGTAGAAAGTGAATTTTAGGAATTCTCTTCATGCTCGCCTGTCATAAAAGGAAGCTTTTTGCAAAATTTCACTCTCCAAGTCCCAGTAGTTTCGGCTGTGCGTTGATATGTCGGTCAGTCAGTTTCTCCTTTTATATATATAGATTATATCTCTAAGAACACTCACACTAAACACCCACAACATATCCTATAGATACGGTAATGTTTCAGATATGGCCCGAAGCCAAATCAGCGCCACATATGCGCGACATCGTCTTCAGGTACTTAGTGTAAAGGTATCGTGCGCTCCAAACTCATTTACTCACTTAACCGATGCGGGTAGTAAGTAGGCTTTGAAAATGGCGGAGTGACTTAAAAATTTGACTAGGATAAATGTTGAAAAAAACAACAAGAAAGAAAGTGTAAAGCATCTGTGATCTGTGTTTGGAAAGAGCATAAAAATGGAAAGTACATAAAGAGTACTGCAGATGAGATGATCATGAGGCTATGGCCCTCGCGCCCCAGTCACCGGGATTCCGATCCCGATTTCCGGCCACCGTAGGCGCGAGCTAAAAAAACAAACATCGTGAGGAAAACGGCATGTCCTAGAACCAAAAATTCGAAGACATGTAACATCCAGCAACCCGCACTGGGCCCGCATGGTGGATTACGGCCCATTCCCTCTCCTAGAGAGGAGGCCTGAGTCCCAACAGTGGGAACATTATAAGGCCGACTATGCTATGCTATGCTAGGCGCGAGCTTACGACCTTCTGGTAACCGTCCAGACTGAGCCCAAGACGTCGAGGGCTCGTAGTGTTCCACGCGCGCCTCAAGGAGATGTCAACAAACCGTTGGGACCAGTAGGTTCGAAGCCTACTGGGGCCAAGGGTCTGCTTCTAAAAGAAAGACTCGGCAATGGTATAAAAGGCAACGAAGGAACAGGAGTGGGTTTTAGTCAGTAAAAGTCTGACACACCCTCTTGCTCCGCCCAAGAGCGAGGAATGTCATTGGAAGATTTTCCCACCGAAAAGAAAGAAAGAAAGAAAGAAAACAAGTTTATTTGGCACTATCTGTGTGCCACACAATGAGATAGACATTACAATATGGACACTTAAATACTAAAAAATATAAAAAATACATCAACTAAGCGTTTCGCTTCGTCGTTTATACCGCGTACATCGAAGGAATGGAACAATTTGCCTGCTGCGGTCTTCCCGTCCAACTATAATTTAGGTGTCTTCAAGGCTAGAGTGAATAGGCTCTTAATAAACTATTGTGCCGACCATCAATGCTTGCATCTCCGCTTACCATCAGGTGGGATCGCAGTCAAGCACTGGTCTATATCAATTTAAAAAAAAAAACGTTGTGTGTCTCACGGCTGCTCCAAATAGAAATGAAAATGGTCGCCAAAAAAAATGGTCGAGCCGGTAACCTACTGCGCTGCGTGTCACGTGTTCGATTTCTGCATGGAACAAATATTTGTATGGCCTCCATGTTAATTAACGGTGAAGGAAAACATATTAAGGAAAGCGGCACGTCCTACAACTAAAACTTTGAAGGTATGCGACAACTACTTACCCGCACTGGGCCCAGCGTGGTGGATTACGGCCCACTTTATTTACAAGGAGGCCCGAGTCACAGTAGAGGGAACATTGTAAAGTCTACTCGATTATCACTACATAGTATTAAACAAAGTCGTTTTTCGTGTCTGTCTGTCTCTATGTATGCTTAGATCTTTAAAACTACGCAACGGATTTTGATGCGGTTTTGATCATCATTGCACCCGTGCAAAGCCGGGGCGGGTCGCTAGTTACAGATAAATTATACCCAGACACAGAAAAAATGATCGTGCTCATCATATAAA
The DNA here is from genome assembly GCA_949316375.1 of Mythimna vitellina. Classification (NCBI taxonomy): domain Eukaryota; kingdom Metazoa; phylum Arthropoda; class Insecta; order Lepidoptera; family Noctuidae; genus Mythimna; species Mythimna vitellina. The sequence continues at coordinate 4,587,972 of OX438707.1, forward strand.
CTAAAAAAAGTGCACTAGCCGGCCACCGTAGGCGCGGACTTACGAACGGCGAGCTTTGGGTAGCTCGCCGTCCAACCGTTCGGAAACCGTCCGGACTGAACCCAAGTCGTAGACGGTGCGTACTGTTTCTCGCGCGCCTCAAGGAGATGTCAGCAAACCTTAGGGGCCCAGTAGGGCCGAAGCCTACTGGGGCCACGAGTAGTGTGAAAGCGAAGCCCGGGGCCCCGGGATGAAGGCAAAGAAGGAACAGGAGTGGATTTTTAGTTAGTAAAGTCTAACACTATCTCTCGCTCCGCCCAAGAGCGGGATTTGTCATTAAATGATTTTCAAAAAAAAAATAGAGTGATTCAAGAGGAAGGTTTACATATTACATATAATACACGCACAATATGTGATGTCGTAAATAAGCACATTTTTGTGCTTACATTGTAAACACTGGCTGAACCCTAAGAGATAGATCAAAATAATGTACTACAGTATTGTACACCTTAAAAAGGTCATACTATGACGTGATCAGCATTACACCCGTGCGAAGCCCGGGCGCGTCGCTAGTTTTTTGATAAAATACATGTCACAAAGTAAAGCTCTAAGTAGTAAGCTCTGGAATTCTCTTCCACATACATTGAGAGCTAGCCCTTCGTTGGAGGTTTTCAGGGGAAGAATTAGGGAACATTTTTTATCAACTTGACCCATATATATGTATGTTTATAGGTATTTATTTATTGTATATATAATGTTTATGTATAGTGTGCTGTATACATATCTGTTTATTATATTTTTAATTTTAAGTTAGATTTAATTTATGTTTAATTTTTTGTTGTACATTTAAAGTTCCTCAAAATTTGTTAATTTTCTTTCTAAATCGTATGGTTTGCTGTAAGAAAACCCAGTTGTGGGTTAAGTTCGCCTATGTACATCAACTGTCCTATTTTTTGTTGTTCGTATAAAATTTTGTGTACAATAAAGAATAAAGAAAGAATAAAGCTCCACGCTTGGCTTAGAGGTTTTAAACCCGCGACATATAACTCGTAAGTCGGAATCATTAATAAGGAGTCACAACCAACTTGTGGATTACGACCCATTCCCTCTCAAGAGAGGGTCTAAATCCCAGTAGTGGGTACATTATAAGACTGATACTACCGATATACCGAACATGTGGTGATGCTTCCCAAAGTAATTGCTAGATTATTTATCGCTTGTATAGTAAAATAAAACAAAAAATTGTAACATCTACCCACTCTCTAGTTTCGAATGTAAAAAGAAGGTCCCGAACTGGCTTCTGAATAAATCATACGAGAATACTAAAAATATACTTAAAATATAAAAAATGTAATGTAAACCATTACCCTACATCATCCACTTCAATCTTGTACATTTATTTTACACATACACACCACACACTCACACACACCTACACCATAAAACTTACAAAACAATATTTACTTATGTTTTAATTTTATACCTTTCACGTAATCATATTCGACCCAGATGCTAAACTAATATGTTTGTGATAGATCAATAAGAATGAGGGCCCTGGTACTCTTAACACAAGTTGTATCTTAATTTGGGTACCAGTGTTCAACAACATTAGCACTTCAAATATATAAAAATAGTTTTTCTGTCTGTGTATATGCTGTGTATATTAATTGCAATAAAAACATTATTATTATTATTAGCTTTTTTTAAACTTTTATTAAATGACTATTATAAAATGTCATATTTAATTATTGTCTAAAAGAGCCCTTAGTCTATGTTAGAATAAAAAAGTCAGTATAAATTCGTTTGAAAAGTAAAAAGTCCAACCTACAGCTAAGAAGGGGAATTCCCCGCCGGAGATTGTGTTTCCTGATAACTACAATCTAGGAGTTTTTAAGTTGAGAGTGAATATGTTGCTTCTAGGCAAGCGTTATTATGAGTTTTGTAAAAATAAAAAGTTCTTTAAGTTTTGTTCTGATGTAATTCTGTCTTAAAACACCAATTTACAGCAATTTGCTGTAAAAGATGGTTATAAGAGACTATCTGTAGAGTTTATGTTCCATTGTACACCGATATACAGCTTTAACATAGCTTAGGGTGCATACATTGATTTTTATGCAGCCGTTATGCAGCTGTTATGCAACTACTACAAAGCTATTCTTTTCCACTCATACTAAATGCTGTATAATTTGGTTGAGGCCCTTTTTGCGGTTATAAGAGCTGTATAAGCGCTTATACACCTAAACCTTTATACAGTTCTTATACAGCTTGTTGTGCTAGTCGAGCGTCGACCACATCATCGCTTACCATCAGGTAAGATAGTGATCAAACGTGAGCCTGTAAATAATAATAAAAAAGTCTGGACCATTTATTTGAAATAAGAAAATTAAATTATCAAATAACTTTTCCCACTCTGGATGGAGCAAAAGCTTGTACTAGACTTTTACTGACTACAACCCACCTGTGTTGCTACAATCACCTTTTGCATTCTAAGGCCACGCTAACTCTCTCAAACAATCCCGGAGTTCAATCTTTTGGCCAAAACGCTATTTCTAAAGCCCCGTCCCTATGGAATTATTTCTCTAATACAATTTACTTGTTAGGCTCGTTTATTAGCCTAGCAATATCACCCTTTTAGTATCACAGGTATCAATGACGATATTGACAAGAATATGAGCCTTATTTGATTAAATTTTATCACACAATATGATTCCTGGAAGGTTGGCTGGAGGACAAAAGTTCGATTAATACAGATTAGAGATATTGAAGAGCACGGAATTTTTGAGATGGTAGCTAATAGAGGCCCCAATCCTAAAAATAAACGTACAAGTTTCTTTATGTAGGAAAGAAAGAAAGAAAGAAAATATGTTTATTTGGCAAAATAATTGATTTACAACTAAAAAAATAAAATAAAAATAAGGAGAAATAAAATTAACAATAACAATAAAAAGAAAAAGAAATATGTCTCACGGCTACGCCAAATAGGTCCAGTTCAGCATAATGCCAGACAACTACGCAGCAGTTGCCTGACGCTGGTTTTCAACTGAACCTTAGAGTGCAGACACGGATGAAGAACTTATAGCTAAATAATGAATGTATGGAATGTTGTTGAAACTTCAACGGTCCGGACTAAGTGTTTCGCTTCGTCGTTTATACCGCGTACATCGAAGGACTGGAACAATTTGCCTGCTGCGGTCTTCCCGTCCAACTATAACTTAGGTGTCTTGAAGGCTAGAGTGAACAGGCTCTTAATAAACTAGTGCGCCTGACCATCAATGATTGCATCTCCACTTACCATCAGGTGGGATCGCAGTTTTATACACCACAAATTTTTAATTAGTACAAATACTTAAAGAGCTAATTAGAAAAAGTCTTGTTATTATTTAAGTAAAGTCTCATTAAATAATTTTCATAAACAGCAAAGTTATAAGCGTTTGTTTATATCCCAAAATGCCACTCAATTTATGGAAATATTGTACAGGCAGAAAAAAAGGATTATGAATGAATAAATGACGATCGAAATGGAAAAATATTGCGCGTAGTATTTTCTAAATGCTGGGATCCTAATCAAATAATTTTTCAATACTATTATTTATTTTATTACTTCATGCACGTAAAGGTAAATAATGTCATAGAGGTAATAATGATACAGGCAGACTTTAATGCCTCAGACAATGACTCTTACTCGAAAACCTATTCCTATCCCTACCGCTTCTAGGCACGCAACTAACTAGCAGCTAATCTAACAGTAAATTGTTTTCCACACTAGTGCAGAAAAATGCGTGACCTTACCCCCGCCACAATTTATTGTATTTATCGTATTTGGATGATCGCTAAACGACCCCCACGAGTCGCCAGTCAACACAATTTTATTCATTTCTCCATGAGTGTATTCAAAAACATCGTTTGATACAAGTGAAAACTCACTGGGTTCCATTGCACTCTCACCTGCGGTTCGGGCGACTTTCACCTCGATTGCAATGATAAAGTTTCTCCCCTTGTATCAAAATGAACTAAAACAGCTTTTAAAAACTCGAACCCTGCAAAAAAAAACCCTCCCCTTACATTATGCGCCTGTTCTATTTTCAAAACAAAAATTATGCTAACACAGACGATCAGTATCAATCAAACAAAAAAGCATAAAAAGATGTTCCCCTGATAAAACCGTACCAACCTTATAAAAACAACTGACACAGCTAATGTCTCGTCCCAAGTTGGCAACCTTGCCGAGACATCTGAAGGCTGTCAATCGATTCCCACAGCGTTTATTAGCTCGTTAACAGTTTTATATTTTGGGCAAGTAAAGTGCTGATTTGGAACTCTTTAACGCCTTTTTATTTTTGTGGGACCTGGAGATTTGTGGATTTTATTTGATTTGTTGAATGTCTCTCTTTATGAAAAAGGAATGTGGGCGGTAGGTACTACAAAATTTTCACATTAATCATGTCCCGAATTATTAATCAATCTGTATATTGTGACATCAAAGTTTGCAGTTTGCTTTTATTAACTCTCAGCGCAGGCTGGCTAGATAAATGATCTTTTTAAGAATTATGTGAATCCAGAATAAGTTTTGAAATTGATAGATAAAGCAATTTTTTTTTTTATAGAAGACGTAATAGGAACCGATATATTATTCTATTCTTTTCCGCATTCATTGTGCACACAGCCTAAATGTAACACTGTTCGTTAGCGTCTGTATTCCCGTTGATCTATAATCTATGAGCATTCAAGAAATATGTAATCGAAATATTTGTAATATTCAGGGTATTCGATGGGATTCGATGGATAGCTAATGTCACTAATTTTAAATTTCATCATCATCATCATTTCAGCCGAAAGAAGTCCACTGCTGGACATAGGCCTCCCCCAAGCGACGCCACAACGACCGATCCTGTGCGTCTCGCATCCACCGCACTCCCGCGACTCTCACCAGGTCGTCGGTCCACCTTGTGGGAGGCCTTCCAACGCTGCGTTTTCCGGTGCGCGGTCGCCATTCTAGAACCTTTCGGCCCCATCGACCGTCCGTTCTGCGAGCAATGTGCCCTGCCCACTGCCACTTTAGTTTGGCGATTCTTCGGGCTATGTCGGCGACCTTGGTTCTCCTGCAGATATCTTCATTCTTTATGCGATCACGCAAGGAAACTCCGAGCATAGCCCTTTCCATTGCCCTTTGGGTGACTGTAAGCCTTCTGATGAGGCCCATTGTAAGCGACCATGTTTCAGTACCATAAGTCATCACTGGCAACACGCACTGGTCATAGACTTTCGTCTTGAGACACTGTGGTATGTTGGACGAGAAGATACCGCACAGCTTCCCGAACGCTGCCCAGCCGAGTCGGATTCGACGATTGACCTCTTTCTCAAAGTTAGACCTACCCAACTGGATTGTCTGTCCCAGATAAACGTAGTCGTCCACAACTTCGAGTGTAGAGTCCCTGATCTTGATAGGAGTGGGTGCTACATGGCTGTTTACCATGACTTTGGTTTTTTCCATGTTCATTTTAAGTCCCACTCTTTCGGAAGCTCTACTGAGGTCACCAAGCATTGTACTGAGCTCCTCCGTAGTCTCAGCCATGACTACTATGTCGTACTATTTTAAATTTAGAAGTACTCTAATATAATACACATCTGAATAAAATTAAAATTCAACGTCCACGCCTTATATATTTTTTAAATTTGCATTTGAATGAAAAATTTTGGCCTTATTTTCATAAAATAATAAAAAGTCGATGAAAAAAAATTACATGGCATGAGAAGTGTTTACGGGTCTGAAAGGATAGCAGATGACCCCTCCCGTCGACCATTTCAATTTGGCATACGATGCACCAAACAACCTGTATATTTATCATGATTTAAAAGACTATTCATACAGTTTCGCTTTGCATTATGCATAATTGCATAATGCAAAGCATCATTTTTTTGACCGACTTCTCGACAATTCAAAAGTGTCTGTAAATTGGTTATTAGAAATACATGCTTTGATTTGATTTGGTGCCACAGCAAAAACTGCTCCCCCTCTCCAAGATCATTAATGAGTTGAAACTCACCCTGCGTATCTTCAAGCTCATATAACAAAAACCAACAATATCAAAATGCCAAGAACTTCAGATATTTGGCACCGACCACCGAATGATTCGTCGGGAAGCAATCAATCGGTTCCCGCAGTTTACAGCATCGTTAAACCTTCTGCTGCGACGCTTCTGAGTCAAATAATGATATGCGCGATAAAAACGGTGTTTGGAAGTAATTCTCACTTTGTTTTGGGTTCGAGAAATGTATCCGTTTTATGGGTAATTTGGTTCTCTTGGGTATGCGTATGTACTAATTTTAATGATCAATTTGAGGGAATGTTTTAACGTCATAGGTTTTTGTTTTTAAACTCAAACCATTTACTATTTTTTTCTAGGTTTTTTTTTTCCGGTGGGAAAATCCTCTTATGATATCCCCCGCTCTTGGGCGGGGCGGGAGATAGTGTCAGACTTTTACTGACTAAAAACCCACTCCTGTTCCTTCGTTGCCTTTCGTACCGGGGCCGAGTCTTCCTTTCAGAATGAGACCCTTGGCCCCAGTAGGCTTCGACCCTGCTGGGCCTCTACGTTTGCTGACATCTCCTTGAGGCGCGCGTGGAATAGTACGCGTCGTCGACAACTTGGGCTCGGTCCGGACGGTTACGGGACGGTCGCACGGCGAGCCGAGAGATTGTGTTCTAGGTGGGAAATCATTAGAGCAGTGGTGGCGAGTTGTAGGTCGCGGATACAAACCTAACCAGGCGCATTAGTTTGTGTAATTTATTTCATCACCACTGCTCTCAAAACGGTGAAGGAAAACATTGTGAGGAAACCGGCATGTCCCAGAACCAAAAATTCGAAGACATGTGATGTTCACCAACTCGCACTGGACCCTCGTGGTGGATTACGGCCCATTCCCTCTCTTAGAGAGGAGGCCTGAGTCCCAGCAGTGGGAACAACTCGTAAGTCGAGGCCATTACCACTCGGCCATCACTGCTCTCTTGATAGTGAATCGCACTAGTTTATTAAAAGCCTATTTACTCTACCCTTGAAGACACCTAAATTATAATATAATCGGATGTGAGGACTTCTGCAGGTAAATATTTCCAGTCTTTCCATGTATGTGGCATAAACGATGAGGCAAAATGCTTAGTCCGAGCCGTAGAGGTGTCAACAACATAAGGATGGACACTCGCCGTACGTCGGCCATATTTTTATTATCTATGTGTTCATGCATAATCTTTTTAGTTGCATTGACGAGATTTTTATACTTTGTTCAATAGTTTATTATTAGCGATACTCAGTTTTATAACCAAACATTTATCACTTTCATATCTCAAAGTTTCTTTTGTTAAAATAGTTTTAGTTTGATATGAAATTTTCTCTTCAATACTATTATTTTTAATAAATTCTTAGACAGGTTTAAAGAGATAAGCTTCGAAAGATAGGTAAGTTTTGAAAGTTCATCATCAAATATTTTATAGAGATGACAGGTTATCAATGAGAAATGGTTTCAAGTCAAAGTCAAGGTCTTTTATAAAAGGTCTCCCTTCCAAATTTTTGTAGGGTAGGGTGCTAAGGTTATATAGGAGATAGACCACTAGCGTTCTTTACTATGTTATCACTTAAGAGATATTATGCTCGATAATATACCATAAGTATGTTCGATATTAGGTACCAACTATGGCAAAAAAAAAAAATGTAATGTACGAAGGTGCTGCATTGTATAATAAATTAGCAAATCATACTAAAAATGCAAAGTCGATATATAATATAATATAAGGGCTTTCAAGCCCCATCAGCTATATTAATCGGATCTGTAACCTCGAAATGCGATCATGGGTTGTGCGAAAGTGATCCCCGGAGCCCTAGAACGAAGGCAAAAAAGGAACAGGAGTAAGTTTTAATCAGTAAAATTCTGACACGCCTTGAGCCACGAGATGTCATTAGATGATTTCCCAACAAAAAAAACCTTTAAATGCACGAATTCGTAATAAGGCGTGGTGTGTCGGGCGAAGGGTATAGACATTCGTTGAATAAAATAACTTAACGTTACCACTTCACTGTAATCATACTTTTAGTTCTCATAAAATAATAACCACGGATAAATCATAACATAATATTTATTACTATAAAATAGGCAACGCCATTAAAACACTCCACTGACCGCATAAAGCAGACATGTGCAGCAAGCTTCGACAATACTTCGCTTCCGTCGTCAACCTACATCCCAATAGAACTCAGTGTTGCATCAGAGTGTCGTGGCTAGTCACGTGACACACGTCACTCTAAGCCACTAGCGCCACTCTAAACAATGAGTGCCATCTCTGCTATCTTTTGAAAACTAATTTAAACACGAAAGCGCCGTTAAATATTTATATATATATATACTTAAATAAACACATCTTTACTAAAGCAAGCGCATCTTGGTATATTATGTCGCTTCCAGTTGTTTGTGTATATTTAAATATACAAGTATTAACCGATTACCCTAACACTTATTAATTACTTCTCTTTAAATTGAAATTTAAACCATAACAGTTACTGTGTGCTACCAAGAATACTTGTTAATATTTCTTTTTTTCAATTCTCTTGTTTGATAAGTGGATTAAAATTCTGATGGGAATAATAGAGATATCTCAAACCTCATATAATTTTTCATTCATTTATCCGACTTTTTTTCTAATAGAAAATTCCAATATTAATATCTCAAATACCATTCCATTTTACTTGTTATTACTTAAGAGTTTTATAAATAGATTAGATTCGAAGAAACTCCAAAACGCAGCTATCAATGAAACAAGCCCAATAATAACCTTTCCGAATATATTTTAAGAGGATTTTCAAGAAATATTAGTCTCTTACTCAGACAGAACTCAAAAATTCATTCATGAAGAATCATTGAGTTTGAGCGAAAATGTCAAATGAACCTTATTCATTTTTCTTAAGGTTCAAAATGGTTTGCTTGCTAAAATCGTTTAGGTACAGTCTAATTCCTGCTGAAATTGAATTTATACATTTGTTAAGTAGCGGAAATTCTTGAAGAAAGTAAGAAGAGGCAATAAAATAATGTTTAATGAACACGAAAGTGTTTTTCGTGTTCAGGATTACCCGGGATACCCTGATATTAAACTGTCCTTGTTTTTAGGGTTTGTAACATTTTTCCTTTATTACCTACATTACTTTTTTTTTTTTCTTGAATTTTATGAAGTCGTACAAGAGGCCAAAACCTACTCGCAGAGGCCCTTTAGACACATTTTTTAAATAATTTATTTATATTTAAAAAATATTTTTTCTTAAAGATTGGATTTAAAATAACCGGTCAAGGGTGATTCGGAGTCGCATACTAAGGGTTCTTTCGGAGTCTGGAAGATTTTTCCGGATCGGAAAGTAGTAATAATTTTGTGATGTACGCGGTTTTCAGACTTTTTCTTTATTTGTGCTCAAGTCTCATAGAGGAGCAAGGTTTTGCTTCTTGCCAAAGGCGTGCGAAGAGGCTAATTGGGGATCCACATTTGGTTAAGTCCAATCTATAAAGCCTTGAGCACAGGCGCAGGGTAGCCAGCCTATCGGTATTTTACAGGTTACATTTTGGAGAGTGTGCGCGGGAATTGCACGACTTGATTCCGCCATCTCCTTTCAACCATCGGACAACCCAACGAACAGCGAGTATCCACCCTTACGTTGTTGAAACTTCAACGGTCCGGAATAAGCGTTTCGCTTCGTCGTTTATACCGCGTACATCGAAGGACTGGAACAATTTGCCTGCTGCGGTCTTCCCGTCCAACTATAATTTAGGTGTCTTCAAGGCTAGAGTGAATAGGCTCTTAATAAACTAGTGCGCCTGACCATCAATGATTGCATCTCCGCTTACCATCAGGTGGGATCGCAGTCAAGCACTGGTTTATAACAATTAAAAAAAAAAACTTTCAGGATTCTAGGTTAACGGAAAGTTTTGCATCCTACATTATAGGTTTTAGTTTCCTTGCGAGTAGATATAAGGGCCATAAACAGAGCAAAAACGACTTTATTATTATATTTCACGCTCCTAAACCTAGTCAATTGAACATTATTTTATTTACTATTAGAAGCTAGCCCAAGGTAATTTCGGCTATGGTCCGACGACCTGGTGAGATAGATAGATAGATAGATATTCTTTATTGTACACCAAAAATACATTTTACATTAGGAAATTAACATTAATAAGGTGTCACAATGGGCGGTCTTATCGCTAAAAGCGATGAGACGAGTGATGCGATGAGTGAGAGTCGCGGGAATGCGATGGATGCGAGACGCACAGGATCGGTCGTTGTGGCGTCGCTTGGAGGAGGCCTATGTCCAACAGTGGACGTCTTGTTGAAATCTTTCGGCTGAAATGATGATGATGATGTTGATATTACAGTCAGTCAGTTGGTCCTTATATATAGGTATTTTATACTGAAAAATGTTAAAAGAAATGCAGTCTATGAAAAATTGAAATTCGATATCTCTAAAGAAATGTAGAAAAGCTTTGTCAAATGCATGCATTGTCATCGGAATTTTCCGAGCATTTTTGACCTAATTTCGAGCAGCACAAAACAGAATGATTTATCTGAGTTTTGAAGTAGGCGGAGTTTATTGCCAGCTCCTCAAGTGATTTACTGGAACTGAATTTAAATCTACTGACAGTAAATAATGAAGACCGCCTCTACGAACAGCCATTCAGAGCAGAGAATTATGAGTAGTGAATAATTGAATATATTGGATGATGTTGGCTTACGAGGCAATGAAAAGGGCTGTGCTTGGAGTTTCCTTTCGTGATCGCATCAGAAATGAAGATATCCGCAGGAGAATCAAAGTCTGACTGAACCTGACCGAACTGTGTCACAAAAATAAATGAAAACAGAATTTATCTGTCAACTGTATAGCTCAAATGATGATGATGATGACGTGGGACGATGCGACATGGTTATAATGCACTCATAAATTAAAAAAAGTAAACAACATTTTTTTTTTTATTGACATTAACTAGTGCTTGACTGCGATCCCACCTGATGGTAAGCAGCGATACAATCGTTGATAGTGAGGCGCAATAGTTTATTAAGAGCCTATTCATTACAATTTTGAAGATACCTATATTATAATCGGACGGGAAGACCGCAACAGGTAAATTGTTCCAGTCCCTCGTTGTATATATTTATAGAAACTTTACATTTCATCAAGATTCTGAATGACGAAAATTTTTCATACAACCTTTGATGTTGAATAAAACGCGTATTTCCTGGAACAAGTTTTGTGAAATATTCACGTGAGTGACAGAATTAACGAATGTCATCTCTCATATCCCTGTTTTTTCGCGTTGCCTCTTTATCAAACATTGATAGGATGAAACAACAAGCTTTTAAAACATAGGAAGGACCTTCTTATAATATATGTTTCGACAATCCAACAGACTAGACGTGTCCACGTTAACGTAACGTAAAAAAAACAAGTGCGAGTCGGATTCGCGCACTGAGGATTCCGTACAAACTTGCCTATGAAAATTGTTCAATTCCCGAATTGAGTTTCGAAGATTTTTCCGAATAGATTTTTTTTCATGGCTTAATAACCAGTTTTCAGATTTTTTCCTATATTTGTGGTGTAATACCTTATTTTATGCCAAATTTCAGGATTCTAGGTCAACGGGAAGTGTCCTATGAATTTTGAGTCCTTGTCAAAATATACGTTTTTTGCGACATGTATGTCGACTGTATCTTTTTTTTCGGACATTCAGAAGTTTGATTTTTTCACAACTTCAAGGGACAGACTTGAGTATATGGTTTTAATTTCAACGTGATAGCGCGTTCCCAAGATAAAGGGTCTTAACAGACAGACAGACAGACGGACAACAAAACGATCCTATAAAGGTTCCGTTTTTTTCCTTTTGAGGTATGGAATCCTAAAAATAAAAGAGTTTGTTTGAGATGTAGCTTAAGTTACTTTGACTTTGGTGTAGGTTGTGTGGGGACACACGTATTGTGGCTCATTGGAGCACCCCATCTGGCTAAGTTGTAACAATATTTACCAGGGCAAAGTACAGGTTCAGCCATTTTAAATGAACCATTTTCAGCCATATTGAAACAGGGTGATAATAAAAGTTCTAGAGCTCTCATCGCCCATAAAATTGAGTCTGATGTTTGACGACCCTTTAATTTCGGGCAGAGCCGCTAAAATGTTGCTATGACGAGTTTATTGACGATTTTATGACTAGAGTCGTCAACTGTGATCTTGTCTGTCTGTTTATCTGTTAGTAGACGATTGAGGAAATGTATTTTGAAATGAACTGTAATAAATTGTGAACTAAAGTCAAGATTGTATGTTCTGTCTAGCAGTGACTTCGGAGGAGGCGGCCGATCGCGTGAGGCAACGGCCCTTGCGTTCCAACCGCCGCCGCCGGGATTCCGATCCCGATTTCCGGCCACCGTAGGCGCGGGCTTGCGGACGGCGAGCAATGGGTGCCTCGAAGTCTGACCGTCCGGTAATCATCCGGACCAAGCCTAAGTCATCGACGGCGCGTAGTGTTCCTCGCGCGCCTTTAGGCGATGTCAGATACCGTAGGGGCCCAACAGGGTCGAAGTCTGCTGGGCCCATGGATGATGCGAAAAAGAACCTCGGGGCCCTGGAACGAGGGCAAAGAAGGAACAAGAGTGGGTTTTAGTCAGTAAAAATCTGACACGAAAGGGCAATAGATAGAATGTCTTTGGATGATTTCCCACCATAACATATATATGTATATATACTCAAGTCTGCGGTCCCTTGAAACTGTAAAAAAATCAAACTTAACGAAAAAAAAAGATACAGCTGTTTATGTCGCAAAAAACATATATTTCGATACTTTCAAAGGAAATCAAAATTCATAGGGTACTTCCCATTGACCCAAAATCCTGAAATTTGGCATAGGAATAGGAATAAATCTGAAAGCACAAAGTTTATTGATACGATAACAAAAAAAAAAATTGTGGTTCAAAAAAATTTCGATGCTCCATTTAGGATTTGAACTATTTACATAGGTAAGTAAGGTCAAGTACGGAACCCTAAGTTCGCGAGTCCGACTCGCACTTACCCAGTTTTTACGTAAATATAGGAATCAAAGAATCATTACAATAAGTAAAAAAAGCGTCATTTTATCACTGCAAAATGTGTTCAACGTTATTTAATTTTTATTAAATGAGGTAATTTTATTGGCCACAATTTTAATATTCCCCACTTTAGCGACGGCCTTATTAATTATTTTATTACATATTCTAACGAAGGGTAAATATAAATTGTTATTTACGTAAGTACCTTCTTCACTACGGAAGGTAAGAATTTTAATCCACAGGAAGAGAAAATGTCTTGTTTTATATTTATGTGTTAGCTTAGGGGTAGGATTTAATGAAATTCCAAAAGATAGCAAACATGTTTCACAAGTATTTTTTTTTCCGGTGGGAAATCAAATTATGACATCCCCCGCTCATGGATGGGGCGGGAGATAGTGTCAGACTTTTACTGACTAAAAACCCACTACAGTGAGGACCTGCGTTATGCGGAAGGTAAGGACGCCGTGTTGCCTTTCCAGTCACTCCTCAAAGAGGGTACTTACCGCCATGATTATTCATATACATGTAGGAATGGTTTTTTTTTTAATGGAACCATTATCAAGCCTCAAGTACGGGCTGAAATGGAAATGCGTGATGATATTTTTCTTAAAGAATTTTTTTTTCATTTCAATAGGCCGATCCTTGAAGAAAGTTATTAATTTTCTAAGATTTTGGCGTCCGTAGGCGCAGGCTTGCGGACGACGAGCAATACGTAGCTCGCCGTCTACCCATCCGTAAAGGACCAGACCCAAGTCCACGGCCCTTAGTGTACACGCGCGCTTCAAAGAGATGTCAGCAAATCTGAAGAGGCTCAGTAAGGCCGATGCCTGCTGGAGCTGTGGGTACGATTGAGAGAGTGAACTTGGCCCTAGAATGCAAAGAGCAACTGAAGGTCACAGGAGGGTTTCAGTCAGTCAAAATTACTTACACGCCCTCATGTTTCATTGTTCTCCCGAAGTCATCAGTCTACACGGATGGTCAAACTGTCTGGCGTTTGACTAACTGTGACAACTGCCAAAAATTTACGAATGACTACCAGGACCAAAGGCTTTACGTTCTATCTTCTTCTTTCTCTTCCTATCCCATATTGCTTAGGGTCGATGCAAAACGTTTTTTTCTTCCATTCTGTCTTGTTACCCGTCACACTATCACTAACTCCATTTTTTTTCATATCACTCCTCACACAATCAATCCATAGTTTTAGCATAGCTTCCTTCTCCCTCTCTATCCATCTAGATGTATACTCAGAACTTTTTAATAACATGCGTTTCATCCCTCCTCTTCATATGACCATAAACTTTTCAGTCACTGGCGCCACTTTCAAACTTCCTCTAATATACTAATTTCTCACTTTATCCACTCTCGTCACACCACACATCCATCTCAGTATTCTCATCTCCACTATAAACAATTCTTTTTTCATCCATTTTATTCACAGCCCAACATTTTGATCCATACAGTATGACAGGTCTTATCACGAATTTGTAAATTTTACCCTTCAGCTTGAGGGGCATCCGTGGTTCACAAGTTGTTCTCGGGACCTGTCGCCATTTCATCCATCCTGCGTTGATCCGATGTGTTAAATCTCGGTCTACCTCACTATCCCCTTGGACGAGCGATCTGGGGTACCAGAATTTGTAGCAGATCGGTATGGGCGTTCCGGCGAGAGTTAAAGGCACTGGATTGGAGAAACCGCCGAAATTGCAGAACATGTAACATTACGAGTTTTCTATATACACATAAATAAGTAATGTGGTACCTAATCATTTGACGACTCTAATACTACTTACGTAATCGGAATCATACATTACATATTTTGCAAATTAAACTCTCACAATTTAACATTATTTCTTACCTAACTGTGTGCTCACTGTGCACTTTCTTCGTTTACTTACTCGCGCCATGCATAAAATATCGAGCATTTTATGAAGTTCTTCCTAAAGTAGTCTGTAAATATCGAAAATAAGCAAACCTTTTCGTTATTCCCTGTATAAACGAGTACCTACCTATTATATAATTTTGAACAGTTAAAGATGATGATGCACTCGTTGAGTCGAGGCTTCAAAGTCTTGAGCATCGACGCCGAGTTGCTAGCCTGTCGGTTTTCTACCGGTTGCATTTTGGGGAGTGTGCGTCGGACTTGCATAACCTAATTCCGCCTTGCCCGTTCCATTATCAGACCACAAGGCGTATGGCGATGCGCCACCGATATATGATGTACATTCCACCTATAAGCACAAAACGTTTTGGGAACACATTCATTGTGCGCACAGCTAAGGAGTGGAATTCCTTACCGGAATCTGTGTTTCCAACCTATATAACCTATTTCTATGACTATAGTCATAGAAATATGACTATAGTCATAGAAATAGGAAATAGGAACTTTAAGGATTCCCGGGTTATAACCCGGGAATCTTTAAGTCAAGAGTTTTCTTCTAGGTAAGCGCGCTTCATCGTCGACTGCATCGTTGCTTTCCATTAGGTGAGATGGCGATCAAGCGCGAGTCTATCAAAAATTAAAAACAAGACTTGTTAAACCGCCACAATCCGAATACTTTTTTTTCTTTTTAAAAAATCCAGATTGGCATTTCAAAAGGTTACGAACTTATAACAAGAACGAATTCATCTTACACATCAAGCATTGGACATTTAAGTTAGCTAACGCCTACGTCACCACAGAACACCAAGATGCTTCTGCGGCTAGGTACAGCTAGACTTTATTTTGTGTGGCTTGTTTAGGTCAACTAACGTGTTTGTCACCTGCTTAACTGGACTTGCCTGTGGCGACCTTAATAAAATTAAAGCCATCAGCCAGGAGTTATACAAAATCTGAAAGTAAACTAAAAACTATGGCGTATACGCAGAGGGCATCTATTATGGGGTATGGACTTCCATTTAGGTTGTTGCTGAGGATAACAGCAAGGGATTGCAGAACTTTCCATAAAACCGTGTTAAATAACATGCATCTAGCAAAAACGCGAGGCTGGTGCTCGAGCTCGTCGAAAAATCATGACCCTACCGTGCTACTGACGAGTCTCGAAGATATACAAACAACCACGAACTACAAAAAGATACGGTCCACATCTCACGGCGTCCTTGATATAATAAAATTAATTACTTCGTTTGTCGTATTGCAAGTCTAATTTAAATTAAAAAAAAAAAAAAAAACTATTGAATTGAATTTCAAACGTTTCGTTCAATCAATCCCTTTAACAAATGAACATATTTGTGAATATCACCGTTGCTTCCTAAAAATTGGGTGTTTTTTTAGTGGCAAATCATCCAATAACTTTTCCCGCTCTAGGGCAGAGCACGAAGGCATGTCAGACTTTTACTGACTAAAATCCACTCCTATGTTCCTTGTTTGCCTTCGTTTCAGGGCCACGTGGTTCTCTTTCGCACAACCCATGGCCCCAGTAGACTTCAAACGTGGTGGGCCCCTACGGTTTTGGTGACATCTCCTTGAGGCGCGCGTGGAACACTTCGCGCCGTCGACAAATTGGGCTTGGTCCGGACGGTACCCGGACGGACAGTTGAAAAAAAATAGGCAAAATGATTTTGTCCCTACTTGCTGCTAGGTACGATATTCTGTGGTCTATGTAAGACACCAACTTTCCAACTGCCGTAGGAGTCACAGCCTTATTAACTACTTTACAGTCCAACCACGCGGCTATTAACAACTAACTATAAGAAACCTAACAAAACAGACTTGAATATTCTTCGAACATACTGCAGTTAAGGCTATGTTATGTGTGTTGAACTTGGCTCAAAACACAAACATGACGGCTTTATCATTTTATGAGGAATGGTCAGAAGTGTCACTTAAAAACGTGTTGAGAAAATTGTTCTGGCGCTGACATTCACAGATGAGCTCCTAGCCATACAGATCGATCGTGAAGGTCTGTCTGTAGATAGGAGACCATCTTAACAGCCTCCAAGCGTTAGAAAGCACGTTAACCTCTTCATCATTTGTAGATCCTTGACCGTCGTTACAAATGATCAGAAGCCAGAAAATTTTACACCAGTCTTGCCAAGGGATACCGTGCAACCAAATTGCTGGGTAGTGAAAGTTAGATTGGCAGAACCTCCATGTAGAGTAATGGTGGATACCATTACTCGTTATATCAGATTTGACTGGAAGCTGACCCTAATGAAGTTGAGAAAAAGATCGTCAGGTCAATCGACCTTTACAGATGTCTGTTGAAATAACATAATATCACACCTGTATATCCGTATGGTTCAGTACTGTAGAACAAAAATAAGCCTATTGTAGTAATCTATGCAAAAATTCGGGCATAAGCATAATATAATTTGCCTTATAATATTCCCACTGCTGTGACTCAAGCCTCGTCTCTAAGAGAGAGAATGAGACGGAATCCACCGCGTACCTAGTGCTGGTTGGCAGAAGTCCAGGCGACCATAGTTTCAGATGATGATGAGACTCTGGTTGACACTGTTTAGGAATGCGCTGTATAAACTGTGCAATGCATTGCTGAATCCATTTAAACGTGCTCAATCGTAGTTGTGTTTAAAAGACACGTTGAGGAACACTAAACACTGACCTGTCGCTGTGATTATCGATAGTCGCAATTTATTCCCTTTAATGTGTGTACGTTTAAATGTTGATAGGTTCGCGCTTGACCGCTATCTCACCTGATGAAAAGCGACGATGCGGTCGACAATGGAGCGCGCTTACTTAGAAGTAACCTGTTCACTCTTGACTTAAAGATTCCCGGGTTGTAGCCTCCAGGAAACATCTTCTTGCCCTTATCCCGTGTTATTCGGGGGCGGAGCAACACGTTTTTTCTTCTATTCTCTCCCGTCACGCTCTCACCAACTCTCTTTTCTTTCATGTCATTCTTCATACAATTTATCAGAATTTTCTTTGGCGTCTCTCCCTCTCCATCCATCCACGTGTATACTCACAACTCTTTTGTTAACATTCGTTTTATCCCTTCTCTTCATATGACCATACCATGCCAAACGAACGCCTTTCAACTTTTTAGTCATTGGCGCCACTATCAAACTTCTCTCTCATTTGTTTTCGCTTCTCACTTAACCAATTCTAGTTACACCTGACATCCATCTCAACATTCTAGTCTCCGCTACATGCAATCTTGTGTGTTACAGTATAATAATAATAAATAAATAAAACTGCTCATTACAAGCGAGTGGCCCTACTGGTCAACTTATCTACCCTGTGACATATTTTCTAGAGAACAGCATGAAAGGAAACTAAAGTTTTCTTGTATTTGAGTAAGCTTCTAGTTTCCGTTGAACCGTAATAAATGCCTTTATGTGCGTAATACAAAGGAGAGGGGCATTTATACGGCGACACAACACAAACTGTTTACTCAGTTGTTGAGTGGATTTTTGGTGTAGTAGCCACAACCGTGCTCGCTCAAATGTCTCACTGTTGGCGCGTGTGTTGGATCATTCTGTTCCCTTCAAAATGGTTGAGCTGAGTGGTGCTAATATTCGCTTCATTTCCGTGAACGGGTGCTGTTAGTTGCGACTAGTCATATCTTAGCTGCCAGTTGCTATTTTAATATATATATTTAGTTTTTATTTTTACTTTATTTACATTGTTCTCACATGATAGCGACAAGAAACATGTAACAGAGATATTTGTAATTACATAATATGATTGAAAAGAGTGTATGGAGTTTCTTGCACATTCTTCTCCATAGAAATCTACGCTTTGGAATGTGCAATTAGTATCATTTTTTCTAACTGAATGCCTTTTTAACATTTCAAAAGTGCCTGTAAGTGGTTTATTTGAAACAAAAAGCTTTGAATTTCTGAATCTTTGAACCGCAAAAAGTGCCAAAGTAAATATAAATAAATGTGTAGTGTGAGAACAATGTCTGAAATGAGAAATTAGTATATTAGAGGAAGTTTGAAAGTGTAAAACTCGAGTGTTCAGATTGGAAGTCGATCCCAAGTTAATTAGGAAAAAGCTATAATGAAGGAGATGATGATGAGATTACTTGATCCCGGCATCACCTTTCTACCATCATACATTCCGCTAAGTGTTTCACCTCACCGTTTATACCACGTACATTGTTGGAGTTGGTTTAAATGAGTGGACTGTATTTTTATAAGCGGTGGTATATTGCCGTTAAATCCCGGATAAACAATAATTATTAATTAGATTCGAGAAGTGTCGTCCGTCGCGGCGGTGTCCGTGGAAGCGGGTGCCCGCGGTGCGCCGGACAGCCCGTGTCCCCACCCGCGTCATCGTTCACCGCTGCTGATGACGTATGCGCACGCCGCTCGAGCGTACAGACCGCGTGGCCGATGGTTGTTGGGATCAATTCCCAACATACATTGAAGGACTGGAACAATTTTCCTGCTGTTGTGTTCCCATCCACCTATAATTTAAATGTCTTCAAGACTAGAGTGAGTAGGCTCTTAATAAATTAGTCCGCTTAACCATCAACGATTGCATCACGGCTTACCATCAGACGGGATCGCAGTCAAGCACTAGTTTAAATCATTAAAAAAAAACCGGGCAAGATGGCCTGTGCCAGCGGGAGAGGTCGCTGCCGCAGATCGCCCCCATGAAGACACGGCGGTGCTCCGCCCAAGCGGGGCGTACATACCTCTACCATATGCTCTGCCATGTCATCCGGGCGATCTGAATAATGGTGGCACCCGGTCTTTTCTTTAGCAAGAATCAGTTGCAGGAATCTGCTGACCTTACCATGTCCAGTGAGGGCTTGAGTTATGCGGACGGTCAGGATACCGTGTCATGTCTCCAGCTGCTCCTCAAAGACTTACCGCCATAATTATGGCGTGCCCATCTGTTTTATAGCTTGACTTCTGATTTGTTTCTATTTGATGTGGCTTTTTATTTAAAGCAAATATCAGAGCATAACTGCAAAAAAAGAAAACGCTCTTACTTCTGTACACCCTCTCGGGGAATGTGAGAGTGTTAGTACGTTTGTTCATTCACTGTTCTTTTATATAAACAGAATCTATTATCACACGAAAACACATTGACGTTGAACGTTTTCACAAGCCAGACTGAATGAAATACATTTCATGGAAAAAATATAATAAAACTTGAATGTGTCGATTCTTCAGTGGTTTTGACACCGTAGGATAGGTCACCCCTTTGTGTTGCAGGCGTTGTAATGATTGAGAAAATGTATTAGCTTCTACTAGTAGTTTCGCCCGTATGCAAGTAGGTCACTCTACACAAACTTTGAACCCCGTTTCATCCCCTTAGGAGGTGAATTTTGGAAAATCTGCTTTAAATGCACAGTTTCTACGTTAGAACTCTTAACAAGGAAAACGTTTTTTTTTTTATCGGACTTCATTGTTATAAGTACTGCGATACTTTTTAGTGGTGTTACTATAACTAAAAAGTGTAAAACAAAAAACTTTTCACAAAAAATATACTTCCGACTTCAATGTAAAAAAAACCCTGAAATTTTAAAATAACTTTGATTTCGGTAAAATAGCTAAATAATAAAGACACAAAACTATTATAGAAAAACCGAATTCCGAAATTAAAGTTATTTTGCACTTTTCAGTGTTTTTTTTTTACATTGAAGTCAGTTGTATTTTTTTTTTTTGTGAAAAGTTTTTTTGCTTCTTTCTTGTTTCGTGTTTGTTTACCTTTTGGAGGTAGGCGGAACAGAGAGGAAAGTCCCACAAACCTCCGTTGAAAAGGGAGGATCCTCCGGCCAGACGGGTGTTATGTCTGGTGGGCTGCAACTGCCCGATAGATGATTTCGGGCTGTTCTATATGTTCTAATCGCGCGGAGAACTTTGATTGCGCGATGCAGGATTAGTTCTTATGTGACGCCAAAGATGTCGCTACATCACTCCCCTCCGGAGATCGGAGATCGATGGTTTCTTGATGCTTCTTGATGACTGCCAGGCCAGTGGTAGGTTGGTTCCAGTGGGTCGGAACCAAATGCCGCATAGTTCTCGGTGAGTCGGAACTGTCTGCGGTGATGTCCCAGTGAGTCGGGATGATGCCCCAGTGAGTCGGGGTAATGATGTTCCAGTGAGTCGGGATGATGCTGCAGGCTCCAGTGAGTCGGAGCGGTGCTGTACGACGTAGTGGCTTGACTGATTGCGTCGACCAGGAGAGGTTCTTCGTTGCTCTTCATGTGACTGGCCGAAGGTGCAGTGTGCTTTGCGAAGGTCGCTGATGAGGCTGAAGGTGGTGACCAGGCATGACCAGGTAGGCATGCTGGTGGCCAGTATACCCTTTATAGCCGTGGGTGCTGGCTGTATGGCTCGCTGCTCGAAAGCTTAAGGAAGTGATGATGACGTCACGAAGTAGTGACTGCACGAAGGCTGCGCTGACGTTCTTTGTTGAGGGTCACCAGTTTGGAGGTAGGCGGAACAGAGAGTAAAGTCCCGCAAACCTCCGTTGAAAAGGGAGGATCCTCCGGTCAGACGGGTGTTATGTCTGGTGGGCTGCAACTGCCCGATAGATGATTTCGGGCTGTTCTATATGTTCTAATCGCGCGGAAAACTTTGATTGCGCGATGCAGGATTAGTTCTTATGTGACGCCATAGATGTCGCTACAACCTAACCTTGTGTTGTGCCACATAAAAGAATGTTCTTTTTTTTTCTTTTCTTTCTTACTTCATTCTTTCTTTCTATGATAATGACTCCTAAGTTTCACATATTTATATACATGTAGAAAGACAAAAAAGAGGCCTCTGTCCTCCAGAGAGGGATAAAAACGCTTGCCAGTATTAGTATGCATGTTGTAACCCCATCTTAACACCATCTCACGTCGTCGTCGATCAAATACACTCTACACTTATCTAACGTAAGTCAACAGCACTTCGTCATACGTCGAGGATTTCGTGAACTGACTTTCCCAATATTATTCAAAATGCCAAGAGAGTGATATCGCGTGGATTTTCTTAATAATCTGTGACATATTCAGGATCAGTTAAATGCGCTGTTCGTTCTATAAATGGAAGTCCATTACGTAACCAGTATCCATTCAACTGTTTTGAAAGTGCTAATTTAGGACCAGATTGGAACTTGGTCATATCGTCTTATTCATTACTCTACATAAAGTATTTAGCTTGTCTGCTGGTTTTGTTTGCATTCCTATTTACAAAAATATGTTTAAACGACTCAGAGGAACGAAATTGGTTGCAATATTTATTTACTTGGTTTTGCCCTAATAACATTTTTTATTTATGTTTATAAAAATAGTAACATTGGAAAAAAAAATCTTTTTTTTTCTCATAACGGAGGCCCTACCGCAAGGCTCTTAATGCGATCCATTTTCATCATCATCATCATCGTCACTTCAGCCAAAAGACGTTCACTGTTGGACATAGGCCTCCCCCAAATGTCGCCGCAATGAACGGTCCTATGCGTCTCGCATCCATCAGATTCCCGTAACCTTCACCAGGTCATCGGTCCACCTTGTAGAGGGTCTTCCAACACTGCGTCTTCTGGTACGCGGTCGCCACTCCAGAACCTTTCGGCTCCAACGGCCATCTGTTCTGCGAGCAATGTGTCCTGCCCATTGCCACTTAAGTTTAGAGATTCTTCGTGCTATATCGGCAACCTTGGTTCTCCTGCGGATATCTTCATTGATGATTCGATTACGCAAGGAAACTCCAAGCATTGCACTTTATGTCTTCTGATGAGGCCCATTGTAAGCGACTACGTTTTGGAGCCATATGTCATCACTAGCGACACGTACTGGTTTCGCCCTGACGTTGCACCTCCATGCGTAAATCGTACATGCGTGCAAGGATCGTTGCGTCTAGGTTCTACCGCACCATCCGGATGGCCATGATTCTCTGGCAAGCATTCAGCCTGGCCGCCGGTCGTTTTTACAGCGACGGTGCCCACACGGGCACCTTAGCTGCAAAAACCCCATAAAGCGCCATAAAGAACCATAGACCGAACAATAGAGCCTCCAGCAGCAGGCGTCTGGATCCCGAGGTTGGGCAGTAGCCGCTAGAGGTCAGCCCCCGTCCGTTCCAATTTGGCAGTCAGACGTCAAAAGAGCTTCACGAAGTTCCATCGGATGTTTCATAAGGGTGGTTCTAGTACCGATCCTTAATGCTTTTTTAATGTGAAAGGACAGCACCACGACGACCCTGCCCCAGGACACCGCATTCCCTATCGTGAGGGCTAGCACGCGCATGATGGCATCCGCCGTGAAGCGCTCCCTGCGGAAGCCAAACTGGCTGGCCACAATGTTTGACCCCAACCGCTCCAGATGCGTGACGAGGTGGTCTGTAATAACTCTTTCAAAGAGCTTGCCCACCTCGTCGAGCAGCATAATAAACCGGTCTGAAAGTGCGCAAGCCACCTCGGTGCGATGAGTACCGGTTTCCTGGTCTTCCAACGATGCGGAAACTGGCCCCTCTCCAAACATGCAATAAAAGCCCTCTTAGTCGAGGCCCAAGAGCCTCCATGGCCAAGACTCAAGCTGTTCCAGACAAGCCGTCGGATCCTAAAACATACGTAACCTCTTTGTACGTGGAATAACCTCAAAACCTGCGAAAAAGGGAACTAAAGTGATAATATGTTAGTATGCACTACATGTTTGTTTATGTATTCTTCATCCTGTTACATAAACACCAGTACATCTGCGTACAAAAATAAGTCAACATTTTTCACTAAAAACGAAACACAAGAGGTGTTTCGGTACTGCCGAGAACAACACGCTTTTATGAATACGTAATGGCATTCACTCTTGGCGAGTTAGTTCAAAACGTTTACGTTATGCTTTAAGCATTGTGTACATACGAGAGTAACCGTTTTGCACTCAACTGTACATGAAACTGTTTCACAATATCAGTGAGTCAGTCCCTTTAGATTTGTAACTACTTTTTATGGACAGTTTTATTAAATCGTTGGCCGTTTCTCTTTGGACTCCAGATAAAGATACTCTTACTGTTCTATACTTCATTCGCATTATGATTAGATGTTTGTTTTACGCGGTTTTTTTTTAGCAGTGGTGGCCGAGTGGTAACCGCCCCGACTTACGAGTTGTAAGTTGTGGGTTCAAACCCAGCCAGGCGCGCATTACTTTCTGTAATTTATTTCATCACCACTGCTCTCAAAATGGTGAAGGAAAACATCGTGAGGAAACCGGTATGTCTTAGAACCAAAAATTCGAAGACTTGTGACCTCCCCCAACCCGCACTGGGCCCGCGTGGTGGATTACGGCCCATTTCCTTCTCCTAGAGAGGAGGCCTGAGTCCCAACAGTGGGAATATTATAAGGCCGAGTACGTATTTATGTATGTTTGTTTTACTGTCCGTTCAACCGATTTTAACTTTTATTGTGTTGGTGGATGACAAATGGCGGTTGAAGTAAATAGTTGGTATTGTAACCACTTTTTTTGCTTTTAAAGCCATTCTTCGGGTCTACGAAATAGAAGTCAAAATCGGTTGAACGGACTGTAAAAAAAGGTGGTTTACGTGTGTAATCTTATTGCTAATGGAGTATAGCAGTACTACGCGGACTTCTTTCTTCTTCTACTAAGGTAATAATTCGTATATTGTATTTTTTATTAAATTGATATTAACCAGTGCTTGACTGCGATCCCACCTGATGGTAAGCAGAGATGCAATCATTGATAGTGAGGCACTAGTTGATTAAGAGCCTATTCACTATAGCCTTGAAGATACCTAAATTATAGTTGGACGGGAAGACCACAGCAGGCAAATTGTTCCAGTCCTTCGATGTACGCGGTATAAACGACGAAGCGAAACGCTTAGTCCGGACCGTTGAAGTTTCAACTACCTAAGGGCGGATACACGTTGTACGTCGGGTTATCCGATGGCAGAAAGGAGATGGCGGAATCAAGTCATGCAATTACCGCGGACACTCTCCAAAATGAACACAATTATGATGTATTGATTACAAATTGTTTATAGTGATTTATAAGTGTTAACCAAAAATTTATTTTTATTTAATTGGTTTTCTGTATTTTAAGAATTCTCTTGGAGCTTTTGTTTCATATAAAATCACCGTTTCTACTAAGCTAAAATCACCGTTTCACTGGGACACCATGGTGGCGCGACCAGTCGCCACTACCAACAAAATGTATACAGCTCTATAGCGAGAACCTCACCTGGTGTCCGTGTGGTTGTGCAACATATTTGGCAGCGCGACTAGCTCGCATGCGTGCACTTAAGATCCGTTTTGAAACTGTCTCAGTATGGGGTAGCAACTCTTCTGTCTGTATGGTGTCCCGGTGAAAAATAGTCCTTATTCTCATAAGTGACATTTATAAGTAAACGCGTAAAGTTATCGAGTTGAAATTAAAATCGTATTCTTAGGTCTGCGATCCCTTGAAGCTGTGAATGAATCAAACTTATGAGTTAACGTAAAAAAAAGATACGGACGTGTATGTCGCAATAAGCGTATATTTCATCACTCTCAAGGGAATCAAAAATAGGGTACTTCCTTTTGACCTCGTATATCCTGCAGCAAGTACTGAAAAAAATTGTACAAAAAAAACTTTTTTGCGATTCGAAAAAATCTTCCCTGTTTTCATAGGTATGGCCATAGAACGCAACGGAACATGGTTGGGTCATAACCAGTCTGACACTCCCTCTCCAAACCGAAACAGAACAACTTATTTGGCAATAACTAACCCTCAAAAAAAGGCCAGTAAGTGTCACGACCATCTATCTATGAACGATTAACATCTCTCTAAGATTCATATTCAACATTACGCCCCTTAACTCCGCCCAATGCCAAAACTAAAGCTTGTGTATAATATTTTAAGTGAGATTCAACACATTATCATCTTCCTTCCCTTGTACCGTGTTATTTAGGGTCGAAGCAACACGTTTTTTAGGGTTCCGTACCCAAACAGTAAAAACAGGACCCTATCACTAAGACTCCACTGTCCGTAACACAATAAAATAAATATTTAATTGGAGTCATGTGATTTTTTTACATATATAATGTCTAATGTTGTGTAGATAATGGTACGGAACCTTTCATGCACGAGTTTGACTTGCAATTGGCCGGATTTTTCTTTCATTCTGTGTTGTCAACCGTCACACTATCACTAACTCCTTTTTCTTTCATATCACTCCTCACACAATCCATCCATTTTTTCTTTGGCCTCCCTCTCCCTCTCCATCCATCTACATATAATATAATATAATATTCACAACCATCACACAACGCCGTCTAGTCCCAAGCTAAGCAGAGCTTGTGTTATGGTTACTAGACAACTGATAAACATACTTATATATTTCTAAATACATACATATATCTATAGATAAATTACACCTAGACACAGAACAAATGATCGTGCTCATCACACAAACATTTGTCCTGGGTGGGAATCGAACCCACGAACTCCGGCATAGCAGTCAGGGCCGCTGACCACTAGACCAACAGGCCTGTCATATATGTATACTCAATCCTCTTTTACAAAAGTAAGATCCGTCACGAAAAAAATAATAATAAAGAATTTTGAATATTTTTACCTCATCGTGTAGAACTAAAAAATCTAAACAACCTATAGGGTGTTTTCATAAAAAAGAAATGCTATTTTTGCTACAAAAGAGGAGTAAAACAACAACCGCAGTCAATATAAAACCCTGGGTAAGTGCGAGTTAGACTTGAGCAATGAGGGTTCCTTACAAACTTACTTATATGCAAATAGTTCGATTCTCGAAAGATTCTACCAAATTGCATTTTTTTTTTTTGTGATAACATTAGAACTGTTTTCAGATTTGTTCCTATATCTATGCTATAAGACCTTGCTTCATGCCAAATTTTAGTATTCTGGATCAAAGGGAAGTACCCTATGAATTTTGATTCCTTTGAGAGTATCGAAATATACATTTTTTTGCGACATAAATGGCATGCATCTTTTTTTTTCGTTAACCCAGAAGTTTGATTTTTTCACAGCTTCAAAGGACTGCAGATCTGAGTGTACGGTTTTAATTTCAAGTCGATACCTCCACGAGTTACCAAGATAAAGTGTCTAAACAGACAAATAACGAAGTGATCCTATAAGGTTTCCGTTTTCACCTTTTGAGGTACGGAACCCTAAAAAGAGGAAAATATTGTTTGACGTTATTCCAGGAAAACACGTGAAGGCTCGCCTAGGCTGAAACGTGTCTTGAATATTTTATGAACTGGACTGCGTTTAGGCTGTAGCTGACATTTTAGTACTGTATATTGTTGTTGGCGTTTGTAAAACTCTTGCGAGTTTTACAAGATAGGTCTATGAGAGAAACTGTTTTATTTTATTTATGTTACAAAATTCGGCTTTTTATTGAGAAGCTAGTGAGCCACCTGTTACATTGTGGCTTATTAGATTTCTTTTGAGACGAAATTGACATTTCAATGTCGTCTGGTGAGACATTATATCGTTTCTACTTTTGTCAGCGTAGTATGTTTAAGTGTGTATAAGTTTTGTATTATATGTATAGAAGCATTTTTTTCAATGTTTGTAAATGAGAGTACCATGGAGCTTTTTATGGTTTTTATGTTGCTACTGGACTTGTTTGACATAAATGAGCATGGCAGTTGAGAGTTTGTCATGCTTACTCAAATGTCTCACTGATGGTGGCGCGGGTGTTGTATCATTCGGTTCCCTTCAAAATGGTTGAGCTGAGTGGTGCTAATATTAGCGTCATGTCCGTGAACGGGCGCTGTCAGTAGAAGCTGGTCATCTCTTAGCTGCCAGTTGTTATTTTAATATTTACATATAGTTTTTATTTTTATTTACATTGTTCTCACATGATAGCGACAAGAAACATGTAACAGAGATATTTGTAATTACAAAACATGATTGAAAAGAGTGGCCATGGAGTTTCTTGCACATTCTTCTCCATAGAGATCTACGCTTTAGAATGTGCAATTAGCATCATTTATTTTAATTTTTCTGACTGACTAACTTCTTGACATTTCAAAAGTGCCTGTAAATGGTTTATTTGAAATAAATGCTTTTTGATTTTTGTCTATGTCACTCAATGATGAAGTAGCACTCTGTGAAAGAATGTTTAAAATTAGTAAAGACGTTTTTGAGATAGTTAAGTAAATATTACCTCTTTAGAAAAAATAATAATATAGTTTTTTTATCCAAGCAATACACACAAACACAGTTCAAAACGAGGTAGCAAAATTACAAGAAACTTATTGACGTAACAGAGTACTGTGAACAGAAGATTTAGGTCTACAAGGTAACTCTATACATACAAAAGAAAAAAAACATGCAGCTGAACATAGAACCTCCTCCTTTTTGAAGTCGGTTAAAAATAATAAGCCCTGTCTCTTAAACTAGGAGACCTGTGTCATAAGAGACACTGAATCAGCCAAATTGAAATTAAATAAAACTAGGGTTTTTTTTTTTATTGGGTGGTAAAATCATCCTTATGACATCCCCGCTCTTGGGCGGAACGGGAGATAGTGTCAGACTCTTACTGACTAAAAACCCACTCCTGTTCCTTCGTTGCCTTCGTCCCAGGGCCCCGGGTTTCGCTTTCACACTACCCGTGGCCCCAGTAGGCTTAATAGTGAAAGCGTGCCAGTAAAACATTTTAAAAGCATTTAAAATATCATTTTAGATTAGATTAATACTAAATCCATGTAAATATATTAGTATAGGAGTATAGATCACTATCACGAAGTTAAAAGTTCAAAACGTTTTTGATAGACCACGTGATATTTTAATAGTTGTTCTGCCCGCTAGCCAAGTTACAACCGTTTCGTTTCGATTCTCTTTTCATTGATTGCCTCGAGTTGGCCAAGCCCCTTATTCCTTTGTGCTGACCACGTGACTGAGCGTTGACGTCAGAACAAAGGAATCGGAGGCTTGGCCAACTCGAGGCGATCGACGAAAAGAGAATCGAAACGACACGGTTGTAACTTGGCTAGGGGAGCTGGTTACATAACAGTGTGTCAGCCAAGTTTAGAATGCATAAGAATGACACACTACCCATAGATACTCAATAGTCTAACTTCAGTCAGGTACAAAGATAAAAGTTGGTGGCTACAAACATGCCAAGTAGCACTATTGCTTAGCAAAGAACACATTGTTAAAAAAAAAACAACTAAAGTAAATTGTAGGTACGTGACAAGAGGAACTTCTAAAGAACTTAGTACACAGTTAGATTTCATTTCTTTTATAAGCGAAACTATTGTAAAGAACTTGGAATTGTTTAACATTTTTATTTTGAGTGGGATAGAATGTCACTTTATCTAGGGCCTCTTTCTTTTTTGGTCGATAATTTATTTAAAAAAATCAGAGGTTAGACTTCTATTGTAGGCGACACATAAATTTGCAATAAAGTACACTGACCTTTTCCTAATACCTCGGCGTAGGTACCCGAAAAATAAACAATCAACTTTTATTCATTACTAGAAAATATAAAAAAAAAACTTTTTACAAAAAAAAAAAACCGACTACATTAAAAAATCACACCCTTTCCGACAAAAAAAGAATTTTTCAAATCAGTTGGTAGGCGACGAAGTTATGCGCGACCAAACATAAAAAAAAATACAAACATCCGAATTGAAAACCTCCTCCTTTTTTAGAAGTCGGTTAAAAATTCATTACGATAGATAACGAATCAAGACAACTTTTTGTTTTGTTTCCGTTTTTGAAATTAAGAATGGCAATAAAGTTGTAGTATATAGTAGGAGTATAGTAAGAGCAGTGGTGGCCGAGTGGTAACGGCCCTGACTAACGAGTTGTAGGTCGTGGATTCAAACCCAGCCAGGCGCATTACACTGTGTAATTTATTTCATCACCACTGCTCTTAAAACGGTGAAGGAAAACATCGTGAGGAAAGGCATGCCCTAGAACCAAAAATTCGAAGACATGTGACATCCACCAACCCGCACTGGGCCCGAGTGGTGGATCACGGCCCATATCCTCTCCTAGAGAGGAGGCCTGAGTCCCAACAGTGGGAACATTATAAGGCCGACTATGCTATGCTACATAGTAGGAGGATCAATGACTGCTACTTCAAATTGGTCTAGCACCTACCTTAGCTAATTCATTGACAACTAAATCCCCGAGGGGCAGCCTACATTATCACTATGTTTATTACCACCATGCGTGTTGTGATAATAATATTGATACGGCGATGGAAACATTGATTATATCTTCACATGTGTATTGTCACCATTTAGCAGCAGATTGTAACAAAAATTAATAACCACTAGCTTT
Source organism: Mythimna vitellina (assembly GCA_949316375.1). Taxonomy (NCBI): domain Eukaryota; kingdom Metazoa; phylum Arthropoda; class Insecta; order Lepidoptera; family Noctuidae; genus Mythimna; species Mythimna vitellina. The sequence continues at coordinate 4,618,215 of OX438707.1, forward strand.
TGCCCGCGACTTCGTCCGCGTAGAAGTCGCAAAATGATTTTATTAGATTTTTTGAGATACGAAAATATGAAATATTATTTATTATCTTCGTCGTGTGTGATAGTCCATTGAATTGTATGGCGAGCGATATTGTATCTTAAGAAAAAAAATATATATATCTTAGCCGTGTACAGCGCCCCTTAGGGAACACCACTGCGGGTGACGTAATCTACGACAAACTTATTATTTGCGGTTGGTACAGTAATCGGGTCTAGGGATCAAACCGCAAAATTAAGTTTGTTTTTTATTGTATATACTTTTTCGGGATAAAAAGTATCCAGTGTGGTGCCCAGGGTATTAAAGAATAATTATACTAAGTTTCATTGTAATCGAACCGGTAGTTTTTGCGTGATGCCTGAACAAACAGGCAGACAAAAAAAATTTAAATCACATTTTTGGGTTCGGTGTCGGTCTAGTAACACCCCCTGCCATTTATTTTTTTGATATTTACAATGTACAGAATTTTCACTTCTTCAGATTTATTATAAGTATAGATATAGATTAACAAATTGTTGATGAAAACTCATCTGCTCGAAAAACTGAATGTTGCAATAAGTATTACTTCTACAACTATAAAAATCGTCGCATCTTCCTCAGCTGTACAGTACACAAAAGATTTTAGTAACTGTCTACTAATTGACATTAAATTAATAAAATGACACTATTTTTATTAATAAGGAGATTGGCGTACCTACATAAATAGTAACACTCATTCGTAATAAGTAAGAAACAAAATCTGAATCCAGAAATATGAAAAGTAAACGCTATAAAAATCACATATGTTTCCCTAGTAATAGAACGCATTTTTTAAACAGTAGTGTATTTTGCATGGCTCCAAGATTGTATAATCATTTGCCAAAGGAATTGCTACAGATACAATCTTTAAACGTTTTTAAAAGTACGGTAAAAAAGCTTTTAATTTCTAAAGCCTATTACAGTGTCACTGAATATTTAGAGGACAAAATATAATTATGTAGTGGATTTTGATATTGTACTTATTTAATATTGTGACACTCAAATTATAATTTTATGTGCTGTAATAATTAATAATTTTATTGACATTTAGTAATAATAATTAATTAATCTAAATTATCCAATGTCTGATTGTGATATAAATTTGTATGCTATTATTAGCTAACATAGCGTTAAAAAATTGTTATTTAAGATCATAATGTTACCTATGTTTACAAAATTAATAAATGAATTTGAATACAAAGCGAATGATAAAACACATATTATTTTTGTTTATGTTTGTCTCTGTTAAGGCCGGCGTCAAAATGCAACAGATAATCTAGACAACTGTGTTGTCTATGGTCATATAGAGCAATACAGTTATGCCAGATACACATATGGCCTGTCAGGGAACATTGTTTTTATATTTTTGTAATGAATTGTGCGTCTATTTAGGCAGAATAAACATGTTTTCTTTCTTTCTTCTTTCTATTACTAAAAGAATTACGAGTATATAATACGTGGATGGATGGAGAGGAGTAGAAGAGAAACCAATTAAAAGATGGATGGATTGTGTGAGGAGTGATATATGTAGAAGATAAGAGGATTAGTGATAGCAAGACGGATGACAGGACAAAATGGAAGAAAAAAAAATGTGGACAGTGCTGTCCATGAAGACTTCTTGAATTCCTTCAATAATTTTATAGATATTAAAGTAGTTTTAATTTTTTAAACTGTATTTGTTAATTATGATACTATTCTGAAGAATATATTAACTGTAACTGTATTTGTTAATTATCATAGTAGCCTTGAGAGCAGTGGTGGCCGAGTGGTAACTGCCCTGACTTACGAGTCGTAGGTCACGGCAGCCAGGCGCATTACTTTGTGTAATTTATTTCATCACCACTGCTCTCAAAACGGTGAAGGAAAACATCGTGAGGAAACCGGCATGTAATAGAACCAAAAATTTGAAGGCATGTGACATTCACCAATCCGCACTGGGCCTGCGCGATGGATTACGGCCCATTCCCTCTCCAAGAGAGAGGAGGCCTGAGTTCCAGCAGTGGGAACATTAAAAAGGTGATTATGCTATTTATATGTATTCAATGTGGACCAAAATAAACTGATCGCTTAATCTAGTGATGGCCTGAAACACAGGTTTGTGTTAACCTAGCTCAGGCAAGTCGCTACAAGTTGTAATGGCGTACTAATACACCAGTAATAGGTCAATATAAACATGTGCAAGCAAAAAGTGTAAATTAAACTAGTTTTTATCATCATCATCATCATTTCAGCCGAAAAACATCCACTGTTGGACATAGGCCTCCCTCAAATGTCGCCATAATGACCGGTCCTGTGCGTCTCGCATCAATTGGATTCCTGCGACTCTCACCAGGTCATCGATTCACATTGTGGTAGGCCTTCCAACGCTGCGTCTTCCGATACATGGTCGCCATTCCAGAATCTTTCGTCCCCATTGAACATCTGTTCTGCGATCAATGCGCCCTATCAACTGCGATTTAAGTTTGGCGATTCTTCGGGCTATGTCTGTAACCTTATAACTATTTTTTATATAATTAGGTAATTAAGCCAATCTTTTTAGAAACTAAACTCTGGTGATTTCCTATTTATTATTATTATAAATAACAAGACACAAGGGCAGGAAAATGATGATGAAATATAAATCTACTTAGGTACAGGTACAGAGTCAGCACTAACTAAATATTGGAATCAGCGCGAAGACACTCGAAGAATTTATTTTCATAAAATAAATACTTTCAATGCTAAAATTTATTACGGTACTGATATTTCTCATAAATTGTGTTTCGTAGACCTAAAGCAAAAAAAGGTTTAAGCGCAGAAGAACCACAAAAAATATGAGTGTCCTGTATTATCTGTCACTTCAAATACATTCTTTTTATAAACACTGTACATTGTGTGTACAGGGACTAGAATTGTTGTCTACAAATATTGAAATATTGATTTGTTGGCTGCAAGGAGGCATGATAATAAATTCAGACCTAACTTACCCTTTTTTGTGTGAGCAGTGGTGGCCGAAAGGTAACGGCTCCGACTTACGGTTGTAGATCGCAGGTTAAAACCCAGCCAGGCGCAATACTTTGTGTAATTTATTTCATCACCACTGCTCTCAAAATGGTGAAGGAAGACATCTTGAGGAAACCGGCATGTCCTAGAACCAAAGATTAGAAGACATGATGTGACATACATCGACACTCACTGGACCCGCGTGGTGGATAACGGCCCATTCCTTCTCCTAGAGAGGAGGCCTGAGTCCCAGCAGTGGGAACATTGAAAGGCTGATTATGCTGATGCTTAAATTTACCCTTTTTTAAGGAGGCACGCGTGGAACACTACACCCCGTCGATGACTTAGGCGGGATGGTGAGCTACCCATTGCTTGTCGTCCGCAAATTCCCACCTATGACGACTGGTAGTCGGGGTCAGGGTCTCAATGGCTGGTGCGTGAGGATATCCGTTCGCTGCATTACTGCTTCACAGAAGTAGGCGACTGCCGCCCATTCCATCTCGCTCCGGATCGATCGCCCCCACGAAGACACAGCGGTGCTCCGCCTAAGCGGGGCATAACCTAACATACCCTGAGTTACGGTCTTGTTCTAAAAAGTTATCGTTAACCTAGAACGCAAAAGGCAAGTAAAGGAACACAAATGAGTTTAGTCTGTAAAGGTCTGACCATCCCTCTCGCTCCGCCCAGGGCAGGATAAATGATGGTTTCGCACAAAAACAACCGGGCAAGTGCGAGTCGGACTCGCGCACTGACGGTTCCGTACGAACTTACCTATGAAAACAGTTTTATTCCCGAATTGAGTTACGATGATTTTTCCGAATCTCAAAAAATGATTTTTTTTTGGGACTTAACTATAAATTTACAGTTTTCAGATTTTTCCCTTTACTTGCTTCACTTTGATTGTGACATAAACGGCCGTATCTTATTTTTCGTTAACACAGAAGTATTATTTCTTCACAGCTTCACAGGACCGCAGACCTGAGTAATATGGTTTTCATTTCAACTTGATACCTTTACGCGTTCTCGAGATAAAGAGTCTTGACAGACAGACAGACAGACGGGCAACTAAGTGTTTCTATAAAGGTTTTTTTTTTTTTTTTTATTGGGTGGGAAAATCATCCTAATGACATCCCCGCTCTTGGGCGGAGCGCGAGATAGTGTCAGACTCTTACTGACTAACCCACTCCTGTTCCTTCGTTGCCTTCGTCCCAGGGCCCCGGGTTTCGCTTTCACACTACCCGTGGCCCCAGTAGGCTTCGACCCTGCTGGGCCCCTACGATTTGCTGACATCTCCCTGAGGCGCGCGTGGAACAATACGCGCCGTCGACGACTTGAGCTCGGTCCGGACGGTTACCGGACGGTCAGACGGCGAGCCACCCATTGCTCGCCGTCTACAAGCCCGCGCCTACGGTGGCCGGAAATCGGGATCGGAATCCCGGCGGCGGTTGGAGCGTAAGGACCGTTGCCTCACGCGATCGGCCGCCTCCTTAGCTAGCATTACTGCTTCGCAGAAGGAGGCGACCGCCTGCCACTCCTCCTCGCTCCGGAGCATGGCCTGAACCAAGGCCCGGCGCGAGAGATCGCCGCCGCCGATTGCCCCCACGAGGACACGGCGTTGCTCTGCCCAAGCGGGGCACACCTCCACCGTGTGCTCTACCGTGTCCTCCGGGTGGGCCACACAGTGGCGACACCCGGGCGTCGTTTCCGCACGAATTCGGTGCAGGAACCTCCCGAACTTACCGTGTCCGGTGAGAACCTGCGTCATGCGGAATGTGAGGACGCCGTGAGGTCTTTCCAACCACGCCTCAAAGAGGGGACTTACCGCCATAATTGTGGCGTGCCCAAAGTGTTTCTATAAGGGTACCATTTTCTCCTTTTGAGGTACGAAACCCTAAAAATAATTTTCTATTTGAGTGGACCAGTCTCTTTCAGACTATTTCCGCACGCCTCGGTCAACCGCAATGTCATCTGGCGTTCAAAACCCACTACAGTAGATTTTTTGGACCTTTCTAATGCGATTGAGCTCACAATAGAAATCCTTGAAATAGGATAATACAATTATACTTAAGCTTGTTAGATTAACCGCGGTTGCGGTTTCGGTTTAATCGTGAGGAAACCGGCATGTCCTAGAACCAAAAATTCGAAGACATGTGACATCCACCAACCCGCACTGGGCCCGCGTGGTGGATTACGGCCAATTCCCTCTCCTAGTGAGGAGGCCTGAGTCCCAACAGTGGGAACATTATAAGACCGACTATGCTATGCTATGCTATTGTTAGATTAGTGTTACTTCTCGTGTGAACTTAAACATGGCACGCCCTCACAGCGATCCTTCTGACTCTTCCTTGTACTGTATTCAAACGCTGGTAAATATTTGCCGCTCATAAACGATGTAATGGTAAACGAGATATTTATTCGCGTTCCTGTCAAACGTTCAGATGTTGAAATAACTTCGTTTTTATGGAGAGGAAAATAGAGTGTCGAAGATGGTCTTAGATGCGCAGCACGATTTATAAAGGCTAAATAGAAATTTTGGATAGTAATAGTACTTTGTAGAAGGACGTAAACTTGTCTATTGAGTGTAAAGGCATAACCTTTTTTTCGGGTACAGCAAAGTCAAAGAAGGGTTTTTTTTTTGTTTTTATTGGGTGGGAAAATCATCCTAATGACATCCCCGCTCTTGGGCGGAGCGGGAAATAGTGTCAGACTCTTACTGACTAAAAACCCACTCCTGTTCTTTCGTTGCCTTCGTCCCAGGGCCCCGGGTTCCGCTTTCACACTACCCGTGGCCCCAGTAGGCTTCGACCCTGCTGGGCCCCTACGATTTGCTGACATCTCCTTGAGGCGCGCGTGGAACAAAACGCGCCGTCGACGACTTGGGCTCGGTCCGGACGGTTACCGGACGGTCAGACGGCGAGCCACCCATTGCTCGCCGTCTGCAAGCCCGCGCCTACGGTGGCCGGAAATCGGGATCGGAATCCCGGCGGCGGTTGGAGCGTAAGGACCGTTGCCTCACGCGATCGGCCGCCTCCTTAGCTAGCATTACTGCTTCGCAGAAGGAGGCGACCGCCTGCCACTCCTCCTCGCTCCGGAGCATGGCCTGAACCAAAGCCCGGCGAGAGAGATCACCGCCGCCGATTGCCCCCACGAGGTCACGGCGTTGCTCTGCCCAAGCGGGGCACACCTCCACCGTGTGCTCCACCGTGTCCTCCGGGTGGGCCACACAGTGGCGACACCCGGGCGTCGTTTCCGCACGAATCCGGTGCAGGAACCTCCCGAACTTACCGTGTCCAGTGAGGACCTGCGTCATGCGGAATGTGAGGACGCCGTGAGGTCTTTCCAACCACGCCTCAAAGAGGGGACTTACCGCCATAATTGTGGCGTGCCCAGCACGGGGTCGCGACAGTCGCTGTCGCCATTTCACCATGAGAACTCGCCGGAGCTCTGTCCGCCATGCTGCGACTTGTCGCGGCAGCGGAGTTTCGCCCCGGCGTTGCATCTCCATGCGCCGTTCGTTCATGAGTGCAAGGACTGTTGCCTCCAGATCCCATGGTTCCTGGCCAGCAAGGAGGCTCGCCGCTTCGCGGGAAATCGTCCGGTATCCTCGCACCATCCGTATGGACATGACCCTCTGGCACGCGTTCAGCCGGGCCGCCGGCTGCTTCCGCAGCCCCGGCGCCCACACCGGCGCGCCATAAAGGGCCATGGACCGAATGATCCCCGCGTAGAGCCTCCGGCAGGAGGCGACTGGACCCCCAAGGTTGGGCAGGAGCCGCCCGAGGGCAGCCCCAGTCCGATTTAGTTTGGGAGCCAGACGTCGGAAGTGCTCGTCGAAATCCCATCGGCTGTCGAGAACGAGTCCCAGGTACTTCATCGTTGACCCGACGCCGATGTGGACTCCTCCCGCCGTTAGCTGGGAACCTGGTGGTGAAGTCAAAGAAGGGTTATGATTTTGACAGGCTATGTATGTATGTGAGTATGTTCATCTGTTCCCTCATAGCTAATCTACTTATTGGAACTCGACGTGTAAGGTATCGTTAGAACCGTCATAATTGTCCGCTGAACATAGGCTACGTGACGTGTCTTAAAACGATATGGCGCCTTGTAGCGGACAATAAGTAATGTGTTCAAAAATAAAAATGGAGATAAATACGCTGTGTTTTGTATCATTTGAAAGGGCTTCACTTGTACCTATAACGTGTGACTACGGTTTTTCTTTTTGTTCTGTTCGAAGTATGAAAATCTTGTTTCATAGTTTTTCAGCGTCGTTTTTTTTTGTCGTTTTCGGGTTTTAGTTTTTTAGTTTAGTTTTTTTACCCGTAATTTAGAACTCGTGGTGGCGCATTCCGACGGCCGGTACATGGCCTAGGACTTGTGCAGGACCAACTCAACTCCCAACTGCCGGATCCATTCTACGACTGTTGCAAAGGCGCGTTTTGCTAGTTCGGCCGCTACCTGGGGTAACTCTTCCTGCGCCAGGATCAGCGTACTGTCCGTGTAACATGCCACACTGACCCCAATGGGCAAAAAGCCGGGCAGCACATAGTTGTAACCGATTTTCCATAAGGGCGATCTGTTATGACATGCCTTGCTGATCCCTATTAAGACAGATATCGGCGCAATAACATGTCACGTTTCACAAGCAAATCATTAATATTCTAGTAACTAAGTAATATAAGTTAGCTGTACATTATAATTGATGATTAATAAAAAGGACTTTGCAACAAATAGTTGTTTCTATCTGCCTCCAATCCCCAGTATAAATCCCTGTGAGACACCTCACGATATCTCTCGCTGTTTCCACTCTCCTTGATGACAGTTGTTGATTGCAAACCTGCCAAAACTAGATTAAGTAAATACAACCTCTCATAAAATACCTATCGCTAAAATTAGGCCTCAACATTAATGCCAAATAGTTCAATGTCACGCGAACATTTCTGTCAAATTAAGAGGTCGCGCCCCTTCCGTTTCAACGTCAATCACTAAGTGATGGCATAGAATAAGAATGCGTAGAAGGGACACGCCTTTTCCAAACGCGAGTGCAAGGTACTTATATTGGCGTTGTGCGAGGTCTAAATCTACAAATGGGATCACTTTATTTTGCTTGACACAGCTCTGGTAAAAATGTCCCAGCGGTATTTGTACTTATAAAAAGCTAGAGATGTGAGCGAGGAATTAGTGTGACGGAGACTGCTACGTGTATTCGCATTATACAGATAGATACCGTTTCACTGCTAGTAGTAGTAGTAGCTGTCGTTTTGCAGAAGTAATTACTTCTACAAAATCATTTTTACATCGCTACATATACTCGCACAGCAGTAAGCGTCACATCTCTGTTGAAAAATCAAAAGCATTTTCATGAAGTATCTTGAGGCTGCATGGTCAGCGAAAATTGGATACTGTAGGTACATAAATGCCACTTCTATACGCTTTTTTATTCTGTGGTTCAAGTTGTATTAAGTAGTTTGACACGATAAAGTCGTCTGTTGTTGAACTTGACGAGTGACGACAATATTGAAGCGTCTATGCTAAAGTAATTCTCTTGAGAATTTGGAAATAAGGAAATTTATCTTGGAAAATTCCACGAGCTATTTCTTGTGTTTGTGTCTACTTGGTATATTTCTTTATCTTATATGAGTTCTTAGTTTTTAGGATAAAAGTTTAGGACACTCAACGGGACTGTCTGCTTTTTTTTAATGAAAAAGTGTGAACTACTTTATGCTCACAAGGGCCTTATCACAAAGTATTAAAATGTTAATCGTGCGAGTGAGACAGCGATGGAGCAATAGACCCTATCGACCGACGACCGAACCGAATCACGTAACGCAGCAGCCAACAGCTCTATGGTCGCTTGTACATACACGTTTTTAAAAAACTGGGCAAGTGCGAGTCGGACTCGCGCACTAAGTGTTCCGTACAAACTAGAAAGGTAAATTGCGGTTTACGATTTATGACGTATTAAAAAAAACTACTTACTAGATCTCGTTCAAACCAATTTTGGGTTTAAGTTTGCATGGTAATCATATATTTTTTTTTAGTTTTATCATTCTCTTATTTTAGAAGTTACAGGGGGGGACACACATTTTACCACTTTGGAAGTGTATTTCGCGCAAACTATTCAGTTTAGAAAAACAAAAATATTAGTAACCTCAATATCATTTTTAAAGACCTATCCATAGATACCCTACACGTATGGATAGGATGGAAAAGAATAATTTGAGTTTTAGTTCTAAGTATGGGTAACCCCCAGATTTTTTTTCTCTTTTTGTGTGAAAATCTTAATGCGGTTCATAGAATATATCTGCTTACCAAGTGTCAACAGTATAGTTCTTATAGTTTCAGAAAAAAGTGGCTGTAACATACGGACGGACAGACAGACAGACATGGCGAATCCATAAGGATTCCATTTTTTGCCATTTGTATACGGAACCCTAAAAAGTCTATAAAATAAAAATCTATAGTATATTGACCGGGCGTTCGGCACGATAACTCCACCGCGGTTTATGCAACTTTTTTGTCAACAAGCTTTCACAGTGATCTATACAACACTGACGACCGTACCTGCACAGGGCGAGTGACAGTGACTTTTCACGTCAAAAAACTGTGTGTGTTTTTTTTTTAAATTGATGTAAACCAGTGCTTGACTGCGATCCCACCTGATGGTAAGCGGAGATGCAATCAATGATGGTCAGGCGCACTAGTTTATTAAGAGCCTATTCACTCTAGCCTTGAAGACACCTAAATTATAGTTTGACGGAAAGACCGCAGCAGGCAAATTATTCCAGTCCTTAGATGTACGCGGTATAAACGACGAAGCGAAACGCTTATTCCGGACCGTTGAAGTTTCAACAACATAAGGGTGGATACTCGCCGTTCGTCGGGTTGTCCGATGGTAGAAAGGAGATGGCGGAATCAAGTCATGCAATTCACGCGCACACTCTCCAAAATGTAACCTGTAAAATACCGATAGGCTGGCTACCCTGCGCCTGTGCTCGAGGCTTATGTGTGTACAAGCGGCCTATCGCTGCGTTAACCATCACACGATGAGCGACGGACCGTACGGTAACTGTTCGGTTACAGTACGGTCCGGATACTTTCCATCCGGGTCATTACCATTTTTTTTTTTGCGCAGTATAAAATGCATTACTCATTGTTAGATCAGATTTGTTTACCATAATAGTAAGGCACTAGACCCAAATGGTATCGATGTCAGTCAATGTCATTCAAACGTCTATCAGCCAGATGGTTTTATGTTAATAGGAAGACGTATCATTGAAGGGAGCAGTGCTTTAAGATTTACTTTAGGGTAACCCGTGAAATTTAAATTGTATTTTTTTTGCTATTTGCAGTTCAATATAAAAACAAATATATATATATTATAGTAAGATAAAAGAATACATCCATTATCGGACCACCAGGCGTACGGCAACGCGCCACCGGTACATGGTAGACATCCCACCTTCACGCACAAAACGTTTTGGGAACACATTCATTGTGCGTACAGCTAAGGAGTGGAATTCCTCGCCGGAATCTGTATTTCCTGATAGCTACAACCCGGAAATCTTTAAGTCAAGAGTGAACAGTTTACTTCTAGGTAAGCGCGTTCCTTCGTCGACCGCATCGTCGCTTTCCATCAGGTGAGATAGCGGTCAAGCGAGAACCTATCAAGAATAAAAAAAAAAACATATTTGCAGTACTTAACAAAGTTATTAACAAGATTCTCTAACTTAGAGAAGAGGCAAAATCAACCATTTTAATAATATTAATAAACTTTATTATCAGACCAGAGATCCATATTTTCAGTTACATTAAATTGATACTTAACAAAAAGACATACTATACAATACAATACAATACAATACAACACAATACAATAAAATACAATACAATACAGTAAAATCCAATCCAATACAATATAATACAGTAAGACTACTTCACATACCCTATTTTAAGCTTTGCATCGGGTAACATTGGACTCCGATCTTAGCAAAGTTGAGAAATAGCCAGGCATTTTGATGGAAAGTTCGATCTGATTATTTATTATGTTAAGTTTGATTAGAAGCCATACATAAGCTTGGGATAATCCCAAGAATAGGAAGATAAGCCATATGGATAGTTAATCTTAGGGCCTGAGCACAACACATTTTTTAAACGTGCCATTGACGCGTGTTTTAGAAACGTGCGTCGACGGCGCGCTTTTATCTTATTAAAGGTCTATAGGCTGCGTCTGACTCGTGTGCGTATCGCGTCTGTATCTACAAACGCGCGTCAACAGCACGTTTAGAAAACGTGGTGTGCACAGGCCCTAAACTTTTAGCAAAACTTAGCAAAATTAGGGATGATTATAGACTTGATCCAGTTGTATTAGTAATACAAGAAACTTGTATACAGTACACTTATATTACTGGTGAATTTATTGAACCGGCTTTACGTGGATAGTGTTATACGTTGGTTTTCTTGCGAAATTTGTAGGTACTTAAATGTGTTTTTTATTTGTTTTTTTTAGGTGAGAAATCATCCAATGTCTTCAATATCTTCTCCCGCTCTAGGGAGGAGCAGGAGAGGGTGTATCAGACTTTGAGCTATGACCCTGCTAGGCCCCTACGGTTTTGCTGATATCTCACATCTACGGAGATCGGCGGCAACGATCTCTCGCGCCGGGTCTTAGTACAGGGTATGGACCGAAGCAAGGAGTAGCTGGCGGTCGCCTCCTTCTGCGAAGCATTAATGTTAGCAAAGGAGGAGACCGCAGGTGCACGCGCGAGGGAGCAGTGCTCACGTCCTAGTCGCCGGGATCCCGATCCCGATTTCCGGCCACCGTAGGCGTAGGCTTGCGGACGGTGAGCAATGGGTAACTCGCCGAGCTGTTTCACGTCTCAAGGCGATATCAGCAAACCTTAAGGGCCCAGCAGGGTCGAAACCTACTGGGGCCAAGGGTCTGCTTCTGAAAAGAAGACTCAGCACCCTGGTATGAAAGGCAATGAAGGAACAGGAGTGGTTTTTAGTCATTAAAAGTCTGACACGCCCTCGCGCTCCGCCCGGAGCGGGGAATGTCGTTGAATGATTTTCCCAACTACAAAAAAAACTTTTACGGACTAAAACATACAGTGCCCCTTCATTTGCCCTTTATTGGACGGCAGCGGCACTTACCATTCACATCCTACAGTCCAGTAGTTATCATTGAGAATTCCGCACTAAACTTGGTCGGAACGGTTAGCAGTAGTTCCTACTTATCTATGTTAGCCTGGTAACTCAGCAAACGTTTATCATTCGCCAGTGAAGCGTAACTCTAGATTGAATCGTCCTAAGTTAGTTTAGGAAACTAGTCTAGTACTAATTGACCAGTTCCTTGAGGCGTTATTATCTTCATATAGAGTGGGGTTAGAGCATTTAGCTTGATGAAAAGAATATAATATAGGTTAAATGCGGTAAATTAGCATAGTCGGCTTTATAATGTTCCCACTGTTGGGACTCAGGTCTCCTCTCTAAGAGAGGGAATGGGCCACCACGCGGGTCCAGTGCGGGTTGGTGGAGGTCACATGTCTTCGAATTTTTGGTTCTAGGACATGCCGGTTTCCTCACTATTTTTTCCTTCACCGTTTAGAGAGCAGTGGTGATGAAATAAACTACACAAAGTAATGCACCTGGCTGGGTTTGAACCCGCGACCTACAACTTGTTAGTCGGGGCCGTTACCACTCGGCCACCACTGCTCCCCGCTGTAAGTTAACCCTCAATAAAATGAAAGTAACTATGTTACCACTTTTTTTAAACCTATTAAATACACAGTTACCTCATCTACGGGCACGCCGTAATTATGGCGGTAAGTCCCCTCTTTGAAGCGTGGCTGGAAAGTTCCCTCACGGCGTCCTCACCTTCCGCATGATGCAGGTCCTCACTGGACATGGTAAGTTCGGGAGCTTCCTGCACCGGATTCGTGTGGAAGCAACGCCCGATTGCCACCACTCTGTGTGGACCGCCCGAAGGAAATTTTTGACCTCTCCTTTTAATTTTAGAATTTATTAATCTATTTATGGCAGCATACAACACAAAAATGTCAATTGTCAGTGTGAAGTTATGTCAAAGTAGAAAAGCTCTTGGATTGTTGAAAAAATTCGAAAAATTTGCGTTCTGGAATGAATGAATGATATCAATAAAAATATACAATACTAGCGGACCCAGTAAACGTTGTTCTGCCATATAATATCTGCTTTGGTTCGAACTCGCGGCAAATGTCGTTCAATACCGACATTTTGGAATATTGTTCACCTCTCATAAGAAATAGCGAGATAATTTATAGCCTATAAGTAGCCCTGATCTGTAAGGATTATGTATGCAAAATTTGAACAGGATCAGTTCAGTAGTTTTTGCGCCAATTAATACCATCGGAAAACGATGTTACTGTTTTATTATATGTATATAATAATATAGATAAGAGTATATAAAAGCGAAATACCACTCACCGATTAATCACGAAATCTCAGAAACTGTAACACCTACAAACATAAATATTAATAAACTAGTGCGCCTGACCATCAATGATTGCATCTCCGCTTACCATCAGGTGGGACCGCAGTCAAGCACTAGTTTAAAAAAAAAAAAACCAAAAAAAAAACATAAAATTTGGCAGTTAAGTTCCTTAGAGGGTGTAGACATCCACTAAGAACGGATTTTCCGAAATTCACCCCCTAAGAAGATGAAACGGGGGTCCAAAGTTTGTATAGAAAAACTGACTGGTGAAGCCGCTAATAGAAGCTAGTTTTGCTATAAAAAGCAACACAGTTCGCTTCACCTCGTCAAGGTCTGACTCATGATTTGGAACAACAGTTAACAACGGCATGGTCATGTCAGAAATTATTAAAAAGATAATTCTGTTACAGTTCGATACTTCATTTCATATAAAAGATAACCGGAACTGATTATGGCCTGATTTGACCGATTTGTCCGTTCAGATAAAATAAATTAATGTTGTCATTTTCTTTGAAAAATTTTCATTCTGCAAAGCAGTAATGAAAATTCTCTGGCGGACAAAATGGTCCTCTCACCCCAGCCGCTTTGATGGCGCCGCGGATTCTGATTCCCATTATCACCGACCACCGCAGGCGCGGGTTGCGGACAGCGAGCAATGGTTAGCTCATTGTCCGACCGTCCGGTAACCGTCCTGACCGAGCCCAAGTCGTCGACGGGCGCGTATTGTTCCACGCGTGCCTCAGGGAGATGTCAGCAAATCGTAGGGGCCCAGCAGGGTCGAAGCCTACTAGGGCCACGGGTAGTGTGAAAGTGAAACCCGGGGCCCTGAGGCGAAGGCAAAGAAGAAACAGGAGTGGGTTTTTAGTCAGTAAACAGTAAAAGTCTGACAGTATTTTGCGCTCCGCCCAAGAGCGGGATTTGTCATAAGATGATTTTCCCACCTAAAGAAAAAAAAAAATTATGCAGGGCTTTTTTATTTTGAGGTGGGAATTTATCCAATGACTCTTCCTGTGGTAGGGTGGAGTGGAGTGCGTGTCAGACTTTTACAGACAAAAACCCACTCCTATTTTCCTTTTGTGCCCGTGTGTTCCAGAACCTCGGGCATTTTTTTCAGAATTTGAGTTGCCCTTAGCGTTATAGGACCGCAGGTTTCCTTCTTAAAGATTCCTCGTATTTGTAGAGTTTAGGGGCGTGGGCGTAGGGTTTTGATGACATCTCTTGGAAGCGTGATTGATTGTGATTCGTTTTTATTTTCTTTTTCTCTTCCCCATCCCAGGTTGTCGGGTAGAGAATGCCTAAGGCATTAAGTCCGCCTTTGTACTTTGTGTTGCATGAAGAATAAGTAAATGAAAATGAATGAATGAACACTATGCGCTTTCGATGACTCCGGCTCGTTTCACACGAGACGGCGAGGTTTTTTTTTTTCGGTGGGAAAATCATCTTATGACATCTTAGGCGGAGCGGCAGATAGTGTTAGACTTTTACTGACTAAAAACCCACTCCGGTTCCTTCGTTGCCTTTCGTACCGGGGCCGAGTCAGCACTCAGAGAGTAGGCTTCGACCCTGCTGGGCCCCTACAGTTGCTGACATCTCCTTAAGGCGCGCGTAGCGAGGTAACCATTGCTTGTCGTCTGCATGCCCGCGCATTACTATAGAGGGTGTTACGGGTATGTGTGGTCGTAATTTAAATACTGATTCTGCCCATGGTATTGAAGAACTTCCTTGAAGTCATAGTAATTCCCATCTCATCGGCTATCATTAACTGATCAAAAGTAAAACGAGGGGAACCTTTTTTAAAATGTTTTTTTTTAGTGTGGAGATTGACTCACTAAGTCCACAAGATAGGTAGCATAGCAACCTATCAAAATATTATTTACACTAATGTGCTATCCCACCTTAAGAAAAAGTAAGTATCCTATCTCCTATTACAGGTCCTGGTGTGAAAAATTGCATCCAACCCGATGTCGACACCGCCGATCGGCGGCAGCGACCTTTCTCGTGGGGCGCTGGTTCGGGCTATGGTTCGAAGCGAGGAGGAGTGGCAGGCGGTCGCCTCCTTCTGCGAAGCAGTAATGTTAGACAAGGAGGAGGCTGCGCGCGTAAGGGAACGAAGGTCCTCACGCCCCAGTCGCCGTAATTCCGACCCTGACTACCAACTACGGTAGACGTGGGCTTGCGGACGTCAAACAATGGGTAGCTCACCGTCCTGCCATTCCCAGAACAGAATTAACCGGACCGAGCCCAGTCGTCAACAGCGCGTATCCACGCGCTCCTCAGGGGGATGTTAGCAAACCATAGGGGCTCAGCAAGGTTGATGCCTGCTAGCTAGGACCACGGAGAATTTCTAAAAGGGGAACCCGTAGTCCTAGAATGCAAAGGGTAATTGTAGAACACAGGTGTGGTTTTAGTCAGTAAAAGTCTGACACGCACTTTCACACCCTTCCGCTTCACCCAGAGCTCGAGAAGTCATAGGATGAATAACCACCTTAAAAAAACCCGACGTACGTAATATCCACCCTTATGTAGTTGAAACCTTTACTGTTCGGACTAAGCGTCTTCGTTTATACCGCGTACATCGAAGGACTGGAAAAATTTGCCTGCTGGCTGTGGTTTTCTTGGCCGATTATAATTTAGGCGTCTTCAAGGCTTGAGTGAATAGGCTCTTAATAAACTAGTGCGCCTCACTACAACGATTGCATCACTGCTTACCATCAGATGGGATCGCAGTCAAGCACTAGTTTATATCAATTAAAAAAAATAATTTGACTGACGTCAAACGACTGAGGTCGTGGGTTTGATTCCCACCCAGGATAAATGTTTGTGTGATGAACACGATCATTTGTTCTGTGTCTGGGTGTAATTTATCTATAATATGTATGTATTTAGAAATATATAAGTATGTTTATCAGTTGTCTAGTACACATAGCACAAGCTTTGCTTAGTTTGTGGCTAGATGACCTTGTGTGATAGTTGTGGAATATTATTATTTAAGCATGAAGAAGTCACAAACAGATAAAAACGTACATACAAACTTTCACCTTTATTAGTTGAATGTGATCTCATACTAGTAAAACTCAGTGGCAATCAGCGCCTGGCTTGATTAAATTTAACCTTAGATTTAATATCTCAACTCTGTTGCAGTTACACATTGTATCTACATTTCGAATACACCTGTAGCGATATTTATGGCGTCATATAAGAACTAATCCTGCATCGCACAATCAAAGTTCTCCGCGTGATTAGAACATATAGAACAGCCCGAAATCATCTATTGGGCAGTCACCCACCAGACATAACATTGGTCTGGTCGGAGGATCCTCCCTTTTCAACCGAGGTTTGTGGGACTTTACTCTCTATTCCGCACCTCTCCAAACTGGTGACCTTCGACAAAGAACGTCAGCGCAGCCTTCGTACAGCTAATACTTCGTGATGTCATCATCACTTCCTCAAGCTCGTACATACAGCCAACACCCACGGCTATAAAGGGTATCCTGACCACCGGCATGCCTACCTGGTCATACCTGGTCGTCACCTTCAGCCTCATCAGCGACCTCAGCTAAGCGCACCGCACCTTCAGCCAGTCACGCGAAGAGCCACGAATAACCTCTCCTGGTCGACGCCAGCAATCAAGCCTAGTGGCTTCGCACAGCACCGTTCCAACTCACTGGAGCCAGCAGCATCATTCCGACTCACTGGGACAACATCACCCCGACTCACTGGGGCATCATCCCGACTCACTGCGACAGCACCCCCACTCACTGGGGCATCACCGTGGCAGTTCCGACTCACTGAGAACTATGCGGCATTCGGTTCCGACCCACTGGAACCAACCTACCACTGGCATGGCACGCATCAAGAACCATCGATCTCCGATCTCCAGAGGGGAGTGATGTAGCGACATCTATGGCGTCACATAAGAACCAACCCTGCATCGCGCAACTTGACCAGTTTTTTACCTAAAAGAAATAAACAAGCTACTGTCCACTTGCGTGATCAAACGAGGCTATGTTTTTTGACAAAATAATAATCACTCTTATTTCCAAATAAATTTTAAGTAACTCCAAAACAGTGATATTATTTATGCAAAAGTCAAGATATCATCAATTTAGGAATATAAAATAAATTACGCTACACATTTTCCTGACACAAATCTTATTACTTGATTTATATTAAAACTAGTCGGGTCTGATAGACATCAAATTATTTTTTTACTTATTTCTGGTCCCGACATGCCGAAAAGTAAATTATTCTTGAATAAAATAGATTAAAGTAAGTACCTATATTAAGGGACGCCGCACACGGGCCACCGGTCTCAACAACAAATCGTCGCCACCCCGAAAATTTATCTTCTTCTTAGCTTTTGCTACCGGCTTCGCATTTCTAAATTAGAAAATAAGCATAGCATAGCATAGTCGACCTTACAATGTTCCCACTGTTGGGACTCAGGCCTCCTCTCTAGGAGAGGGAACGGGCCGTAATCCACCACGCGGGCCCAGTGCGGGTTGGTGAATGTCACATGTCTTCGAAGTTTTGGTTCTAGGACATGCCGGTTTCCTCACAATGTTTTCCTTTACCGTTTTGAGAGCAGTGGTGATGAAATAAATTACACAAAGTAATGCGCCTGTGTAATTTATTTCATCACCACTGCTCTACAAAATTATTAAGGGAAAATACTCCTAGAATAAAACATGTATACTATGTCCTATTCCATGATATAATTTACTCATGTGCCATATATCTCATCCAAATCTATTCAGTCGTTTGAGCGTGAATGAGTAACAAACATACACATACAAAAATACATTAGAATTATCACCTATATTTTAATATTAGCGTGAATGTGAAGTAATAATTCATTTTAATCGCAAGCAAAGCCGATGGCAAAACTTAGTACAATGAAAAGTGCAAAAATCTTTAACCAATACTAATATTATAAAGATAAAGTTAAGGTATTTTTTTGTTTGGATGCGCTAAGCTCAGGATGCATTGGTCCAAATTAAAATATTCTATGATAAATAGTCTATCTATTGAGAAAAGCTATATCGCACACTTTATTAAAAAGAGACGTAACTCAAAAAAGAGGTTATTGAAAATTGAACCTTATTTTTGAATAGTGTGTTTTCAAATTCAAACACCTTGTTTTTGAGTTAGGTCTTTTCACGAGTAAGCATGCGATATTGAAGGCAATAATTCGTACACGTCCACGGACTTAAGTTTATTCCATTAAAAAGCTAATTAATTTAATTCCACCAAGCCCATTCTATCATAGGACCACTAGATGTACGGCGTTGCTCCAATCTTACATGGTGGACATCCCCCCCATACGCACAAAACGGTTTCGGTTAACATTTATAGCTTTGAGTGGATCGCTTTAACCTCTTAAGGGGTCTTTAAGTCAAGAGTGAATAGGTAACTTCAAGGCAAGCGTGCTCCATCGTCGACTACATCATCGCTTATCATCAGGTGAGATAGTGGTCAAACGTGAGCCTATCAATAAAAAAAGACGGCCAAGAGCGTGTCGGGCCACGCACCGTGTAGGGTTCCGTAGTTTCCCGTCCGTCACAATAAGAGTCCTCACTTAAGAGTTAATGAACGACAGACAACAAGCAAGAACAAAAACTACCAATGCCAACGAGAGACCAACCGAACAATTCGACAACATAATGCTCATACCCGTCCCGACCCCATCCATAGGACAAAGCACAGCGCCATCTCTCGGAAAATTGGTTTTCTAATTATAAAAACTAGACGGGTTATGTATGTTGGGTTTTCGTTGGTAATTTTGAATTGCGAGAATCAATTTGAAATTTCAGCTTTCTAGTGCTAACGGTCACTGATGATCCGCGGATTGACGGACAGACAGACCGACTTGGTGAAACTATAAGGGTTCCTAGTTGACTACGGAACCCTAAAAAAGGTCAAAACTACAAAACCCTCAATAACACTCTGATCTACTCAGCATCAGAACCCACGCTAAGCAATCGCTCTTACGACCACCAGGCCTGAAGGCACATAAATTATTGGTTCTTGGCATCCCGAAGGCTAGATCTGACATGTGATAAGGGTACTTTACATACTGCCTTGCCTTGCGAGGAGCCTTTGTCCCGCTTTAGTAATTTATGTTAAGCAATTTTGTATCAAGGGTAATATTTTTGCATATTGTATGTTATGATGAAGAAGGAAATTAATCTTATCTTGTTACACTATAAAGATATTTTTATTATAATACCTATATATTATATGTTCACACTAATAAACAGAGGTAAAAGTTTGTATGAATGTACAATGCGTCTCAAATAAGAATAAGAACGTCAATGACCTATGTCAAATGTTGATTAAAAAGTACAGTTTGCAAAAAAACTTATTTACGTATCAATAACTTTTTTTTTATTTAACCGAGTCTTAGTCAAATAAAAAACATGCAAAACGCTACCAACGTTCAAAAAAATGGTAAAGGAGCATTATCTATCACTTTAGTTTTTTCTTCTCATTTCTAAATTGTAATTATTTTTTATATTTATTAGTATATTATTCGATTTTTGTTTTTATTTATGCACTATATTTTTAAGTATTATTATTTTTTAATATTTTTTTACATTTTTGCATTATTCTCTATGTTGTTGTACACTGACAGCCCGAAACCTTTTCTTTCGTTCACTCCATCCAAAGGCTGTGGTAGAAATTGCAATAAGACCGCCTATTGTACCTTTATTTATATAAATGTTTGTCCTGTATTATGTTAAAGTGTGCAATAAAGTTATTTAATAATAATAATAAACAAGTAAAATATATGTATTAATTCATAGGTTTTATTATATAGGGGACAGCAGCAGTAATGATGACGTGTGACGTGTGACGTTCGTGTTCTTAGTGTAACTCTAAACAGACTCCGCACCCAAGTTGGGCGCAGCAAAGACAATCTCCACAGATGGGAGTTCTCGGACGGTTCCGATCTTCAGTGCTTGTGCGGCGTCTCTCCGCAGACCATGTCCCACCTTCGATCCTGCATCACGTGCCCTGTTACCTGTTCACGTAGGGACCTAATGACAGCATCAGCGGACGGCACTGCCGTGGTCGAATACTGAGCCATGCAAGGAATTTAACTAGTTTTGCTATCGATACGCTAAGAAGAAAAAAAACTTATTTATGAATAAATAACTTTTTTTTTATTTAACCGAGTCTTAGTTCAATAAAAACATGTAAAATATATGTATTAATTCATAGGTTTTATTATATAGGGGATACCAGCAGTAATGATAATGGTGATGACGACGACAATGACCACTCAAACAGTGATGCAGATATGAGTCAAATTGAATAACTAAATTCTGATTAAGAATTCTTCGTTCATGATTCGTAAATAAATGTTATTGAAAAGAAAAACTAGTTTTACTGACCCTACCCAATTTATTCGATTTGACAGCTGTCAAATGACGTCACAACATGGCGCTAAGTCGATCCTATTTTTATTTGAAACGCACTGTATATGTGTCTTTCTGTGTGTGTATGTTTGTTACTCTTTCGTGCTCCATGCATCCATGCGCGAGTCCGACTCGCACCTGGCCAGTTTTTAATAGAGTTTTTCTTAGGTATTGTGATTTGATAAGACGATTCAATATCTACAATTCAACTGGCCTGTTGGTCTACTGGTTAGTGGCCCTGCCTGCTATGCCGGAGCTCGTGGATTCGATTCCCACCCAGGACAAATGTTTGTGTGATAAACATGATCATTTGTTCTGTATCTGGGTGTAATTTATCTATAATATTTATGTATTTAGAAATGTATAAGTATGTTTATCAGTTGTCTAGTACTCATAACACAAGCTCTGCTTAGCTTGGGACTAGACGGCGTTGTGTGATAATTGTGGAATATTATTATTATTTCCTTTATTTCACTCAAATAAACATAATTATAAGTTACATTTTTAAATATTTCAAAAATAAAACAGTTAAAATACGAAAAAAAAAACAGTATTATTATTATTATTTAATTAACAAACAAACCATTTTGACGATCAAGAATAATTATTGTTTTCTAGCTTTTCTCCCAAACAATAATTCAGTATTTTACACTAAGTGCAAAAAGAGTTTTATTATAATAGGTTAATTTACATAATTTCTAACGTCCATTAACTATTAAAACTTCGAAGACAATGAATAGTCTTTTAAAACCACTTTGGAGGGTTACGCGGTATCTTGACGGCCATTAATTTTCATCCACAGGTTGATTCATTCTAGTCACAAAAATAATAGGTTTTTTAAATTATAATTACTTAAATTTTAATATTTTGGTTGTTTATTAATTGTGCACACCTTTCACAGTGTTATTTTTTAACCCAAAGGTTGATTGTTAGAAAATGCCTTGTTGCTTTAAGTCCATCTATGTACCACTATGTAATTGAAGTTTAAATAAATAAATAAATTTGTTATTGCATCTTATTAATTTTTATTTGAGAGCAGTAGTGACCGAGTAGTAACGGCCCCGACTTACGAATTCACGAGTTGCGAGGTCGCGGGTTATAACCCAGAAACATTACTTTGTGTAATTTATTTCATCACCACTGCTGTCAAAATGGTAAAGGAAAACATCGTGAGGAAACCGGCATGTCCAAGAACCAAAAATTCGAAGACATGTGACATCCACCAACCCGCACTGGGCCCGCGTGGTGGATTATGGCCCATTCCCTCTCCTAGAAAGGAGGCCTGAGTCCCAACAGTAATCTAACATTTAAGATCGCACAATGTACTAGACTACTAAAATATGCATTAAACTTGACCAACTATTTAAGCTGCCATCGCTGCATAAGATTCCTATTATTTAAATGTAATTTTCTCTCATAATTTCACTCGCACCTAATTTAATAAGTCATGCCCCAAGCCCTCCCACGCTGTTACGACAATAATGAATGAGCTAAAACTTTGTTAAAAACATTTTCATGACTTCTCGGAATAAATCATTCGAATCTCACTTTGGAACTATTTACTTACCTTTCAAACTTCTGTTCCCACCCTCCTTGCATCGTTTATCCTCAATGCTGACGTCGACTCGTCGAATATCTTTGCGCTTGTATGGTGTTTATCCATTTTACCCATTGACGTACCCAACTTTATTTATTCTGGGTATGGTTGGATTTCACGAATTGAGGGTCAGGAGAGATCTCGCACTCATTTCGTACATATTTAAAATACTAAGAGGAAAGGTGCACAATGCGGACATATTAGGTCAGGTAGGTTTATGTGTTCCAGACCGGTACGTGTGGCGACGACGACAGCCACGGCTGCTGGCAGAGCCGCGCGCTCGAACCAATCTGTTACGGGAGGCGCCGCTGACGCGGGCGCTCCGCGCTTTTAACCTCATGTCTAGTGACACAGACATATTCTGTTGTTCTCCGAGTGAATTTACAATAAATGCCTTATTTGTAATAAGTTATAAACTAGTGTGAATAATATATGTATATAAGTTTTATAATTAAGTAGAAAAAAAACAAAAAATACTCTATCACATTAGGTTACCCTGTAAAGATAGTTGAAAATTGGAAAAAAAAAAAAAAAATCTTATATGTGGACTGTATTTCGCCATGTTTCCTATCTTCGGCGATGTGGATGGCGTCGCAAACTGTGGTCTTCAGTGTAACATGGATTTGGTGTAAACGTATCGGACTCCTGCTTTTGATCTTTTCCCCATCTACTTTTCCTGTCAGCATTAACTTTTCCAAGTTATTGTCTCTCTTTCTGGCAATGTGGCTAAAGAAATCAAAGATTCTTCAAATTTCCGTTATAGTTAGTGATTATGCGTAATTTTTTTATTGTTGCATTTAACCAGGTGAGACGAGCATTCTTAACTTTTTTTTATAGAATTACTTGCGTATCCTCACGAGTTGTGCTCATAGGATAGGCGTTACCGAATCGCTTCTACTATGATCGTATACTATGGCATCCTTTTGCTACGTTTAATTTTATGTACATAGTTTTAATCATATATTTTTTGTTGCCAATCATGTTTAAATTCCATGTTATCAAAAGTAAGTTGTTATTATCAATTCGGTCACAACTTCTTTATTTATGGACCAATTTCGAAGATTATTTTTGTGTTAGGTTAAATTATAACTCTGCGGTAGTTTAATAAATATGTAAATGATATTTCAATTGCTGATTCCAAAGCAATATTCTAATTTAGTAGGTAATTATGAGTATTTTTTGTCTTTCTTATATAGGCACTTACCAGAGAACTTCTTACATTTGGTTTAAGTTGAGGTCTTGTGGAGTGCCACAACTAAAGTTTTTTTTTTATTTAGGTGTGGAAATTATCTAATGATAAATCACGCTCTTGGGCGGAGCGGGAGATAGTATCAGACTTTTACCGACTAAAAACCCACTCCTGTTCCTTCTTTGCCTTCATCCCGGGGCCCCGGGCATCGCTTTCACACTACCCGTGGACCACAACTAAAGTGGAACATAAAAATAACAAACAATTTCTGATTTAGTTTTCCCCTTTATTTGTCACCGACTTCCAAAATTAAAGTTACTTTGGTAGGAATGAAACGCTAATGATGGTACCTATAATGTATAGCGATCATACAATTACACAATTTAACAAACTTATGATATAGGCAACTACGCTAGAGGTGAAAGATTGAACTTCAGGTGGCTATATCACTCGTATCCTCAACTGATAAACAGAGTTGGCTGAAGGAAGCTGCCGGACTCTGTAAACCTTCGAATTGATTAGATGACTGCAGATAACTATCTGTCTAATCAGGTCGCTAAATAAGTGATATAGTGATTTCTTTGCGGTTGTTTAGGTGGTGGCTTAGTGACGTATTGTTGAACGCGCCAGCCCCCCTAGCCAAGTTACAACCGTTTCGTTTCGATTCTCTTTCGTCGATAGCCTCGAGTCGGCCACTCCTCCAATTCCTTTGTTCTGACGTCATCTCATCGCTCAGTCACATGGTTGGCAGATAGTTTGTGTGCGAGCGAGAACGTGGAACAACATGAAGCGAATAATATCGTTGCGTTACAATTTTATATTTTTTTTGTTGGTTAATTGCATCAAATAATCAGCTACTTGAATACCTGCACATGTTCTGTCACGAACTACACAGAAGCTAGATAAATTTATATTTGCATTTTCGCATTCACTTCGTAAAGTTGTCTGGAACTTGACAATATGCCAGGGCTTTCTTCCGCTAATTATAATAAGTGGGAGTTTTGAACAAGCGTTTTGAACAAACATATTACAAACTATTAAGATGCACGTGCCGAAAAGTTTTGTCGGAAATTAATTTGCTGCACGTGCAGTCTACAAATTTTTGGTGCTATTATTTCCAAGAAATATGCAAATATTGTATCCTGTTCGCGTCTCTACCCATTTAAACGTTAAAAATTATGCCAAAAGAACATATTCCCGGGATAAAAGTATCATATGTGTGTGGGCATGGTTTATCTGTGTATCTTTGTAGTCGCATTTAGTTGTTTTAGACGTGAAGAGTTAACAAAACGGGCGAACAAACTGCCCTTCTCTGCCCTACTATGCCTTACTCTGCCCTACTCTGCCCTACTCTGCCCTACTCTGCTCTACTCTGCCCTACTATGCCCTACTCTGCCCTTCTCTGCCCTGCTCTGCCCTACTCTACCCTACTCTACCCTACTCTACCCTACTCTACCCTACTCTACCCTACTCTACCCTACTCTACCCTACTCTTATCTACTCTACTCTGCCCTACTCTGCCCTACTCTGCCCTACTCTGCCCTACTCTGCCCTACTCTGCCCTACTCTGCCCTACTCTGCCCTACTCTATCTTACTCTGCCTTACTCTGCCCTACTTTGCCCTACTCTGCCCTATTCCGCCCTACACTGCTCTACTCTGCCGTATTCTGCCCTACTCTGCCCTAATCTGCCCTACTCTAACTTACTTTCCCCTACTCTGCCCTACTCTACCCTTCTCTGCAGTATAAAACACATCAACTGGTCAACTTCAAAATTTCCAATTTTCAACTATACATATCCATAGACAACATTAAGTTTAGCTGTCAGTTACATTTTGTTATTTCATGTCAGTTGCTTTTTGTTATACCACGTTTTATTTTACGTTCCACGGTAACGGGATAAAAAGGTATCTAATGTCCGTCTCCTGGATCTAAGTTCCCTCTCCGCCAATTTTCAGCCTTTCTTGAGTTTTAAATAGTGTACTAACACAAATTTCTTTTATATATATAGACTAGCTGTTGCCCGCGACTTCGTCCGCGTTAAGTTCGTAAAACGGTACAATCACTCTGTGCTTGCAATTCATTCAGAAAGCATCGCAATTATTTATTGTACTTTAACATAAAACGGTTAAAGGTAAAAACGCAAATTACCTTTAGGAAACATGTTATGTACTCGTCCAGATCCAGATGTATGACCGTCAATGAATAAAATGAGCATGTATGGGTCGTAGCAGTTGTCATTTCTGCCTACCCCAAGAGAAAAGGCTTATGTATGCATGGGTATATGTATGTTTCTGGTTTATGTTCTGGTAAAACAACATAGTATGATTTTAACCCCTCGCCACAGTGAGCACGCCACAATCGCAGCGGTAATACCTGTCTTTGAGAAGTGTCTACAGAGGCGTCACGGCATCCTCTCTTTGTGCAGGACTCACCGGATGTGGGTGTTTCGGAAGGTATTTGTATCGAATTCAGCGGGAACAAACACTCGGGTCTCACCATTGTGCGGATCGCCAGGAGAATACGATGGAGCATGCGGTGGAAGTCAGTCCCGCTTGGTCGGAGCGCCGGTGCCGCCTTGTCCTCATGGGGGCGATTGGTGGAGAAAATGACAACCAGTAGCCTCCTTCAGTGAAGCACTACGATCAAAGAAGGTGGCTGAAACTATGAGGGATAGGACATCCTGATTCCTCAGCTGTCGCTGCAAGTGACGTTCTGGGTGCTGAAAGCCGCAAGGCAATTCCCAGCCATCGCAAACACGGGAATGCGGTGGTGCTGTCCGACCGTCTGGTCAAAGCAGTCCTGAATCGACGACGCGTAGTATACTACGCGCGACTCAAAGAGATTTCAGCAAATGGATAGGGCCCTCTAGGGCCGATGTCTGCTAGGGCTGCAAGATTGATCGAAAGAGTTATCTCCCATAACAATTTTCGCCTCCATAATGTTTCGCTGAAGAGTTTAAGCAGTTAGACAGCTTTGGTAGAGGTAAACGAAGGAGCATAATCGGGACACTGACCTTCAGCTAGATAACGTGCACTGATAGTGCAAAACCTTAACTGAATCCAGAAACTACCATCATCATCAACTATCTTCTTCCAAAACAGTACTTATGAAGAATTGGCGAGAGCAAGCTTTGATTGTTGCAGTTTGATCATATTGGACGTTAGAATTACTTGTTCATTTACCTAGGATATTTTGGTATGTAACTGACGTCCCCGTAGATAAGACCAATGTTTTTTCCACAGCGGAAACTACCCTATGAAGAGTCTCCAACTTATGAATTAATTTCGGAGAAATTTTGTACGTGTGTATCCCCGTTAAATCGAACTCGCATATTGATGGCCAAACCGAGAAATTACTGACGCCGATTGCCTCTATGAGGTCACAGTAGTTCACTCAAGCTGGATAGACCTCCACCGCATGCTACACCGGGTCCTCCAGGCGATTCGCAAAATGGTAATATCGGGAACTTTCAACCAAACCCAGAACAGAAACCGTTCGAAATACCCACAACAGTCCTGAGCTTGTGTATCCATAAAACAATGAAATTACGGTAAAAAAATGTAGCAGCCGATTAGTGTTATCCCTGAGACTGGCCTCCCTCAGAGGGTTGTTCCAATGTTGGTCACCACTCACTGCAAGGAGGTAACGTCCAGATGTCGACGTAAGGCTGCAAGGAATCTGAGATACATCATACGTTGTCGAACTGTGATCAGAAAAATACATTCGATCCCGTTTTATATGAAACAGTGACTGCAAATTATAAAACACACCATTATTAATCCGCAAGGTGCCATCATCCCAGAGGACACAGTGGAGCATACAGTGGAGATGTGCCCTGCAAGGGCGGAGCACCGCCGTGTCCTCTTGGAGGCAATCGGCGTCAGTGACCTCTCGCGCTGGGCTCTGATCCAGAGCGAGGAGTAACGGCAGGCGGTCGCCTCCTTCTGCAAAGCCGTAATGCTAGCGAAGGAGGAGGCCGCAGACGTTAGGGAATGAACGTCCTCACGCCGAGCCGAGATTCTGACCCCGACTACCAGGCACGGTAGATGCAGGCTTGCGGACGTCCAGCAATGGGTAGCTAGCCGTCCAGCCGTCTGGTAGCTGACCGGACCGAGCCCAGTCCTCAACAGCGCGTAGTGATCCACGCGCTCCTCAAAGCAACTGGCAAACAAAGGACACAGGTGTGATTTTAGTCAGTAAAAGATTGACATGCCCTTCCGCTCCCACCAGAGCGGGAGAAGTCATTGGATGATTTCCACCCTTAAAAAAAGAAAAAGAAGGTGCCATCATCATCATTATCATTTCAGCCGAAAGACGTCCACTGTTGGACATAGACCTCCCCAAGTGTCGCTATAATGACTGGTCCTGTGAGTCTCTCATCCATCGGATTCCCACGACCCTTACCAGGTCATCGGTCCACCTGGGGGCCATCCGACGCAAGGTACCCTGTAACCCCTCCCGAAAATGTGGCCGTGTTATTTTAAAGTGAATAATTAAATACATATAGGTATTTACTTTTATCGCCTTTGGGTGGTTTCCCTTTACTTTACTTTTACGTAAAATACGCAATGTCATCTATCAAATTTAATATGAAGTTCAACCGTCATTGTCATCATTATTTCTACTTTGAGTCTTTAGATGGCGTTGCGAGTTGCGTGTGGTGTCATATTTTACTTCTTGAACACTTTGATTTCATACCGTTTGTCTTTCATATGCTTTGTTTAATTGCGATGAAACATTAGTAACATATCAAGTTACACACAATTTTAATGTATAAAAGTTATCTACATCGATCTCTAAAATTAATAATAGGCACTTCACAAAAATTTCTACTGATATATTACATACGTAGATTTATAAAAAAAAAATTGTAAGCATGCAAAAATATATAAAAAAATCTTATTCACGGTGAAAAATAAAACAATAATTTCTCCTAAGAGAGCCATATGGGATTCGAACCACCTTTACATTACATGCAAGTCTAGATACGAAACCACTGCGCTACGGTCTTCGATGACTAAGGTATAAAATAGACGTTCTTATATAAACGTCATAATTGACTGGTTGGCTCCCTAACGATGATAGCGTGAAGATTTTCGTTTTAGAAGTTAAATTTGCAGCTAAATGGAATAATGTAACATTATGGTACGTGATTTTACTCGCCGCTTTGATTTTATTATGTGTTTTGATTAGTTTTTACAAAATATTTAGAAGATATCGAATAGAAATATCAATTTTATTTTGAAAAAATGGTAAAAGTTATTTTAATACAAAAAAATAAGATAAAATAATGACATAATTTTTAACTGTAGCAGGGAATCGAACTCGCGGCAAATGTCGTTCAATACCCACATTTTGGATTATTGCTCACCCCCCATAGCAAATAGCGTGATAATTTATAGCCTATAAGTTGCTCTGATCTATAAGGATTATGTATGCAAAATTTGAACAGGATCGGTTCAGTAGTTTTTGCGCCAATTAATACCACCGGAAAAAGTTTTTACTGTTTTATTATATGTATAGATTAACGAGCGACCCGCCCCAGCTTCGTACGAGTGTTACAAATCTTCAAAGTTCTCGTTTTTTTATTGTCTACTAATATAATTTTACATGTAAATCCCCGTTCCTTCCTCATGAATCAGTCTGTGGTTATAAAAATGTATAATTGTGTTTCAATACCGGCTTTTGATTTAGACCTTTTTGTTTTATAATACGTAAGGGTATGGATTGGGTGAAGTTTTTTCATTATATACCTTTCCTTAAGCTTTGAGCTTTCTGTCAGTGCAATAATTTTTGTAGTCGGGGATAACAATCTAAATATTAAAAAGCATGTTGTTGTGCCCAAACGATATGAGTAATCTTATAGTTTACTCTTTATAACCATACAACCAAACAAACAGTTTTTGCTTGCCTAAAGCCAGTGTTTTGTGATATATTGAACGCACTGTTGTGAGCGAGCGTTATGAGTTTACATGTGGATGGATGGAGAGGGAGAGGGAGACCAAAGAAATGATGGATGGATTGTGTGAAGAGTGATATGAAAGAAAAGGAAGTTAGTGATAGCATGACGAGTAACAGGGCAGAATGGAAGAAAAACGTGTTGCGCTGACCCCAAATAACACGGGACAAGGGCAGGAAGATGATGATGACTGTTGTGAGCAAGCAAATTTGAGTCAAATTCGCTCGGGACGATTATTTTACTTATTTATAAGTCGCAAATCAAAACTTCCATTTATACCCTTTTAAATAATCTAGAAAAACTTAGATTTATTAATTATTATATAAGTGCAATATTTTTTAATTTACTTTATTCTTATTAACTGTAATAAGTATAACAAATTTTACCTAAATTCTTCTCAAAAATTATTAAAACCTGCCTCCATCATATTTCACTTTAAAAACTAATTCAAACTTGCACCACCCTGCGACGTCTTCGAAATAAATTTCTGTTATAAAGTTATGATAACATTTTGCTCTGTCGAAGTTTAATTCTATTATTTATCACATTATTTCAGTCCCATTTAATTTATTAGCTGAATTAAATAAATGAAGAATTAGGACGAAAAAACATATTTTAAAGTGTAAATTCGTTTGTTCCAATTTAGGAGTGATGTACTGGTAATTTGATATATATTCTATTGTCACTGTAGTTTATGATTGTGTCTACACTGTATTGTCCTATTGCTAAACAAAGAATTCTTTCCATTCCATTTGTTGACGATGAAATATTGATTTTTATTATTTTAGTACCGATACGCTCGATAGATGGCGTTAACGTCGGTTTATAAGTCGATATAATAATAATAATAATCCACAACTATCACACAAAGCTGTCTAGTTCCAAGCTAAGCAGAGCTTATGTTTTGAGTACTAGACAACTGATAGACATATTTACTTTCTAAATATATACATTTTATAGATGAATTACACCCAGACACAGAATAAGTGATCGTGCTCATCGCACAAACATTTGTCCTGGATGGGAATCGAACCCACGACCTTCGGCATAGCCGTCAGGGTCACTAACTTCTAAACCAAAAGGCTAGTCAAGTCTATATTGTTTCGTAACCTGCGTTTGTACAAGGGTACCAGATGTTACTCGAATGAAAATTCAACTCAGATCAGAGCACTATTGTGGTTTTATTTTTAAACATAATAGTGTTCTTAAAAAGTTCAACATTACCATCTCGGTAATAAACACCACTTCTTGCCAATTCCTAAGGAAACCACCTAATTCGTCCCACAGTCTCCTTCATGGGCTACTGCGACCCCTTCTTATTACTTTGATAATTTTGATAGCCATATGTAAGTAGGTGCAGTGTATATCGACTTCTGTAAGGCTTTTAAGAAGATAGAATTTGTAATTCTACTCAAAGAGATTTCATTGAAAATATCCGTCTGATATGGTTTAGGTACTTCTTAAATTAATTTCAATCGGAGTCAAAGGGTTGTAATCAGTTATCATCAATCTAAAATCGCACAAATCACCTCTGGTGTTTCTCAAGGCTCTACACTCAGTCTCATTTTATTTATTCTCTATATAATATATGACATCAGTCAGTGTTTTTCCAGTACCAAGTAAATCAACATATTATTTTTTAAATTGTATTTTTTGTAAGCATGGAGTTAAAAAAAAAATTTGATATTATAAACGGACACTTTAATTTTATTTCCATGCAAAGAATGCAAAAGCATATAGCATAATCATATAGCATAATCAGCTCTTTAATGTTCCCATTGTTAGGACTCGGGCTTTCTCTCTAGAAAAAGGAATCCACACACAGGATACAGGAAAACACACACACACACACAGGGATACTACATTCTATTTCAAAAATATCTGTTATTTATTTATTGTGCACACCTACCACAGTGTTGTCTTTTTAACCCAATGGTTGACTGGTAGAGAATGCTTTGTGGCATTAAGTCCGCCTATGTACCACCACTGTACATGAAGTTTAAATAAATAAATAAATCCACCACGCGGGTCCAGTGCGGGTGGGCGAATGTCACATGTCTTCAATTTTTTTGTTTCTAGGACATGCCGGTTTCCTCACAATGTTTTCCTTTACAGTTTTGAGAGCAGTGGTGATGAAATAAATACACAAGGTAATGCGCCTAACAAATAAAGATGATATAAAAGATAAAACGGCACAGTTTGGGTAACGTTTTCGGTTTTTGCTAAGAACAAATATTTGTATGATCGGCGGGCCAACGTTTTTTTTTTTCTAAAATGATATTATAATTTTAACCAATCATAGTGATAATTTAAAACTTTAGGTTTCTGTAGGTCACCCAGATTTTCAAAATGACTTGAGATGGCAATTTCTAGAGAAAAACTATTTGTGTTTTAACTCTTAAAACTATTTGCTATATGAACTATCTATTTACGAACCAACAAAATAGTGCTGTACTTATATCTTCGAAACTCGGAAGAACCGGGAGCTATATTTGTGACAACATTGTGAACATCTGTATCAACTAACTTTGACTTGAAACTTAGCACTTAAAGTTTCGACACCAAATATTGTGTCAAACACTGGGTGTGTTTACACTATGTTAAACTGAAAACTATGTTATTTGGTCGACATTGTCTGTCTGTTGAAGTTCTTTGACATTATAGAAACTTTAAAATAAGTTTTTTTTTAACCTAAACTCAAATGAGTTTAGGTTAGACCATAGAACAGGACATGACAGGAGACGCCCCGGGCGTCGGGAGTTGCAATAACTACTGGCCAGGCTTGTGGATGACGAGCAATGGGTAGCTCGCCGTCCATCCGTCCGGTAAACGTCCGGACTGAGCCCGAGTCGCCGACAGCGCCTCAAAGATGAGTCAGCAAAACCGTAGGAACCCAGCAAGACGGAGGCCTACTGGAGCATTGGGTTCGCTTCCGAAAGAGAAACCTGGGGTTTGGCGAGTTTAAGTCAGTAAAACTCTGACACACCCTTTCACTCCATTCTAAGTCAGTATAAGCCTGACAAGTCCTCCTGCTCCACTCTAAAGCACGAGAAATCATTGAATGATTGACAAACACAAAAAAAAAAAATTTTTGTTTCAATAACTCCAAAAAATCAAAGATCTGTGTAAATTGTATTTTTGGTGTACAATAAAGAATATCTATCTATCTATATCTTAACTAGTCTTAACGTAATTAAAACTAACTTACAAAATAAAAATAAAAGCCCTAAAGTAATAAAAAAAGCAATCTAAAGTACGGCGTCAAAGAACTCCACATTGCTGTTGACTGGTAATGTATCCAAAAGACTCTTTAAATAATTTGTGAGCACTCGGACCCCACGATCCGAGAGTTTCAACCCCAAACGGGTCAAAATAATAATAATTATTATTATTAATAAAAAAAAATATTAAGAAAATAATAATTTATTAAGAAAAAATTAGATTACAGGGAGTGGGCAGTTCTACAGTATTTTGTTTTCATTATTTATTAAGATAGCATGGTTTCCGAAGACTTCCTGCACTAGGCGAGGCCTGTCCCGCAGGAAGCTTACAAGTTTTTATGAGTTACAAATTATTAGTAGATATGCTCTTAATAACAAGACGAAATAATAATGCAGTGTGTTTCTTATAAGAAATATTGCAAAAATACTACTAGAGTACTAGCTAAATTATAAAAGTACAAGCTTAGGAGGTTTTATACATTACTAAATACTATTATAGACTATATTATAAAGGTAACAAAAAGTTTAGAAATAATTGGATTTAATGCCTATAATTTATTAACTACTACTAAGAGATCATTTCTTATCATAATAACTGTCTTATAAAATGTTCTGTGCTATCATACGTCCAATCTATCAATTCTTTGGTAATTTTAGTTTTTACGTCACGAAGCGATAAGTTACTTGAACTAAGAATTTTGGTGAAATTATTGTAAACAAGTATTTTCATGTAAGTACTGTATCTTTTGGCGAATTCTGTTTTGACGGGAATGATGACAATATAACTACCAACAAGGCTATATAATAATTTTACTACATTAATATTATAAAGCTGCACCAACCATTTCCATTAAGCTGCACATACCATGTTATGTTTCTGCACCACCCTAAGGTCGACTGATAGAAAATTCTTGAGTCCACCTTTGTACAGTGTTTATTACTAATGCATAAAGTTTAAATGAATAAATAAATAAATATAAAAGAAAAAGTTTGTGATTGTGTACGTTTTATAGTTTTTCACACTCGAATGGCTGTCCGAATTTAAATGTTTGGCTAGCAAATAGACCATGTCCTGCAACAAAACATAGCCAATTTTTTACTTTCACAATTTTCAAAAATTATATTATTTTTAGCAGAAGGGCTGGTGGCTTAAAAAACAAACGTGAATCGCCTCGTATTATATCTTCTGAGATTACATGCTCTCACAGAATATTCAGTATACGCGGTTGCGAGACATTAGTTACATGTTCGGAACTTTACGTTTCACAGTATTCTACTAGTTAATATCGATAATGGTGGTGAAAGTTTTGTGTGCGTGTATATAATATTCTTTGGAAGTGTGTACGGAGAGAAATTAAATGACTATTTGTCTTGGATGAATATTTACTTTCGATAGCGAATCACATTACAGCCCCTAGCTAAGTTACAATCGTTTTGTTCGTACCGAACGCCTCGAGTAGGTCACGCCTCCGACTTCTTTGTTCTGACCACGTGACTGAGCGTTGAGATGACGTCAGAACAAAGGAATCGGAGGCATGGCCTATTCGAGGCGTTCGGCAGGGAATGTAAGTAGAAGATAATAATCAAGTTAAGAGGGCCCTTTCCGACTCGTCTATTGTCATCCTGAGCGTGGTTTAAAAGCTTGTTAGTTCATCCAACGGCATGCAACGCAATGTTTGTCAAAGAGGCATCGGAAAAAAATATCCGTCCTTTTTCGCATAACATAAGAGCGGTTGTATGAAAAATAATGAAAATGTATCTCGGGTTGGACAACAAGGGTTCAAAGAAACCTGCTTTCATAAGAGCGAAGCCGCTGGTAGTTGTTAGTCTGTTATGAAATTAATAAGCTACTAGAATGTGAAATAAGAACAAATATAAAAAAAAAAAAACTAAGTCACATCTTATTCAAAAGAAAAAAAGTCTTTTTTTAAATAAATTACTAGTTTACTAGAACCAATATAAAAAGTAAGTCACATCTTATACAAAATAACATAAAACCTCGTTTTTTGAAAAAAAACATTAATAGTCTACTTGAAGGTGACGAGCGAAATAAGAACAAATATAAAAAAAACCTAAGTCACATCTTATTTCGTGGCGGTGTCTCTGGACATCGCCAACGCCTTCAACTCCCTGCCTTGGAGTAGCATTGGGAGGGCACTCCGGTATCACCGGATGCCCGACTACCTCTGTCGTGTGGTCGAGGCGTACCTGTCAGACAGGTACATAACCTACCCTGGTCACCAGGGGGTGTGGGAACGTCGAGAGATGTCGTGCGGTGTTCCGCAGGGATCGGTACTAGGGCCGCCCTTGTGGAACATCGGATACGACTACGTGCTGCGCGGCTGACGCCCTGACGGGGTCAGCGTGGTCTGCTACGCAGACGACACGCTGGTCCTGGCGCGGGGAGAGTCGTACCAGGCGGCAGTCGAACTAGCGACACGCGGGGTCGCGACAGTCGTTGGCAGGATCCAGGAGCTGGGACTCGAGGTGGCATTGCACAAGTCCGAGGCCATGTGCTTTCACGGCCCTCGGAACGCGCCACCACCGGGTTCCCAGCTAACGGTGGGAGGAGTCCACATCGGCGTCGGGTCAACGATGAAGTACCTGGGACTCGTTCTCGACAGCCGATGGGATTTCGACGAGCACTTCCGACGTCTGGCTCCCTAACTAAATCGGACTGGGGCTGCCCTCGGGCGGCTCCTGCCCAACCTTGGGGGTCCAGACGCCTCCTGCCGGAGGCTTTACGCGGGGATCGTTCGGTCCATGGCCCTTTATGGCGCGCCGGTGTGGGCGCCGGGGCTGCGGAAGCAGCCGGCGGCCCGGCTGAACGCGTGCCAGAGGGTCATGGCCATACGGATGGTGCGAGGATACCGGACGATTTCCCGCGAAGCGGCGAGCCTTCTTGCTGGCCAGCGACCATGGGATCTGGAGACAACAGTCCTTGCACTCATGCACGAACGGCGCATGGAGATGCAACGCCGGGGCGAAACTCCGCTGCCGCAACAAGTCGCGGCATGGCGGACAGAGTTCCGGCGAGTTCTCATGGTGAAATGGCGACAGCGACTGTCGCGACCCCGTGCTGGGCACGCCACAATTATGGCGGTAAGTCCCCTCTTTGAGGCGTGGTTGGAAAGACCTCACGGCGTCCTCACATTTCGCATGACGCAGGTCCTCACCGGACACGGTAAGTTCGGGAGGTTCCTGCACCGGATTCGTGCGGAAACGACGCCCGGGTGTCGCCACTGTGTGGCCCACCCGGAGGACACGGTGGAGCACACGGTGGAGGTGTGCCCCGCCTGGGCAGAGCAACGCCGTGTCCTCGTGGGGGCAATCGGCGGCGGTGATCTCTCGCGCCGGGCCTTGGTTCAGGCCATGCTCCGGAGCGAGGAGGAGTGGCAGGCGGTCGCCTCCTTCTGCGAAGCAGTAATGCTAGCTAAGGAGGCGGCCGATCGCGTGAGGCAACGGTCCTTACGCTCCAACCGCCGCCGGGATTCCGATCCCGATTTCCGGCCACCGTAGGCGCGGGCTTGCAGACGGCGAGCAATGGGTGGCTCGCCGTCTGACCGTCCGGTAACCGTCCGGACCGAGCCCAAGTCGTCGACGGCGCGTTTTGTTCCACGCGCGCCTCAAGGAGATGTCAGCAAATCGTAGGGGCCCAGCAGGGTCGAAGCCTACTGGGGCCACGGGTAGTGTGAAAGCGGAACCCGGGGCCTTGGGACGAAGGCAACGAAGGAACAGGAGTGGGTTTTTAGTC
The DNA here is from genome assembly GCA_949316375.1 of Mythimna vitellina. Classification (NCBI taxonomy): domain Eukaryota; kingdom Metazoa; phylum Arthropoda; class Insecta; order Lepidoptera; family Noctuidae; genus Mythimna; species Mythimna vitellina. The sequence goes on from OX438707.1 coordinate 4,654,862, forward strand.
AGTAAGAGTCTGACACTATCTCTCGCTCCGCCCAAGAGCGGGGATGTCATTAGGATGATTTTCCCACCCAATAAAAAAAAAAAAAAAAAAAAAGTCACATCTTATTCAGAAGAAAAAAAAACCTTTTATTTTGAAAAAAAAAATTGATTACTATAAAGTGACATGGGAAATAAGAACAAATATAAAAAAACTAAGTCACCTCGTATTCAAAAGAAAAAAAACAAACCTCGTTTTTTGAAAAAAAAAGGACTCCACAGACTTCTCTTTTCTTACCAGAAAAAACACACAAAACGTGTATTTCCTGACAGTTACGAGTACAACCTGGGGGGTCTTTAAGTCAAGAGTGAATATGGTCTGTTACCTAGACGACACGGTGGTCCTGGCGCAGGAAGAGTCGTATCAGGTGGCGGTCGAACTGCGATACGCGGGGTTGCGACAGTCGTGGCGAGGATCCAGCAGTTGGGACTCGAGATGGCATTGCACAAGTCCAAGGCACCACCACGGCGTTCCCAAATAACGGTAGGAGGAGTTCACATCGGCGTCAAGTTGACGATAAAGTACGTGGGACTCGTCCTTGACAGCCAAAGGAATTTCCCAAACTAAGCAGAGCTTGGGTTATGAGTACTAGACAACTGATAAGCATACTTATATATTTCTAAGTCACCCAGACACAGAGAAATGATCGTGCTCATCACTCAAACATTTGTCCTGGGTGGGAATCAAACCCACGACCTCCGGCATAGCAGGCAGGACCACTAACCACTAGACCAACAGGCCAGTTCATAATTAACCCACGTACGCACCACCAATTTTTTGCGAAAAGCATGTTATTAGGCAATTTCCCTAAGATTACTGTAGCAATTTGCTCCAGAAAATTTCGGTACAAATTAGGTATGTCAATATTTTTCTTGGATTGAAAACGCTTATCTGGTTAACTTATCGAAGATCGTATTAACGTTATGGCTTCAAATTATAGAAGACAGTATCTTATTCTTATTAAATTCTTTTTAAGTTGTTAATACAAAAAATTAAGCCACCGTTTTGGTCCACAGTTTGGACCACAATCATAATTGTGATTGAATAAAGGTATAATTACATTGGGTTAACGTGGGCTACGTGTGCTGATCTGAATGAGACGGTCTCAGGAACGTGTGGCGGTATTAAGTTGAAATTAAAACTATACACTCAAATTTGCAGACCCTTGAAGCTGTGAAAAATATCAAACCTCAGAGTTAACAAAAAAAAAAAGATATGGCCATATGTTGCAAAAAACGTGTATTTCGACACTCTCAAGGGTATCAAAATTCATTAGGGTACTTCCCGTTGACCTAGAATTCTGAAATTTGGAATGAAGCAAGGTCTCATAGCAAATTATAGGAAAAAAAGATAAAAAAAACTATAAATTTATGGTCACGTCACAAATAAAATCTTTTTTTTTCGATTTGGAAATATATTTGTAGCTCAATTCAGGAATTGAACTGTTGTTATAGTTAAGTTTGTACGGAACCCTCAGTGCGCGACCCAGACTCGCAAATGCCCAGTTTTTTTTTGTTAGTGGCTTAAACTACATTAAATATCTCTAGAGACAGAATGACTTGCTATAGATTAGGATTGCATGACATATAAAAAGGCATTATCGAGCAGATGGTGTAAAAAAAAATATTACATACCCTGTCCCCCTGTCCGCCTATGACAAATTTTTAACTTTTTGCCATTACAGTTCCTGAGTTATAGCCCGCGTACAGTTAGACGGACCGATAGCCAAGGTTTACCAATCATGTTTCGTTGGTTACCCTTCGTATACGAAACCCTCAAAAGGTGTTCTCAAAGATAAGGGCCAATCAATTAACAATGCGTCTTACCAACTCTATACTAAATTTACGGGAACGAAACTAGCGACGGCGCAGGAGTAGCGATTTCAACCGTCATCATCATCATTTCAGCCGAAAGACGTCCACTGTTGGACATAGGCCTCCCCCAAGCATCTCCACAACGATCGATCCTGTGCGTCTCGCATCCACCGCATTCCCGCTACTCTGACCAGGTCGTCGGTCCAACTTGTGGGAGACCTTCCAACGCTGCATTTTCCGGTGCGCCACTCTAGAACCTTTCGGCCCCATCGACCATCCGACATCCGATTCATCCGATTTCGACAGTGTGACGTCAATATTACGACTACGGCTCGACACACGACTGGTGGTCAAAACATTATGAAAGTGCTGCTAACCTTGCGACTCACCATCCCTTCTTCCCCATCGTTTCCCTTCCCAACTGAGGAGTTGACTTGGAGTCAACTTGTGTGTTTAAAGTATTCACCAAAACTAGTTGAGGAACTAGTTTTGGTGGATACTTTAAACTTACCACGGACGCGTAAGTTCATAGATTTCGTTTCAAAATAAGCCAGGTAGTTAGAGCAGCACAGCACACTGAACCTGTTTGTTATAATTCTGTCAGAAAACGAAGACGTACCCGCCATTTTTACAAAAATAAAAACGGGCTTTCACTCGATGTACGTCGGGACGTACGCGGCGATAGTTTCAATTTCATAGTTAAACATCGGAATGTTTAAATATGAAATTGAAACTGTCTGCTGAATGCTGCATGTACTGTTGTCTGCAGTTTCATAGTCTTGTAAACTGTGAGCAGGCGTACACCAAGCGTATAATGAGGAATACGTGTCTATGAAGCTATGCGTCCGTGGATCTTACTGTTGGTACCGTACACATTGTTCGCAGAACAAATGGTCGATGGGGACGAAGGGTTCTGGCGTGACGACCACGTGCCGGATGACGCAACGTTGGAAGACTTTCCACAAGGTGGACCGATGACCTGGGTTGCGGGAGTGCGATAGATGCGAGACGCACAGGACGGCTCAGTATGGCGGTACGTTTTGGGGAAGCCCTTGTCCAACAGTGGACGTCTTGTGGCCGAAACGATGATGGACATAAAAGGAAACCCAAAATTTTTGCGCTCATTTTGACACTGCTATTATTTTTTCCACTTCGAATCGTGACGGTGATCGCTCCACAGTCGCCATCGCTTGCACGCCGCCTGTTTAATGGCTGCAAACTAAGGCGTGTCTTTATGGTAGGAGAATAGTTTGTAGTTGACAGAACAATACAACTTTGTGTCCCATCCCTTATGTTAGACGATAGAACTAACTACTTGTAAATGAAGGGGTTGCCAACCATTGTTTAATGTCATGCAAAAACAATGTGTTGAGGACTGCATAATTGGTTGCAAAGGTTTTTGTATTCATGTTGGGTATTTCCAGGGTCTTAATGAAGTCAACTAGGGTGCATAATTAATGAGGGTTTGTTTTTTTTTTACGTGGGAAATCATCTAATGACATCTCTCGACCTTGGGCGGAGCGCGAGGGCGTGTGAGACTTTTGACTAAAAGCCACTCCTGTTCCTTCTTTGCCTTCTTTCCAGGGCCAGAAGTCGTTGGATGATTTCCCACATTAAAAAACGTATTTACGTAAAACACACGGTCATGTTCATAACATAGCTACACGCCAATTTTTTTTAAAACTCCCATTCTAAAGAAGTTAATTTGTCACACCCGTTTTGATTGCCAAACGAATATAGGTCCAAAAATCTATTAATGGAAATCTATTAATACAACATTATTTTTAGCGATATGTGAAACCTGAATATAGTATGTTCAGAGTAACTGAATCGATTCCAAAATACACTATGTTATATTTTTTTACAAAAATATTTTTAAAAAGTAACAAGTTGGACATGAACGAAACTCAGTACAACACAGGTTACGGCAGGATAGCGGGCATTAGGTGCCAGCGTACAGCTGGGTGCGGGAGTAGAAAAATCCCTCAGTCACCCAAATGTCCCGGTGACCATGTATATGTATGGATAGCCAGGTAACATTACAAGCTTATAACTTTGTGATTTTTCATGATATAGTTATGAAATTTTGTACATAGATTCTTTACATAAAAATATTAGACACGTGTTTCGGGTTTCGCATATACTAAAACCAATAGTTCAGAAACGAAAAAAACTATCTGAATGACATATCAACACACAGCCGAAACTACGGGGACTAGGAGTGAAAAATTTTGCCCAAGGTTTCCTTTTATGACGTAGGCGAGCACTAAGAGATATTTTCCAAAATTCACCCCCTAAGCGGATGAAATGAGGTCCAAAGTTTGTAAGGAGAAATCTACATTTATTTATTTATTTAAACTTCATGTACAGTAGTGGTACAGAGGCGGACTTAATGCAACAAGGCATTCTCTACCAGTCAATCTTTGGGTTAAAAAGACAACACTGTGGTAGGCTTGCACAATAAACAAATAACAGATAATTCAAACAGAAAAAATAAAATAAAAAATAAGTTATTTATAATAATAAAACACACATTCATGCGGACGAAACCGCTTACTGAAGCTAGTATTTTCATATAAATTGAGCGTTGGTTATTATGAAACTTACAGTTGTTCGTTTCCAAAGGAACCGGTAAAAACTTAAAATTTTAATAACTGTCTTCTACAATGTTGAGTTTGTAGAAGAAAATTGCAATTGTTCGTTATAAAAATTATATTATAAAAATAAATTAGGCAAGTCGGACTCACGCACTGTGGGTTCTGTATAAAGTTACCTACGAAAACAGTTCAATTCCCGAAATTCGAGCAAAACATATACATTGCAGCCGTATAACACGCTGTTTTACAAGTTGGCACGCCGGATTGAAAAACGTTGCTGTTATGTAATGCGGTTATCTCACGTTAAGCCAGATTGTGATGATGATGATGGCGATACGTCCTTCAAAGTGACGTTAAACATGTAGCTGTATTGTCAGTATAGGGTGACTAAAAATTATGAAGAACCGTTTAAAAAACTTTTTTATGAAGAAGCGCTAACGTGTTATACGATACGATTGCGATATATACGTAGAAACTTTTGCCTTTATATTTTTTTTTTTAAATCTCATAAACTAGTGCTTTACTGTGATCCCACCTGATGGTAAACAACGATGCAAGCGTTGATGGTAAAGCACACTAGTTTATTGACAGCCTATTCACTCTAATCTTGAAAACACCTAAATTATAATCGGACGGAAAAATGCTGCCGCAGCAGGCAAATTGATCCAATCCTTCGGTGTTAGTACACTTCGATAATAGTGTAAGAAAATATAATATTCCAAGCTATCACACAACGCCGTCTAGTCTCAAGCTAAGCAGAGCTTGTGTTATGAGTACTAGGCAACTAATAAACATACTTAAATATTTCCAAATACATACATATTATAGATAAATTACACCCAGACACAGAACAAATGATCATGCTTATCTGACAAACATTTGTCCTGGGTAGAAATCGAAACAACGATCTCCGGCTTAGCAGTCAGGGCCACTGACGACTAGACCAACAGGCTAGTCAACGAACGAAATAAACGAAGCCACATTAACAAAGGAATATCTGAGTAAAGTAAACACTACAAAATAGCTTTCTTGTATTGCTTTTACAATAAATAAAATAGACAAAGACTCGCTGTATTCAAACGGACTCTATTCCAATTCCAAGACAGACTTACTAATTTTTATTAAATCAATCGGCAGCCAGTTAAGCTTGTACTTCAACAAAGGCCTCCTCATCATCATCTTCCTGCCCTTGTCCCATCTTATTTGGGGTCGGCGCAACACGTTTTCCTCTTCCATTCTATCCTGTCAAAAGTCATACTATCACTAACTTCCTTTTCTTTCATATCACTATTCACACAAAGGCCTCCTATAAAGCTATAAAAACAATTTGTCATTAAGAACTCATTAAATAAACGCGTATAAAAAAGAAATTAAATATTCATTATCACATGTTGTGGCTTGTACGAACGATGCGTGTTTTACGCAATGTCACGTAGTTTTCTGACTTGAATATTTGAAATGTGTGTGATGTGTGACGGCGACACGTCGCAGATGTGAAATGGATATTTAATAACGATAGTACAGAATAAAAAGCCTTACCAATTTAATATTCAACGTTTATTTTTTATGCTAATTTTATTTTATTTACGAATGGTGAAAGGCTGCAAGTTGTTTTTAGGGTTTCGTACTTCAAAAGATAAAAACGGATCCCTTATAGGTTCACTTGGTTCTCCGTCTGTCTGTCAAGACCTTTTATCTTAGTAGAGTTGAAATATAAAACCATATACTCAGGTCTGCGGTCCCTTGAAGTTGCGAAAAAAATCAAATTAACGTTAACGAAAAAAAAAACGGTCTTAAAAAAACCTATATTTCGACACTCTCAAGTGAATCAAAATTCATAGAGTACTTCCCGTTGATCTAGAATCCTGAAAAATTACATGAAGCAAGGTCTTACAGCACAAGTATAAGAACAAATCTGAAAACTGTAAATATGTAGTCACAAAAATATGGTAAGGAGTGATGCAATCATTGATGGTGAAGCGCACTAGTATATTAAGAGCCTGTTCACTCTAGCCTTGAAGACACCTAAATTATAATTGGACGGAAAAACCACAGCTTGCAAGTAAATTTTTCCAGTCCTTCGATGTACGCGGTATAAACGACGATGTGGCTGAACGAGGATTGCATATCATCAAATGTTAACGTTTAAACGATTTGGCCAGTTTTCGTTGGCCATATCATGAAGTGGTCAATTCTATGATCTGGCCACGACATATATTCTCATAACTCTTTTAATAACATGTTGTATGTGTTGTACGTTGTTGCTTGTTTTTCATTCTCATGACCATATCCCATATGTATCTATTTGTTTACTCAAAACTAAAAAGCAAACAGAAATCTAAAGGGAACAATAATGTAGCGATAGATTATTTTGGTAACAGTAAACGAACAATCAAAGTTCACAAACTGTTGAGTCAGAGTTAAACTTGGTACTCCCACGCCTTACTAAGTGAAGGATATTATTGTGAATGATAATAAATATAGGCGAAATCGTTGATAGTTTTGTTTGTGTCTTCGGTGAATGAAATGATAGAATTTTGATAAAACAAAGATAAAACGAACGAGTTCAATACACTATACAGGTTGTTTGGTGCATCGTGTGCCAAATTGATATAGTCGACGGGAGGTCATATGCTAATTTTTTCAGACCCCTAAACACTTCTTATGCCCTGTGGATTTTTTTTCATTGACTTTTTTTGTTTTATGAAAATAAGACCCAAATTTTTTATTCAAATACAAATTTTAAAAAATATATAAAAATGTAGACTCTGAATTTTAATTTTATTAAGAAGTGTATTGTATTAGAGTATTTTTAAATATAAAATTAGTGACAAAGATTTGATCATAAATTAAAGCTGTGTTTCAGCCATTTACACGGTCATAAACAAAAAAACAAAAGCGAACGGAATCTTCCAACTCCCTCAAAAATTCTCTAGTTTATCCTCTTGTTTGTGATGTACCACATGCCATAAAATCTTTTTATAACTTTGACATCCACCAACCCGCACTTGGCCCGCATGGTGGATTACGGCCCATTCCCTGTCTTAGAGAAGAGGCCTGAGTCCCAACAGTGGGAACATTATAAGGCCGACTATGCTATGCTATGCTCACAATGGATAGGGCGAGAGCTAGTGTCAAAATTTCACTGACTAAAATCCACCTGTATTCCGTCCTTCAAAGAAATCTTTCAAACTCCTAGAGATAAAGAGTCCAACGCCATCTTCTTTTTTTTTTTCTTCACTTGGCTGCGATGTCGTGTCGCGTTTAATGATGCCCATTCGGTGGTTCTCTTAGAAAGTAGTAATTTACGAATAAAACTTTTATCTTCCAATAGTATAGCATACTAAATTATTATGATCTCCCGCTTATTAGAGCGGTTATATGTTTTATATAGTTTTATGTCTTTGGTTATAGTTGAGCTCAGTACACATGGAATGGTGTATTTTAATGATGACTTGTGTCACTGAGAGCAGTGGTGGCCGAGTGGTACAGGCTCCGACTAAGAGTTGTAGGTCGCAGTTTCAAACCCAGTCAGGCGCTTTACTTTGTGTAATTTGTTTCATCACCACTGCTCTCAAAACGGTGAAGGAAAACATCGTGAGGAAACCGGCATGTCCTAGAACCAAAAATTCGAAGTCATGTGACATTCACCAACCCGCACTGGGCCCGCGTGGTGGATTACGGCCCATTCCCTCTCCTAGAGAGGAGGCCTAAGTCTCAGCAGTGGGAACATTGAAAGGCTGTTTATGTTATGTTATGTAGTGTCACTGAAACGTGGCTTACAATGAGTTACATCAGAAGACTTAAAGTCATCCAAAGGGCAATGAAAACGCTCGGAGCAATAGAAATTTGCTCGGAATTAATTTGCGTGATCGCAACAGAAATGAAGTTATCCGCAGAAGTAACCAACACGTCACGATCATACCAAAACAAAGAACCACCTTTCAACTTAAATACTTATTTGTCACTTTACCCATTCAAGTCGCACCACGCATCCATCTCTTTATATCATATTTATAAACCATTTGTTTGTCATGGCCTTATATAATATGAACAGTATACTTTCTGCGTTTATAGAGTAAAAACATTTATCAAAAAAGTAACTTTGTATAATTACTTAATAAACTTGTAAAAATAGGTGAAGAAGAATGTCTGGAAGAAGTTGGGAAAGGCTTTTGCCCAGCAGTGAGACAGGCTAGGAAAAAAAAGACTTTTCCGCACCCTTGAAATTAAGTACTCTTGTATCGTGGGTATGACCCGGGCCATGCGAGTCAAAGTTCAAATACTCTAAATGTTTTTATTTCACATAGGCCTACATAAGCACTTATAAAACGTCAGAAACTAGTGCACGGTTCCAAATGGTCGTTTCTTATGAAGACAAAATGGCAAGAAACTTCATGGTGAGGTGCTCTTAAAAAAACTGGGTAAGTGCGAGTCAGACTCGCGCACTGAGGCTTCCGTACAAACTTGAAAACAACTTACCTATGAAAACAGTTCAATTTCCGAATTGAAATACAAAGATTTTTCTGAATCGCAAAAAAAGGTTTTATTTTACAGTTTTCAGGTTTATTCCTCTTTCTGTGCTATAAGACCTTGCTTTATGCCAAATTTCAGGATTCTGGGTCAATGGGAAGTACCCCATAAATTTTGATTCCATTGAGAGTGTAGAAATACACGTTTTTTGCGACATTAGAAATTCACGTTTTTTGCGACATAAACGACTGTATCTTTTTTTTCGTTTATTTAGAAGTTTGATTTTTTCACAGCTTCAAGAGAATACAAAGCTATATGGTTTTAATTTCGACTCCTCCACGCATTCTAGAGATAAAGGATCTTGACAGATAGTTAGACTGAAAGACAGACGGATAACAAAGTGATCCTATAAGGGTTCAGTTTTTTCCTTTTGAGGTATAGAATCCAAAAAAAGACTGATTTTACAATATTTCTATATTACAATATTAATAGTTATGTAATAACAGTATACACTAGCCAATATTGTACCCAAAATCAGAATAAAAATAATAATACCAGAAAAGTGGGCCGAAATAGAAAGTACTCTATGACTCCGCGGAGTCTACAGTGTTCTCACATTCACATTAATAAAAGAGAGGCTATATAAAAATAAACCTAACACTAATAAAGCTAGCGTGGTTAAATCAAAGTCCAAATAATATAAAAAAAAATATTTGTTCTGTTCGAATATTTAGCCCACGACACACAGCGCAATGTCAATAACTCTTAGATGTCAAAATATGTAACTATGAATGTTTGTTTTGTGACTATCTGATTTTCATGCTAGCAAAGTTGCTGCTATAATTTATTTTGTGAATTAAAAATTAATACAACCATTAAAATGCCAAATTCCTTTGTCACAAGTTGCCCATTAAGAACACATTAGCCTACATACGAGATAAAAATTGAAGAAAAGCCTGTCCTTAAAGTAAAACCGACACAGCTTGTAGCTATTAAGTATACAACTATGCATAATAGGCTAGAAAGCGCTGAAAGAATGGTAATCTACCGTCAAATGATGTACGGTCCTACCACAAAATAGATAGGTACAGAAGTCAATCTACATATAAAGCGTGCTCGAGCAACGCACACATAGACACCGCTCACGGACGCGATATCTCGGCTCAATTCAGCTCAATGCGAGCTCGAGTGCTATCCGTTTGAGACACACGTCTGTGAACTTTTTTGTGGATAAATGGACCAACAAAAAACCCTTATCCTAATTACTGTTCAGTTGTTTAAATTCAATATTAAACAGTGAATTGACATTTTTTTAGGCTACCAGTTGTTTTAGAGAGGTAAGTAGATATTTGTTTGTATTTTGATGGTTTGTTTTAACGTAACACAGAACAGGCCCCGCGCCGAAAAAGAGAAGATGATTTTGTGGCCATGTAATATTTTTAAAATTCACATTAGGTAGACATTTATCACCGCGCCCGGTCGCACTCGGACAGTTCGGCGTCACGCGCTGACCCTAGCGCGATCACCGAGCGTAGGTATGAAACGTGAAGTACATACATGAGATTGACTTTTTTTTTATTAATGATAGGCTCGCGTTTGACCACCATCTCACCTGATGGTAAGCGATGATGTGGTCGACGATGAAGCACGCTTGCCAAGAAGCAACCTATTCACTCTTTACTTAAAGACCCCCAAGTTGTAACTATCAGGAAACACAGACTCCGGCAAGGAATTCCACTCCTTGGCTGTACGCATAATAAATGTGTTCTCAAAACGCTTTGTGCGTATGGGTGAGATGTCCAACACTTTACGTCTAGTGGTCCGATGATGGAACGGACTTGGCGGAATTAGATGGTGCAATTCCAGTGCACACTCCCCGAATTGTAAACGATAAAAAACCGATAGGCTAGCAACCCGGCGGCGATGCCCGAGGCTTTGGAGCTTCGACGCAACAAGTGCATCATTGCTGATGATTCTCTTGACTTCTGTACCTATCTATTTTATGGTCCTACTGAGGCATCCCTTGAAGACACGGTTGGCACAGTGGTTGAAAGATTTGCTGCTGGGATGCGGATGGCAGGTTCGATTCGCGCTCGGAACACATGTTTTTATGGCCTGCAGATATGTATTCCAAGTCTGAGTCTCTTGTAAAACCAGTTGGAGTAAGTGAGTTTACATGTTTGCGAACGCACCCACGATACAGCAGTAATTCCTAGTGTCGGGCAAAAAGTTAAAAAAAAGAATTGCTGGGTTGGAAAGCATATAATAACTCCTTCCACTTTAAGTGGAGAAAGTGTCACATTTTACTGATTAAAACTTTCTTAGGTTCAAAGGGCCGCGGTTACTCTTTCGAACAATCCTGCAGCACTATAGTACCTACTTCTGGTACGGCAACTATAATTTGGTAATTTCATTCATTATCATTCTTCATTCATCATTTCAGCCGAAAGACGTCAGACGTCACGTGGTCAGAACAAAGGAATCGGAGCCGTGGCCAACTCGAGGCGTTCGACGCAAACGAAAGGATCGTAACTTGGCTAGGGGGGCTGCTCACAGCTTACATACAAAATTATGAAACTTTGTCGAAAAAACGGCAACGACACGATGGCACCACGTTGCCGCTATCCGCGTCTATGAAGCTACGCATCCGTGGCCAGTAGGACCAGTCTCATAAGCCAAAGGAAAATCTCTGTTGACCTTAGGCTTCGAAACATTCCTCACAGCTCCGATATTCTAGTTTTCAGGAATTTCATTAAGTTGACCGTCTACCAATTTGGCAACCTGTAATAGAAAAGGACGTCCCTTCTCCCTTAAAGCTAACAATCTTCTTCAAACATTTAATTTCCCAACTTTTAATAAGTTATATCTCTTGAGTATGGTCCTGTATATGTTACAATCAAAACTTTAATTCCCTGTACTGAGCCACTCAAATTTATCAAACTATGTAAACATATAGTAGAAGTACATTGATCAAAAGACGGGCTGGCTTGTAATTGAAACGTAATTATGTGTAATTATTGTTACAATGAAAAGCTTGATGATCTCCGATGCCTAGCTACTAGGGTTATGGGAAGGCTTCTGAAAAGGATACTTACTCATAGTCCTAGAAAGCACAAGGCAACTGAAAAAACATATACCTATGTGGTGTTTAATCAGTCGTCGTCAGTCGTAACGGCCCCGACTTACGAGTGGTAGGTTACGGGTTCAAACCCAGCCTACCGCATTACCTTGTGTATTTTTTTTCATCACCACTGCTCTCAATACGGTAAAGAAAAACATCATGAGGAAACCGGCATGTCTTAGAACCAAAAATTCGAAGACATGTGATTTTCACCAACCCCCACTAGACCCGCGTGGTGGATTACGGCCTATTCCTCCTCCTAGAGAAGAGGCCTGAATCCCAGCAGTGGGAACATTAAAAGGCTGACTATGCTATGCTATGCTATGCTAATCAGTAAAAGTCTAACTTGCTCCCACTCCGCCCTAGGGTGGGAGAAGACATTACATGATTTCCTATATCAAAAAAAATGTGTGTGTATATGCTTGTTACATTTTCATATTTAAATGTTTAAACGGATTTGCCTGGAAATTGTCACCTAGAGTAAAACATGTCTTGCGGGAGGCAGGAAATCTTTTTAGTCGGCCACGCCTCCGATTCCTTTGTTCTGTCGTCATCAACGCTCAACGCTCAGTCACGTGGTCAGAACGTACTCTAGGTGTTCGACGCAAGAGAATCGAAACGAAACGGTCGTAACTTGGCTAGGGGGGCAGGACATGGTTAACTAACGGTAACTAAAACTCACTCCCTTCCTTATCTTGCTTTCCAAAACTTCGGGTTTTCCTTCCAGAAGTGAATCAAAGGCCCCACTAGGCTTTGGCCCTTCTGGGCCCCTACGGTTTTGCTGACATCTCCTTGAAGGACGCGTGAAGCACTACGCACCGTCGACGACTCGGTCCGGACGGTGAGCTACCGCATCGTAGTCCAAAAGCCCAACTTATGTGCCTGGCTGTGTGTGAACCTGCGACCTACTTACTCTAAAATCAGGGCCGTTACCACTGGGCCACCATTGCCCTGATTATTCGCAATGTTCAGAATTCTAACCAAAATGCTACAATTATATGCAGTGTAACCCAGACTTAACAACAGTTGAGCGAGTTTTGCCGTGATCTAATTCGAATATGTTTCCGAGCAATGCGTTTCACTCAAATCGTTTATTGCTCGTAACATCACGCTGTTTACGGCCGTGTACATAAGCAGAGGTCGTAAAGTGGGTACTATCGAGTCTATATACGATATTATTATGTGACTGGAATGTTCAATGTTCGGTTATGACTATAACACGCATTTGCCGATGGCTTCGCCAGCGTGATAATCACTATATACCACCATATAACTAGGCATTCATGCCACATGCATTTATGCCCCCGGCACTTATAAGGTGCCCCACATGCAAAACAAAAACATGCATTAAAAATTTGGTGCTTATTTCAGCACCAAATTTTTTAAGCCAAGTTGATAATCTGCAATCTTAACGATTAAAGAATTGAAATATCATCAAACTTTAACGTTTAAAACGATCTGGCCAGTTTTACTTGGCCATTTCATGAAGTGATCAATTTCTAAGATCTGGCCACGACATATACATTGAAAGGGAACACAAGGCACTAGACATCCAGTGCAAAATATTGGTCCGTAGATTTGCTCGGTGTACGGACCAAGTTAAAATCACTCTTTTTAAGGCCTACTTCCAGAGTCTGTACACGGGTAATCTATGGGTCAATTACACCAAAAAAATCGCCAGATGTCCTGTGCGTCCAATATAATAATGCCTTTTTTTTAGGTGGGAAAATCATTTAATGACAATTCTCGCTCTTGGGCGGAGCGTGAGATAGTGTCAGACTTTTACTGACTAAAAACCCACTCCTGCCCCCTAGCCAAGTTACGATCGTTTTGTTTGCATCGAACGCCTCGAGTAGGCCACGCTTCCGATTCCTTAGTTCTGACCACGTGACTGAGCGTTGAGATGACTGTTCCTTCGTTGCCGTTGTTCCAGGGCCCCAGGTTGCGTTTTCACACCACCCATGGCCCCAGTAGGCTTTGACCCTGCTGGGCCCCTGATAAGCTGACATCTCCCTGAGGCGCGTGGAACAATACGCGCTGGGATAATGTTGGGACTGCCTCGCTACTGCAGTGCGTCGGAGATGTTTGCGTAGGCTCGAACTGACAGGTTTCATGCGATTATTTATAAGAAAAGTGCTGCAGGGAAAGTGCTTTTCTAACTAGATATGATATAGCAACAGCATCCTGAGGACTGTAGAGGAGAGTTATAGCTCACTGATTGTAAAATTTCTTCTACAAAGGGTAATTGGTACTTATAATAAGTTATTTAAGTTACTAATACTGTATGGATCTTTTTGTGTCCGAAATAATATAAATTCAATTCTATTCTAAAAATTGACTGAATTGATTTTTGTAGGCCTTATTTCTGAGAAAAAAAAATGGAAAAATATAAAAAAATTGCCGCGTGTGGCCTCGTTAGCTTGAAAGTTGAAAATTATCACAACATACGCTATACCAGGACATAGTCTACCTGTATAACACATCCTCTCCATCCTCGTCAGCAGTTTTAGAGTTTCTGGGAGTAACAAACATATACACTCACAAATCGCCTTTATAATATTAGTGTGATTTGTTCATCATCATCATCATTTCAGCCGAAAGACGTCCACTCTTGGACATAGGCCTCCCCCAAGTATCGCTATAACGACCGGTCCTGTGCGTTTTGCATCCATCAGGATCCCGCGAGCCTCACTAGGACATCGGTCGGTCGGTGATTTTTTAGTATATCAAAAATGCAATAGAGTAAATGTAAATGTGTCAATGTAAGTAAAATATGTCAAAAAAACTGGGCAAGTGCGAGTCGGACTCACGCACTGAGGGTTCCGTACAAACTTGAAAGGCTTATTTTAGAAGTTACAGGGGGAGACACACATTCTACCACTTTGGAAGTGTTTCTCGCGCAAACTATTCAGTTTAAAAAATAATAATAATAGAAACCTCGATATCATTTTTGAAGACCTATCTATAGATACCCCATACGTATGAATTAAATGAAAAAGTATGGGGAACCCCCAAATTTTATTGTTTTGTTTTTCTATTTTTGTGTGAAAATCTTAATGCGGTTCACAGAATACATTTACTTACCAAGTTTCAACAGTATAGTTCTTATAGTTTCAGAAAACAGTGGCTGTGAGATACGGACAGACAGACAGACATGACGAATCTACAAGAGCTCCGTTTTATACCATTTGGCTTCAGCACCCTAAAAACTCTAAAAAGCCGAACATTTTTATTTAGTAAGGGTGTTTACGAAAACGACTTACAAAAGAAAAAATGTTTTTACAGACAGAAAGGCTTGTCTAAACAAATCTTCGCTTTTTCATGTTAATATTTACGAATGAGTTTCTCTATATGGTGTTTATTTTGAACATGTATTTGTGATTGTAAGCGACGCGTCGCTTCAGCAAAGTGTTATACGGGAAATAAAATTGTTGTGAAAATGGTTGTGTCACTTAGGTTTTTTACGAATCTGTAGAACCAACAAATAATACATATATTGTTCCATAACTATCACACAACGTCATCTAGTCCCAAATATAGCTGTGCTATGAGTACTAGACAACTGACAACATACTTATATATTTCTAAATGTATACGTAATTATTATAGATAAATTAAACTCACACACACACACACATGAGCAGTGGTAGCCGAGTGGTAACGGCCCCGACTTATGACTTGTAGGTCGCGGGTTCAAACCCAGCCAGGCGCATTACTTTGTGTAATTTTTTTCATCACCACTGCTCTCAAAACGGTGAAGGAAAACATCTTGAGGAAACCGGCATGTTCTAGAACCAGAAATTCGAAAACATGTGACATTCGCCAACCTGCACTAGGCCCATTCACCCTCTCCTAGAGAGAAGGCCAGAGTCCAAACAGTGAGAACAATATATGGCCGACTATGCTATAAACTCACTCACAGAAAAACTGGGCAAGTGCGAGTCGGACTCGCGCACTAAGAGTTCTGTATAAACTTACCTATGAAACCAGTTCCATTCCCGAATTGAGTTACGAAGATTTTCCGAATAGCAAAAAAACCTTTTTTTGTGATGTAACTACTAATTTCCAGTTTTCAGATTTTTTTCTATACATTTGCTATGAGAACTTGCTTCATGCCTTTTTTAAGATTTTAGGTCAACGGGAAGTACCCAATGAATTTTGATTCCCTTGAGAGTGTCGAAACATACGTTTTTACTAACATAAACGGTCGTATCTTTTTTTTCGTTAAAAGGCTTGTGAAGGATCATTACTTGTCACTGTGATTAAGACTTCGTTTCATCTCTTATTCTCTTGCTTATATATTTGTATTTTGTATGTATGTTTAAGTGTATCTAATTTAATATTAAGTATCTAAGTATCAAGTTTTGTTTTTTTTTTTTTTTTATTGACCAAAATGTGACTATTTATTGAGAATTTACTACATATTATATTTATATATATACAAAATTATATAAAAAACACTTAACTAATTAAAACTATATATATACATTAACGGCTACTCCAACTGAAATATGTTTTGTTTACATTTGTGTCCAGGCAATCTCTATCCATTCCGGTTAGCCTGGAAGAAATCGCCGAGTGCGATAAGGCCGCCAATTGTATGTTTTTTTTTTTTTTGTAATATAAGGTTTCAATTTCTAATCCTGAAATAAATAATGATCTAAGTAAATAAATATGTTTATACTCTGATGTCTTCAGAGATCTCGCTTCAAATAATAAAAAGCTCAACCCGAAAGAGTAAGTAATCAATTGTTAAGATGAAACGCACACAAATCCAATATAAAGAAAGGTAACAAAAACCAGTCAACACAGACATGAGATCGAAATAATTCGAATATTCATTTTATTTCATTTCATTTCATTTTATTTCTTGACATAGGAAAATGCCCAGAGGAAACGGAAAAATCTCAGACAATCCCCAATAGTATGTAGTCATTAATCATGAATTGAATATTTGATCTGACATTTCTACTACGCGTGAGATAGTGGCGAAATGCGAGCGAATCACATTGATCACACTAATTTTATAACCACGAAAGTTTTTAAATGTGTGCGTTTTTACTTATTCACGCTCGAACAGCTGATTACGAACGGATTTCGATCTTCTTCTTCATAGCGTATCGACGGCAAAACTAGTTAAATTCCTTGCTTGGCCCAGTATTCGGCCACGGCAGGACCGTCCGCTGATGCTGTCATTAGGTTCCTACTTGAACAGGTAACAGGGCACGTGATGCAGGATCGAAGGTCTGCGGAGAGACGCCGCACAAACACTGAAGATCGGAACCGTCCGAGAACCCCCATCTGTGGAGATTGTCTTTGCTGCGCCCAGCTTGGGTGCCGAGTCTGTTTAGAGATTTCCAGGTGGGCCATGGCAACTCGTGTCCAGAAGAGAGGCTCTCCGAAGGCTCGACACATGGGGTTGCATGAAAGGAGCCTCCCCAAGCGACATACCATCCGAGTTCCTGTTACGATCGGCACACCCTGGGCAATCGACTTCGGTCGTTTGGCAAATCCTTTCACCATGATGGCAAACGGATTTCGATGAAACTTGGTAAACGTAAAAATTTTTAAAAATAAGGGTACACACCATGTCCTGGAATAGCACAAATGATACTTTTAGTCCCAGTAAAATGTTCCCTAGGGACAATTTTCTACTTTCATTCGGTCAATACCACTGGCATCATTATCATCATCATTTTAGCCGAAGGACGTCCACTGTTGGACATAGGCCTCTTCCAAGTGTCGCCACAACGAACGATTCCGTGCGTCTCGCATCTACCGCATTCTCGCGGCTCTCACCAGGTCATCGGTCCACCTTGTGGGAGGCCTTTTAACATAAGAGCAATTTTTCTAAGGACGTTTATGTTAATGTTTATTATTCACGCTCTCATTCAATTTTGATTTCCTCGAAAGTATCGAAATATTTGTTTTTGAGACATAAACGGCCGTAACTTTTTTTTTTAACTTACGAGTTTTATTTTCTAAGACAAATATACCAATTACAGGCACTTTTGAATTGTCAAAATGTCGGCCAGTCAAAAAAAAAGTGAAGCAAAATTAATAATAATAATAATATTCCACAACTATCACACAACGCCGTCTAGTCCCAAGCTAAGCAGAGCTTGTGTTATGGGTACTAGACAACTGATAAATATACTTATATATTTCTAAATACATACATATATAGATAAATTACACCCAGACACAGAACAAATGATCGTGCTCATCACACAAACATTTGTGCTGTGTGGGAATCGAACCCACGACCTCCGGCATAGCAGTCAGGGCCACTGACTACTAGACCAACAGGCCAGTCTTTTTTGCAAATTCTTTTTTCAAAAAAGACATTTTCAAATTCCAAATTGCAATATTTAAAAAAAAAACTAATTAAAAAAAATTGAATTAAGCCACTGGCAGCTACAAGATGAACAGTCTCACGGACAGCACCCGTTCACGAGCATGACGCTTGCATCAGCAGCTTTTGGAAAGGGAACCGAATGACCCAATAACACGTGCAACCAACAGCGAGACATTTGAGTGAGCATGATTAACTCTCAACTGCCATGCTCATAACGTGAAACAAGTTGTTACCTAATAAAAATACTCCATGGTACTTCACATTCGCAAAACTTGAAAAAAATTGCTACTACATTATACAAGTTTACTTGGGAACATTACAAGACTGATTATGCTTATGTTTATGCAGCATGAATGCCAGATAAGTCTTTTCTACTAAACTCAACCTTAGAAACCGGTGAGTCTTTAAAATCATGCCTTAAATTATTAATTAATAATGCTAGAAAAAAAAAACAAACGCTGTCTGATTTCCCTAAATTTCCAAATTAATGAAACATTTTTAGTAAAACATTCAGGGATGAATGAAGCCATAATTATTACTTTCTCATTAAGATTCAGTTCACACCGAGACGCGACGCGACGCGACGCTGCGCGAAAAACGTCTCAAGATATAACTTTATTTACTACACGGAAAGGTACACATTTCAGATCAAAAAAACTTTTTACAAAAAAAAGATAACCGACTTCACTAAAAAAACACCAAAAGGATCAAAATGACTTTAATTTCGGAAGTCGGTGTTTCTTGGTATTATTTGTATCTTATTTAACACCGACTTTCGAAATTAAAGTTATTTTGATCCTTTTGGTGTTTTTTTAGTGAAGTCGGTTATCTTTTTTTTGTAAAAAGTTTTTTATTTCACTCTTTTTAGTTGGGATACACTTATGAACAGAGTGCCTCTTTCTCATGACAATTCCAATTAATCCAAACACTATTAGGTTACAATGTTTTATTATGAAGTTCCTGTGTCTACCTTCCACCTTCCGGCTCGAATATCAGATCAGTTCGATAGTACCTTATAGCCAAAGTGCATCTCATGACAATTCTAATAAGCCCAAACACGGCTAGGTCGAAAATTTATTTGTGATATTCAACAACTAAGCCTTAAAAAATAAATACATAAAACACTTAACTAATTAAAATTATATATACACTTAAATCAAAAACTACTAGCTAAAATATGGCGTCAAAAAACTCCTCCGCATCGCTGTCGACTGGAAGTGTACCCAAAAGGCTGGCGGCATGCTTAATCACTGACCCAGGTAAAAGCCAGCCCTTGGGTCACGCGAAGTGTCTACTAAACGTTTGGATAATTCTTTGAACAGCTTATGAGCACTCGGACCCCACGGCCCAAGAGTTTCAACCCCAAACGGCTCAAAAATATAATTGCCGACGAGGTTGTTATATTTCCGCCGCTTGAGGTTCTCCGCAGCAGCAGCGGCATCACCAGCACAGCACGAAGAGCTAGGAAGATGGGATGGCGCAAGAGTGTCGACACAGGTAGCGTCCCACACTAAAGGCCTACCCATCTTCCACGGAAATAAAGACATACCGTCCGGTCTCTTACCATCGTCGCGTGCCAGGCCATGAGGTTCCAAAACAGCCGGAACGCCGACGGTGACAAGGGCTCGTCGGATGATGTCGTTAATATTCGCGTGCCGTGCTATCTGTCTCGCGCTTCGACTGCATGACAGGCCGTGGTGACCAAGGCTGTTGACAACTTCGCCACAGTGGCAGCGATGAGGAGAACAGCAAGGAGCACCTAGGCGTAGGGCAACAGCTAGGCGGAAAGTAGTATCGTCGAATAAGGTGCCAGTATTCGACGACGGCAGTGCGTGAAGCCAAACACCTGACTCCCAATTTCCCACAGCCAGGAGGCGCGCACGCTCTGCAGTAGTAGTAGAAGTAAGGATTAGGTTTTTCTGGACTACTTTGCAGAGCGGTTCGTCCCACCGTCTCTGAGAGGTTGGGTTGTCAGGTGAATTAGTATTCGGGCAAGCGAGTCTCCAGACATCCATAGCCTCGGTGAAGCACGGCACTTCAAAAGAAATCAGTGTGGAAGTTAGAATATTCCTGATTAATTTATCAGTGCTGTGAACCGAAGATATGAATGCCGGTAAACTAATACTGGTAATTTTGCGGACGCCGAGGCCTCCTATACGGATGGGAAGAGTAACTTGATCCCAAATTCGATCGTCCAAGGTCATATTTAAAATTAAAGTAAGTGTATGCCGAATAATTTTGTCCGTTTTTTCCAAAAGGTGAAAGTGCTTCCATAAGTGGGAAGCACGAAGGAAATATTTTAATTTAGGGCCGAAATAACAATAACGAATTAGGGTAATGGCCGAATGTATGTTAATTTGGAGTAATCTTTCCAAAACGTCACTAAAATTTTGTATTTTAGTGACGGCTAGGTTATATTGATAAATGACGGAGTTCTAGTGCCTACCTCCCGGCTCCATCATCATCATCAGATCAATTTGATGATACCATTTTCAACGGAACTATTCAGAACCATTAATTTATTTGTATTATCATAGTCGCTTAACTATCTTCATTGTGATATCTATGCGAGTATGAAGTTTCGTTGACCATTTGTGGTCTTCTTCATCAGTTCCACTTCATCAAATGTTATTTTTTGACTGTAAATGCTTCACTTCTCGATGAAAATACCAAAATCACTATGCGGTTGCCTATGATATTTGAGGAGTTCCCTCGATTTCGCCAAGATTCCATCATCAGATCCTGATTTGGTGACTATGGGACCATTTGGGAAGTATACCCTTTCTAACAAAAAAGTTACTTTTCAAATCGGTTGGCAAACGACGAAGTTATGCGCGAACAAACATTAAAAAAAAAAATACAAACATCCGAATTGAGAACCTCCTCCTTTTTTAGAAGTCGGTTAAAAATGCCTTCCCTCCCTACCCAAGTTACGATCGTTTTGTTTGCGTCGAACGCCTCGAATAGGCCACGCCTCCGATTCCTTTGTTCTGACGTTATCTTAACGCTCAGTCACGAGGTCAGAACAAAAAAATCAGGGGCGTAGCCTACTCTAGGTGTTCGACGCAAACGAAACAATCGTAATTTGGCTAGGGGGCCTGGTGGCTCAGCACTGCGTGGTGCAACGTATACTGGATTCTAACAGTGAAATGTGTATATTATGGTGTAGTAAATAAAGTTATATTTTGAGTCGCTTATAACAGCGTCGCGTGTTGATGTGAACTGACCCTAATATGAATAGAAACTTATTGGAACAAATTATGTAGCTTTCATGTGACGTCAGCGCGTTAATTTTGTTCTCGTAATTAATTTAATGGCAATCTTGTTGGTTTGTTCAGTTTTATGATATTATTTACGATATCGAATTGTTTCAGGAAGAGCATCTTAACGACAGTTTTGCGTTTTTTTTTCCTTAGGTTTTCTCTTCCTTATTTAAAAAAATATTTATGAAATATTCCCATCATAAAAGCTATATAATTATAATGTCATACTGCAGGATATGGTCTACCCATGAAGAAAATTTCATTCAAATCTGTCACGATGTTTTCCTTCATCGCATTGAAAGCGGACGAACGGGCGTACGGATGGCCGTTGGGGCCGAAAGGTTCTAGAATGGCGACCACGTACCGGAAGACGTAGCGTTGGAAGGTCTCCTACAAGGTGGACCGATGACCTGGTAACGGTTGCGGGAGTACGATGGATGCGAGACGCATAGGACCGTTCATTGTGGCTTGCACTTGGGGGAGGCCTATGTCCAGTAGTGGACGTCTTTCGGCTGAAATGATGATGATGATGATGTATTGAGAGCAGAGAGTCCAATAATATTAGTATAAGTTAAGATAAAACAGGCTACAAGGAACCAGTAGCTAAATAATATTCTAATGTATGTAAAGCCTTCGGCAACTAGGTTCCATGTCAGTACAACATGCAACTCATATACGACGTGCATATTGCATAGCAATCTATTGTCTAGGGAAATCTAGACTGCTTAAGAGTGTCTTTGATATAGCGGAGTAGATTATGCCAGGGGCTTTGCTTGTATGAAAGTAGATGATTAACTCAAGGATACATACAAAAAAAATAAATGCGGCTCTATCCGTACCCGTTACTGATAATAGGTTTGTAGTCAAAAGTAAAAAAAAAAAACAATATTCCAAAATTGTCCACGAAAATTTGACATAATTGGTAAATTCCTAAAATAGAATCACTCGTTCATAACAATTGCTACTAGAAAATACTACGCGCAGATTTTTTTTTTCATTTTGATCGTCATTTATTAATTCATAATCAAATAGCCTGCAATGTACAATATCCATAAACAATATTTCCATAAATTGAGTGACATTACTATTTATTAAGACTTTGTTTAAATAATAACAAGACCTTTTCTAATAAGCTCTTTAAGTATTAGTACTAATTAAAAGTTAGTGGTGTATAATAAATGCTTATTGTAAGTAGAGAAAAGCCGAAAATTTCAAAGATTACTGACACCTATTCGAAGCTGAAACAGGTTGCCAGTATTTTAATAATAATATAATAACAATAATATTCCACAACTATCACACAACGCCGTCTAGTTTCAAACTAAGCAGAGCTTGTATTATGAGTACTAGACAACTGACAAACATCTTTATATATTTGTAATATATACATATTTATTATAGATAAATTACACCCAGACACAGAACAAATGATCGTGCTCATCACACAAACATTTGTCCTGGATGGGAATCGAACCCACGACCTCCAGCATAGCAATCAGGGCCACTAACCTCTAGACCAACAAGTCAGTCATCTTGATAAATTATTCTATTTTTATACTTTTGTTGAGTAACAAAATTATGTTTACATTTCAGATCCAGATTAATGAAAATTAAATTAGTAATTTAGTGATGTTATGATTTACCGAGACTCATTTTTATTTACAGATCATTGAGATTACATATTTCACCGAACCGTAGTACTCTAACGGAGTTTAAAATTACTGTTATAACTCAATATAAATAAATCTATCGCATTCACATCAAAAAAACATTAAAATAAATATATAAACATGTCAACGTTGGTTGGTAATACCGTAAGCGCGATTTTGCGGACGACAAGAAATGAGTAGTTCGCCGTCGGGCCGTCTGATGAGGACCGAGCTCGAGTCGTCGACGCCAGGTAGAACCACGATGTATTTCTTAAAGGGATACGAAGGACGTGGTCCTGGAACGCACTGGGTAACTGACGGACATAGGTAGGTTTTAGACAGTAAAAATCTACTCTCGCTCCACTACAAGTTCCAACCTGCTGTGGGTGTTCAGAAAGGAGAGTTCATTCCATATTTTGCTGGCTACTTGCTCTAGACATGATTGTTTTTGTGCAATGAAAAAACTTTTTACAAAAATGTTTGTTTCTCGGTATTGTTTGTTTCTTATTTAACACCGACTTCTGAAATTAAAGTTTATATTGATCCTTTTAGTGTTTTTTTAGTGAAGTAATTTTTTTTTTTACACTTTTGAGTTGCGATACACTTATAAACAGAGTGAAACCGTGCAGAGTGAAACTCTGCTAGATTACATTGTTTCATTATAAAGTTCCTGTGACACAGGAACCGGTTCCGGTGCATCATCAGATCAATTTGATAGTACCTTATAGCCAAAATGCATCTAATGACAATTCTAATAAGCCCAAACATGGCTAGGTTACATTGATTAACTACGGAGCTCCAGGGCCTATCTACCGACTCTATCATCATCATCATCAGATCACTTCGATGAAACCATCTTCAACATAACTATTCAGAACCATTCATTTGTCTAAATTGTCATAGTCGCTTAACTATCTTCATTGTGATGTCTATGTGAGTATGAAGTTCCGTAGACCATTTCTGGTCTTTTTCATCAGTTCCACTTCATCAAATGTTACTTTTTGACTGTAAATGATTAAGTTCTCGATAAAAATACCAAAATCACTCGATTGCCCATGGATCCCATCATAAAATCTGTTTTTTTTTTAAATGGTACCATTCTAAAAGCATATCCTGTAAAGGAAAAAAAAGTTGCAAATCGGTCCATAAACGGCGGAGTTCTGAGGTAACAAACATAAAAAAAAATACAACCGAATTGATAACCTCCTCCTTTTTTTAAAGCCGGTTAAAAATAAATTTGATAATAGTATTTTTGGACCCTAGCTCAGGCCCTAGAAACTTTGCCTTGTCTTTCATTATGTCTCATAATTTTATCTCTCTACAACGAAATCTAATTACCTTACTATCAAAAACATCACAAACCTAAAACACGCCGCTAAAACACTTAAATAATTATCTACATAATATATAATTACTTTTACATCCTCCAACTCCTACATACTTCAATTAATTTTGAAGTTAAACATTATTATCTAATATAAACTTGACACAATGTAATACTTGAAATGCATCTGCGAAAAATTAGCGGTACAACCGTCATCGGCACATCGACGACCTGCGGGGTTACCATGACGTTCAAAGTAAGATTGAACCAGATTTGATTAAGTCCAATCTACAAAGCCTCGAGCACAGGCGCAGGGTAGCCAGCCTATCGGTATTTTACAGGTTACATTTTGGAGTGTGCGCGGGAATTGCATGATTTGATTCCGCCATCTCCTTTCTACCATCGTAAGGGTGGATACCCTTACGATGGTACGTTGTTGAAACTTCAACAGTCCGGACTAAGCGTTTCGTTTCGTCGTTTATACCGCGTACATCGAAGGACTGGAACAATTTGCCTGCCGCGGTCTTCCCGTCCAACTATAATTTAGGTGTCTTCAAGGCTAGGGTGAATAGGCTCTTAATAAACTAGTGCGCCTGACCATCAATGATTGTATCTGGGTCATTTTCAAAAAAAGTGTACACTATTAGAAAAATACCGGTGATTTTTTTTTAAATTGTAATTCGTTTTTTTAATTAAATTTATAATTACTATTCTTTTCACAATATGAAAATTATAATGAAATCACTTAATCAGGATTATATCCTCAATTACAATTATTTTTTTGCTCCTGGGAAACAAAATTTGTTCCATTCCGAAACTAATAGCTGTCGGTTATAGAAATTAAATAAAACTCGTTTGGATTTATTCAAATAATATAATTGGTTAACGATGTTATGTACTTTAATACAAAACAGATGAAACATAAAATCAACAATAGCAAACATACATAATTAACATTTTAATTTCCATTCTGTTACTCTTTGGACCAAATTAGTTCAATACTTTTTGGTATGTTTCTCAATTAACATATAACTTAGGAACTCTTTTTTTAATTACATTAATCAAATGATAACACTCTCAATTATCAAAATCTAATAACAATTAAATAACGTTTCGCTCTAAAAATAATATTTAAAACAAAATAAAAAATAGGACAGTCACGGAATAGATTGTTCCTGTAACGGAATAGAATTCTTAAGACTATCGCACATTATCAAGTAAATGAGATCAAATTATTACAAATATTCTAACATAAAATTTAACACGACTCAAATTGTACACCTTATTCAACATGATATAATCGCACTCCAATTCTAAGAATAGGAAATAATAATATTAAGCTGGAACCTCCACGGTAGCCCGCGAAATTCAAATTTTCTTACGTTTTTGCAATTTGCAAGTCAGTGTTAGGTTTAATGTTGATTAAAGTATGATTCGCGGGAGTAAGAAATATGTATTTTCAGAATTATAACCATTAAAATCAGTAAAATAGCTCCATAATTCGATATAATCCTAAAATGTCAAGATTTCATGAAATAGTCATTCTTTCGAGTTACCTGCCCCTATGGAGTTTTATTGCTGACTTAAATGGTTATAATTCTGAAAATACATAATTCTTACGCCCGCGAACCGACCATCGCAGGCGCGGGCTTGCAGACGGCGAGCAATGGGTGGCTCGCCGTCCGACCGTCCGGTAACCGTCCGGACCGAGCCCAAGTCGTCGACGGCGCGTACTGTTCCACGCGCGCCTCAAGGAGTTGTCAGCAAATCGTAGGGGCCCAGCAGGGTCGAAGTCTACTGGCGCCACGGGTAGTGTGAAAGCGAAACCCGGGGCCCTGGGACGAAGGCAACGAAGGAACAGGAGTGGATTTTTAGTCAGTAAAAGTCTGACACTATCTCCCGTTCCGCCCAAGAGCGGGGATGTCATAAGATGATTTTCCCACTCAATAAAAAAAAAACCCATTAAGGACGTTACGTTATTTGAAATTCGTCACTTTGATATTATAAATAAATAGATCGCCAGTACTACAAATATAATGTATCATCTTCCTAAGAATTCCATTCCGAAACATTTCAATTCCATTTCTACGTTACTTACGTTTTGGTTACGGAACGGAAGTTTCGGAAGGCTGACTTTAAACACTTTTGTTTAAATTATTTTAAACTAACACATTAGAACAACAAGCTTGGTATCAATTTATGTTCACTTAAAGCTAATAAAGATATCAAAATAATTTGCAAGAAATAAACTTGTAAACTTACTTTAGAATTGGTTGCGGCTCTGGAAAATCAAAATCGGACCGGACTACTGAGGCGTATTGTTCGTTCGCCGGCCGCCGTCAAAATAGCCGAATTACTTGTTAAAACTCATTGACAGCGTCAAAAAGCCGCCGATCGAAAAAAATACACGTATCATATAGTAGTTTTAATTGCACATCTCGCAAAAATTGCGGTTTCGGAAGGGAATTTTCCATTTTAACCAGTTTATGTCCGTGATGGAAAAAGAAATGGTGTAGGAATAGTGTTAGACAGTAAATTCAAAGAAAGCGTGATGGAAGTACAAAGGATTAGTGATAGATTTATAGTTGTGAAAGTTATGTTAGAGAATGTGATGTTGAATGTAGTTAGTGTGTATGCACCACAAGTAGGATGTGATGAAACGGTGAAAGAGAAGTTTTGGGAGGATTTTGATACAGCGTTAATGAACATCCCTGTTCATGAAGAATTAATAGTTGGAGGTGATTTTAATGGACATGTGGGAAGAATGAAAGGTGTTTATGAAAGAGTACATGGGGGATGGGGTTTCGGTAGTCCGAACAGTGAAGGAGAGACATTGCTGCAATCCGCTACTGCATTTGACCTAGCAGTAGCCAATACGTGGTTCCAGAAAAGAGACGAACACATGATCACGTACAAAAGTGGTAATCATAAGACCCAAATAGACTACTTTTTAGTTCGGCGTAACCACCTAAAGCACGTCAAAGACTGCAAAGTACTGCCAGGAGAAGACCTAGTCTCACAACACAGACTCCTGGTTATGACATCAGTGGTCAAAGTACTGTCTACCAAATACAAAGAGCGTCCTCCCCCTAAAATAAAATGGCATATGTTAGAGAAGAATGATTGTGCGAAGAAGTTCAGGGAGCGAGTGGTGGACAAAATGATAGAGATGGGAGACATGAATGATCGAAGTATAAATGAAAGCTGGAATGAGATGGCTGAGTGTATCAGGCATGCAGCGAAAGATATTTTGGGAGAGACGAGAGGAAAGGGCATAATAGATAGGGATACATGGTGGTGGTCGACAGAAATTCAGAGTGCGTTGAAAGAAAAGAAGAAAAAATTCAAAGAATGGCAGTGCGTAGAGCCAGGAAACGCTAGTTTAAAAGCTGAAAAAAAGAATGAGTATGACTTTTTAAAGAAGAAAGCTAAGAAAGCCGTAGCAATAGCAAAATCAAAGGCCCAGGACAAACTATATGACACACTGGACAGTCCTGCAGGCCAAAAAGAGCTATACCGGCTTACTAGAATAAGAGAGAGAAAGGCGAGGGATGTTTGTCAGGTAAGATGTATGAGAGATGAAACTGGAATGGTTCTATCGGATGATGAAAAAATCAAAAAGAGGTGGAAGGAATATTTTGAAAGACTGATGAATGAGGAAAATAATTGGAGTGGGGCGTTAGAGAATAAACCAGTGAATGTGGGATTAGTGCGAATTGTTAATATGGATGAAGTCAGAATAGCAGTAAATGGAATGAAGAATGGTAAAGCCATTGGTCCAGATGGAATACCAGTAGAAGTGTGGAAGTTATTGCGAGTGGATGGATGGACGTGGTTAGCTTTGTTCTTCAATAAGTTGTTGCTGGAAGAAGCCATACCTGATGAGTGGTGCAATAGCTCTTTGGTGCCGATTTTTAAAAACAAAGGTGATGTGCTTGAGTGCAACAATTATAGAGGAATAAAGCTAATGTCACATACTATGAAAGCCTGGGAGAAAGTTATTGAAAGGAGGCTGAGAGAAGAGAGTGAAATTTCACAAACCCAATTCGGTTTTATGCCTGGTCGGGGTACAACGGATGCCATTTTTGCTATACGCCAGCTGTGCGAGAAATATAGAGGTGCGCATAAAAACTTGCACATGGTATTCATTGACCTCGAAAAGGCATACGACCGGGTACCTCGTGAGGTTCTGTGGTGGGCCCTTAAAGAGAAAGGTGTGCCTGGGAAGTATGTGCAGGTGATCCGAGCGATGTACAGTCGATGCAGTACCCAAGTCCGGTCTACAGTGGGCACCACTGGCAGCTTCAATGTGGCAGTTGGCTTACATCAAGGGTCGGCTCTCAGCCCTTACCTCTTCCTGATGATAATGGACGCTCTGACGTCGGACATTCAGGAAGAGGCTCCCTGGTGTATGTTGTTTGCCGATGATATTGTGTTGGTTGCCGAGAGTGGCCTAGAGGTCCAGAACAGATTGGAGGTGTGGTGGCACAGACTGGAGAGTGTTGGCCTGAAATTGAGTAGAACCAAAACGGAATACTTGTTCTGCGATTTCGGCGGTCTCTCCAATCCAGTGCCTTTAGCTCTAGCTGGAACGCCCATACCGATCTGCTCTGACTTTCGGTACCTCGGGTCACTCATCCAAGGGAATGGTGAGGTAGACCGGGACGTAACACATCGGATCAACGCAGGATGGATGAAATGGAGACAGGTCACGGGAACAACTTGTGACCCACGGATGCCCCTCAAGTTGAAGGGTAAAATCTACAAGTCCGTGATAAGGCCTGTCATACTGTATGGATCAGAATGTTGGGCTGTGAAAAAGACGGATGAAAAAAGATTGCATGTAGCGGAGATGAGAATGTTAAGATGGATGTGTGGTGTGACGAGAATGGATAAAGTGAGAAACGAATATATTAGGGGAAGTTTGAAAGTGGCGCCAGTGACTGAAAAGTTGAAAGGGAATCGTTTGTCTTGGTATGGTCATGTGAAGAGGAGGGATGAAACACATGTTACTAAAAGAGTTATGAGTTTACATGTGGATGGATGGAGAGGAAGAGGGAGACCAAAGAAAAGATGGATGGATTGTGTGA
Source organism: Mythimna vitellina (assembly GCA_949316375.1). Taxonomy (NCBI): domain Eukaryota; kingdom Metazoa; phylum Arthropoda; class Insecta; order Lepidoptera; family Noctuidae; genus Mythimna; species Mythimna vitellina. Next base: position 4,684,587 of record OX438707.1, read on the forward strand.
AGAGTGATATGAAAGAAAAGGAAGTTAGTGATAGCATGACGAGTAACAGGGCAGAGTGGAAGAAAAAAACGTGTTGCGCCGACCCCAAATAATACGGGATAAGGGCAGGAAGATGATGATGTCCTCATAAAGATTAAATTATTTAAATTTTTTGTGCCACATTAGACTATTGCTGTAATCGTGTAACAAATTGTACATAACTATACTTTTCAAAATATCAACCAGATTATTATATTTAGGTCAGCAACATAAATTAAGGTTACGTTATTTGAATGAAAATGGTAGTGGGACAGTGCTAAAATGGATACTTTCTACCTTAATTTTTAAAAATTATGGTAATATGACTGTGTTTACAAGCAGCCTCATATACAATATTATTATTAAACTGACCACAGATTCATATTTTTAGTTTTGTTTTTCTTAAACATAGATATTATCCTTTAAAAAAAATACGAAAGTTGTGGGACACACCCGAAACACCAATGTACACTTTTTGTGAAAATGACCCATCTCCGCTTACCATCAGGTAGAATCGCAGTCACGCACTGGTTTATATCAATAAAAAAAAAAGAAGATTGTTTCATTCTTATTTCAGTGTGGGTAAGAGACAGAGCTATACAGGTTGTCTAGCGCCATCTCTTACCCACACTGGAAATAAGAATGAAACCATCTTACTTTAAACGTCATGGTACAGGTCCTGGTACAGTCGCGGGAGTGCGGTGGATGCGAGACGCACAGGATCGGTTGTTGTGGAGACGCTTGGGGGAGGCCTATGTCTAAGAGTGGACGTCTTTTGGCTGAAATGATGAACCGTCATTGGTAAGAATTTATGGTACAGGGTTTATAGCGTAGAATAAAAATAAAAATTCACCTTTATAATCACTTTTATTTCACAGTTGATAATATATTATATAATTAAGTAATTACAAATTTAGCTTATCGACGATACATCCTTGATGGATTGCCGAGTTACTGATGTTTCGGACACAGTGTCCGAATTGATACATTTTTATTGCAATATTTTTTTCACTGACATTACGGACACACATTGTTTAGTACAGTCGGATATTTTTTTTTAAATATATTATAATTGGGGAAAAAAGCGTTACCAGTACTATTTTAGGCTGGATTTAAGGAGGAACTTTGGGTAATGAATTTCTTAATTATATTATATTTTAAGACGACTTTTTATCTGACTGTTCGAAACAGCTTCAATAAAGTTGATGTCCGAATCATCATCATTATCATTTCAGCCGAAAGACGTCCACTGTTGGACATAGGCCTCCTCCAAGCGATGCCACAACGACCGATCCTGTGCGTCTCGCATCCACCGCACTCCCGCGACTCTCACAAGGTCGTCGGTCCACCTTGTGAGGAGGCCTTCCAACGCTGCGTTTTTCGGTGCGCGGTCGCCACTCTAGAACCTTTCGGCCCCATCAATAAATAAATATTGAAAATAAAATTTGTCGATTCGGACACTGTGTCCAAAGTGTCCAAATATACTTTGTCCGAATCATCAGCAACTCGGATTGCCCAAGACTGCCCTCCATAACCGTCTCCCATCCAAACGATTGCTCACACTACTCGTCTGCAAATGCCACAGCGTTTTTCCCCACGCTTGTCAGTAGTAAGGAATCAATTGAGTGTCTTATTATCGGTAAACTCTATCAGTCGCCGACATACTTACAAAAAACTCAATCTCGATAATGTTGTACCAAGATACAGGCCATGTCCCGAGTCAATATCATCTTTAATCCCGTGATTTCCGTGAACGTAGCACAACACTACCTAGGGTAATATTCTCAAGTAATTACTATGGTAATGGAATCATGAATATTAAGAAGAAGTCTTGGGTACAGATTAACTTATCTGATAGATTAGAATAACAAATTGCTGGGATGAGAATATGGATTTGACACTGAGTTGAGTAATATTGATTTAAGGTTGTACTTCCTTATCTCTGTGTTTATCGCAGCCTTGCTTTTAGACTTTAAGGTTACACTAGTGGATACTTTTTCCATACAAATTTCGGGGGGGGGGGGGGGGTATTACCTACTCCACAGTTTGACATTATACATCTAAAACAAAACATGACAACGTTTTATCTTCTTGTTAATTTTGTCTGTGCCGAAACAGAAAAACAAAAAAAAAATGACTTGAAAAAGTTATGAGCCAACAAAATTTCTGTTTTTTGACTTTAACATAACTTTAGGTGTGAAAAAGTAACAAGAATAGTATAAAATCTCCAAAACGAAGTCTGTACCGACAAAGCTTAATTACCGAAGAGATTTATGTAATGTGTTTTTCATAATTCTCGATTTTCCAAAGCAATACTCCCAATTTTTTGCGCACCTGCTAATGACGTCTCAGTTCGGAACGGTGTTTGTGTGCGTGCAAATAATACGTTGTGCATATAGATTAGCGTCTAACTGCTTAAACTTGATACAATAGCTGTCGGACACAATGTCAAATGAGACAGCGCACTTTTTGGCTTTATCCATGTGCGAGTTCGAGCCCACGACTAGTTCAACCTTAAGCGGGCCTTTCCCACTCGTCAATCGACAAAATGAGCATGGTCTTAAAGCTTGTTATATCATCCAAAGCAAAGTTTGAAGAAGAGATAACGCGAATTCCCATCTACAAAACCGGGCAAGTGCGAGTCGGACTTGCGCAGTGAGGGTTCCGTACAAACTTATCTATTAAAGCAGTTCAATTCCCGAATTGAACTGTTTTAATAATGTCACATGTTGGTCGAGGCTCTTGGCTATTAAGCCATTGATCGTCATGAATATCGGCATAATTACTGCTTTCTCTACTTCCCACGTGTCCACAACCTCGCGACTTTAGTCAAGATACTTAGTTTGTTTATCTTTCTCAGCTTTCACGAGATTCTCGTCATGAGGGATCACTATATCAACCATCATTATCACCCACGCTCTAGTCAAACTATGTGAGGCTAATGATTATTATTATCTGTACTAAAAATAATATATCATCATCATCATTTCAGCCGATAGACGTCCACTGCTGGACATAAGCCTCCCCCAAATGTCACCACAAAGAACGGTCCTGTGCGTCTTGCATCCATCGGATTCTCGCAACCTTCACCAGGTCATCGGTCCACCTTGTAGGGGGCCTTCCAACACTGCGTCTTCCGGTACGCGGTTGCCACTCCAGAATTTTCGGCCCCAACGGCCATCTGTTCTGCGAGCAATGTGCCCTGCCCATTGTCACTTAAGTTTGGCGATTCTTCGTGCTATGTCGGCAACCTTGGTTCTCCTGCGGATATCTTCATTTCTGATTCGATCACGCAAGGAAACTCCGAGCATAGCCCTTTCCATTGCCCTTTGAGTGACTTTGAGCCTTCTGATGAGGCCTATTGAGAGCGACCACGTTTCGGAACCATATGTCATCACTGGCAACACGCACTGGTCATAAACTTTCGTCTTGAGACACTGTCAAATAATATATATTTATATATATTTGCAAAGAAATAGATGATTTATGACTTATGATATTTCAGCCGTTTTGAAAAGCCTCTTCCACAATGATGTATTTTGAACCCTAGTGTTTCTGATATATGAATCATTGCTAAGCTTCACAAATTGGCAAATATTATTTCATTTTCACTATATTAAATATGATATAAATGTACAAAAAACTCATTCAAATACCCCGCAAATCCACAAAGGGAACTAGAATTAAATTTTCTGTGTCTACAAAAACCCCACTGTGCACTACTATGGAAGACAGGCAAAACGAGTTACCGTTTATTATTTTCTCTTTTTGTCCAGAGTGTTTGCTGCTCGTCCACTGTGCACTCTAGCGTCCCGTAAAAAGGTTTTTAATAAATGCACTCGAAGTGAGCGCTTTTAAGATAAATAATTTTATTTAAAATATTTTATATTACTTAATATAAAACTCTAACTCCAAGCAAGGGTCCTCACGCCCCAATCGCCGCCGGGATTCCGATCCCGATTTCCGGCTACTGTAGGCGCGGCTTGCGGACGGCGAGCATTAGGTAGCTCGCCGTCCGACCGTCTGGTAACCGTCCGGCCCATTTTTTTTTTTTTGTTGCCGGGTTGGAAAATCCTCATGGATGTCCATCGCCTGGGGCAGGCGAAGGGGTCTGTCAGACTCTTACTGACTAAAAACCACCCTGGTGTTCCCTCCCACACTTGGACCGGGGATCGTGGGAGCTCATACACCATCCATGATCCCCAGCTAGTGCCGGCCCGTATACGCGGGCCACCTCAGGCCCGCGGGGATGTGTCCTCCCCCGCGACATCACATAGGGGCACGCGTGGAACACTACGCGCCGCCGCCTCGGGTCTTGCTGAATGGGGAATGGCGGACAACCCCGAGTCCGCCGTCCATCCGGACCTCTTTATGGGGGTTGGAAGAGGGCGTTATCTGCCCTCCGCCGACGCCCGGTTCGCCTGCTGCGGCACGGGAGAGTGGCCACGGCCTCCCTCTCCCTCTCCGCAGCCTCCTTCTAACCGTCCAGACCAAGGCCAAGTCGTCGACGGCGCGTATTGTTCCACGCGCGCCTCAAGGAGATGTCAGCAAACCGTAGTTGCCCAGCAGGGTCGAAGCCTACTGGGGCCAAGGGTCTGATTGTGAAAGGAAGACTCGGCCCTGTTACGAACAGCAACGACGGAACAGGAGTGGGTTTTTAGTCCTCCTCACGCTCCTCCCAAGTGTGGGGGATGGCATTGGATGATTTTCCCACCTACAAAAAAAAAACTCCAAGCAGTTATTTTAGTAAAACTATTTACAATTATTCATTATTTAGCATAATAGTTTAACAGTCGTTTAATCTTGGAACTGCAACTGCAACTGCTGGGACTCAGGCCTCCTCTATAAGAGAGGGGATGGAACATAAACCACCACGCGAGCCCAGTGCGGGTTGGTGAATGTCACATGTCTTCGAATTTTTAGTTCTAGGACATGCGGTTTCGTCACGATGTTTTCCTTCACCGTTTTGAGAGCAATGGATCACCATTGCTCTCAAAACGGTGAAGGAAATAAATTACACATAGTAATGCGCCTGGCTGCGTTTGAACCCTTGACCGACAACTCGTAAGTGGGGATTTATTATTTATTATCATTTATTTATTTTCTAAGGTTCGTGACCGAACTGAACTGAAAGATGTAATTGGTAGGCCTTCTACAAGGTGGACTGATGACCTGCTGAAGAACGCGGAAAACCAATGGATGCGAGACGTAAAGGATCGATGGTTGTGGTAAAACTAGGAGTAGACGCATGACGAGCAGTGGGCATCCTTCGGCTAAAATTATAACGTTGATAATTTACAAGGACTTAAAAGGTCTCTCTGTTACAAAAACAGTTGAAGCTATTTGCACGTTCCAAAAATATAGATCTCCATGGATTGGATAGTGTTAAAACTTCACGAACCTCTTTAGAATCAATTAATGGCACAATTAACCTTTAAATTCTGTTTGTCCAAATTTAATGTTGTTTTCATTCTGTTCTGTTCTGTTTTGATGTTAATTTTTATTGTGTTTTTTTTTTTGTGTTTAAATCTCTCTCTTTAGCTGTTAGGGCGCATTTAATAGTGTATGTAGTGCTCTTCTTTAAGTGATTGGGCACTTAGTCTTAAGATCGAATTGTTTTCTTTTATATTTAATAGTGTACTCATTATTGAAGAGCCAAATAAAATAAAATAATGGTCAGTTTGTAATATGTTTTAGTTTTAAATTAGAAGTTACGTGTCCAAAGCATAAACTAGTGGGTCACGGGTCCAGTCTCTAGGAGAGAAAATAGTTGAGTGCTAGAACTTGCTTGAAGAAGGGAAGAAACGAAAAAAATATGGTTCGTAACAGAGATTATACAAACGAACACATTTCAAGAAACTTAGCTACAAAATAAAAATATTTCTCGCATAATATTTAAAAATACAAAAACGTGTTTGAAACAAGTCAATCTATCTCTACCAAACAAAAAATAACCAAAAACATTTCAGTCCGTTGCTGTTAATTTATTACATTACTTGACAAACTGCCTGTTTTGTAGTAATTACTGTTCTTCCCTACCTACCCTACAGGGATAAGTCGATTGTACTGTTATGCTTTATCAACGTACATCATCCAGATGACATTTTAGACGGTAACTTCTTTTTTAGGGTTTCGTACCTCAGTCGGCAAAAACGGTACCCTTATAGGATCACTATGCTATCTGTCTGTTTGTCTATCCATCTGCCAATACTCTTTTTCTCAGGAACACAAGTCTTGAGCATCGACGCCGAGTTGCTAGCCTGTCGGTTTTCTACCGATTGCAGTTTGGGGAGTGTGCGTCGGAATTGCATAACCTAATTCCGCCTAGTCTGTTTCATTATCGGACGTACGGCAACGCGCCACCAATACATGGTAGACATCCCACCTACACGCACAAAACGTTTTTAGAACACATTCATTGTGCGTACAGCTAAGGAGTGGAATTTCTTGCCGGAATCTGTGTTTCCTGATAGCTACAACCCGGAAATCTTTATGTCAAGAGTGAATAGGTTATTTCTAGGTAAGCGCGTTCCATCGTCGACCGCATCGTCGCTTTGCATCAGGTAAGATAGCGGTCAAGCGCGAACCTATCAAGAATAAAAAAAAAATCACAAGGAGGTATAAACTTAAAATTATATGAAATACTCATTTCTACCAACCCTTGGAGCAGTGAAAAACGTCAAATTTCTAAGTCAAGACAATCTTAATATAATGCCGTTATTATTATTCCATTTATTTATTTTTTATACATATCGTTTACATTATTAAATATTACTTTAAAAAAATATATAAAACAAGCATTTAAAAATATCAAAAATGTTGTCTGCTAGTGTCAGGAACAGGATCTAATCTACCGGTGGTTAGGGCTCCAGAGACAGGAACCTCCTCACAATACGAGCCGTATCAAGGAGTACTGCCTTAGCTTCTGTATCAGGCCCTTGATCCAGCCGCGCAACGACAGCTTCGACAGATGGTCGTCGAAGCTTTTGGCTATAAAGTCGCGATAATCGGCAAAATAATAGCCGAGTCCACATTATTATTTTTATTACGAATTCTTTGTAGCTAGGTAACTAAGGTCTATAAAGTATATATTGGTCTATAAAGGATATTAAAAACCTACAAAATAATAAACTAAAACATATTAAAAATATAACGAAACAAATTATACTAAGACACGTAACATTGTAGTCGTGTACGGCTGCCTGGTGTCGCGTAATCGTCCTCGGAAACGTCGATGTACAGTGCATATTTTGACAAGGAAATCAAGGGGACTTTCTGTTGATCTAGAATCCAGAAGTTTGGAAAAATGCAAGGTCTCATAAAACAAACACAGGAAAAAGTCTGCAAAATTATAACCATTTTGCGATTAAAAATAATCTTCGAGACTCGATTCGGGGATTGAACTAAGTGCATAAGCAAGTTTGTACGGAGCCATTGGTGTGTGAGTCAGAGTCGCATTTGATCTGATTTTTCAAACTGCCAAGAATTGAAATTAAGAAGACATTCATTCAGTTTTTTGGTGTGGATAATTTATAGAAATTTTCAAAAGTGACAAGTATTTTTATTTCTAATTAATTTTTGTAGTCGGATTTTATTGTCTGAGTTAATTAATCTAGGTTCTATTCAGTACAAAAACCAACTAATTAGGTACGATTTTTGTAATTTTCCCGTATTACAAAAACCGTAGGCACAGGGGCGCCGGCTTTTAGAAAACCTCATGGGTGCTCATGCTCATTTGATGACTCGAAAAAGTGGGGAAGTGTAAGAAGAGAAATGCACATTGATCGACATTTTGATAACGGATACCAGTAACTGGCATCCGTTGCCCGCTTCGTTAAAAAATAATAAATTGAAACAACACATACATTATCTTGGTCCCAAACTAAGGTTTTCCCTTGAACTATGGAAACCATAAACACCCAGACCCAACACAAATATCTGTTTCATCAACAAACATTTTTGTTGGTGTGAGAATCGAACCCGCGAACCCTTGCGTCTCAACCGAGGCTCTAAACCACTGCGCTAAACGGGTCGTCGGGTAATGAAAAAACGCCCATCCCTAAAAGGCGATTATTGATCTTTTTCGTGATGTTTATTCTTAGGGGTGCTCGGCACCCACAGTTTATCCCTCATAGGTGCTCGAGCCCTGGAGCACCCAAGGAGTCGGCGCCCCTGCGTAGGTACCTAATTAGTTTGGACTCTTTTATACTTTAAACTAAGATATTTCTAAAAAAAAAATTAGTACCTATAATTATACAAATGTAAGCTTTGCTATTATATATCTTTAAATATTATTCAGTATGTATTATTTTTGTAATTAGTAGGTTTGTGCTTGACCACTATCTCAACTGATGGTAAGCAATCATGTGGCCAGCGATGGAGCACGCTTACCTAGAAGTAATCTATTCACTCTTGACTTAAAGACCCTTAGGTTGTTATAAATTTTATCATAATTATTGTGGTATTTATGTTCCATTTTTTTTATACATATAATTTAATTTTTTATTATTTATTAAAAAAACATTTGAAAATAAAAAAAATATATTTATATTATTATTATAGTAAGTATTTAATCATGGCAGTATTTCTTTAACATATTTCAAAGTTTATTGTTTACTAGCCTTACCCGCTCCGAAATTATCCCAAGAAATCATTCTCCCGGGGTTAAATATCTATACATATAAATCACGAAATCTCAGAAACTATAAAACCTACAAACTTAAAATTTGGCAAGTAGGTTCCTTACATGATGTAGACATCCGCTAAGGACGAATACCAAAATTCACCCACTAAGGGGATGAAATGGAATTCCAAAGTTTGTATGGAGAAATTAACTTTTACGCGGGCGAAGCCGCTGGCAGAAGCTAGTATTCTATATGCTTTCCAGGACATGTTCTAAACTTGAACCGAATTCTAATCAAGTTCGTTCAGCCGTTCGAGAGTAATCATTATTTTGTATTGTAGTCAAGGATATTGATGAGTTTGTAAACATATAGGTATTAACCAAAAAGTCGATTTATACCAAAAATGTATACTAAAGAAAAACCCGGCCAAGTGTATTGAACTCGAGCACGAAGGGTCCCGTACAGTCTGTATCAAAAAATTACAAAAAAATCACGTTCGTTGTATGGGAGCCCCACATAAATATTTATTTTATTCTGTTTTTAATACTTGTTGTTATAGTGGCAACAAAATACATCATCTGTGAAAGCAATCTAGCTATCATGGATCATGAGATACAGCCTGGTGACAGGCATACAAACAGCGGAACCCTATAAATTAACAAAAAAATAAATAATAATAATATTCCACAACTATCACACAACGTCGTCTAATACCAAACTAAGCAGAGCTGGTGCTATAAGTACTAGACAACTGATAAACATACTTATACATTTCTAAATACATACATATATAGATAAATTACACCTAGACACAGAACAAATGATCGTGCTCATCACACAAACATTTGTCTTGTCAAAAATGTATCCATTTCAATCGTCGTTTTTAGGATATTTTACTTTTAAAAAAACTCCCACTGGCTTAACTTAATTTTTAGCAAAAATGGCCTCAAGATAGCAATCACAAGAACTTTGTTTCATAAAAGTGATGGATGGATCATTTGTTTTGTTCGTGCACTTTTTATGAGAATAACTGAATAATAAACATTTTAATTTCGTTAACTGAGCCTTAATACTTGTTTGTCAACTTTCTTTGTTTATTTTTTTAAGAAGTGTATCAGGGGAAACAGAAACAAAAAAAGATTTGATAGAATTTTTTCAAGTTTCAAGGAAATATAATATATTTTATTTTTCTCTATAGAGCAGTGGTGGCCGAGTGGTAACCCGACTTACGAGTTGTAGGTCGCGGGCTTAAACCCAACCAGGCGCATTACTTTGTGTAATTTATTTCATCACCACTGCTCTCAAAACGGTGAAGGAAAACGTCTTGAGGAAACCGGCATGTCCTAAAACCAAAAAATCGAAGACATGTGATATCCACCTACCAGCACTGGGCCCTCGTGGTGGATTACGACCATTCCCTCTCCTAGAGAGGAGGCTTGAGTTCCAGCAGTGGGAACATTATAAGGCCGACTATGCTATAATATGCTTATTTTTCTCATTTCGTCTCTCTTTAGTTACAGAGTTTTTAATAAATCCACAGAGTTATTTGATAGAAAGAAAACCATATGCAATTACCTGATCCACTAAACTTTTGCCCAAAACAATAATAAATAAACCTTTCCAAATGCCCAACATTTTTTTTTATATATAAACCAATGCTTTGTGCGATCCCACCTTATGGTAATCATTGATGTTGATTAGCTCTAGTTTATTAAGAGCCTATTCACTCTAGCCTTAGCAGTTCCAATCCTTCGATGTACGCGGTATATACAACGAGGTGAAATGCTTGATCCGGACCGTAGAGGTTTCAACATTGTAAGGGTGGATACTCGCCGTTCGTTGGGTTGTCCGATGATAGAAATGAGATGAATATGAAGAAAATCATTGTTTTAGAAAGAAATTGTATCGAATTAAAATTTTATATAATATAGTGGAACTAGCTTCTGCCCGCGGCTTCACTCGCGTGAATGTAGGTTTCTCCATACAAACTTTAAACACCCGCTTTATTACTTTAGGGAATGAATTTTGGAAAATCCTTTCTCACTAAGAAAGGATTTTCCAAAATTAATATGTCAGTCAGTCAGTTTCCCCTTTTTTATATATAGACATGTTACTATTATGAACTAAGTTTGAACAAAAAAATTACGACAGACGCACACTGTGTTTACTATTTACGTATTTAAAAAATAAGAAAAATCTACAATATCTCAAGACGAAATTCTTTGACAAGTGACGACATATGGCCCCGAAACGTGGTCGCTCACAATGGACCTCATCAAAAGACTTGAAATCACCCAAAGTACAATGAAATGAAAATATCCGCAAGAGAACCAAGGTTACTAACATAGTCCGAAGAATCGCCAAACTTAATTAGCAATGGGCAGGGCACATTGCTCGCAGAACAGATGGCCGAAAGGTTCTGGAGTGGCGACCGCGTACCGGTAGACGCAGCGTTGAGAGGCTTCCTATAAGGTGGACCGATGACCTGATAAGGATTGCGGGAATACGATGGATGCGAGACGAACAGGTCGGTTCATTGTGACGACGCTTGGGGCGACATACGTCCAACAGTGGACGCCATTAGGTTGAAATAATAACTGCCCCCTAGCCAAATTACGATCGTTTCGTTTGCGTCGAACGCCTCGAGTAGGCCACGCCTCCGATTCCTTTGTTCTGACCACGTGACTGAGCGTCGAGATGACGTCAGAACAAAGGAATCGGAGGCGTGGCCTACTCGAGGCGTTCGACGCAAACGAAACGATTGTAACTTGGCTAGGGGGGCTGACAAGAAATAAATTAAAACATAATGTCGGCACAGAAAATTAACATCTGATACTCTGATATTATGACCTATATTAATTATCGCCTTCCAAAACTCGTACGTTTCAACAAAATAATAAATTAAATGTGTTAAATATTTACCACAAAGGGAAGACTGGTTTTAATCATAATGTTTATGATATAGGCGTTAATGGATTCTATCTAAAGCATTCGTGTGATGCTTAAATGTTTTATTTTGAGCGTTGAGTTGCGAGCGTGTGGATTGAGTGCTTCTTTTTAAAATTTCATTAATTTTTACCAAATCAAAGAAAGATTTAGGAAACAATTGTATTATTTAATACTTTAGCTGTATAATGAAATGACTTGGGTCATAAACAAGACTATATTAATACAAATCACAATGACTGTCTTACACAAAGGTTAGTTTAAAACTGAACAAATAACATCTTTATATTTGATAGAAGCACTGGGTCTTGCTACAGTTCCCATGCTTAAGTTAACCGATGTTTTTTTGTCGGGGCTCGGGGTTCCGCACTTGAACTCCCATGCCGATCTCGTGACGTCACCCAGCCTTCCAACGCCGTCGCCGTCCGTCGATCACCCTTAGCCTCGCTAGCACAGTGATCGCCAACAATTGGGATAACTTCATGGTGAAGATAAAAAAAAGTAAAATCTATTGGAAGAAAGTCATGGTCAATCAAATGGAATACTCAATCTGCTAATCCAAGAAAATACTGTAACTAGTATCTCAAAATAAATTAAATTAATAGTTTTATGCAACATGCGCTTTTGAAAGAATTATTCAAACGCTTAGTAGACACTTCGCGTGACCCAAGGGCTAGCTTTTACCTCGGTCAGAGTTTAAGCATTTTTCTTCTTGTTCTTTTCGTGTCGATGTACTCTAACTAAATTTTTTTTGACCATTATTTGGCAACCTCTAAGACTCTGTTATTGGCCTCGTATAGATCCTGAAAACTGAAGGTGGTTGTGCAGGATGGACAGCATAGCAAATGAAGCATGTCCTGTGCAGCGGCTCCCCACTAACACTGTGTTAGAGATGGGTCAAGGAAGCCCCATTTAGCCAAATTGTTTTTACAGCGGCCAGCCTGGGTCCGCAGTCGGTTAAGAGATTTCCAGATTGACCACTGCAATTCGCGTCCAGGGGGGAGATGTTCTGACGCGGTAATGAAATGTGTAGGAGTTGGGTGCTTCTGCTTCCACAGCGCGCATCTCTCGTCCTCTGCTTTGTCTTTTGAAGAGGTCGTAAATCACAAAAAGCTTTTACGACTCTTTAGACGTGCAGGTATAAGTTGATGTTTATGCAGGGGGTGATGGCCGTCCCTTTCCTGTTTACTTTTCTCGATGCTGGCCATCTTGTGGCGAACTTCTGGAGGAGCAATACCTCCTAGAGGGTACAACATTGCAAGAGGGGTAGGTTTTAAGCATCCCGTTATGATGCGACAGGTATCGTTCAGCGCTAAGTCCACCTCTCTAGCGTGAGCGGAACGATGCCACACTAGGCATGCAAACTCTCATGCCGAAAAAAAGGTTAAGCATTGCCAATGTGGCAATGCCGCCAGTCTTTTGGGAGTGTCGTTTTCTTTTTTTGACGCCATATTTTAGGCAGGAGTTATTGTGTATATGTAATTTTAATTAGTTAAGTGATTTTCAAAACTTCAAGTTTCATACGCGGGCTAAAGATGTGACTTAATTGGACTTCTAATTACCAATTATTGTGTATTTAAACATAAGACAACATAATATTACCATTATAAAATGATTAAATAAAAATAAAAAATCTCCATACATTAGTGACGCACTGTAATGTATATTCTTCAGACCTTCAGACTTTTTATTTGCGCACAATATAGTGCTCAAATAAAAAGTCTGCTCGACGTAATTTCAAACATACTCTTGTATCTATACTATATACATTGCTCATATCATCCCACCTTTTGAAGGATATTGGAAGACGAAACCCATTTTTATTATTAGCTAGGAACGCTGCCCGATCTGTGATGAGATGCAATCATATCGCACTTCCAATACGTTGGACTGTGGCCACGGTTTTAGGCGATACGTAAATTTTTCAGAATATTCGAAACACGGCCCAAAATAGATGTCCAGAAAATAATATACAGAAAATACAAAACACAAAGAATACAATAAATTCTTAATTTCGGAAAAGAATAACGTACCTTTAATATAAAGTTTATTAGAACTTATAATTCCAGTCAATCCAAAGATATAACACTTCAAACATGGAATTGTTAGGTTACTTCCTATTACGACACACTTTTTATTATGATTATTTTTATTGTACTTTTTAGTACAATATTGACCAGTCTACACTGTCCTTACATAATATCTACTTAAACGTAATGTGGAAATATTGTAAGAAAAACAATTTTTTTTAAAAGAGTTACCATGGAGTTTCTTCCCATTTCTTCTCCATAGGAAACGACCAATTTGAAACCGTGCTCTAGCTTCAGACGTTTTATAAGTTCCCATGTAGGCCTATGTGAAATAAAAAACTTTTGACTTTGACTTTGAAAGCAACCCATTTTAAAAAACGGCCATTTCATAGTTAAAGACCTAATCTTCACTAAATTAATAATTAAATTAAAAATTCTTACACCATTCGAAAGCTACATTATCCACGAGTAACATAGGCTATATTTTATTTTGGAAAAAAGTAGGGTTCCGTAAGATATTTGAGTTTTTCGGACACAAGGTGTAAAAAGTCAACCAGAAAAGTTACTTATTTTACGTACGCTGCCTAAACTATAAAAGATAGAACCATAAAATGTTCTAATTAATTGTAGATCTTATAAATATCTACCAAAGTTTGTTAGGAGAAACCTACATTCGCGCGGGCGAAGCCGCTGGCAGAAGCTAGTGTTTATATGTTGTATGTTCGTTGAGCGAGGAAATAGTCAATAACTAGTCTCTTTTCGGAGTTAGGGGTTGAGCAGTAGCCTTTAATGTATTGCGTAGGAGGTTGCTTAAGGTGAACGCACTTATCTACGTCACCTGAGCCTTAAGCTGCGAATATTATGATCATCAATCATTTCGAGGTTTTGCGCAGTGACTGAGCGATTGGCGAGCGCTTTTAGGTCATGGCTTAGATTCCGTCGCAAGATGAATTATATTACGTTTCAGGTATGGGTGTTCAGGTATGATAATGTTACATTAGATAAAAAAAGTTGCTGGTTAATAGCTGATTAATTCCGGAGCGAGGAGGAGTGGCTGGCAGTCACCTCGGCAGTCGAGTCGGCCGCACGTGTGAGGAAACGGCCCTCACGCCCCAGTCGCCGGGTTCCTTATCCCGATTTCAAGCCACCGTAGGTGCAGGCTTGCGGACGGCAAGGTAGCACGCCGTCCGGTCGTCCGGAAACCGTCCGGACCGAGCCCAATTCGTCGACGGTGCGTATTGTTCCACGCGCGCCTCAACGAGATGCTAGCAAATCGTAGCAGCTGGGTCGAAGCTTACTGGGGCCATGGGTTAAGTGATAATGAACCCCGGGGCCCTGGAACGCAAGGCAAAGAAGGAACAAACGAGTGGGTTTTAGTCAGTAAAAGTCTGACACGCCCTCTCAATCCGCCCAAGGCCGGAATCCCTCATTAGATGATTTCCACCGTATAAATAAAAAAAAATTGATGATAAATCGGAAGGCATATAATTATTTCCGAGTAGAAAAAATACATCACTGTCACACAATTTGTTGGAGTATTTTTTAAAACGTATGTAATTATCTAGTAGCTAATTGAAAGCTATGTGACGAGGAAATAGAAAGTATTATTCAATAGAGGACCCTGGATCTAATACAGATCACCGCCGGAGACGTCTTTTGTGTCGGGAGTAACAGGATGATTTTCGTCCACCGTAGGCTTGCGGATGGCGAGCCATGGGTAGCTCGTCGCCTGGCTTTTCGATAAGAACTAAGTCGACACCGGGATCGACAGTGCATTGTATTCCACATGTTTTTAAAAAGACGTTAGCAAAGATGACTGCGTATTGCTCGAAGGAATTACCGTAGCCCTCACAAAAAGAACAGCTGAAGAAACACTGAGTTTTAGTCAGTAAAAGTCTGACGATCTCTTCGACCTCACCCAGGGCGGGAGAAGTCATTTGATGAATTCCCAACAAAAAAAAAAGTGTCTAGTACAGAGGTCACCTTCTTGGCCTTCGACTGGATATTCTAAAGAGAATGATTCTTCTATTATGACATTGCGCTGAAAAAATAAATACGTATGACAATGGAAACGCACACTCCTAGATTTTATAGTCATACTGCGAAGGAAGGTTACCTTCCGACTAGATTCATAGGATAGGATAGGGCGGGATGAATAAAATATTGCGATGTCGACCTGCATATTTTCATATTGCTATCACAAGTCTTCGTGAAGATCAAGTCATTGTTTCCAAAAACATTTTATAAAGACTCGGGCCTCCCCTCTAGGAGAGGGAATGGCCGTAATCCACCACGCGGACCCAGTGCGGGTTAATGGATGTCACATATCTTCGAAATTTTGGTTCTAGGACATGCCGATTTCCTCACGATGTTTTCCTTCACCTTTTTGTGAGCAGTGATGATGAAAATAAATTACACAAAGTAATGCGCCTGGCTAGGTTTGGACACGCGACCAAAAGTCAGGGCCGTTACCACTCGGCCAACACTGCTTGACCTTGTAGATGGCCAATGATGTGGCACTTCTTAGCTCGTTGGTCTCGGGTTAAAGGAGATTCCTTCATCAGACGTTTGTGAGAAGTGTGTCGATAAGCAGAGTTTAAAATATAAGGCTTAAAAGAATGGTGGTTCTTGGTGCAAACTCCTCAAAAAGTCATCCTAGTGGTAAGTTGGCTGGGAATATTCTGAATCATTTTGGCCATGTAGTCACTGCATACACTAAGGATGATCTTAACGTAGAACGCCAACATAACCCGAAGAATCGCCATACTAAAGTGGCAGTGGGCAGGGCACATTGCTCGTAGAACGGATGTGTCGATGGGGCCGAAAGGTTCTAGAGTGACGACCGCGCACCGGAAAACGCAGCGTTAGAAGGCCTCCCACAAGGTGGACCGAGGACCT
Organism: Mythimna vitellina; assembly: GCA_949316375.1. Classification (NCBI taxonomy): domain Eukaryota; kingdom Metazoa; phylum Arthropoda; class Insecta; order Lepidoptera; family Noctuidae; genus Mythimna; species Mythimna vitellina. The sequence goes on from OX438707.1 coordinate 4,701,103, forward strand.
GGTGAGAGTTGTGGGAGTACGGTGGATACGAGACGCACAGGATCGGTCGTTGTGGCGTCGCTTGGGGGAGGCCTATGTCCAACAGTGGACGTCTTTCGGTTAAATACAATGATCTCGACGTAGAAATACTGAGAGCATTGACGTGGCGGTTCGATGCAAAGTTTTGCGCGGATGTGACGCATATCTTCCCTATCTATTGATTATGTCTGTTAGCTAGTTTAAAGATTGCGACATTTCGCGTAAATAAACTGTTTTTTCGTTCTTTCTTTCTTACAAAGTCTTTGTTCGTAGGTCTGGTCGTTGCCCGTATGAAGTGTAATCGACACTTTTCAAAGCATACTGTCAGACATTTAGTGAAAGCTTCCTAAGACTTACGGCTTGGCTATAGCTTGCTACCAAGATATATAATATTGTTATGTTTGTTTTTTCATACGTCGTTGTTAATGGCCATTATTTGGCTCCATTGACCCAATCCGGCTAATAGATTAATTTGGACTTGAGATGTAGAAAAAGCTATGCTATTGTATGCTATTGTTTTGTTTATGTATCAAATTCATTGCCCACTTATCTATGTCCACTTTTTTTTAGATATATTGTCCTGAAACAACTCTTTTTACATTTATTTAATAGTGAATTATTTTTGGTAAATGGTAAGTTCTGAAAAGGTAACCTGTGTTCCTAAAAAGAAAAAAGCAACTGAAGGACCATAAGTGTGGTTTTAGTCGGTAAAAGTCTGACATATCCTCGCGCTCCACCATAGAGTGGGAGAAGTCATTAGACGATTTCCTACCTCAAAAATACCCCACATGCGGGCTCATTTTTTTTACCTTGTTTGACTAATTACAGCATAATAGCATAGCATAATCGGCCTTTTAATGTTCGCACTGCTCGGACTCAGGCCTCCTCTCTCTAGGAGAGGGAATGGGCCGTAATCCACCTCGCAGGCCCAGTGCGGATTCTTATTCTCCGAATTTTTGGTTCTAGGACATGCCGGTTTTCTCACGATGTTTTCCTTCACTATTCTGGGTTCAAACCTAGCCAGGCGCATTACTTTGTGTTATTTATTTCATCACCACTGCTCTCAAAACGGTGACAAATTCATACATTCATACATACATATTCATCTTTAATTAGTTGATGATATGTTATCCAGATATACCAGATATAATAACGAAGAGAAATATCTGTGTAATACATGAAACTCTCTCTTCTAAAGGAGGATTGAGTGTGCTATTAATATTATGCTACATGAAAAATTAAACTCGCTGATAGCATAACCTCCTCCTTTTTTGAAGTCGGTAAAAAATCAATTCTGCTCCTAAAAATAGTGTCAAGTTCGTAATATATAAAGTGATAAATAATAGTATGATGGTAGAAACCGATAGAGACTTTCCAAGCGATCTACTAATTTATTTATGGATTTTGAAATGGACCGGGAGATGTCATAAATAAAAAGTTACATTGATCGGAAAAAAGGTTCCCGAAAATGTCTAATATTAGTCTAACGGTCTACTTCGCTGGGTAAAGGCACTATTGACCAGATAAAAAATGGCTCTGAATTTGTGTGAATTGGATTTGGTGAAAAAATTGCTATGGTACGAGAGTTATTCATATAAGGTCGACTGCTATTTTCCAGCAATTGAACTAGTTTAAACGCGCCGCTGATGTGCTTTTTAGAAACGTGCGTCGACCGCGCGCTTTTATCCAATTAAAGGTCTGCAGGCTTCATCTGAATCGCGAGCGTATTGCGTCTGTATCGCTACAGACGCGCGTCAATGGCGCGTTTAAAAAACGTTGTTTGCATAGGATCAAAGCCATTAAGGGCCTGTGCACATCACGTTTTTTAAGCGCGCTGTTAACTCGCGTGCACAGGTCCAAAGTCCGCCTTTATACAATGATTTTACAAGTGCATACATTTGAAGTTAATAAATAATTATAAATATTATATAAGAGAAAAATAAAGAAGTATAATACCAAAAAAAATTTTTTCTGTTTTTTTAGGGTTATATATCTTAATAGGTAAAAAATGAACACTTTTTGGATCACCTTGTTGTCCATCTATCCGTTAGGCCTTTTTCAGGAATGCGTGGAGGTATGGAGCTGAAATTCATATTAAATACTCGGGTTTGCTACCCCAAGCAGCAGTGAATAAACATATGCGTTTATGCTTTGTTCAGGCGCATATTTTGACACTCGCTAGGAAATCATGAAGCAAGGTCTCGTGGTACTAATATAGGAAAAATCAGAAAACTGTAAATTTGTAGTTACGCAACAAACAGAATACTTTTTGTGTGATTCGGAAAAAATCTCTCTCTCTCTCGACTCGGGAATTAAACTATTTTTATAAGTAAATTTGGCAGAACACTTATTACGTGTATCCAACTCGCACTTGCCTAATTTTTTTCTTTTGTGGATGTTCTTTTTTCAAACAACCAACGTTTAGATATCTTCCAAATAGCCAAATAATTTTAGCTTTTAATGTAATACTACCCTATGAATGTTTGCATGGTCTCGAATTCCGTACTCATGATCGATCACCAGTGAACATTAATTATTTCATAAATAAACGCTTTTTGGATAATGGCATACATACATACAAATACATTATCGCCTTCACGTCTCAGTCCCATGGGGTCAGGCGTAATATTAACGTAATATTAGGTACCGCTCGGAAATCGATAAAAGCATAGTTGAAAAAAAAATTAGTATAAGTAAAAAGTTTTTATCCAAATTCCCTTGTGTTTTAGTGGATGATCATCTAATGACTCAGCCTCCGTTCTTGGTGGAGCTAGAGAGATATCAGTCTTTTACTGGCAAACCCACCCGTGTTCCTTCAACTGCCTGTTGCATTCGAGGGTCACATCATTGCTTGCCATCGAGTGAGAAATTGGTCAAACGCTAGCCTACCAACAATTAAAAATAAAACCTCTTTTGAACAGTCTCGCTGGCCAACCAAATGCCCTAGAAAAAAATTGACGAAATTACTGTCATATGGTTAGACAATAAATGGACCTATTTCAAACGTCAATAATCATATTAATTTGTGGAAGAAAGGCTTTCTCTCAAGTCCCAGAAAAACTAAGATCACGTACTTGAACACAAAAAGAAAGAACTTATAAATATTAAAAAGAAAAAAGATTTGTGTTTTCTTTTTTGGTTTGTAACTAGTTTCTGCCAACGGCTTTACCCGCGTCAATATAGGCTTTTTCATACAATCATTTGACTCCCACTTCATACCCCTTTTTTTCATTTTCCAAGTTTTGGAAAATCCTTTCTTAGTGCTCGCCTACGTCGTAAAAGGAAACCTTGTGCAAAATTACACGCTTCTAGTCCTAAAAGTTTCAACTATGTGTTGATAGTCAATAAGTCAGTTTCTCCTTTTAAAACATTTACCTTTTTTTTTTATCATTTACATTTTGCTAAACCTTGGTAAATCTTGCTAAACCTTGGCTTGGTATGGTCATGTAAAGAGGAGAGATGAAACACATGTTACTAAAAGAGTTATGAGTATACATGTGGATGGGTGGAGAGGGAGAGGGAGGCCAAAGGTTGACGGTTGACAGGATAGAATGGAAGAAAAAAACGTGTTGCACCGACCCCAAATAAATGGGACAAGGGCAGGAAGATGATGATGATGATGATGACATTTTGCTAAGCCTAAAAGCGGTACTCAACCCAACTCAATTTTTTAGGAAAATTCATTTTTTTTATACCTTAGCCTAAAACGCTCCGCATTATTGGGATATTGAAGAAAAACCGTACTTACTTACATATGCGAAATTATGAAAGTATCGTTTGTTACGTCTTCACGCTTAAGCTGCTAAACCGATTTTTATGGTTTTCTCATATTAAAGAAATTCAATGTAAATGAGGATAAAAATGAGGAAATTCGAATGTATGCAAAATTTCATTTCGTGATATTTTTATCTCAGAATTAGCACAGATAGAAACCTAAATAAACAATGTATTGTGTATTGTTTATTTAGGTTTCTATTTGTGCTAATTTGTTTGCCGTTATTTTTTTCTACCAGCCTACCACAAGAACATTTTAGAGGGTATAACAGATTTTATGGAAGATTCTTATTTCTGGTTTTAATACACTTGCAAATTGTCACAAAATCTAACCTAAAAATAAAACATACGTTTTTACTGAAATAAACAGCCGTATCTTTTTATTTTCGTTAACAACTCAGAACTTTGATTTTGATTTCACAGCTTCAAGGGACTGCAGACCTGAGTATATGGTTTTTATTAAAACTCGATCCACGTTCCCGAGACAAAGGGTCTTGATAGACAGATAGGCGGACAACAAAGTGATCCTATAAGGGTTCCGTTTTTTTCCTTTTAAGGTACGGAACCCTAAAAATAATAAAGACTGTCGTTATTGGTGTTTCAAAACTACTATCAAAAACTCTCGAAATTCGGCTTAAGTTCAAGTTCAAGTTTTATAAATACACGAGCCGATGCCAGTGGCTTCGTTGTCGTGATAGTAGCAAATTAACCCAAGGGAACTTACTCCCAGGATAAAAAATGTGGGGTGCATACATATCGTCTATAAATATAATGGATTAATAAACACAGCCCTTGGCATTCGAAACACGTACGTTTCATTTCTCTCTCAATACACAATACGGTCTTCTTCTTTTCGATTCGATGGTAAACTCATCAAACTTTTTGGGCCCAATAGGTTTTTTTTTTTTATCGGGTGGGAAAATCATCCTTATGACATCCCCGCTCTCGGGCGGAACGGGAGATAGTGTCAGACTCTTACTGACTAAAAACCCACTCCTGTTCCTTCGTTGCCTTCGTCCCAGGGCCCCGGGTTCCGCTTTCACACTACCCGTGGCCCCAGTAGGCTTAGACCCTGCTGGGCCCAATAGGTGGCTACATTAATAGCAGCATCGGTAGCACTCATCAAATCCTCCAAAGTGCAGGTATACGGACATTTGGGGTATGCCAACATGTGGCTCATGTTTTGAACAGGAGCTCCGCACTCACATTGAGTATTCGATGGGTCTATAGAACCCCATTTTGCCAAGTTGAGTTTGCAGCGGCCTACCTGGGTTCGCAACCGATTTAGTGCCTTCCATACCGGCCACTGCAAATCGCGTTCAGGCGGGAGATGCTCTTCACACAATACGGTTGATTTCGAAAGGAGATCGCATGGGTTTTTTTCCCTTTACTTTTTACCCTTAGAAGTGAGGTGTGCCTAAACGCTACTGACTTTCAAAAAGATGGTGAAGGAGCATTAACTATCACTTTAACTTTTCTTCTCCTGTCTCTATCGTATCTTTTAATATTTATTAGTTTATTATTTGGTAATGTACCTTTTTATGTGTTATAATTATGTATGTATTTATATTTTATTTTTTGTACATTATTTATGTTGTTGTACACTGACAGCCCCAAATATTTTCCTTTCGTTTCAGTCCATCCAAAAATTGTCTGATAAAAATTGCCCTGTGCAATAAGACCGCCTATTGTACACTTATTTTTTATAAATGTCTGCCCTGTAATAAGTTAAAGTGTGCAAGAAAGAAATAGTGTATGCGGGAATTGCATGACTTGATTCCGCCATCTCCTTTCTACCATCGGACAACCCGACGTACGGCGAGTATCCACCCTTACGTTGTTGAAACTTCAACGGTCCGGACTAAGCGTTTCGCTTCGTCGTTTATACCACGTACATCGAAGGACTGCAACAATTTGCCTGGTGCGGTCTTCCCGTCCAACTATAATTTAGGTGTCTTCAAGGCTAGAGTAAATAGGCTCTTAATTAACTAGTGCGCCTGACCATCAATGATTGCATCTCCGCTTACCATCAGGTGGGATCGCAGTCAAGCACAGGTTTACATCAATAATAAAAAAAAAATGTACTCGTAAGTCTTCTATAAACACAGCGTGCTCAAAAATACAATTCACCAACACAGGACATTTTAACTCCATACTCCTTCAATTGCAGCCTAGCCACAGGTACCGCGTATCAATTTCCCCCACATTATCCCAGCTTTGTGCCACAATTAGTCCTGTTGAAGTGTGTCCAGCTGATTACGAACTCGTCAAATTTCGGCGAACGCGAGTATGAAGCAGAAATTAATGACGTTATTCGATCAATTTCCGACACTAATATGAACGCAATTTATGATTCTGTTGGGTGTGGGCAGTGATCAACTTTATTGGAATTTGAGCTACTAATTAGGTGGTTGATTAATAGTTGGTTATTAATTTGCATTGATTTAATTTGAAGTGAATTTGGACCGATGACCTAATGAAAGTTTGTTCTCTTAAAATTGTATTTCTACCCTAATTAAAGGGAATTCCCATACAAGAAGCGTTATTTAGTCGGCGTTTTTTACTCATTTTTTACTCGTTTTTAATATTGTAGTAGGCATGGAACCCTTTTTTTTTATTGAGTGTGAAAATCATCCTAGTGACATCCCCGCTCTTGGGCGGAACGGGAGATAGTGTCAGACTCTTACTGACTAAAAACCCACTCCTGTTCCTTCGTTGCCTTCGTCCCAGGGCCCCGGGTTCCGCTTTCACACTATTAGTGTGCAAGTCCAATTCTCACTTGGCCAGGTTTTTTTTTTTTAATATGCATCCGACAAAAGCTTCTGATTCTGTGATGAGCCCAGTTCAAATGAACATGAATAAAAACACACAATCAAAAACCCACATTCAAACGCCATGATACGAATACATACTTACACGTACGTACAATTAACATCTGTTTTGTTTTCATGACCGCTAATCCTATCGCCATTTGTTGAAATATCAAGCCAAATTGACGAGACAGTCCAAACCCGTTGTTCATACAATAACTCAATTTATATGGGTCAGCGAATAATGCTATTCACGAGGCTTTGAGTACTCAATTGTGTCCATACCTGCTGTGGTGACCTTTATGAAGTACAATGGCAAATGTCATGTGAATATAAGTTGGGCCTTAAAAGCAGCAACTATACTGTTAAAATTAAATTAAAACGTTGATGGCAGCACTCATTTTTGTATAATTTCCATTCCTACGGTACGGGGCGTTTAAGACCTCGTATGAAAATTATCATTATGATGGTAGGGTTATTTTATTTTGATATAATTTTAATACTATGTAGGTCACTACAGGCTTATTACCCCATAAAGATTAAGATATAAAGAGGGTCCTATTTCACTAGCCTGTCGTCAACATCCAGCATGGTTTAATTGTCATCATTTAGAATCTTGATTAAATTTGTAAGGCTTCTACTGTTATACTTTTTTGACTTTTTAATTTTTGAGTAAATTATGAAGTGTCAAAGTTCATGAAAAATAGCAGATTTTCACAGGCTTTTACTAAATTAGTTTTACACAAATTATAAACTGATTTCAACAGAAGCCTAGATAATATTCACAAGATAATGTGTTTCCAAAATATTTAATGAAAAATGTGTAATAACGTCATAATCCCGTAAGAGCGGTTGTATGAAAAACAGTGAAAATGTATGTCAATAAAAGCTTAACCAAACTTAACCAAAAAAGGTTAAGTTCCAGTACGAGGTCATAGTGACCCCGTATTAAAGGAGATACGCCACAGCATTCTGTCTGATAGAGCATCGGTGCTATTTATTCATCTCTTACGAAACCAAATTGAAATTACGGGCTCCGCACGGTTGAGAAGACTATATTTATTGTAGCCGCACTGCAAGGAAGACATGTACGAGGTTTTTTTTTTTTTTTTTATTGGGTGGGAAAATCATCCTAATGACATCCCCGCTCTTGGGCGGAGCGGGAGATAGTGTCAGACTCTTACTGACTAAAAACCCACTCCTGTTCCTTCGTTGCCTTCGTCCCAGGGCCCCGGGTTCCGCTTTCACACTACCCGTGGCCCCAGTAGGCTTCGACCCTGCTGGGCCCCTACGATTTGCTGACATCTCCTTGAGGCGCGCGTGGAACAAAACGCGCCGTCGACGACTTGGGCTCGGTCCGGACGGTTACCGGACGGTCAGACGGCGAGCCACTCATTGCTCGGCGTCTGCAAGCCCGCGCCTACGGTGGCCGGAAATCGGGATCAGAATCCCGGCGGCGGTTAGGGCGTGAGGGCCGTTGTCTCACGCGATCGGCCGCCTCCTTTGCTAGCATTACTGCTTCGCAGAAGGAGGCGACCGCCTGCCACTCCTCCTCACTCTGGACCATGGCCTGTATCAATGCCCGGCGCGAGAGATCACTGCCGCCGATCGCCCCCACGAGGACACGGCGGTGCTCCGCCCAGGCGGGGCACACCTCCACCGTATGCTCCACTGTGTCCTCCGGACGGTCCACACAGTGGCGGCACCCAGGAGTTTCTTCCGCACGAATCGGGTGCAGGAACCTCCCGAACTTACCATGTCCGGTGAGGACCTGCGTCATGCGGAAGGTAAGGACGCCGTGTTGCCTTTCCAGCCACTCCTCAAAGAGGGGAAGTACCGCCATGATTATGGCGTGCCCAGCACTGGGTTGCGATAGTCGTTGTCGCCATTCCACCATGAAGACATGGACGAGGTACGAGGCGTATAAGACCTCATTTCACATTGATCGTGTTAAGAGGAATGAACAAGGAATGTCTCTGAATGATAAGTGATATTATAGTGATAAATTAGGAACTCCCCCTCTATCCGTTACAAAATAATCTTTAGAGGTATGCGGAACAAGGTAAAGTCCTATGACCTGATGAGTATTATTTTAGTACCGAAGAAACGATTTTTTTACACGGGTAAGTTTGTACGGAAGCCTCTGGTACCTTCAAAACACCTGGAATTTTGGGAAAAAGACTAGGGTGTGTGGGATTTTTCCCCAGTGATCAACATATAGAAGGGATCCGGTAACCCCGTAAAAGAATCCTCTTTGTACAACGTACTGGATATAGCAATAGGGTTTTTTTTTCGGTGGGAAAATCATCTTAAGACATCCTCTCTCTTGGGCGGAGCGGGAGATAGTGTCAGACTTTTACTGACTAAAAAACCACTCCTGTTGCTTCGTCGCCTTTTGTACCGGGGCCGAGTCTTCCTTTCAGAATCAGACCCTTGGCCCCAGTAGGCTTCGACCCTGCTGGGCCCCTACAGTTGCTGACATCTCTTTGAGGCGCGCGTGAAACAGTACTCGCCGTCGACTACTTGGGCTCGGTCCGGACGGTTACCGGACGGTCAGACGGCGAGCTATCCTATGCTCGCCGTCCGCAAAGCCCAAACCTACTATGGCCGGAAATCGGGATCGGAATCCCGGCGACAGTTGTGGCGTGAGGGCCATTGCCTCACGCGATCGGCCGCCTCCTTAGCTAGCATTACTGCTTCGCAGAAGGAGGGGACCGCCTGCCACTCCTCCTCGCTAGCCTTAGGGATAAGTCCTAATAAACGTTGTATAGAGGCAATCAAACAATATTAACCTCCTTAGGTACCAGTTCAGATTGAATTAATGTTACTAACAAATTGAATTGAAGGCTCAAGGACCTCGGCACAATAAGCTGAGGTCCTTGAACCATATTGTATTTACTGTGAAAGATTTCTGGTTTTGTTTTTTATGTGTCAATAAACGCAATATATATTTTTTGCTTTATTTTAGCGAAGAAGTAAAGATTTTGAGCAAAATCCGACGTAAATATGGTAGATGGAATAAGAAATAAACCATGGTTTTAGACTTTTTTGGCACTGTGTCATTTTTTCTTTAATGTTTCTCCTTAGTAAGAATTACTCCTAGGTGCGTTCTTTTGCAAGGAGTGGCAGGCGGTCGCCTTCTTTCGTCTAGAGACACTATGGTATATATGAGCCCACTCTAACATAATTAGAATCATCATCATCATCTTCCTGCCCTTGTCCCATCTTATTTGGGGTCGGCGCAACACGTTTTTTTCTTCCATTCTATCCTGTCAAAAGTCATACTATCACTAACTTCCTTTTCTAACATAATTAGAATAAAAAAAAAAATTCATTAAAAAAATACAACCGACATCAATGTAAAAAAAAACACTGAAAAGTGCAAAATAACTTTAATTGAGGATGTCGGTGTTACTATAATAGTTTTGCCTTTTAGTTATTTAACACCCACTTCCGAAATTAAAGTTATTTTTCACTTTTTAATGTCTTTTTTACAAGACGGTTGTATGTTTTTTGTTGTAAAAGTTTTTATTTTACACCGACAGTCATCAGCGTCAGCGTCAGCGACGTCGAAGCTCGCCGTCCAACCGTCCGGTAATCTTTCGGTCCGAGCCCAAGTCGTTGACGGCGCGTAGTGTTTCACGCGCGTCTCAAGGAGAAGTCAGCAAACCGTAGGGGCCCAGCAGGGTCGAAGCCCACTTAGGCTGAAATCGCGGCTCTGGAATGCAAGGCAACGAAGGAACATACATTTTAGTTAGAAAAAGTCTGACAGGCCCTCTCGCTTAGCCCAAGGGTGGGAGATGTCATTGAATGATTTCCCACCTAGATGGATTCTTTCAACTGGAGACACCCCGACCCGGTGAAACTACTTGCAGACCTAACACATATTTGTTACGTCAGGGAATCAAACCGGAGAACGTGCCGTAATTTATTATGTTATTTATAAAAAACCTTTTCATAATCATGTTTTCTGACATTATCATCATTTCAGCCGAAAGACGTCCACTGTTGGACATAGGTCTCCCACAAGTGTCGCCACAGTGAACAGTCCTGTACGTCTCGTTTCCATCGAATTTCCGCAACCCTTACCAGATCATAGGTCCACCTTGTAGAAAGCCTTCCAACACTACGTATTCCGGTACGTGGTCGCCATTCCAAAACCTTTCGGCCCCAACGGCTATTCGTTCAGCGAGCAATGTGCCTTGCCTTTTGCCACTTAAGTTTGGCAATTCTTCGAGCTATGTCGGTAACTTTGGTTCTCCTCCGGACATCCTCATTATTTATTCGATCACGCAAGGAAACTCCAAGCATAGCCCTTTAGCCATCATGCTTTTACTGAAACCTTTTTAACTATTATGCAAAATAAAAAGTATTAATGTCAATGAGTTTAGGTTTACCGATTTTTTTCTCTTATCATTAATTTGTATTATGTCACACATTACCCCAAACATCGCACATTGAAGCAAAATTTGCTCTTTTGAAATGTCGCATTTTGTAAACCTTAGAAAGTGATAATTCTTGTGAAATGTCACACCAAATTAGGGTCTAGATAAAAATCTATTAGACTTCTTTGCTTTGCTTCACTTTGATTTTTCTTTTTAAGGTATTGTTCAGATCAAACGTACTGTCGGCTGCTGACTGTGAGCGCGCGTTACGTAGTTTATCGCTTTTCTATTTTTTACACACATCGAACCGTAATCGGTTCGGTATGATTATGCTATTACGCTATAGACAACGCACTATGTCGCTGACTCTCGGTGGCTCATCGTAGTACTACGCGTAGCAAGCCTACCCTTTTGCTCACACAAGTAACGCATTCTACGCTATAACGTACTATCGGTTTGGTGAAAACGCATACTACAGACTGACCCCACGTTCACACTGGGACTGACTGTGAGTAAACTCACAGTCGGCGGCGAATAATACGTTTGGTGTGAACGATGCCTAAAGACCATATTTTTCGAATACAGACCGTATTCGAAAAATATATATAGTAATATGTTTAAAGATTGGTTTTTCTAGGAAACTCTTAGGCCAAATGTCACGTTGATTTGACATAAAGACAGAAAATACGTACACGCTGTGATTGCATAAACAGCTTAAACGAAGTTCGAGAATAAAATGTGTGCTTGAATCAACTCACATTAACAAAATTATTTAGACGAGAGAGAATTTTGCGAGTAAATAAAAAAAAATAGATAGCTAATGTCACTTATTTTAAATTTAAGAGTACTCTAATACTATACCAATTTAAATAAAATTAAAATTCAGAGTCTACACCTTATTTTATTATTTATTTATTATTTAAAATTTGTATTTGAATTAAAAAATGGGTCTTATTTTCATAAAACAATAAAAAGTCGATGAAAAAAAAATGCTTAGGGAATGAGAAGTGTTTAGGGGTCTGGCAGGGTAGCAGATGACCCTTGCAGTCGATCATTTCAATTTGGCACACGATGCACCAAACACCCTATAGATCAATTTTGCCCTTAGTGTCGCGTCACCCATCATCTTCCTGCTCTTGTCCCGTATTATTTGGGGTCGGTGCAACACGTTTTTTTCTTCCATTCTGCCCTGTCACTCGTCATGCTATCACTAACTTCCTTTTTTTTTCATATCACTCTTCACACAATCCATCCATCTTTTCTTTTTTTCTCCCTCTCCCTCTCCATTCATCCACATGTAAACTCATAACTCTTTTAGTAACATCCGTTTCATCCCTCCTCTTCACATGACCATACCAAGACAAACGATTCCCTTTCAACTTTTCAGTCACTGGCGCCACTTTTAAACTTCCCCTAATATATTCATTTCTCACTTTATCCATTCTCGTCACACCGCACTTCCATTTTAACATTCTCATCTCCGCTACGTGCAATCTTTCATCCGTCTTTTTCACAGCCCAACATTCCAGTCCATACAGTATGACAGGGCTTATCACGGACTTGTAGATTTTAACCTTCAACTTGAGAGGCATCCGTGGGTCACAAGTTGTTCCCGTGATCTGTCGCCATTTCATCCATTCTACGTTGATCCGATGTGTTACGTCCCGGTCTATATGAAATTAAAATTGTACATGAATGATCATCATTTCATCCGATAGACGTCCACTGATTATCAAAGGCCTCCCCCAGGTGTCGCTATAACGACCGGTCCTGTGTGTCTCATATTCATCGGATTCCTGCGACCCTCACCAGGTCATCAATCCACCTCGTGAGACACCTCGCTGGACGGCCAACGATGCGCTTTCGGGACGTGGTCGCCACTCCAGAATCTTTTTGCCCCATTGACCATCTGTTCCGCAAGCATTGTGCCCTACCTACTGCCACTTCAGTTTGGCGATTTTTCGGGCGATGTCGGTAACCTTGGTTCTCCCGCGGGTATTTAAAATTGTATATTCACCATTAGTTTTTAATTATTAAAAGGTCTTGTTATTATTTAAAGAAAGTCTCAATAAATAATATTCATAAACAACAGAGTTATTAGCATTTTTTTATATCCCAAAATATCAATCAATTTATGAAAATATTGTACAGGTGATTATTAACGAAAAACAATGAATAAACACTGCGTGTGGTATTTTCTAGTAACAATTGTTATGAATACTTGTAATTCATTCAATTATGAATTTACCAATTATGACAAATTTTCGTGGACAATTTTAGGATTTCGTTTTTTTTTATGGTTCCGAAACGTGGTCGCTCACAATGGACCTGATCAGAAGGCTCAAAGTCATTGAAAGGGCAATGGAAAGGGCTATGCTCGGAGTTTCCTTGCGTGATCGAATCAGAAATGAAGATATCCGCAGGAGAACCAAGGTTGCCGACATAGTACGAAGAATCGCCAAACTTAAGTGGCAATGGGCAGGGCAAATTGACAAACAGAACAGATGGCCGTTGGGGCCGAAAGGGAGTGGCGACCGCGTACTGGAAGACGCAGTATTGGAAGGCCTACTACAAGGTGGACCGATGACATGGTGAAGGTTGCGGGAATCCTATGGATTCCAGACGCACAGGACCGTTCTTTGTGGTGAAATTTCGGGGAGGCCTATGTCCAGCAGTGAATGTCTATAGGCTGAAATGATGATGATGTTTTTTTTACTTTTGACTTAATATGATCAGTAACGGGTACGGATTGAGCCCATTTTTTGTACTAATAAAAAAATAGGGGTGTATATTTCATACTAATTTTCAACATACTCGTAGTGGCAGCAAAAGAAAATAATGGTGAAAGTCAAAGCAAAAATATCATGGATCGTAAAAAAACCCAGAGTTTTCAAAGCCCAACACCGAAAAACATGCAAATTGTATTGTTACTTTTACCCTTTCCATCAAATCGGGTACGGTTTCATATGACTTGTTGCCCCATAAATTTTATTATATGAATACATGCATAACATTATGAGAAGTGTTTTATGTTCTTTTATATTGTACTAGCTGACACGGCGAACTTCGTACCGCCTAATAGTAAAGATAACGCCACCTACTGGCATTACCAGAACAGTATAACATTGTGTGAAATGTTTGAGTAATAGCGATTGGAAGAAAACAGAAACGACAATAGAAAGAAGAAAATAGTTTTTTTGTTAACTTATTATGACTTAAATAATATGTTTAGCTAATAGGTACAAAGCATAATAAAAAAAATAAAAAAACTTTTTACAGCAAAATTAACTGACTTCACTAAAAAAAAACACTAAAAGGATCAAAATAACTTTAATCTCGGACGTTGGTGTTTCTCGGATTTTTTGTTTCTTATTTAACACAGACTTTTAAGTGAAGTTTAGGAAAAATCATATTATGACAAATCTCGCTCTTGGGCGGAGCGGGAGATTGTGTCAAACTTTTACTGACTAAAAACCCACTACTGTTCTTTCTTTGTCTTAATCCCAGGACCCCGGGTTTCACTTTCACACTACTCGTGGCCCCAGTAGGCTTCGACCCTGCTGTTTGCTAACATCTCCTTAAGGCGCGCGTGAAACAGTATGCGCCGTCGACTACTTGGGCTCGGTCCGGACGATTACCTGACAGTCGAACGGCGAGCCACCCATTGCTCGCCGTCCGTAAGCCCACGCCAACGGTAGCTGGCAATCAGAATCGGGATCCCGGCGGCTAGGGCGAGAGAGCCGCTTCCTCGCGCCTGCACATGCGGCTTCCTCCATTGCTAGCATTACTGCTTCGCAGAAGGAGACGACCGCCTGCCACTCCTCCTCGCTTCAGACTATGGCCTGTACCACAGCCCGGCGCGAGAGATCGTTGTGCCGCCGATCAGACACGGCCGTGCTCTGCCCAAGTGGGGCATACCTCTACCGTATGCTCCACCATGTCCTCTGGGCGGTCCACACAGTGGTGGCACCCAGGCGTCACTTCCGCACGTATCCGGTTCAGGAACCTCCCGAACTGACCATGTCCGGTGAGAACCTGCGCCATGCGGAAGGTGGGGACACTGTGTGGTCGTTCCTTCCACTCCTCAAAGAGGGGACTTGCCGCCCTAATTATGGCGTGCCCATGCCCTGGTACTTACCTGACACTATCAATTTTGCTGACATCCCTTGGAGGCGCGTGTGGAACACAACGCGCCCATACGAACCCGGGTCGTTTGGTCCTTGCCGGACAGACAGACGGCGAGCTACCCATGGGTCCTGCCTAGAAACTGTCGAAAAATCATTCAATTACATACTAAAGCAGTTGTCCTAACCAAATTCTCAATTATCAAAACTCTGTCCACATACAGACGTCTGCACATTGCACAGGCATCCTCCATATAAGTCAAGTTCCTCCACACCCAGAGCTTCGTGTACTTCTCGCAATCAACGCGTATTGTGCACCGCTCGTAAGATTCGATCTTATATCTTAGCGAGCATTCACACAGTCTGTGGTGCGAATATCCTGTTCTAAAAGCTTTTTAAAATGATTTTACTTTTGGTTTACTGAATATACAATTTATTTAATTTCATAGAGCTATTTTATTTATTTAAACTTCATGTACAGTACATACTTCTGTTGAGGTTTACATAGACAGACTTAATGCAAAAAGGCATTCTCTACCAGTCAACCTTTGGGTTAAAAAGAAAACACTGATAGGTGTGCACAATAAATGAATAATGGATATTTAAAATCATCAAATCGAATCAGAAATGAAGATATCCGAAGGAGAACCAAGGTTGCCGACATAGCACCAAGAATCGCCAAACTTAATTGTCAATGGGCAGGGCACATTGCTCGCAGAACAGATGGCCGTTGGGGCCGAATGGTTTTGGAGTGACGACCGCGTACTTGAAGACGCAGTGTTGGAAGGTGGACCGATGACCTAGTGAAGGTTGCGGGAATCCGATGGATGCGAGACGCACAGGACCGTTCTTTGTGGTGACATTTGGGCGAGGCCTATGTCCAGCAGTGGACGTCTATAGGCTGAAATGATGATGATGATGATTTAAAATAGAATAAAGTACATATCATTAAATTAAGATGTGTAGAATACTTAGTAAAATACATAAATATGCTAACATTAAAGACTAATAATTATTATGATAAATCAATTGACGACAGTGATTCAATTAACGCGAGTAAGTCTAAATCACATTTATATTTGTGAACTGGTTTTCGCATTTAGTTCTCGATGGAACATTGTAATACTTACTCTAGATCATATATTGGTATTTACTGCTCCCGGGATTTTTCGAAAGAAGTACCGAGGCTCCGGAACGCAAAGACCAACAGTTGATGAACCCAGATAGGTTTTGGTGACTAAAAGCACAAAATAGATAAGTACAGAAGTCAATCCTATGTACCTATGAATTTCACTTATCATACCTACGCTCGGCGATCGCGCTAGGGTCAGCGCGTGGCGCCGAACTTTCCTAGTGCGACCGGGCGCAGTGATAAATGTCTACCTAATCTGAATTGTAAAAATATTACATGGCCACAAAATCTTCTTCTCTTTCTAGGCGCGGGGACTGTTCTGTGTTACGTTAAAACAAACCATTAAAATACAAGCAAATATCTACTTACCTCTCTGAAACAACGAATAGTCTAAAAAACGTCAATTCACTTTTCAATGTTGATTTAAACAACCATCCACTGACCAGTTAGAATATTTTTTGCTGTTCCATTTTTCCACAAAAAAGTTCACAGACACGTGTCTCAAATGGCACTCAAGCTCGCATTGAGCTGAATTGATCCGAGATATCGTGTCCGTGAGTGGTGTCTATGTGTGCGTTGCTCGAGCGTGGTTTGTATGTAGATTTACTTCTGTACCTATCTATTTTGTGCTCAAAGTTTGATACGCCGTCTCGCTCCATATTAGGACGGGAGAAGTTATTAAATGATTTTCCACTACAAAACAAAGGTGTCCACTGCTATTTACTCCATATACTTAGTTTTACAAGCAACATTGTAGGACCTGCAGACTACAGTACAGTGAAAATGTAGCTTAACGTGCACTTACCGCGACTTAGTGCTGGGTAACGTACCTACTTTGAACTTCGTCGTGAGCAGAACTGTCCTTGAAGTGAAGCGGTTAATTCAAGACGTATTGTTGGTGATTTGGGGGAATGAGCTAACTTTGAAGTGAGGTGTTGACGATTTTAGGTTAAAGCATTTTACGCATAGTGTGAAACAGTTTACTTAGTACTAAAGTAAATAGTTCTACTAGTTTGTATATTACATACTATGTCTCAGACATGAAATGAGAATGTTAAGATGGTTGTGTGGTGTGACGAGAATGGATAAAGTGAGAAATTAATATATTAGGAGAAGTTTGATAATGGAGCCAGTGACTGAAAAGTTGAAAGGGAATCGTTGGTCTTGGTATGGCCATGTGAAGAGGAGGGATGAAACGCATGTTACTAAAAGAGTTATGAGTTTATATATGGATGGATGGAGAGAGAGAGAGAGACCAAAGAAAAGATGGATGGATTGTGTGAGAAAGAAAGAAAGAAAAGATCGAAAATGATAGCGTGACGAGTGACAAGACAGAATGGAAGAAAAAAATGTGTTGCGCCGACCCCAAATAAAACGGGACAAGGGCAGAAAGATGATGTCTCAGACATCGACGTACGAACATGTCATGTACCATGGAACGAGTATATGATTCTGGACTGAATGTGCTAGAATTTTTCAACGGCGTTTACCTAAATGAAAAAAAAAAATGTTATTTTTTATTTCAAAGTGCATATAATCTTTATTGTAATCAACCCCAATGGCATTTTTAATTTAATAGTGATTTTTTTTAAGGTGGGAAATTATCCAATGAGGTTTCTCGCTCTAAGTTGGAGCGAGAGGGTATGTCAGACTTTAACTCACTGACTAAAACCATACCTATGTTCTTCAGTTGCTCTTTGCAGTGCTTTGTTTTTTTCAGTTGTTCTAGGACTACGGTATCCCATTCAGTAATTCCCTAGCAGGCCCTAGGCAGTGGCCCTAGCAGGTATAGACCTTCAAACCTAACGACCTGATCATCATAGTAATCTAAAAAAAACTGCAATCTCAATACACTAAAGGGCCTATTACACCAATCGATATTTAGGATAGTCTTAGTCTATGTAGCGTCACACAAGAAAAACGGCAACTTACGCCAATGTCAAAGTCAAAGTCAAAGATTTATTTGTAGATAAATATGGTTATAAAAGTTCTTACAATGGTTATATATATAATAGTAGCTTAACATATTTAATCATAACATAATGACACGCAAAATTTTGTTACAGGTAATTAATTAGATATATTTCAATTGTAGTACAAATAGACAAATTATTATTAATTAAATTTGAACTGAAGGAATTCTTTTATAGTATAAAAGGGATTCTCAATCAATCACTTGCGTAAAGCCTTTTTGAAGCGGACCATTGGAAGTTTCTTAAATCGGTCTGGAATCTTATTATAAATTTTAATGCACATTGGGTAGCAACTTTGCTTATATAGGTCCATGATATCGTGTAAAGGAACGAAACAGAACGATGAGATAAATAGTTATACATAGGCTAAAACTGTCTGAATACTGAGTGGTGTAATAGACGCTTAAATACATACTCTTAAACTATATACCGACATACGAAGTCGTATCATTTTCATTTAACCAGCTTTTTAATTTACGTTTCCTCAAAGCAAGTCTAATTCTAAAGAAAATTTCGGCTTTGGACTTCATTTTTAATTTTCCGCTTCGAGCTCTCACAGGCTTGCATTAGGTTGAAACCAAAGTCTAGAGCTAAATGAAAAATCATGAAGGAAACTGAGAAGCTCTAACTACCTTCAAGATTTTTTTATGCTGCTTGTATAAAGAAATTATGTTTATTTAGTTTTAGTGTAAATTGTACATGTACCTAATCCTTTTGCGCATCGCGCTTCAACGCGCGATCTTTAAAAATAATTCAGATGATAACGCCAATGTGAGTTGAGAGCGCTCGTCAATCTATTTCGCTCGAATTTTTTGTACCTCATCAATTACTAGGTCGATGGCAATACCTTCAGATTAACCCATTTTTACGTAGGTACTGAATGAAAAAAACAAACAAAAATGAGCCAAAACTAAGTGCTATCGCGATTACAGCGCGCGATCAACTAAACAATATATCGTTCCTTAGTCCCAACACCGCTCAAGTCGAAAATTGGCGGTTTCCACATTTAAATGTCTTTAGATGGAGCTGCTCATTGTGCGCCTAACCATTGGTCACATGATATAGATTTCAGCCAATCAGAAGCCATAATTCGAAATTAGGTCTTAACTTTGTGATGATGTCATTCCCATACCTTTGATTAGTTTTTAACTAGCGTTAACGATTGTAGATTATCAATTTGGCTAGGGGTGCTGTATCGTGTGCGTTCACAAACATGTACACTCACATGCACAAGATATCCGGACTGGGAACACATGCATTCTCTGGACGTCTTTAAGAGGAAAATTAAAGAGCACTTCCTTTCTCAATTGACAGAGTATTAGTATATATTGTTATATATATTATATCTGTATGTATGTATATATATATATATTAGACGTATTTATGTATGTTTATGTTGTACACTGGATCCTACCCTCGATTGTGATCTCTCTCTGTCACTCAAAGGTTTGCTGGGAGAAAACTCATTGTTGAGTTAAGCTAGCCTTTGTACATAAATTATCAAATCCATGTATTGTAGTTAAGTTTTGTGTGTACAATAAAGAATGAAGAATGCACAAGATACCCAGACCCGGAATAACGATCGGTTGTGAATATAATATTAAATATTTATTCCGTACGGGAATCGACTTATTATATACGCTAACCGTCGTCTTCTTAGTTTGTACATAATAAATAATA
This sequence comes from Mythimna vitellina, assembly GCA_949316375.1. Lineage (NCBI taxonomy): Eukaryota > Metazoa > Arthropoda > Insecta > Lepidoptera > Noctuidae > Mythimna > Mythimna vitellina. Next base: position 4,720,999 of record OX438707.1, read on the forward strand.
TGTCGTTTATACTCGTAATATCCTTTATCTAGTTTAGTCACAATACACACAAGAAAATCCAACCCGTATCCCACTTCAGTCGTCACAGAAAAAACCGGTCAAGTGCGGGTCGGACTCGTGCACCTAGGGTTCCGTACTAACTTAAAAAAAAAATGGATTTCTTGCATTTGTACTGTGTGACCTTGTTTCTTACCGAATTTCAGGCTTCTAAGACAATGGGAAGTACTCTATAGGTTTTATTTTCTTGGCCTCAGCCTTATCTTTAGGTTTATTTGACTTAAAAGTTTGATTTTTTCTCTGGTCAAAGAGGAAACAAATTTTAGTATTTGATATTAATTTCAGCTTAATACCGTCATGTGTTGCTGAAAAAAAAGGTCTTGGCAGACAAACAGATGACCAGACCGACAGACCGACAGATCGACAGACCGACAGACCGACAGACCGACAGACCGACAGACCGACAGACCGACAGACCGACAGACCGACAGGCCGACAGACCGACAGACCGACAGACCGACAGACTGACAGACCGACAGACCAACAGACCGACAGACCGACAGACCGACAGACCGACAGACCGACAGACTGACGACCGACAGACCGACACCTCGACAGACCGACAGACCGACAGACCGACAGTACGACAGACCGACTGACCGACAGACCGACAGACCGACAGACCGACAGACCGACAGACCGACAGACTGACAGACCGACAGACCGACAGACCGACAGATCGAGAGACCGACAGACCGACAGACCGACAGACCGGACAGACTGACAGAACGACAGACCGACAGACCGACAGATCGAGAGACCGACAGACCGACATACCGACAGACCGACAGACCGACAGACCGACAGACCGACAGACTGACAGACGGACAGATCGACAGACCGACATACCGACCAACCGACAGACAGACAGACCGACAGACCGACAGACCGACAGACTGACAGACGGACAACAAAATGATCCTATAAGGGTTCCGTTTTTACCGACTGAGGTACGGTACCCTAAAAATCAACAATAGAAAACATGTTATGCCCCAAATATTGACAAACTTCCCCCTCACCCCTTCTGGTATCCAGTTACAGACCCGATATTCACTTCTCGACATCTTGTTTGGGAATCCATCATTTTTATTAGCCCTTAACTTTGGCGGGTTAAGGGTCTTGGACATCAAACTTCAAGTAAGTAGTAAAAGTAAATTGAAAATGGCGGTTTCATCGTTGATGTAGAATGTAGTATTTGTGTCTGTTGTCCCGATTTGTAGAACAAGAGGGTTTTTGTAGCTACAACGTTTTTCTGTCACTGGGTCATAATCTTTTTTTTTAGGGGGGAGAAATTATGAAATAACTTCTTCAACTCCAGGGCGAGTGAGAGGGAGTGTCACAATTTTACTGACTAAACTTCAGCGGTGTTACTTTTAACGTCTTTTCCATTTCATGGTCGCGGCAACTCCACTGTTGGACTTAGGCCTCCCCAAGTGTCACCACAATGAACGGTCCTGTGCGTCTCGCATACATCGGATTCCCGCAACCCTTACAAAGTCATCGGCCCACCTTGTAGGAGGTCTTCCAATGCTACTTCTTCCGGTACGTGGTCGCCATTCCAGAACCTTTCGGCTTCAACGGCAATCCGTTCTGCGAGTAATGTGCCCTACCCATTGTCACTTAAGTTTAGCGGGTTCTTCGGGCTCTGTCGGTAAACTTGGTTTTCCTGTGGATATCTTCATTTCTGATGTGATCACGCAAAGAAACTCTGAGAATAGACCTTTTCATTGCCTTTTGGCTGACTTTAAGTCTTCTGATGAGGCTCATTGTAAGCGACCACGTTTCAGAGTCATATATCTCACCGGCCACATGCACTGGTATAGAGTTTGGTCTTGAGATACTCTGGTGTATATGAGCTCACCCTAATATAATTAGGAAAAGGCTAGCAGGCATTAAATTAATCGTTATTTGTTATGATTTACACAAAAAAATATTCTATGGCACCATCAAGGCCCTGGTACAGGCCAAGGTTCGGAAGGAGGAGAAATGGCAGGCAGTCACCTTCTTCTGTGAAGCAGTAATGCTAGCGAAGGAGGCGGCTGTACACGTGAGGGAACGCACTTCCTCACGCCCCTGTCACCGGGATCCCGACCCCGATTTCTAGCTACTGTAGTCGTTGGCTTGTGGATGACAAGCAATGGGTAGCTGGCCTCTTTTCTTTTATCATATGTGTGGAGATGAATTAAGGACATGAATTAAATTTAAAAAAAAAACTCCCTTTTCTTTCAAATCAATCTTTACACAATACATCCATCTTTTTTTGTTGGCTCTCTCTCTCAATCCTTCCACATGTATACATACAACTCTTTTAGTAACATAACCGTAATATTCCACATTCAAAATTGCTTAAAGTCCACTTAACTAGAGACCTGAAGACCTATTAAAATCTGACCCCAATATCATTTTCTAATGCCAGGAATCTCTTCAGAAACGCGACAAACATTTGAATAGCTATCGTACATACCATTTGAGAAATAACACTGGAAATTGAAATCGCCCTCATCAAACTGTATGGGCAAACTGTAAGTGGAACTGGAGTATAGCTAGGGCTGCCTCGTTACTGGCACTAGCAATGTACCCTAGCAACCAGAACTAATATAATCTATACATATAAAAGGAGAAACTGACTGACTGACATATCAACGCACAGCCGAAACTTCAGGGCCTAGGAGCGTGAAATTTTGCACAAGGTTTTCTTTTATGAAGTAAGTGAGCACTAAGAGAAGATTTTCCAAAATTCACCCCCTAAGGGGATGAAATGGGGGTCCAAAGTTTGTATGGAGAAACTTATTTTTACGCGGGCGAAGCTGCTGGCACAAGCTAGTAATATAATATTCACATAACTATCACACTACACCGTCTAGTCGCAAGCTAAGCAAAGCTTGTGTTATGAGTACTAGACAACTGATAAATATACTTAAATATTTCTAAATACATACATGTTATGGATAAATTACACCAAGACACAGAACAACTGATTATGCTCATTACACAAACATAAATAAGATACATAATAATAAAAAATAGTTAAATATTTTTTAATAGGGTAAGGTACTTAGGAATAAAATTAGAATTAGGTCACACTAACATACAGGTTACAGGTGAGCAGTGGTGGTCGAATGGTAACGACTCCGACTTACGAGTTGTAAGTCGCGGTTTCAAACTCAGCCAGGTGCATTACTTTGCGTAATTTATTTTCATCACCATTGCTCTCAAAACGGTGAAGGAAAACATCGTGAGGAAACCGGCATGTCCTAGAATTAAAAATTCGAAGACATGTGACATTCACCAACCCGCACTGGGCCCGCGTGGTGAATTACGGCCCATTCCCTCTGCTAGAGAGGAGGCCTGAGTCCCAGCAACATTGAAACATTGAAAGGCTGATTATGATTATGATAAACATACAGGTACAGTTATAAAAACAGTACAGGTATTAAAGTACTAATACCTAGATTAAGATTAATTATTGTAAGTTAATTTAGTATGCAAGAAATTTGTGGTTTTTTATTTTTATTTATTTATTATACTTGTATAATTATAATTTAAATTTTAAAATTATGTCTAAACGGCTAGTCATTATTCACATAAAAACCACTGCTCACCTGTAACCTGTATGTTAGTGTGTCCTAGTTCTAATTTTATTTCTAAGTACCTTACCTTATTAAAAATTATTTATCTACAAGAACCCTTCTACAGGTGAAGGCCTCCCCCAAAGATGTCCAGTCTTCTCTAGACTGGACTGTTTGCATCCTGTTCATTCCGGTAATATTTTTGATGTCGTCTTCCCATCTAGCACAGGGTCTCCTTTTCTTGCATTTTCCTTGGGGGCGAGTATACGAATATAAGGTTGGATGTTTGCCCTGGAAAATAAACACCTTCAAGCAAGCCCAGTCACTACTTTCTTTTAAAAATCTAGTTAAAAATCATTTCTTTTCTCTCTAACACTATCCTGGTTCTAGGTAATTTAATTTCTTCCACAAAACATATTTTATTCTTTCTTTTTCTCCTTTTCTTCTTTTTTTTTCGTCCCTTTTTAATGAAGTTGTGTAATATATGAGAACAGTGGTGGCCGATTGGTAACAGCCTCGACTTAGGAGTTGTAAGTCGCGGGTTCAAACTCAGCCAGGCGCATTACTTTGTGTAATTTATTTCATCACCACCGCTCTCAAAACGGTGAAGGAAATCATCGTGAGGAAACTGGCATGTCCTAGAACCAAAAATTTGAAGACATGTGACATCCACCAACCCGCACTGGGCCCGCGTGGTGGATTACGGCCCATCCCCTCTCCTAAAGAGGAGGCCTGAGTCCCAACAGTGGGAACATTATAAGGCCGACAATGCAATGCAAAATGTGTAACATATTGTAATATGTATGAACATATTTATAGTAATGTAATGTATTTTATATATATAGACTGATCAATTTGTTAGCAATACACCGCAGACTACCCCCTGTATTATTTTAAATTCTTACGATCCATCCTAAGGTTGTCTGGAAGATATCGCTGTTAGCGATAAGACCGCCATTGTACCTATATTTAAGTTTATGTATAAGTTGTGTTACTTTTATGGTATACAATAAAGTTTATTCTATTCTAACTTCTCCTGGTCTGAGTGACGTCTAATCGTCAGACTTTTTATGAGTAAAACGGTAACCATGTTCCTTTAGTTACTCTTGGCGTTTCAGGGCTACAGTGGATATTTTCATATGTAAGTGACAACCCTAAATGTTAACCTCAAGTCTATGTTAAGTGTTAGCTAGGTCTCTTCCATACAGTTTTACGAGGGCAAACCCCCTCGCATGTAAACTGCCAGATTGTGGCCATTTCACGTCTTTACTATTCTTTTGAATGGTCGTTTTGGGTATGTGGTGCCTAAATTGAAACCTTCGAAATAGTATTCTTGTTAAAGCTGAAATTATAGTATTCTAAAAACCATTTAGAGCAATAGGAAAGCTTTTTGTTAGAATTTTGTCTAAAATTGATGGTTTAACATAAAGGTCTTGTTTTCATTTTCTACAAGCGACCCGCCCCGGCTTCTCACAGGTGCAATGCTGATACAGATACCGGCACGGATCTTGAGCGCTGACTTCTACAGTTCTACTTGTGCAGAAGCACGCAGAAGTGAAATATTGGGTCTCTTTAGTGGTATGAAAAGAGGTGCGGGGGCGGGGAGTGCAATCCTTGAACAGTGATTGGCTCGCCGATGTGTACGATACGCAAAGCGAGCGCTCAAGATTGACACAATAGAAGATAGATAGTTGATTGGTGGCGCTATCTATACCACCGCAACCGCTGTCTCTGCATTTTAAATCTGTAATATCTTCGAAAATATTCATTTAAATTACATGGTCTAAAGGGCCATATTAATCTATATTAAATGCACAACATATTTAAGGTACTTAATTGGTTTAATGTTGCTTAAAATCGTTTCGTAATTAAGCCATTATTTCTCGTAAAAAGTAAAGGATCAAAAATGGTTATTGTGGGTTAACCCTAACAGATAGACATATACTATCACGAACTTATTTTTAGACTTTTTTAGGTGTACAATACTGTAGTACATTATTTTGAACTATCTCGTAGGTTTCAGATAGCGTTAGCAATGTAAGCGCAAAAAACGTGTTTATTTACGACATCACATTAGAAACCTATAAAATTATCAGTGTTTCTCTACTATATTATGAATGTATTCTATTATACATAAACCTTCTTCTTTAATCATTCTATCTACTAAAAAACTGCATCATAATCCGTTGCGTAGTTTTAAAGACCTAAGCACACATTGGGACAGACAGAGGGAAGCGACTTGTTTTATACTATGTAGTAATGTTTGCATTTACTTAGAAATACAACCAACGTGATTTTGTTCTTACAGATTTTTGCTTGTTTTTGTGTAATTAAATTATATATTGTTGTTGTCACTAAAATGTAACCCAGAAAAAAATAGTGCCTTTTTTAGGCTGAGAAATCATTCAATGACTTCTCTCGCTCTAGGGCGGAGTGGGAGCGCGTGTCAGACTCTTACTGACTAAAACTATTCCTATAAATCAAAATCAAAATGTATTCTGCCTGTAAGCAAGCGTGCAAATTATTTATATTTATATAATTCTTTATATAGTTAAATTATTATCATATGTGGAGCGTACATCCTTATTTTACATATTTGTTGTAACTATAAATCGAAATGTAAGATAAACTTTCCAGAATCATTCTTTCTTCGATCATTTACTAAAAATACTACGTTACCAATATCTACCACAGTCTATGAATTCTTTGCGTGTTCAGACACGTTAAAAAAAAAGAAGTTGCATGCCTAGAAACTTTTTTGTTGATGGTTTGAACAAGCATGGATTAAAGACGGGTGGATATGACAATATTGTTTTTTTAACAAACTTCAAAAAAGAAGGTTCTCAATTAATTTTTGTTTAGTTTTTTTTTATTATTGTTTTTTTTGGGTTTGTTACCTCAGAACTCCGTCGTTTATGGACCGATTAGCAAATTTTTTTTTTTTCCCTTAAAAGGTATACTTCCAGATTGGTCCCATTTTTTTTCAAAATCCATTTCTGATGATGGAATCCATGAGGAAATGAGGGAATTCCTCAAATATTCGGGGCAATTATGTAGTTATTTTGCTATTCTTGTTTTTTTTCTAGAACTTAAGCACTTACGGTCAAAAAGTAATATTTGACGAAGTGGAACTGATGAAGACGACCAAAAATAGCCACCGGAACTACACTCTCACATAGATATCACAATGAAGATAGTAACTATGACAATACAGATGAATATGGTTCTAAATAGTTATGTTGAAAACGGTATCATAGAAGTAATCTGATATTGACGTTAGAGCCGGAAGATAGGCACTGGAACTCCGTAATTAATCAATATATTCTAGCCGTGTTTGGGCTTATTAGAATTAGAGTGATGACTATCCCGCGGGCGTAGCCACTGGCGGTAGTTAGTCTAATATTTATATGAAAATCCCGTATCACAGTGTTTGTTTTTCAAATTCCTCCAAAACTGATTCACCTATTTTTTATGAATTTTGCAGGTATATGTGGTAGATCTGAGAATAGGTCGCAGGTTATTTTTCTACCGTCCTAACCCCACCAACCATTTTTTTCTTTGATAATTTATATGGCAGAACGACATTTACTGCATCAGCTAGTACAATAATATTATTTCATATCCATTTCTGTTTTATCCATGGACTCGACCACACGTTGACTTAGTTGAATGACCTAGATCTTTATTGTAAATTTCTGTTTTTTATTGAAGATATTAAATTAATATGAATAGCAATCACGGTCATTTGTGTCTTTATGGGCGTATTACTACGATGGCATATAAAAAAACAAATAAAACTTTAGTTTTTTTGTAAAATCACGCTTTAAATTCGTCATAGTAAAATGGTTGAAGACGTGATTTGCAGTTATATCTTTATTTTCTTATATTTATTTTTTTGATGTAGTAAGTCATCCAATGACTCCTCCTGCTCTAGGGTAGAGCGAGAGGGTGTGTCAGACTTTTCTGACTAAAACCATATTCGTGTCCTTTAGTTGCCTTATGCGTTCTAGGACCACGGGCTTCCTTTTCAGAAATTCCCTGTAGCTCTAGTGGGCATGCACCGCACTTGCCATACTACCACATTTGGTTCCCTGATCTCTCACACAAATTATTTTTTTTTTTATACTTAAGGCAGTCTTGAAATATTTCAACATAAATTCCTCAAAGTCACACATTATCGTTGCTTCCGAAAGAAGGCATCGTACGTTGATTTATTGATAGATTATAAACTACTTAAAGTATTCCGCATGAAATTACTTTCTACTTTAAATAATTTCGTGCGGAAGAAACGCCCGGGTGCCACCATTGTGTGGACCGCCCGGAGGATACGGTAGAGGTGTGCCCCGCTTGGGCAGAGCACCGCCATGTCCTCGTAAGAGCGATCGGCAGCAGCTATTTCTCGTGGCGGGTCTTGGTGCTTATAGGCCATGGTCCGAAACGAGGAGAAGTGGTAGGCCGTCGCCTCCTTCTGCGAAGCAGTAATGCTAGCAAAGGAGGAGACCGCACGTGCACGCGTGATACAATGGCCCTCGCGCCTCAGCCGCCAGGATTCCGATCCTAATTTCTGGCCACCGTAAGCGGAGGCTTGCGGACAGCGAGCAATGGGTAGCTCGCCGTCCGAACGTCCAGTCACCGTCTGGACCGAGCCCAAGTCGTCAACGGCGCGTTGTGCTCCTTGCGCACTTCAAGGAGATGTCAGCAACCGTAAGGGCCCAGCAGGAGCGAAACCTTCTGGGGCCATGAGTGATGCGAAAAAGATCCCGGGGCTCTGCAGCAATGGCAAAGAAAGAACAGGAGTGGGTTTTTAGTCAGGAAAAGTCTGACACTATCTCTCGCTGCGCCCAAGAGCTGGGGATATCATTAGATGATTTAAACTGACGAAAAAAAAAAACCTGGGTAGATCACCGCCGTGTCCTCGTGGGGTCGATCAACGGCGACAATCTCTCGTGCCGGTATAGCCGCCGGTAGCTTCATGCTTGGTATAGGCCATGGTCCGGAACGAGGAGGAGTGGTAGGCGGTTGCCTCCTTCAATTTCCGGCCACCATTGGCGCGGGCTGCGGACGGCAAGCAATGGGTGGCTCGCCGTCCGATCGTCCGGTAACCGTCCGGACCGGGCCCAAGTCGTCGACGGCGCGTACTGTTCCACGCGCGTCTCAAGGAGATGTCAGCAAAACCGTAGTAGGCTTCGACCCTGCTGGGCCCCTACGGTTGCTGACATCTCCTTGAGGCACGCGTGGAACACTACACGTCATCGACGATTTGGGCTCGGTCGGGATGGTTACCGGACGACCGGACGGCGAGCCACGCATTGCTCGCCCTCCGCAAGCTCGCGTCTACGGTGGCTGGAAATCGGGATCGGAAACCCGGCGGCGATTGGAGCGTGAGGGCCTTTGCCTCACGCGATCGGCCGCCTCCTCCGCTAGCATTACTGCTTCGCAGAAGGACGAATCTGGTGCAGGAACCACCCGAACTTACCATGTCCAGTGAGGACCTGCGTCATGCGGAAGGTAAGGACGCCGCGTTGTCTTTCCAGTCACTCCTCAAAGAGGGGACTTACCGCCAAAATTATGGCGTGCCCAGCACTGGATTGCGACAGTTGCTGTTGCCATTCCACCATGGGATCCCGTCGGAACTTTGTTTTGCCCCGGCGACGGTGAAGCATCTCCATTTCTTTAGCTTAAGTTTACTTTCATATTTGAAATTTTCCTCCCAACTATTTCCTCAGTCTACGTGATCTACATACAGAAAGACGAAGTGACAGTAATTTATTTCGCTTTTCTAGATTGATTTTATCCTAGTCCCAAACATTTGTCACTTTTCAATTCAAACAGTGAATACCTGAAATTCTGACTCTTGCAAAAGAATTCGTGTAATCTAGTAAAGAATTTCGATAAAATACTATTCTCTTTTACAAAAGTATTTTAATTTAATTTCAATGGAGTGCCTAATATTTTGAAATGTAACTCCGTTTGGCTTTCAGGACTCTTTTGGGAGTAATAAATTGAGTTATACAATTATTTCAAGACTGTTAATTGGTTTAGCTTTTTAAATACTCTGCTGTTAAAGACTTATTTTTAATCCTCAATGCAAAAAGAGGGATCTGTCTATCTATGTATCAATCTATGGTTTCGTAGCTCTTGGGAATTGTTCAGACTAAGCGTATTAATAATTATTAGCCGCTGACTGTGAGTGCGCGTTATGCAGTTTATAGATTTCCTACATACGTGGTCTGTAAATTAAGGTATGAGACTGGCTATTGTGATAGGTGAGACGCAATGAAAGGCTTCTGCCCCCTAGCTAAGTTACGATCGTTTCGTTTGCGTCAAACGCCTCGAGTAGGCCACGCCTCCGATTCCTTTGTTTGGACCACGTGACTGATCGTTGAGATAAACAAAGGGATCGAAGGCGTGGCCTACTCGAAGCGTTCGACGCAAACGAAATGATCGTAACTTGGCTAGGGGGGCTGGCCAGATTTAATCTATTATTATATTATATATTAAACACTTTCTAACACATTTTGTATAAAAATTACGACTCTACTTTTATATGACGTCTCCCTGTCTCTTGTTTGAACATCTATCAAACCTAAACTCTTTAAAACATAAACCTTAAATATGTAACATGCCAGTTTGCAATATTTGTAATATTAGTGTTTCCATAAAGGTCGCCACACTAGAGAATACCATACCTATTGAACAGTCTGCCGGCAGACATAATGAGTGAAACAAGCACAAATAGATTTAGACGCAAATTAAAATTATATTATTTAGAAATGTTTTAAGTACATTTAAGTATGTTTAGAGACTCACCGACCCCACAGTCAAACCATTACAACGGTTTTGTGGGGCTTATCTTATAAGTTACTTACCTTTTTTGTAATAAAGATAAATAAATAAATAACACTATGTACGAGTAACATTCGATCTGGCAGCGCTTGAGGCACTGGGCTTGAAGGAACGGTAGGAGAACATGTGATATGCCTTCCGTACTAGTTTGAATACCCTCGAGACTTTTGTTTGTCAGTATCAATTTTTTAAGAGCAGTGGTGGCCGAGTGGTAACGGCACCGACTTACGCGTTGTAGGTTGCGGGTTCAAACACAGCCAGGCGCATTACTTTGTGTAATTTATTTCATCACGACTGCTTTCAAAACGGTGAAGAAAAACATCGTGAGAAAACCGGCATTGGGCCTGCGTGGTGGATTACGGCCCATTCCCTCTCCTAGAGAGGAGGCCTGATTCCCAACAGTGGGAACATTATAAGGCCGACTATGCTATGCTATCAATTTTTTTTTGTAAAACAATTTTTTCTTACAACTCTATTGTGTTCAAAAAATTAGTGACATCAATTTTGAGCAAAGAAAGGTGTGCTATCAGGTTTTGCTTCCACCCATCTTTTCTTTTAATTTCCTCTCCCTCTTCATCCATCCCTCCATATGAATACTCATAATTTTTTCTGTAACATGCGTTTCATTTCTAATCGCATGACCATACTAAGACAAACGATTCCCTTTCACCTTTTTAGCCACTGGCGCCGAAGAATAAACTTATTTTTAAAAAGCCGCTAATACACTTATTTATAAAAAATATACTTTTTTATTATTGGGTGGGAAAATCATCTTATGACAAATCCCGTTCTTGGGTCCACCCAAGAACGGGATTTGTTATAAGATGATTTGACTATAGACTTTTACTGACTAAAAACCCACTACTGTTCCTTCGTTGCCTTCGTCCCAGGGCCCTGGGTTTTGTTTTCACACTACGCTGGGCCTGGGCCTCTACGATTTGCTGACATCTCCCTGAGGCGCGTGTGGAACAAAAAAAATATACTTAGATACAACATGAAGGAAAACATGAAAATACCCGGAGGTAGAAATATTCATTAAGTATGAGTGACACGCAAAAAATTGTAACGATAAAAAAGGTCCAATATACAGTTGACAGATAAATTCTGTTTTCATTTATTTTTGTGACACAGTTCGTTTTTTTTCTCTATTACTTTAAGTACAAGCTGTTGACAGTTTCTGGTATTTTTGTAGAAATTATAGAGTTTCATCTTCGTCATCATCATCATCATTTCAGCTGAAAGACGTCCACTGTTGGACAAAGGCCTTCCCCAAGTTTAGGCATAACGACTGATTCTGTACGTCTCGTATTGAAATTGGATTCCCGAGACACTCACCAGTTCATCGCTTCACCTTATGGTAGTGCTATCCATGCCGCATCTTCCGGTACGTAGATGTACGTAGATGTCGCCACTCACTTGGGGCCGAAAGATTTTGGATAGTTTTAAACTCTGGATTCTACAAAACTTCGATTCCATTTCACCCCTTTAGGGGGTGAATTTTATAAAATTATTTTTTGACGCATGCCTTTATTTATACTAAACCTAACTATGTACATAATTGTACACAAAAACCAAATACGGTAAGAAACGTCCTCGAAAAAGAAAAACACACTTGGACACCATGACCAAGAGCCTTGGGCGTATTGACCCCAAACGGCTCCAAACTGTGTTTACATTTAAGGTCTTTCATTGTATTTAATTTTAGTCTCCTAATATTTACACTTTACTACATTTACTTTCTCTTCTAAAACGAATAAAGGTGTAAATCAGAAAAGATTTACCACACACTGTTCACAAAAATAAATAAACTTCTTTGCAATTAGGTTTTATTTCGTTTACTTTTAATATTTACCCTCGGGCTAGTTTATCAAAGAACGCTAATAACAATGTCACCAAGAATAAATTTGCTAATAAAAATTGGATTCCTAATAGGGCAATATTTTAGTTCTTTTAGTAAAGAAAGAAATTCAGAATTAGATTTATAATGGTAATATGACTTTATTTGTGAGGTTATTAAGAGAAAAAGCCCATTTAGGCTGGAGATAAATCTATATAAATTACATGTTAACAATAGCTTGAGAGCAAGAACAGTTGGTGGGCAATCATTAAATATAATGATTTTTTTTAAAGAATCTTTTACTACATCATGAATTACTCCCGTAACGTGATTGCGTTCATGAAAGTTAAACGTTTCAATACAATAATTGTTGAATATCAAGCTCCAGGTGTGCTGCTGGTGGTCGTGACTAATAAAAATGCTTGATTTGATTGTTTTATAAGACTGTATACACGTAGGAACAAATTTTGGGACAACCGATATAATATTATGTGCGTACGCGCAAAGTGTCTGCGAGCGAGTGGTCGGAGAGGGGACGTCCGCGACTGCGATGTAGTGTGTGGCCCGATGTGACGTCAGGAACAATGATGCTTTTAGAGTGTTGACGGGGTTGCCGCGCTACTGCAGTGCATCCAGTATGTTCGCAGAGACAGAAATTGATGGCTTTCATGCCATTATGCGCAAGCGATGCGCCTCCATCATGCGCAGGGTACGCGTCAGCCCCAACATCATCCTGAAGACAATAGCGGACAGGTAGGACAGTCCCATACTGGAGCATTGGGTACGCCTGCATGCCCCTGTGGCGTATAATACGTAAAAAATTGTTGTACTAACACTAGTTTTTAAGTTGTATGTGTGTTATTTGTGTGTTGCGTTGTGTGTGTATGTGTGTGTGTGTACTAACCAACTATAAACTTTGTCCGAAATATAAGATTTTTATTTTATTTATTATAAACAAGTAAACTCACGTACACAAGACACCCAGGCCCGGAACACTTATTTGTAGGCCATACAAATATTTGTTACGTGCAGGAGCCAACCTCGCGACACGCAGCACAGCAGACATCGCTCATTCACTATGCTAACTACGCCGTCGGTATTGCGTCGGGTCATCATCATCTTCCTGCCCTTATCCCGTATTATTTGGGGTCGGCGCAACACGTTTTATTCTTCCATGCTGCCCTGTCACTCGTCATGCTATCACTAACTTCCTTTTCTTTCATATCACTCTTTACACAATCCATCCATCTTTTCTTTGGTCTCCCTCTCCTTCTCCATCCGTCCACATGTAAACTCATAACTCTTTTAGTAATAATCTTTGGGACGGATCTGCCCGTTACCAGCTTGATGCACTTGAGGCAATTGAGAGGCGTGCCAAGAGGATCATTGGCAATGATGCACTCGTTGAGTCGAGGCTCCAAAGTCTTGAGCATCGGCGCCGAGTTGCTAGCCTGTCGGTTTTCTACCGGTTGCATTTTGGGGAGTGTGCGTCGGAATTGCATAACCTAATTCCGCCTAGCCCGTTCCATCATCGGACCACCAGGCGTACGGCAACGCGCCACCGGTACATGGTGGACATTCCACCTATACGCACAAAACGTTTTGGGAACACATTCATTGTGCGTACAGCTAAGGAGTGGAATTCCTTGCCGGAATGTGTGTTTCCTGATAGCTACAACCCGGTAATCTTTAAGTCAAGAGTGAATAGGTTACTTCTAGGTAAGCGCGTTCCATCGTCGACCGCATCATCGCTTTCCATCAGGTGAGATGGCGGTCAAGCGCGAACCTATCGTGAATAAAAAAAAAAAAAAAAAAAATATGCGTTTCATCTCTCCTCCTCACATGACCATACCAGGACAAACGATTCCCGTTCAACTTTTCAGTCACTGGCGCCACTTTCAAACTTCCTCTAATATATTCATTTCTCACTTTATCCATTCTCGTCACACCACACATCCATCTTAAAATTCTCATCTACGCTACAAAATTTTAACAGAATATCATAAATAAATATGATTATTAATTTATCTGTGTTCTAAATTCAAAAGTATTTCAATTTTTTATTTTTAATATTAGGATTTGAAGTAGTTTTATACTTTTGCTTCTCCTTCAATCAGCAAAGGTTTTTTCATTTGTATCAAAATGTTTGAAAAAACGGAACCCTCATAAGATCACTTTGTTGTCCGTCCGTCTGTCTGTCTGTCAAGACCCTTTATCTCGGGAACGCGTGAAGGTATCGAGTTGAAATTAGAACCATATACAAGTCTGCGGTCTCTTGAAGCTGTGAAAAAAACAGATTTCTAAATTAACTGAAAAAAAAGATACAGCCGTTTATGTCGCAAAAAACGTTTATTTCAACACTCTAGAGAGAAACAGAATTCACAGGGCATAAAGCAAGGTCTTATAGCACAGATATGGGAATAAGTCTAAAAACTAATCCTAAACTCGAGATCATCCTTCATATCCACAGAAAGTTCCTCAACACAGTCCATTTACAATTCGCACAGTAATTCAATTTCCTTTTATCTTCATCACTCTAGCCAAAACTACTTACTATACATCATGTTTATTCGACAAATCTGATGCCTTACCCTCACACATTTCAGGGGTCAACTGTCAATTTGAGCAAGATCACTATTGAAGAAAAAGTTACCATTAGGTACACCCCGAGCTCAGTCAAAATATATCTGTGTGGAAAAATCGGAAAGGACCGTCGTTTATAAGGAACAGAAAAGTAAGTTGTATTTCTTATTGGCTAACCGGACATCTGCCATCATTCTGAGTTCATACAAAAAACTCATAGAGAAATTGTACTTTCAGTTTATATCTGATAACGCCAGAAGGTTTTTTTTTAGGTGGAAAATCATCATCATCATCATCATCATTTCAGCCAATAGACGTCCACTGCTGGAAATAGGCCTCCCCCAAATGTCGCCTCTAAGAACGGTCCTGTGCGTCTTGCATCCATCGGATTCCCGCAACCTTCAACAGGTCATCGGTCCACCTTGTAAGGGGCCTTCCGACACTGCGTCTTCCGTTACGCGGTCGCCACTCCAGAACCTTTCAGCCCTAACGGCCATCCGTTCTGCGAGAAATGTGCCCTGCCCATTGCCACTTAAGTTTGGCGATTCTTCGTGCTATGTCGGCAACCTTGGTTCTCCTGCGGATATCTTCATTTCTGATTCGATCACGCAAGGAAACTCCGAGCATAGGCCTTTCCATTGCCCTTTGGGTGACTTTGAGCCCTTTGGGTGGAAAATCATCTTATGACAAATCGCGCTCTTGGGCGGAGCGGGAGATAGTGTCAGACTTTTACTGACTAAAAACCCACTCCTGTTCCTTCTTTGCCTTCGTCCCACGGCCACTGACGCTTTGGAACGCGCAATTTAGCTTCACTTGTTCTTTTTTGACTGATCAACATTTTGACAATTCAAAAGTGCCTGTAATTGGTCTATTTGAAATAAACGTTTCTGATTTCATAGATTTAATTGGCTGAAGCTTCGAATTTTCTTGTGAAAGTATATTTTTAGTTTGTCACATCTGCTCGTATTTAATTAATGCCAGAAAGGTTGAGGTTGAGAAGGAGGGTTATGTTTTTCGAGAGTATGTATGTATATATATTTTGCGAATTTTCGGCGTCAAATTAATAATATTCCACAACTACCACACAACGCCGTCTAGTCCCAAGCTAAGCAAAGCTTGTGTTATGAGTACTAGACAACTGATAAACATACTTATATATTTCTAAATACATACATATTATAGATAAATTTCACCCAGACACAGAACAAATGATCGTGTTCCTCCCCCCAAGCTAAGTTACAACCGTTTCGTTTCGATTCCTATTTTCATCGATCGCCTCGAGTAGGCCATTGTTTTATTCTGACGTCATCTCAACGCTCAGTCACGTGGTCAAAACAAAGGAATAGGAGGCGTGGCCTATTCGAGGCGATCAAAGAAAAGATAATCGAAACGAAACGGTAGTAACTTGGCTAGGGGGGCTCATCACACAAACATCTGTCTTGGGTGGGAATTGAATCCAATACCTCCGGCATAGCAGTCAGGGCCACTAACTACTAGACCAACCGGCCAGTCAATCAATTAAAAGTTTTAATTTTTTTTTTTGGCCGGCATGTTGGGTATCAAAATAAAAGGACCATATCAAAATATCACTCACTAAAACATAGACGGATTGTGGATGGATGATCACCATTTATTACCTAATTTCCTTGGAACGATACGCCGTTGGTTCCAGTTGTCACTAGTACATGTACCATTCGTTACGCGTAAGAGCGTGGCGACCACGTACTGGAAGACGCAGCGTTGGAAGGCCTCCCACCAGGAGGACCGATGACCTGGTGAGGGTCGCGGGAATCCGATGGAAGCGAGACGCACAGGACCGGTCATTGTGGCGACATTTGGGGGAGCCCTATGTCCAACAGTGGACGTCTTTCGGCTCTTAAGAGGCTCCTTTTTCACTCACCTATCGTCAACATCGAGGATGATTTAAAAGCTTATTACTTCATCTAAACTCTCTTAGCATTCGGCAACTCCGTGATTATAGGCAGCTTAATTTCGAAATTCAATCGCAACAAACCGAAAATTCCCTTTGATTTTTAAATAATGCAATTTATGCACCCTTGTGCCATCCCATCTCACCCTTGCGCCATCCCATCTTCTGAGTACGGCGGGCTGTGCTGGGGGCGGCTGCGGCAGGTGCAGAAAACCTCAAACGGCGTAAATATAATAACCTCATCGGAGGTTATATATTTGAGCCGTTCGGGGTTGAAACACTGGGGCCATGGGGTCCGAGCGCTCATCGAGTTATTCGGGATATCAGCAAACAGCTGGTCGACTCTTCGCGGGACCAGAGGGCTGGGCTTTTCTTCGGTCAACGAATTAGCATTGCCATCCAGCGTGGCAATGCTGCCAGCGTTATGAACACTTTTCCCATTGACATCGATTTGGACGAATTTTTTGATGCCCTATGAGTTCTTTTTCTACCAGTTTGTACATAATATTATTTTCAGTTTGTTTAAATACTTATTAAGTTATAATATTTATTAGTTAAGATGTAATATATTATAATAAAATGTACACACAGTTATTTACGCCACCAACTCTAATTCATGCATTTTTTTTAAATATCATGTTTATAAAAAGACTTAAGTGGCTCTCGAAAAATACTCTATTCTAAATAGAGGTAGATCGTGTGTAGTCTCTTGCCCAAAATATGAGTTTTTTTTTCGCAAAATATCACTGGCTGTGCTGATAAACTTTAATACCGGTTGTATAGCACGGGCTTTGGTAATCCGACCGAATGGGGGAAAGACTTTTGGGGTTCCGTGGTGAGGGGTTTCGATTTTAATATGTAGACTATTTTTATGGTGCCTTTGCTTGGGGCGGGAGTGTGTCAGACTTTTACTGACTAAAATCCACTCCTGTTCCTTCTTTGCCCTCGTTCCAGGGCCTTCTCTGTCGCATCACCCATGGCCCCAGTAGGCTTCGACTCTGCTAGGCCCCTACGGTTGCTGACATCTTCTTGAGGCGCGCGATGAACACTACGTGCCGGTTAACGGACGATCGGACGGCGAGCTACCCATTGCTCGCCGCCTGCAAGTCTACGGTGGCCAGAATCGATTTCCGGCCGGAAATCGAGATCGGATCTTTGGGAACTTACTGCAATAATTATGGCGTGCCCAGCACTGGGTTGTAACAGTCACTGTCGCCATTCCACCATGAGATCCCACCGGATCTCTGTCCGCCATACCACGTCTTAGCGCGGCAGCGGAGTAATCTGTATTTTAGAGTGAGATTATATTATTATTCTTCTTATTCTTATCCTTTATTGTACACACAATTTTATATGATCAATAAAAATAGGACAGTTGATGTAAATAGGCGAGCTTAACCCACAACTGGGTTTTCTTACAGCAAACCATATGATTTAGAAAGAAAATTTACAAATTTTGAGGAACTTTAAATGTACAACAAGAAACAAAGAATTAAACATAAATTAAATCTAACTTAAAACTAAAAATATACTAAACAGATATGTATACAGCACACTATACATTAACATTTTTCTGTACGTGTGTTTGTTATCTAACTCCACTTAAACGGTTTAACCGGTTGAGATGAAATTTTGTGTGTGTATTTGAGTGGGTGATATTTTTTAAAGTACAATTGATGGTGCTATAATTCGTTACACATTTCTTTTTTCTCATAACAAAAGCCAGCTTCCGATCGGAGCTACGTCTGTCGGATCGCTATATGTATAAGGTATATTCTACGTTGCTGCATAACTTAGCCGTTTCAACTAACATTGCAAGTTATGGCTCCATCTAATCGCAAACATCACGGTATTTCACATTACTTTGACTTTTACGAGTCTATTAATAAAAGATAATTGCTCTTAATTACTTTTACTAAGTACTTAAATGTAGTGTTTACTTGATTATTAAAAGCATTATGGTTAAGCTTAATGACTTGATGATAAAATGCACCTATGTATAATTAGTGTTTTCGCTGTTGAAATTACACGTAAATATTGTCAAGTTTGTAATACAAAGTAATAAATCTAGCCTTTAAGCCAACAAGATACATTAATTATTACAAAATGTCCCACACAATGACGTGCGAAACTAAGGCCTTCTGTCCACGGACGCGTGACTGTATAGACGAGTTTTTTTGTTCCAGTGCTTGTCTGCGATCCCACCTGATGGTAAGCGCAGATGCAATCATTGATGGTCAGTCGCACTAGTTTATTAAGAGCCTATTCACTCTAGCCTTGAAGGCACCTAAATTATAGTTGGACGGGAAGACCGCAGCAGGCAAATTGTTCCAGTCCTTCGATGTACGCGGTATAAACGATGAAGCGAAACAGTTAGTCCGTATTCGTCATTATATTCTTGGTGTACGCCTGCTCACAGCTTATAAACAAAAAAAACTGGGCAAGTGCGATTCGGACTCGCGCACTGAGGGTTCCGTACAAACTTGAAAGGTAAATTGTTGTTTATGATTTACGACGTATTAAAAAAAAACTACTTACTATATCTCGTTCAAACCAATTTTCGGTGGAAGTTTGCATAGTTTGCATTTGTACATCATATATTTTTTTAAGTTTTATCATTCTTGCGCAACAAAACAAAGCGCGAATTTGATGTCTGTATGGTGTCTAGTATGGTAGCTTACGGACACCATGGCGGCGCAACTGGTCACGCCACTAGAAATGAAATATAGCCCTTAGATTTGCTAATTTTTTCGCCTTTTAAAAATACGTACGGAACCAAACCGATAAAGTGAAGTTGCCATGAACCCGTCATTTGCTGTGAGTGACGAAATGAGGTGGTTAATAAGTTGCCAACCGCTACCAGAACTGTATACCTACTTACTTGTACGCATGACGAGATTTGGAGATGCCATTCAGTATAAGTTGGCTCGTCATTGTACGGAAAGCCATGTTAGAGGTTTGAGGATCAGTGTGGAAAGTTCCTAATTCAATGTGGATAAAGCGGATACTGTTGGATTTCTTTTTTTTTGTGTCATTTTAAGAAATTGTTTTGTTTTTAATAATAGATGGATTGTGTAAAGAGTGATATGAAAGAAAAGGAAGTTAGTGATAGCATGACGAGTGACAGGACAGAATGGAAGGAAAAAACGTGTTGCGCCGACCCCAAATAATACGGGACCAGGGCAGGAAAATGATTTTGTTTTTAATAAAAAAAAGTACAGTCGCTTGTTTTCATTAGAATACGGTTCTATCATATTCTAAAGATTTTTGCAGAATTTGCAGTAAATATAGCCAATATAGCCAGCCTCCTTGGCAAGCTTCGTTGAGGTAGTCAGTACTACAATAAAATTCTAAGCTTAATTTTCTCGAGATTTCGCCTGTTTCCGTGATTCCTCTTATTGTTCAGTTGTGTCTGACGTTTTGTCAGAAGTCAGATACAAAACGCACAAAATTTAACATCACAATCAATTTATATATAGGGACCAATGTATTAATAAATCAGTCTTGTAATGTTTCCACTGCTGAGACTCAGGTCTCCTCTCTAGGAGAGTGAATGGGCCGTAGATGTCATAAATCTTCAATTTTTTTGTTTCTAAGACATGCCGGTTTCCTCGTGACTTTTTTCTTCACCGTTTTGAGAGCAGTGGTGATAAAATCTCAAAGTAACGCGGCTGGCTGGGTTTGGACTCGTGACCTACAGTCCTTAAGTCGGGGCTATTATCTTTGGACCATCACTGCTCTTAATTAATTTGTGAATAATTAAAACAGCCACTAAATTTGATTTATTTAAACTTCATGTACAGTGGTGGTACATAGGTGGACTTAATGTCACAAGGCATTCTCTACCAGTCAACCATTGGGTTAAAAAAAACAACACTGTGGTAGGTGTACACAATAAATAAATAACAGATATTTGAAATAGAATTGAGTATCGTTAAATTAAGTGGCTTATAATAATAAAATACGTATTTAAGCTAATATAATAAACTAATAAATACTATGATAAATATGAAATCGTTGTAATTAAGAGATCTTAAAACATAACAATTATGACGAAGACCGAACTAAGGTTGAGAGGACTTCAAGTAGTAGTTCCGAATTTTACGCTTGAAGGAAAATTTACTTTCAGCTTTTTTGATGTTAAGGGGAAGCCCATTCCAGAGTTTTATGGTAGACACAGCGTAAGAATTAGCCATAAACCCAGTACGGTGAGAAGGAATATGAAGAAGTATGTTTTTGGATGCTCGAAAGTTGAGATTATGAGAGCTGCCCAATACTTTAAAATATTGTTTCAAGTAATCAGGAGCACACGGATCGTTCATAATAGTGAAGAGATTTTATTTGAAACAATACCGCAAAAAAATCCATCTTTATTCTGCTTAGGCAAGTCGTCACAAGTCCAAAAAATTCGAGGTTAGCTAATACTGGAACGTGTAAGCTTAATATTTCGTCGTATGTACCTACGTAGTTTACGAGAGAAGACTAACGCGTTCAATGAAGATTGCTCACAGTTTTACGTAAGGCGATTTGAGGCGGTAAGAAAAAAATGTAGGTTGTTTTTTTCGGGAGTGTTATTAACCTTTCTGTACTTTGGTCTTTTTACGATGTTCAATGTAAGACTAAAGCCTCAGATATATTGCGGGACAAAATGTCCCCAAACATGATCCGCTTCGTAAAATGTTAGGGTGCACGTTAAGGGATACTAGACAACGTTGCGGCTTCGTGTAGATTGTGTCGGGCTTCATGTTGGGGTACATTTTGTCCCCCAATGTATCTTAAGCTTAGGAAAGAAGAAGAAGAAGCCTCCTTGTCAGAACCAGTGCGGTACCGCGCTGGCAGGACCCAATATGTCGCTGCGTCCAGCTATACCCACGACGCTGCTGTACGTGTCGAGACTACATAACACCACGAAGGCTGAGGAGATCGTGGAGTATGTACGCGTGAAGACAAACTGGACTTTGAGAGTCGTGCATTTGGAGTCGCGCCATAACACTAATTTTAAGTCGTTTGCGGTGTGGTGGCGCGGGCGGGTGCCGACTCAACACTTGGAGACCTTCTTCAAAGGAAAGTTTTGGCCGAAGGGTGTCGAGTATCGACGATTTCGTGGAAGGATACCGACCTCGTAGTGAAACACGACGCTGTCACTTCGTGTGTAATAGTTTGTGAAAATAAATGAATTAGTTGTTGTATGTTTTTAATATGTATTAGTTTATTATTTTTAAGATTATTTTATGTATTTTGTCTATGGATAGTTGCTTGAAAAAAAGAATTATTATTATTATTTTAACGCGTTTCTTTAATAGTAACGAAAGCGGTTTTTGTTAATGTTTAATACTATTTAACCAATTTAATGTCAACTAAGAAATATTGCGTAGCGTCACACTTAATCATCATCATCTTCCTGCCCTTGTCCCGTGTTATTTGGGGTCGGCGCAACACGTTTTTTTCTTCCACTCTGCCCTGTCACTCGTCATGCTATCACTAACTTCCTTTTCTTTCATATCACTCTTCACACAATCCATCCATCTCTTCTTTGGTCTCCCTCTCCCTCTCCATCCATCCACATGTAAACTCATAACTCTTTTAGTAACATGTGTTTCATCCCTCCTCTTCACATGACCATACCAAGACAAACGATTCCATTTAAACTTTTCAGTCACTGGCGCCACTTTCAAACTTCCCCTAATATATTCATTTCTCACTTTATCCATTCTCGTCACACCACACATCCATCTTAACATTCTCATCTCCGCTACATGCAATCTTTATAGCGTCACACTTAATATTGTATCTAAATACATATCACACATTAGTGTAGCTACCAAAGGGCTTGGCAGTGGACCTTACACGTCAAAACCTCTTATTGAACTAATTAAAAAGCTGAACCTTCGAAATTTAAATAAAAGTGGTTGCAGCACTAAGTATGGCAATTCGTTTTAGACAGTGAAATTCTAACACTCCCTCCCACTTTATCCAGAGCAGGAGACGTTATGTAATGATTTCCTACGTAAAAAAAAGGGGCTCCTGTATATTTTCGCCCTAAGGACGTTGGTCACCTAGCTACGCCACTGCTATCGCACTTATTATTTTAACGGCGAAAGTTTGATTACTTCTTCACGTTCATACGGCATTCCGGCATACAGGTACACCATGTGTTGGAATAACCCATAGGATACTTTTTACCCGACTACGGCAAAGCCAACGGAGGGTTATGATTTTGACAGACTATGTATGTATGTATGTATGTGAGTATGTTCATCTGTTCCCTCATAGCTCCTAATCTACTTATCGGAACTCGACGTATGAGGTATCGTTAGAACCATTTTAATTGTCCGCTGAACACAGGCTACGGGACGTGTCACAAAACTCGATATGGCGCCCTCTAACGGACAAAAGTATCAGTTAGGTATCATTATAAGTTTGGTATCATTTGAAAGGGCTTCACTTGTACTTATCAAAAATATCGTCAAAGTCAATGTGGCCTTCTAGTGGACAAAAGTGTTAAAAAATATATTTGTACGCCGTGTTTAGTATCATTTGAAAGGGCTTCACTTGTACATACCAAAATAAATAGTATATAAGCACAGTGATTTAACACCAAAATTGTTTAAATAAAAAAGTAAAAAACTAAAACACGACTACGACTCTGAAAAAGTATGAAATAAGATTTTCAAGATGCTGAAATAAACAAGGTAACTGGAAAATCAAGAACAAAATAAAAAGAAAAGCCGTCACACGTTATAGGTACCAACCGAAACACTTTTATCTTCTTAGCGTATCGATGGCAAAACTAGTTAAATTCCTTGTATGGCCCAGTATTCGGCCACGGCAGTGCCGTCCGCTGATGCTGTCATTAGCTCCCTACGTGTACAGGTAACAGGGCACGTGATGCAGGATTGAAGGTGGGACATGGTCTGCGGAGAGACGCCGCACAAGCACTGAAGATCGAAACCGTCCGAGAACCCCCATCTGTGGAGATTGTCTTTGCTGCGCCCAAATTGGATGCGGAGTCTGTTTAGAGTTTTCCAGGTGGGCCATGGCAACTCGTGTCCAGGAGAGAGGCTCTCCGACGGCTCAAAAGTCGTAAAAGTTTTGTTGTAAGCGTGAGCCCATCTCAAGGTAACACTTTAATAACGTGTCACTACGGCTTTTTTTATTGCTTTTTGCTGACAGCAAAACAAGGAAATAAAACACAGCTAAAAAACTTAATCCAAATTTTATTTACGCAGGTAAGGCGGGCCGTTTCAACTGTCTTTCAATTTGTCTCACAGTCTTATTCCTAACATTAGGTACCGCAAACAAAGTGTACACCACTCCAAAAAGGTTTATACCAGCAAATATATAGAACGTGGTGTAAACCCCGACGTAATCTTCTATGTATTGGAAGGTGTGTACGTGGAGCAGTTTTATTATTTGTGAGTATAAGTAGATTGCTCCTATTAGAGTTGCTCGGATCTGAAAAAGATAAAAAATAAATCTTTAGAAAACTTTCCTTTATCGTGGGTTTTTTTTAGGTGGGAAAATCATCTAATGGCCAATCACGCTCTTGGACGGAGCGGGAGATAGTGTCAGACTTTTGCTAACTAAAAACCCTCTCCTGTTTGTTCTTTGCTTTCGTGCCAGGGCTCCGGGTTTCACTTTCACACTATCCGTGGCCCCAGTCGGCTTCGACCCTGCGGCGTGGGTGCGATCACAAACATATAAACTGATATGTACATAAGACAATCAGACCCAGAACAAATATTTGTTCGAATCCGCAACTTACAGTTTAGCAGTCTCAACCAGTGCACCAACCGTGCCTTCAATCTATATCTATGTATATAAAAGGAAAAACTGACTGACTGACATATCAACGCACAGCTGAAACTACTGGGACTAGGAACGTGACATTTTGCACAAGGCTTTCTTTTATGACGTAGACGAGCACTAAAAAAGGATTTTCCAAAATTCTCCCCCTAAGGGGATGAAACGGGGGTCCAAAGTATGGAGAAACCTACTTTCACGCGGCCGAAGCTGCGGACAGACTCTAGTATATAATAAAAGGGGAAACTGACTGACTGACATATCAACACAAATCTGAAACAACTGGGACAGGTGTGTGAAATTTTGCACAAAGTAATCTTATATGACGTAGGCGAGCACCATGTGGCCATGGAGTTTCTTGCACATTCTTCTCCATAGAGATCTACGCTTTGGAATGTGCAATTATTTTTTTTTTCTGACTGACTGACTTCTTGATATTTCAAAGTGCCTGTAAATGGTTTATTTGAAATAAAATGCTTTGAATCTTTGAACCAGTAAGAGAGGATTTTCCAAAATTCACCCCTTAAGGGCATGAAACGGGGTTCAAAAGCTTGCATGCTACTTATATATGTATATATAAAGAGAAACTGACTGACTGACATATCAACACACAGCTAAAACTACTGTGACAGGAGTGTGAAATTTTGCACAAAGTATTCTTTTATGACGTAGGCGAGCACTAACAGGGGATTTTCCAAAATTCACCCCTTAAGGGCACGAAATGTTCCAAAATCTGTATTGATAAACCTACTTTCACGCGGGTGAAGCTGTTGGCAGAACCTAGTTTATTATATTAGTTATCCCACTGTACGACAAAGAACGAATTGATCATACTTTCGAACTCAATCGAAGAATTGCCCTCTTATCTTGATTCGCTGTTACTGACAGATTCTTAATGATGTCATTACTTTAGAAATTTCACTCCTACCCTTTGTTATTTTGGGCACGCCACAATTATGGTGGTAATTCCCCTCTTTGAGGAGTGGCTGGAGCGCCAACACGGCGTCCTCACCTTCCGCATGTCGCAGGTCCTCACCGGACATGGCAAGTTCGGGAGGTTCCTGCATTAGATTCAGGCTGAAGAAACGCCCGGGGGTAACCATTGTGTGGACCGCCCAGAGGACACGGTGGAGGTGAGCCCTGCTTGAGCGGAGCACCGTCGTGTCTTCGTAGAGGCAATCGGTGGCAGCAACCTCTCGCATCGGGCCCTCGTTCCAGCTATGGTCCGAAGCGAGGAGGAATGGCAGGCAGTGGCCTCCTTCTGCGAAGCAGTAGTGCTAGCGAAGGAAGAGGCTGCACGCGTGAGGGTACGAATGTTCTCTTGCCCCATCCACCGATATTCTGACCCTTCAGCTAAGGTAGACGCGGGCTTGCGGACGTCGAGCAATGGGTAGGTTACGGATGGCCGTCTTGCCGGTAATTGACTGGACCCGACCCAGTCGTCAACAGATCAGTAGTGATCCATGCGTTCTACACAGAGATGTCAGCAAACCGTAGGGGCCCAGTAGGGAATTTCCAAGTGTTGTTTTAGTCAGTAAAAGTCTGACACGCCCTCACGCTCTACCCAGAGCGTCATTGTCACAGTCATTGGATGATTACCACACTTAAAAAAACCCTTTTGTTATTTAAATAAAAAAATCGATGAATACAATAAAATACTCAGTGGCTATTGAATCGAAACGAACATAATACATTTCCTTCACAACAATATGGGGAAACATTTAAACTACAATTCAATACCAATACCTCAAAATACAATTCAATAATAAAATGTGTTTGAAACTGGATAATATTCAGAGCTGTTTTCTAAAGCCTGGCACATACGGAAAGGAAATACTGAATAAAGGAAACTGTAGTTGTTTGGCTTGACCGTAAGTAAACATGTTGCAGTCAAACTCTCAACCAGTCAAAAGTACTATTGACTAGCAAAATCAGTCAAAAGTACTTTTGACCGTACGCTTTAGTCAATAATACTTTTGACTAAGTGATTCCGTCAAAAGTGGTTTGACTGGTCGTATCAGTCATCAAAAAGGGCTATTGAAGTTGCATATCAATAAATAGATATTTTTTTGACCTTTGGAGCACCACGTATTTTGCACTCAGATAATGGCAGAGAGTTTGTTAACTCAGTTATAAAAGAATTAACATCATATTGACCGGATACATCATGTTGGATCGTGCTAGTCAATAGTACTTTTGACTGGTTAAGAGTTTTGACTGCAACATATACACATACTTGAAAATTTCTTTATTCAGGCTATTGATCTGTATAAATCGATTTCGTAAGACAAAATGTACGAAAGAACGAATAAATGCTTGGCGAAAGTCTTAATGTACGAAGTACAGAAATAAAATAAATAGAGACAATCCTAAAAAAACCTGGGCAAGTGCGAGTCGGACTTGCACACTGAGGGTTCCGTACAAACTTACTTATGAAAACAGTTCAATTCCCGAATTGAGTTACGTAACTACAAATTTACAGTTTTCAGATTTGTTCCTATAATTGTGTTATGAATTTATGCTTCGTGCCAAATTTCAGGATTCTAGGTCAACGGGAAGTACCTGAATTTTGATTCCCTAGAGAGTGTCGAAATATACGTTTTTTGCGACATAAACGGCCATATTTTTTTTTCCATCAACTCAGATGTTTGATTTTTTTTACAGCTTCAAGGGACCGCAGATTTGAGTACATGGTTTAAATTTCAACTGGATACCCCCACGCATTCCCGAGATAAAGGGTCTTGACAGACAGACGGACGGACCACAAAGTGGTCCTATAAGGGTTCCGTTTTTTTCCTTTTGAGATACGGAACCCTAAAAAAATTACTTGTGTGCCTCACGGCTGTGCCAAAAAAAGTGACTGATCGTTTCGTCGATATTTCAGAAGATAGACTAGATAAAAGTAAAAGTGGATACATATCCACTTTTATAAATTGGCCTCAATTGCCAAAAACTCTGAAATGTATGAGGTTCCAAGCATCATCTACCTGTCCTTGTACCTACTATATTCATTGGGTTAAAGCACAATTTAAACAGCGTATGCGTTACTGAAATATCACGGAGGAAGTCTGCAACCATTTTTAATTTTGATCACAATATGGCTGATAAAATGTGGTTTTGTCTTGTGCCTTCAATAATTAAACCAGAACGATATCATCAAGCCCTCCAAAAAAATCATCCATTGACATCCCCCGCTCTTGAGTCGCGCGAGAGGATATGTCAGACTTTTACTGACTAAAAACCCACGCCTGTTCCTTCGGTGCCTTTCATACCAGGGCCGAGTCTTTCTTTCAGAAGCTTACCCTTGGCACCAGTAGGCTTCGACCCTGCTAGGCCCCTAAAGTTTGCTGTCATCTCCTTGACTTGAGCTCGGTCCGGACAATTACCGGACGGTCGGACAGCGAGCTACCCATTGCTCGCCGTCTTTAAGCCCGCGCCTACGGTGCCCGGAAATTGAAATCAGGATCCCGGTGACTGAGGCGTGAGGGCCGCGCCCTCGCGAGTCTACGTGCGGCTTCCTCCTTTGCTACCATTATTGCTTCGCAGAAGGAGGCGACCGCCTGCCACTCCTCCTCGCTTCGGACCATGGTCTGCACTAAGGCCTGGTGCGAAAGATCGTTGCAGCCGATCTCACACACGAGGACACGGCTGTGCTGTGCCCAGGCTGGTCACACCTCTACCGTATGCTCCACCATGTCCTTCGTTTCGTGTCCTACGGGCGGTTCCAACTACCTTGGGGTCGGCTTACAGTCTTACCGAATGTGGTTGAATACATACGTATTAAATGGAGCGACTGTCTAGTAGACCTTTACAACCTAGTTACTGGGTGTCATTATACACCTAGAAAAGACTGATGGTCAGACTTCCTGCCATCTACCTATAACGATTGTCAAAGATCTGCATATGACAAACCAGAACGATGAAATTGCACTTCATAGTGAAGTTTTTGTACACTGACAGTCCCAAATCTATCTAATTTCGTTCAGTACATCCAAAAATAGTTTGTAGGAGATTGCTCTGTGTAATAAGATCCTGACCATGATTGTACATTATTCATTTTTTGGAAATGTTTCTCTTTTGCATATTATGTTTGAAATGTGCAATAAAGTACATCTAATATATAAAATTCTCGTGTCGCGGTGTTTGTGGTTAAACTCCTCCGAAACGGCTTTCCCGATTCTCATGAAATTTTGTGTGCATATTGGGTCGGTCTGAGAATCGGACAACATCTATTTTTTATCCCCCTAAATTGTTTCCTAAAAAAAATATACATAGCAAAACAACGTTTGCCGGGTCAGCTAATAATATATAAAACTGATCGTGTAAGCTAGCTTTAACCGAACAAAAGGCAATACACCGATGCAGACGTTCACCGTGACCCGGATCCATGGAACATATTTTAAAGCTTCGAATGTTTGATTCTGTACGATCTTGTGAGCTACATTTCCTTACAATTCTCTTACATAGAAAACTTGTACAGTTTTCTCTACTGGACTAAGTTCAAACTTGTTTTTTGTTGTGTTTTTCTGAGTTAGTATTGTGTTTGGCAAATCGTTGCTACGATATCTCTATGCTTTGTACAAATATTTAGTAATATTATGTAGTAACTTTAATGTCTAGAAAAATATTTCTTTTACTTTATCGTCGTTTTAGATTCTAATAACGACTTGATATTACATATTACTAATAACGAACTAAAACATCGTGAGGAAACCGGCATGTCCTAGAACCAAAAATTCGAAGACATGTGACATCCACCAACCTGCACTGGGCCCGCGTGATGGATTACGGCCCATTCCCTCTCTCCTAGGGAGGAGGCCTGAGTCCCAACAGTGGGAACATTATAAGGCCGACTATGCTATGCTATACTTATAACGAATTTATATTATTAATTACGGTTGCACTCTGCGACGGGTTTCTTCGAGGACCGGGACTTTATCTACAATGAAATGCTTGAGAAGCTTTGTATATCTATAATACTTTTCTTTAAAAATTCAAAATAAGTACAACGCGCTACAATAGTTATGTCCGAACTGCCAAAACTAGACATTACTTTTTTCTACTCAATTTTTAAACCTATTCTAGAACAACAAAATCATTAAAAGTATATTTTACTTGCCAGTTCGTTAACTAATTCATGCGATCTCCTTTCGATATCATATTACTTTGTATGTCTTGTATAGACAAGACATCAAAAATTTGAAAAAATGTCAAGAAATGATGTAAAGGTTATAAAGAGTGGAGGAAGAACTTAAAAAAGAACAGCCTTACTTGTTAAATATCAGTCTTGCGAGAGAGAAAGAGGATGGAAGAAGATACACCCTATATAGCTCCTCCCATTTATCAGTTCAGTTTAGGTAGTCAAATGGATCGCGTTGAGCTCGTGGTAGGGCCTCAAGTGGATGGTCTCTATCGATTGTTTTTTTTTTCAATGTTGAATGCCCGGTAAGAGTACATCCCTAATACGACTACTAAAAGAGAAGTAAAGAGTATACATGTGGATGGACGGAAGATAAGAGAATAAGACTGGGGACTTATGTGAGGAGTGATACGAAAGAAATGGAAGTCAGTGATGACAGAACAGAATGGAAGAATAACACGTGTTGCACCGACCACATATAACATGAGGCAAGAATAAAAAGCATCGCAGCGCCTAAGGGGCAAAGGACAGGAAGATGATGATGATATAGATAATACAGCTACAAATCATGGGAATAATTTATAAAAAAAATATTACCTCAAAATTAAATATTTCCACCATAACAGCGATAGGCAGTCCCCACGCTACACCGTAAGCGAAGACTAGGATACCAAGCGCGGTGACTGGCAGCCATCTTAGTGACGTCACGGTTAAGTCAGCTTGTGTGTACACTGCTAGTACTCCTGTTGACACTGTCATTGTGACGTAACTCGCTGTTAAGAGGTACTGTAATGAGAAAATTGTTGGTAAGAATGGTGTAAGTGGTAATGAACATATAGGCAATGAAAAAAAAGAAATTAGTTTTGAATTCAATCTTTATCTATATATATAAAAGGAGAAACTATCTGACTGACATATCAACGCACAGCTTAAACTACAGGGCCTTGGAGTATGAAATTTTGCAAAAGGTTTTTTTTATGACGTAGGAGAGCAATAAGAGAGGGTTTTCTAAAATTTAGGATAAGAAGGAATAAAAAGATAAAATGGGGGTTCAAAGTTTATATGGAGAAACCAATTTTTGCGCGGGTGAAGCCACTGACAGAAGCTAGTTACGAAATAGACAGTGTCGAAAAACCCGACCGCAAAAACGAATCAAAAGTTTGAACAAAGTCACTTTAACCTCTCGGTATTGGATATCTATAGGTATATATAGGGAATAACGGAAAGGTTTTCTTAGTTTCGATATTTACAGACTACTTTATGAAGAAATTCTTATTTAAGTTCTTGGATAAATACTCTATAAATAAAATGCTCTACATTTTATAATCTATGCGGCGTTTGCTTGGTGTTTAACCGAAATGGCGCGAAATCACGTGCGGCGTTCGCTTGGAGTTTGATTGGACAGTGTGATCTGATGATTGTCAACTATTTTTACTTCCTACATTTTAGTGAGTAATATTTTTGAAATTATCTCTTCAAGCCTAAAGGCGGTTAAAAATTTGGCGCAAAAAATTCACCATTTTATTTTTTATGAGTGTAATGTAATGTCACTCTCATAACTAAGATGAATCTAATGACACCTCTCAAGCTAAAAAGCTAAAATACCTAGAGTCTAAATGGCATTTAGACTCTAGACATCTATTCAAAAATATAACTCTCCCTCCTCCCCTTAATCAGGAGCAGTCGGGTAAAAATAAGGACGTGGATTGAATCCTGGAGCAGGTCAGATTTATGGGAGAAATTGTCAGGAGTAAGCACTTCTGACAACATCTCGTTCTCCTTTTCTTCACCAATGATTTGCAACTTACATTGAAATTGACAATTAAGGGATAACCTACGTCATTATGGGAGATTATAGAAAATTATTTAAAATCTGCAAGATTCTACGATCACTTTAAAACATAAATATCTTTTATTAGTTAACCACCACAGTACCCAAGAGCATAGCCTAACTCACGTATACAATAATCATAATACACGATCTATGGCTGCTGGTAGATTCGATGTACCCAAAGTCACCAATTGCTTTGGTGACAGAACACTAAAAAAGAGAATACCATACCTATTGAACAGTCTGCCGGCAGACATAAGGAGTGAAACAAACACAAATAGATTTAGACGCAAATTAAAATTATATTATTTAGAAATGTTTTAAGTACATTTAAGTATGTCTAGAGGCTTACCGACCCCACAGTCAAACTATTACAACGGTTTTGTGGGGCTTATCTTATGATTTACTTATTTTTTTGGAACAAAGATGAATAAATAAATAATACTAAATAGTCAATTCCTATTCCTCTACAATATAAGGCGTCCTAATGAATATAATAAGAAATAAGGTCAAAAAGTTAGTTCATTGTTATATTTATTGTTCGTACAGCTAAAGAGTTGAATTCCGTGCCAGAGTCTGTATTTCTTAATAGCTACAAGGTAGATAGCTACAAGGGTATTTAAAAAAAGAGTGAATAGGCCTAGCCTAGACAAGCGTATTCCAACGTGGGGCTTAGGTTTCATGTCTTTATATGTAATAATGAGTACTAGAAAGTTAAAAGAAATTTAAAATAACTTACCTTTCGTTCCACAAAAATACAGCAAACCCAACTGAAAGCGCTTCCCGCAAACAACGTGTACAGCACCAGTGTGTTCTCAGGGTCTGCAGACACCTTCAGCTGCATCAGCGTCTTCTGTTGGTCCATGAATAGGATGCTTCCACATATTGCTGTTACCGTGTACAGTGAGATGCCCACTTTTGTGCCATCTAACCAGATTTTATTTCGCCCTGAAAGAGAATTTAAATTTTAAGAATTTATTTTGCAATACTTGGATGTGTTTTGAATTGGTTCTGGTTTGATACAATTCAAGTCAATCCTAAAATATAACACTTCAAAGCAACCCGTTTTAAAAAACGGTAATTTAATAAGTAACCTATTTTTTTATTTTTGTTTGCTGCGTATTATTCTATATGGTGCCCTGCTAAGAATAAAATAAGCGTCTCGTATTTCCCAAGGATGAACCTAAATAGATATTGCACAGAGGAGGTTCCAGTGTGGCTTTGAAGAGATCACGGGGATTCTACATGTGGATGATGCTCACCGCTTTGACTTTAGAGAGGTAAAAATCCCAAATCTTTTCTTTGGAAGGTTCCTAAAAGGCATCCTGTATTACTTTCCTAATTATTATGCTCAGAGAAGTGATCATGGGGAATTATTATTAAAACATTTTTTAGTGATATCATATTATGTTTCATTCCTTATGATGACTAACTTCATATGACGGTGCCAATTTAGACTCTACCAGCCAAGCGTGGAAATGTGATAAAGCGACAACAGTACAAAAATGTAAATAAAGTAAAAATAAAAACTAAATATAGATATTAAAATAGCAACTAGCAGCTAAGTGATAACCAGTCTCAACTGACAGCGCCCGTTCACAGACATGACGAGAATATTAGCACCACTTAGCTCAACCATTTTGAAGAGAACCGAATGATCCAACACACGCGTCACCATCATTGAGACTTTTGAGTGAGCATGACAAACTCTCAACTGCCGTGCTCATTTATGTGAAACAAGTCCATTAGTAACCTAAAAACCATAATATAGCTCCATAGTACCCACATTTACAAACTTTGAAAAAAATGTATCTACATTATACAATACTTATAATATTAAAAAAAATATATATAAAATAATAATAATAATGATTTAAAAACTAATCGATTTGTACACCCCGTTTGTAGTGGAGCTGGACCAGCAATGAGCCAAGCATTTTTATCTTGAATATAATCCTCCAACTTATAATATACTTGCCCGTGTAGTGTGCGTTTAATACAAGATTTAAATTTCGTTTTAGTGAGTAAAAGTCTTTATACTGTATCCTTACACTGTAAATCTATATTTTTTTCTCTTTTCACTAAAACCTGACTGCGTTCCTGGTTGTTCTTTGCGTTCTAGAGCCACTGTAACTCTCTCGAACAATGCCGTAGTAAAATTGTAATAAGTATGAAAATAAAGTTCAGGAATATACTTACAGACAGTACAAACGCCAAGTTTCCCATTCGCTCTCGCTTTATCACTTTCATCTTTGAGATTAGAGATTTGTTTTGAAATATATGGATCATCCTCCGGCAGTAGGGTGAGCTTTGATAGATTCCTTCGCGCTCTCTGAAAAAAATACAAATTGGTTTGTTAAGCATTTTTATTGAATAATATTTTTACTTACTCGCAGAACAGATAGCCGTTGGGGCCGAAAGGTTCTGGAGTGGCGACCGCGTACCGGAAGACGCAGTGTTGGAAGGCCTCCTACAAGGTGGACCGATGACCTGGTGAATGTTGCGGGAATCCGATGGATGCGAGACGCACAGGACCTTTCATTGTGCGACATTTGGGGGAGTGCTATGTCCAACCGTGGACGTCTATCGGCTAAAATGATGATGATTTTCACTTCACTTTTTTTTAAATTTTCATCGCAGAACACTCCGTCGAGTCACTCCGATCGAGGGTCGTTTAATCATTATCACAATTTTTGTTAAATTTTTATGTGTACATTATTAATTTATGTTATGTATTTTTTTTTTAATTATATTTATTATAGAGCATGGTTGCCCGATGGTATCGACCTTGAATAAAAATTCTACATAGTTTAAATTAAAAAAAAGTACCTACACAAGTTTTTTTTTTATTAAGAAAAAGCTGACGAAATATTCCACCACTGAGGGTCCAGAATTATGTACTGGATCCATGGAATTCGTTTATGCGTCGATGTCAAAGACACCGTGTATACTTAAAGAGTTTGTTAGGCAATGACTACAGCTCAAAGATTTAAAAATATATTTGCAGCAATGTTTATTTTGACGGGACGATTGGATTTAGTTACTTTGACGGGACGATTTGCGCAATGGTTGAGCCGCAGCGCTGTATGTCGTGGGTCCAATTCCAGCTCGAAACAAATACTTAATTTGGCTACAGGGAGTTGTTTCGAGTCTGTGTGCTGTGTGAGTTAACATGTTTGTAACCACATTCATGATACAGACCGTAGGCGCGGGCTTGCGGACGGTGAGCAATGAATAGCTCGCCGTCTGACCGTCCAGACTGCGCTCAAGTCGTTGACGGCGCGTAGTGTTCCAAGCGCGCCTGAAGCACATGACAGCAAACGTAGGGGCCCATCAGGGTCGAAGCCTACTGGGACCAAGGGTCTGATTCTGAAAGGAAGACTTGCCCCCTCTACGAAAGGCAACGAAAGAACAGGAGTGGGTTTGTAGTCAGTAAAAGTATGATACTATCTCTCGCTCAACTCAAGAGCGGGAGATATCATTAGAAGATTTTCCGACCAAAAAAAAGAAACCGCACACCGGAAGACACAGTGTTAGGAGATCTTCCTCAAGGTGGACCAATGACCTGGTGAGGTCTACTTATAAATTTAATTCTAAAACTGTTATCAAATTCAATATTTACGCTACTAAACAATAAAATATGATTTCCCAAAGGACAGTAAAATTTGTAGCTGCTCTGTTTCATAACCAGGCACTCGCCAAAGCCATTTGTTTCAGACGAAGAAACACAAACTATGTTTACAGTTTGCTTACGATGGTACAGTACAATCATTTTAGCGAAGCAGACTGGGAAAAGCGTTGAGAAAATTGCAGTGTAACTGACACTTTACTTGAAATCAGCATTCGAAATAATGTTCAAAAGGAACAATCAACTTAATTTCACACAGCTTTTTTTATGTGGGAAAATCATCTTATGACAAATCTCGCTCTTGGGCGGAGCGAGAGATAGTGTCAGACTTTTACCGACTAAAAACCCACTCCTGTTCCTTCGTTGCCTTCGTCCCAGGGCCCCGGGTTTCGTTTTCACACTACCCATGGCCTCAGTAGGCTTACTGGGCCCCTACGATTTGCTGATTTGCCTCAGGGAGACTGAGGCGCGCGTGGAACAATACGCGCCGTCGATGACTTGTGTTCGGTCCGGAGGGTTACCGGACGGTCGGACGGCAAGCCACCCATTGCTCGCCGTCCGCAAGCTCGCGCCTACGGTGGCCGGAAATCGGGATCGGAATCCCAGCGGCGGTTGGGGCGTGAGGACCGTTGCCTCGCGCGATCGGCCGCCTCCTTTGCTAGCATTACTGTGTCGCAGAAGGAGGCGACCGCCTGTCACTCCTCCTCACTCCGGACCATGGCCTGTGCCCGGCGCGAGAGATCGCCGCCGCCGATCGCCCTGACGAGGATACGGCTTTGCTCTGCCCAAGCGGGGCACACCTCCATCGTATGCTCCACCGTGTCCTCCAGACGGTCCACAAAGTGACGACACCCGGGTATCGCTTCTGCACGAATCGGGTGCAGGAACTTCCCGAACTTATCATGTTCGGTGAGAACCTACGTCATCCGGAAGGTGAGGACGCCGTGAGGTCTTTCCAGCCTCTCCTCAAAGAGGGGACTTACCGCCATAATTGTGGCGTGCCCAGCACATTATATAGCTCAAATTCCATTGCAGCCCATAATTTTTTTAGGGATTTGGGATGAAAAGAATTTTTTGGGATGTTTACGACGAAGACCATGTTTTAATGGATAACACTTTTTTTGTTAATTACATAAACTAAGCCTGACTGCTATCCCACCTGATGATAAGCAGTGATGCAATCGTTGATGTTGAAGTGCACTATTTTATTAAAATAAAATAAAATTTAACTGTCTGTTAGTCTGGTGGTTAGTGACCCTGACAGCTATTGCGGAGGTCGTGGGTTCGATTGCCACCCAAGACAAATGTTTGTGTGATAACCACAATCATTTAATCTGTGTCTGATTGTATTTAGAAATATATAAGTACATATATTCCAGTCAAAATAGACCAAAAATATGGGTAAAGTTACAATAATTCGCACCCAGCTCCTAAAGTCCGACACCCGGAAAAAAATACTGAGGTCAAAAGTCACAAAAATGAGTTTTTGACACCGAGTATTTTTTTTTCCAGGTGTCGGAACGATGAGAACTTTTAGATTTCATTTATGATGCTGTTGAACAATCCTACCAATTTTCAGCTGGGTGCGAATTTTTGTAACCTCGGATGTCTAAATCGACCGGACTAGTATGTTTATCAGTTGTCTAGTACTTATAGCACAAGCTTTGCTTAGTTTGGGACTAGATGGAGTGTCACGAATTATAACATCTGCAGTGTACACATTCGTGCCTTAGCTCTGAGTAATAGAATCTGACACAATCTTGCATAATCCTTCGTTCATATCTATAAATATCACATTGTAAACACAACCAGATAGACTCTTAGAGTGGATTCCATGTATCTGAAAGCCTGGAGGACGCTCTATATCCAGATGACCGTTCTTTTTATTTGGTAAATTTTCAAATAAAAAGGAGGTCTATTTGGATAGAGAGAGTCCTTCAGAAGCCACAGTGGGTGGTAAGAGAGGGAATATCATAGTTTTACGAATTGAAGACTACCAGTTTTCCTTTAATTGGCCTTGTGCGTTCCGGGGTTGCTTTTTTGTTTAAAGGGCTTAGTAATCAATTGGTGCCATTTATATGTACCATCTGTTTGTTGCCTACGCTAATATGTATATGATTAGTTGGTGAGTGGTTTCTTTGAGTGCGGCTATTATACGACTGTATTTGTTATCTTGGGACCTGCTAAAAATTGTTTATTTAAATAAAATAAAGCAATAAATCTTCCGCATTAAAAAAAAAGCGTTCCAAGATTAAGATCTATGACTAGTGCGTGTGGCTAGGGATGACATATTGCTCTGAAACGTAGTCGCTTACAAAAAGCCTCATCAAAAGTCTAAAGCCATCCAAAGGCTATGCTCTGAGTTTCCTAGCGTAATCGCATCAGAAATGAAGATATCCACAGAAGAACCAAGGTTGCCGATATAACTCGGAGAGTCAACTGAAATGGCAGTGGGCATGGCACATTTCTCGCAGAACAGAGTCAATAGGGCCGAAAGGTTCTGCAGTGGCAACTGCGCACCGGAAGACGCGGTTTTGGAAGGCCTTTCACAGTGTGGACCGTTGACTTGGTGAAGGTCTTGGGAATCCGATGGATGCGAGACGCACTGGACCGTTCATTGTGGCGACACTTGAAGCAAGCCTATTTCCAGTAGTAGACGTCTTTTGTATGAAATGATGATGACGATGATTCAAAAAAGAAAAAATTAACATGCCTAGTAAAAAAATTGTCTCTATTTTCTAATTATCAATTTCATTGACATTCCTACAACAAGCTCAGTAAGAATCCATGCAATACAAGGAATGTAGCAACACTGTTTGAACTGCAGGGAACGTAGTGTTATTCCAAACACGTATCTCATAGCCTGTTTCCAGTTTCAATAAGACTAGATCATTGGGGCTGTATCTATTTTTATGGTTTTAAATTGTTTGATTTTGTTATTTTGTCGAAGATTTCGAATTTCATTATAGTACTTTGTTCTGATTTAATTTTTGATTCCGGTTCCAAATAGGAAAAGTTTTAACCTTCTCTTGAGGTTTCATCATTCTTAAGGTATTTAAGAAGCACATATATACCATAGAAAAGGGTTTCTAAGGTAGAGATAGAGGGAACCGATTACCTTTTCGATTTTTTTTGTTCGAATTTTAAGGCACCCCAACACGGTCTGGTTAGGTTAGAAGGCCAAGGCAAGAGCAGAGTGGAGAGGATTTTTTGATCTTATGATAGCCATGATAGGTAACCGCAGGAGGGTGACTAAAACCACACCTGTGTCTTTTATTAGCCCTTTGTGTTTTAACTACAGGTTTCCTTTTCAGAAATTCCCCGTGGCCATTGGTCCTGCTGGGCCCCTACGGTTTAACACGTACATTAAAATAAATTCCGAACATAACCCTTTCCATTGCGCTTTGGGTGACTGTAAGCCTTCTGAGGCCCATTGTAAGCGACCATGTTTCATGATTATCTGTAACGATTCTCAAAGATCTAAAAATGACAGCCGGGATCAACGGCTCAACGTATTTTCCGAGGCAAAAAGAAATCTCGGTATGTTTGGATGATTTACCTTTCTAACCGATTTCAAAAAGGAGGAAGTCAGTGTTACATAACAAAAAGGCAAAACCAATTATAGTAACACCGACTTCGGAAATTAAAGTTTATTTTTATTTTTTTATTCTTGGTAGGTTCGCGCTTGACCGCTTTCTCACTTGATAGAAAGCGATAATGCGGTCGACGATGGAACGCGTTTACCTAGAAGTAACCTATTCACTCTTGACTTAAAGATTCCCGGGTTGTAGCTATCAGGAAACACAGATTCCGGCAAGAAATTCCACTCATTAGCTGTACGCACAATGAATGTGTTCCCAAAACGTTTTGTGCGTATAGGTGGGATGTCCACCATGTACCAGTTTGCACCCTTTAGGGTTTTTTACATTGTAGTCGACATCTTTTTTTTTTTAATGAAATTTAATTAAAGAAAGAATATTGGCTTTGCATTCCTTAAAACATAGGTTTGATTCATTTTTCAAAACTTGCTCGATTGCTAGACAAATATTGAATGGCTCAATGAAGATTTTATTTGCAAAACGTATTACCTGTGAGCTCACATGATATTCAAAACATAATTATATTTAGCTTGTTTAAACAGTTACTATCGTTCATTCGGTGCAAGATATTTATAGAAATTTATTGACATTTTCAAAGTAATTTTCCTGACACTATAAATAATATTCTTCAAAATCACATGGTCGTGTTAACCATTTAGTTTAGAGTTTAAATACTAAGTGATAAGTCGTTACCCTAAAGTTACTGGTTTAAGACGCATATCAAATTTTATTTTAGTTTTTCCTGCCTTAATATAAAACCAAGTTCCCCACCATATCTGTCTGTCTGTACGAATGTGATATACTCAAAAACAACTGAATGAGTTGAACTAGATAAAAATAACAATATTCACACAACTATCACACAATGCCGTCTAGTCTCAAGCTAAGCGGGGCTTGTGTTATGAGTACTAGACAACTGATAAACTAAAATAATCTCCTCAACCCCTTTCAGTCCGGCTTCCGTTCTGGTCATAGCACCACTACAGCGCTGCTCAATATTACGGATGATATAAGGTCAGCCATGGAAAGCAGTAATCTGACGGTCTTGGCATTGCTAGATTTTAGTAATGCTTTTAATACGGTTGATTTTGATGTTTTACTTGGTATTTTATGCTCTCTTAATATATCTCCACCAGTGATTGATTGGTTTCATAGTTACCTGTTCGGTCGACGGCAACGTATTTGCATCGGAGAGACTATGTCTTCTTGGTGTAGTACTTCTGCCGGAGTTCCACAGGGTGGCGTTTTATCACCATTACTTTTCGCAGTTTTTATTAACTCAATCTCCAATGAATTAATTTCTTCCTACCACCTTTATGCAGATGACCTTCAAATATATTCACGGGCACCTCTTGGAAAACTGTCTGAGGCTATCTTGACCATTAACCTTGATCTGGCTCGTATATGCGACTGGAGCAAGAGGTACGGACTTATGGTGAATCCCGTAAAGACGCAGGTTATAGTGGTGGGCAGTTCTAGGATGGTCTCGAAGATCGACTGGATGACTCTTCCCAAAGTTTCTTTTGACAGTTCAGTAATTCCTTTTAGCGAGAAAGTTAAGAACTTGGGGATATTCATCGACAAGAATTTCTCTTGGACTGCCCAACTACAAGAAGTTAGCCGCAAGTTATTTGCATCTGCTGGATCATTGAGAAGACTACGTAATTTTCTGCCGACTGCCACCAAGATTGCGCTTGCACAATCTCTTCTTCTACCTATCCTTGATTATGCTGATGCCAGCTATCTTGACCTCTCTGAAGTACAACTGGATAAACTTGAGCGACTTCAAAACTTTTGTATAAGGTTCATATTCGGTTTGCGTAAATATGACCATGTTTCTGAATTTCGTATTAAACTCAAGTGGTTGCCGATCCGCCTTCGCCGTAATGCTCATATTCTTTCCCTCTTGTATAATGTGCTCTTTTCCCCCTCTACCCCTCGTTACCTCAAACAACGGTTCCAATTTCTTTGCGACTCCCACATGAAAGTTCTTAGGTCATCGGATAACTTGAAACTTAAAATGCCAATCCATACGACTACTTTCCTGGATAAGTCTTTTACTGTCCAGGCCGCTCGTCTATGGAATGCATTGCCTGTGGCAATAAAACTTGCGCAAACACTGCCTGTATTTAAAAGGCTTGTGAAGGATCACTACTTGTCACTGTGATCATGTCTTCGTTTCATCACTTATTTCTCTTGCTTATATATTTATATTTTGTATGTATGTATATGTGTATCTATTTTAGTATTAAGTTTTTGTTTACTTTTATATTTGCACCAAGTGCAACCCCATTTTGTGTCCAGGCAATCTCTATCCATTCTGGGTTGCCTGGAAGAAATCGCCGAGTGCGATAAGGCCGCCAATTGTATGTTTTATATTGTATTACAATTCAATTTGTAAATATGTAACTTGGTATGCAATAAAGTATATATAAATAAATAAATAAATAAATAAATAAACATAAAATATAAACTTAAATATTTCTAAATACATAACTAAATACTCAATGAGCTGATTTCGAATCCTAAAGAACGATATGTGATAAGTACTTCACACCGGGACAGCTTCTAATGTTATACAAAGCACAGGTCCGATCGTGTGTGGAGTACTGCAGTCACATACTCGTATGGGCTGGTGCTGCAAAATGCCATCTAGTAGCTTTGGACTCAGTGGAAAGGCGTACGAAGAGGCTAATTGGGGATCCACATTTGGTTAAGTCCAATCTACAAAGCCTCAAGCACAGGCCAGGGTAGCCAACCTATCGGTATTTTACAGGTTACATTTTGGAGAGTGTGCGCGGGAATTGCATGACTTGATTCCGCCGTCTCCTTTCTACCATCGGACAACCCGACATACGGCGAGTATCCACCCTTACGTTGTTGAAACTTCAACGATCCGGACTAAGCGTTTCGCTTCGTGTTTATACCGCTAACATCGAAAGACTGGATCAATTTGCCTGCTGCGGTCTTCCCGTCCATCTATAATTAGGGTGTGTCAAGGCTAGAGTGAATAGGCTCTTAATAAACTAGTGTGCTTCACCATCAATGATTGCATCTCTGCTTACCATCAGGTGGGATTGCAGTCAAGCACTGGTTTAAATGAATTAAAAAAAAAACGTGACAGAGCCTCCTAAGAGTTATATTCAAGTAGAAGATCCCCTACCGAATTCTACCGTCGCAGAGTTGCAATAAGTGTTATGCAAGTACTTATAATATGTGCAAAGTGATATGTCGTATATTATAGTAGATTATGACAAACATTTTAACTGGTGGGTATAAATCTATCGTAAAACTTAAATATTAACTAAACTATTTATACTAAAACCTAACTATGTACATAAAAACTATAAATACTATTATACTAAACCTAACTATGTACATATAATACAAAAACACCTATTACATTCAGGCGTCGAAGTACTCCTCCACATCGCTGTCATCCGGAAACGTGCCCGGAAGGCTGGCAGCATTGCCACGTTGAATGGCAATGCTAATTCTTTGGGCAAAGAACGAGCCAGCCCTCTGGTCACGCAAAGTGTCGATCAGACGGCCTGAAATTTCCTTGAAAAAGAGACGCGCACTCGGACCCCATGACCCAAGCGTTTCGACCCCAAACGGCTCAAAACTGTAAAAACTCATAGCAAATAGCGTGATAATTTATAGCCTATAAATTGCCCTGACCTACAAGGATTACGTATGCAAAATTTGAACAGGATCGGTTCAGTAGTTTTTGCGCCAATTAATATCAATCGCAAAATAAATTTACTATTTTATTATATGTATATAGAGAAAAACCGAGATCTTTAAAGATTGGTTACATCTGTGCGAATAACTATCCCACTGAACTCATGGCATATGACATCCTTATGGTACACCATAAGGAAGTTGTAAAAGATGTGTCATGGCTTATGTTTTTAGTGTATGAAAACAGGCGTCTTCCTGTCTTCGAATAACAACAAACTGTGGTTACACGTCCGCCATCAAACATAATTTATTATTTCCAGATATTTCAAACTTGGCTGTTTTTAATAATTTTTCTGATTTTTTTTTTATAATTGTTAGGCTCGCGTTTGACCACCATCTCACCTGATGGTTGGTAGATTTTTATTATTTTTTTTTTGGTGGGAAAATCATCCAATGATATCTTCGGTTCTTGGGCGGAGCGGGATATAGTGTCAGACTTTTACTGACTAAAAACCAACTCCTGTTCTCTCGTGGCCGAGCCTTCCTTTCAGCATTTGATCCTGCTGGGCCCCTACTGTTGCTGACATATACTTGAGGCGCGCGTGGAACACTACGCGCCGTCGACGACTTGGGCTCGGTCCGGACAGTTACCGGACTGTTGGACGGCAAGCTACCCATTGCTCGCCGTCGAGCACGATTGCTATAAGTAACCTTTTCACTCTTGGCTTAAAGAGTCAAGGTTATAGCTATCAAGAAACACAGACGCCGGCAGGGAATTTTACTCTTTAGTGGTACAAACAATGAATGTGTTCCCAAAACGTTTTGTACGTACCTATGGGTGGGAGGTCCACCATGTACCGGTAGTATGGCGCTGTACGTGTATTGGTCCGATGATGGAACGGGCTTGGCGGAATTAAACTGTAAAATTCCGATGCAAACTAAACAAAAACCCTCGAAATGAAAACAGTGGAAAACCGACAGGCTAGCAACTTGGTGTGGATGCTCAAGTCTTTGACGCTTGGTTCTAACGAGTGTATCATTGTCGATGATCGAACAAACCTTGTTAATAAACATTAAAAGTAAGAAAAACTTTTTTTTAAACAAACTTTTAATAAAATACCCAAAAAAAAAATCTTTTCTTACTACCAACTTATGATGTCATTACACAATTTTTATGATATTAAGCCCTAATAAAATAAAATAGAATAAAACTTTAATTTATACCAAAATAATAACAAAAACTTTTAAACTAACTTAACCTATGGGTACAAAGGCGATCTTATCGCTGACAGCGATATCTACCAGACAACCTTAGGGTGGAATGTAAGAACTTAACATAAAAAGGGTAGTCTGCGGTGTACTGCAAATTAAATTTAAAATATATACCTATTAGACTATACATAGACATAAAATTATATTATATAGCTATTATATATAAAAGACAAAAACAAACTCATGAATACTATTATAGACATAGTATACATACATATTATATGTAATAATTACATTATACCTTGTCTTTTAATTAAAAAGTTATGACGATGGTTTTAATGAGTATTGCTATGTAAATAAATAAATTTCGTTACCTTAAATATATTTTTAATAACCATACTATTCAATATGGAACTGAAAATGAAAAAAAAAATTTTCGAGAATTTGAATTTTGCACACTTACCTGGAGCATTCACCTTAGTTCTAAAATAACTTGAACAAAACTCACCTCAAACTTCTTCACCATTACCAAATAACTCGGGCTTTCAACCATCACCAAGATTGACAGGAACTGCACCATCACTAGAGCTAACATCAG
The DNA here is from genome assembly GCA_949316375.1 of Mythimna vitellina. Taxonomy (NCBI): domain Eukaryota; kingdom Metazoa; phylum Arthropoda; class Insecta; order Lepidoptera; family Noctuidae; genus Mythimna; species Mythimna vitellina. Next base: position 4,765,316 of record OX438707.1, read on the forward strand.
ATACAGTCGGACTTCCATAGCAACCATCTTTGTCATATACCCAGCAGTTGTCATCACCATCAAAAGTGGGACGGAAAATCCTCTCAGAGTGGTTATCTCTCTCAAATATATTGGTAAGATGGTAAACAATCCACCTGATGATATTCCAGCCAGGATGTGAAGGATTATTTCTACGTAATATATGTTCTTTTTGTTGAGTAAGAAGTGAGGGACTAGGGATATCTGGAAAGAAAAAAAAAGCAATATTATTAATTCGTTAATATAAATGACCTTTTAGTTTATGAAGAAACATATTATGGGCTCAAAGGCAGAAAAGCGCAAGTTCTAGGCAAGCCCACTCCATCATCGATAGTCATCATCATTTTCCTGCCCTTATCCCGTGTTATTTGGGGTCGGCGCAACACGTTTTTTTCTTCCACTCTGCCCTGTTACGAGTCATGCTATCACTAACTTCCTTTTCTTTCATATCACTCTTCACACAATCTTTTCTTTGGTCTCCCTCTCCCTCACCATCCATCCACATGTAAACTCATCACTCCATCATCGATAGTAATATTAATAATATTCCACAACTTGTACACAATACTATCTAAAGCCAAACTAAGCCGCGCTTGTGCTATGAATAGGTACTAGACAACTGATAAACATACTATATTTCTAAATACACACATATTATAGATAAATTACACCCAAACACTGAACAAAGGATCGTGCTCATCACACAAAAAAATCCTGGGTGGGAATTTAACCCACAGGTGTCAGCAGCACAACCTCCGGCATAGCAGTCAGGGCCACTAACCACTAGATCAACAGGCCTGTTTTTTTTTTACAGCTATCACACAACGCCATCTAGTCTCATACTAAGCGACCTTGTGCTATGAGTACTAGACAACTGATAAACTTACTTATATATTTTTAAATACATATATTTACACCCAAACACAGAATAAATGATCGTGCTCATAACACAAACATTTGTCCTGGGTGGGAATCGAACCCACGACCTCTGGTTTAGCAGTCAGGGCCACTAACCGCTAGACCAACAGGCCAGTTTGAAGAACTACTAAAAATGATAAGATGTTATAACATCATTGTTTACATCTAGTAAGACAGTGGTTAAAAGCGAGTTTATCTGTAATCATAATAAATGGACGAAGTTATCATGACAAATAACTGCCGAAGATTTATTGTGAAGGCGGCACGGTTGACATCTGTCGGGCACGTCACCTCTGGTTGTTCTCTTGTAGCTAACGGTGAGTACTTGTATAGGGACAACCTTGTAGCCTATACATCAGCAACTTGCTCTGAAATACTCTCATATGGAATCAAATGTGCCGTAGTACAGGTATGTGGCCGACTCAGTTCTTGATAATGGTCATATCACTTTGTACTAGAATCGGTCCATCATCACTGACAAGAATATTATAGCCAACAAGTCTGATGTATTGGTGGTGGACCAAACCGAGAGGTTTGTAATGATAACTGTTTGGAGATATGTGGAACAGAGAGTAAAGTCTCGTAAACCTCCGTTGAAAAGGGAGAATCCTCCAACCAGACGGGTGTTATGTCTGGTACCCGATAGATGATTTCGGGCAGTTTTACATGTTCAAATCGCGCGATGAACTTTAATTGTGCGATGAAGGATTAGTTCTTTTGTGACGCCATAGAGGTCGCTATAACTGATATAACCATCCCACATGACGAGAACCTCGTGAAAGCCGAGAAAGATAAGCAAATCTTGTATCTTGAATTAGCCCGCGAGGTTGTTTACAGGTGGGATGTGGACGTCGTGTCAGCCAATGGCTTAATAGCCACGAGCCTCGATCAACATCTTAGAAGGCTCCCGTTAGGCGGCTGATCAAGTGCTTGATTCATAAAGTGGTACTCCTGGACACGGCCCGAATATTTAAAACGTTATTTTCTCTGAAACCCTGACCACCTGTAGTTTGGATCCTATCTCCGATACCGGTGGGCAACTACGAAACCAATAATTGAATAAGCAGGATAATAATAATAAAAGTAACAATTATTGTTATATAAACGCGTTGTCCTCTTGTTGCATTGCATCTATTGGCTATATATTTAACATCATCATCATCATTTCAGCCGAAAGACGTCCACTGCTGGACATAGGCCTCCCCCAAGCGACGCCACAACGACCGATCCTGTGCGTCTCGCATCCACTGCAATCCCGCGACTCTCACCAGGTCGTCGGTCCACCTTGTGGGAGGCCTTCCAACGCTGCGTTTTCCGGTGCGCAGTCGCCACTCTAGAACCTTTCGGCCCCATCGACCATCCGAACCACCGACCATACTTATATTTAACATGTAATAAAATTATTTATCAAAATCTGACAGACTTCTGATAGACATAAAATTCCGTAAATAAAATACATTTCTGCCATCAACTTTTATGCTTTAGTTAAGATTAACTACTATGAGTTAAAAGGTTCAGACCCTGTAAAATTGAATGCCAACAACCCTTAAAACCATCCTAATGTCATTGTTTAATTTGTCTGTGTGTTTATTTTTTATTTTTTATTTAATGCCTAACCCTTACAGCAACACCAAAGGCTTCCACCCACACCCACTCGCCACCGAAAGTGCGAGCTTACGGACGACGAGCAATCGGTAGCTCACCTTCCAGCTGTATGCTAATGACCATGCCCAAATGTCGATGGCGCGTAGTATTTCATGGGTGCCTCAAAGAGATGTCAGCAAAACCGTAGAGGCATAACAGTGCCGATGCACGCTAAAGCCACGAGGAATTTTTGAAAAAGTACTCTCTGTTTTTCTCGCCCCACCCTAGAGTGGGAGAAGTCTTTGGATGTTTCCCTACCTCAACTGAAAACCTTTAACGCTAATTATTTTATATCCGCTGAATTTCGAGAAGCCATTATTTTCAAAGCCTGATTATCTTAGATCTATAAATAAAATAAGAAATCAATGGAATACAATCAGTCTACTGTATTGCTTTCATATCGGATCAATGGCATTTCGAGAGTTAACGTTACAATCAATCAATTACAAATCTTTTCTAGATTGAGATTCATCATCATCATCATCCACTCTTAGACATAGGCCTCTCCCAAGTGTCGCCACAACAAACGGTCCTGTACGTCTCGCATTCGTCACTTTCCGCGACTCTTACCGGGTCATCGGTCCACCTTGTGGGAGGCCTTCCAACATTGCGTCTTCCGATATGCAGTCGCCACTCCAGCCAAGTTACGATAATTTCGTTCGCGTCGAACGACTTGAATAGGCCACGCCTCCGATTCCTTTCTTCTGATGTCATCTCAACGCTCAGTCACGTAGTCAGAACTAAGGAATTGGAGGCGTGGCCTACCCGAGTCATTCGACGCAAACGAAACGATCGTAACTTGGCTAGGGGGGCAGAACCATCCAGTCCTATCGGCTATCTGTTCTACGATCAATGCCCACTGCCAAAGCAAGAATATTATTACAAAAAACAAAAGCAGATTCACGTCAAAAGCGAAGTCGACAATAAACATTGGCGTTAATAGCTCTACAAAATTATCTGGCTATTAAATGCTAATTGAATTAGCTAATTTGATGATAGCAATTGAACGGTCTTCGGCCTCTAGAACAAAACCCTGTTGTTTTGTGAATTTTGCGCATTGTTGTGGTGTGATTACAGGTCTTGTATTATTGACACTAGCATAGCATAGCATGATCTTGTCCGTTCCCACTATTGGGACTCAGGCCTCTCTAGGAAAGGGAATAGGCCATAATCAACCACGTGGACCAAAAGCGGGTTGGTGATTGTCACATGTCTTCAAATTATTGGTTCTAGGACATGCCGGTTACCTCACGATGTTTTCCAAAAAAAAATCCACCATTCCGTCAAAATATACGTGTTTTGTGACATATCTTTTTTTATGTAACTCAGAAGTTTGAATTTTTTTCAGCTTCAAGGTACTGCAGATCTGAGTATATGGTTTTAATTTCAATTCGATACCTCCACGCTTTCCCGAGATAATGGGTAGACAGACAGACGGACAACAAAGTGATCCTATAAGGGTTCCGTTTTTTTCCTATTGGGGTACGGAATACTAAAAAGAGATACCCACTCCCCCTCGCTCCGGACCATGGCCTGTACCAGGGCTCGCCGAGAGATGTCTAGATTCATAGACAGAGCTATGTTATCACAATGTCAACTATCAGGTAATAATTCAAAGCAATTAGGGTACTAATTTATGTTGATTACAATTATAGGGAGCCCACCGTCGTGGATTGCATTACTAATACAAACGTTGATAGATGTTTAAGTGAATTACGACGATTGAATGCAGTCGAGCTTATTGTGAGCAATAATTAGCTTGCAAATTATGTGCTTGAGATGCAACTCGACATACATTTTCACTATTTTTCATACAACCGCTCTTACGCGATTATGAAGTTATTATACCTTTTTCATTAGATATTTTGGAAACACAGTATCTTGTGGATATTATCTAGGCTTCTATTGAAATCAATTTATAAATTTGTGTAAAACTAATCCAGTAAAGACCACTGAAAATCTGGTATTTTGTATGAACTTTGAGACTTCATAATTTACTCAAAAATTAAAAATGTCAAAAAAGTATTATAATAAAGAAGCCTTGCACATTTAATCGAGATTCTGAATGACAAAAAACTTCTAAGGCAAAAAAAAAACATGTATTTCAGGTTGGAAATCATCCAATGACTTCTTCCGCTATGGGCGGAGCGTGAGGACTGTTACTGACTAAAACCACACCTGTGTCCATCAGTTGCTCTTTGCGTTCTGGGACTACAGGTTTCCTTTTCAGAAATTCCCCATGGTTTTAGTTAGCGGGCATCGGCCCCGCTGGGCCTCTACGGTTTGCTGACATCTCTTTGAGGAGCGCGTGGATCACTACGCGCTGTTGACAACTGGGCTAGGTACGATCGATTACCGGACGTCCGGACAGCGAGCTACCTATTGCTCGAAATCGCAAGCCCGCGTCTACCATGGCTGGTAGTCGGGGTCAGAATCTCGGCGGCTGGGGTGTGAAGACTTTCGTTCCCTTACGCGTATAGCCTCGTCTTTAGCTATTACTGCGAATACTAGGAACGGAGGCCACCGCCTGCCGTTCCTCCTCGCTTCTAACCATAGCCCGAACTAGGGCCTGGCGCGAGAGGTTGCTGCCACCGATTGCCTCCACGAGGACACGGCGGTGCTCCGCTCAAGTAGAGCACACCTCCAGTGGGTGAAACAGCGGATGACAGCTAGTATTAATATAGATAGCAGATAGATAAAATACCAATCAAAGTACACTCACCCCTTGCAACATGCTGACTAAGAAAACCCCGCTCATCCTTCCATGAGAGTCCGCCATATAACAGAACACTGGCGCGGCCACACCAGCACCAGCCACCATGGCTGTTGTGGTCCACTGTGTGCCATTGTGGCCGATAAAGTGGCCGGACTGTGCTGACGTCGTCAGATTTGTTGTTTCAATACCGTGTGTGAAGAAAGGCAAGTTTACTGAAAAGAGAGAGGAAAATGGTTAGGAAGAGTAAATCTTTACATCTACAACTTTATTTTTAGTACTAGCTTTTGCCCGCAACTTCGTTCGCGTAGAAGTCGAAAATGGTTTTATTAGGTTTTTTGAGATACGAAAATATGCAATATTATTTATTATCTTCGTCGTGTGTGAGAGTAGAGCAGTGTTGCAGAGAGAGTTGGCCTGAAATTGAGTAGAACCAAAACGGAATACTTGTTCTGCGATTTCGGTGGTCTCTCCGGTCCTATGCCCTTAGCTCTCGCTGGAACGCCCATACCAATCTGCTCCGACTTTCGGTACCTCGGGTCGCTTATCCAAGGAGATGGCGAGGTAGACCGAGACGTATCACATCAGATCAATATAGGATGGATGAAATGGCGACAGGTCACTGGAACAATTTGTGATCTACGGATGCCCCTCAAGTTGAAGGGTAAAATCTACAAGTCCGTGATAAGACCTGTCATACTGTATGGATCAGAATGTTGGGCTGTGAAAAAGATGCATGAAAAAAGATTGCATGTAGCGGAGATGAGAATGTTGAGATGGATGTGTGGTGTGACGAGAATGGATAAAGTAAGAAATGAATATATTAGAGGAAGTTTGAAAGTGGCGCCAGTGACTGAAAAGTTGAAGGGGAATCGCTTGTCTTGGTATGTTCATGTAAAGAGGAGAGATGAAACACATGTTACTAAAAGAGTTATGAGTATACATGTGGATGGGTGGAGAGGGAGAGGGAGGCCAAAGAAAAGATGGATGGATTGTGTGAACAGTGATATGAAAGAAAAGGAAGTTAGTGATCGTATGATTTTTGACAGAATAGAATGGAAGAAAAAAACGTGTTGCGCCGACCCCAAATAAGATGGGACAAGGGCAGGAAAAAAAATAAAACAAAAAAAGAAAAAAAAAATCTTCGTCGTGTGTGATAGTCCATCGAATTGTATGGCGAGCGATATTGTATCTTGGGATAAAATATTATAGTAACTTAGCCGTGTGCAGCGTGTAGTGAACTCCACTGTGGGTGACGTAACCTACGACAAACTTATTGTTTGCGGTTCGTACAGTAATCGGGTCTAGGTATCGAACCGCAAAATTAAGTTTGTTTCTTATTGTATATATTTTTTCGGGATAAAAAGTACCCAGTGTGGTGCCCAGAATATTAAAGAATAATTATACCAAGTTTCATCGTAATCGAACCGGTAGTTTTTGCGTGATGCCTGAACAAACTTTAATCACATTTTCAGTTTGGTGTCTGTCTAGTAACACCCCCTGCCATTTATTTTTTTTATATTTTCAATGTACAGAATTTTCACTTCTACAGATTTATTATAAGTATGGATATGCGAAACCCGAATATAGTTTTTTCAGAATCAGTAACTGAATCGATTCCAATAATTTTTACACGATGTTATATTTTTTACCAAAAATATTTAAAAAATGTTACAAATTGGACACCACCGAAACTAAGTACAACACAGGTCATGGCAGGTCATGGCAGGTCATGGCAGGTCATAGTGGCCATTAGCAACCGTGTCAGACCTCCGCCTTGCCAGCTCATCAGCTGCGTCGTTACCCAGTGAGCCGCTGTGTCCTTTTACCCAATGCAGTGTCACAGCATTATTATTTAACAGTGTGATACGTTCAAGTGCTGAGTGGCATTCTTGTATGAGTTTCGAGGTTGTTGTGGATTTTTCTAGCGATTGTAGTACCGAGGCACTGTGCAAGACTATGTGGAAATGAGTATCTACCTACTCTGCCTACCTCGCCAAAGATAGGTTCAATTTTGTTGTGATAGGTATTACCTTACAGTGCGACAGGCTTAAAAAAAAACAGGTTATGCCATGGGCGCTAGGCATTTACTAACTAGTTGGCACTCCTGGTAGGGTGCTTCTACATTCCAATTAGATAACCGATTAATAATATTCAATGTATAAATGCTATTACTTAACAAGCATAATACAAAACCGTATTGTATTTCTGTAATCATTTTTATTACATATTTTGTATTGTATTGCCTGCGTCGAATAAATGTTATTCCATTCCATTCCATTCCATTCCATTCCATTCCAATCCATTCCATTCCAATCCATTCCATTCCTTTCAATTCCATTCTATTCTATTCTAAAACATGGTTCTTGTTTGATAAACTATGCACCACTCCAGGGCCTGCGCCCTGCACCAGGGCACCGCTAGCACCGCCATAGTTACGGCACTGGGAACCACTAGACCACCACGGCTCCAACTCGTACCTACAATACATTTGTTTTACGATTGTATTATTCAAATGACCGATCTAAAACTTTTCGGCTCGCATTTAGTTAAACCAAGTTTAAAATATTTACGACCTGAGAGCTTTCAATTGGAATCGTTAGAATTGTTTTGGTTCAATTCCAGTAATGCATTAATATGTTTTATTTATAAAGTAAAAGATTTTGTTAAAGCTCTGAAGAGAATTAAAATTAAAAACGTAATCCTTAAAAATGTGTATTAAAAAATGTATAGAAGGCAACTTCGGTTGGTTGCGACTTATTAGGGCGAAATTCACCAATAAAACTAATCGCGTTTTAACGTTTGGCTCGCATAATCGCGTTTAGCCGCTGTCACTAGTGTCACTTGTCTGTATTTTTCTTTTGTTGTATTTTTACAAGTGACACTAGTGACAGCGGCTAAACGCGATTATGCGGGCCAAACGTTAAAACGCGATTAGTTTTATTGGTGAATTCCGCCCTGATTAGCTTAATTCGCCAATTGCTAGTGTGGGGCAACGTTTTAAAAAAAAATGAAAATGTTATGTGTTTATAAAGCTTTAAGACTAGTTATAAAAACTTTATTATTAAAATTAAAAGTTATCAACATTATAAAAATAAAAAAATAAAGAAATAAAACAGATAAACAATAAATATTTATTGGCAAAAAAAGCATTAACACGTCACAAGATCTTTTTAAGTTGCGTAAAAAATTGCTACAACTTATACACTAAATAATTAATTAACAATATAAAATTACAATAATAGATTTTTGAAAGTTCATCATTACATTGTAATTGATTAAAACAGTCAAATATAAAATAATAACAAATTGATTAAAATTGATTAGTCATTATATAAGCTGTTAAAAATTAACTTCGAATCGCATAAAAAAAATCAGCTGCTCTATACATTTTGACGAGTTATGCGAACATAAACATAGGCAACAGCTGACTTTTTTTCGCGATTTCAGGTTTGGTCACATAATAAAAGTTGTTCATAATGAGGAGTACAATGTCCCCTCGAAATTCTTAAAGTTAATTTTTTAACACCTTAATAATATATTTTTATATCATTACTTATTATATTTATGTGATACTTTATTATCTGTCATCTTCTCAATCGAGTAAAACTTTTTTTGAGTAAGCCAGAATTTAAATGCATTTTCCCGACTTAAAGCCTTATTTTCACTTTTTATTATTTATTTGAACATTTTATTTTAGCTTAATTAAATTCTGGATTATTTGAGCTTTTTGTAAGAGTTTTTTTAACCTAATATAGCTGTAGGCGTTTTGGAGTAGTATTGTTTTTCGAAAGACTTTCGTTCGGTCATAAAAAAGATAGCGACAGGTGACATTTCGGACAGGTAAGTGGTCAAAATTAGATCTTATAGCTATCGGAAGTACTAAGATAGATAACACAAGTGTATTTTATAATTTACTGAGGTTACCTACAACTCTGTGATGGAGCAGTGGTGGCCGAGTGTTAACGGCCCCGACTTACAAGTTATAGGTCGCCGGTTCAAACCCAACCAGGCGCATTACTTTGTGTAATTTGTTTCATCACCACTGCTCTCAAAACGGTAAAGGAAAACATCGTGAGGAAACCGGCATGTCCTAGAACCAAAAATTCGAAGACATGTGACATCCACCAAACCGCACTGGGCGCGCGTGGTGGATTACAGCCCATTCCCTCTCCTAGAGAAGGCCTGAATCCCAACAGTGGGAACATTATAAGGCCGACTATGCTATGCTATGCTGTGATGCAGTTTAAAAAAAGTAAGAAGTAGTTACACGATAAATCTGAGTTGCAACATTTCTTCAAACTTCCGAATACTCCCGACCATTCACGACCTTGACCGAACAAAACGTCTGTATTCTAAAATAGGTCACAAGGTTGTTTCCATAAACTTTGAATGTAGCCTCGTTTACATTAGACGGACTCGCTTAATCAGCTCGCTTCTGTAAGGACGAGCTCTAGTGGCTATTTGTGTAAGTAACATGTCGCTACTTCAAGAAGGAAAAGTCGTGAAAGCCATTTTTGCCGTAATTATTTAATAATACAGTTTGTTCAGTTTCTTACGCTCTATTGATTTGTAATTTTATAATCCAAATATTTCCAATTAATTATAATAATGATTTATTATAATCGGTAGACAACAATGATTTATTAGGTTAGTAACAATTTTCTTATCCTATGTTTGTACTGAATTACAAATCGCGACAATGTACGTGCCACAAGTGCCCTTACAAATGGGACGCCTTCCGGCCACAACAAGCAGAATGCTGTTTGGGCAGACACGGAGTCTGGGCCTCAAGTCTGCTATTACAATAGTGTCAGAATGGTCTACCATTGATTTCATAATGGTTGATTTTGACAAATTTGTTAATCTACTAATATAATGGCGTCATTATGACTTTCCAACGGTCAACCACTGACACTCCATTGAAAAAAGTGACATAAAATGGTAATCTCGTAAATACTGACAAATGAATGTCCGACGTATTCGGTAATCTGCTAAAATGTTGACAGTTCCTTTGATCAGTGACCGATCATTAGAACGTTATTGTTCAAAATCATTGCTTTTAATAAGCTCGATATTGTCGTTCTACCACAGCTCTAGTACGAGACCATTGACCGATCAATGATCGATCATTATGAGTTAGCAGATAACGAAATTTTAGCAAAATGACTATGGGATCGTGTTGGAATGACCAATTTATAAAAATAGTACACTTGGGTCCTTGCTCAGCAGTGAGGCCGCTTTTTTTCGAAGTACAGCGTCAAAACTGTCAATGCGAGCTCAAATAAACATTATTGACGCGCTACAAAACCGAGACAGACGCAATAGTGCCCTAAATGCATTGTTGTACTGGATCCGCAAAGCATTGTAGGACTTTTGAGTGTAATTAAAAAAGAAATCTATAACATCTTAAAAGTCCAACAGTAGTCAATATATGTGCATGTTAACTTAATGAGACGTTTAACTGCCTACGGAGTCCACATAGAGCTAGACTACTTTTCCTTTTTCTTGGGTTGTACCCTTCTTTTTCTTCCTAACAATCAAATTTAATCGATTTTGTCTCTTAACAGCCAGCTATTTTGTATAATTATCTGTGGATAACGTCGTTAGTAGTGTATATGTTACTTCTATTAACTAAGTGCCGATTTTATTCTATACTATATATTATTAGATATTATTATATACTGCTGTTTGTTATCCTTATAAAATAAAATAAAATATAAATTAAACCGGCCTCCCGCGTGTAGCGACGGGCAATATGATTTAAAAAGCATTAACCAGCATATTAGGCCGAACTGACCATGATCTGCGTCTCTCCTTACCTTCTATCTTTCATCTCATCCGCTACCTAATGTATATTAGTGTGAAGTAAAATAATGTACCTACACGTAAGTCTATAGAAATAACAAGCCATTAGTCGGTAATTAATCTTACTTTTTACGAGTCTGGGAAAAAAAAGATTTCTCAAGACTCTCCAGCCGAGGGCCTCCAACAATTTCTAATTAAGGCTTGCTTACTCGTTAGAATCGAAACCTCATTAGGAAAGCTTTAAGATTTTTTTTGCTGAATAATCCTACTTTGTTTGTACCTATTAAATCTAGACCGTACTTGTATATTCTGGTGTAAGACATTGGCCTCCACAACCCACTTTGGACATTTTGTCTCTGACGTTTGTAACCTAATTCTGACCAATCGTGTTGACACAATTGGAGCTAAGGTTGGCGAATGCAAATATGTATAGCTAATTTTTTTATACAAACTTCAAAGACGACAATTTTTTTTATTGTAAAATCTTGTTAAATTAAAGTTATTCATGTTTTTTTTTTTTCTTTTCTACTGAACGGTAACAGTTTTTGTAAAGATATTTTTTACTTTTTAGCGTATTTACGTATTGAAGTTTATTATTTTTATTTTTAGTTGGTGTCAAAAGATGACGAAACACAATCAGAAACACCAACTTGCAAAATTAAAGTTATTGAAGTTGGTTTTTTTTTTTTGTAAAAAATAGTTTCAAGTAGTCTGTTTGTTTTGTAATATTGAAGTCGAAGTTAATTTTTGTAACAATTTTAATTGGTAATTATTCAAATAGCTAGACAACATTGAGGAAAACGAAGTTGTAGATAGCGAAATGAGTTGGATTCTAACCAAAACTGGCTATCTCTAGCAAAAAATAGAAAATTGTTGAAAATAGAAGATGGAGGCCTTTGTGCTACAGCGGAATACGGGACTGAGGCCTCTTCTCTAAGAGAGGGAAAGGGCCGTAATACACCACGTAGCCCAGTGCGGGTTGGTGAATGTCACATGTCTTCGAATTTTTAGTTCTAGGACATGCCGGTTTCCTCACGATGTTTTCCTTCACCGTTTTGAGAGCAGTGGTGATGAAATAAATTACACAAAGTAATGCGCCTGGCTGGGTTTGAACCCACGACCTGTATAACTCGCAAGTCGGGGCCATTAACACTCGACCATCACTGCTCAGCGGGATAATGTACCTAAAGTAATTAGTCACGAACATCGACGCCGAAATGCTGGCCTGAGGTTTTTTATCGGTTACATTGCTGGGAGTTTGCGTCGGAATCGTACGTGAACATCCTCACAAAATATTTAAGGAACACTTTAATTCAGTGTACAGCTAATGAAGAGAATTTCCTGCCGGAGCTTGTTTCCTGATAGCTACAACCAAGGGGTCTATAATTCAAGAGTGAATGAATAGGTTACTTCAAGACAAGCATGTGCCATCGTTGATTACGTAAGATGTTGAGGAATTAAAAGCGTTTAATAAAAGAAGAAAGCATAGAAAAGAATCTTGTATCTGTATGAAATGACGTTGATATCAGAGTGAACAGTAATATCTGCTATATAGTTGAGCAATATCGATCGGCGGCAGCAACCTCTCGCTTTAGGTCCTGGTACAGGCCATGCCTAAGCATGCCTAGGTTGACTGGTAGAGAATGCCTAAGGCATTAAGTCCGCCTTTGTACTTTATGTTGCATGAAATTTAAATAAATAAATAAATGGCCCGAAGCGAAGAGGAATGGGCGATGTCACCTCCTTCTAAGTAGCAGTAATGCTAGCGAAGAAGGCAGCCGCACGCGTAAGGGAACAGCATCCTAGGCAAGTTACAACCGTTTCGTTTCGATTCTCTTTTCGTTGATCGCCTCGAGTCGGCTACGCCTCCTATTTCTTTGTTTTGATCACGTGACTGAGCGTTGAGATGACCTCAGAACAATTTAATCAGAGGCGTGGCCGACTCGAGGTGATCGACGAAAAGAAACGGTTTTAACTTGGCTAGGGAGGCAGGAGTCCTTTCGCTCCAGCCACCGGGACCCCGACCCTATTTCCAGCCACCGGAAGCGTGGGTTTGCGGACGACAAGTACTGGGTAGTTCGCCATCCGGTAACCGTCCGGATCGAACCCGAGTGGTAGATGGGCGGCGCGTAATGTTCCATGCGCGTTTCAAAGAGATATCAGCAAAATCATAGGGGCCTAGCAGAGCCAGAGCCTGCTGAGGCCATGGGTTGATTTCCGAAAAAGAAACTCGCAGTACTAGAACACAAGGGCAAAGAAGAAATGTAGGTGTGGTTTAGTCAGTAAAATCTGACACGCCCTCCCACTGCGCCCTGAAGTGGGAGAAGTCATTAGATGATATCCTACCTTAAAAAAAAGAGCAATCGACCATCGATGATAACCAATCTAACGGTATCGATTCAACTATCGAAGCAAAATAAAGGTGTCTACAAAATCGATGGCCATTTATTGGGTCAAATTAATTTGGCTATCGTGAATCAGAAGTAATAGGCGATATTTCATATTTTAACACGCACTTATTTATTACGGCCCATCTTAGAGAGGAGGCCTGAGTCCCAGCAGTGGTAACGGTGTAAGGCTGATATGTTATGCCAGGGGAGATTGGGCACGCCATAATTATGGCGGTAAGTCTCTTCTTTGAAGAGTAGCTGGACAGACCTCATGGCGTCCTCACCTTCCACATGATGCAGGTTCTCACCGAACATGGTCAATTCGGGAAGTTCCTGCAACAACATTCGAAGTAACGCCCGGGTATCACCACTGTGTGGACCGTCCGGAGGACACGGTGAAGCGCACGATAGAGGTATGCCCCACATAGGCAGAGCACGAACGATCTTCGCGCTGGGCCTTGGTACGGGCCATGATCCAAAGCGAGGAGGAGTGGCAGGCAGTCCCCTCTTTCTGCGAATGAGTAATGTTGGCAAAGGAGGAGACCGCACGTGCACGTGCGAGGGATCGGCCCGCATGCCCCAGCCGCCGGGATTCCGATCCCGATTTCCGGCCACCGTAGGCGCGGGCTTGCGAACGGCAGGCAATGGAACCGTCTGGATCGAGCTCAACTCATCGACGGCACGTATTTTTGCACGCGCGCCTCAAGCAGATGTCAGCAAATCGTAGGAGCCCAGCAGGGTGAAGCTTATTGGGGCCAAGGTTCTGCTTCTGAAAGGAAAACTCGGCCCTGGCATGAAAGACAACGAAGGAACAGGAGTGGGTTTTTAGTCAGTAAAAGTGACACACCCTCTCGCTCCGCCCAAGAGCAGGGGATGTTATTGGATGATTTTATCACCGAAAAAAAAAACCAGTCGACACTCGACAGCGATGTGGAGGAGTTTTTTGATACCATATTTTAATTTTTAGTTAATTTCAATTAGTTCAGGACTTTAGGGTTTCTATTATCATTTTTTGGTTTTAATGTAAGTATAGTTTTATAGTATTTTTGGTATTTAAGTAATTGTTTGTAACTAAACAACCTTCAATTTAAAAAATGCCGCCAATCTTTTGGGCACATAACCAGACTAAAACGATGTGGAGGAGTGTGTAATTTTAGTTATTTAAATAATTGTTTGCAAACAAACAAAAAAAATATAAATCATTTTTATGTTTATTTTAATTAGAAACCGTTTTACCATCCTTTAAAAACAGGTTAGTAATTTAAAATAAAAACTTTTAACCTTAATAAGAAGACTTAAATTTAAAGTTCAACTTATCCAGCAACTAAGTCGTTAACTATCACCAAGAGCAATTTAGTAATTGCAGATAGTACCACTAATCGAGTTAGGCTACCGTCCGATATCTTCTGATCGTACCATTTTGCAGCTCGATGAAATCTTTACAGTTGATTCAGGGTGGTGCAGTTGAGTACTTGACTCGATTTTTTATTATTATTTGTATTAGAAAGTAAGTTTATCTAAAATCTCAAGTATGTGAAAAAAAAAACAAATTGGTTCAATATTAATCAAAGTAGAAACTTTTCAAATCTGGTGGAAGGAGAAATTGTCAAATAACAGTATAAAGATACACATACTGAAATGTGACGTCACCGCCTTTAGGTTACGTGTGCTCAAAAGAGATAGCGAGATATTTCTACCACACCCCCCTATTATTCAAAACCAATATCTACTCTACCCTACTCTAGCCTACTCTACCCTACTCTACCCTACTCTATCCTACTCTACCCTACTCTGCCCTAACCTGCCCTACTCTATCCTTCTCTACCCTACTGAACCCTATTCTACTCTACCCTACTCTATTCTACTCCACGGGAAATAAAGACTATGTCCATCTCCTGGTTCTAAGCTACCTCCCCACAATGGTGTAACTAACTAGACTTTCTTTTAAATATATAGATTTCGAATAAAATATTATACAAAAATAAGCACAGGCTACTCAACTGGTAGAGTCATTCTCAAATATTTCGAATTTCGAAAAATTCCGAAGTGTATTTTATTTCTATAGCTGTTTCACATCAGACTAGAGAAAAAACATCTTTGTTTACGTACTTATTTAACAACTTAACATGCTTTTCATCCCTCCTCTTCACATGGCCATACTATGACATTCCCCTTCAACTTTTCAGTGACTGGGACCACTTCTAAACTTCTGGTGATGTTTATTTCTCACTTTATCCATTCTCGTCACAGATCTATCTCAACATTCTCATCACCGCTGCATGCAATATTTATCTTTATCATATTCAAACGTCTAATCAGACTTAGATGAGATTTCGCACACAGGTAGACCATCCACCGTAGGCTTGCTCGCGGATGGCGAGAAATGGGTAACTCGCCGTCCGGCCGTCCGGTAACCGTCCTACCGAGCCCAGGTCGTCGACGGCGTATAGTGTTCGACGCGCGCCTCTAATAAATGTCAGCAAAACCTTAGGGGCCCAGTAGAACCGAATCCTTCGAAAGAATACTCTCGATCTACTGGGCCTAGGATCATTGGCAATGATGCATTTGTTGAGTCGAGGGTTCAAAGTCTTGAGCATCGACGCCGAGTTGCTAGTCTGTCAGTTTTCTACCGGTTACATTTCGAGGAGTGTGCGTTGGAATTGCATAGCCTAATTCCGCTTAGCCCGTTTCATCATCGGACCACCAGGCGTACGGCAATGCGCCACCGGTACATGCTGGACCTCCCACCTATTCGCACAAAACGTTTTGGGAACACATTCATTGTGCGTACAGCTAAGGAATGGAATTCCTTGCCTGAATCTGTGTTTCCTGATGGCTACAACCCGGAAATCTTTAATTCAAGAGTGAATAGGTTACTTCTAAGTAAACGCACTCTATCGTCGACCGTATCGTCGCTTTCCATCAGGTGAGATAGCGGTCAAGCGCGAACCTTCTTGATAGGTTCGCGCTTGACCGCCAATAAAAAAAAACCAGAGTCCTGGAAGGCAAGGCAAAGAAGGAACATAGGGGTGGGTTTTAGGTAGTAAAAGTTTGACACACCCTCTCGCACCCTCTCGCTCTGCCCTAGAGAGCGAGAAGTCATTGTATGATTTCTCACCGAAAAAAACACGTGTATACCATGTTCTGGAATAGAGATGTCGTATTTGTCTCTCAATCATACCAATGAACACTAATTTTTATCAGTAGACACAAATGTTGTGATTATATACTTTGCGATACGTTTCAGAAAATATATGACATCCTAACCAGATAAAATTACGTGCCGTCTTGCACACAAATAATGAAATCTTTAGAAAAACATAGTGATTCAATTACTCAGATTTCATAATTATATTGTTTAAATGTTTGTGAGTCATATAAGTTATCAAGATATTTATCATTCATAGTGTCAGACGGGTGTTAAATGTTTGTGATGACTATGAAGAGATTTTTTTATTTTATTTCCTTTATTAACCGACTTCTAAAAAAGGAGGAGGTTCTCAATTGGGATGTTTGTATTTTTTTTTTTTATGTTTGTTCGCGCATAACTTCGTCGCTTGCCAACCGATTTGAAAAATTCTTTGTTTGTTGGAAAGGGTATACTTCCCGAATGGTCCCATAGTCACCAAATCGGGATCTGATGATGGAATCTTGGCGAAATCGAGGGAACTCCTCAAATATTATAGGCATCCATATAGTGATTTCGGTATTTTCATCGATAACTTATGAATTTACAGTCAAAAAGTAACATTTTATGTCTGTTTATAAGTGTGCAACTAAGAAGTGTGAAATAAAATTTTTTTTTCAAAAAAATATAACCGACTTCACTAAAAAAAATAATACCGAGAAATAAGATACAAATAATACCGAGAAACACCGACTTCCGAAATTAAAGTTATTTTGATAATTTTAGTGTTTTTTTTAGTGAAGTCGGTTATATTTTTTGTTTTTTTTTTTTATTCTTTTAATATGCAGAGGAAAACGGTAAACGGAGAGCAATGGTGGCCGAGTGGTAACGGCCCCAGCTTACGAGTTGTACGTCGCGGGTTCAAACCCAACCAGGCACATTACTTTGTGTAATTTATTTCATCACCACTGCTCTCAAAACGGTGAAGAAAAACATCTTGAGGAAACCGGCATGTCCTAGAACCAAAAACTCGAAGACATGTGACATCCACCAACCCGCACTGTGCCCGCGTGGTGGTAACTTTCATTTAAAAATTCATATTCTATTATATTCTTGTAGTTCACACACTACTCCACTCCACTTACTCCACTTTACTTTTTAATATTTCCTTTCAGTTCTACTGGAAGAAATTTTATTTAAAATAATCATTAGCTTTGTACTAATATTTATAATGTAGGTATTAATTATCATTTTTGTTATAGATATGTGTGTTCATAAATTAAAAATAAATACGTATGTAGTTGCTCCTGTATCGTGGATTTTTTCAAGTGGGAAATCATCTAATGACTTCTCTTGCTCTAAGGCGGGGCGCGAGAGCATGTCAGACTTTTACTGAATAAAACCCACTGCTATGATGAAGAAAACCCGGGGCCCTGAGATGCAAGGCAATGAAGGAATTGCCTTGCATCCCAGGGCCCCGGGTTTTCTTTTCAGAAGCGAACCCATGGCCCCAGTAGGCTTCGACCCTGCCAGGCTCCTACGGGACTCCTTTGCTAACATCTCCTTGAGGCTCACGCTACGCGCCGTCGACAACTTGAGCTCGGTCTTGAAGATTATCAGACAGCCCCCTAGGCTGGGAATCGGGATCAGGATCCCGGCGCCTGGAGCGTGAGGGCCGTTCCCTCACGCGTGCCGGCCACTTCCTTTGCTAGCATTACTGCTTCGCTAAAGGAGGCGACCTGCCTGGCCTGGCTTGCCTGGCCTGCCTGGCCTGCCATTCCTTCTCACTTTGGACCATGGCCTCTACCAAGGCCCAACGTGAGAGGTCGTTGCCGCCGATCGCCCCTACGAGGACACGGTGGTGCTCCGCTTAAGTGGGGCTCCTGTATCGTGGATGCGTTCACAAATAGGTATATTCACACATACTAGCCAATCGCTCAACCACTTTAGTAATACAACCTCAATTGTTATTTTCATTTATTTCAATGCTCGTACCAATTACTTTTTGGCACTTTGGAATAGTCAAGCGTGTGTAACTTTACTGAACCAACTCACTGTTCCGAAACATTTTAGTGTTCCGAAAGATTGGAACAGCAGTAGTGTTTTAAATGCATCATTTGGAACAATTGGAACACTGAAACACTCAGATACTTCAAAAACGTAAATAGTGTAAATTTTAATGAACTGAACTAAAAACATCTGCTTTAAATTATTCTCAATTCAAAATTTAAATAAAACAGTCGATTTGTATGGCGCAACGTAACAGATCACGATTCACAACAGTCAGTGAAAAGCAAAAAGAAACGAAATCTTAAAAAAATGTCCACGAAAATTGGTCATAATTGGTAAATTCATAACAGAATCAATCATTCATAACAATTGCTACTAGAAAACATTACGCGCAGAGTTTTTACATTTTGATCGTCATTTATAAATTGAGTGACATTTTGGGATATAAACAAACGCTCATAACTTTGCTGTTCATGAATTATTATTTATACTTACGCTTATTTATTGAGACTTTACTTAAATAATAACAAGACCTTTTCTAATAAGCCCTCTAAGTATTTGTACTAATTAAAAATTAGTGGTGTATAATATTCAACATGTTCCATATTTATTTATTTTTACTTTATTTCTTTATTGTTATTTTTTTTATTTGTTGTTTTTTGTATTATTATTTGTTGTATATGTTTAACGTAAATAAACTCTATTTCTTTCTATTTATATTTCTTAGAGTCTCAGTAAGCAACGCAAACATGCGGCTATCAGTATTCAATAGATATATTTCCAAGGATTTCCAAACAAAATCAGTCTAAATAACTGAACACTCAATTTCCCTATTGGCCATCCCTATTCTAACCTCTCAATGTAATTGAATTTATTCAACGTTTCTTGTTTGCTTTCATACAAGGTTTTCCACGACTCCTAATGAAGGATAAAGGATAAAATATTTTGTTTGTACCTATTCTGGATGCTACCGAGTTTTTTATGTACAGTACCGGTTTGGTTGGGGCGTTACATGTAATGAAACTAATGAAGCACGTGTTGTATGTGCGTTTGTGAAAATACCGAAAAGTAATTTGGACGATCGGATTAACCTGTGAGTGTTTGGTGTACATTATTTTATTGAAATCTATATATATAAAAATCAATGCCACTTTTCGTTGTAATTTTATAACTCAAGAACGAGCTCACCTATCCAAACCAAATGTTTAGGCTTTATTCGGACTATTTAGTAGATGGTATATGTGAAGTTTGCACAAAATCGGTCGAGCGGTTCTTCATTTATCACATTATTAGGCGGTACGAAGTTCGCCGGGTCAGCTAGTCTAATATATAAAAATCTCGTGTCACAGTGTTTGTTATCGAAATCGTACGAAACGACTTGACCGACGTTTATAATTATTTCGTGTATATTTGGTAGGTCGGAGAATAGATCGTGGTCATTAACCCCCATTTTTTTTTGATAATTAATTGGGAAAACAACGTTTTCCGGGTCAACTTGTAATAGATAAAATTTATTATTAGAACCATAAATAAAATTTATCTATTATACATTGACCTCACAATTCTATACGAGCAATACCCACAACTTATTGTTTTGGGACTCGAGTTCTACACAAGTCTGAGACCATGTGTTTTCTTACCCCCCCAGAACGTTTGTTCGACGATTAAGTACCTGATAGTCATACCTGACAGTTATAGCAACAGCGACTGTCGCAACCCAGTGCTGAGCACACTTTAGTTATGGCGGTAAGTGCCCCCCTCTTTGAGAAGTGGCTGGAAAAACGTCACGGCGTCCTCACCTTCCGCACGACGCAGATCCTCATCAAACATGGTAAGTTCAGGAGGTTCCTGTACCTGCCCCCCTAGGCAAGTTACGATCGTTTTGTTTGCGTCGAACGCCTCGAGTAGGCTACGCCTCCGATTCCTTTGTGGCGTTCGATGCTATCGAAACGATCGTAACATAGCTAGGGGCCATTATTCGTACAGAAAATAAGCCCAGATCACCGTTGAGTAAACCATCCGGAGGAGGCAATTTATTTTCGAAAAAAAGAAAACAATTTTTCTAATCTTAATTCAAAACTATCATCAACATATTCGGTAATTAATAAAATCATCGCAAAATAAGGCTAACGACTTGTTTTTTTTTCCTTAAGATGACGTTTAATATATGACTTAGCATTAATTACCACTAGAAGGAAAATATTCTCATAATTATGACAAAATAGTTCCCAATGACTCATTAAATTTACTTTGTGCTTAAGTAACCACAACCTACTCTGTGGTCAATTGAAGATGAACTCACTAATATGGTGAAGTTTGACATCGACGAGCAATGAATAACTCACCGTCCAGCCATCCGGTAAAATCCACGCCCCAGTCATCGATGGCGCATAGTGTTCCAAGCGCACCTCAAAGAGATGTCAACAAAACTGTAGGTGCCTAGAAAGGCTGATGCAAGCTAAGGCAATAGAAAAATTTGTAAAAAGCAAAAGTCTGACACGCCTTCCCGCTCCACCCTTCCCGTTCCGCCCGTAGTGAAATGATTTTCCAGTTTCGAAAAAGTACATTCACACCACGATGCAAACAGTGAAAACCATTGGAACTGGTTAAGGGGCATTTGGTAGCGAATCATACCGTCTCATTAATATAATTAAGGGAACATTTATATGTATGATTGTGTAAGAAAAAAAAATCGTTTATTCATACCTCACACACACAGTAGATTAATATCATCATCATCTTCCTGCCCTTATCCCGTATTATTTGGGGTCGGCGCAACACAGTAGATTAATATATTATACTTAATTCCACCAACTCCGTTCCATCATCGGACCACTAGACGTACGGCGTTGCGCCATTGGTACATGGTGGAAATCCCGTTGGGAACACATTCATTATGCATACAGCTAAGAAGTGGAATTCCCTGCCGGAGTCTTATGTTTCCTTTTAGCTACAATCTAGGGGTCTTTAAGTCAAGAGTGAACAGGTTACTTCTAGGCAAGCGTGCTCCATCGTCAGCCACATCATCGCCTACTATAGTAGTCAAACGAAAGCCTATTAATAATAATTTAAAAAGTTATTTTTTCGGTGGGAAAATCAACTTATGACATCCCCTGCTTTTGGGCGAAGCGGGAGATAGTGTCTAGTTTTATTTGAAAGGCAAAGAAGGAACAGGAGTGGGTTTTTAGTCATTAAAGGTCTGACACACCCTTACGCTCCACCCAAGTGCGGTTTCAGGATATTTTTTATCATGAGTCAAATCTGTTCAGCCGTTTGATCATTAAATAATTACAAACATACATACAGACATAAAGAATGATGAGCAGTGGTGGCCGAGAGGTAACTGCTCCGACTTAATTACGAATTGTAGGTCGCGGGTTCAAACCCAACCAAGCGCATTGCTGTGCGTAATTTATTTCGTCACCACTGCTCTCAAAACGGTGAAGAAAAACATCATGAGGAAACCGGCATGTCCTATAATCAAAAATTCGAGGACATGTGACATTCTCCAACCCGCACTGGGCCCGCGTGGTCGATTACGGCCCATTCCTTCTCCTAGAGAGAGAAAGCCTTAGTCCCAGCTGTGGGAAAATTTAAAAGCTGATTATGCTGATACAGACATAATTCTCGTATACAAACTACTTTATAATATTAGCATGATGTATATGCCACAGCCTTTTTTTTTCTTGTTACGTTTGCGTTTGACCGCTATCTCACCTGATGGAAAGCGACGATGCGGTCGACGATGGAACGCGCTTACCTAGAAGTAACCTATTCACTCTTGACTTAAAGATTCCCGGGTTGTAGCCGTATTTATAACACGTATTACAAGTATGCTGGATTGAAAAAAATCACTGTAACGTAATGTAGCTACCTCATGGTCAGGCGGATTGTAAAGGCAATATGTTCTACAAAGCGGCATTCAATGATGAGCAAAATTTTTAGTGTAGGGTGATTTTTAGTGGAAGTGAGCAGAGCACATTGCTGTTAGAACGGATGGTCGATGGGCCGCAAGGATCTAGAGTGGCGACTGCGCACCGGAAAACGCAGCGTTGGATGCCCCCCCACAAGATGGACCGACGACCTGGTGAGAGTCGTGGGAATGCGGTGGATGCGAGACGCACAGAATCGGTCGTTGTGACGACGCTTGGGAGAAGCCTATGTCCAACAGTGGACGTCTTTCAGCTGAAATAATGATCCAAAAGAGCAAGGGAAGGTATAGAAAACCCACATTTAAAAGTTTCATGCAACATTTTTCAGTCAGTATATTACATACAAATATGGATGTGTGGTGTGACGAGAATGGATAAAGTGAGAAATGAAAATATTAGGGGAAGTTTGAAAGCGGCGCCAGTGACTGAAAAGTTGAAAGGGAATCGTTTGTCTTGTTATGGTCATGTGAAGAGGAGGGATGAGACGCATGTTACTAAAAGAGTTATGAGTTTACATGTGGGTGGATGGAGACGGAGAGGGAGACCAAAGAAAAGATGGATGGATTGTGTGAAGAGTGATATGAAAGAAAAGGAAGTTAGTGATAGCATGACGAGTGACAGGGCAGAGTGGAAAAAAAAACGTGTTGCGCCGACCCCAAATAACACGGGACAAGGGCAGGAAGATGATGATGATATTAGATACAAATATGTAACACATATCTGTGCCGCAAATAAAAACATCTATGACCTCATGGTACTCGTACAAGGCGATATGAACAGAAATATTAAAATAGAAATGAAGTCTGTCATAACAGAAACTGTATCATGTTTACAAGCCTCTCTCATCACGGAGTTAAGATTTAGTTTACGTTAACTTCATTTACAGTATCGAAAATACACTTAATCTAGCTGAATTCAGTGTTTACTTAAAGCTGACTAGAATACATAAAAACATCTTTAAAATAAATAAATCACGTTTTCAGATTGAGTAAATAAAGAAAGAAACATAGTTTTTTTTTAATTTTTTTTTTAGTTTTTTTTTTCTCTAAATTAGGGTCTCTAAATAATGTCAAAAAGTTTATTTCTACGTCAGTCCTATCATTCGCTAAATCCGTCCAAATGTACGAATATATTTTAATAGATTTCATGGCTTTCACTAATAAAAATAACAATCACTACATAGTATAAAACAAAGTCGCTACCGCTGTATGTCTGTTCCTATGTATGCTTAGATCTTTAAAACTACGCAATGGATTTTGATGCGGTTTTTTTCAATAGATAGAGTGATTCAAGAAGGAAAGGAAGATGATGACGACGATGATAAAAATAGGTAGAACTTTTTAAATTCATGAACAGCCAAGTTACAATCGTTTCGTTAGCGCCGAACGCCTCGAGTAAGCCACGCCTCCGATTCCTTTGTTCTGACCACATTACTGACCGTTGAAATGATGTCAGAACAAAGGAATCGGATGCGTGGCCTACTCGAGGCGTTCGGCGCGAACGATACGATTGTAACTTGGGTAGGAGGGCTGTATACAAACAAAACTAAAAGCCAAACAACTCGTTAGAAACGATATTTCACAGGAACCGCGTTCGGTTTCATAAGTCGTCACGTGCCTCGTCTACAAAGGACATTATTCTCGTTGATAAGAAGCTTAGTACTGGCACAGCTCTTTGAATAACACACGAATATTCCTTGAAATACGTAAACACATTGTCTTTGTTTACTGTTACTACTACGTTTACGTTTGCGAGATAACACGTGGAACTGTACCTCTACCATGAGTATTCGTCGCTACTCGTTATCGACTCCGTAAATATTTTTTATGGCAAATTTTGCAGCGCCTCTAACGGTCACTTGCAGAACCATAATCGATGGTATGAGTCATCAAGTCTTTGAGTCGGGTCTCTCAGTTTAAGTATCTGGGACACGTTATAAACGAGACCTTAAATGATGACGCAGATATTGAGCGGGAGCGGAGGGCGCTGTCGGTGCGCGTGAACATGTTGGTGCATAGGTTTGCTAGGTGTACAGTACAAGTAAAGATAACTTTATTCAGAGCCTACTGTTAAAGCTTTTAAACCAGCGCCCTGTGGACCAATTACACGCAGCGGGCTTATAGTGCTCTTAGAGTTCAGTACAATAACGCCTTTAGGGTTCTGGTGCGACTTCCTCGATTCTGCAGTGAGCGGGTGTGGATGACTTTTATGCAATAATGCGTAAAAAGTCAGCCTCACTCATGCGTCGAATTGGAGGCAGTAGTAACAGAATCCTAAAGATGATCGCTGAAAGCCCAGAGTCACCAGTGTGCGATAGGTTTATAAAACTGCATGTTCTCTAATTTTTTTTTTGTGTATTTTGTTTTACATATATTATGATTATTGTGTTTTTGAAATGATTTAATATAATTTAACTTTTTGTGAAATAATTGACTAATTTAATGAATTTGAATATTATACTAACGTAGTTTTAAGTTTCTATCACTAACATAATATGGACGTTGAAATTAGTCTGAAATTAATTTATTTTATTTTATTTTTTATTTATTTTTATCAAATAAAAAACCTATCGAATAAGAACTCGCTAGCGACTAAAGTTTTTAGTAGTTTCTTAAAGAAAATCGGTACCATGAGTAATAAATTTGACAGGTGCTGTCGAAGCAAACCGTTACTACAGCAGTAAAGTAATTCACTAGCATATTGAAGGGTGAAAATGTTGTAAAGCATGTCGTGTAAAACAATATTTTATTTAATGCACTAACATAAATATGTCCGGTAAAACTTATTTAACGTAGAAAATGTTAGTTACAGCTGCATATGAAGAGGAACAATGCGTCAAAAGAAATTTGATGACTTGATTCCGCCATCTCCTTTCTACCATCGGACAACCTGACGAACGGCGAGTATCCACCCTTACGTTGTTGAGACTTCAACAGTCCGGACTATGCGTTTCGCTTCGCCGTTTATACCGCGTACATCGAAGGACTGGAACAATTTGCCTGCTGCGGTCTTCCCATCCAACTATAATTTGGGTGTCTTCAAGGCTAGAGTGAATACTGAATAGGCTCTTAATAAACTAGTGCGCCTGTCCATCAATGATTGCATCTTCGCTTACCATCAGGTGGGATTGCAGTCAAGCACTGGTTTATATCATATAAAAAAAAACGCAAGGCACTTGAACATATTAGTTAAAATAATTTCATCGAAGAATATGAGCTCAATAAAGAAGCTTTCGAGTATTTGTGTGGTCTGCTAAGGGTTTATACAGATTTGAAATTTTACACAAAGAGTAACACTTGAATCGAAGGTAAATTAGAAATAAGTACGTTAAAATACACTTACTTACTTTTATACATGCACTTCATATTAGAAATACCATTTTTCAGTATGCGCATTGTTATTTTACGTATAACTGGACAATCTCTCCATTTTCTTATTCAAGTATTCACAAACACAACAACACTGAACCAACAAAGTATTTGTAAAACTACAATATTACATTTTCAATAGGCCGGGTTATAGAGAATTGGTGTTTCAAATTGGTAGGGCTTTTAGGTCTAGTGCCTTACTCTGTCTTTTACTGTAGCTAGAAAGAGAGCAAACTTAAGTGTGAAGTTAGACACGATGCGGTTTTTGTATCACGTAAATACTCCCGTACTGGGCTCTCCGTACTGGGTACTCCGTTCTGGGTACTCCGTACTGGGTTTATGGCTAATTCTTACACTGTCTCTACCATTAAACTCTGGAATGTACTTCCCCTTTACATCGAAAAAGCTAAAAAAAAAGCGAAAATTTCAGAACTACTACTTGAAGTTCTCTCAATCTTAGTTCGGTCTTCGTCATAATTGTTATATTTTAAGTTCTTATTATATTAGCATATACTTATACGTATTTTATTATTATAAGCCACTTAATTGAACGATACTACATTCTATTTCAAAAATATTTGTTATTTATTTATTGTGCGCACCTACCACAGTTTTGTCTTTTTAACCCAATAGTTGACTGGTAAGAATGCTTTGTGGCATTAAGTCCGCCTATGTACCACCACTGTACATGAAGTTTAAATAAATAAATAAATAAACACTAGATACCGTTTATAATATCGAGTTGTCGCTAGCGAATCCTTTTGACTCATGGTACGAGTTTAATTGTAATCTATTCGATGCACGATTATTCGATTTCGACTACGGTAAGTTGGTGTAATTTTTCGATAGTAACTCATGGTAAGGGTACAGAAAGAAACGAGTCACTTGAAATATTATGTAATACGTGGAATAGGAACCAGGAGAAATAAATAAATATTGAAATGTATAAAATTTGAAATGTAAGCAATAAAATTTAGAATAAATAAATATTGCCCGAAAAGCTGCCACTCTGAAGTGGAATTGGGCCGGACATGTCTGCCGCATGTCGGATGAGCGGTAGGCTAAAAGAGCCACTTATTGGGTCCCACTAAACGCAAGGCGACACCGCGGCAGACCAAGGCGAAAGTGGAGAGATGAACTGAATAAATACCAGAAGGATTGTGTGGAAAAGGGAAAGGGAGGCCTTTGCTCAGCAATGGGACATAAATGGGCTATAAATAATAATAATAAATAAATATTAGAACCTAAAGTAAATACATAATAGAATCTAAAATAAATAAATAATAAAATGTTTAGCCGGCATTTAGTCCGCCTTTGTACCTTGGTGTTGCATAAAGTTTTAATAAATAAATAAACTATAAGGTTATATAAATTGATGCATCAATCATTGTAAATGTTTTACAATGAGTCGGGCGTTGAAAGTCGAGGGTGATACCCGGCTACCCTAGGTGCGGACTGCGCGACAACAAGTAATGGGTTGCTCCCAGCAGGGCCGATACCCGCTAGAGCCACAAGGAATTTCTGAAAGGGAAATTGTAGTCCAAGAACACAAAAAGCAACCGAAGGACACAAGTCAAGTCCAAGGACTTAAAGTCGTCGACGGTGCGTACTGTTCCACGCGCGTCTCAGGGAGATGTCAGCAAATCGTAGGGGCCCAGCAGGGCCGAAGCCGACGGGGCCCTGGGACGAAGGCAAAGAAGAAACAGGAGTGGGTTTTTAGTCAATAAAAGTCTGACACTATCTCCTGCTCCGCCCAAGAGCGAGATTTGTCGTAAGATGATTGATGAATGAAAAAAAAAAACTCGATTTTACTGAGATCGCGCCTGTTTCAATGATTCCCCATATTATCCATTTGCGCAAATACTTGAGATACAAAACCATCACCAATTTTACGTCACAATAAGAATCAATTTGCGAATAATTAAACCAGTCACTGAACTTCATGGAAATCCCGCCAAAAACTATTGAATAAAACAGAGTAAATAATCTGATTACGTATCAAAACCTAACAATATCTACATGTATGAAAATCGTATACAACCTTGAACTTGAATTAGGCAAGGCAACATCGATGTATCTATGATAGTATATATTGTTATTGCAAACAAAAAAACATGTCAAAATCAATTTGCGCACATACACCCAGTGTGACGGACGTGACTTGTGAAAATGTTAATTCAAAATCCATGCAAGGTCTCTGTCCTAACAGTCTGCCGGCTTCCGGTAAGACCCTGACTGTGATATGTGGCATTTCACGTAAAGCGGACAACTAAATGACTATGTTCTCGATATACCAAAGTAATATTTTTATCGTGTTTCGTATGATTTTGGCGAGCTCTCAGGTATGCGCTACTTCGAATGCCATTATCCAGCTTAAGGAAGTAGAAATTAAATGCGCTTCGCTTGGCTTGTCTTGGCGGGGGGGCACTATCGTACCCCCAGATATAATAATCAGCCTTTTAATGTTCCCACTGCTAGGACACAGGCCTCATCTCACTAGAAGAGGGAATGGGCTGTAATCTATAACGCGGGCCCAGTGCGGATTGGTGAATGTCACATGTCTTCGAATTTTTGGTTCTAGGACATGCCGGTTTCCTCACGATGTTTTCCTTCACCGTTTTGAGAGCAGTGGTGATGAAATAAATTCATACCAAGCGAATTTATACCTTGTGTTAAATGCATAAATTGATGTATAATAATAATTAATTATTAATAACACGAATTAGTAATTGCATGTATAAAGTGCAGATTCCAATTAAGATAAAACAAACAACTGAAATTCATGGTCACAAAACTAAGAAAATAAGATTGTTAACATGTATAGAGACGAACATGGCTACAAAAGATTATTAATCAACTGTTATTATTATGTAAAATCGGGAAAAAATGGCCAGGCTGGAGTGGGAATCAATGAATGCACCCGGACAGATGGGTGAGGATCGTCACTCACTGGACGCCTCTTGAGCGAAGGTAGTGCGATGATCTGCCCCCCTAGCCAAGTTACAACCGTTTCGTTTCGATTCTCTTTTCGTCGATCGCCTCGAGTCGGTCACGCCTCCGATTCCTTTGTTCTGACTACGTGACTGAGCGTCGAGATGACGTCAGAACAAAGGAATCGGAGGCGTGGCCGACTTGAGGCGATCAACGAAAAGAAAATCGAAACGAAACGGTTGGAACTTGGCTAGGGGGGCTGATCATGATTGCGGGGCAAACTTGTGGAGAGAATGCCATGGGAGGCAATTGGCCAGCAGTAAGACAGAAAATAGGCTACTGAAAAAAATTACATCAACATTGACTGACTGAAACATATCCGCTCATAATAGTCAATCTTTTCGACAAGCATCGTTGCTGTGATAAGTATTGGAGGGGTATTGACCCTCTCCAATACTTACAATAAAAACCACAGCTCCAATTTGCCGAGATCGCACTTGATTTAATGATTAAATATACACTTTATAAAACTGTGATTTAATGATATTTTAATTTACTTAGATAATGTTTTTTTTTTCATTTAATTTAATAATATTGTGATTGATTAAATTATTAACATATTAAATGTTAATAATTTAATTTAATTTTAAATTGATAACAATGTGATATTATTGTTTTTTTTTTAAGTTTGGACATTAGTTTTAAATTTCTATTTTCTTATTTTATATGTTTATCATTTAACCGTTATTCATATATTTAATTAATTAAACTTACTTTGAATGTTGTGCATACATGTAAGCGACTTTTTTTACACAGGATCACCTCGTATATATTATTATTATGATAATAAAATCATAATTATAAATAAGTCATTGGCATTGCCTATAAATCTAAATCTAGTATCGCAAATGAATAAATAAATTTAATTAAAAATATTTTATTTCGCATAGGCATACTTGTACATGGGCACTTACAAGAAAACTTCAGAAACTAGAGCACGATTCCAATTGGTCGTTTCCTACATTGGCAACAATCTCTACAGTTGCTCTTTTGAAAAATAATTGGTTTTTACAATGTTTGCACATTACACTATTAATAAGTTTGAGAGGACAATGTAGACTAGTCAACATTGTACGAAATAAAAACATAACAAAAACGTTGATTGGAATAGGAAGGAATTAATAAATCTACGAAGTCTATAATGTTCTCGCATCATAAAGAAACTCTATAAAATCTATACATATAATAAATCTGTAGAAGTTTTTAGTTGTGCGCGCATCATGTAAAATACACGAAGTCGATGCAAATAACTTTTATATATAGAAATTCTGTGTAACATTATGTATTACTTAGGCTTTGTTTCATCGCAATCAATTGACTATATCGAAAGATAATACAACTACATTCATTCATTGACTGTTAGGCGGTACGAAGTTCGTCGGGTCAGCTAGTAATGTATGATAATATTATTATTATTTATATATATTAAAATTATATTATAAAAAAATAAATAAAAAAATTAAATTAATTGTATTATATTGTTTTATTTTTTTATTGTATGTGTTAATAAATAAATAAAAATTATAATATAAGATGCCGACAAAGGTGATGCCGTGGTGACTTAGATATCTTCCCTTGGAATTGGCAAGAAGGAGCCGGAGCCTCTTGGCTCAGAAGCCAAGAACAATGGAATAAATGGCGAGAGATCTTTGTCCAGCAGTGGGATGATGAGGGTAGTAGAGGCCAGAGATACCTTGGAGCCTGTTACTCATAATGCTTTACCAACCCGTACTGGCCCCGCGTAATGGATGACGACCCATTCTCTCTCTTAGAAAGGAGGCCTGAGTCCTAGCAATAGGAACATCATAAAGCTGGTTATGTCATATGTATCGCTTTGAAATATATATATTTGGATAAAAATACGCCCCCCTCCCCCCCTCCCTTACGTTGTTAAAACTTCAACGGTCCGGACTAAGCGTTTTGCTTCGTCGTTTATACCGCGTACATCGAAGGACTGGAACAAGTTGCCTGTTGCGGTCTTCCCGTCCAACTATAATTTAGGTGTCTTCAAGGCTAGAGTGAATAGGTTCTTAATAAACTAGTGCGCCTCACCATCAATGATTGCATCTCTGCTTACCATCAGGTGGGATCGCAGTCAAGAACTGGTTTATATTTATTTAAAAAAAAAATGTAACAGACTATTGTTAAACCTAATAATAATAATACGCAAAGCCTGATACAGAAGAACTCCTCGATACGTCTCGCATCGTATGGAGGTTACTTTTTCTGGAGTTCTAAACACCGGTAGTTTGGACCCTGTTCCCGATGTCATATTTAATGCTACTATTTTTTTAATGTTTTTATTTAAAAGTTATTTTAAAAATTAATAAAAAAAGTAAGAAGTGTTTAAAAAAAAATGGAATAATAATAAATCTTTAATTCGAGCAAAACTCTCATAGTGCTAGTAACAAAAATCTTAAATTTAAGTTTTAGTAAATAAATTTATATAACGGTACATTTAAAGTACAGCTCTGAACAATATATGAACAGTCTACACTGTCAGCTATCATCCTCAGAACCCTGTTGAGGTTAGTTATGACTCATGCTACTAGTGATACAGCTAGTTGTTGATTATTCGGACACAATGTCCAAATTAGCACATTTTCATTTCAAATTTTTTTTAACTGTCGATTCGGACACACACTGTTTAGTACAATCATTTAGAAAGTATTTAAATATAATATATTGAAAAAAAAAAACGTTACCAAAACTATTTTAGAGTATAATTATTTCATTAAACTCCAAGCAAACGCCGGTGGCGTTCGCTCTCTCATTGTCTTTCTATTGTGTCTCTAATTACAGTATTCGAAAGGTAGGTCGCAAATTCGGATAATAAAATTATTTTTCAAACATTTTTTATTTGACTTTACTAATGTTACTTCAATAAATTTTGTGGTTTCTAAATCGTTAGTGAAAAAATATTGAAAATAAAATGTGTTGATTCAGACACTATGTCCGAATCATCAGCAACTCGATAACGCGCGCTTGTGCATTGTACTCTATGTATAAAAAAATAACAAAAGAAAATCACATACCCAATACAGCCAATAGAATATCCTTCCACACACAACATTTTCGTTCACTTTTGTCCACATTATTAACTTGTTGACTGATCGTATAAACCATTGTCACTGAATCACCACTGTTTCTGCCTATCCCCTTACCGCCACAGTCTTTATAAGCCGTCTGGAAGAAAATCACTATTTGATTATGATCCTTTTATAGTTTCAACTGTATTTGAGTTGGTCTTATCTCTTTACACTTAAATGTTAAGGTGTGGTTAGATGGTTGAATAAAATTTTATAAAATGTGGAAGTAGCAACAGTGAGCATTGTAATTCTGAAATTATACAAAGTTCTACTTCAGCTAAGAGCTGGATAGCTGTCGGAGGTAAATAAAATAATTTATTTTATAATATTTTTTTTTTTTTTTTTAATAATTTATTTTATTCATAAATGGAATGAAAGTATTTATTATTAATTATTAAACTTCATGCAACATAAAGTACAAAGTTGGACTTAATGCCTTAGGCATTCTCTACCAGTCAACGTAGGGTAGTGAAGAGACAATTTAATTACAAAAAAAAAAACAAAAAAATACAATTACAAAGAAAAGTACAAAAAAGAAAAAAAAAGTACAATTTAATTTAAATTTTAAATGTATGAGAATTTTACACAGCGTCAAAAATAAGGTCCTTAATAATAAATATAGATACTTAAATAGGACTGCCAAACTTTTAATAGGTCCGTTGGTGAGAGGTCCGTAGATACTACGTAGGCCGGTGCTGATAAGGAAGATCTAACTCCTTGTTATCAGATAATGTTGACATGTTGAAATATACTGTATAATTTGCCGAGTAAAACCTATTTGGTTTTAATTAAATTATTTTTTATATCATAGAAAAAAAAGAAAAGATATATGGATTGTGTGAGAAGAGTTATGAAAGAAAGGGGAGTTAGTGATAGCGTGATGAGTTATAGGACAGAATGGAAGAAAAGAACGTGTTGCGCCGACCCCAAATAAAACAGGACAAGGGCAGGAAGATGATGATGATATTATCATATCTATAATAATTAATGATCGGAGTAGGTAGATTGATTTTTGGTACTTGTATCATAAATGCACACAGAAAGAATAACATGGATAAGACATTTTTCCGGAAAGTAATTCCGGTATTTCCGGATTCAATTAAATATTGTTAATGTTGGTAGTGTTATTATTACTACTCAATTCAAAATTTAAAGGAATTTTTCAAAACTAAATTAATTTATTATTTGTCGGTTGAATAATAAAAACAATCGAATTCTGATCGAAACATTAATATATATTTTTTTTAATTTTTAGTCTTTTTATGGCCACAACTTTTTATAAATTGTTGCACTCAAATGTCAATATTAACGCATACACATTGTTTTGATATAAAAATATGAAGAATATAATATTGCTCATTTCAATACAACTCTTATCTAAGTTTCCGGTTTTTTTTTTTAATAATTAACCAATTACGGAGGAATGTCTCTATTAGTATACATGTTTCGGATCAATGACCCCAATTCGATCTACCTACTCCGATCACTAATAATAATATTATAAAGAGAAAAGATTTGTACTTTTGGATTTTTGTATGTAATGAATAAACTCAAAAACTACTGGACCGATTTTAAAAAAATATTTCACTAGTACAATGCTACTTCATCACAGAGCTATACTGAGTGTCTTTGACATCGACGCACAAACAAATACCACAGATCCACGGATCCAATATATGATTCTGGAGTTCCCAGTGATAGAATTTTTCGTCGGTTTTTTTTTCTAATTAAAAAAAAAACTGTACTTTTTTAATTTGAACTGTGTAAAATCGTTATTCTAACCAACCCCCATGATATTTTTAATTTTAAAAGTTATTTTTTTTCTCAAAAAAGTTAGAATAACGATTTTATACACTTTAAATTAATAAAAAAACGTAAAGATTTTTTAAATAAAAATTGGGAAAAAACAGACGAAAAATGCCACCACTCATGGTTCATATGCTCCATTTTGTATGCTCCATAGTGGTAGGTGTGCCCTGCCTACACAAAACACCGCGCGCCTCAAGGAGATGTTAGCAGACCGTAGGGGCCCAGCAGGGTCGAAGCCTACTGGGGCCAAGGTCTGCTTCTGAAAAGAAGACTCTGCCTTAGTACGAAAGGCAACGAAGGAGTGAGTTTTTAGTCAGTAAAAGTCTGACACTATCTCCCGCTCCGCGCAGGGTCATTGGATAATTTTCTCACCGAAAAAAAAAACTACTCCATGGTATTCGTTTGTACGTCGATGTCAAATACACCCTGTATATCATATTTTTAACTTTCCCTCAGGCGGAGCTACTGGTCGAAGCTAGTAATATATACTTAAGTAACAACATAGACATTAGTGCCTCGAAAAGAAATTGTTGGAAACAAATAATAATAATAATAATTTTATTTTCAGGCATCAGAAGCCCATAGACAAAATACATAAAATAAACTTAAACAATAATAAACTAATACATATTATAAAAACAATGCTAATAATAATAATTAAACACGTAATCAAGTCGGCGTCGACAAAATCCGAACTAGGTAATACTCACAGATGCACCCATAATTACGGTAGCAAAATATTCATTGCGTATCGTCGGCATCGCCGTTATCGTGGATTTCCCATTAAATTTTCACACGGATGGTGTACAAAAAAGTTAATGTACTTAAAAATACTAATGGATAAATTAAGTTAATTTTTATATATGTGGTAATTTCATAAAATTTATATAATACTTAAATTTTGCGGTTATTAAAGTATTTTTTACAAAGATACCTATTTACATCATGTTTAAAAAAATATTGTGACATGCACACGTGTGCATATTTATAAAGACTTCTATATTCACTTTTTAGGGTTCCGTACCACAAAAGGAAAAAACGGAACCCTTATAGGATTACTTTGTTGTCCTTCTGCCTGTCGGTCTGTCTGCGAAACGCGTGAAGGTATTGAGTTGAAATTAAAACCATATATTAAGGTCTGCATTTCCTTGAAGTTTAGAAATCAATTTTCTAAGTTAACGAAAAATGAAATAGACGACCGTTTATGTCGCAAAAAAGCGTGTATCAATGGAATCAAAATTGATAGGGTACTTCCCGTTGACCTAGAATCCTGAAATTTGGCATGAAGCAAAGTCTCATAGCAAAAGTGTAGGAAAAAATCTGAAAACTGTAAATTTGTTGCTACTTCACAAAAAAAAACATTTTTTGCGATTCAGAAAAATCTTTCTAACTCAATTCGGGAATTGAACTATTTTCATAGGTAAGTTTAAGGTTTTTTTTTTTCATTAATTTATAGGCTCGCGTTTCATCACTATCTCACCTGATGGTAAGCGATGACGTGACCGACGATGGAGCACGCTTGCCTGGAAGTAACCTATTCACTGCTCCCACCCAACAAATGTGATTTTTTTGCACGTTTTGCTACGGACGATATGGAACCCTTCATGCGTGAGTTGCACTCGCACTTGTCCGGTTTTTTATTATTTTACCTTGTATATTAAAATGTTCAGTTAGTTAAGTAACTATTTTGTAATGGATTGGTGTCCATATTTAATTTTTAATCCAACTTAGTTTAAGTGGAATTGGCGGGCAAACATTTTAATCAATTATATTTTAAAGTGTTCTTTATTTTTAGTATCGTTTAACTAAAATTAATCATTAATTTTAGCTATGACTAGTGGTCTGCCCCAGCTTCACACGGATGTTAAAAATCTTTGAAATTCCTGACTTTTCACTACTATAATACGCATGTGTTATATATGTAAACATTTCTCATAAATCACCCTGTCTATTGGTGATAACTGCATGAGAATCTGTTCAGTAATTTTTAAGTTTATCGCGATCGTACATACAGACAGACGCGGTGGGGAAATTTGTTTTTTAATATGTAAGAATTTTATTTATTCATTTAAAACTTTATGCACTAATAAAACATTGTACAAAGGCGGACTTAATGCCTTAGGCACTTTCTACCAGTCGACCTTAGGGTGGTGCAGAGATATAACATGGCAGGTGCAGCTTAAAAGAAGACTGACAGAGAGGAAATAAGAGCAATAATAAATATATACTTAGATACATACATACAGATAAAGAATGATATTGAAAGAAAAACAAAGACAAGAAATCAAGTGTGATGAATCTACCAACTTCTTGCGAAAGTGTTCTCGTGCTTTCACTTTAAAGGACAACCGACTGGTTGCCGTCCTGATGTTCAGAGGGAGTGCATTCCAAAGGGAGATCGCCTGAACAAAGAGGAATAGACAAACCCAGAGCGGTGCATCGGATATCGTAAAAGACGATGAATTTTTGGGTTTTGCAATTAATACCTATAGTATGATAGTTTGATATTAAAAATTTGATCTAGAAATAAATCGATGCGAAACGCACAGAGCTGGTCATTATGGCGACACTTAGGAGAGGTTTATGTCCAACAGTGGACGTCTTTCGGTTAAAATGATAACGATGATGACGAGTAATAAATACCTCTTTTGGTCCTTCGGTAAAAAAAGCAACTTTATAATATTTACTAGTTGTCCGTCGCGGTTTCACTCGCGTTTTTAGTTTCTGCTCCGCTCCTATTAGTTATAGCGTAATTTTGTGCTATCCAACACCAAAATAAGTTTTTGATCCGAACCAGTAGTTCTTGAGATTATGGAGTTCAAATATACACAAAACTCTTCATAATATTATATGTATAGATATGAACACAAGACTATAGATTTGGCGTTAGCAAATATAAAGTTAAGTTTACTTATTCCATTTTCTACAGGGCCTTTTACTACGTGATATAAATAAAAAAAAAATCACTTGAATAAATATCCCATTAATCAAATGAACACTCACTATGAACCCACCATTACAATACCTCAACTTTAAAAATTACACTTTATCACTTAAAAAATAAGACACAAAATTCTTTGTCACTGTACCTACAACCACATTTTACGGGCATTTTAATATCCTTTCAGATAAAGTTTTACCATTGGCATAAGTAATGCTCGAGACGTGACGAGCGCGGCGTGCGTTGATACTGAGGCTAGACGGTAGTGCGGCGCGGGCGCATTTGAACGGGTGAGCTACTGCACTAACCCACTTGTAAACATCGTTCAGTATTGGTCAGTGTATTGATTGAAGTATGTACTCGTTTTGTTTATTTTTAGCTTGCGAATAGCAATCGATCGGAAAATTAAATCAATGTTGCTAGTGATGTTGTTTTTAACCGATTTCTAAAAAAGGAGGAGTGAAAACCTCCTCCTTTTCCCTCCAACCTCCTGCATCTTTTTACAAAAAATAAATAACCGACTTCACTAAAAAAAATGCTAAAAGTATCAAAATAACTTTAATTTCGGAAGTCGGTATTAAATAAGATACAAATAATACCGAGAAACACCGACTTCCGAAATTAAAGTTATTTTGATCCATTCACTGTTTTTTTTTTAGTGAAGTCGGTTTTATTTTTTTGTAAAACGTTTTTTATTTCACACTTTTTATTAATGGTGCCGTCATCCCCATCATCCCTACCGTCAAAGATCTCGGTTTGCATCTTGACTTGACGCTTGGATGGCAAAGTCAAGTTTCAAGTGTCTGCCATAGAGTCAACGGGACTTTGTGGTATCTGTATCGTCTGAGGAACTTTTTGCCTGCGAAGACGAAGACAATGCTTGTGCAGACTTTAATTATCCCTATAATCGACTATGGTGACGTGTGCTACTTTGACCTGAATGCGGTGTTGCTAGACAAGATTGACGGGCTCCTTAACGACTGCATTCGGTTCATATTTAACTTAAGAAAATATTACTATATTTATAGTTACAGATCTAAGTTCAAATGGATGCCCATTCGCCAGACAAGAGTTTTGCGCGCACCCTTGGTTGACTGGTAGAGAATGCCTAAGGCGTCTGCCGTCCGCCTTTGTACCTTTGTGTTGCATGAAGTTTTAATAAATAAATAATAAATGAATCTATGGATAAAGGTAACCAGTAAAAACACCAATTAGAGATTATTTTACATAATTAGATTTTAATGACTTCAATAAAAATGCATAATAGGACGTTTTTCAGACAATCGTGGTAAATTGTTCTCATTATAGTATTATTTATTAGTGTAATCAACATTAGAATAGAATAAACTGTATTGTAAACCAACTTGTCACGAAATTCTCTTACCTTTAGCCTTTAAAATACTAGTTTAATTACCTGTGAATAAACAATTTAAGAGCAGTGGTGGCCGAGTGGTAACAGCCCCGACTTACGAGTTGTAGGTTGCGGGTTCAAACCCAGCCAGGCGCATTACTTTGTGTAATTTATTTCATCACCACTGCTCTCAAAACGGTGAAGGAAAACATCGTGAGGAAACCGGCATGTCCTAGAACCAAAAATTCGAAGACATGTGACATCCACCAACCCGCACTGGGCCCGCGTGGTGGATTACGGCCCATACCCTCTCCTAGAGAGGAGGCCTGAGTCCCAGCAGTGGGAACATTAAAAGGCCGACTATGCTATGCTATGAATAAACAATTAAGTCCGATATCCAAGTGTACTTACACTTATTAACAATGTTTATCTTTTCCCATTTTGTAAAGTTTTGTAACTAACTAAACTACTAAGTTATTTTTGAAGTATTTTATAGTAATAGTTTTTAGTAATTTTTTTGTCTTGTTCTGTAATAATAGTATATATAACCTCTGTATTATCGGGATAGTTACTACTATTTTAAGGCAGAACTACACTGCGCACACGTGTGCCATACACGCCGATCTGGGCGCGTCGGTCTCCATACATTTTATATGGAAACAAGACTTGTAGAACTACACTTGATCCACGCCATGTGACGTCGTTCTACGTACAAATCAAGCGTGATAAACGTATGCGTCGATCTAATGTAGTTCTAGTTTTATTTTTATGTTGCCTCTTATCTTACTAATATTAACTTTTAGACCTTAAGCTACTAGGCCTTTCAAATATTTGTTGCGTGAGGGTATTGAAACTGCGATACGCAGCGCCGCAGCCAATCACTCGACCACTGTATCAACTGTGAAAAATCATCTTTCATCGCTTAGGCCTACATCTACCATACTGCTACAGTTTTCTTATGTTTTGTTTGCTGAATAATATTTGAGAAGACTGAAAAGGATGACACATACAGACAGACAACTTAAGCAAGTTTACTCTCCTGTTCAAACGATCATTCCAGTCAATCAGTGTAAATAATATTCTAATTTGAGCACGCATCCTGCTCTTGTATTCCTGTTATAAAAGAGATAGCACAATTCCTCTACCTCTGTTATTATTTTGTCCTGTTTAGATGATGATTTGTGATGTGTGTTGGTTCCAACGACAACAAATTGACAAAATGTATGGCATTGACATACGCTACTTAAATGACTTCTCCCGCTCTTGGTGGAGCGAGAAAAAATAACAGACTTTTATTGACTATTAACTTCTGCCAGCGGCTTCGCCCGCGTGATAGTAAGTTTCTCCATACAAATTTTGAACCCCCGTTCCATCCACTTAGGGGGTGAATTTTGGAAAATCCTCTCTTGGTGCTCACATACGTCATAAAAGGAAACCTTGTCTAAAATTTCACGCTCCTAGTCCCTGTAGTTTCGGCTGTGCGTTGATATGTTAGTCAGTTTTTTCTTTTATAGATATAGACTAGCTTCTGCCAGCGGCTTCCCCCGCGCGAATATAGGCATAAAAACTTTGGACCCCCGTTTCATCCCCTTACGGGGTAAATTTTGGAAAATCCTCTCTTAATATTCGCCTACGTCATAAAAAGAATCCTTGTGCAAAATTTCACGTTTCTAGTCCCAGTAGTTTTGGCTGTGCGTTGATATATCAATCAGTCAGTTTCTCCTTTTATACATATAGATTACCCAACCATTCCTTTTTTCGTCCAGAACTGGTTACTTTTGGCAGAAAAGGGAAAATGGTACAGGTAGCGGCACGAATCTTGAGCCCTCGGCGAACGAGGGATCGGTTTGCGCATCGTACACATCAGCCAGCCAATCACTGTACAAGGATTGCACTCCCCGCCCCCACATCTCTTTTAATATCACTAGAGACCCGATATTTCACTTTTGCGTCCTTCTGCGCAAGTAAAACTGTAGAAGTCAGCGCTCAAGATTCGGGCAATGGGTAGCACGCCGTCTGACCATCCGGTAACCGTCGGGACCGCGACCATAAAAAGGACATACCGGTTACCTCACAATGTTTTTCTTCTGTCACGATGTTTTGAGAGCAGTAGTGTTGAAATAAATTACACAAAGCAATGCGCCTGGCTGGTTAAGTCACACTCTTATGACTTTAAGATAAGAATAGATAACCTGAAAGTACTAAACGAGATTACTTGTAATAACCAGTTGCAGTACAGTTAGTGAAAATTACTTGAGATAGCGAGAGTACTCGTTAATCACGATTATGAGAACTGTTTTAATTTGCTTCTGCCAACCAATTGAAAGTAGGAATGTAATCAAGGAAACATATTCCCTGGATAAAGTAGCAGAGCAGAGAGCAGTGGTGGCCGAGTAGTAAAGGCCCCGACTTACAAGTTGTAGATTACGGATTCAAACCCAGCCAGGCGCATTACTTTGTGTAATTTATTTCATCACCACTAATCTCAAAATGGTGAAGGAAAACATCGTGAGGAAACCGGCTTGTCCTAGAACCAAAAATTTGAAGACATGTGACATCCACCAACCCGCACTGGGCTCGCGATTTTTTTTTTTTTTTATTCTGGATAGGTTCGTGCTTGACCGCCATCTCATCTGATGGAAAGCGATGAGGCGGTCGAAGATGGGACGCGCTTACCTAGAAGTAACCTATTCACTCTTGACTCAAACCCAAAATTCTTCACTCCCTTTAGGGAGTGAATTTTGGTAAATCCTTTCTTAGTGCTCGCGTACGTCATAAAAGGAAGCCTTGCGCAAAATTTCACACTTCTAGTCCCAGTAGTTTTGGCTGTGCGTTGATATGTCAGTCAGTTTCCCCTTTTATGTATATATATATAGATTTACCACTTATTAAACATGTATATATGTGTGCGAGGTAAATATCATAACACTAACATCTAAATAAATAATCTAACTTTACCGTATACTCTCAATATGGTTCAGTTGAAAACCAACGTCAGGCAACTACCACGAAGTTGTCTGGCATTTTTGCTGTATATGTGTACGTATGCCAATTTTTTTTTTTCTTTTTTTCTTTGTTCCTTACAGCTACAATCTAAGAGTCTTTAATGGCATGGCTTCAATGGCATCATCGCTTACCATCAGGTTATCAATAATAAAAAATAAGTGAAAAAATACCGGCCATGATGAGTCGGATTTGCGCACGAAGGATTCCGTACTGTCAGTAGCAAAAAATGACCAAAAAATCACTTTTGTTGTATGGGAGCCCCCTAACCCCCCCTTACAACAAACGTATTTTTTTGTCATATCGGCAACAAAAATACATCATCTGTGAAAATTTCATATGTCTTACTGTCACGGTTCGTGAGATACAGCCTGGCGACAGACGGACAGACACTCGTACGGACAGTGGAGTCTTAGTAATAGGATCCCATTTTACCCTTTGATTTCAGTACCTTAAAAACAGTGTTTCTACACGTTACTAACCACGGGTACTAATCAAAGAGCCAGGTGAAGCCATTGGAGACAACTAGTAAAAAAACAAATAACTTAAAAAAAAAAAAAAAAAAAACTCGACTGCCATGTCAAAAAAATAAACAAAAATTCAAAAAACAAGATGTTTGTTAATGTACAGAAAAGTAAAGAAAGTAGTCACACATTGACTGAACACGGAACCTCGGAAACTACTTGATCTACAAAACTGAAATATTCATCGCAGTCGGGGGACCACTCTGTAAAATACTTTCTTATAGCATAAGATGTCCCCCGACTTATTTTATTTTAGCCCATGTTACTCGGGATGATGCAAGGATTCTAACGATACCTCATACATGTAAATCAGTCCAGTCGTTTAGAAGTTATGATGGGATAAAGAAACTCACCTCGAATACAGGCGAAGGGTAGCCAGCCTATCGGTATTTTACAGATTACATTTTGGAGAGTGCGCGGAAATTGCATGACTTGATTCCGCCATCTCCTTTCTACCATCGGACAACCCGACGAACGGCGAGTATCCACCCTTACGTTGTTGAAACTTCAACGGTTCGGAATAAGCGTTTCGCTTCGTCGTTTATACCGCGTACATCGAAGGACTGGAACAATTTACCTGCTACGTTCTTCCCATCCAACTATAATTTAGGTACCTTCAAGGCTAGAGTGAATAGGCTCTTAATAAACTAGTGCGCCTCACCATCAATAATTGCATCTCTGCTGGTTATATCAGCACTGGTTGGTTTATATTAACTAAAAAAAAAAAAAAACATATATACATACATAGAGGTATAGGTTCAGGTTGTGGAACTCTCTTCCGCCTAGCATTCGTGAATTACAAATAAAAGAGCACTATCTTTCCTCTCTAGTATGTTAATTATATATGTATATACATTATGTATTTATTTTTAGTATAAGGTATATATAGTACTAGCTGTTGCCCGCGACTTCGTCCGCGTTAAGTTCGTAAAACTGTACAATCACTCTGTGCTTGCAATTCATTCCGAAAGCATCGCAATTATTTATTGTGCTTTAACATAAAACGGTTAAAGGTAAAAATATCCGAATTGAGAACCTCCTCTTTTTTTAGAAGTCGGTTAAATAAGCAAATTACCTTCAGGAAACATGTTGTGTACTCGTCCAGATCCAGATGTATGACCGTCAATGAATAGAAAGAGCCTGTATGGGTCGTAGCAGTTGTCATTTCTGACTATCCCAAGGGAAAAGGCATAATACATATGCCTTTTGCATGGGCATTATGTATGTTTCTGGTTTATGTTCTGATAAAACATCACTACAATGGCGTCACGCCATCCTCTTTTTGTGCAGGACTCACCGGTTGTGGGTATTTCGGAAGGTATCTTCGTCGAATTCAGCGGGAAGAAACACTCGGGTCTCACCATTGTGCGAATCGCCCGGAGAATACGATGGAGCATACGGTGGAAGTCAGTCCCGCTTTTTCGGAGCGCCGGCGCCGCCTTGTCCTTATGGGGGCGATTGGTGGAGAAACTGACAACCAGTAGCCTCCTTCAGTGAAGCACTACAATCAAAGAAGGTGGCTGAAACTATGAGGGATAGGACATCCTGACTACTCAGCGGTCGCTGCAAGGGACGCTCCGGGTGTTGAAAGCCGCAAGGCAATTCCTAGCCATCGCAAACACGGGATTGCGGTGGTGCTGTCCGGCCGTCTGGTCAACGCAGTCCTGAATCGACGGCGCGTAGTATTCTACGCGCGACTCAAAGATATTTCAGCAAATGGATAGGGCCCTCTAGGGCCGATGTCTGCTAGGGCTGCATGATTGATCGAAAGAGTTATCTCCCATAACAATTTTCGCCTCAAAAACGTTTCACTGAAGAGTTTAAGCAGTTAGACAGCTTTGGTAGAGGTAAACGAAAGAGCATAATCGGGACACCGACCTTCAGCTGGATAACGTGCACTGATAGTGAAAAGCCTTAAATGAATCCAAAAACTACCATCATCATCCGGCAGACATTAAGTCCGTCGCTGTACATTTGTGCATAAAGGATTAAATAAATAAATCATCAACTATCTTCTTCCACAAAGTACTTATTAAGAATTTGCGAGAACATGCTTGCATTGATTGTTGCAGTTTGATCCTTTTGGGCGTTAGAATTACTTGTTCATTTACCAAGGATATTTTGGTGTGTATTTAATTGACGTCCCCGTATATAAGACAAATGTTTTTTCCATAGTAGGAACTACCTTATGAAGAGTCTACAACTTATGAATGAACTTCGGCGAAACCTTGTACGCGTGTATCCCCGTTGAATCAAACTCGCATATTGATGGCCAAACTGAGAAATTACTGACACCGATTGCCTCTACGAGGACACGGCGGTTCACTCAAGATGGATGGATAGACCTACACCGCATGCTACACCGGGTCCTTCAAGCGATTCACAAAATGGTAATATCAGGGTACTTTTAACCGAACCCAGAACAGAAACCGTTTGAAACACCCACAACAGTCCTGAGCTTATCCATAAAACAATGATAATTATTACGGTTAACAAATGTAGCAGCCGATAAGTGTTATCCCTGAAACTGGCCTCCCTTAGAAGGTTGTTCCAGTGTTGGTCACCACTCACTGCAAGGAGGTAACGTCCAGATGTCGACGTAAGGCTGCAAGGAATCTGAGATACATCATACGTTGTCGAACTGTGATCAGAAAAACACATTCGATTCCGTTTTATATAAAGCAGTGACTGCAAATAATAAAACACACCATTATTAATCCGCAAGGTGCCATCATGCCGGACGACACAGTGGAGATGTGCCCTGCAATGGCGGAGCAACGCCGTGTCCTCGTGGAGGCAATCGGCGTCAGTGAGCTCTCAC
Source organism: Mythimna vitellina (assembly GCA_949316375.1). Taxonomy (NCBI): domain Eukaryota; kingdom Metazoa; phylum Arthropoda; class Insecta; order Lepidoptera; family Noctuidae; genus Mythimna; species Mythimna vitellina. The sequence goes on from OX438707.1 coordinate 4,809,773, forward strand.
GCTGGGCTCTGATCCAGAGCGAGGAGTAATGGCAGGGGGTCGCCTCCTTCTGCAAAGCCGTAATGCTAGCGAAGGCGGAGGCCGCACGCGTTAGGGAACGAACGGCCTCACGCCGAGCCGAGATTCCGACCCCGACTATCAGCCACGGTAAACGCGGGCTTCCGGACGTCGAGCAATGGGTAGCTAACCGTCCGGTAGTTGACTGGACCGAGCCCAATCCTCAACAGCGCGTAGTGATAGATACAGGTGTAGTTTTAGTCAGTAAAAGATTGACATGTCCTCCCGCTCCAACCAGAGCGGGAAAAGTCATTGGATGATTTCCACCCTTAAAAAAAGAAAAAAAAGGTGCCATCATCATCATTATCATTTCAGACGAAAGACGTCCTCTACTGGACATAGTCCTCCCTAGGTGTCGCTATAATGACCGGCCCTGCGAGTCTCTCATCCATCGGATTCCCGCGACCCTTACCAGGTCATCGGTCCACCTGGGGGTCATCCAACGCAAGGTACCCTGTAACTCCTCCCGAAAATGTGGCGGTTATTTTAAAGTGAATAATTAAATACATATAGGTATTTACTTTTATCGTCTTTGGATGGTATCCCTTGAATAATCACGGTCAATTAGCTTGTTACAATAATGGGAAAAATATAATAAAAATAAGCAGTAGGATTGTTAAAAATGCCTCCGTCTAACACCAGTTTAACCATAACTGTAAACGTGGGTGATGGCCATTCTTCTGCCACTCAGAAAATTACGTAAAATACGCAATGCCATCTATCAAATTTAATATGAAGTTCAACCGTCATTGTCATCATTATTTCTACTTTGAGTCTTTAGATGGCGTTGCGAGTATCTGACTTGCGTGTGGTGTCATATTTTACTTCTCGAAAACTTTGATTTCATACCGTTTGTCTTTCATATACTTTGTTTCATTGTGATGAAACAAAGCCTAAGTAAGATAATTATCAAGTTACACACAATTTTAATGTATAAAAGTTATCTACATCGATTTCTAAAATTAATAATACGCACTTCACTAAAAATTTCTACAGATATATTATATTCGTAGATTTATAAAAAAGAATTGTAAGCATGCAAAAATATATAAAAAATCTTATTCACGATGACAAAATAGAAAAAAAAATTCTCCTAAGAGAGCCGCATGGGATTTGAACCACCTTCACATTACATGAAAGTCTAGATACGAAACCCCTGCGCTACGGTCTTCGATGAATAAACTATAAAATAGACGTTCTTATATAAACGTCATAATTGACTGGTTGGCTCCCTAACAATGATAGCGTGATGATTTTCGTTTTAGAAGTTAAATTTGCAGCTAAATGGAATAATGTAACATTATAGTACGTGATTTTACTCGCCGCTTTGATTTTATTATGTGTTTTGATTAGTTTTTACAAAATATTTAGAAGATATCGAATAGAAATGTCAATTTTATTTTGAAAAAATAGTAAAAGTTATTTTAATACAAAATAAATAAGACAAAATAATGACAAAATTTTTAACTGTAGCTGGGAATCGAACTCGCGGCAAATGTCGTTCAATACCTACATTTTGGATTATTGCTCACCCCTCATAGCCAATAGCGTGATAATTTATAGCCTATCAGTTGCCCTGACCTATAAGGATTATGTATGCAAAATTTGATCAGGATCGGTTCAGTAGTTTTTGCGCCAATTAATACCATAGCAAAAGAATTTTACTGTTTTATTATATGTATAGATGGTATGTAAAGTATAAAAGTATTTATTATTTTAATTTAAGATTTCACATTCTCTTCTTTTATTACTTCTACACACTATTGTCTACATTTCTTCCTATTTCTCCTTTCGCAGGTCTTTTTAGAAATAAGCAGCACCTTTGTACAATTTCTATCAGAATGTATCTTTTTTCTTTATTCATGTGTGTACATAAATTATAAAACAAATAAATACATACATGAACCCTGAAAACATAACACTCCTTTTTTTGGGCAGTCGTGTAATAATAAACAATAGTACCAACGTGAACAATAGGTTCTGGAATGGCGACCACGTACCAGAAAACGCAGCGTTGGAAGGCCTCCCACAAGGTGGACCGATGACCTGGTGAGGGTCGCGGGAATTCGATGGATGCGAGACGCACAGGACCGGTCATTGTGGCGGCATTTGGGGGAGGCCTATGTCCAACAGTGGACGTCTTTCGGCTGAAATGATGATGATGATGATGATGAACAATAGGTAGTTACATAATTAATAACTTACCACAACAATAGGCTAACGCGCTAGGTGCGTATTGTTTTGTTTGAGGAAACGTTGTGAACCTAAGTAGGTGCTAAATGAATTTTCACGACATTTTTACAAACAAATTGTAAGTTATCATTTTTTATAGGAAACGCACGTCGCATACTGATTAATTTTACACGTTTTATAAATAAACGCTAGCTTTTACCGGCCGGCGGCTTTGCCCGCTTAGTTTGGACCCCCGTTTCATACCCTTAAGGGGTAAATACAGTCTTCTCTTCAAAGCCTTGAGCACAAGCGTAGGGTAGCCAGCCTTCCGGTGTTTTACAGGTTGCATTTTGGAGAGTGTGCACAGGAATTGGATGACTTCATTCCGCCACTCATTTCTACTATCGGATAACCCGACGTACGGCGAGTATCCACCCTTACGTTGTTGAAACTTCTACGGTCCGGACTAAACGTTTCGTTTCGTTGTTTATACCGCGTACATCAAAGGACTGGAACAATTTGCCTGTTGAGGTCTTCGCATCCGATTGTGTATCTTGAAGGCTAGAATGAATAGGCTCTTAATAAACTAATGCGTTTCACCATCAACAATTGCATCAATGCTTACCATCAGCTGGAATCGCAGTCAAATAAATAAATTTTGGAAAATCCTATTTTAATGCTCGCCTTCATCATAAAAAAAACCTGATGAAAATTTCATGCTCCTAGTCCTAGTAGTTTCAGCTGTGCGTTGTAATATATATATCAGTATGTAATATATATAAGTATATATGTCAGTCTGTCAGTTTCTCCTTTTATACATATAGAAGACTTCAAGCTACAGGCAGCAAGTGATTTCGCCCGAGTGGCGGTAGAAAATTGCTTCAGGGGAAAACACTCATGGTGTACCCATGTGACAAAATTACATACATATCAGTTTAGCCTTTCGAGCATGAAGAAGTAACAAACATACACACTCACAAACTGTTGTGTTTATAATATTAGTGTGATAGTGTGATTGATGGTAACAACCTCGAGATACGTGTTGAATGTCTTAGGTTCAAACCTAGGCAGGCGTTTTACTTTGCGTTGTTTATTTCATCAAACAACAGAAAACAAATGATAAATGATATTTATTTTGCAAATAGGTTTTTAAAAACACTTTTACAGTTCAATTTTTTTTGTCAATTTTAACAAGATGAAGCCGGAAAATTTTGTGAGAAAACCAGCATGCCCTTTCACCGTAGGCGTGAGCTTGCGACCGTAGGCGTGAAGTTGCGACCGTAGGCGTGAGCTTGCGACCGTAGGCGTGAAGTTGCGACCGTAGGCGTGAGCTTGCGACCGTAGGCGTAGGCTTGTGACCGTAGGCGTGAACTTGCGGTCATAGGCGTGGGCTTGTGACCGTGGGTGCGAACTTATGACCGAAGGCGTTGGCTTGCGACCGTAGGCGTAGACTTGCGACCGTAGGCGTGGGCTTGCAACCGTAGGCGTAGGCTTGTGACCGTAGGCGTGGGCTTGCGACCGTAGGCGTGAGCTTGCGACCGTAGGCGAGGGCTTGCGGACGACGATCAATGAGTAGCACCATCACGAAAACTTTTTATTCATAGAAACTTGATCTAGCGATCAATGTTCATATTTTTTTTTCTATAATAATTGAAATAACCTATTCACTCTCGATTTCAAGACTCTCAAGTTATAGCAATCAGAAAACACTGACTCTGTCAGAGAATTCCACTCCTACACTTCCGCACCTCCTACAGCCATGTACGCACAATGAATGTGTTCCCAAAACATTTAGTGCGTATGGTCGGGATATCTATCATGCACTACTGTATACCAAATAATGTGAATGCTATAGAAAGGAATTTGCATAAAAGCTTGCTAGCCATTTTAGAACTTGCCTAGGTTACTTTCGAACAATATTTTAGTTACAACTAGTTCATAAGTAGGTCCTTTTAGGAGTGTAACTTACTCCAACTAACCTTTTGAGAGCGTTGTCTATATTTAATCTTTTCTATAGTATAAATATGAAATCAAAATCCTATTACCTATTCCTTTTGAAAACCCAAAAGTTTTATTACACAAATATCAATATTTAACAAAACAAGAATTTAGATCACAGAGGTCAGAAACTGCTAGAGATGGCGTTGTCAAAACTTTTTGTACAACTCAAGCGTATCAAGAAATGTTACTATTTTATTATCATGATTCGCAATACTTATAACCATGAAAGCTACTAAAAAAAACATCGCAGAAACTATGCATTTCAAAGGGCAAGCAATATCAATCACGTATACCTACGACTTTCTTCTAACAAAAGAACTTTGTGTTCTAGTTTAATAGCTTTCTTTTAAAGGTCAGAGGAGTTCTATGCGAGCGCAAGCGGTAATACGAATATGTGTCCATTTAACTCTGGCCAGATGTTGAAGGGACTATACGCCTTAAAAATGAAGTTGAGTTTCTTAGTAGTGAAGAGTTGAGTTACACGAATATTGATAAATACTTGCCCTATCTGGACAGGATCACTCAAATCTGGGTACTTTTTTCCTCAGAAGACCATTTCAGTCACTAATATGTATGGTTCTTAAATGATTTGACCATTTGGTACATGTTTGCTGTATGGATTTTAAAAGAAACTTTCACTCCTGATTATGTTTCAGTATTTCTTTTCAGGGTAGTCAGCTAGAAAATACTGGCCTCATTTCAGTTTAAATTCACGCGGACGTGTAAAAGTAATTTAAAAAAAAACCATTTAACCTGAAAATCTTGAGATCCGCGCCATCTTGCCAGAATATGGCCACACTTGGTTCTGTAGCTTTCAACTTAGATGACTAAAAAACTAGAAGATAGGATGACGAATAAATTCACTGTCGGTGCATCGATTCTTAGGTCTATGGCTTAGCAGAATTTACTCAAATAAGTACTACATGGAAATGTACTTACGACAATAAAGATTTTAACTTCGGTAGGGTGAACTTTAATGTGTCGATACGAAACAATTTAATATTTATTACTGTTTCTTTGAGTTGAAATGGGTTGTATGTTGCGTTTTGTAATGTTGATAATGACATTAATGTAGATGTAGAAAGTTTGTTTTAAGTGTGTACGAGAAACTATGTGAGTATACAGAATAACTAGGGGTTTGTTCGAAAAAGACAACGTAACTCTGAAACGCAAAAGGCAGCTGAAGAGACACAGGTGGATTTTAGTCAGTAAATGTCTCAAGAACAGTAAAAGAACAAGCTGGTATACTTGAATTTATTGCGGATTATCAATGGTTACCGAATGGTTGAGCTGAGTGATATTCGCGTCATGTACGTGAACGGATGCTGTCAGTTGAGACTGGTCATCTCTTAATTTTTATTTTTATTTTATTTACATTGTTCTCCCTGAACCTCCCCAACTTGCTATGTCCGGTGAGGTCCTGCGTCATGCGGAAGGTGAGGACGCCGTGTTGCCGCTCCAGCCACTCCTCAAAGAGAGGACTTACCACCATATATGTAGCGTGCCTATTCCTCACAGTGGTAACACCCGGACGTTTCTTCGAAACAAGAACTTGCCATGACCTATGTCATGTGAAAAGTGAGGATGCCACGGTGTCTCTTCAGCCACACCTCTAAGAAGGGACTTACCACCACAATAGTGATGTGCCCAGGGAAACGGCTTTTATAGTATAACGAATGAACGGTTAATAAATATATTGATTTGATATGTTTGAGTTGTAGGTCGCGGGTTCAAACCCAGCCAGGCGCATTACTTTGTGTAATTTATTTCATCACCACTGCTCTCAAAACGGTGAAGGAAAACATCGTGAGGAAACCGGCATGTTCTAGAACCGAAAATTCGAAGACATGTGACTATCAATAACCCGCACTGGGCCCGCGTGGTGGATTACGGCCCATTCCCTCTCCTAGAGAGGAGGCCTGAATCCCAACAGTGGGAAAATTATAAGGCCGACTATGCTATGCTATGCTATGATATGTTTGATATTTTTCATAGTAGTTTATAATTTTAGCTTATAATTATGTATTTTATTATTATAAATAACTTTTTTTTTTTTTTTCTGTTTGACTTATCTGTTATTTGTTTATTGTGCAAGCGCAAGTGTTGTCTTTTTAACCCAAAGGTTGACTGGTAGATAATGCCTTGTTGCATTAATTCCGCCTATGTACCACTACTGTAAATAAAGTATGGCGCGATCACGTCACGCGCGAACGTCGGCGTTCGCTTGGGGATCAGAAAGCTAAATAAATAAATTAGTTCTGTATTCCAATATAGACGAATACACAGTAAAAACTTATCAGAGTACCTAATAACAAACCACACCCGCGCAAACATGTGGTGTGCAAAGTTCTTCAAACCAGTAACCGTTTCCGTTCTAGTCTCAAACAGTAGTGGTTTCGGCAAAGTTTTTCAATTACCCGCCCCCATCGCTTAAGGCTTAGATGATTTCCATTAATTGCTTCTTGAAACCGTATTACCGTATGTCTAAACAGGGTGAGTCTTTGAAATAATAATAATAATAATTATGGGTTTATAGGGCTTGGGAGCGACCGGACCATAGTGTGACTGATACACGCTTACCAGATGATGACACGATGTGTTCATTCTGGCGCAACATCTGGTCAGTGCCTATCAGTCACACCGAGGGTGACTGGACTCGGGAGGTCGAGCGTGCGTGCGATCTTATACCAGAAATGGGGGCAATTACCATCAGCCCCCTAGATGTAGCTCGTGCAGTTCGTCCGTTGCCCAACTGGAAATCTCCAGGGCCGGACGGGCTGCACAACTTCTGGCTTAAATGGTTTCAAAGGTCGCACACTCGTTTGGCATCTCAATTCCAGTCTGCCCTAGAGTCAGGATCGCTGCCCCAGTTTTTTACAACGGGAATAACCCACCTGCTCCATAAATCAGGTAGTACTGCGGAACCTAAAAATTATAGACCGATTACATGTTTACCAACGGTCTATAAAGTTCTTACATCCATACTGAGAGCCAAAATTAATACTCACATTGAGACAAATTCTATCATGTCTGCCTCTCAGAATGGATGTAGGAACGGGTCCCGCGGTACTAAGGAGCTGCTCCTCATTGATGTTGCCATTAGCCAACAGGTTCGTCGTTCTCGAAGAGATCTGTCGACATGTTGGATAGATTATAAGAAGGCCTATGATTCAGTGCCGCATACATGGCTCATGAGGGTGCTGGAGCTGTATAAAATTGACGCAACTCTGCGCACCTTCCTGATGTCGTGTATGGGGCAGTGGAGGACAGTCCTTCATTATCCAGGATGTCGACAAATTTTGGAGAACAGCGAACCGATAAGGATCGAGCGTGGCATATTCCAAGGCGACAGTCTGAGTCCACTGTGGTTTTGCCTAGCCTTGAACCCTCTCAGCACACTGCTGGAGGGTTCAGGCTTAGGCTACCGGTTGAGAAGAGGTGGTCAGATCATATCTCACCTTCTTTACATGGACGATCTGAAACTCTTTGCCCCCAACAACTTGCAACTGATGGAGCTACTGAAGGTAACTGAAACCTTCAGTAGTGCCATCAGGATGGAATTTGGTGTGGACAAATGTGCAGTCATGCATGTAAAGCGAGGGGAGATTATGGAATCCGTGGGTACCCAACTCTCGGATTCCATATACCTTAGATCCCTCTGCTCAACTGAAACTTACAAGTATTTGGGTATGTCGGAAGCGTTAGGCATCAATACTGCTGACGTGAAACAATCGTTGAAGGAGCGCTTCTTTTGCCGCCTGAATAAGGTACTAAATAGTCTTTTATCAGGCGGGAACAAGGTGCGCGCTTTCAACGGTTGGGTCATGCCGGTGCTGATGTACTCTTTCGGCATACTCAAATGGACTCAGACAGAACTAGACGCCCTGGATAGGAGGGTCCGGACACTGCTTACCGCAAACCGGATGCATCACCCACGGTCATCGGTGATGAGGCTGTATATCCCGCGGAAGTGCGGGGGTCGTGGTTTCTTAAATGCTAAGACCCTGCACAACCGTGAGGTATGCAGTCTCAGGGAATACTTCCTTAAAACTGACGTGGGGATGCACCGAGATGTGGTAGTGGTGGACAAGGGCCTCACCCCGCTCTCCTTGGCTAACGAGAACTGGCGCAAGCCTGTAGTACTGGACACTAATGAACGCAAGGAAGTATGGCAGAACAAGGAGCTCCACGGGCGTTTTTACCGGGCCTTACATGGACCCGATGTAGATCTTTTAGCGTCCGTATCCTGGCTGCGTTTTGGTGATCTCTTCGGGGAAACCGAAGGTTTTGTCTGTGCGATAATGGACGAAGTTATGATGACGAATAACTACCGGAAATACATTGTGAAGGACGGTACGGTTGACATCTGTCGGGCATGCCACCGGCCCGGGGAATCAATCCGACACATTATTTCAGGGTGTTCTCGTCTGGCTAACGGAGACTATTTGCATAGACACAACCTCGTAGCCAGGATTATCCACCAGCAACTTGCTCTTAAATACAATCTTGTTGAATCAGAAGTACCGTACTATAGGTATGTGCCCGACCCAGTTCTTGAGAATGGCATCATTACGTTGTATTGGGATCGATCTATCATCACTGACAGGACTATTGTTGCCAATAAGCCTGACATAGTGGTGATAGATCGACTGGAGCGTCGCACAATGATTGTTGATATAGCGGTCCCTCATGACGAGAACCTTGTGAAAGCTGAGAAGGATAAACAAACCAAATATCTTGACTTGGCTCGCGAGGTTGTCGACATGTGGGAAGTGGACACAGCAGTCATTGTGCCGATAGTCGTGACGGCCAATGGCTTAATTGCCAAGAGCCTCGACCAACATCTGAGGAGGCTCTCGTTAGGCAGTTGGATCAAGGGCTTGATTCAGAAGGCAGTACTTCTGGACACGGCGCGTATTGTTCGGAGATTTCTCTCTCAGGAGCCCTGACCACCGGTAGCTTGGACCCTGTTCCCGATGCCGGTGGGCTACTATTTTTTATATTTTTAAATGTTTTTTTTTATGAGTTTTGTTTTAAAAAAATATTTAAAAATGTAACTTATATGCATATTGAAAAAATAAAGGAAATAATAATTAAATGTAATTCATATGTATTTACAATTAATAAAAGAGATAATAATATTCCACAACTTTCACACAACGCCTTCTAGTCCCAAGCTAAGCAGAGCTTGTGTTATGAGTACTAGACAAGTGATAAACATAGTTTTATATTTCTAAATACATACATATTATAGATGAATTACACCCAGACACAGAACAAATGATCATGCTCATCACACAAATATTTGTCCTGGTACTCCGGCATAGCAGTGCCACTAGACCTACAGGCCATGTAAATTGCATATTCTAAAGCGTAGCATGGAGAAAATGTGTATAAAACTCTAGCACACTTTTTTAAATAATGTTGTTATCTACATATTTATTAACGCTATAATAATTCAAAAAACAAATTGTGCGTCTTACCTCAACAATTTCCGAATTAACCAAAAACAATGTAATTATGCTACATCTACAACTTTACCATAGATAATCACAATTACGTTTCGGTGTTACCAGCACAATTAAGTCGATTGCAAGGAATAAACGTCATCATCATCATTTTCCTGCACTTGTCCCATCTTATTTGAGGTCGGCGCAACACGTTTTGTTCATTTTTATTCATTCACACATTCCATCTATCTTTTCTTTGGCCTCCCTCTCCAGCCATCCACATATATACTCATAACTCTTTTAGTAACATGCGTTTCATCTCGCCTCTTTACATGATCATTGAATGATGATGAATAATCGAGTACTAAATAAATATTATTCTTGGTTACAAAAACAGAAATAATCTGTTCACGTATCAAAACATAACATTAGTATGATTGAGTCTCTGCACCATTCGTCCGGGAATTACGCTTCGCTAACAAAACAGCCTGTATATACGGAAACTGGTTTGATGGAATGGAGAATCAACAAAGTAATATAAACGTTTTGGATTCTAAGTAGGATATTAATGAATATACGTGTGAATTAATCTTTATGTTTCAGGTTAATAATATCTTGCCTTTTAATATGCACAAAAAAAGTTATCGAAACAATCTATCAATAATAGTAGATTATGTAACTAGAGAATAAATGTATTATTATTATTCATTTATTTCAGACATAGGTAGTCCATAAATTACATACAAAATTAAAATCAAATCAAATAGAACATTAAAATAATCAAATCAAATAACTTGAGAATGCACATAAAATTAAATTCAAATAAAAATTTAATAAAATTAAAATACAAAATTACAATCACAAAATTATAGACACAATAATTCAATCATCAAATCATTTTCACACACACAATGTCCCAAAGTCAAATTATACGAGGAGAGTCGCTAACATGAAGCTGCATCCACCTCTATATCAGGGACAGGTCCCACCGCTCGGACAACACCCTCAGGAGACTGTTCGAACTGCTTCGTAGGCGACTTAAGAGTGACGCTCCGCTTTCTTATGATTGCGAAAAAATCATCCGTCCGCGCCTCAGCAAACATCGTCGAAGCACTGAAAAACCGCGGAAGTCCTAACAGTATCCTGAAAGCATTGTTGTACTGCACACGCAGTGCGCTGTACGCCCGCTGAGTAAAGTTGGTCCACAGGCTGCACGTGTAAAACGACTGGCAATATGCCTTAAATAGAGTCACCTTCACAGGTCTAAAATATCCTAAAATAATCTATAAAACCAATGTCTTTAAGTCGCAGGTGGCATGTTGAATTGTGAACGAAACGAAGGATGCTAAGTTTTAATCCCGAGCGCAGTGAGGGATTTCGTAATATAAATCACATCGGCTATTGTCATTGCAGTTGGGCTATAAAATGGCCTTACCTTCGGCTCGGACGTGTATACCGCCTCGGTTTCAATGACGATCTTTATGTACATGCATCAAAATGTTCTGGGGCCGAAAGGGTCTGGAGTCTGTGTAACGAATGTTGCAGCGTTGGAAGGCCACTATATGTTAGACCGATAGCTGGTGAGAGTCGCGTGATGAAAGGCGCCTGGGACTGGTCGTTGCGACACTTGGGGGAGACCTATTTCCAGTACTTAGTGGACGTCTTTTGACTGAAATGATGATGATGATGATGCTGATGAAAATGTACGTACTATTTTAGTAGTAATAATTAACACGCGGACACAGTCGCCTTATGGCACATATCAATTTTTTTTATTTTTTAGGTGGCCAATCTTCAAATAACTTTTCTATTTCTAGGTGGAGCGAGTAGAAGTGTCAGACTTCTACTGACTATAACCCACCTCTGTTCCTTCAGTTGCCCTTTTCATTCCAGAGCCGCGATAACTCTTTTAAACATTCTCGCACAAGCATGCGATACATTCGTTTTCACAGAAATTGTTCCACGGATTAATGTTTCCAGTGTTGTGCCGCTCCTGTTTTGTGTCAGACTTTACTTGTTTGAGTATTAAAGATGTTGTGGCAAGCTACTTTTGGTTAATTTCCTCTTGACTTATTGAATTTAAACTTCATAATTATAATTGTTTCTTTCACCACGGTATATAATAATGTATATTATACATTCAGTATATATAGTTATGTTACGTTTACAATAGAGGTGATACTTAGGATATTTATTTGGACATCAGGTTTTTTTTTTCTTTCGGTGGGAAAATCATCTTAAGATATCCCCCGCTCTTGCTCGCCGTCCGCAAGTCCGCGCCTACGGATTTGGACATGAAGTACGATTAAAGTAATAATTAGGTAAGTTGTAGACTATTTTTGTTCTTTTTTTCATCAAAATGTAATTTTATTTAAAATTAAGTATTTATATATACTTATAAACTCCATTGCCGATTCCGGCTACAGAGACCAGTTACTGTCATTAGTGCAACTACGGGATTGTATATTTGTACCAAGGACCGGCGCGAGAGATCCTTGCCGCCTATCACCCCCACGAAGACCCGGCGTTGCTCTGCCCAAGCTGGGCACACCTGCCCTCCAAGGTTCCTAAAGGTTAGGTTGTAACTATCAGGAACCACAGACTCCGGCCGGGAATGCCACTCCTTCGCTGGACTCACAATGAATGTGTTTCCTTCACGTTTAGTGCTTAGGAGTGGGAGGCGTAACGCCGTATGTCTCATGGTCCGACGGAACGGACTTGACGGAATTAAATTGTGCAATTCCAGTGCCCACTCCAAAATCTAAACCATAGAAAACCGACTGGCTAGCAACTCGGCGTTGATGCTCAAGGCTTTGGAGTTTTGACACAACAAATGCATCATTGGCGAGGATCTTCTTGGCTCGCTTCTCGATCGACTCTAGTACATATTTGGCACACCCACCCCAAAGATGAGAGCAGTACCTATTCCATACACGATGGAACTTGTGCATTGCGGTATTAGTTACCCGGACCTGACAAAACACCCGTCTGGTCGGAGGATCTTTCCTTTTCAATGTGGGTCTTTTCTTATTTTTTTATTTGATATAAACTAGTGCTTAACTGCGATCTCACCTAATGGTAAGCAGTGATGCAATCGTTGATGGTGAGGCACACTAGTTTATTAAGAGCCTATTCACTCTAGCCTTAAAGACACCTAATTTATAATCGGATGGGAAGACTGCAGCTGGCAAATTGTTCTAGTCCTTCAATGTACGCGGTATAAACGACGAGGCGAAATGCTTAGTCCGGACCGTATAGGTTTCAACAACCTAAGGTTAGATACTCGCCGTAGGTCTCCAGAATTTTACAGTCCTTTAAAAAGTAAAATTTTGGCATTAATTGGATAGCGTGCTTGGGTACAATGTCGTCGGTCGCATCCCACTCGCCTCATTCCGCACCTTTAACATATCCTGAAATTTAAGTACATAATTATAGTCAGTACGAATCAGCCAGGCGTGGGCAAAACTGTGGGCAATAGCTAGATATTGGTTTCAATCTGTTTTTATTTGACTGTACTTAATACAAGCGCGCGAGTTGATGACAATAAATAGTAGGTAAAATCGGAAAGTGCCAACTCGCGAGCGCTTGCGAGTTTCACAGTAGCGAGTCGACGAACAAGTCATGCAGATCCATCTCCCTTACCTTAATAATCTAATAGTCCCATCATCTTCCTGCCCTTGTCCCGTGTTATTTGGGGTCGGCGCAACACAGTTTTTTCTTCTACTCTGCCCTGTTACTCGTCATGCTATCACTAACTTCCTTTTCTTTCATACCACTCTTCACACAATCCATCCATCTATTCTTTGGTCTCCCTCTCCATCCATCCACATGTAAACTCATAACTCCTTTAGTAACATGCGTTTCATCCCTCCTCTTCACATGACCATACCAAGACAAACGATTCCCTTTCAACTTTTCAGTCACTGGCGCCACTTTCAAACTTCCCCTAATATATTCATTTCTCACTTTATCCATTCTCGTCACACCACACATCCATCTTAACATTCTCATCTCCGCTACATGCAATCTTCAATCAAAATAATCTAATAGTCTAAATAATGTAAATACATTGCACAAACAATGTCAGGAACAAGGTAACTGGAAAAATAAGAACAGGACAAAAAGAAAAGCCGCTGTCACACGTTATAGGTACCAACCGAAACACTTTAAGAACGTGTAACTACGGCTTTTCTTATTGTTCCGTTCTTGTTTTTTCAGTTACCTTGTTTATTTCAGCATCCTGAATCTGAAAAAGGGTCGGGTTTTAGTTTTTTTTTTTTATTTAAACAATTTCTGTGTTCAATCACTCTGCTTTTATACTATTTATTTTGGAAATGTACAAGTCAAGTACACGACGTATTTATCTCCATTTTTATTTTTAACACATTACTTTTTGTCCGCTAGAGGGCGACGTCACGTAGCCTATGTTCAGCGGACAATTAAGACGGTTCTAACGATATCTCATACGTAGAGTTCCGATAAGTAGATTAGGACCTATGACGAAACAGATGAACATACATACATATATTAAAAAAAAAATCAGCTGGTCCATACGTTTATGTTCGCATAACTCGTCAAAATGTTTGGAGCAGCTGATTTTTTTTTCGCTATTTCAGGTTTGATCCCATAGTAAAAGTTGTTCATAATAAGGAGTACAATGTCCCCTCGAAATTCTTAAAGTTAATTTTTTAACACCTTATATACATACATACATAGCCTGTCAAAATCATAACCCTCCTTTGGCTTTACCGTAGTCGGGTAAAAAAAAAAGATTAGGAACTAACTCCTGTAGGCTGTCATCCACACCACCACATACACAACCACAGTCCATCCACAGTCTGATGTGGTTTACTCGGCAAGTTATGACAATCTAGTCAGTCTAGCCGTGGTCACCGTTTTCATGTTCCATAAACGTTTGATTACCAACCCGCACTGGGCCCGCGTAGTGGACGATGGCCCATTCCCTCTCCTAGAGAGGAGGCCTGAGTCCCAGCGGTGGGAACATTAAAAAAGGCTGATAATGCTAATGCTAAAACGTTTTTAGCAAAAAAACCCTTTTCTTAAACTTTTTTTTAAAATTTTAGACCATTTTCTCAGATAATTTAAAACCTATTTCCTTTTAAAATTATGAAAAAATACAATTGGTTTTCTCACAATATTGATGTTATTTTGAACGGTAACAGGCTGAAACCATTTTTTTAAACTTCCATTTTAAGCCCTAAAACTAAACGAAATTTTGCAATAGAGGAGATATTCCAAAATTGTCATTGCACGTTCGTATTCAGGTCACAGATATTCACGTGTGTACCGAATTTCAACTTCATCGGTTCAGTAGATTTGGAGCAGATTTGACGAACAAATAAACTGAAAGATACAAGTGATCCCATATATGGGTTCTTTTTTTCACTTGGGCATTCTAGACACTAAAAATTGTTAAAGATTTGAAAAATCTGCAAAAGAATTCAGTTTAACAATAAAAATCTGTCAAAAAATGAAAGCCCAAATACGGAAAATGTTCCTCGCAAAATCTTGGCAAAGAGCCAAGTTCCTTCATGTGCTCATTAAAGAATAACCGTTATTTAATCTGCTCAACAATGTACAGCTAATTTTACACAAGATGTCTGGCCTTCTCAGCTAGTTGAGTTAACATTATTTTAGTAAATAATAAATGTAGTGTTAGTAATTGGGTTGTGGTAAAGTGGCAGTTGTTCATTGTTTGTTGGGTACACTTTGATTTGAAAGTTTTCCTCAATTTCTCACAAATGGCCTAGTCTTTATAATAAATTTCCAATGTTGATTATAGAACTTAGTCAAGGAAATTTCAAAACCCACATCAACCGTGACAATATTAAAAAAAAAATATTACAATGTTAAAGACTACATTGAAGATACGCTTGTTTGGAAATGAGTGTTTCTGCATATGTGGCTTTCCTACTTGCAATTTAACTGCATTATCGCGTAAACGTCTAATAACTGCTCCATCTTTGTTATAATTTAATTATCATCATCATCATTTCAGTCAATAGACGTCCACTGCTGGACACAGGCCTCCCCCAAAGGTCACAATGAAATGATCAATATAATATATCATGATAATATTTTTCTTTCAATGACATTGTTTTTAGGGTTCCGAGGGGGGGGGGGGACAAAAAGAAAAAAGAAGGTTTTGAGGTATATTACAAAGTACTCTGTGGTCAACATCGAGCATGGTTTCAAAGCTTGTTACTTCATCTAACGAAGGCTTTTTTAATTTTTGTGTATATTATGAAAAGGCCGTAGGCTCGGGGAGGCAACGGGTGACTCCCGGTCCGGGTCGTTCTTGGTGCAAAGGATGGCCATCGCTATCCAGCGAGGTAATGCGGCCAGTATTATGGGCACTTTTGCACCGGGAACGATCAGGGGCGGGTTGTATATTGACGTGTGACGTTTTAGACATATGTTGCGCTATTTATTATGTTAGTTATATGTCATAAATAATATAGTTAAAGGAATTGTAAAAATAATATTTATAAATCTGTCCACAGAAAATCAAAATACCAACCTTAGTATAATTTGAGCCAATGGTACGTCCAAAAGTAAATAAAAGGAACTTTGACGTATTTGTAAATTTATGTAAAACTAATCCAGTAAAGATCGCTGAAAATCTGCTATTTTGCATAAACTTTGACATTTATTAATAAGTTTTATTTTTAGTCAGAAGCTAGGAAGGTTATGACCATTTGTACCGACTATGAGTCTAAACCAATGTCCCCAAATGATAACCGGGACCAAAGACTTAACGTGCGTTCCGAGGCACGGAGGAATCACAAATAAGCCTCGGCAAAAGTACTTAGTACTTTTATTTCTAAAGCTCATCAAAAAATCTTTTAAAATGTGTTCGATATGAGATTTGATACATGTGGAATCCTGGAGGAGCGATGGCCTGATGTTGCGTAAGCGAGCGACGTGACCCTCCTATGATGATTACCATTCCACTGCGCTCACAATGTTGGAAAGTAGCAGATTCTGGACTAATTGTGCTCCATTGGTGTAATTGCTGCAAGGCGTTGCGATGTGAGGATAAATAAATAAATTACTTCGCCACGAGATTTTAACGAAAAAATAGTAGTTTATAATACTGCCACATAAGAAAGGTTATTACAATCGCAGTGTAAGTTTATAAACAGAGCTGCAGTCGCATAGTATCATACAAATGTTTTAATATTTCATTGTGTGCAGTATCATAAACTGCTTTATCAAATCTCGTCGACAACACAATTTGAAATATCGTAATTATGGCGGCAAAATATAAAATCTTTACAGTGTGATGATAGTTTTGTAATGACAACATTAAATAGATTTTTATTTTTATTTTATTTTTTCTTTTTGAATTATCTGTTATTTGTTTATTGTGCAAGCCTACCACAGTGTGGTCTTTTTAACCCAAAGGTTGACTGGTAGAGAATGCCTTGTTGCATTAAGTCCGCCTAAGTACCACTACTGTACATGAAGTTTAAATAAATAAATAAAGTTTCAATTCGTTAAGACTTTATGAAGTTATTAGTTGTACTTGATAAGCTCTCAAAGATAGGCGAAAAGCGACAAACGTTTGATTTTTTTATAGAAGTAGTTCTACAAATATTATGACTGGCAACAAAGCAGTATAATTATATTTTTTACTCTTATTTTTTATCATTTTCTGGCTAAGATTTCCCAACATTTATACGGACCAAGCCTTCAGAATCCAATAGTATACCTATATATCGTAGAACCCAATTGATGAATCTGCCCGAACACTCAAACGCACATCTCTCATTGATAACATTCTAGCCTACGCTTAGCGTAGTACGGAGTTTCTATGAAATACGAGGTCAGCTTATATTGGTTTATTTATGATCACGTGCAGCCTATTGTATCTACAAATAGAGATCACTACAGTCATAATATTTCCCGTTTAACTCGGCCATTTTGTGGTACCTACGTCGTTGGCCATTTAACGTACAATTGAAGGAGGTAATGGTTTCCCTTCTTTATGACAATTAGAGCTGAGGATGGAATAATTATAGATCTTTTGTGGATCATTTACATTTCAATGCATAGTCTTTCAGTAGGTGTATGGATACCGGTAAAGTATAGATAATCTTAGATGAGACAGTTGTGTCAATACCTACTCAATCAACTGCTATTAGTACCTTCGATAAATTAACATATCTATAGGCTTTTGAGCTCCATCAGCAATGTTAATCGGATCTGTGACCTCGAAATGCTATTCGTAATGAGGCGTGGTTTATCGAGCGAAGGGTAAAGACATTCTTTGCAAATCAAATTACTTAATGTTAGCACTTCACTATAATCTTACTTTTACTTCTCATAAAATCACTGTGAATAAATCACCACACTATAATCATTACTACAAAATAGGCGACACTCCACTGAACGCGTAGTGGAAACATGTGTCTCCGACCGGGGCTCAGTTAATACTGCACCTCCGCCGTCGACCCACATCCCACCAGCACTCAGTGTTGCGTTAGAGTGTCGTGGTACATCACTGGCAACACTGGAATGTCATTTTAGAATCAAATCTCAGCTTAAAAAAATTCCAATAAGATTTAAAATTTTATTACGATTGCAATTTTAAAATTCTGAAGAGAAATGTTAACTTAACTCTATTGCTCTTTGCACAAAGATTCTATCATTTCTACATTTTCATCAAATATATGAGTAGGTTCTGAACAATAATAATAATAATATAACATAATCAGAAATCAGAAACGTTTATTTCAATTAGACCAATTAAAGGCATGAATTGGCAAAATGTCGGACATTCAAAAAGAAAAATGAAGCTAAATTACACGATCCAAAGCGTCCTCTATGGAGAAGGACATGCAAGAAACTCTATAGACACCCTTTTAAATCATATTATGAGTTACATAAATCTTGGTTACATGTTTTTGTCGCTTCTATTAAGTTAGCACAATGTAGATAAGTAATAAAAAAAAAAACGAAAAAAAAAATGGAAACTAAATTAACTATGTGCTCGACCTCTAAGAGAAGAGTGTGGAGTACCTCCTCTCGAAGATATCGTTCCTTGAGTGTGACGTCCAGTGCAGTTTTGATGGATCGCACCAGACGCTCCCATGCACCGCCCACGTTGGGTGCACCAGGCGGGATGAATCTCCATTGCATGCCGATCTTCTCTGCTTCTGAGATGAGGTTTTCATTCTTCAGCGTATCGAGTGCTTCCTTCAGTTATTATGTGACGCCATAGATGTCGCTACAAATAAAGTCTTCATTCAGACCATAAAATAATATTTTTACCAACATACCTACATCTCACCACACACACACACACACACAAATACACATACACCCACACATATACAGACACAAATACCCACACACACACTATCGCTATTCCTTAATAATATAAACTTTGCTGTGAGCTTTTAGCAATTATCTTAATTTTGTTATTATTAATTAACTAGCTGTTGCCCGCGACTTCGTCTGCATTAAGTTCGTTAAACTGTACAATCACTCTGTGCTTGCAATTCATTCCGAAAGCATCGCAATAATTTATTGTACTTTAACATAAAACGGTTAAAGGTAAAAATATCCGAATTGAGAACCTCCTCCTTTTTTAGAAGTCGGTTAAAAACACAAATTACCTTCAGGAAACATGTTATGTACTCGTCCAGATCTAGATGTATGAACGTCAATGAATAGAAAGAGTATGGGTCGTAGCAGTTGGCATTTCTGCCTACCCCAAGGGAAAAGTCATTAGTTTATGTATGTTTCTGGTAAAACAACATTGTATGATTTTAACCCCTCGCCACAGTGAGCACGCCACAATCAAATCGCAGCGGTAATGCCTGTCTTTGAGAAGTGTCTACAGAGGCGTCACGGCATCCTCTTTTTGTGCAGGACTCACCGGTTGTGGGTGTTTCGGAAGGTATCTGTGTCGAATTCAGCGGGAAGAAACACTCGGGTCTCACCATTGTGCGAATCACCCGGAGAATACGATGGAGCATACGGTGGAAGTCAGTCCCGCTTGGTCGGAGAGCCGGCGCCGCCTTGTCCTTATGGGGGCGTTTGGTGGAGAAAATGACAACCAGTAGCCTCCTTCAGTGACGCACTACGATCAAAGAAGGTGGCTGAAACTATGAGGTATGACATCCTGACTCCTCAGCGGTCGCTGCAAGGGACGCTCCGGGTGTTGGAAGCCGCAAGGCAATTCCCAGCCATTGCAAACACGGGATTGCGGTGGTGCTGTCCGGCCGTCTGGTCAAAGCAGTCCTGAATCGACGGCGCGTAGTATTCTACGCGCGACTCAAAGAGATTTCAACAAATGGATAGGGCCCTCTAGGGCCGATGTCTGCTAGGGCTGCAAGATTGATCGAAAGAGTTATTTCCCATAACAATTTTCGCCTCAATAACTTTTCACTGAAGAGTTTAAGCAGTTAGACAGCTTTGATAGAGGTAAACGAAGGAGCATAATCGGGACACCGACCTTCAGCTGGACAACGTGCACTGATAGTGAAAAGCCTTAAGTGAATCCCAAAACTACCATCATCATCCGGCAGGCATTAAGTCCGCCGCTGTACATTTGTGCATAAAGGATTAAATAAATAAATAAATAAATCATCAACTATCTTCTTCCACAACAGTACTTATGAAGAATTTGCGAGAGCATGCTTGCATTGATTATTGCAGTTTGATCATTTTAAGCGTTAGAATTACTTGTTCATTTTCCTAGGATATTTTGGTGTGTATTTAATTGATATCCCCGTATATAAGACAAATGATTTTTCCATAGTGGGAACTACCTAAGAGTCTCCAACTTATGAATGAACTACGGCGAAAACTTGTGCGCGTGTATCCCCGTTCAATCGAACTCGCATATTGATGGCCAAACCGAGAAATTACTGACGCCGATTGCCTCTATGAGGACACGGCAGTTCACTCAAGATGGATAGACCTCCACCGCATGCTACACCGAGTCCTCCAGGCGATTCACAAAATGGTAATATCAGGGTACTTTCAACCGAACCCAGAACAGAAACCGTTCGAAACACCCACAACAGTCCTGAGCTTATCCATAAAACAATGAAATTACGGTTAACAAATGTAGCAGCCGATAAGTGTTATCCCTGAGACTGGCCTCCCTTAGAGGGTTGTTCCAGTGTTGGTCACCACTCATTGCAAAGAGGTAACGTCCAGATATCGACGTAAGGCAGCAAGGAATCTGAGATACATTATACGTTGTCGAACTGTGATCAGAAAAACACATTCGATCCCGTTTTATATGAAGCAGTGACTGTAAATAATAAAACACACCATTATTAATCCGCAAGGTGCCATCATGCCGGAGGACACAGTGGAGATGTGCCCTGCAAGGGCGGAGCACCGCCGTGTCCTCGTGGAGGTAATCGGCGTCAGTGACCTCTCGCGCCGGGCTCTGATCCAGAGCGAGGAGTAATGGCAGGCGTTCGCCTCCTTCTGCAAAGCCGTAATGCTAGCGAAGGCGGAGGCCGCACGCGTTAGGGAACGAACGGCCTCACGCCGAGCCGAGATTCCGACCCCGACTACCAATCACGGTAGACGCGGGCTTCCGGACGTCGAGCAATAGGTAGCTAGCCGTCCTGTAGTTGACCGGATCGAGCCCAATCCTCAACAGCGCGTAGTGATAGACACAGGTGTAGTTTTAGTCAGTAAAAGATTCTGACACTATCTCCCGCCCCGCCCAAGAGCGGGGGATGTCATAAGATGATTTTCCCACCGGAAAAAAAAAAGTCAGTAAAAGATTGACACATCCTCCCGCTCCAACCAGAGCGGGAGAAGTCATTGGATGATTTCCACCCTTAAAAAAAGAAAAAAGGTGCCATCATCATCATTATTATTTCAGCCGAAAGACGTCCACTGCTGGACATAAACCTCCCCAAGTGTCGCTATAATGACCGGTCCTGTGAGCCTCTCATCCATCGGATTCCCGCGACTCTCACCAGGTCATCGGTCCACCTGGGGACCATCCAACGCAAGGTACCCTGTAACCCCTTCCGAAAATGTGGCCGTGTTATTTTAAAGTGAATAATTAAATACATATAGCTATTTACTTTTATCGTCTTTGGATGGTATCCCTTGAATAATCACGGTCAATTAGCTTGCTACAATAATTGGAAAAAAATAATAAAAATAAGCAGTAGGATTGTTAAAAATGCCTTCGTCTTACACCAGTTTAACCATAACTGTAAACGTGGGCGATGGCCATTCTTCTGCCACTCAGAAAATTACGTAAAATACGCAATGCCATCTATCAAATTTAATATGAAGTTCAACCGTCATTGTCATCATTATTTCTACTTTGAGTCTTTAGATGGCGTTGCGAGTATCTGAATTGCTTATGGTGTCATATTTTACTTCTCGAAAACTTTGATTTCATACCGTTTGTCTTTCATATGCTTTGTTTCATTGCGATGAAACAAAGCCTAAGTAAGACAATTATCAAGTTCCAATTCCAACAATTTAAATGTATAAAAGTTATCTACATCGATTTCTAAAATTAATAATACGCACTTCACTAAAAATTTCTACAGATATATTATATACGTAGATTTATAAAAAAAAAATTGTAAGCATGCAAAAATATATAAAAAAATCTTATTCACGATGACAAAATAGAACAAAAATTTCTCCTAAGAGAGCCGTATGGGATTTGAACCACCTTCACATTACATGAAAGTCTAGTTACGAAACCACTGTGCTGCGGTCTTCGATGAATATGCTATAAAATAGACGTTCTTATATAAACGTCATAATTGACTGGTTGGCTCCCTAACGATGATAGCGTGATGATTTTCGTTTTAGAAGTTAAATTTGCAGCTAAATGGAATAATGTAACATTATAGTACGTGATTTTACTCGTCGCTTTGATTTTATTATGTGTTTTGATTAGTTTTTACAAAATATTTAGAAGATATCGAATAGAAATGTCAATTTTATTTTGAAAAAATGGTAAAAGTTATTTTAATACAAAAAAATAAGACAAAATAATGTCAAAATTTTTAACTGTAGCTGGGAATTGAACTCGCGGCAAATGTCGTTCAATACCTACATTTTGGATTATTGCTCACCCCACATAGCAAATAGCGTGATAGTTTATAGCCTATCAGTTGCCCTGACCTATAAGGATTGTGTATGCAAAATTTGAACAGGATCGGTTCAGTAGTTTTTGCGCCAACTAATACCATCACAAAAGAATTTTACTGTTTTATTATATGTATAGATTTTTATTTTTATTTTTCTGTAATTTATTTCTTTTGACGCACAGTCTATAGTCTATACATTATATCGGATCATTGTAATCGGAGATACCTCAACCCCTGTCATACAGGTTGTCCTAGTTCAGGGGTTGAAACCACATTGATGTAATGTATTTTGAAGTTTTGGAAATAAATTATTATTATTATTATTTTTGTTTCTGTTTTTACTTCTCAGCGCTTAGGCTGGTATTTACATACATTTACGGGCCAAGCCAAGTAAATGTAGCGTGTGGTGTGTTATGTGGAGGATGCGTTCTGAAGAAGACCTATTTCGTGTTCGTCTATTTGTAAGAACTTTCTGACAATGCGACATGTATTTAAGATGGCAGCTTTTTGTAAGGGTATATAAAGGGTATCTTTAAGATTTAATAACTTTAGACTATGGAGGAGATGATGCGGTATGACACCTGTTGTGGAAAGGACTATAGGGACCACATAAACCTTTTCTTGTCGCCATATTCTAGTTATTTCCTCCTTAAGTTCTACGTATTTTCTAATTTTTTCCGTTATTGTCTTCTGTATGTTATGTGTATTGGGAACAGCAATATCTATTAGATAGGTTATTTTATTTATTTTATCCTGTAGAATGATATCCGGCCTATTATAGTGGACTGTCCTATCGGTGAGAATAGCTCTGTCATAATACAGTTTATGTGTGTCATTTTCTAGAATAGTTTGTGGTGTGTAATTATAATAAGGGGTGTTTGTGTCCTGTATGAGCGCATACTTAATTGCTAATTTTTGGTGAAGTACGTTTGCCACTTGATTATGTCTGTGAGTATAGTCCGTTTGGGTAAGAGTTGTACAGGCTCCAGTGATGTGCTGAATCGTTTCTGGCTGCATATGGCACCTTCGACATTTATCGTTTGAAACTGAGGGATCCTTGATTATATATTTTCTATAGTTCTTAGTGTTTATTATTTGATCTTGTATCGCAATCATAAATCCTTCAGTTTCAGGGAATAAGTTACCTATCTTAAGCCATTTGTTCGAAGCTAATTTGTGAACATGGGGTTGATCTAAAGCATGAGGGTGCCTGCCATGGAGAACTTTCTTTTTCCAATTTTCAATTTTTTGATTTTGTGGATCAGTGTTGATAGTATCTTGTATATTTTGATCACTTAAATTAAGAGGAGTGTAATTGAAATCATGTAGAGTAATAGCTTTGTGTATGACACTAGTGCGAGATTTTGTAATGAAGAATCTTTTTAGCCCAATTATTTGTCTCTGCCAAAGGTGACCAATGTCAATTAGGCCTCTTCCTCCATTCTGTCTTTTGATAGTGAGTCTCTCGATCGCAGATTTAGGGTGTAAGTTGTTGTGTTTTGTGAGTGTCGTACGTGTGGTTCTCTCTAGTTGTTCGATATCAGTTTTACACCATTTTATGATTCCAAATGAGTAGGTCAATATAGGTATGGCAAACGTATTTAAGGCTTTTATTAAATGCTTTCCAGATAACTGTGTTTTGCAGACTGCGTAAATCCTCCTTCGATATTCTGTACTAAGAGTCTGTTTAATTGCTGTATGGTCGAGTCCTTTCAGTTGTTTGTACCCTAAATATTTGTATAGATCTGTTTGATCCAAGGCTGCTATTGTGTCGGTGTCGTTAATTGTATAGTTACCTGATTTTATTTTACCTCTTATAATATGCAATGTTTTACACTTATCTAACCCAAATCTCATATTTATATCTTGACTAAACTTTGTTGTGATCTCTATAAGCTTTTTCATTTCTTTTTCTGTTCTTGAATATAATTTAATGTCATCCATATATATGAGATGTGAGATAATAGTGTCTTCGGTGTTATGTTTAAGGTTGTATCCGACCTGACAACGGTGTAGCAAATGAGACAGGGGGTTAAGGGCGAGGCAAAACCACAAAGGGCTCAAGGAATCTCCTTGATAGATGCCTTTTCTTATAAATATCTGTCGTGTTGTAAGAATACTGTGGCGATTATGTAAGTGAAGTGTAGTTTTCCAATATGACATTATAGTTCGCAAAAAATTTATAATTTTTGAATTTATTTTATAAATTTCTAAAATTTTTAGCAACCAGGAATGTGGGATGCTATCAAACGCTTTTTGGTAATCTATATAGGTGCAATGAAGGTTCCTATTCTTGCAAGTTGCATGTTTATGAATGGTGGAGTCAATAATTAACTGTTCCTTGCATCCCATATGGCCTCGCCTGCAACCCTTCTGTTCTTCAGCTATTATATTGTGTCGTTCGATATGAGCGTTGATTTTTGTTGTTATCATGGATGTTAAAATTTTATAAATAGTGGGTAGACATGTGATTGGTCTATACTGAGAAGGTTGTGTTGTGTAAGTGGTTTTAGGGAGCATGTATGTTATTCCTGTCGCAATGAATTCAGGTATATTTTGTTGTCCTAATACAATATTTGTTAAGTTTTTTGCTATATATTTATAAAATATCGTTAGTTTTTTATACCAAAAATTTTGAATTTTGTCTATACCCGGCGACTTCCAATTATGTAACCTAACTGTAATGTTTGTGATATCAGACTCAGTTATCTCTTTGAATTCCATTTCATCTATTCCTCCCCACTTAGTTTCTTCTTCTGTTATCCAAATAGCTTTATCATTGTGTTGTACTTGCTCTTCCCATATGCTAGACCAAAATGATTCGAGTTGTTCTTTCGAAGGTATGTCTGTATTGTTGTCCATTATTGTGTCTTTGGGTGGTTTTTGTATGTTCCTGTAGAATATTTTTTCGTTCATAATAAATGTTGCGTTATCAATTTTGCGCTGTTGTGCTTTTACGTATCTCCTAAGCCTATGAACTTTTAGCGCTAATTTCTGCTTTAATGTGTCCAAATACTCTTCAGGTTTTCTATTGTTGTTTTCATGTCTAGTGTGAGTGGAATTAATTTTAAATATGGCTTCAACTCTTCTTACTACTTTTTGTGATCTACAGCCCCTGATATATTGTGTGAGCCTGCCACAATCTGCTCTTAATTTATCAATATCTTTTTCTAGTCTTAGTTGCCATGGTGGTTTGACATGGTCTCTAGATCTAGTATTACTAGTGTGTTCAGAGATTCTAAAATTAAGTTCTTCAGCGATAACAACCGCTGTGCAATAAATGAGGGTGTGTATGTCTATCAGTTGTATATCATCAGATAGAAACTTGTTTAATATGTTTTCATTAAACAAATTAACCAAACCGAAGAGGTTAGGACTATACTTGAGTTTCGGTAGTTTTGGTCGGGCTGCTGGATCCATCCCAGAATATTGTACGAGTGAGGTTCTAAATTTGTCAAGTATTTCCTGAACATATGTGTCTGTTACTGGGTTTGGATCCACAGCAACTGTCTCAATATCATTTTCTAGCGTCAAGGTTATAGATTCGGTTTGTGTGGAAGTGTGTGATGTTTGTGAGTTGTATGATTGAGATTCTACAAGCGGTTGTGATTGAGTGAGTGATTGTTGTCGCTCTGACAGACTTTCGTGTGTGTTTTGTGTGACATTGCTAGTGCCTCTATAATTTTCTTCCTGTATTAATTGTATTCGTACTTCTTCTTTTAATTGATCTATTTCTTCTTGAGATATAAGTTTATTTCTAACTATGGCCCTTCTTTGATCCGAGACTCTTTGTTCAGAAACCGAAATTTCAGGATACTGTCGCGCAAAAATTGCATGTAATTGTGGTCTGTAGGTGGTCATGTCTGTCTCTAATTTAGTAATGAATAAGTAGGTTCGCATGATAAATAAGTTAACTTCTTTACTCCATCTCATGCGAACTCTTGCTTTGCCGGCCTTGGTGGACGCGGGTAAGAAGGTAGATACCTCCCGCGTAACATCCATGGCCGGATTGAATCGGACTGAATTAAAACTTGCGATAGGGGGTGACGATGGTATGGATGGTGATGATCTACTAGAAGGAGTGTACGATACTGTGCTTGGACTATACGGTTCGACAGGGGTGTTTGTCCTGCCCGTCAGTGTGTCACCATCGTCAGTGATTTCGGCTGTAGCATCTTTATCGGTGGGAGCCCGCCTGCTCAACTCCTCACCGCTGACGGTTCGCATGCTGTGACACCCAGCGTCAGCTCCAGGTGCGCCCCGGCGATCGCCCCCGGGCAGCGGTCCTATACGTTTTCTTTTTGAACGTGTCTCCATGTTGAATGGGTTTCCAGAGCCACGTTAGTCACGCCAGTAATTTCTCATTCGTGTGTCCGCCCCCCACGTGATTAGATGGTCAATCAGGACGTGTGGTTGTTTAGGGGGCTTATTATTATTATTATTATTCCATACATTTATTTTTTTTACATATTTATTACATTTTTAAATATTTCTTTAAAAAACATATAAATAAAAAAAAACATTTAAAAATATAAAAAATAGTTGTCCGCCGGTGTCAGGAACAGGGTCCAAGCTACCGGTGGTTAGGCCTCCAGAAACAGGAACCTCCTCACAATGCGGGCCGTATCTAGGAGTACTGCCTTCTGTATCAGGCCCTTGATCCAACCGTGCAACGACAGCTTCGACAGATGGTCGTCGAAGCTTTTGGCTATAAGGCCATTGGCGGTCACGACAATCGGCACAATGATAGCTGAGTCCACATTCCACATGTCGACAACCTCGTGTGCTAAGTCGAGATATTTGATTTGTTTCTCTTTCTCAGCTTTCACGAGATTCTCGTCATGTGGAATAGTGACGTCAACTATCATTGCGCGGCGCGCTAATCGGTCTATCACCACCATATCCGGCTTATTGGCTACAATAGTCCGGTCAGTAATGATAGACCGATCCCAGTACAACGTGACATGGTCATTTTCGAGAACTTGGTCGGGCACATACCTGTAGTATGGTACCTCCGAATCCACAAGGTTGTATTTCAAAGCAAGTTGCTGGTGAATAATCCTGGCTACTTGATTATGTCTGTGCAAGTACTCGCCGTTAGCCAGACGAGAACAACCAGAGATAATATGTCTGATGGACTCACCAGGACGATGGCATGCCCGACACACGTCAACCGTCCCGTCCCTCATAATATGTCTCCGGTAGTTGTTCGTTAAGATAACTTCGTCCATAATTGCACAGACAAAACCTTCAGTTTCTCCGAAGAGGTCGCTGAAACGTAACCAGGCCACGGATGCCGAGAAATCTACATCAGGCTTATGAAGAGCCCGATAAAAGCGCCCGTGGAGCTCCTTGCTTTTCCACACTTCCTTGCGGTCATCAGTAGTAAGTACCACAAGTTTGCGCCAGTTCTCTTTAGCCATGGATAACGGGGTGAGTCCCTTGTCCATTGCGACCACATCGCGGTGTATACCCACGTCGGTTTTGAGAAAGTATTCTCTGAGGCTGCACACCTCGCGGTTGTGTAGAGTCTTTGCGTTCAAAAAGCCTCGACCTCCACACTTCCGCGGGATGTACAGTCTCATCACCGATGATCGTGGGTGATGCATCCGATTTGCGGTCAGCAATGTACGGACCCATCTATCCAGAGCTTCTAGCTCGGTCTGAGTCCATTTGAGTATGCCGAAAGAGTACATTAAAATCGGCATGACCCAACCGTTGAAGGCGCGCACCTTATTTCCACCTGACAGAAGGCTGTTTAGAACCTTCTTCAGGCGGCCAAAGAAACGCTCCTTCAACGTTTGCTTCATGTCAGCAACGTTAATGCCTAACGCTTCCGACATACCCAAATACTTATAGGTCTCGGTCGAGGAGAGGGATCTAAGGTATATGGAATCTGAGAGTTGAATCCCCTCAGATTCCATAATCTTCCCTCGCTTTACATGCATGACTGCACATTTATCCACACCAAATTCCATCCTGATGGCACTACTGAAAGTTTCAGTTACCTTCAGTAGTTCCATCAGTTGCAAATTGTTGTGGGCAAAAAGTTTTAAATCATCCATGTAAAGAAGGTGAGATAGAACCTGACCACCTCTTCTCAACCGATAGCCTAGACCTGAATTCTCCAGCAACGTGCTTAGAGGATTCAGGGCTAAGCAAAACCAAAGTGGACTCAAACTGTCGCCCTGGAATATTCCCCGTTTAATCCATATTGGTTCATCATTCTCTTGGATCGGTCGATATCCTGGATAGCGAAGGACTGTTTTCCATTGCCTCATACATGACTCAAGGAAGGTGCGTAGAGTTGCATCTATTTTATACAACTCCAACACCCTCATGAGCCATGTATGGGGAACAGAGTCATAGGCCTTCTTATAGTCTATCCAGCATGTCGACAGATCCTTGCGAGATCGACGAACCTGTTGGCTTATGGCCATGTCAATGAGGAGTAGCTCCTTAGTACCACGGGAACCATTCCTACATCCGTTCTGAGAGGCAGACATAATAAAGTTTTTCTCTATATGTACGTTAATTTTTGCTCTCAGAATGGATGTAAGAAGTTTATAGACCGTCGACAAACATGTAATCGGCCTATAATTCTTGGGTTCCGTGGGACTACCTGTCTTATGGAGCAGGTGGGTAATACCAGTTGTTAGAAACTGAGGTAGCGACCCAGATTCTAAAGATGACTGGAATTGCGACGCTAGATGCGCGTGTGAGCTACTGTACCATTTTAACCAAAAGTTGTGCAGTCCGTCCGTACCTGGAGACTTCCAATTAGGTAACGGACGAACTGCACTGGCTACGTCTAATGGGGTAATCACAATTTTTTCCATTTCTGGTACAGCTACGCACACGCGCTCGACATCACGCATCCAGTCACCCTCAGTGTGACAGACGGGCACCGACCAAATGCTGCGCCAGAATGCATTCGTGGTGGCATCATCCGGGCGGAGCACGTCAATCACACTATGATCAGGTCGCTCCCAAGCTCTATACACCCACCTCTCATCGCTCTGAAACATGCGATTCTGCGAGTACCGATCAACCCGCCGCTTATACCGGCGAATGCGGCTCGCCCATGCACAAACCTTCTGCGCTCGATGCGCTCTGTGGCACGAGACATGTATTCTTGAGGGCTGATACCAGTCCCCAAAAACGCACGTCTCACAAAGCGCATCACTCGTGGTCGTGTATTACCCTCCCTGAAGCAGTGTAGTTTCTTATTATTATTATTATTATTATTCATTGTTGGCTCAATTTATCGAGTCGACATCAACAACCTCGGGCCTTATTATGAAGTGTTAAAATGTCAGGCGAGCAAGATAGAGGGATGGAGCTATACACCTTATACATCTTCATCCCTTTAAGAGTGCAGTTTAAATCGTCAAATGGATCGCTTTAAGAGCTCGTGGCCTCTGCCCGTTAGTTTTACGACCGTTTCGTTTTGATTCTCTTGCGTCGAACGCCTCAAGTATGCCACGCCTCCGATTCCTTTGTTTTGACCACGTGACCGAGCGTTGAGATGATGTCAGAACATCTTACGGAATCGGAGACGTGGCCGACTCGAGTATCAAAACGAAGCGATCGTAACTTGGCTTCGGGAGGCTGGTCTGTTTGCTCAGTTGTGGCAAAAGCTTCCTCTATTTTTCTCCACTCCACGATTCAACGCTTCCTAATTCATGTTTTTACTGTAGCTGCCTTTATTTCGTCTTCTCAACTACGTTCTACGTCCGTACGAACCAAGTGAACTTCAAATAGGTACAAATTGCTCAAATGCCATGTTTAAACAAGAACATCGTTTTCATTCATTCACAGTTTGTCACTAATTTATGGCAAGTATGTTTATTTCTCTGTTTGTGTGACAGTTTGATATTAACACTATTATTTGTGTTGTTTATGGAATTAGTTTTATGACGTCCTTGAAAACATGTCTATGTCAGGTGATTGCTGAAACGTCGGCATGGTGTTCCACGTGTACCTTAAAGAGATGTCCGTAAAATAGTAGGAGTCCAGTAGGGCAGGTGTCCGCTAAGACTACGGAAATTTTCGAAAGAAGGTCCTGAAGCGCAAAGGGCATTTGAAAGACATAACATGTTTTTTTTTTCGAAAGACCCTAAACTAATTAGCTTATGGCAGCGGCTTCACCCACATTTCTAAGTCACTCAGTGTTAAAGTAGCATTCTATTAGTGAAAGAATTTAAAAAATCCTTCCTGTAGGTTTTGAATATAAACATCTATAATATAATGTCGTGGCCAGATCTTAAAAATTGATCACTTTATGATATGGCCAAGTAAAACTGGCCAGATGGTTTAAACGTTAAAGTTTGATGATATTTCAATCCTCGTGTGGCTTACATTCTTTAGAACTTTTATTATCATAAAAATCCTACATCAATGATATGGCCAAAGGAGGATTGACATATCATCAAACGTTAACGTTTAAACGATCTGGCCAGTTTTAGTTGGCCATATCAAGATGTGATCAATTCTAAGATCTAAAAAAAATCTAAGACATGTGACATCCACCAACCCACACTGGCCCCGAGCGGTGGATTACGGCCCATTCCCTCTCCTATAGAGGAAGCTTGAGTCCCAACAGTGGGAACATTATAAGGCTGACTACGCTATGCTATGCTATTAATAGGGAGCACCTAATCAAAAAGTGTATTTGAACATTGACAAATTCAAATTCGTGAATTAAAAATATGGATATAAACACAATAATTGCTTTTTCAAGACTAATTGGGACATTTTAATATTACAAAGAAAAACCTGAATGTTGTGATAGTGTCAATGTCATAATCCCAATAGTCTACGTGAAAGATGATAACATAATGCAATATAAACATTTTTATCTTCTTGACAGCATCTTGTCATTGTATTCTGAGTCATTATTTTAATTTCGTCATTGTTTCATAATCGTATTATTAGGCAGCCTTCTGAGACACGTCAATGATCTGCATTTTGGAGCGCAGTAAATATTAATCTCGAATCGTCGTAAAAAAAACGTGTATTTCGACACTCTCAATGGAATCAAAATTCATTGGGTACTTCCTGTTGATCTAGAATCCTGAAATTTGGCATGTAGCAAGGTCTAATAACTCAAGTATAACAAACAATCTGTAAACTTTAAATTTGTAGTTACGTCACAAAAATAAACATTTTTTCCGATTCAGAGCAGTCTTCGTAACTCAATTCGGGAATTGAACGGTTTTCATAGGTAAGTGAATAGGCTCTTAATAAACTAGTGCGCCTGACCATCAATGATTGCATCTCCGCTTACCATCAGGTGGGATCGCAGTCAAGCACTGGTCTATATCAATTAAAAAAAAATAATTGTATGGAACCCTCAGTGCGCGAGTCCGACTCGCACTTACCCAGTTTTTTGTATTAGAGAATGTCGATGTTTTTTTTTTATTTGTGGTAACCCTCAGCTAGACCTCGATAGTGTGCGAGTTCTTTAGTATGATACCTATAGAATATAATTTATCCATTACATTAGTACCCATATAAAATAATAATAATTTAATTTATTTATTAGTATTTTGAAAAGTGCCTTTGAAATTCGAAGAGTCCATATACAGGCCTAATTAACATGGGAACACATGGGAAGTATATCTTTGAAACAAAATAAAAATAATTTTCGAAATCAGTACAATTGTCTTAGAGTAATCGGGAAAATACATAAATCTATATGCATATATATAAAAGCGAAATACCACTCACTGATTAATCACGAAATCTCAGAAACTATAACACCTACAAACTTAAAATTTGGCAGATAGGTTCCTTATAGAGTGTAGACATTCGTTAAGAACAGATTTTACTAAACTCCACCCCTAAAGGGGTAAAACGGGGGTTGGAAGTTTGTATGGAGAAACTTACTTTTACGCGGGTGAAAACGCTGGCATAAGCTAGTAATAAATAAAAGATTACTTTTAAAAGTCGGTTACTGAAACCTTGCTTCTAAATCTTGATAAACAAAACTACTCATCGTATCGTATGTACTTTAGTGTTCGTGCCACCTATACGTGAGTACACAGTTGTAACAGCAAAAGAGCAATATAAGTATTAGGAATAATCTCAGTGAGCAACAGTAAGAAATGTACGTAAGTCTTATTAGCCATAAGTTTTTTTTTTTAATTATATAAACTAGTGCTTTACTGCGATCCCACCTAATGGTAAGCAGTGATGCAATCGTTGATGGTGAAATTCAGGACTTTATTAACCCCTCGGGCGCCCCGGGGTAATAATATTACGTCATTGCGCGTTTTTACGTAAACCACAAAAAAAAAAACTTTTTCTGCTAGGAAAAAAAAATAGAAACCAAATATTTCGGCTAAAAATAATAATCGTACAAACGTGTGTACAAAACGAAAATTAAGAGTTTTTCAAGGTCATTCAAGTTGTACAGACGTATGTACAATCGGCGCTAGGATCTATTCACTCTAGCCTAGAAGACACCCAAATAATAATCGGACGGGAAGACCGCAGCAGGCTAATTGTTCCAGTCCTTCGATGGACGTAGTATAAACGACGAGGCGTTATTTAAAACGATAATTGACGTAACGCTAGTATTCTGTTAGGGCCCGCTGTGATGCCACGGACAAACTTAAGGACCTTAAATAGTATATCGAAATAAAATAACAAATAATGAAGAAATAGATAAAATTCGTGAATTTATAATGTGAGTAATGTAAATGATAAATAATTATATTTAAAAATAGTGCATAGCATAATCAGCCTTTTAATGTTCCTACTGCTGGGACTCAGACCTCTTCTCTAAGAGAGGGAAAGGGCCATTATCCACCACGCGGGCCCAGTGTGGGTTAGTGAATGTCACATGTCTTCGAATTTTTGGTTGTAGAACATGTTGGTTTTCTCACGATGTTTTCCTTCACCATTTTGAGAGCAGTGGTAATGAAATAAATTGCGCAAAGTAATGCGCTTGATTGAATTTGAACACCCGACCAACTCGTTAGTCGGGGCCGTCACCACTCGGCCACCACTGCTCTAGAAAATAGTGCACACAATAATAAATAATAAACCATGGATCGACGCCTGATGCTCAACATACATCATTTGTCATTACTATAACTATAACGCGAGCGTACGGTTAATAGATTATCAAAAGAAACGTAAAACAAAACAAAAGGTGTGTAGGTAAATAGATATGATTAAATAGTTTCTGCCAGCGGCTTCGTCCACGTAAAAGTAGGTTTCTCCATACAAACTTCCAACCCCCGGTTTACCTCCTTAGGGGTTTTCTTTTTAGGTGGGAAATCATCTTAGAACATCCAATCCCTTGGGCGGAGCGGGAGCGAATCAAGCTTTTTTTTTAGGTGAGATAGTCATCTAATGACAAATCCCGCTCTTGGGTGGAGGGGGAGATAGTGTCAGATTTTTACTGACTAAAAACCCACTCCTGTTCCTTCGTTGCCTTCGTCCCAGGGCCCCGGGTTTCGTTTTCACACTACCCATGACCCCAATAGGCTTCGACCCTGCTGGGCCCCTACGATTTGCTGACATCTCCCTGAGGGGAGCGTGGAATAGTACGCTCCGTCGACGATTTGGGCTTGGTCCGGACGGTTACCGGACGGTCGGACGCAAGCCCGCGCCTACGGTGGCCGGAAATCGGGATTGGAATCTCGGCGGTGGTTGGGGCGTGAGGACCGTTGCCTCACGCGATCGGCCACCTCCTTTGCCGCCGATCTCCTCCACGAAGACACGGCGGTGCTCTGCACAAAGGTACATAATATGCAGACTTAATGCCTTAGGCATTCTCTACCAGTCAACCAAGGGCGGTGAAGAGAAAACATGATGACTCATGTGATTACTGTATAGTTACGTATATAAGTCTCGTAATTGATGCCTCAGTGAAAAATTTAATTCAATCAAAAATAACAATCAATTTACTTTTTGACGGGTTGCCAACTCATATACCTTTTACAACTAGTAGCGTGTACAAGGTTCGGCGCCAAACCACACTGTGCCATTTGCCAACAAAATATACAGTTTACGAATAGTGTCAGTGTTTATATTGTGGAATATAAAATTTACTTTATTATAAAAAATATGCAGTAAGGGTGTGGAACTCTCTTCCGCCAAGCATTCGAGATTTGAAAACGATTTCACTCTTCAAATCTAAAGTAAAAGAGCACTGTCTTTCCTCTCTTTTTTTTTTAGGTGGGAAAATCATCTTATGACAAATCTCGCTCTTGGGCGGAGCGGGAGATAGTGTCAGACTTTTACTGACTAAAAACCCACTCCTGTTCCTTCTTTGCCTTCATCCCGGGGCCCCGGGCTTCGCTTTCACACTACCTGTGGCGTCTTTCCTCTCTAGTGTCATAATTATATATGTATATACATTATGTATTTATTTTTAGTATAAGATATATAGAGGTATATAAGTATTTATTATTTTAATTTAAGATTTCACATTCTCTTCTTCTATTACTTCTACACACTATTGTCTACATTTCTTCCTATTTCTCCTTTCGCAGAAAGAAATTTCTTTTAGAAATAAGCAGTACCTTTGTACAATTTTTATAAGAATGTATCTGCTTTCGTATTTATGTGTGTACATAAATTATAAAATAAATAAAAATGTGTCATGATTTCACGCCAGTTTTAAAGAGGGGAACAGGAAAAGCAGGTACTAAAGAATATAAATATTTTAAGTAGAAGGCATAAAAACTAGATACGTTGTCATCATTTCGTTACGTTAAAAAAAAAATACTTACGTTTTTGATATGAGCAGTGGTGGCCGAGTGGTAACGACCCCGAGTTACGAATCGTAGGTCGTGGGTTCAAACCCAGCCAGGCGCATTACTTTGTATAATTTTTTTCATCACCACAGCCCTCAAAACGGTAAAGGAAAACATCGTGAGGAAACCAGCATGTCCTATAACCAAAAATTCGAAGACATTTGACATCTACCAACCCGAATTGAGCCCGCGTGGTGGATTACGGCCCATTTCCTTTAGATATTGTTTCTCAGTAAGTGAGTTATGCATGCAATTCTTTATGAGAAATAGAGTAGTTCTTAAACCTCAACCTTAAACCTCATTTTCCTGGATGAGTCAAGCGATTTTGCGGAAAAAAATTAATGCAGTTTTGTTTTGTTTATAAATATAATGGAATGTTTTATTGGAGTTAAATTATCTATCTCCAGTATTTAGAGTACAGTTTATCCAGGTAGTGTTACAAAGTTAAGGGTGGAAAAATGTATGGGCTCTGAAGGGGAACCTAGATACCTTAAATCCTTAAAATAGCTTACTTTACGGTAAGGTAACACACATATTTCTCAACAAGCTTAACCACACCGGGAAGCGAGACTGTTAAAAATTCAAAAAATAATCCCTCGCAGTTTTATTCTAATAGTCGATACAGCCAATGTTAAAGATTTTTCCAAGAAACATAAGGCCTTAGAAATCAGTCTGTATCCTTGAGCTACTGACGATTCGGATACAGTATATATTCGGACATCAAATTTATTGGATCTGTTTAGTAGTCAGATGAAAAATGTTTTAAATGTTCCTATTCGGATACGGTGTCCGAACATGTATGTATGTGCCTACATGTATGTAAAAATATAAGCATAAGCATAATCAACCTTATAATGTTTCCACTGCTGGGCCTCCTCTCTAGGAAAGGGAATGGTCCGTAATACACCACGCGGGCCCATTGCGGATTGGTAGTCACAAGTCTTAATATTTTTGGTTTTAAGACATACTGGTTTCCCGATGTTTTCCTTCGCCGTTTTGAGACCAGTGGTGATGAAATAAATTAAACAAAGTAATACGCTTGGCCGAATTTAAATCCTTGATCTATAACTCGATTTAATATCTATATATTTTTTAGTCAAGTTCTTAATAAGGCTACTATTAAAGTATTCCAACACTTTTACACAGTGTACATTTTAAAATTCTTTCGTGTCAAAAATAAAGAATAACATCCCTGCACTTTAGACACATACTATTTTAGATAAACTGAGTACGGTACATTGAATTTTATCTCCATTTGAGTGAATGTGAACGCTTGCAGTGTAAGGGCAAGGTGAGACAGTAAGCGGACTTAGAATGGAATAAAATTAATTGTACATCTTATTAGAAACGTATTTATTTATTTAATGCTTTATGCACACAAAAAGTACAAAGGCGGACTTAATGCCTTAGGCATTTTCTACCGGTCAACCTTTGGGTGATGCAGAGAAAAGTAGTGGTAGGTGCAATAAAAGAGAGAGAGAAAAGGCGAATACAGAAATAGATTTACTTATCGACCATAGAATAGATATACTAATAAACCATAGAATAAATATAATACAATATATACTCAAGTTAATATACTACATACATATACTAAAATACTTAAACAATTGGTCCAAATCGACAATAGTAAATATACAAATTAGCTCGCGAACTTTGGTTTTTATCTCCACTTGAGTTACGTAATTTTACAAAAACTTAAATCTGTGTGTACAATGACGGTTTTATTGCTGACAGTGATATCTACCAGACAACTGTAGGGTAGACTATAAGAACTTAAGTTAGAAAAGGGGATGGAGGGCGTTGGTCGTGTTTGTTTTGTTTTTTTTTTCTTGTATTTTATTTTATTACCTACCATAATATAATTTTTTTACCCTATAGGTTGACTGGTCTCATCGTGAAGCCGGGGCGCCCAGCGGACTCTCCGTCCGCGTATCGGCCCATTTTGCTGCTGGACGAGGTGGGCAAGTTCTTTGAAAGAGTAATTGCAAACCGCCTCGTCCCGCACCTAGCACGGGTGGGGCTGAACCTTGCAGACGGTCAGTTCGGGTTTCGCAGGGGGCGCTCCACGGTGGACATTATCATGCGCGTATGAGTCCTCACGACGAGAGATACGGTGTCCCAGGGCAGGTGTGTCTTGTTAATGTCTTTGGATAACGCCAACGCTTTCAATTCCCTGCCCTGGAATTGCATTATGGCACTCCTGTATCACCAGGTACCCGACTACCTCTATCGTGTATGTATCGTGGATGTCATTGTTTGATTTACTCATCTAAAAAAAAGAAATAGGTTGACTGGTAGATATTGTCTATGTACCACTACTATACATAAATTTTAAATTAAATATTGGATGCTGAAAAGAACTACTGACATTTTAACTTACACTACAATAATATATCAAAAAAAGTTTTATATTGAATTATATCATTATCGCTATTAATCTAACCGAAGCCCTATGCCATATTCAACAAATCATATAAAAAGAAATTTCTCGAATTAAATTACACACGAATTTTCACTTTGTACTCATATCTTGGCTTTTTAAGCGACGCAGACGTTTTTTAGCTTCCTATATATATGTAAACTGGAATTATTTTTGTTGTTTAAGGGCCCATACTTTTGGAGTAATATTATAGTTCATAGAATTTGGCTGTTCACGCAACACCCGCCCTGCGTTCAAAAATGAGTTTAGAGTTAACTCGAATGACGTCATCATGTTAGATACTCTACCTCGCATTTTTGAACGCTTCGCTTTCAGAAGCGAACCCATAGCCCCAGTAGGCTTCGGTCCTGCTGGGGCCCTACGGTTTTGCTCATATCTCTTTGAGGCGCGCGTGGAAGACTACGCACCGGAGATGACTCAGACTCGGTACGATCGGGACGGCCGGGCTGAGAGTTACCCATTGCCAACGGTTGCTGGAAAACGTGGACGGGATGATTTCCAGCCTTAAAAAAAAACCACAAACTAATAGGAAATCACTGTTTTGAACAGTTCTTACAATCCTGGCATAATAATTTAAAGATTTTTCACAATTTCTAAGCTTGGAGTTCCATTCACTACTACATGTGTGCCAAAGTCCCTTACGCACGTAATTCTATCATCCATCAAAAATACCCTTTGTTATAAATATCCCACAAAAACAGTTCCCCAGACCAAAAAATAAAGGGATACAAAAACCTGAATATCGCCTGATCAAAACAAGGTAGCAATGAGATACTCTCACGCGATACGTTGCTTTGTTTTAGTTTACAACCGAACCTTTGATGTTAGTGTATTGTGTTACAAGGATCATTGCGTTTCCTTGTTTTTTTTTTCTGTCTGAAAAACAAATGTTGAAAAAAGTTCACTGTTTGGAAACATTGAAACTTTTTTTGTTCTCGCGCTTTTGATTGAATGATTAAACATCATCATCATCATCATCATCATCCTGCCCTTGTCCCGTGTTATTTGGGGTCGGCGCAACACATTTTTTTCTTCCATTCTGCCCTGTCACTCGTCATGCTATCACTAACTTCCTTTTCTTTCATATCACTCTTCACACAATCCATCCATCTTTTCTTTGGTCTCCCTCTCTCTCTCCATCCATCCACATGTAAACTCATAACTTTTTTAGTAACATGCGTTTCATCCCTTCACATGACCATACCAAGACAAACGATTCCCTTTCAACTTTTCAGTCACTGGCGCCACTTTCAAACTTCCCCTAATATATTCATTTCTCACTTTATCCATTCTCGTCATACCACACATCCATCTCAATATTCTCATCTCCGCTACGTGCAATCTTTTTTCATCCGTCTTTTTCAAAGCCCAACATTCTGATCCATAAGTATGACAGGCCTTATCACGGACTTGTAGATTTTACCCTTCAACTTGAGGGGCATCCATCCACAAGTTGTTCCCGTGACCTGTCGCCATTTTCAATCCGTTTTCGGAAGTAAACGCCATAGACCCTTTTTCAGAAAAAAACATTATTATAAGACAATTTCGTATTATAACAGACATTACGCTTTGTCTAGCGTTATGCATGACAGTCTTCTTCAATAAATGGATTAACAAACACTATTTTTTAGGGTTCCGTACCTCAAAAGGAAAAAACGGAACCCTTATAGGATCACTTTGCTATCCGTCTGTCTGTCTGTGTGTCTGTCAAGACCCTTTATCTCGAGAACGCGTAGAGGTATCGAATTGAAATTAAAACCATATACTCAAGTCTGCGGTCCCTTGAAACTGTGAAAAAAATAAACTTCTAACTAAAGAAAAATAGAGGAACGGTCGTTTATGTCGCAAAAAACGTGTATTTTGACACTTAGGGGAATTAAAATTAATAGGGTTACTTTCCCGTTGACCTAGAATTTTGAAATTTGGTATGAAGCAAGGTCTCATAGCACAAGTAGGTATAAGAAAAAATCTGTTTTGTAGTTCAACATCAATTTTTTTTTTGCGATTCAAAGATATCTTCGTAGCTCAATTCGGGTATTGAACTTTTTTCATTGGTACATTTGTACGGAACCCTCAGTGCGCAGTAAATCTCAATAGTAAAGTTATTTTTGTAATGTTGTGCGTAATAATAAAGTTTGTGTAAAAGTTTCATTACTATTATGGTGTACAATAAAGTTTATTATATTCTTTATTCTCCTCTTTTACTTTGAGTTTAACGTTGTTGTGTTTTTTTGTTATTTCGCCTATACTTCCTACTGTAGGTCAAAAACCTCCCTTAACTTCTTCCAGGTGTTCTTTTCTTGAGCCACCTCAAACCAGACCTTGCAATAGTTATCTGGGTCATCTCGCCACCACTTTCCAGGTCTGATGGTCACAGCTATGTTTGTTTTATCTAACGAAGCTGCAACGACATGACGGCACGACGTCGCCGCTTCGTCGACAGACTTTTGCAGTTTTGCATGCAAGCTTCACGCAGGCGTAAACTAAGTGTATAATGGCGAATATGAGTCTATGAAGCTACGCGTCCATGGACAGTAGACCTTAATCTTTTCTGTTGTATTTTTAAGCAACAAGATTATACATTTAAACCGAACATTTGTCACTGTCCGATCAACTGATTTTGACTTCTATTCCGTAGACATAAGGATTGCATTAAAAGCAAAGAATACAATACAAACTGTTTACTGCAATTGTCATTGAATTGTCAACTGACATAGCACTGGGCACGCTACAATTATGGCGGTAAGTCCCCTCTTTGAGGCGTGGTTGGAAAGACCTCACGGCGTCCTCACATTCCGCATGACGCAGGTCCTCACCGGACACGGTAAGTTCGGGAGGTTCCTGCACCGGATTCGTGCGGAAACGACGCCCGGGTGTCGCCACTGTGTGGCCCACCCGGAGGACACGGTGGAGCACACGGTGGAGGTGTGCCCCGCTTGGGCAGAGCAACGCCGTGACCTCGTGAGGGCAATCGGCGGCGGTGATCTCTCGCGCCGGGCCTTGGTTCAGGCCATGCTCCGGAGCGAGGAGGAGTGGCAGGCGGTCGCCTCCTTCTGCGAAGCAGTAATGCTAGCTAAGGAGGCGGCCGATCGCGTGAGGCAACGGTCCTTACGCTCCAACCGCCGCCGGGATTCCGATCCCGATTTCCGGCCACCGTAGGCGCGGGCTTGTAGACGGCGAGCAATGGGTGGCTCGCCGTCTGACCGTCCGGTAACCGTCCGGACCGAGCCCAAGTCGTCGACGGCGCGTTTTGTTCCACGCGCGCCTCAAGGAGATGTCAGCAAATCGTAGGGGCCCAGCAGGGTCGAAGCCTACTGGGGC
Organism: Mythimna vitellina; assembly: GCA_949316375.1. Classification (NCBI taxonomy): domain Eukaryota; kingdom Metazoa; phylum Arthropoda; class Insecta; order Lepidoptera; family Noctuidae; genus Mythimna; species Mythimna vitellina. The sequence goes on from OX438707.1 coordinate 4,851,111, forward strand.
CACGGGTAGTGTGAAAGCGGAACCCGGGGCCCTGGGACGAAGGCAACGAAGGAACAGGAGTGGGTTTTTAGTCAGTAAGAGTCTGACACTATCTCCCGCTCCGCCTAAGAGCGGGGATGTCATTAGGATGATTTTCCCACCCAATAAAAAAAAAAAAAAAAAACTGACATAGCACGAAGAATCGCCGAACTCAAGTGGCTATGGGCAGGGCACATTGCTCGCAGAATGGATAGCCGTTGGGGCCGAAAGGTTCTGAAAAGGCGACCACGTACCGGAAGACGTAGCGTTAGAAGGCTTCCTACAAGGTGGACCGATGACCTGTTAAGCGTTGCGGGAATCCGATGGATGCGAGATGCACAGGACCGTTCATTGTGACGACACTTGGGAGAGGCCTATGTCCAATAGTAGACGTCTTTCGGCTGAAATGATGATGATGATTGAAAATTGGAAATGAAAGTGCATCTGTTACGCGTTTAATATCACCTAAGATAGGCAAAGCTGGTATTGAATTGAAGTACCAGCTGTGCGGAAACAAGCGAAAATACGGAAATACATACCTTAATGCTACATAAAAAGGTATAAAATGTGTTTCTTGCGAAATAAAAATACTTGGCACAAATTACTTTAGTTTCTCTTCCTTTACCGTTCCAGAAGAAATATGGCGGAAAATGTACGGAGAAAGATAAGATTGTTTAGTTTTTTACGTATTAAGAGGGTTTCTTTTGTAATTTGGATTAAAATATTCTATTTGTGTTAGCGTGATGGAATTTTAGTGGGTCATTTTGTACTTTGAGTGAAAACGATTTATCTTGCTTAATAATTAACTTATATGGGATTGTTTGGTTTACAACCGTGTTATTTGCTTTTTTTTTGACGCTGTTTTTGTTAGGCAAGATGATATTTTTTTTTGGACTAAAACATTCTGTATAAATAAACACTTAGGTAAAAACAACACATTGAACAAATACATATTGAGAATTACAAACATTTGTGTCAGAAGTATTTGTAATGAATTCTGATAGCTAAAGAATTTAACAAATTTTTCGGATATTTTGAGTCTTAGAAGATGAAAACTAAGATAAGATAAGATAAGACAAGAGAAATTTATTAACATAAAACAAACATGTACAGTTATAGTGAGGCCCTGACTCCTGTGCTAGGTGGAAACACCTGTGTTACAGGAATCAGTGTCTTCTCCCAAACCATTAGTGCATTCATACAAAAATTCCATTAAAAATTGAATTAAATACATTGATCAAAATATTATTTTACAATAAACATTTAAATAAGAATACATTTGACTAGATCAGATTAAGAAAACAAAAAATTCATTGTTACTATTAAAATAGTTGCATAATTAAAATTATTATTAAGATTTCATCATCATCATCATCATCATCATTTCAGCCGAAAGACGTCCACTGCTGGACATAGGCCTCCCACAAGTGCCGCCACAATGAACGGTCCTGTGCGTCTCGCATCCATCGTACTCCCGCAACCGTTACCAGGTCATCGGTCTACCTTGTAGGAGGCCTTCCAACGCTACGAACGCTACGTACGCTACGTATGCTACGTTAAGAATTAGAAGTAATAAATTATTGAAAGCATAAAAAATAAAGAAGATAAAAACTAACATAATTGCTTTATTAACAATGTCAAATACATGTGAATATGTTACATGTATGCGTGATGGTGTGTGATGGTATGTGTATTTGTGTGAACTGAACAAAACATGATTTTTTCTTTGATTGGCTGCAGACAGTTTACCTACAACTATAATTTCAATGATGATACACATACACGATCGTGGTGCACGCGACGATACGCCAGAGTTTATTTTTCCGTATAACATAGATGCGTAGAGTGAACCAAATTACATTAGTACTCACATTAAGGCCGCTATCCCACTGGCGTTTTGCGAGCGTTGGCACTTCTCCAACGTCTGCGCAGCGCCAATGTTGCGCAGACGCGACGTTAGCGTCCCGAGTTTCTAGTTGAAAGCGCCAATGTTGAGCAGACACGACGTTAACGTCACGGCGCTGCGCAGACGTCGGAGAAGCGCCAACACTCGTAAAACGCCAGTGGGATAGCGGCCTTAAGTTTATAAAGAGTAATATTATTGAGACCCAAAACGAATATGGTTCATGAAGAGCTTGTTTCAGAAATAATAACTTAATTAGAAAAATGACAATAATTTTCAAAAAAATAAGCCGAAACACTCTCTGTTTGGGCAATAATTACTTTCACTTACTAGGTATATTATTTGTCACGTAAATATCACTGAATAAATATATATATCTTTAACCATACAAATGCATTCAAAAATATTCGGCAACAGAAACGTTTATTTTTTGATGGGCGAAAAATGTCTCTTATTAACCCTCCTCCTATGAAACCTACATCGCGCAATTAGAATTCTCCGTGCTAAATGAATACATACAACAGCCCAAAATCATTTATCGGGCAGTTGCCAAGATCAGACAAAATACCCGTCTGGTCGGAAGATCTTCCTTTTTTAATAGAGGTATGTAGCCTGTTCCGCATACATCTAAAAAACCTTCAAGTTTATTTTCAAGCCAAAAATTATTTTTTATAACAGATCAGAAGTAAAAATATATTTTTATGACATCGGGGTCACCAGTTTAGAGGTAGGCGGAACAGAGTGTAAAGTTCCGCAAATCTCCGTTGTAAAAGGGAGGATCCTCCGACCACACGGGTGTTATGTCTGGTGGGCAACTGCCCGATAGATGATTTCGGGCTGTTCTATGTGTCCTAATCGCGCGAAGGACTTTGATTGCGCAATGCACGATTACTTCTTATGTGACGCTACATAATGTTATATAAAAATGCTATAAAGCTGTATTATTAAAATTGTTATGTGCCAATTTTAATTATTTGTAGCAATGAGATTTGACTTCGCTAACCGTACATACCCTCCAAATCATCATAAAATAATATGTAAATCGCAATATAACTCTGATTCACTATTTTAAAGATTCACTAAGCAATAAACATATCACACAATGAACGAAATCGTTTGCTTTGTTTACAACGCGAAAATAAATAAAACATTCTACAACTATAATATTTCAAGGCATGAAGTTTATGGTAAACCAGAGCTGAACAAATTTGGCGCCCAACGTGGTCCTCGCTGGCCAGTAATTTAATTTTGCAGCATTCTGTTTAAGCTGCGGTCTAGATAAATGAGAACATAAAATTGAAGTTTTATGTTTTGTTCTGATGTTTTTGGTTTTAAACTTACAATTTTATTTTTTTTTTCTGAAACGTAAATCCGCGGTCCTAAAACACAAAGGGCGACTAAAGGAACTTAGGTGTGGTTTTAGTCAGTTAAAATCTGACACCTACTCGCTCTATTCTAGAGCGAGAGAAGTCTTTAGATTTATTTTGATAGCGTATCATTTATTAATTATATTATTATTTATTAATTATTTATAGCCCATTTATGTCCCACTGCTGAGCAAAGGCCTCCCTTTCCCTTTTCCACACAAGTCTGTCTTCGGCCATTGCGGGCCAGTCTTTCTGGTATTTATCCAGTTCATCTCTCCACCTTCGCCTTGGTCTGCCGCGGTGTCGCCTTGCGTTTAGTGGGACCCAATAAGTGGCTCTTTTAGCCCACCGGTCATCTGACATGCGGCAGACATGTCCGGCCCAATCCCACTTCAGAGTGGCAGCTTTTCGGGCAACATCATGTATCTATTAGTTTTGGCGCGCAGCATTTTGTTCCTTACACGGTCGGAAATTCGAACACCCAAGAAACTGCGCTCCATAGCTCGCTCACTTATTAATAATTGTAATTATTTATTTTTCTTGCTTTTATTTATATAGCCTCTTTTTTTACAATGTGAATGTGAGAACACTATAGACTCCGCGAATTCTTAGGTTACTTCCTATTACGACTCACTTTTTACTATGATTATTTTTATTGTGCTTTTTAGTACAATATTCACCACTCTAAACTGTCCTTACATAATATTTATTTATTATTTACTTATTAAAACTTTATGCACTAGTAATAAACACTGTACAAAAGCGGACTTTATGCCTCAGGCATTTTCTACCAGTCGACCTTAGGGTGGCGGAGAAATATAACATGGTAGGTGCAACATAATGATAAACTAGATTAGGAAAACAATAATAAATATATACTTATTTGCTTATACTGTAATATGGAAATATTGTTAGAACAACATTTTTTTTTTTTAAAGTGTTACCATGGAGTTTCTAGCCGGTTCTTCTCCACAAGAAAAGACCAATTTGGAACCGTGCACTAGCTTCTGACGTTTTATAAGTGCCCATGTAGGCCTATGTGAAATAAAAAAACTTTTGACTTGACTTGAAAGTCACCCAAAGGGCAATGGAAAGTGCTTTACTCGGAGTTGTCTTGCGTGATCAAATCAGGAATGAGGATATCCGCAGTAGAACCAAGGTTACCGACATAGCACGAAGAATCGCCAAACTTAATACTTACAAGGTGGACCGATGACCTGGTAAGGGTTGCGGGAATCCGATAGATACGAGACGCACAGGACCGTTCATTGTGGCGACACTCGGGGCAGGCCTATGTCCATCACTAGACGTCTTTCGGCTGAAATGATGATGAAATTAAAACGTTACTCGTTCAATATCACCTAAGATAGGCAAAGGTGGTATTGATGATATCCCTACTCTAAAAAAATATATATTGTTCTGATGTTTTTAGTTTTCAATTTACTACTTTTTAAAGAAATATGATGTTTTCGAAAACAGAATTAGTGTTCAGGATTAAAAGAAGTCTTTTTTTAAACCTGAATCCTTCTTTTGATCTATGATTTTTAAATATATTTAATTTAATACATTTTTTGTAGGAATACATATTAATATAAAGTAGATATGAAAAAAAATAGCTACTCACTTAAGTCACTATTTTTTTAGAAGTTGAAACAAACAAGATAAAGCGCAAAGTCAATAATTTTAGACTGGTAAATTTCATCATATCTTCAAAAGTCACTTTGTATAAATTTGCAATAACTTCAGTACTTTTATAAATTTAGAGCCATTCTACAAAAACAATATTGGCGCCCAAATGGGACCATAAATCAATACGATTGTGTTCGGCATTTTCTTATGACAGATCACCTAATAATAACTGTATTTATTAGGTAATATCAAGTATATTTTGACTAAATTACATTTGTTGTGAAGACTGAAGCGTAAACTGTGCATTTATCACTTCAATTTTGGCTGTCATACAAATTAATGTTGCTATTCGAAAGTCGTTATTTGGAAATGAGAATTGGAAAAGTCCGACAACTTATTGAAACAAATATTTTAAGAGAAGATGAACTTGTTCTAAGTCAAGCTAAAACTGACGATTGATTGAAAAATATCTGAAAGTTTATCATTGCTTATTCAATTTATGTAAAGTAATTATTATTGTAACTAATAAAAAACTTTCTATCAAAATTACACACTATTGTAGTCTTTCACTTTCAAAATGGGTAGACAACTACAAGTTGACACATTTGGGTACGCCTAAAACATGGTGGTAAGCCCCCTCTTTGAGGAGTGGCTGGAGAGACGTCACGGGAAAACCGAGGGCGCCAACAGGGCTGAAGCCTTCTAGGGCCATGGATTGACATCTAAAAGGAAAACCCAGGGTTTCGGAATGCAAGGCAAAGAAAGAACTGAAACAATTTGCTTGCTGCGGTCTTCCCGTCCAACTATAATTTAGGTGTCTTCAAGGCTAGAGTGAATAGGCTCTTAATAAACTAGTGCGCCTCACCATCAATGATTGCAGCTCTGCTTACTATCGGGTGGGATCGCAGTCAAGCACTGGCTTATATCAATTAAAAAAAAAAACTGGTGTCGTTTTAATCTGTAAAAGTCTGACACGACCTCCCACTTCACCCTAGAGCAAGAGAAGTCATTGAATCATTTCCCACCTAAAAAAAAAGTTGACCTAATGGATTTTTTATTTATATACTAGCTGTTTCCCGCGACTTCTTCCGCATTAATTTCGTAAAACTGTACAACAGTTCTATGCTTGCAATTCATTCCGATAGCATCGAAATTATTTCTTTTACTTTCTCACTAAACGGTTAAATGTAAATACGCAAATCACTTTCAGAAAATATAATATGTAAGTACTCGTAAATTATATCCAGTTGTATGAACGTCAATGAATAGAAAGAGTATGTAAGGGTCGTAGTATTTCTACCTATCCCAAGGGAAAAGGATAGATATATCCTAAGGAAAATTATACAAGATAATTTATTAAGAATCGTATACATTTTAAAACAACTCGTCCTTAAATGTGTTAACCACAATTCTCTTTGGAGACCATTCCTCTCTTTAGACTAACTTATAAATAAACTAGTTGGAATCGTTCAATGAGTCCCTTTCTTATAGGTTACAACTAATACTTTGTCAGTGGCTTCGTTCGCAAGAATGTTTTCATAAAAACTATGACACACCTTAAACTGTAATTTGAGGGTACTTTAGAAAGACAGAAAGAAAGAAAATGAATTTATTTTGTCACAATGCAAGGCACACAAATAATATATGAAAACACGAAACCAAACAAAAGAGAGCCAGAAAAAAAAATTGAATTGTGCACCTCACGGCTGCGCCAAAATAGGTCCAGTTCACCATGATTGCCAGACAACTAGTACCTGACGCAGGTTTTCAACTGAACCTGAGGTTGTGACATAACGAACGCAAAACAGTTTTGTAGTGTAATATATAGCGGTGATATGTACTTAAATAAAACTAAGATTATTAGAAAAAACTAATAATGACAGTCTTTATATTATTAATTTTGATTAGAATTTGAGCCTAGTTTTAAGTTTATTAACCCAAGTAATAAGATTCTCCCATATAATATTTAACACCTAAACCATTTTATTGGGGGTAGTTATAAAATCAAATAATGAAATTCATGCTAAGTTTCAAGTATATGAGCCCAAAAAATATTTTGCAAACAAATGGATTTCCCCCTTTTTTCCACTCAATTAAAAGTTGGATTTCTAAAAAAACCTTAGTGCTCGTCTACATAAGTTCGGGAGGTTCCTGCACCGGATTCGTGCGGAAAAAACTCCTGGATGCCGCCATTGTGTCCGGAAGACACGGTAGAGCATACGGTGGAGGTGTGCCCTGCCTGGGTACAGCACCGCCGTGTCACCGTGGGGGCGACCGGCGGCAGTGATGTCTCGCGCCGGGCATTGGTACAGGCCATGGTCCGGAGTGGAGTCGCAGGCGGTTGCCTCCTTCTACGAAGCAGTAATGCTAGCAAAGGAGGCGGCGGATCGCGTGAGGCAACGGTCCTCACGCCCTTACCGCTGTCGGGATTCCGATCCCGATTTCCGGCCACCGTAGGCGCGGGCTTGCGGACGGCGAGTAATGGACGGCTCGCCGTCCGATCGTCCGTTAACCGTCCGGACCGACTGTGAAAGCGAAACCCGGGCCCCCGCGATGAAGGCAAAGAAAGAACAGGAGTGAGTTTTTAGTCAGTAAAAGTCTGACACTATCTCCCGCCCAAGAGCGGGATTTGTCATCAGATGATTTTCACAAATAAAAAAAATTAAAAATGTGCTCGTCTACATCTCAAAAAAAAGCCTTGTGCAAAATTTCACATTTTTAGATCTAGTAGTTTCTCCTTTTATGTATATAGATTTAGACTTAAAATAATCAACAGCACTAACAATAAATAACGGAGACAGGCACTGACGCGTAAAACTTATTGGCGCCCACCCTGGGACCTCAATATATCTAAATACCCGCAAAATAATAAAAATGAAAGTAAGCTATCTCTATATGTATAAGTAAATTTCACTAAAACGAAAATACCTTCAATCCTAAAGTTTTAATTTTTTGTAACGTGTATATTTATTTACAAAATAATAACTAAAATAATGGTGGAGAATAGTCTGTCAAAATGTCAGTCAATTGTCTGCATATTAGTATGAGTTATTGCAGAGTAACTGCTCGAAAAATCTTTTTAGATTGAATATTCATTTTCAAGCTTCATAACGTTTATTGTATTCGTTGTATGAAAATAATATTTATTTATTAGCATAATGTTCTTGATTCCATTCTATTTATTCAGTACAGTGGTTTCAATGGTAAAAAAAACTGGGCAAGTGCGAGTCGGACACACGGAGGGTTCCGTACAAACTTACCTATGTTAATAGTTCAATTCTCGAAGATTTTTCCGAATTGCAAGAAAAGTTTTTTTTTTGTGACGTAACAACAAATTTACTTTTTTCAAATTTTTTGCTATACTTGTGCTATAAGATGTGCTGTGTGAAGAGTGATATGAAAGAAAAGGAAGTTAGTGATAGCATGACAAGTGACAGGGCAGAGTGGAAGAAAAAAACGTGTTGCGCCGACCCCAAATAACACGGGACAAGGGCAGGAAGATGATGATGACTTGTGCTATAAGACCATGCTTTATGCCTTTCAGGATTTTAGCTCAACGAAAGGTATACTTTGAATTTTGATTCCCATGAGTGTCGAAATGTTGTTTGCGATATAAACAGCCGTATTCTTTTTCTTTGTTAACTTTGATTTTTTCACAACTTCTAGGGACCATAGACTTGACTATATTGTTTTAATTTCAACTCGATACCTTTACGCGTTCCCGACATAAAGGGTCTTGAAAGACAGACAAACAGACATACAAAAAAGTAATCCTATAAGGGTTCTGTTTTTTCCTTTTGAGGTACAGAACCCTAAAAATAGCGCTTCAAAATCCGTAACAAAATAAAATATTGAGTGATTGTTTTACGTATAAAGTCTGGGCGAATCTATCAAATAAATGAGGTTCTCCTAAAAGTACTCATGTAAAGTAATTGGAAAGTGTGCTGAGAGCAATAAATAAGTAATTCGTTCCTTTGTAATTTTCTTGGCGACAGTAAGTACAATTTTATTTACTCAAAATTTTGCCACTTTCATATTGTCATCAGTGGTCGAGCTGAGGGTCACTATAACTGCATGTTTTGGCGCACAGAAGGCAGGATCATCATTCATCATCATTTCAGCCGAAAGACGTCCACTGTTGGACATAGGCCTCCCCCAAATGTCGCCACAGGTCCTGTGCGTCTCGCATCCATCGGATTCCCGCGACCCTCACCAGGTCATCGGTCTACTTTGTGGGAGGCCTTTCGTCCCCATCGACCATCTGTTCTGCGAGCAATGTGCCCTGCCCAGTGCCACTTAAGTTTGGCGATACTTCGGACTATGTCCGAAACCTTGGTTCTCCTGCGGATATCCTCATTTCTGACGCGATCACGCAAGGAAATTCCGAGCATAGCCCTTTCCATTGCCCTTTGAGTAACTTTAAGCCTTCTGATGAGGCCCATTATAAGCGACCACGTTTCGGAGCCATATGTCATCACTGGCAACACGCACTGGTCATAGACTTTTGTCTTGAGACACGGTGGTATATTGGACGAGAAGACACCGCGCAGCTTCTTTGAAGCTTCTAAGCAGCTTCTTTTCTTCTTTCGTTGAAGAACGCTGCCCAGCCGAGTCGGATTCGACGATTGACCTCTTTCTTGAAGGCAGGATAGAAGGTTACATATTTTGTGGCTCTCGGCTGTTGTTCTGTCAAGGTAGCTTAGTTCTATTTTGCCCCCTTCTCTCTCTTTCCCCTCCCCTCTTTAAGGAGTGGCTTGAGAGACGTCACGGCATCCTTATCTTCCGCATGACGCAGGTCCTCACCAGACATGGTAAGTTGGGAAGGTTCCTGCACCTGATTCGTGCGGCAAAAACGCCCGGGTGTCAGCACAACCCGCCCGATGACACAGTGGAAAATATGGTGAAGGTGTGCCAAGCTTGGGTGGAGCACGGCCCAGTAGGGCCGAAGCCTACCGAGGCCGTGGCTTGAAATCCGTGGTTTTAGAAGAAGAAACATAGCCGTGGTTTTATTCAGTAAAAGTCTGACACGGCCTCTCACTCCACCCTGATGAAAACTCAACTTAAAAAAAAAAGTAAAATACTAAAACCCGACTACGACGAAAAAAAACGACTATGAAAAAGTATGAAACAAGATTTTCATACTTCGAACAGAACAAAAAGAAACTACTTTTTTTTCGTTAATTTAGAAGTTGAAGTAGTCATTGCCAAACAAGCTTGTCTTCAACATAGTCTTTAAGCTTACAATACTATATATATATTTTTTGGTTAGGACACGCTTAATATGAGTTTCGAATTTTCCCTCGCTAATTTTAATTACCGCCTTTGGTAGCTTGTTATAAAAGCGTATGCTGTTTACTAATAATGACTTGCTGGTCTCCATGATAGCACTAGAGACATCAGCTCTGGAAGGCCACGTTTCGTTCGAACTTTCGTTTCGTCTTACGTTACGAAAACTTGATTCAATAAATCCAAACATAAAGCACATCAAATAACAATTTACGTCACTATAAAACAAAAGCAGTACCTCAACAGCTTTTACTAGCGATTTCAGAGACAATTCAAGAACTAATAAAATAAAAAAATAGCAGTATATTTTCTGTGGATCAGCCATTTTGTCAAAATAAAGTAAAGATGGCAGCAATAAGGATGGATTACTGTCCGAGAACGTATTTTGAGAAGGAAAATGAGGGTTCTAGTTTATCCCCCTGACTTGTTTTATGATGTCTAACATTTTGCCAAAGGAAAAATATTTTTCATGTACTTAGACACATTTTTTTTTTAGGTGTAAACATCTTCTTATTACATCTTTCGCTCTTGGGCACGAGCACGAGGAAGTGTCAGACTTTTAGTGACTAAAAAAGCACTTCTGTTTCTTCGTTGCCTTTCATACCAGGGCCGAATTTTCCTTTCAGAAGCAAAACCTTGGCCCCAGTAGGCTTCGACCCTGCAAGGCCCTTACGTTTTGCTGACATCTCCTTGAGGCGTGCGTGGAACAGTACGCGCCGTCGACGACTTGGGCTCAGTCCGAACGGTTACCGGATGATCGGACGGCGAGCTATCCATTGCTCGCCATCCGCAATATTTATTTTGTTACTGTAACAGTTTATCTTAAAAACAGGCCAAGTACGAGTTGGACACGCGCACCAATGGTTTCGTATCGTCCATAGCAAGAAACAGCACCAAATATCACGTTACTTGTATAGGAGCCCCACTTAAATATTTGTATTTGTTGTTATATCAGCAACAGAAATACATCATCCATGAAAATTTCAATGTTTAGCTATCACAGTATAAGAAATATAGCCTGGTGACTGATAGACCAATAGCGGAGCCTTATCAATAGAGTCCGAATTTTATCCTTAGGGTACAGAACCCTAAAAACTAAAAAAAAATATCTAGTATTCGCTTCTGCCAGTGACTTAATTATTACTAGAATTATTACTTCCTCACCTTTTTATTAAAACCTATGTTCTTGTGTTTAAACTATATTACTGTAAAATTTAATTAAAATCTGTTTAGTCTTTTTTGTGCGAAACAGATAGACATCCATACAAACACACATCCACCCATACATAAATAAATTCATCCATCGATCCATCCTACAATATTTGCATCCTGCAATTAATTTTCTTTTTTTTTGTATGGGTTTTCTAACGAGACCATCACAGATATCAGCACCGCATTGTTTTTGTGTAGGTTAAATAAATAAATAATGTTCGTAATTTGGTAATTGACTGTAATTTTTTATCTAGTAAAGAAAGAAAGAAAGAAAAATATTTTATTTGGCACGCATGGATACACACACAGTAAAACAAAATTCAAGACAACTAAGAAAAAAAAACACTGACACAATGTGTGTCTCACGGCTGCGCCAAATAGGTCCAGTTCAGCAAAAATGCCAGACAACTACATGGCAATCAGTGGAAGTTGCCTGACGCTGGTTTTCAACTGAAACTTATTGAGAGTGAGCGGCAGTTATTTACTTATTAGCATTAAGTATGTCTAAGTTATAAGTATTATGTGTAAGGTAAATAAATATATATAAATGTTAATGTGCGGTGTGATAAATTATAAATAATAAACAAGTGTTTTAGCGTCAGATGTGTACGAAATAATAAACTATTAAGATAAAAAAAAAAATTAAAAAAATGACACAAAATTTAACAAGACATTCAGTATTCGATGACGACGAGTATTCATAATCAGATCTGCAGACCTAGCCTAGTTATGACAGTTTCGTTTAGAATCTCTTTCTACATTGGGTGACGCCTCTGCCCCCCTAGCCAAGTTACGATCATTTCGTTTGCGTCGAACGCCTCGAGTTGGCCACGCCTCCGATTCCTTTGTTCTGACCACGTGACTGAGCGATGAGATGACGTCAGAACAAAGGACCCCTTTATCAAAATTATTTGGAAGAAAAGAGAAATAAATAAGTAGTGTAATGAGGATCAGTCATGATTTTTGTGGAGTATGAAGACTTATAGCGTCAAAAAAACAGTAAATACTGTGAAGAAATTATTTAAATCGGAACAAAAATGACGAAGATACAGCAATTTTACTGTATTAGTTTCAGAGACGCACCCGAGAATGAAGCGACTCGATGTGAAGTCATCTGTCATGATCGGTCTCCACCGGCCGAATGAATGATCAAGCCGTTCGTCACACGGATCATGACAGATGACGTCATCGTAAACAGTCCAGTGAGAGCGCGCGATTCAAAGTAGCCGTTCAGAAAACTTTGATAAATCCACCATTTTTTGACGGATTTTAATAATTTAAAAAATTAAATGCTCAGTAAATTATTACACATACGATGTACTTCGTAAAAATCGGATTTGTTTTTATGTGATTGATCACGCACAGGACCGTTCATTGTGGCGACACTTGGGGGAGGCCTATGTCCAGCAGTGGACGTCTTTCGGCTGAAATGATGATGATGATGATGATGACTCATAATAGGTCCAGATCAGTATAAATTTATGCAACTAATGCCTGACGCTGGTTTTCAAATGGACCTGGAGTTGTGACGTACATACATATAACATACTTACATCAGTTTTGTAGTGTAGGATGTATAAAATGGTTAAGGTGATGCGCACTTAAACTATCAAATTTACACACCTAAATAAATTACACAATACAGTTTTAAAATAAAATAATTAAGTACTTTTAATATGTGATCAATTTAAAAATAATAAATTAAAATTTCATCAATATATTAAACACCCTTAAAATTTTAAATCATCATCATCATCTTCCTGCCCTTGTCCCGTGTTATTTGGGGTCGGCGCAACACGTTTTTTTCTTCCATTCTGCCCTGTCACTCGTCATGCTATCACTAACTTCCTTAAAATTTAAAATAATAGTAAAAAAAATATTAATTGCAGATAAATTAGCAAAGATTGTCAGAATAGATTAAAAAAAAAAAACAGTTATAAAATTTTTAGTCAGATCTTATGATCTGCCAAAAAAATAAGATGTAATTGTTAAAAATGTTAACTTTCTTCTTTATAAATGATTTTTTTTAATCAGAATTAATAACTCCAATAAATAGTAATATACACAATCCAAAAAAAAAAAAAATACAGTTCATCTACAGCATAATAATATCAATGATTAATCACGAAATCTCAGAAACTTTAACACCTACAAATTTAAAATTTGGCAGGTAGGTTCCTTATAGAATGTAGGCATCCGCTCAGAACGGATTTTACGGAACTACTAAGGGGATGAAACGGGGGTCCAAAGTTTGTATGGAAAAACCTACTTTCACGCGGGATGAACCGCTGGCAGAAGGTAGTAATATATATTAAAGACACTTACATATTCAAAAGGAATTAAAAAAAAATATTATTATTGCATCCAGTCCCCAATTCAACCTGTCCTTTTTTCCAGCTAGTCCAAAATTAGGTCCTCCACATTGCTACACTTTGTATCTAAATTACCTACCAATTCAATTCTATTACCTCACCGTTCCATATTACCCTAATTCTATTTCCTCCATTTTTTCGTCACATCGTCATTAAGCGGACCCTTTCGTCTCTTCCAACATAATTCGTTCACAATCAACAGGGTCCATTCCCTAATTATCGTCCATTGTGTGGATCCTAAACCAACATGGTCCACTGTATAAAGGTATGATAATTAAGGCCAGGAGAGTAGTTTAGTATAGTCCTCGTAATTAAGTTGCTAAAGTCATTTTGTACGGTCAGTGTTGGACATAGGTATGTTGGTGCTCTACTTTAGCAAGATTTCGGAAGATCATTCGTTGTGTTCAAGAGGTACGAGTGTTCTCTAGATCTAGCTCATAAATGTATGAGAGAGATGTCAGCAAAATCGTACGGTCCAGCAGGGTAGAAGCTTGCCGGGGCCATTGGATGACTTCTGATAGGCAAACCTGTGATGTTAAAGAGCAAAGAGCAAAGAAGAAAAAAAATAAAACCAGACACGTCCTCTCGCTCCGTTCTAGTGCGAGAAAAGTCATTGCATGATTTATCATATTAAAACAAAAAAAAACTGTGTAAGTACGACTTGGACTCGCGCAGTGAGGATTCCGTACAAACTTACTAGGTAAATATCTATAAGATTTTTCTGAAACGCAAAAAGTTTTAATTTGTAATGTAACAACAAAACTGTTTACATATTTATTCCTGTATTTGTGCTGTAAGACCTTTAATTTGTGCCAAATTTCAGAATTCTGTGTCAACGGAAAGTACCCTATAAATTTTGATTCCCCTATGCTTACGTTACGGTACGTTTTTCATAAACGGCCGTATCTTTTTTTCCGTTAACTTAGAAGTTTGATTTTCACAGCTTCAAGGGACCGCAGACCTGAGTATATAGTTTTAATTTCAACTCGATACCTCCACGCGTTCTCGAGATAAAGGGTCTTGACAAACAAACAGATGGTCGACAAAGTGATATGGGTTCCGTTTTTCTTTTTGAGATACGGAACCCTTAAAAACCAAAAAAACTGCTCAAAGATCAGGTAAACATTGAATAGGAACGCAGGGCGCTAGCAGTATTAGCCCTCGCCCAAGGTGACTTTTTGTAGCGATGCTGTCGCGAGATTCGTAAGCGCGCGACAGCATCGCGAGAGAGCACAGTACTGCACACACTGAGAGAGCTTTGATTGGCCTGTTGATCTAGTGGTTAATGGCCCTGACTGCTATGCCGGAGGTCGTGGGTTCGATCCCACCTAGGACAAATGTTTGAGTGATGAGCACAATCATTTGTTCTGTGTCTGGGTGTAATTTATCTATAATATGTATTTATTTAGAAATATTTAAGTATGTTTATCAGTTGTCTAGTACTCATAAAACAAGCTCTGCTTAGCTTGAGACTAGACGGCGTTGTGTGATAGTTGTGGTATATTATTATATTATATTATTATACTTTAAGAATTTTAGATTTTTTTATAGTACACACATGTAATCTTATATCAACTAGGTACCATGAAGTACAAAACACAGTGCTTTAAAGCAAAATTCTCGCGAAATCTTTACAAAATAGAACAGAAATTTTGTACAAATATTGGTGTAACTCTTCATTGAAACAAATTGCTAGAAAGTACGGTCGAGAGCAATGTCAATAACGAACACTGGAGATAGAAAACTACGGGGTGGCCAACTTGGGTGTACCTTTCTGTTTTTTGATAATTGTAGAATCTGTTAGTTTACAAAAAAAATCTTATATTTGTAGCTGACCCTGCAAACGTTGTTCTGTCATATAAATTATCAAAGAAAAAGTGGAGGGTGGGGGTAAAAGAGTGAAAAAATTGCTTACAACCTATTCTTATATTTATAAGTACTAAATAAATAAAAAAAAACATGAAAATGGGTTAAAACTGTAAAACCAATGATGTTGACTCAATGTTGATGATAGGCGAGTGGAAAAGGACCATTTTCTACTCGCCTATCGTCAACATCGAGCACGGTTTAAAAGCTTTTTGCTTCACCTAACACAATCTAACTCCACAATCCACAATCCATTTTCCATAGAAGCCTGCACAGGCTTCTAAACAAAAAATAAATAAATAAACGGTCTTGACAGACAGTCAGACAGCCACCAAAGTGATCCATAAAGAGGTCCGTTTTATTCCTTTTAAGGTACGGAACCGTAAAAACAAAAACAATATTTACAAAATATTGAAATAAAGCAGAATCTTGTGTAGGAGCAATAATCCAATGACATATTACACACATTTTTTTGCTGCCATTCTGATTTAATGCCATATTTTGCAGTTTATTGTCATCGAATATTTTGCTAGCTGTAGTTTATTTGTTAGAAACAATTGATTAGACAATAATACTACAATATCTCACATTATATTTTTAAAGTAATGTATTTTTATTTGTAAAGAATAAACTCAAAAAGTACAGGATCGATTTTAAAAATTCTTTATTCCAGCCCTGACGTCATCTCAACGCTCAGTTACGTGGTCAGAACAAAGGAATCGGAGGCGTGGTCTACTCGAGTCCTTCGACGCAAACGAAACGATCGTAACGTGGCTAGGGAGGCTGTAGAACGCATAAAGTAGCAACCTACTGGAGAAAGAATTTTTTAAATCGGTCCTGTAGTTTTTTCAATTACGAAAAGTTATAAATTGTACGCTTTAACGTGGGCGATAACTGCTGGCAATAGCTCACCATCATCATCATCATTTCAGCCGAAAGCCGTCCACTGCAGAACATACGCTTCCTGCAAGTTTCGCTACAACGAACGTTGCTGTGCGTCTTGCGTCCATCGCATTCCCTCGACTGTCACCAAGTCATCGGTCTACTTTGTAGGAGACCTTCCAACGATGCGTTTTCTGGATGGTGGTCGTCACTGCAATGCCTTTCGTCCCTATCGACCATCCGTTCTGCGAGCAATGTGCTCTGCCCACTGCCACTTAATTTTGGCAATTCTTCGGGTTATGTTAGCGACCTTAGCTCTTCATTCCTGATACAATCACGTAAGGAAACTCCAAGCATAGCTCTTTCCATTGCCCTTTGGGTGACTTTAAGCCTTCTGATGAGACGCAGTTTGTTACTGCGTCTCGCAGTTTGTTAAGGCAGAAACTAGATTTAAATAAATGTTAAAAAAAAATTTAAAGCTTTTGTAATCTTATTTCAAAGTTGTGTAATAGACAACCTCTATATACATCCGAGTTGGCCACCCTACGTAAGCCATTTTAGAATGGAGAGAGAGCAGTATGCTTACAAATGTAGAACGATTTTTTAACCAATTTTCAACGTAGAAATGGTCGTGAAATTCGCTTCCTCGTTCCTGTTTGATGTTTGGAGCGTACGCTCGCTTTGTTAAGGATTGTTTTGGTAAACGATCTTGATCAAGCACTTATTAGCATTCGCGTGATTGGACTCATGTTTTTATTATTAGCATTTCTATTTTTGTTTCCTTTTTTAAAAATGATTTTTTTTATATATTTTAGGGGCTTTATAGAGGAGTGATGCAAAAGAAGGAGTTAGTGAAAATAAGAAAAAAAAGTCAAATTGCAAATAAAAATAATCTACAACATCAAATTTAAAAAAAATAAAATAATAAAAGCACAATTGAAAATAACAACAAAAGAGAAAAATAAGACAACAGTTGTAGTGCGTACTGGAGCAGGTCAATCCCAAGCCTTTTCGTCCTCAACATAGTCCTTTATAGGAAGGCCTCTCACAAGGTGGATCAATGACCTGGTGAGACGCGCGGGAATCAAATGGATGCGAGACGCACAGGACCGATCATTATGGTGGCACTTGGGGGAGGCCTATGTCCAGCAGTAACTGACTCTTTTGTATAGATATGTTATAATATTGTATGTATATTTTTTTTAAGTTATGTACATGATGTTTTAAGTTATGTATATGACAACTGTTGGGGCCGAAAGGTTCTGGAATGGCGATCACGTACCGGAAGACGTTGTGTTGGAAGGCCTTCTACAAGGTGGACCGATGACTTGGTGACGATTGCGGGAGCCCGATGGATGCGAGACGTACAGGACCGTTAATTGTGGCGGCACTTGGGGGAGGCCTATGTCTAGCAGTGGACGTCTTTCGGCTGAAATGATGATGATAATGAATCATGATGTACCGATGCAAAATAAATTTTATCCACAGATTTGTTCTACACAACCACAATGGCAGTCCATTGCAGGTACATTTTGTACGACTGTGCTGCCATATTTCTAACAAATCCTATACCATTTGTATTTCTGATTGTTCCTTACAGCCAGGTTTACACTGAAAAATGATACTCTGGAATTAACTTTTCAGAAAGAATTTTGTTGGCTGGAGTTTCAAATGGAACTGTAGGAAATGGGTAGTCGCCAATTCGTGTGCTCTGAGTTTTAAAAATTGCAGTATTTTATCATTTAAATCGTATAAAATAAGTAGCTTTTTATTGCGGTTTGGAACAGGTCGTCGTTCCAACTTATGCGAGGTCTTTCAACGCTGCGCTTTCCGGTATGTGGACGCCACTCTAGAGCCTAGTTCGCAAGCACACTGCCACTTAATTATAATATAGCTATTATTCGGGAATACAGATACGCGTTACGGCCGTTGCAAGATACGGCACTGTTAATACATTCTTTTTAAAACTAGTGTGCACTATCTATACTTATAATAAATCTGTAGAAGTGAACATTCTGTACATTGAAAATATCAAAAAAATAAATGTTACTAGACCGACACGGAACCTAAAAATGTGATAAAAAAAAAAATTTGTCCGTTTGTGTCTGTTTGTTCAGGCATCACACAAAAACTACCGGTTCGATTACTATGAAACTTGGTATAATTATTCTTTAATATCCTGGGCACCACACTGGGTAATTTTTATTCCGGAAATGTATATACAATAAAAAACAAACTTAATTATGCGGTTCGATCCCTAGACCCGATTACTGTACCAACCGTAAATAATAAGTTTGTTCTAGGTTAAGTTACCCGCAGTGGAGTTCACTAAGGGTCGCTACACGTGGCTAAGATACTGTAATATTTTATCTTAAGATACAATATCGCTCGCCATACAATTCAATGGACAATCACACACGACGAAGATATTATACAATATTTTCGTATCTCAAAAAACCTAATAAGCCATTTTCGACTTCTAAGCGGACGAAGTCGCGGGCAAAAGCTATAATTAATAATTTTGTAAAATGTGTCTATAAAATACTTTAATTGAAGCTACCATGGGGTTTCTTACTTGTTTTTCCCTATGACGACCTAGTTTTGGAACAAGTAACTAGTTATTCAAATAATTGACAAGCCTATTTGAAATAAATACCGTTTTGTCTTTCTCTGCTTTTCTTCATACAACCTTTTCCTTACACACCACAGTCATAGGAACTTTGATACGCAGTAAATAACCGTTATCTATCTTGACATATAAGTATGACATTTAGGTTGTTGTAAATATATATCCACATAGTTACCTACATACTTCAAACACACGCTTCAAAGAGATGTCAGCAAAACCGTAGGACCCCAGCAGGGCCGAAGCCTACTGGGGCCATGGGTTGGCTTCTAAAAGGGAAATACCCCAGGTTTCCCCTTGACCTCAAGGCAAAGAAGAAACACAGATGTAGTTATAATATCACACACACAATTTACAACAAAATTCAAAAAAGACTGGGCAAGTGCGAGTCGGACTCGCGCACTGAGGGTTCCCTACAAACTTTATTTATTTGATTTATGACTTATTAAAAAAAAAAACTATTTACTATATCTCGTTCAAACCAATTTTCGGTGGAAGTTTGCATGGTAATGTAATGTACATCACATATTTTGTTTAGTTTTATCATTCTCTTATTTCAGAATTTACAGGGGGGGGGGGGGGGGGGACACATTTTACCACTTTGGAAATGTGTCTCGCGCAAACTATTCAGTTTAGAAATAAATTATATTAGAAACCTCAAAATCATTTTTAAGACCTATCTATAGATACCCCACAAGTATGGGTTTGAAGAAAAAAAAAAATTGAGTTTCAGTTCTAAGTACGGGAAACCCCCAAAATTAATTGTCTTTTTTCTATTTTTGTGTAAAAATCTTAATGCGGTTCATAGAATACATCTACTTACCAAGTTTCAACAGTATAGTTCTTATAGTTTCGGAAAAAAGTGGCTGTGTCATACGGACGGACAGACAGACAGACATGACGAATCCATGAGGGTTCCATTTTTTGCCATTTGGCTACGAAATCCTAAAAACCGCGACTAATATTTAACGAATAGTTATGTGGCTAAAGATATACAAAAGATAATTAATGTGAACCAAACTCGAAGTAAGTTAACGGCATGTTGTCCCCAAATTTTCGTATCCACCTTATTTCAAGAATATCTGACTTGGTTATGAGAGATTTAATTAAAAGCCAATACCTTTTGTTTGAAAGATATTAACCTAAAATCAAACGATGCCATCAGGGTTGGCAATTTTGATCAGAAGATTAACCACGCTTTTTTTTGGTACTTGACATTAATCTGGTAAAACAATAATGATGTCTGCCAAAATCCATAGAAGGTTAAAATGGCGATAATGCATTAAACTCTTCGCATATTCGTTCAGCGGGTTTGAAACCGGGCAAGTATGAATGTGAATTTTCAATTCATATATATTCTTTTTATTGATATAAATTTGTGCTTGACTGGCAGGGCACATTGCACGAAGAACAGATGGTCGATGGGGACGAATGGTTCTGGAGTGGCAACTGCGTACTGAAAGACGCAGCGTTGGAAGGCTTCATACAAGGTAGACCGATGACCTGGTGTGTGTCGCGAGAATTTGATGAATGCGAGACGCACAGGACCGATCGTTGTGGCGACGCTTGGGGGAGGCCTATGACCAACAATGGACGTCTTTCGGCTGAAATGATGATAATAATGATGATGAGGTTACTTCTAGGTGAACGTGCCCTAACGTCGTTCACATCGTCGCTTACTATTTGATAAACTAGTAGTCAAATAAGGACACTTCAATACTGATATTTAAAAAAAAATGTGATTTATATAAGAAAGAAAAATAATTTATTTGGTACAGCACAAGGCACAAAAATAATATTAGATAACACTAAACACTAAAAAAACAACCATAACCATATTTATCTAACCAGTTAGTCCAAAATACTTAAAAAAAAAATATTAAAAAAAATAATAATAATTTAAGTACTTAAAAAAAAATACAGATAATTTTCAGCTAGATTCTTAAAAAGTCATGCTGAAATTTTTTATTGATTCTGATAGTGGACGTCTTTTGGCTGAATTGATGATGATGAAGACGATGAGTGCTTGACTGTAATCCCACCTGTTTGCAAGCAGTGAAGTAGTTTTTAAATTTATCTAGGATATTACTGAAGGTATAACTACATTCGGCACACGTGGGCCACGTACGCCAATCTGGGCGCGTCGGTCTCCATACATTTTATATGGCAACTAGACTTGTTGAGCTACTCTAGATCCACGCTACGTGACGCGACTATACGTACACATCAGCCCCCCTAGCCAAGTTACGACTGTTTCGTTTGCGTCAAACGCCTCGAGTAGGCCACGCCTCCGATTTCTTTGTTCTGACCACGTGAATAAGCGTTGAGATGATGTCAGAACAAAGGAATCGAAGGCGTGGCCTACTCGGAGCGTTCGACGCAAGAGAATCGAATCGGAACGGTCGTAACTTGGCTAGAAGGGCTGTTAAAGGGATAAAGCTCCATGTCTCTTTCTCGCCCGCACACCTGACATTTTAACACATCATGGTTTCTACTGTACAACGCCTTGGACATCCTCTGTAACGTTGTATAAGTGCTTGTAAATAAATAAATGGTAAGGCCACAAGACGCCTCAAGGACGCGTCAGCAAAACCGTAGGGGCCCAGCAGGGTCGAAGCCTACAGTGGCCAGGGGTTTGTTTGTGAAAGGAAAACTCGGTCCTGGAACGAAGGCAAAGAAAGAATGAAAGTGGGATTTTAGTCAGTAAAAGTCTAATACACCGCACGAGGGCGTGTCAGACTACAAAAAAAGGCACCAGGACCGTTTGATGCAGTTACGCTTGGGGATGGCCCATACTCAGCAGTTTACGCCAGTTTTTCTCAAAAAGCGTTCGTCTTCCACCTTTTTATTAATCCTTTTAAAAGCCTTTGAAGTTAAAAATCAAAATAAAACCATTTATTTCAAATAAAATATTTACAGGAACTATTGAATTGTCAAGAAGTCAGTCAGTCAAAAAAAAAAACTAATTGCACATTCCAAAGCGTAGATCTGTAAGGAAAAAAAAATGTGCAATAAATTCCATGGACACCCTTTTCAATCATGTTATGTATTACAAATATCTCCGTTACATGTACTAAAAGTAACAGAAAAAAGCTTTTAAGATGACAAGGTTCTTGAACAACCCTAAGGTCGATTTAATTAAGAAGATAATAGCCAAATCACATCCCCCAGGCGTTTGCTAACCCAATCGTGACGCAGATTAGTTTGAGAAAGGTCAAATATACTGTCAAGGGTCGCCGCGTTTTCCTCAAGAATTTTATTTTTAGCTGAAATGTCAATAGAAGTTAGTATTTCGAGATTTTTGAAAATTTTAGAGAGATTTTTTTCGGTGTCATGTTTATTTATAAGAGTTTAGTATTCACTTTCAATGTTGCAAATTCACAATGTTATTTTTGATCTAATTTGTATACATCTATGTCTTGGGGGCCCTGGTACTCGTAACACAGGTATTCTTTACCTACTTTTGTATACACATTATTTTTAATTTATTACTTAAATCGTTTTATTCGAACTGTTATTTATTTATTTTTGTTTTTTCTCATTTTGACAGCCGACCTTGATTACCACATTCCCTTTGCTGTGCCCGCGAGTTCCATTCGTTTGTCTGTTATAGATGAATGTTAACGGAGCATCGGGCGTATGAATGGTTAAATAGTAATTTTATTTTACACTTTTTTGAAGTATAATAGATTTGTTTAAATGTTTAGTATATTTTAATTTTATTCTTTTATTATCTTATCCTTCTCTGTGTTCCGTAAGTGTGTCCGTGGCATCACCAGGCTCTATCAGAATACCAGCGCTGAATTATTTTTACTTTGTTTGTAAAATATCGCAGACTATGCTGAGATAGGAGCCTTTTTGGCCTCGCACAGGTCTTTTATTTTTATCTTTTAATATTGTTTTCTTTTATTTTTTTATGTTAAGTCCTTTTAGACTAAGTAGTTACTTTGTTTTTGTTTTTTATTTTATTGTTGTTTGTCCTGAGCGAGTCTCAAATAAATGTTTTCCTTGTTTTCTTTCTTTCTTTTTATTTCGGGCACCGGTTTCTGAAATGTTTATCTTATTTAAATGTTTTATGTTATTGTTCCTCTTTAGAATCAAAAACATATAGCAAGTTATGCTTTTATTGACGGAGCCCGTTGGTGTTTTGAATATCTGTCTCACCACGGCCCTAGAACGTAAAATGCAACTGAAGAAACATGGCTGGGTATTATTAGTCAGTAAAAATCTGACACTACCTTTCAATCCACCCAAACAAGGATGATTCAGTTTATTACCCAAGTAAATTACCCAATAAAGGTCTATGCTTATATTTTTCTAAAGGTAAAAATAATACAACTAATTTAGGTAACCTAAATATAGCATATAGCATAGCATAGTCGGCCTTATAATGTTCCAACTGCTGGGACTCAGGCCTCTCTAGAAGAGGAAGTGGGCCGTAATCCACCACGTGGTCCCAGTGCGGGTTGGTGGATGTCACATGTCTTTGAATTTTTGGTTCTAGGACATGCCGGTTTTCTCACGATGTTTTCCTTCACCGTTTTGAGAGCAGTGGTGATGAAATATATTACAGAAAGTAATGCGCCTGGCTAGGTTTGAACTCGTGACCTACAACTTGTAAGTCGGGGCCGTTACCCCTTGATCACCCCTGCTCCCTACCTAACCTACATATAATCCCAATATTTGAATTAAGAATTTGAAGTTGTATATTTCGTTAACTCCACTTTTGTTTCAAAACCTGTCAAATTATGCTAAATCTGGGTTTGAGATGTTCTTAATACATAATACTCAATTGAGAAACTCTGTCATAGTCAACTTCAACTTCAAATCTTCATTGTTGGGATTTGTGGAAGAGACACCACAATTTTGCCAAAAACACAGTGCCAACTAATTAATAGACCATCAAAGGCTGGAGAATATTTAACGAGTATTTATTTATTTATTTAAACTTCATGTAAGTGGTGGTACATAGGCGGACTTAATGCCACAAAGCATTCTCTACCAGTCAACCATTGGGTTAAAAAGACAACAATGAGTACACTGAGTATAACAGTATATTTAAAAAAATGTATAAATTAAAGTTCAAAATATAAGATTTTTTCGCAGACGCAAACTACCATTATGACAGAGACATACATGACAGAAACTTATAAGAGTGAAACAGAGAGAGAGAAGAAAAACTGAAGTTAAGTTCTTTGTCAAAAACTAGCGTAGGTACCGAAGGACAGGGCGAGGCAGTGCCCCAAAAACCTGATTAGCTAATCTCTTATTGAACCAGCGAAAAAATATTTCCACCTTTTTAATCATCGGTCTCACTTTCACCCACTCTATCCTGAGAAAAAGAAGTTATTTGGAGATTTCTCACGTAAAAATAAGAGGCTCTAGATTTTTCTTGCCCCAGGGTCCTTCGTCACCTAGCTACGCCATTGGTCAAAATCCTACTATAATAATTATAAACGGGAAAGTTTGTATGTATGAATTTATGGATGTTTGTTTCTCTTTCACGCAAAAACTATTGAATTAATTTCAATGGAAGTTGGTACACGCGTAGACCATATCTTGAGATAGCAGATAGGATACTTTTCATCCCAAGAGTACCTATATTCTTTTGGGATAATTTTCTAGTATCACGCGGGTGAAGCCGCCGGCAACAGCTAGTTGATCACTCCCACATTCATACTCGTCAAAATTTTACTGACAATAATTATTTTTTTTCATATTATATTAAATATATATGTTTATATTTTATACATATACATTACAAATAGATTGCATGTAGCGGAGATGAGAATGTTGAGATGGATGTGTGGTGTGACGAGAATGGATAAAGTAAGAAATGAATATATTAGAGGAAGTTTGAAAGTGGCGCCAGTGACTGAAAAGTTGAAGGGGAATCGTTTGTCTTGGTATGGTCATGTAAGAGGAAAGATGAAACACATGTTACTAAAAGAGTTATGAGTATACATGTGGATGGGTGGAGAGGGAGAGGGAGGCCAAAGAAAAGGTGGATGGATTGTGTGAACAGTGATATGAAAGAAAAGGAAGTTAGTGATAGTATGACGGTTGACAGGATAGAATGGAAGAAAAAAACGTGTTGCGCCGACCCCAAATAAGATGGGACAAAGGCAGGTGATGATGATGATGATGATGATACATTTGATCCCTTGTTTACCTATTAAACTTTTTTTTTATGCACCTACCATGTTTTCTCTTCACTACCCTTGGTTGACTGCCATTAAGTCCGCCTTTGTACCTTTGTGTTGCATGAATTTTTAATAAATAAATAAATATTTATACATAAAAGTTAACCTCATAAAATCGCGACTCGTACCCATTCGATCCTATCGCAGCGATGTAAACGCTTCCTTTTCAAAGGAAACAAGATAAAAGAGGTGGTATGAATAAAATATTGTAGAGGCAAATGCTCACTTGCAATTTCGTTAAGCGATTTTCTATAAAGTGACATGGAAATGAATGGTGAATTACTAACACTTTCTGTACACATTGGAGAAACATTAAACATACAAATATTGTTGGAGAGGGAGACCAAAGAAAAGATGGATGGATTGTGTAAAGAGTGATATGAAAGAAAAGGAAGTTAGTGACAGCATGACGAGTGACAGGGCAGAGTGGAAGAAAAAAACTTGTTGCGCTGACCCCAAATAACACGGAACAAGGGCAGGAAGATGATGATGATGATGATTGTTAATACAGGAAGTGTTTTCACAGATTTACTTATTTAGAGGTATGTGGATTAGGGTGTAATAATACAGCATAGCATAGCATAGTCGGCCTTATAATGTTCCCACTGTTGGGACCCTCTAGGCCTCCTCTCTAGGAGAGGGAATGGGCCGTAATCCACAACGCGCCGGTGCGGGTTGGTGGATGTCACATGTCTTCGAATTTTTGGTTCCAGGACATGCCGGTTTCCTCACGATGTTTTCTTTCACCGTTTTGAGAGCAGTGGTGATGAAATAAATTACACAAAGTAATGCGCCTGGCTGGGTTTGTACCCGCGTCCTACAACTCGTAAGTCGGGGCCGTTACCACTTGGCCACCACTGCTCTAGGTGTAATAATAATAAAATTTATTTTCTCGCCACAATACATGATAAAGTAAAAATAAATGAAAAGTAGATACAGTAAGCATATTGTGGGAGACCGGTGCCTTAACTAGATTTGGGCCCTGTATTTCAGGACATCAGTAAAGTCCTACATACCAACGTCTTCCAATCAGTTTGCTGAAATCTCTTTGAGGCGTGCAAAGAACATAATTCGCCATCGAGCCGGGTTTGGTAAAGTAAGAGAGAATGTCAAACTTGTACTGACAAAAACGCACTTGCGTTCGTTCAGCTGCCTATGCGTTCCAGAACCATTGTAACTCTTTTGAACAATCCCATAACTCTAACCTATTTATTTCCTGAGACTTCGATCTTGTCACTGTTCCAAAGACAACTGTTCATTTTTCCAAAATTAAATTTAGGTATCTGTAAAAGAATGTATATAAGGTCAGTAGACTAAGTCAGTAATGTGTCGTGATAGACCAGTGGTTAACGCACACGCCTCTCATGCATGAGGGTGCGGCTTCGAAACCGGGTAACTGCAAATGTGAATTAGGAGGAGGTTTGCTAGGCAGTTGGTCCATGTAAAACAATCGTATCCGGTTATACTGGAAGCCGACCTCAGATGATGACGTCAGTAGTTTAGATTTTAAAGGGTTTTTTTTTTTATTGGGTGGGAAAATCATCCTTATGACATCCCCGCTCTTGGGCAGAACGGGAGATAATGTCAGACTTTTACTGACTAAAAACCCACTCCTGTTCCTTCGTTGCCTTCGTCCCAGGGCCCCGGGTCTCGCTTTCACACTACCCGTGGCCCCAGTAGGCAGTACAGTTGCTGACATCTCCTTGAGGCGCGCGTGGAATAATATGCGCCGTCGACGACTTGGGCTCGGTCCAGACGGTTACCGGATAGTCGGACGCAAGCCCGCGCTTACGGTGGCTGGAAATCAGGATCAGAATCCCGGCGGCGGTTAGGGCGTGACGACCGTTGCCTCACGCGATCGGCCGCCTCCTTTGCTAGCATTACTGCTTCGCAGAAGGAGGCGACCGCCTGCCACTCCTCCTCACTCCGGACCATGGCCTGTACCAATGCCCGGCGCAAGAGATCACTGCCACCGATCGCCCTCACGAGGACACTGTGGAGCTCTGCCCAGGCGGGCCACACCTCCCATAACCTCGTCCTCCGGACGGTCCACACAAGGGCGGCACCCAGGTGGTTCTTCCGCGCGAATCCGGTGCAGGAACCTCCCGAACTTACCATGTCCGGTGAGGACCTGCGTCATGCGGAAGGTAAGGACGCTATGTGGTCTTTTCAGCCACTCCTCAGAGAGGGGACGTACCGCCATAATTGTGGCATGCCCAAAGCGCATCAAGCTGGTATCTGGCAGATTTGTCCCAAAGATTTGAGTTGTGGCCTTACATGTATAAGTGTGGGAGCGAGAAAGAGGGATGGATCTATAAAGCTCCATCAAATACAAAGAACACAAAATGTTTATTTTTCAGAACCAAATATTTTGTAACAATAAATTGTGATTAGAGCATCCTTTTAGGCAAATAATGCCTGTATTAGGAGACTCCGCTCTTCCATCACTTACTTCCTCCATACACGATCACACTGTGCTTGATAAAGTTTGAACAGCTGTTTTGGCGTAAAGTGTACAGTTGCCTGCTAGAGAAAATACAAAAACTAAAACTACAAGCATGTTTGTACTTTTAGTTTCAAGAATTTCTCCAATATCCAAGTTTTTTATTAAACAATAACAGAAGTGAAGGACTTTAGTTAGAGTTTACAGAATTCATAATCTTTTTTGATAACTTTATTCAATATATTATAAAATAATTTATTACTATTTCATTCAATTCAAATTAACTGAATTTCATTTAATTCAATTCAATTTAACTTAAGCACCCGTCGCATGACGTAGCGCGTGTGTCGTTTGCGACGCTCCCCCTCATGAAAACCGGATTATTACCTGTGCAGTGTCGCTAGTTCAACTTTAACGGTGTGCATGTAGTCGTGTCGATGGAGAACTTTAATGTATTATTACATGGCAAAACGGACCGCGCGGGCGACCGCGTAACGCAGTTTCGGCCCTAAAAGTCTGACACGCCCAGCCCAAGAGCGGGGTATGTCATTGGATGATTTTCCCCGAATAAAAAAAACCTGCCTGCCTTTTTATGCGAGTATTTAATTTTGGGTGTCAGAAATTAAAATAATGACTTTTAAGATAAAAAATGCAGGGTCACCCACGTTGACATTGAACATGACATATTCTATTTTGCTGCCTCGCTAACTCATTTTTTCTTTCCCTGTATGCATTCAAAAAAGTTTAGAAGATACATCTTGACAGGAGGGACACAAGAAAAATTGTTCAGTGACACGCGACGAAAAGGGTACATGGCCTCTCATGGTAGAAAAATTGTAAGAACCATCTTGTCGCTCGAATATGATCAAAATGATCAAGCGCCTTTAACGTGAAAGTTTAAGACAAAATTGTAGGAAAGAGGCTTGTTGTAAACTATCAATTAATTTTCTTTAAAATTCATGGATAAATTTGACTATGCGGGGAGCTCAGATAGGCAGACGATCCATTTTATACCTACTGGTTTTTACTCCATCAGGTTAGAATGCAGGTCAACCCCAACTAATTGAGGAAATGCTAGGTGTAACACGACGATGAAATCAATTACAGTACCCCTTATGTCATCATCATCATTTCAGCCGAAAGACCACTGTTGGACATAGGCTTCCCCCAAGCGTTACCGCGTCTCGCATCCACCGCACTCCCGCGACCACCGATCTCACCAGGTCGTCGGTCCACCTTGTGGGAGGCCTTGCAACGCTGCGTTTTCCGGTGCGCGGTCGCCACTATAGAACCTTTCTGCCCCACCGATCATCCGTTCTACGAGCAATGTGCCCTCCCCACTGCCACTTTAGTTTGGCGATTCTTTGGGCTATGTCGGCGACCTTGGTTCTCCTGCGGATATCTTCATTCTTTATGCGATCACGCAAGGAAACTCCGAGCATAGCTCTTTCCATTGCCCTTTGGGTGACTGTAAGCCTGATAACCCCTTGTGTACTCGTTCAAAACAACGATCGGAAAAAAAAAAAACGAAAAACATGACAAAATTATCAAAACAAAACTTTTCAGTTTAAGTGAAACAGGAATTACGTTTACGTTTTAATTTTCATAAATCACGGTTCGCGCATAAAAATTAAGCTCATCCAGAAACATATTCCGTGGAGGAAATGAGTTAAACATTCATGGAATTAAACATTTTATTATTATAAAATTATTTTTTTCAACGCAAGATAATGTTGGACTTTCACCCAGGTAAGCTGGATGAAAGTCCAAAATTATCTGCCCATATTTCAAATTTCATTAAAATCGTTGAGGCGCGATTGATAAAGCAATGTGTAAATATCCAACTACACAGATTGCTACCTTCATTTATAGTAATATCCGCAGTAACTGTATGGATCAGAATGTTGGGCTGTGAAAAAGATGGATGAAAAAGATTGCATGTAGCGGAGATGAGAATGTTAAGATGGATGTGTGGTGTGATGAGAATGGATAAAGTGCGAAATAAGTATAATAGGGGCAGTTTGAAAGTGGCGCCAGTGACTGAAAAGTTGAAAGAGAATCGTTTGTCTTGGTATGGTCATGTAAAGAGCAGGGATAAAACGCATGTTGCTAAAAGAGTTATGAGTTTACATGTGGATGGATGGAGAGGAAGAGGGAAGCCAAAGAAAAGACTGATAGATGGATTGTGTGAGAAGTGATATGAAAGAAAAGGGAGTTAGTGATAGCGTGACGAGTGACAGGACAGAATGGAAGAAAAAAACGTGTTGCGCAGACCCCAAATAAAACGGAAAAAGGGCAGAAAAATGATACCGTATCCTGTATTTCTATGATCCAAGGTTTTCAAAAGCGTGAAATATTCTCGTTCACCGCTTATTACACCTCGGTTTGGTTACATTTTTCATACGCCACCGCTTTTTGTGACATGTTTTTACTTTGTGACATGCCTGTTCCTGTTTGGTAACTTTGGAAACACATATCGTAACTTTCATAGTTTCATTTATTCCCTTTAGAATTGAAATACTCAAAACTATTTTATGTATGTATCAACTCTTGTGGGCTGCTTCACCCATGTCAAATTAAAAATTTATACTAAGGTTTTTTTTTAGGTGGGTTATATCTAGTGATATCTTCCGCTCTTGGGCAGAGCAGGCCGGCGTGTCAAATTTTTGCTGACGAAAACTCAATCGTTTATTCCTTCTTTGCCTTGCGTTCTAAGGCCCCAGTAGGCTTCGACCATAGAATTATAAAAAAATTATGCCTTTGACCCTACTGGACCCCTACGATTTTCTAAAACCTCCTTGAGGTGCGCGTGATACAGTATGCGCCGTCGACGACTTGGGTTCGATCCGAACGGTTACCGGACGATCGGACGGCGAGCTAGCAAGCCCATGCGGCTGGGGCGTAAGGGCCGTTCACTCACGCGTGCGGCCGCCTCTTTTGCTAGCATTACTGCTTCGCAGCAATAGGTATCCGCCTGCCATTCCTCCTGGCTCCGGACCGTGGCCAAGGCCGGGTGCGAGAAGTCGTTACCGCCGATCATTCCAAGGGTGTTAATACACTCTCGATATAAAGAAGAATATATATTTTTGAAAGTATTTATTTATTTTTAATTTTATTTTAATCTAAATGTGAATAGTTTTTATAATAATGTAATATTACAACTCGTAATATTACTAATTTTAAGGCATCTTCATCTTCCTACCTTTGTCCCGTTTTATTTCGAGTCGTCATAACACGTTATTTTTTTTCATTCTATCATATCACTCGTCACGCCATCACTAACTCCCTTTTCTTTCATATCACTTCTCACACAATCCATCCATCTTTTCATTGGCCTCCCTCTCTCTCTCTATCCATCCACATGTATACTTGTAACTCTTTTAATAACGTGCGATTCATCCCTCCTCTTCAAATGATCTTACAAAGACAAACGGGGAATCCTTCAACTTTTCAGTCACTGGCGCCACTTTCAGACTTCCATTAATATACTCATTTCTCACTTTATGCATTCTCGTCACACAACACATCCATCATTATTGATTCTAAGTAAATATCTTAATTTTTTTTTCGATAATTTGCCAAACAAATAAAATAATGTTATTAACTTACTATTAGGCCTACTTTATGGAGAAAAATGTTATTAAGGTCACAGTGAACCGCCTTCTCCATGTTTTGGTTGAGGAAAAGTATCAAGAAAATATTTCCGTCCGTCCTATAATTACTTTTTAATTTGATTTCCATTATTTTTTAAACATTTTTAGATATTGTTTCGTTGTACGAGTAGTCCCAATGATTTTGAGGAAATTAAATTATGTTCCGTGTACTTTTTTGTATTTATTAGAAAGGTTGCTGGCCTGTGTAAATAAACTACTATTATAGACCAAGATCCCAGAGCGGTGACATAACTTATTTTCACATGGGTGAAACCTTAGGTACTCAGTAGCGTCTCATGTGCTTTGAATATCTGTGTGCTTGTGGAGCTCCTCCTTGGAGCCCCTGGGCAGGTACCAGGTGAGAAAGGGAACTAAACATAAGAGTTACTTAAGTTAATTTTTATGGCTGATTTTTGTATATCTTTTGTAGAATATTATTCTAAAGTAGTATCATAAGTGTCAGACACTTTCCATGGACCAAAATTTCTGTCAGACACTTTAAAGCTCAATAAAAATAAATGAACTTTACTTATTTTTACATATCTGATTTTTAAATATGTTATTCAGGTAACTATTACAAAGTTATATTTCGGTAGTCAGACTAACTGTAGTGACCAAACATCCCCTTAACACAAAAATTATTCAGCCGAGAGTATTTATTTATCCTCACATCAGAACGCCTTGCAGCAATTACACCAATAGAGCACAATTAATCGAGAATCTGCTACTTTCCAACATCGTGAGTGCAGTGGGTAATCATCAAAGGAGCGGAGCGGCAAAAAATCACGTCGCTCGCTTACGCAACATCAGGTCATCCCTCCTCAAGGATTCCACATGTATCAAATCCCATATCAAACACATTTTGAAATGTCAAAGCTCTTTTGATGAGTTTTTACAAAGAAAATTGATTTAAATTGAAAAATACGGAATATTTTGATATGTCATCTTGACGGTTGACCATAGCTAATGAGTATATTATGAGCGCGAGAGCACGCATGCGTTTCAGAGCGAGTGAGACAATTTCATGCACTAATTGGATGTTTGGTCACTACAATTTGTCTGACTAATGAAATATAACTTTGTAATAGTTACTTTAATAACATATTTAAAAATCAGACATGTAAAAAACAGTAAAGTTTATTTACTTTGTGTGGAAATTTAAAGCGTTGACAGAAGTTTTGGTCCATGGAAAGTGTCTGACACTTATTATACTATTTTAGAATCATCATCATCATCATTTCAGCCGAAAGACGTCCACTGTTGGACATAGGCCTCCCCCAAATGCCGCCACAATGACCGGTCCTGTGCGTCTCGCATCCATCGAATTCCCGCGACCCTCACCAGGTCATCGGTCCACCTTGTGGGAGGCCTTTAGAAGAATATTCTACAAAGCATATATAAAAATCAGCCATAAAAAAATAAGTTAAGTAACTCGTTATTTTTACTACACCTGGTACATGCTCAGGGGCCCCAAGGGGGAGCTCCACAAGTACACAGGTATTCGAAGCACATAAGACGCTACTGAGAACCTAAGGTTTCATCTATGTAAAAATAAGTTATGTCAGACAGCTCTGGGATCTTAGTATATTATTATTTTGTTGCTGTCTCTTCTGACTCACACCACGTTTCTATGATATCAGTTGGTGCTTGACTGCGATCCTACCTGATAGTAAGCAGCAATGCAATCGTTGATGGTGAATCGCACTAGTGTATTAAGAGCCTATTTACTCTAGCTTGGAAGATACCTAAAATATAATTAGTAGGGAAGACTGCAGCACGCGAATTGTTCTAATTCTTCGATGTACGCGGCATAAACAACGAGGTGAAACGCTTCGTCTGAACCGTAGAGGTTTCGACGACGTAAGAGTAGATACTCGCCGTACGTTGTATTGTCCAATGGTAGAAAGGAAATCACACCAAATTAATTTGTAACAATCCATAAAGTATCAATGATTCTATGTATCGCGGAAATAGTGACAAACTGTATTTCTGTTGTATTGTATCAATACTGTTCTACCGTTTTATCAGATTATCCAAGACGATAATTGATAATGATGCACTCGTTGAGACGAAGCTTCAAAGTATTGAGCGTCGACACCGAGTTGCCAGCCTGTCGGTTTTCTACCGGAGTCATTTCGGGGAATGTGCGGCGGAATTGTTGTACCTAACTTAATTCCGCCAAGCCTGTTCCATCATCGGACCACCAGACGTACGGTACGGGCTGGACATCCCAGCCATACGCATAAAACGTTTTGGGAACATATTCATTGTGCACAAAGGTTAGGAGAGGAATTTACTGCCGGAATCTGTTTTTCCTGATAGGCATTTAGATTGTAAGTAGAGGTCTTTAAGTCAAGCGTGAATAGTTTACCTCTTGGCAAGCTTGCTCCGTTGACCACACCATGTTTATACCGGCTGCCTATCAAACTTCCACAACTAAGCTAGTGAAAAACACGATACTTCTTTGATAGACTGCTTGATATTCTGGCGTGTGATTACCAATAATGACCGGCAAAGTTCTACTAATGACAACCGGAATCAACGGCTTTAAGTTGTCAGTTTTAAGACTTTACATGCTTTCCAAGACACTGCGTGTCAGTAATCTCCTAGATAATCTTAGGAAACTACCTACATATTCACATTGACACTTGCCCGGTTTCGAACACGCGACCTCATGCATGAAAGGTTGATGCCTTAATCACTGGGCTATCATGGCACACGCCACAACATCATCATCTTCCTGCCCTTGTCCCATCTTATTTGGGGTCGGCGCAACACGTTTTTTTCTTCCATTCTATCCTGTCAACCGTCATACTATCACTAACTTCCTTTTCTTTCATATCACTGTTCACACAATCCATCCATCTTTTCTTTTCTTTTTCACAACAATGAAAAAAAATCTACGCAAAGTCTAATAAAAAAATAAAACCTTAATAGTAATCAGGGATGTTCGTAGAGACGCAAATTGACTGCTTTTATACGACTATTCATGAATAAAGCACATCCGTACTGTGTGGTGCATGTACAGAGCAATCGGAGTTTGTATTTCTGAGTGGTGTGTGGATTGTGCGTGCGGTGTGAAATAAATTATTATTTATTTATTCTACTCAGGGCCCTACTAGGGCGTACGAAGAGTCGAAACCAACTCGCAGAGGCCCTTTAGACGCTTTTATTGGGACGTGGTACCAACCAACTATTATCTTTGTACGCGCTATTCTTAATGAACCTAAGGACAATTCCGGTTGGCGACAAAACAGTCGACTGTTTTCCAGTAACTATGTTAAGATAATAGCCCCTGCCTGAACAGTGTTATTAATATCCATCGACAAAAGATAGGGGGTGATTTGCACTCAAAAATTGGGCCCCTAAAACGGACGCTCGCACGAAGTGATGTAGCAACAAGAGTAACATATACGGATTTTTTTTTTTTTTTTTTTTAATATGGAAATCATCTTATGACTTCTCGCGCTCTGGGCGGAGCGCGAGGGCGTGTCAGACTTTTACTTATTAAAACCACACCTGTGTCCTTCAGTTGCTCTTTGCGTTCTAGGACTACGGGTTACCTTTTCAGAAATTCTCCGCGGTCCTAGCTAGCGGGTATCGGCTTTGCTGGGCCCCTACGGTATGCTGACATCTCCTTGAGGAGCGCGTGGATGACTACGCGCTGTTAACGACTGGGCTCGGTCCGATCAATTACCGGACAGCCGGACGGCAAGCTACCCATTGCTCGACGTCCGCAAGCCCACGTCTACCATGGCTGGTAGTCGGGGTCAGAATCTTGGCGGCTGGGGCGTGAGGACATTCATTCCCTCACGCGTGCGGGCTCCTCCTTCGCTAGCATTACTGCTTCGCAGAAGGAGGCCACCGCCTGCCATTCCTCCTCGCTTCGGATCATAGCCCGAACCAGGGCCCAACGCGAAAGGTCACGACGGTGACACGACGGTGCTCCAATCGGGGCACATCTCCACCATCCGTCCGTCCCCCGGGCGGTCCACACAATGTTGACAACCGGGCGTTTCTTCCGCCTGAATCCGAGGCAGGAACCTCCCGATATTGCCATGTCCGGTGAGGACCTGCGTCATGCGGAAGGTGAGGACGCCATGTCTCTGCTCCAGCCTCTTCTCAAAGAGGGGACTTACTACCATAAATTAGAATAAGTTGCCTTTGCATTCCTTTTGCCAATATACTTTTTATCTCATCTTTTAGATTACATTGAAGAACATATTATATTTCACTTTATCTAATACAACTAATCAAAAATCTAATATTATCAGATGCCTACGTGTGTTTATATCAAAGTTATTTCATAAATTCTCATCTTAAAAATAATATGTAAATATATCTCAAGATGTGAAATGAAGAATTTCATCAAACTGCTGGTTATTGGGCGATGAAATTGAGACTCATGTATTTATTAACATCTATTTATGTTTCAAAGACAAGTTTGCACCTAACGCAGTTTAAAATAGGTTTCAAATATAAGAGAAAATGATTATTAATTACTGAATATAATTAGCGAATATACTTTGAGACTGTAGTCTCAAAGTATGAAATTTTGCTTAATAGATTTTTATTACAACAAAGGTGAGCGTAAGGTTAGTATTTTAAACTAACTGACTCGTGCACCAAATTTCACCCAAATCCATTCAGCCGTTGGAACATGTTGGAAATACAAACTTACAGACACACATAATTATATCATACACAAACTATCGCATATACAACACTAGCTTCTTCCAATGGCTTCGCCCGCATGGAAGTGGATAATTATCCCAAAGAAACATATTCCTGGGACAAAAGAGCATCCTATATGCTTCTAGGTCATAGAAGAAGAACCCGTATACCAAGTTCTATCCATATGCCTTCAGCAGTTTCCCTAAAAAACGCCACTGACGACTCTATAAACCTGGTAACCTACTGGGCCCAAAAACTTTGAAGGAAAGAAATACCATCGATTCTAGAAGAAGAAAGAGCTTTGGTAGGGAGTGCAATTGTATTTTTAACCTTCTATCTAAACCTGCCACAATTACCCATCAATTTATAGGTAAGAACCTCTTCATGCATTCGG
Organism: Mythimna vitellina; assembly: GCA_949316375.1. Taxonomy (NCBI): domain Eukaryota; kingdom Metazoa; phylum Arthropoda; class Insecta; order Lepidoptera; family Noctuidae; genus Mythimna; species Mythimna vitellina. The sequence continues at coordinate 4,887,639 of OX438707.1, forward strand.
CTATACATAGGATTAGTGACGCGTGGAACTCTCAGTGGAGCTAGTATCAAGAGAACTGTCAATAGCAATTGCATAATTGGATAGTGACATTATAATTGAACGTCTAATGGCTCCGGGCTTAAGCCTCGCCTTTCCACAACCATTGTACATGTATTTCTGACTACTAGTAATGTTAGCTTTGAATACAATTTCATTTGATCTGCCAATAACAGCAGTTTTGTTGTGAGGCAGTGCATGAAAGGGAATCATGCATAGCGTTAAAGATCATCATCATCTTTCTACCCTTGTCCCATTTCTCGCGTCGGGCCTTGGTACAGGCCATGGTCCGGAGCGAGGAGGAGTGGCAGGCGGTCGCCTCCTTCTGCGAAGCAGTAATGCTAGCAAAGGAGGCGGCCGATCGCGTGAGGCAACGGTCCTCACGCCCCAACCGCCGTCGGGACTCCGATCCCGATTTCCGGCCACCGTAGGCGCGGGCTTGCGGACGGCGAGCAATGGGTGGCTCGCCGTCCGGCCGTCCGGTAATCGGACCGAGCCCAAGTCGTCGACGGCGCGTACAGTTTCACGCGCGCCTCAAGGAGATGTCAGCAACTGTAGGGGCCCAGCAGGGTCGAAGCCTACTTGGGCCAAGGGTCTGATTCTGAAAGGAAGACTCGGCCCCGGTACGTAAGGCAACGAGGGAACAGGAGTGGGTTTTTAGTCAGTAAAAGTCTGACACTATCTCCCGCCCCGCCCAAGAGCGGGGGATGTCATAAGATGATTTTCCCACCGGAAAAAAAAAAACCCTTGTCCCATTTTATTTGGGGTCGGCGCAACACGTTTTTTTCTTCCATTCTATCCTGTCCACCGTCATACTATCACTAACTTCCGTGGCGTTAAAGATATCGTAAGGTAAATATTGGACGGTTCAGAATGCTGTACCGCTGAACCCTCCAATATGGAAGGTGGGATGAGTGACAACTCTGCTGAGCATCCCACCTTCCATCTTGCGTCACGTGACCTGTTACCTGTTTACGTAGAGATAAACATGCTGTGAAAGCATTTACATCGCAATACTGGATGATTTTGATAACCTACTTCAATATCAGATTCTAGGCTACCACTGGAAATTTTCAATTAGAAAATATAAAATACCAGTACCAAAAAACCACACAATATTCCAACAAATTCGCATACGCATACAATATTGTTCAAAAGAGTACTTTATTCCAATACTAGTAGTTTAGTTTCCAACGCAAACCATAAACAACAGTCACGATACAGATTAAAATCCATCGATTCTACCTACAAACCGCTATTTTTAGGGTTCCGTATCTCAAAAGGAAAGGTTCAGTTGAAAACCAGCGTCAGGCAACTGCTACATAGTGGCCTGGCATTATGCTGAACTGGACCTATTTGGCGCACCCGTGAGACACACAATGTTGATGTTTTTTTTTTAAGTTTTAGTATTTAAGTTTCTATATTGTAATTGTTATCTCATTGTGTGTACCTGTGTGCCAAATAAACGTGTTTTCTTTCTTTCTTTCTAAATGGAAAAATGGATCCCTTATAGGATCACTTTGATGTCCACGTGCCTGTCTGTCAAGACACTTTGTGTCGGGAACGCGTAAAGGTATTGAGTTGAAATTAAAACCATGTACTTAGCTCTGCGGTCCCTTGAAGTTATGTAAACATCAAACTTCTAAGTTAACAAAAGAAAAAAGATACGGCCGTTTATGTGGCAAAAAAAAGTATATTTCTACACTCTCAAGGGAATCAAAATTCATAGGGACCAGGATTCTAAAATTTGGCATGAAGCAATGTCTTACAGCACAAATAAAGGAATATAACTCAAAACAGTATTTTTTTATTACATCACAAAAAAAAATCTTGCGATTAAGAAAAATCTCTGCGACTCCATTCGGGAATTGAACTATATACACAGGTAAGTTTGTACGGAACTCTCGGTGCGCGAGTCCAAATCGCACTTGCGTTTTTTATTTTTCCTGTTGCAACGATATTTTACCACAAAATACATCCGTTGAAATCATGTTCGTCCCAAACGTTTTGTTTGCTGTTTTTGGACTATTTGTTATAGTCTTTCACTCTCAATTTTTTGTTAGCGTATTTTTAATACCTCTGCAAATATAGTGGTGAAATACTGTAATCCGTTTTCCAGCCACCGTAAGCGTCGGCTTGCGGACGACGAGCAATGTGTAGCTCACCGTCTGACTGTCCGGTGACCGTCCGGACCGAGGCCGAGTCGACGACGGCGCGTGGTGTTCCACACGCGCCTCAAGCAGATTTCAGCAAAACCGTTGAAGCCCAGCAGGGTCAAAGCCTGCCGGGGCCTTGGGTTGTGCGAAAGAGAATCCCTAGGCCCTGGAACGAAGTCAAAGTAGGAACATAGGAGTGGGTTTTAGTCAGTAAAAGTCTGACACGCCCTCACGTTCCACTTTAGAGCGGGATAAGTTAATGGATGATTTCCTGCCTAAAAACAAAAAACTCTAACATCTCGTTAAGTCATCATCATCATCATCATCATTTCAGCTAAAAGACGTCCACTGTTGGACATAGGCCTCCCCCAAGCGACGCCACAACGACCGATCCCGTGCGTCTCGCATCCACCGCGCTCCCGCGACTCTCACCAGGTTATCGGTCCACCTTGTGGGGTGCCTTCCAACGCTGCGTTTTCCAGTGCGCGCCTTTCGGCCCTATCGACCATCCGTTCCACGAGCAAAGTGCCCTGCCCACTGTCACTTTAGTTTGGCGATTCTTCGGGCTATGTCGGCGACCTTGGTTCTCCTGCGGATATTTTTTGTTCTATAGATAAGTTTTTATTTTAGTTTTTAGGGAGCTTCAGATTTGTTAAAATTGGCTGCTTACCTAGAAAGAGGGTAATGTTTGTTGTGTTCATGAAATTCGGGTAGAGTGAAAGCGGAACCCGGGGCCCTGGGACGAAGGCAACGAAGGAACAGGAGTGGGTTTTTAGTCAGTAAGAGTCTGACACTATCTCCCGCTCCGCCCAAGAGCGAGGATGTCATTAGGATGATTTTCCCACCCAAAAAAAAAAAAAACAAGCTACTTTTTCACACAAATCAATTTGTTATTTGGGGCGAACGTTCCGTTGAAAAACCTTAGGCTAATGTTTTTGAAGTTACTTATTCTTTTTGGGTGATAAGTGATCTTATATAAATTCTTTTTAAAGGCCAAAAAGATTAGCGTAATAAAAATAGCTTAATAAAAGATTAAGGATGAAGATATCCGCAGGAGAACCAAGGTCACCGACATAGCACGAAGAATCGCCAAGCTTAAGTGGCAATGGGCAGGGCACACTACTCGCAGAACAGATTGCCATTGGGGCCGAAAGGTTCTGGAATGGCGATCACGTACCGGAAGACGTAGTGTTGGAAAGCTTCCTACAAGGTGTACCGATGACCTGGTGACGGTTGCGGGTGTTTGATGGATGCGAGACGTACAGGACCGTTCATTGTGGCGACACTTGGGGGAGGTCTTTGTCCAGCAGTGAACGTCTTTCGGCTGAAATGATGATGATGATGATGAAAAGATTAGGGTGTATCCCGTGTGAACGACGAGCATTGGGTGGCTCGCAGTCCGACCATCTGGTAGGGACCAAGCCCACGGACGGCGTATAGTGTTCCACTCGTGCCTCAAAGAGATGTTAGCAAGACCATAGGGACCCCGTAGAGCCGATGCCTGCTAGAGCTACGGAGCCGTTAGGAAGAGTTATCGTGGACCTAGAGCGCAAAGAGTAACTGAAGTACAAAGGTAGGTTGTAGTCACTTAAAGCCTGACACTATCTCTCGTTTGACTCAGTTTAAAACGCTACTGTAAGTGACATCGTCAATATTTCTGAAGTGATGGAAAAGAAAATTTGGGAAGCTGTTTCCATAGCATTTTCATCACGAAAATTGTAGTTTGAAATTGAGATTGGGTTTTTATTCACGACCATTTTTTTAATCAGCACAAAAAAAATGGGGCTCTATCCCTACTCGTTGCTGATCATATTGTGTAGTCAAAAGTAAAAAATCCGGGCAAGTGCGAGTCGGACTCGCGCACTGAGGGTTCCGTGCAAACTTGAAAAAAGTAGTAGTAAAAAAAAATACTTCCTAGATCTAGTTCAAACCAATTTTCGATGGAAGTTTGCATGGTAATGTACATCATATATTTTTTTTTAGTTTTATCATTCTCTTATTTTAGAAGTTACAGGGGACACACACATTTTACCACTTTGGAAGTGTCTTTCGTGGAAACTATTCAGTTTAGAAAAAAAAATATTAGAAACCTCAATATCATTTTTGAAGACCTATTCATAGATACCTCACACGTATTAGTTTGATGAAAAAAAAAAAAATAAATTTAGCAACTGAAACTCAATTTTTTTTCTAAGTTGGAGAAACTCCCAAAATTTGTTGTTATTTTTTTCTCTTTTTGTATGAAAATCTTAATGCGGTTTACAGAATACGTGTACTTACCAAGTTTCAACAGTATAGTTCTTATAGTTTCGCAAAAAATGGCTGTGACATACGGACGGACAGACAGACAGACATGACGAATCCATAAGGGTTCCGATTTTGCCATTTGGGAAACCCTAAAAACGAAATCCCAAAATTGTCCATGAATATTTGTCATAATTGGTAAATTCATAATTGAATCAATCATTCATAACAATTGCTACTATAAAATACTACGCACAGTGTTATTCCATTTTGATCGAAATTCATTCATTCATAATTAATTGCTTTGACATTTTGGGATATAAACAAACGCTTATAACTTTGCTGTTTATGAATGTTATTTATTGAGACTTTACTTAAATAATAACAAGACCTTTTCTAATAAGCCCTTTAAGTATTTGTACTAATTAAAAATTAGTGGTGTATATTAGACCAATTTTCATTTATAAATTGTAGCAATATTTATAGTTTTTGTTATCAGACTCTTCTGAAACAGTTTGGATGACTTTTATGATTTTTTTGTGCATATATTTTTGCGTGTTGTTGTTGTGACTGGCTTGTTAGTCAAGTGACTCTGACTGGCAAGCTAATGGCCACGGGTTGTGGGTTCGAATCCCACCCAAGACAAATGTTTGTGTGATGAGCATGAGTATTTGTTCTGTGTCTAGGTGTAATTTATCTTTTTTTTAGATTAATATAAACTAGTGCTTGACTGCGATCCCATCTGTTGGTAAGGAGAGATGCAATCATTGATAGTGAGGCGCACTAGTTTTTTAAGAGCCTATTCACTCTAGCCTTGAATACACCTAAATTATAGTTGGACGGGAAGATCGCAGCAGGCAAATCGTTCCAGTCCTTTGATGTAAGCGGTATAAACGACGAAGCGAAACGCTTAGTCCGGACCGTTGAAGTTTCAACAACGTAAGTGTGAATACTCGCCGTACGTCGGGTTGTCCGATAGTAAAAAGGATATGGCGGAATCAAGTCATGTAATTCCCGCGCACACTCTCCAAAATGTGACCTGTAAAATACCGAACTATAATATTATGTACGTATTTAGAAATAAACAAGTATGTTTATTAGTTGTCTAGTACTCATAGCACAAGCAACATATTTGAGAGATCTGAGAATACATCGTAGGCTATTTATTTTTTAGCCGCAGCCCCCATTTTTTTTTCTGTGATATTTTATATACCAGAATAATATTTGCCAGGTTAGTTAGTACTACATAAAAATAGCGGTTCAAATGTAAATAAGAGCTAGCCTCAAGTCAGATTTTTTCCACAGCAGCAAACCGGGTTAGTTATCCAATACCAAGGTAATGCTGTTACGTTCAAAATCTAGTTAAGACCTCTCTGCCCGCCTCGTAATACCGACTTCACAATCTGGCTGGTTTATTCTAATTCAATTTTAGTAAAGCGCTTCAAGGAGCGAAGAGATTTTCTGTTTTTCGCTTTTGAATATTGGATAAGATGCTATGTTGTATAAATGGTCTTTTTTTTAGGTGGGAAATCATAAAATGACTTCTCCCGCTCTAGAGAGAAAAAGGTAAAAGTAAAAGGGAAAAGGTAAAAGTAAAAGGGAAAAGGGAAAAGGGAAAAGGGAAAAGGGAAAAGGGAAAAGGGAAAAGGGAAAAGGGAAAAGGGAAAAGGGAAAAGGGAAAAGGGAAAAGGGAAAAGGGAAAAGGGAAAAGGGAAAAGGGAAAAGGGAAAGGGAAAAGGGAAAAGGGAAAGGGAAAAAGGGAAAAGATAAAAGGGAAAAGCGACTAAAAACCCACCCCTGTTCCATTGCCTTGCGTTCCCGGACCCAGGGTTTTCCCTTCAAAAGCGAATCCATGGCCCTAGTAGGCTTCGACCCTGCTGGGCCCCTGCGGTTTTTCATCACCTTGAGGCGCGCATGGAACTCTACGCGCCGTCGACAATTTGGACTCGGTCCGGACGGCTACTAGACGGCCAGACGGCAAACTACCCATTGCTCGCTGTCCGCAAGCCTACACCTTCGGTGGTTGGAAATGTTGCATAAAAGGACTGGAGTGGAACTACTTTTAGAGCTTGCTGACTACCTAAATAGATCTACTTTTGTAACCATAAGCACAAAACATTTTGGGAACATAAAAAATATTAATTGTACCTACAGAAGGAGTAGAATTCCCTGCCTGCCTATTTAAGTAGGTATAGGTTACTTCTGGTGAAGGTCGCGGGAATCCGATGGATGCGAGACGCACAGGACCAGTCGTTGTGGCGATGCCTGGGGGAGGCCTATGTCCAACAGTGAACGTCTTTCAACTGAAATATTGATGATAATGATGATGAGGTTACTTCTATATAAACGTACTCCAACAATTACATCATCGCTCACTATCTGGTAAACTAGTGGTCAAAAGAGAACCATTCAATATTAATATTTTAAAAAATGTGATTCAACCAAAGAGATTTAATAGAATATGTTTAATGTCTTTGGATTTAATTAATCAGTTAGTTTGGAATATTACTATCTACTGATTTTCTACTGCTATTATTCTTACAGAATGCTAGTATGTTTTGTGCCTTATGGTGCACCGTATTTAGAACTGACCTACATTCAACTAACCTCATTGCCAACATTACCCGCCACGGTGCATGGGTGACTGAAACGATTAGTCGTCTGTATTGGGACTCACTCCTTTAACCAACCGTCCTACTTTCAATTACGTGTACCACAGGTCTTTAATCGAGTGTCCGTCAACTTGATAAATGTATGGCATTCATTGGATGTTAGTATTTATTGGGGCTGTAACGTAAAATATCTTAGCGGAGGTGGAAATGGAAAATATATAATAAAATATATATTTATACGGGTATATAATTAAGAACCAAAGCATTTTTTTCAAATAAATCATTTACAGGCTCTCTTGAATAGTCAAGAAGTCATTCAGAAAAATGATGCTAGGAAATTGCACATTCCAAAGCGTAGATCTGTATGGCGAAGAATGTGCAAGAAACTCCATGAACACTACACTCTTTTAAATCATGTATTACAAATATCTTGGCAACATGTTTTTTATTGCTACTAATATTTGTAAGAAAAATGTAAATTAAGTAAAAACACATTTAAATTATAGATTAAAATAAGCCACTGGTAGCTAAGAGATGACCAGTCTCAACTGACAGCGCCCGTTCCCGGACATGACGCGGATATCAGCACCACTCAGCTCAAACATTTTGAAGGGAACCAAATAATCCGAAACACGTACCACCAACAGTTCTTACAGGACGACCGGATTGCGAGCTACCCGTTGCTCGTTGTCCGCAAGCCCGCGGGAATTTCCGTGCGACTCCCGATACATGGGACGCGGGCGTTTTTTGTGGTAGAGGCTGGGGTGTGAGGACATTAGCAGGCTTAGCCAAATTGATAATTATCTACAATCATTAATGCTACTTGAAAACGAATCAAATGTGCCAAGTTCAAAATGACAGAATGAAATGTAATTGTTTCTACAATTTTCATCGCTACATGGGCCTGAGGTTTTATCGATTGTAGAAAGAGATTTGAAACGAAACGGTCGTAACTTGGCTAGGCCTGCTGTTCCCTCACGGTTGAGGTCAGCCTTCAGAGGTAGATGCAAATATGGCTGTATGTTTTCTTGCGGATGTTCCGCATTGACGAAGGCGGAGTCAAGGATCAGTTACAACTCTAGTATTTTTCCAACTCGTTACATTCTTTGTTAACGTGGGTAGTATTGCAGCGTGATAAATTTCTTTCACAGTTTACGAGTTTGGTCATATCCTTGCTAGATGGTGCTGTGCTCAAAATGTTCAATTTATGTTGTTTTAGTGTACGGGAGGATTATTATGTTAAGGAAATTGTATTTGCTAAAATCAGACATGACTCTCGCTTTTGTGTTTAAAAGTCTTTACGGCGGTCAAAATTAAGTGCCACATTGCTCGCAGAACTGTTGGTCGATGAGACCAAAAGGTTGTAGAGAGGCGATCGCACACCTGAAGACGCAACGTTGAAAGGCCTTCCACAAGGTAGACCGATGACCTAAGGGGCGTAGGAATCTGATGGATACAAGACGCATACAACTGTTAATGATGGTGGCACTTTGGGGAGGCCTAGATGTCCAGCAGTAAACGTATTTTGGCTGAAATGATAATGATGGTGAACGATGACGGCGGACAGACAGTCAGTTCTGGTGGGATCTCATGGGTATATGGCGACAGCGACTATTGCAACCCAGCGCTGGGCACACCATAATCATATCGTTTAAACTTAAGCACTATATTTAGGTTAAGAACAGTGAGAATCAGGTTTTTTTTGTGGGTGGGAAAATCATCTTATGACATCCCCCGCTCTTGGGCGGGGCGGAAGATAGTCTCAGACTTTTACTGACTAAAAACCCACGCCTGTTCCTTCTTTGCTTTCGTCCTAGGGCCCCGGGTTTTACTTTCACACTACCCTTGACCCCAGTAGGCTTCGACCCTGCTGGGCACCTACGATTTGCTGACATCTCCTTGAGGCGCCTGTGGAACAGTACCTACGCGCCGTCGACGACTTGAGCTTGGTCCGGACGGTTACCGGTCGATCGCACAGCGAGCCATCAATTGCTCGCCGTCCACAATCCCACGCCTACGGTGGCCCGAAATCGGGATCGGAATCCTGGCGGATGGGGCCAGAGGGCTGAGGACCATTGCCTCACGCGATTGGCCGCCTCCTTTGCTAGCATTACTGCTTCGCAGAAGGAGGCGGCGCCTTCCACTCCTCCTCACTCCGGACCATGGCCTGTACCGTACAAACTTATCTATGAAAACAATTCAATTTCCGAATTGAGTTACGAAGATTTTAACGAAACGCAAAAAAAAAGTTTTTTTTATTTTTATGTGACATAACTACAATTTTTCCCTATACTTGTGCTACAGACCTTGCTTCATGCCAAATTTTATGATTCTAGATCAACGGGAAATACCCTATGAATTTTGATTCCCTTGAGTGACGAAATATACGTTTTTTGCAATATAAACGGTCGTATCTTTTTTCTTAGTTAACTCAGAAGTTTGATTTTTTCACAGCTTCAAGGGACCGCAGACTTGAGTATGCGGTTTTAATTTCAATACGATACCCCCACGCATTCCCGAGATAAAGGGTCTTGATAGACAAATAGACAGACAGACGGACAATAAACGCTTTTTCGGAACTAAAAAATCGAAATCCTACATCGCGCTTTTACGGCTTAGTCACGATTTTGGTCTGAGCGGTGCGCGGCGCGGCGACCGGGGCGGCTTCTGTAAGCGCGCACGTTTTCGCTATGAGCAGCGTTTCGTGGCATGCTTCAAACATTTTCATATTTTTGATCTTACCGCTCGCCGCCCCGCGCTTAACTACCGCTCACAGCGGCAAGGACACGAACGGGCCGTTAGAGCCCGAAATCATATATCGGGTAGTTGCCTGGATCAGGCATAACACCAGTCTGGTCAGAGGACTCTCCCTCTTCAATAAAGATGCGCGAGACTTTACACTGTGTTTCGCATACGTCCTCTAAACACCTATTTCAAAAGTTAAAAACATTTTCCAAACGGCTTTATTTCCCAGTTCACGTCAGAGCCCGACTCGGAAAGGCATAAAGATAATTCTACTAAATCCTAGTTTTGTACATTTCTTACTCTGCTATCTTAACGACTTTAATGTTTAATGGGCTAAGTTGGTGCTACAGCTGGACTTAAAGTTACGGAGATACGTACGTAAAATATGAAAAATTTTGCCTGTAAAATAAAAAATGTATAAAATGAGTTGTTTAGTTTTGTAATTTATTTCATTACCATCATCCAAAAGACGTTCACTGCTTGCCAGGCCTCCCCCAAGTGTCGCCACAATGACCGGTCCTGTGCATCTCACATCCATTGAATTTCCAAGACCCTTACCAGGTCGATGGTCCACCTTCTGGGAGGCCTTTCAACGCTTGGGGTTCTGGAACGTAGTCGCCACTCTAGAACCTTTCGGCCTCATCGACAATAATAATATATTTATTTGTCAATAATATATCACACCTTTAATCCAATACCGTCACTAAAAGAAATTCTTCAAAAAAATTGTTTTTAACGCCATCTGTAAAATTAGCGCTTAGCAAACAGCGTTAAAAACAGTTTTTTTTAAGAATTTTGCTTAGTGACGGTATTGGATTAAAGCAAGCAATATGCCCTGCCCACTGCTACTTAAGTTTGACGATTCTTGGGGCTATATCCGTAACTAAATAAACACTTCTAAACCATGAAGAAGGGTATCCTGGTCTTTGAATACAACGGGCAACTGAACGATACAGGTCTAGTTTTAATCAGTAAAAGTCTGACATGCCTTTTCGCTTCATCCTAAAGCAGGAAAAGTCATTGAATTATTTCATCATCATCATTTCAGCCGATAGACGTCCTCTGCTGGAAATAGGCCTCCCCCAAATGTCGCCACAAAGAACGGTCCTGTGCGTCTCGCATCCATCGGATTCCCGCAACCTTCAGCAGGTCATCGGTCCACCTTGTAGGGGGCCTTCCAACACTGCGTCTTCCGGTACGCGGTCGCCACTCCAGAACCTTTCGGCCCCAACGGCCATCCGATTATTATTTCCATTCACATAAAAAACAACACTAGGCTTGATGGCAGATATCAGCCCTCTCATAGATGAGATCCGTGTCTCAGCTGTACTTACGTAATGGGCTGTTTAAATATTTATATATGTTGATTCAGTTTCCATCTGCTTTAAATCCAACAGAAAAAGGGTAGATTTCATCCCTATTTCATGTTCAGTCGCACATAATGTAAATACTAGATGAACTGAAATTCCGTGATCTGCTCAGTCGTCGTTTTTTTTTTTCGAATATTAAAGAACTTCTCATAAAAAAAGTTAAATAACATAGCATTTTTAAACACGGTAGTTGCAAAAAGGAGAGTTCTTAAACTTCACGCGAACGAATCACATAAAGCGTTTCGCTTCGTCGTTTATACCGCGTACATCGAAGGACTGGAACAATTTGCCTGCTGCGGTCTTCCCGTCCAACTATAATATAGGTGTCTTCAAGGCTAGAGTGAATAGGCTCTTAATAAACTTGTGCGCCTGACCATCAATGATTGCATCTCCACTTACCATCAGGTGGGATCGCAGTCAAGCACTGGTTTATATCAATAAAAAAAAAAAACTGTTGTAAACAAGTAGTCTCTCGGTAATTTCTAAAATTTTGGTTTTCACCTATTTGACTTATTGGTTCGACATGGCGAGCGGCGGCAACGACTTCTCGCGTCGGGCCTTGGTACAGCCATGGTTCGGAGCGAGGAGGAATGGCAGGCGGTCACCTTCTTCTGCAAAGCACTTATGCTAGCAAAGGGAACGGCCCTCACGCCCCAACCGCCAGGATCCCGATTTCCAGCCACCGTAGGCGTAGGCTTGCGGACGGCATGTAATGGTTCGTCCGGTAACCGTCCGGACCGAGCCCAAGTCATCGACGGCACGTAGTGTCCCACGCGCAGCTCAAGGAGATGTCAGCAAATCGTAGGGGCTCAGCAGGGTCGAAATCTACTGGGGCTATGGGTTAAGAGAAAATGAACCCCCGGGTCTCTGGAACGCAATGCAAAGATGGAACAAGAGAGTGGGTTTTAGTCAGTAAAAGTCTGACATGCCCCGCTCTGCCCTAGAAAAAAAAGCCTTTCGCTATGTAGCTAAAATGCGAAAAAGATGCGAGGTTTCAGGAATTAGAAGAAGATTATGAAGTGAGGCTAACAGCAATCCGAGTAAAACATCAGAACTCTTGCGTCAGAGACAGTTAGTGACGTCTACCGAGCGGGAGTTTCGACTTAGTATACAACGTTCTCTTGCCCTGGTTTCTCGATCACAGGAGAGTTTGACGTGAATCTAAAACTGTCAAGGAAAAGGAGTCACACCTAAATTCATAAAAGGAACTGACAGCTTCTTTGTTCCTAAATGAGCATCGAGGAACGCGAAGTGCGGTTGTTGGATGATCGAGTGCGTTATACCCTCTCACGTGAGTTTGAGACTTTCATCAAAAGAGAGTCGCGCTTAAGAGGGTCCTTTTTCACTCACCTATCGTCAACATCGAGCATGATTTAAAAGCTTGTTATTTCATCTAACGCAATCCAACGCGATGTTTGACGAAAAGGCAAAAGAGATTTAACGCCTGAAAACTCTGTTAGCATTCGATAATTCCGTGATTTACTCAAATATTTTACAAATCTGGTTCCAGGAAATACATAACTCTTTTAACCCGTAAAAGTCCCCTTAAGTTAAAAACAAAATGTGACCGCAACTTTTTTTTTTTAATGGATATAAACCAGTGCTTGACTGCGATCCCACCTGATGGTAAGTAGAGATGCAATCATTGATGGTAAAGCGCAAACGCTGCCAAGAGAGTAATGAGAAAAATTAAGTGCGTTTGTCCTCTCACTGAGAGAAGCAATAGCTTAATCAAGTTTCTCATTAGATAAAGTATCAAGACGTTTATTCGCAAATTCTATATTTCAAATGGAACGGCGATACAGTTAGTACCTTGCCTTCTAAGTCACGCATTTTAGTTTTCGAAAACTATGAAAACGAAATCAAGGCCACATGTATAAACACTAAAACAAAAATAATGAAAAACCCTATACTTAAAACGTTCTAAAATATAGCGCTGAAAGCTCCGCTGTCGACCTGCAATGAGCCCAAAAAAAAAAAGACTGGCGACATTACCAATGCCATTATAGGTTTTTTTACACTATATGAGCACTCGAGTTCCAAGTTTCAACCCTACATGGCTCTAAAATAAAACTGCCACCAAAGTAATTACAATCAAAATAATTGTTTTTACTATATTACATAGACCAATAGACCCGAATTTAAAGCCACTTATGCTCTCTAAATCACACACTCAGTGTAGTTAGAAAACACTGAAGTAAATTGTACCTAGTTTCAACAAGGAATATTTGTCGTTGGTCCTTCATGGGACGGTTGATCCAGCAAGTATGTCTGTGTGAGCGTAGCTCTTAGCAAATAGACTGCCGAAAGCAAATGGACTATTGAAGCGTTAGCTAAAATCTTACCTTCTACTGGCATAATAATGTGGTTGTTAGTGTGAATGTTTGGATGTTAATCAAATTCAAAAGTAAAACTGGTGATATGGAAGAAGCAATTGTTAAACTTTGATCTACATACCATACTGTTTTAGAGGTATGCGAAACGGAATGTAAAGAAAGGAAGAAAAATATTTTATTTAGCACACGTACATAAATACACACAATGTAAAAACAACATGTAAACACTTAAGATAAAAAAATAAAATAAAAAAATAACTAACACTGTGTGTCTCGCGCCTGCGCCAAATAGGTCCAGTTCAACAAAAATGCCAAACAACCATGCCAACATGTAAAGTCCCGGAAACCTCCGTTAAAAAGGGAGGATCCTCCGACCAGACGGGATTTATGAATTGGGCAACTGCCCGATAGATTATTTTGGGCGGATGCAAAATGTTCAAATCTCGCGGAAAACTCTATTTGCGCGATGCAGGACTTGTAGTTCAGTTGCTATGTAATGCCATAAATGTCACTGCTGGAATGCAGGCCTCCATTTTAGAAGGAATAAGTCGTTATACACAAAGCGGTACTAATGCCGGTGGGTGGATACACATGCCTTTGAATTTTTGTTCCAAGGTCATGCCGGTTTCCTCGCGATGTATTCCTTCGCCGTTTTAAGAGTAGCGGTGCTGAAATAAATTACACAAAGTGAAACGCCTGCCTGGGTGTAAACACGCGACTCATAATTCGGAACTGTTACCACTGGATCGTCACTGCTCGCTTGCCACCTTTACTGTTCACCACCTTCTCTCCCTTTTCTCCTTCCAAACCTCTCTGTCTAGTGTGATCTCTGGTCAATTTTGTCCCGCGAACATGACCAGATCGTCACACCACCCCCTCACCTCGGTCGACCTCCCTCTGGCGTCCAGTGAGTGACAATCCTCATCTGGGTGAATTTGTGTGACGTGGTAAGTGCACTCTCACTTCAGGCTGGCTGTTTTTTCCCCAACATCTGCTACTTGTTTTTACTTGTTTTTAACGTGATCTATTCATAGCATATGCATAGCATAATCAGTCTTTTAGTGTTCCCACTGCTGGGACTCAGGCCTCCTCTCTAGGAGAGGGAATGGGCCGTAATCCACCACGCGGGCCTAGTGCGGGTTGGTGAATGTCACATGTCTTCGAATTTTTGGTTCGGTTTCCTCACGATGTTTTCCTTCACTGTTTTTGAGAGCAGTTGTGGTGAAATAAATTACACAAAGTAATGCGCCTGGCTGGGTTTGAACTCGCGACCTACAACTTGTAAGCTGTTACCGCTCGGGTATCACTGTTCTATACCACTGATCAACGACCACGATCCACTGATCTATTCGTTTAACACCAATTGCCACTGATTTTACTACCTGCAAAAATATATTTGTGATAGGTAAGGTGGCAGAATTTCTGGCAACATTTCATTTGAAATCCCAGAATTTCTAATGTACTTGCAGATTTTCGTCCTTATAGAAAATTCTGTCTTCCTTTCTACCACACATATCGTTCTGTTGATCCTCTGTTCACAGTTGATCCAACAGTTGATCACGCTTTACGTCCGAGTCCGCACCTAAATCGTAGTAAATGGACCGAGGAAATGAAATGGTCGAGCAGAATGAAAGTGGATAGAGAGAGCATTTTTCGTATTTTTTTTTTTTTTATTATTCTTTTTTGTCGGCACATTTTACTTGCGACCGTCGTCAACACTTTGCTGGCTGACCGAAAATCAAAATTGATTTTACGACTTAGAGACGCCGCACACAGGTCACCGGCCACAGCCACAAAACGGCATATATTTCCTGTAGATTTCATACATTTTATATGCTTTCCCCGCACACGTACAAACGCGTGCGGCGAATGCATATGAAATGTGCGAAGCGAGTGACGCCGGTGGCCACCACACCCTTCAAATCACCGCTGCTGCAAATGTTCTTCTTGTAGCTCACACCGACCACTAAACGCCGATACAAAACGCCATCACACGCCACTCGCGCATTTAATCCTTCTTCGTCAGAATCCATTATGATACTGCACGTATGGGTTAAAAACCACCGGCACCAAGCCAAAGCCACCGACCACAAGTGGTTTGTGGTTGCTTCTAGCTTCTCGTGGGTCGTTTGTGGCTGTGGCATGTAGCTCAAGTGTGGCGACACTTAGTAGATCCTCATCATTGTCTTCCTGCCCTTGTTCTATGACTATATATCGATTTTCCGAAGCACTAATCGTATTTTTTATGCACTGTCTCATGTCGTTCCAGTTGGGAACGGTGTTTATGTGCGTGCGAAGAAGTTGTGCGTGTAGACTAGCATCTAACTACTCATCACTGAAACTATCTGTCGGACTCGAGGAAACAACGCGGTTTTGGCCACGCCCATCAGTGAGTTCGAGCCCACGACTAGTTCACCCTTAAATATTTCAGTTAAGCAAGGAATTAAACGCTATCGATCCAGATTGTTTAGCGGCTTGATTGAATGACAGAATATCATTCGGGCGGTTAATTAAATGGTGCCGTTTAGTAAAAAACCAAGTTTATTAACTGCATAGCAAATTAACCCTTCGTATGCCGTAATTGGAGACACAATTATTGTTTGTTTTTTTCATTGTTTTTTTTTATCTTTACCCCACACACGGAATAATTCCTATATCGTGGGTGCGTTCAGAAAATACATGTAAACTTACATAGGCAAGACACCTAGGCCCGGAACACTTATCTGTACGCCAGATAAATATTATATTATTATATTTATGAATCATCATCTTCCTGCCCTTATCCCGTGTTATTTGGGGTCGGCGCAACACGTTTTTTTCTTCCACTCTGCCCTGTTACTCGTCATGCTATCACTAACTTCCTTTTCTTTCATATCACTCTTCACACAATCCATCCATCTTTTCTTTGGTCTCCCTCTTCCTCTCCATCCATCCACATGTAAACTCATAACTCTTTTAGTAACATGCGTTTCATCCCTCCTCTTCACATGACCATACCAAGACAAACGATTCCCTTTCAACTTTTCAGTCACTGGCGCCACTTTCAAACTTCCCCTAATATATTCATTTCTCACTTTATCCATTCTCGTCACACCACACATCCATCTTAACATTCTCATCTCCGCTACATGCAATCTTTTTTCATCCGTCTTTTTCACAGCCCAACATTCTGATCCATACAGTATGACAGGCCTTATCACGGACTTGTAGATTTTACCCTTCAACTTGAGGGGCATCCGTGGGTCACAAGTTGTTCCCGTGACCTGTCTCCATTTCATCCATCCTGCGTTGATCCGATGTGTTACGTCCCGGTCTACCTCACCATTCCCTTGGATGAGTGACCCGAGGTACCGAAAGTCAGAGCAGATCGGTATGGGCGTTCCAGCTAGAGCTAAAGGCACTGGATTGGAGAGACCGCCGAAATCGCAGAACAAGTATTCCGTTTTGGTTCTACTCAACTTCAGGCCAACACTCTCCAGTCTGTGCCACCACACCTCCAATCTGTTCTGGACCTCTAGGCCACTCTCGGCAACCAACACAATATCATCAGCAAACAACATACACCAGGGAGCCTCTTCCTGAATGTCCGACGTCAGAGCGTCCATTATCATCAGGAAGAGGTAAGGACTGAGAGCCGACCCTTGATGTAAGCCAACTGCCACATTGAAGCTGCCAGTGGTGCCCACTGTAGACCGGACTTGGGTACTGCATCGACTGTACATTGCTCGGATCAACTGCACATACTTCCCAGGCACACCTTTCTCCTTAAGGGCCCACCACAGAACCTCACGAGGTACCCGGTCGTATGCCTTTTCGAGGTCAATGAATACCATGTGCAAGTTTTTATGCGCACCTCTATATTTCTCGCACAGCTGGCGTATAGCAAAAATGGCATCTGTTGTACCCCGACCAGGCATAAAACCGAATTGGGTCTGTGAAATTTCACTCTCTTCTCTCAGCCTCCTTTCAATAACTTTCTCCCATTATTTTTATTATTATATTTATGAATAAAGCTTATTATTATTATTATATTGGTCTTGTGCGGGAATCAAACCCGCGAGACGCAGCGCAGCATTCCTTCTTTCAACCACTACGCCAACCGCGCCATCAAAACTAAAAACCATTGAGTCTCGCGTGGATCTGCGAGGTGGCATTCAACGAGCTAGGCTACATTTTTGGAACCACTTTTCAATAATTAGTTTGATAGCGCCTAGCATCACTTTTAAACATCAGCAGTTGATCTACAAATTAACTACGGCCGTTATTTATAAATAAAATCATCATCTTCCTACCCTTGTCCCATCTTATTTATAATCGGCGCAATACATTTTTTTCTTCCATTCTATCCTGTCAACCGTCATGCTATCACTAACTTCCTTTTCTTTCATATCACTGTTCACACAATCCGTCCATCTTTTCTTTGGCCTCCCTCTCCCTCTCCACCCATTCACTTATATACTCATAACTCTTTTAGTAACATGCGTTTAAATAATAAAAAAATATTAATGCTCACTCTATTGTTTCTCCGTTCACGTCGTCGGCACCTCAAAGGTATGTGCGGCATCATAAACATGGCCGGAGGTATTGCGCACCGCGTGCCGCGCACTGCTGCCCCTGGTCCTATCATTTAATTACACTGCCATTTCTCTAGATTATGCCTTTAAATATAACGGGGAATTTAATTTCCGCTTTGTTTAGATTATCTCAATTATGTAAAATGTAAAATAATTTATGTTTTTATCATTTATCATCTGAATAGAATATACACGTATTTTTATGTGCTCATTAAAACACCCAAAAAGTACCTCCAGGGATCGTGAAAAAATAAAATATCTTTACAACGACGAAGTTATACATACAGCTTTGAAGCTTGAAGCTTGAAGCTAATACTTAGAAAAAGAAGTCCAATATATAGTCTGTCATCAAAGTCCATCACGTCCATAAAATTTGGCCGTCATAGAAGACTGTGTTTTTCTAAGAGAGGTAAAGTTAAAAGAAATCATAAATTTTCTTGTTTGCTTTACGATCTAATTTGATTTTGTTTTCAAAGTTAGTACCTATAATATTTTTGTCTAAGTATTGATTGATAGAGAGAAGTGGTGGTCGAGTGATAACGGCCCCGACTGATTTGTAGGTCGCAGGTTCATACCAAGCCAAGCGCATTACTTTGTGTAGTTTATTTCATCACCACTGCTCTTAAAACGGTGAAGGACAACATCGTGAGGAAACCGGCATGTCCTAGAACCAAAAATTCAAAGACATGTGACATTCACCTAACAGCACTGGGCCCGTGTGGTGGATTACGGCCCATTCCCTGTCCTAGAGGGGAGGCCTGAGTCCTAGCACTGGGTTTATTAAAAAGGCTGATTATTATTATTTATTTTATAAGTATTGATAAACTGGTAAGATGGTGGGTTGGTTTGGTGATGGTGGTAGCGTTGGTAGATGATCTGGTCTGCAATCGGTTGCTTTGATATGGTCATGTGAAGAGGAGGGATGAAACGCATGTTACTAAAAGAGTTGAGGCTTTACATGTGAGAAGAGAAGAGGAGAAGTGAGATATTTATCTGCCATAAAAAGGGCAATCAAAGGAATACCGGGTTTTAGTAAAAATATGACACTCACACTCGCTCCACCTAGAGCAGGAAAAGTCATTTGATGATTGACCATCCAAAGAAAAATAAAATCTGTGCGCGTAAAGTTGAAAAGTGTTTGTTTACTTCGCTACTCATCTTCGCAACAGTCGAAGATCTACTCACCGTTTCACCGCTTCGTAACGCATCTTTGCTCCGCATTAGTTCTTACCAAGGTTATAGTAAAAAAACATCTAACCGAATTGATTACTGACCGTTAAGTGTAAATCTGGTATTCGGGGTCGGAATCGCGGAAGCTGGGACGTGAGGATGTGCGTTCCCTCACGCGTGCGGCCGTCTCCTTTGCTAGCATTACCCCCCCAGTAGGCTTCGACCCTGCTGGGCCCCTACGGTTTGCTGACATCTCCTTGAGGCGCGTGTGGAACAGTGCGCGCCGTCGACGCTTTAGGCTCGGTCCGGACGTTTACTGGACGGTCGAACGGCAAGCCACCCATTGCTCGCCGTCCGCAAGCCTGTACCTACGGTGGCCGGAAATCAGGACTGGAATCTCGGCGGCTGGGGCGTGAGGGCCGCGCCCTTGCGCGTGCATGAGTGACCGCCTTCTTTGCTAGCATTACAGCTTCGCAGAAGGAGGCAACCGCCTGCCATTCCTCCTCACCCCGGACTATGGCCTTAACTAGGGCCAGGCACGAGAGGTCGCTGCCACCAATCTCACGCACGAGAACACGGCGGCGCTCCACACAAGCGGGACACACCTCCACCGTATGCTCCACCATGTCATGCAACACGAGGTAACGTATACGAGCGTAGTTAAGTGGTAGATTACCATGGAGCGATGCTTTAAATTTCTTTGACTAATAAAGTTTGCATCAGTTCTCTAATTAACACATCCATTATAAATCTCTGTTGGAG
The DNA here is from genome assembly GCA_949316375.1 of Mythimna vitellina. Taxonomy (NCBI): domain Eukaryota; kingdom Metazoa; phylum Arthropoda; class Insecta; order Lepidoptera; family Noctuidae; genus Mythimna; species Mythimna vitellina. Next base: position 4,907,644 of record OX438707.1, read on the forward strand.
CCACAAGCTCCTTACCATCCTACTCAAATCACATTTGAAACAGGGTGTTAGACATTCTAATAACAAGCTGAGAACTGTAATTATCGTTATAATTAACCATCATTACCAATGTGGAAGATTTTGTGTGCTAGACTAATGATTTGCTCTGACTTTGTACCAATCTTTCTGAGTGTTAATAAATTCAATTTACTGAAAATCATGTGATTGGCAATTGAATTCAATACTAAATAATTTTATTTCACCAGGCACTTATAAAACAACAGAAGTTAGTGCACGATTCCAACACGTTGTTTTTTATGGAGTATACTTTATTCCCATAATAAAATATAAACAGATTTGAGGGGATAAGTTAATATCAACCAAATAAGTAAAATAATATTGTAAGATAGTGGAGCAAAATAAAAATAAAGCTATGAAAATAATGTTGAGTTTTCACGTTATAAAATTATATCTATACAAAAAAAAGAAAATAATAATGAATGACATGTATAAATAACAATAATAAATCATTAACGAAATTAATTAGTGGTCCAAATAAAGTAAATCATTGCAAAAACATAAACGTTAGGGAGCATCGATGGCCGAGTGGTAACGGCCCCAACTTACAAGTTGTAGGTCGCGGGTTCAAACACGGCCAGGAATTACTTTGTGTAATTTATTTCATCACCACTGCTCTCAAAACGGTGAAGGAAAACATCGTGAGGAAACCGGCATGTACTAGAACCAAAAATTCTAAGACATGTGACATTCACCAACCCGCACCGGGCCCGCGTGGTGGATTACGAACCATTCACTTTCCTAGAGAGAGGAGGCCTGAGTTCCAACAGTGGGAACATTAAAAGACTGATTATGCTATGCTACATAAACGTATATACAATGAAAATAATGGTCTGAATCTACATATAACCTAAAATGAATTTGTCAAACGACTGCCATGGCCTCATTTGTATACCCCCTTACCCTTGAAATAAATCTTCAGTTTATCCCATGACCATTTTCTCAATTATTCTAAGAGATCAAAATAATACTCCCTTCTATTTTGTGTCTTTCATACATCTAGTCATGCACGCGCACCATCGCACTTCGTCTTGACCTATATCTACTATATATTTTCAAGAACAAAATAAAGTTAATATAAAGTCAAAAGTTTATCTGTTTGTATGTTGATCCTTCTTTTACTTTTTTTTGTGTCGATGGACTCGAATAATTTGTTTTCAGAGCACTATTTGGCCACCTGCCCCCCTAGCCGAGTTACAATCGTTTCGTTCTCGCCAAACGCCTCGAGTAGGTCACGCCTCCGATTCCTTTGTTCTGACCACGTGACTGAGCGTTGAGATGACGTCAGGACAAAGGAATCGGAGGCGTGGCCTACTCGAGGCATTCGGCGCGAACGTTACGATTGTAACTTGGCTAGGGGGGCTGTCTAGCTCTGTTGTTGGCCTCGTGTAGATCCTGAAAGAAGATGGCTGTTCAGAAAGGGCAGAATAGTAGGTGACGCATGTCTTGTAAAGCAGCTCCATACTGTTTTTAAAACGGGTCGAGGAAGCCACATTTTACCAAATTGTTTATCAATACACGTTTTGTTTGTTACTACTTCACGTTGAAAGAGCTGATTGGATTTGAATTAAAATTGGTATATGAATAGACCATATATTTTGAACAGAACACAGGACTGATCTTTATTTCGGGAATATGTTTCCTTAAAATTAATATAATTAATAATGTTCCACTTTGACGTGGGCAAAGTCGCTGGTGAAAACTAGCCCACTATATTTTCAAAAAAATAATGACACTAATATTTAAGGGCCGACGCTGCTTTAAGCGGGCGCCTGCGCGTTCCCTTTACAAAAGTGCTCCGTCTCGGCTCGCAGCGCGGGCACCCGTCGCGGACAGCCGCGCCCCGCTCCCGTTTTGCTACGTAATAATATATTAAAGTTCTCTATCGACACGACTACATGCACACCATTAATGTTGTGCTAGCGACACTGCGCAGGTAATAATACGGTTTTCGATACGGAGACCGCCGCACATGACACACGCGCGACGCCCACTTAACGCAGCGTTGGCCATAAAGGTGAAAGTTTGTGAGTGACTGTGTGTGTGTATGTTTATTTCTTCTTCACGCTTAACGGGCTGAATGGATGTGAATGAAAATTGGCACACGGGTAGACAGACAGTGGGCTTAACCAAGTTTATAATCTACAATCGTTAACGCTAGTAGAAAACTTCAAATGTATGGTAATGACATCATCTCAACGTGAAGTCACGTGGTCAGAACAAAGGAATCGGAGGCGTTACCGACTGTAGCAACAGATTCGAAGCGAAACGGTCGTTACTTGGCTAGGTCTGCAGGCATGTGATAGATAGATATATTCTTTATTAAATTTTTAAAATTACATTAGGAACTTAAAATTAATAGGGTGTGACAATGGGCGGTCTTATCGCTAAAAGCGATTTTTTACAGATAACCTTTGGATGGATTTGACAGAGAAGGTGAAAAAAGAAATGCAAAAGATACGATTCTTGATCTACTATTTACATATATACAACACATTAACTAATAAATAGTATATAATACAAACAATATATAATATATGTATATATATAATTATGAAAGCAGAGAAATAATGTACTTAATCACGATGTTCAAGAGGAAAGGTTATCCTTAACCATATTTTTAAAAATTGTGAGTATTTGAGATTGCCTTACTGACACGGGCAAAGCATTATTTATTTATTATTTACTAGCGACCCGCCCCGGCTTCGCACGGGTGCACTGCTGATTACTTCATAGTATAAAACAAAGTCGCTTTCCGCTGTATGTCCCTATGTACGCTTAGATCTTTAAAACTACGCAACGGATTTCGATGCGGTTTTGATCAGCATTGCATCCGTGTGAAGCCAGGGCGGGTCGCCAGTAGTAATTTATACTACAGAATGTCTTTGTATACAACATTCACAGCTTTTTTTGTCATTAGATAATACAAACATGTTTTCTTTTGAGGTTGCTCTTGAAAGAGCGACATATAATTGGCCATGTGAAAAACACTCAACGATTAATAACGTTGCAACGTTGACAGTTTGACCCTGCGATTTATTATTGGTCATTGCAAAATATATGTTTACCGGAAATTGTAGGCGTTTAAATTGGAACGGTAAATCTGATGGTACCAGAAGAATTTGGGGAATAAAACATCAAATACTCAAAGCATTTTATTTCAAATAAACCATTTACAGGCACTTTTGAAATGTCAAGAAGTAAGTCAGTCAAAAAAAAAAACTTTTTACAAAAACAAAATAACCGACTTCACTAAAAAAAACACTAAAAGGATCAAAATAACTTTAATTTCGGAAGTTGGTGTTTCTCGGTATTGTTTGTTTCTTATTTAACACCAACTTGTTTTTTATTTCACACTTTTTAGTTGCGATACACTTATAACCAGAGTACCTCTTTCTCATGACAATTCAAATCATCATTGTTTTATTATGAAGTTCCTGTATCTGCATTCCACCTACCGGCTCCATCATCAAATCAGTTCGATAGTACTTTATAGCCAAAGTGCATTTCATGACAATTCTAATAAGCCCAGACACGGCTAGGTTACATTGATTAATTACGGAGTTCCAGTGCCTACCTTTCGGCTCCATCATCATCATCAGTTAAGTGAACCGATGGTACTATTTTCAACATAACTAATTAGAACCATTTATTTATTTGTATTGCTATCTTCATTGTGATATCTATGTGAGTATGAAGTTCCGTTGGCTATTTCTGGTATTCTTCATCAGTTCCACTTCATCAAATGTTACTTTTTGACTGTAAATGCTTAAGTTTTCGCGTTGCGTTAAGGTTGCCTATAATAATTGAGGAGTTCCCTCGATTCCTCATGGATCACATCATCAGAACTGGATTTAAAAAAATGGGGCCAATCGGAAAGATAAAAATAAAAATAAAGTTTTGCAAATCGGTGCGTAAACGACGGTGTTCTGAGGTCACACACATAAAAAAATAAAAAAAACACAACCGCATTGATAACCTCCTCCTTTTTTTGAAGTCTGTTAAAAATGATGCTAATTGCACATTCCAAAGCGTAGATCTCTATGGAGAAGTGTTCCATGGAATCACATCTCCGGTACCACATCCAGTGAACATTGTGCACTTTATTATGACAGTTTTTAGTGATTTTACCAGTAAACGCGTGACATTGCAAGGTTGAGATGGATTCAGGTTTTTTAATAAAATAACAGGACAACCTACTTTCAATACCATTTTATGAGGAATATCATGACAATTCATGAATTATTCATGACAATTCTAATAAGCCCAAACACGGCTAGGTTACATTGATTAATTACGGAGTTCCAGTGCCTATCTTCCAGCTCCATCATCATCATCATCAGTTCACTTCGATGGTACCATTTTCAACATAACTATTCAGAACAATTTATTTATTTGTATTGACATAGTCCCTTAACTGTCTCCATTGTGATGTCTATGTGAGTATGAAGTTCCGTTGGCTATTTCTGGTCTTGTTCATCAGTTCCACTCCATAAAATGTTACTTTTTGACTGTAAATGCTTAAGTTCTCTATGAAAATACCAAAATCACTATATGGTTGCCTATAATATTTGAGGAGTTCCCTCGATTCCTCATGGATTCCATCATCAGTTTTTTTTTTTTGAAGTTGGTTAAAAATGAACAGCTTCCAAATCGAGAACGGTATCGACCGAGTAGGATATTTGCGTCGGCGCATCAATCTTTCAAAGAATCAAGTTATTTACCGAAACCGCTATGTCCTTGTATTTTAAATCTGTAATATCTTCGAAAATATTCATTTAAATTACACGCTGTAACGGGCTATATTGATCTATATTAAATGCAAAATTTATTTAAGGTACTTAATCGGATAAAGATTAAACTGTATTGCTTAAAATCGATTCGTAATAAAACCATTATTTCTCGTAAAAAGTAAAAGGATAAAAATGGTTATTTTGGGTTACACTTAAAAGATAGACATATACCATCACGGACTTTTTTGTAGACCTTTTTAAGGTGTACAAAACTGTAGTACATTATTTTGATCTATCTCTTAGGGTTAAGCCAGCGTTTGAATTGTAAGCGCAAAAAAATATGTTTATTTACGACATCACATTAGAAACCTCTAAAATCATCAGTGTTCCTCTACTACATTGTGCATATATTGTACACATAAACCTTCCTCTTGAATCATTATATCTATTAAAGAAAACCGCATCAAAATCCGTTGCGTAGTTTTAAAGATTAAAGCATACATAGGGACAGACAGACACGAAAAGCGACTTTATTTTATACTATGTAGTGATTTATATATACTTTATTGCATACCAAGATTACAAATTTACAAATTGAAATCATAATACAAAAAAAAAAACATACAATTGGCGGCCTTATCACAATCCACTGCCGCACTGCTTGAACTACAAACGACTTGGTGTACTGCTGTGGTGGAATTGGTGCAGCGGCTTGGCATCTCTAGCCTCAAGTTTTCCGATGACCTAAGATATGTAGGTATGTGTGTCATGAAGGAAGTTGAAACGTTCTTTAAGATAAGCGGGGTTTTAAGATAAAATATGTACTTTCACACAAGCGAAGCAGCGGCAGAAGCTAGTCCACTATATTCCCAAGAACAGAATTGAACATATTCCTTAACAAAAACCTTGATCCACTTCTAACACACTACAATGACATCGTCATAGTATTATTATTTTTATTGTTGTGTAAATCGCTAACCCAGATCTAACGTCAGAAACGTTTACGTAATGCGAAGGGACATCACTAGGTATCGATATTTTATTTTCATTGTTGAGGGTTCCTTTTGATTCTGAAAGAGGTTTTCAGAGTTTTATTTGGTTTGTAAATTGTTTTTAGAGTTCCGTACCTCAGAAGGAAAAAACGGAACCCTTATGGGATCACTTTGTTCTCCGTCCGTCTGCCTGTCTGTCTGTCAAGACCCTTTATCTCGGGAACGCGTGGATGTATCGAGTTAAAATTAAAACCGTATAATCAAATCTACGGTCACTTGAAGCTGTGAAAAATCGAACTTCTAAGTTAATAACAAAAAAGATACGGCCGTTTATGTCGCAAATAACATATATTTTGACACTCTCAAGGAAATTAAAACTCATAGGATATTTCCTGGTGACCTAGAATCCTGAAATTTTGCATAAAGCTGGGTTTTATAGGAATAAATCTGAAAACTGTAAATTTGAAGTTACGTCACAAAAAAAAAAAAATGTTTTTTTACAATTCGGAAAAATCTTCGTAACCCAATTCGGGAATCGAACTGTTTCCATAGGTAAGTTTGTGCGGGACCCTCAGTGCGCGAGTCCGACTCGCACTTGCCCTGTTTTTTTTTATTGTGTTTGATTTGATCTTTAGATTTAAAGAAGGTACACTTTTCAAAATAGTTTCTAAAGTCTTACTGACTCTATCGCCTAGATCACACGTATCAAAGGTATATTTTTTGCTTAAATACTATGCTAAGTACACTAATACTTCTGTATGGTGGTTTTTATTTTTGGTAAGTGTGAAATCATCCAATAACTTCTGCCGTTCTAGGGTGGAGTGCGAGAGCATACCCCTCTCCATAGCCCTTTGGATGGCTTTAAGCTTTCTGATGAGGCCCATTTGGTAAGTTAGATAAGGGTGCAAGTTTCTTACAATAATCCTTAATACCTACTTATACGACTGGATCTCCTCAAAAAGTTCGTTCTTTTCTGCGACAATAACTCTCGGTGTCCAATTGAAAAATATTAAATCCTTGAAGATATAAAATCGCTGGCGTCTGTCTGTGTCCTCGTATTCAACAATGCAATTTCCAGCATCAGATATCGTAGTTATTGTTTGTAAAAATCAATAAAAATAGTTTATTTGTGTTCAGAGTTACATGCAAACAAATCCATTCAATCGTTAATACGTGAAGAGGTAACTACTAACAGACAGACGGAATTACTTTCGGATTTATAATATTGTACCTTTGGCTTTGCCTTTAGCAGCAGGATGACACCTATCTTAGTCAATAAAATGTCGCTCGAATACCCCATATTATTATGTAATCGCGCGTTTTTTACGTAAAATCACCAAAAAAGAAACAAAAATAAATAAATCTGGATTTTTCTCACGTATGGCTGCCAGACCTGGCTATTTGACACCAAGGCAAGAAACAGGATCCAATCAACACAAAGAGCTATGGAGTGGAGCTGTTAAAATATCAGACTGAGTGATAGAGTACGAAACGCTGACATCATCATCATTTCAGCCGAAAGACGTCCACTGTTGGACATAGGGCTCCCCCAAGTGTCGCCACAATGAACGGTCCTGTGCGTCTCGCATCCATCGGATTCCCGCAACACTTACCAGGTCATCGGTCCACCTTGTAGGAGGCTTTCCAACGCTACATCTTCCGTTACGTGGTCGCCATTCCAGAAACTTTCGGCCCCAACGGCCATCCGTTCTGCGATCAATAAGCCCTGCCCATTGAAACTTAAGTTTGGCGATTCTTCGTGCTATGTCGGTAACCTTGGTTCTCCTGCGGATATCCGCATTCCTGATTTGATGCCGCAATGAAACTCCGAGCATAGCCCTTTCCATTGCCTGTTGGGTGAATTTAAGTCTTCTGATGAGGCCTATTGAAACTCTGACATTCGTAGTAAGACTAAAGTCACTAATGCTCTCACATTTTCGCGAAGCCTTAAATGGAGATGGGCTGGGCACGTTGCAAGGTATCCTGATGACTGATAGACAATAACTACTAAATGGACAGGACCAAAAGGATCCAGAAGCAGAGGCCGGCCGTGCGATCGGTGGCAAGATGAGATTGTTGAGAATGTCACGACTGGCTTGTCATCGCCTCGGACAGAGATAGGTAGAATTCTTTGGAGGAGGCTTTTACCCGCAGGAAGTGCACACCAAACTGATATGACACGATTTTTTTTTATTAATTTAATGTTTAATTTGTATTATTTTGATGTGATTAATTTATTTCATGTATTCAATTCAATTTAATTAAATCAAAATTTATATACTGTTATTTATTTACAGACTCGTTTCACCAGATCATGCTTTTAAATATACGTAGGTACTATACGATTATGTCGACCAATTGGTCCACACAGAAACTACAACTGGTCTAGTACATAAAAGAATAATTTAATGAGTTCATTATAATGTACTAGGTTGGGTGATTCTTTAATATATTAAACAAATTTTGAATCAATTATATTTTTGTAATTAATTAATATTAATCGATAATATTTTTCATCATTTAATCCACTGTTAATTTATTGAACAAATTTTGTTAATATGTTATTTTTTTAATAAATCAATTGTTTTTTACTATTAAATTCTGTCTTATAGTATATAGCTTTAGTTATTTTACGAGTAATGTACTTAATTATATATTTTTTTTAAACTTCGAATTGAATATTATTTTTATTGAACTGATTTTAATTGATTATTATCCATTTTATTTTATGTGATAATGTTTTTGTGGAATAAATAAAGTTTTATTAATATTATTATTACCTTTGCCTTTAATTTTAAACCTATTCAACGGAACCAACGTAAAAAAAAATACTAAAAAATGCTGTCTGGTGAATAAAATGAAATAAAAGTAATTGCTCACAAAATGATGTAAATGAACTAAGAGGTTACATGCTTACTCGATCGCATTAATATGTTGACTCGTCAAATAAATGTGTTCGCACTTGGCCTCCCATATAAAATTTTCTGCAAAATTTAAATTGTAATATTTTATAGAAACGTCTTTGTCAAAGACGAGTTTAGATTAGGTACTCAGCGCCTAAAACATAAATTACTATGTCATAATAATTGAACACATCAAATTCCAATTATCTTGCTTCGTTCGAAGAAACTCCATGAACACTCAAACAGAATATAACTATAATATTTAAATAACTAACTAAACTAATAAGTATCTTAGTAGTATTATAGCACACGTAGTGTACGTTGTTGAAACTGCAACGGTCCGGTCTAAGCGTTTCGCTTCGTCGTTTATACCGCGTACATCGAAGGACTGGAACAATTTGCCTGCTGCGGTCTTCCCGTCCAACTATAATTTAGGTGACTTCAAGGCTAGAGTAAATAGGCTCTTAATAAACTAGTGCGCCTGACCATCAATCATTGCATCTCCGCTTACCTTTAGGTGGTCTAGCACTGGTTTATATCAATAAAAAAAAAAACAAAAGCGTTAAAAAAAAACAAAAGATTTACGGTAATGTGTACGTACAACTAACCGAGTGGTTAACCTCTACCTGCTTTTCCTCTGTCCTGGGTAAAAGTCAGCCCTCGACTAACATGAATTATTAAGCGTTTAGATAAATCTATATATTAAAGGTAGAAGTAACTGGCTCACATATTAGGACCGCGGGGAATTTCTGAAAAGGAAACCCGTAGTCGAACGCAAAGGGCAATTGAAGGACACAGTAACGGGTAGTTTGAAAACGAAGCCCGGGGCAAAGAAGGAACAGAAATGGGTTTTTAGTCAGTAAAAGTCTGACACTATCTTCCGCTCCGTCCAAGAGTGGGATTCGTCATGAGATGATTTTCCCACCTAAAAAAAAAGGACAGGTGTGGTTTTAGTCAGTAAAAGTTTGACACGCCCTCACGCTCCGCCCAGAGCGGGGAAGTCATTGGATGATTTCCACACTTAAAAAAAAACTGCCTGACATAATAATATAGACGCACAAGGAACTGAACCCCCGGAACGTCAAATTTTGCACGAGAATTTCTTTTATGACGTAAGCGAGTACTAAGAAAGAATTTTCTGAAATTCACCCCCTAAGGGGATAAAACGAAGATCAAAAGTTTGCATAGAGAAACCGTGGACATAGCCGCTGGCAAAAGCTAGTCTTAATATAATTTTTGAGAACTCGAACCCAAGATCCGAGAATTTTATCCTCAAAGAGTTCAAATTTATAATTGTCTACTAGGTATAACAAATTTATTACAAAGCAAGTTGTACCTACTATATTATTACATTTCCAAATCCTTCATAACGGTAGAACATTTATTGATACAATACAACAGAAATACATTTTGCTACTATTTCCGCGATACAAAGGATCATTGATAGTACCTATCTTTTTATGGATTATTTCAGATTATCGTAGCGTGAGTCAGAAGAGACAGCGATAAAAACAATTTTTTAAATATCTTGACTTGACTCGCGAGGTTGTCAAAGTATAGGAATTAGAGCGGACATTGTGCCGATAGTCGTGACGGCCAATGACTAAATGGCCTCTCATATTTTGTAAATATTAACTGCTCCACATTTGTTGTAATATATACTTTTTTTTCTTTTAAACACATTGCTTTTGCAATATTTTTTTATTTATTATTATTTATTTTACTTGGAGAGGGAGAGGGAGACCAAAGAAAAGATGGATGGATTGTGTGAAGAGTGATATGAAAGAAAAGGAAGTTAGTGATAGTATGACGAGTAACAGGGCAGAGTGGAAGAAAAAAACGTGTTGCGCCGACCCCAAATAACACGGGATAAGGGCAGGAAGGTGATGACTTGCTTTTAGTTTATAGCCTCTTTTTTATAATGTGAATTTGAGAACACTGTAGACTCCGCGAATTCTTAGGTTCCTTTTTATTATGATTATTTTTATTGTACTCTTTAGTACGATATTGACCAGTCTACACTGTCCTTACATAATATCTACTTATGCTGTAATATGGAAATATTGTAACAACATTTTTTTTTTTTAAAGAATAACCATGGAGTTCCTTGCCGGTTCTTCTCCATAAGAAACGACCAATTTGGGACCGTGCACTAGCTTCTGACGTTTTATAAGTGCCCATGTAGGCCTATGTGAAATAAAAAACTTTGACTATGACTTTGACTTCTCCACTCTTGGGGGACTCGCACTAGACGGGCGGCCGAACCAGCAACGCGGGGGGTTGCGACAGTCGTGGAGAGGATCCGACACTGCACTAGTGGGCCATGGGTTTTTATAACCGTCGGAACGAGTCACCAACAGGTTTCCAAATAACGGTAAGAGTGGTCCATATTAACGTCAGATCGATGATGAAGTACCTGGGACTACTCCTCGACAGCCGGTGGAACTTAAAGGAGCACTTTCAACGCTGGTTCCCAAACTGGAGTGCACCGGGGCTGCCCTTAAGTGGCTCTTCCCCAATCTAGGAGGTCTAGACACCTCCTGCCGGAGGTCCATGCCCTTTACAGAGTGCCTGTGTGGGCGCCGTCGTTGCAAAAGCGACCGACGGCCAAGCTCAACACGTCCAAGAAGGTCATGGCAATCTGAATGGTGCGAGGATACTGCATGGTCGCGAAATGGCGAATCTCCTTGCCGGACTGTCGCCGCTGGATCTAGAAGCAACAGACCTTGCGTGCAATGCATGCATGGTTAGCGCACGTAGATATAACGCCGCGGGGCGAAACTCGTGGACAGAATTCCGGCGAGATCTCATAGCGATATGACGACAGTGACTGTCGCAACCCAATGCTGGGCATGCCATAATTATGACGGTAAGTCTCCTCTTTGAGGAGTGGCATCTTCAGATAGAAAAACCAACGAACCTCCTCAAATAGATGTTAGCAAACCGGCTAAGCAGAGCCGATGAAAAGGAATTACGTGGTCTTAGAACGCGAAATGTAACTAGTAAAAGTCTGACACACCCTCCCGCTCCTCACTTGACACTCTCTCAGTCTCAGCCTCAGTCAGCCACACCTGAGAAGTCATTGGATGAATACCTTAAAAAAAAGACCCGTAGTGACTCCTTTAAACAATCCTGCAGCCACAAACATACACCTTGTACCACATAAAATATAACCATTTGACAATGATAAAGTATCACTATAGATACAATCACAGCTTATATCACCCGGTTGGTTTTGCGTCACTTTTTTCACAGCCCAGCGGCTTGTAAAATCAAATATGGAATCATCATTCATTCTCATTTCGATGGAGGTTTCAATATTTTTGAATGAAGGCTTGAAACATAGGCATTACCTTTTGATGAACATTTTTACCATTTATGCTCATCTTTTTAGCTGAAATTGGGTGTGATTTTAGGGTTCTGTATTTTAAGAGTGCCAAAATTATTACTAAGGCTCTGCTGTTCGCCCGTCCGTTAGTCTGTTCGTCCATCAACTATCTATTTATTTTTATTTTTTTTATCCACCACTTATTAAACATGTATATATGTGTGTAAGTTAAATAACCTAACACTTACAACTATTATAAATAATCTAGTTTTTCTACCGTACACTCTCAATAAGGTTCAGTTGAAAACCAGCGTCAGGCAACTACTACGAAATTGCCTGGCATTTTTGCTGAAATGGACCTATTTGGCGCAAGCGCGAGACACAATGTTAGTTATTTTATTTTTTTATTTTCTTAAGTGTTTTCATGTTGTTTCTACATTGTGTGTATATGTGTACGTGTGCCAAATAAAATATTTTTCTTTCTTTCTTTCCTTCATCTGTCTGTGGATTGTAAATCATGAAATGAAACGTATGAGATAGAAAATTTAATTTTTTTACAGAATGTGTATTTCAATCCGTTACAACAACAATTCATTTATTTATTTAGTACATTACATTAATACTAAAATACATTAATCCTTTCACTCTGTCTTCTCACAGAATCGCAAACTTTCTAATAATATTGTCTTCCATTCATCAGCAAATAAATCCAATACAGAGTTGGTCTCCACGAGCGCGTTGAGCATCGTTAGCATACGCGGTATAGGGGAGGTGGATTAAAAAATATTTTTTATTTATTATTTATTTATTTTTTGGTGATTTTAAGTAAAAACGAGCTATTACGTAAAATAATAAAACAAATATAAACTAGTGCGCCTCACCATCAACGATTTCATCACTGCTTACCATCTGGTGGGATCGCAGTCGAGCATTAGTTTATATCAAATTATAAAAGAAATAAAAAAAAGCTAAAATTAATATCAAATACGCAGGTCTGCTACTCCAAGCAGCAGTGAGAAAATCGAACTACTAAATTGTTTATTTTCCATTCAGGAGCATATTTTGACACTCGCTAGGAAATGAAAACCTATAAGGTAACCCGTTGACCTAAAATTCTGAAATTTATCATGACGCACATCTTGCTCCTTTAGCTTGCTTAAGCAGTGGTGGCCGAGTATTAACCGCCCCGATTTAAGAGTTGTAGGTTGCGGGTTCAAACCCAGACAGGCGCATTACTTTGTGTTATTTATTTCATCCCCACTGCTCTAAAAATGGTGAAGAAAAACATCGTGAGGAAACCGGTATGTCCTAGAACCAAAAATTCGAAGACATGTGACATCCACCAACACGCACTGGGTCAGCGTGGTGGATTACGGCTCATTCCCTCTCCTAGAAAGGAGGCCTGAGTCCCAACAGTGGGAAAATTATAAGGCCGACTATACTATGCTATGCTAGATCTCGCTTTATGCCAAATTTAACATAACATAAGTATAGAAAAAAATCTAAACCCCATTATGTAGTTAGGTCACAAAAAATTTCGGATTCGGAAAAATCTCCGATTCTCGATTCGGAAATTAAACTTTGCAGTAAGTTTGTACGGAACTGTTTTTCTTTTTTTTTTCTTCCTATCAATATCTATTACCATTTGAAAAGCCATATGGAATAACCAATAAAGTGCATGTTTGAAAGTGGTGGCTTGTTTTCTGTTAATAAAAGTGTGGGCAGCCGTAGCAATTCCAATAAAAGTATATTGGTCGCCGTACCCAACATACATCGGTTCTATAAAGTGTTCGCTGAAAGATTGCGATGGAAAAGTTTCTGGTGTATTGGCGAAACATTATGCTCGCTTGAAAAATGCGTTTATCTGAGGAAAATAGCCCTTTTTATAAGGTAAATCATCCAATGACTTCTCTCAGTTTTGTTGCGTCGAGAGAGCATTGAGTCGCGTTGTTATTAGTTGCGCTTGGGTCGCTATTTTAATGTGTTTCACAATAAATCAATTAAAACTACGGAGTAGCTCAGTACAATGCTTGGTGATCTCAGTAGAGCTTCCAAAAGAGTGGGATTTAAAATGAACATGGGCAAAACCAAAGTCATGGTAAACAGCGTATGATCATGAATCTCCCTAGAGTCATGGGGAATTTCTGAAAAGGAAATCTATGGTCCTATAATGCAAAGGGCAACTGAAGGATGCAGGTGTAGTTAACTACTATCAGCCCAAGTCAATGTCAATGGTGGATGAGGAACAAAGGCGCTACTGTACTGACAAGGCAGAGCAAACAAAAATTACCCATAGCGTATATTCAGAACAAAGGAATCGGAGGCGTGTATAGGCCACGCCTCCGATTCCTTTGTTCTGACGCCATTTCAACGCTAAGTCACGTGGTCGATCGTAACTTGGCTAGGGGGGCTGAACTAATCTGATGATGAAACCGGAAAGTGGAAAAGAACTCCACAATACAAGTATGTATCGTTGGTAACAAAGAAGCAGCTCCAGATAAGCAATTACACAGAAGCATGGCTGTGAGATAATATCTTATTAACGTGCTTGAACGCGGGGAAGCAACAGCTACTATTATTTCTTGGTTGGGTTTGTGGTGCAAGTCATGAGGAATAAGCGACGGAAGAGATCATGAAAAAATACATGACTCAAAAACATCATGACTCATGAATGCTATGCTAATACTATATACTATGACTACTAACACACTATGACTATTATATATAAAAATCTCGTGTCAAGCCGTTTTGGAGGAATTCGATAACAAATTATTATCGAACTACTCCCAAACGCCGAATTTGCCTGCAGCGGTCTTCCCGTCCGATTAAAATTTAGGTGTCTTCAAGGCTAAAATGAATAAAAAAAGAAAAATATAAATTTGTGACTCGCGTAAATAAGACCAACAATAATATAATAAAAAGTGACTACTTCATCTATAAATAGTTAACTTAAATCAAATAAAAAAACTGGGCAAGTACTGTAAATGTATTTAGAAATATATACGAGTAAATATGTTTATCAGTTGTCTAGTACTTATAGCACAAACTCTGCTTAGATTGGGACTAGATGGCGTTGTGTAATAGTTGTAGAATATTAATATAATTATTTTATAGATAGTCTTCATATATAAGTCGATTTGTCCAAGCACAACATTGCTAAATCTACACTTCTAGACTATTACGAGTATTATACAGAGGTAAAGTTTGTTTTTTTTATGTTTTTTTGTTTGTAAGAGGTATCTCTGAAAGTACTGGTATGATTGCGAAATTTTTTACACCGATAGAAAGGTGCTTCATTCTTGAGTGGCATAGGATATATTTTATGTAAGCGGGCGAAGCCGCGGCAAAAGCTTCTTAATAAATAAACAACCCTAAATGTTAAAGTGTCACTATCTACTAGCCAAAAAATATAACTTTATTATAATACTAGCTGTTGCCCGCGACTTCGTCCGCGTTAAGTTCGTAAAACGGTACAATCACTCTGTGCCTGCAATTCATTCAGAAAGCATCGCAATTATTTATTGTACTTTAACATAAAACGGTTAAAGGTAAAAACGCAAATTACCTTTAGGAAACATGTTATGTACTCGTCCAGATCCAGATGTATGACCGTCAATGAATAAAATGAGCATGTATGGGTCGTAGCAGTTGTCATTTCTGCCTACCCCAAGAGAAAAGGCTTATGTATGCATGGATATATGTATGTTTCTGGTTTATGTTCTGGTAAAACAACATAGTATGATTTTAACCCCTCGCCACAGTGAGCACGCCACAATCGCAGCGGTAATACCTGTCTTTGAGAAGTGTCTACAGAGGCGTCACGGCATCCTCTCTTTGTGCAGGACTCACCGGATGTGGGTGTTTCGGAAGGTATTTGTATCGAATTCAGCGGGAAAAAACACTCGGGTCTCACCATTGTGCGGATCGCCAGGAGAATACGATGGAGCATGCGGTGGAAGTCAGTCCCGCTTGGTCGGAGCGCCGGCGCGGCCTTGTCCTCATGGGGGCGATTGGTGGAGAAAATGACAACCAGTATCCTCCTTCAGTGAAGCACTACGATCAAAGAAGGTGGCTGAAACTATGAGGGATAGGAAATCCTGATTCCTCAGCTGTCGCTGCAAGTGACGTTCTGGGTGCTGAAAGCCGCAAGGCAATTCCCAGCCATCGCAAACACGGGAATGCGGTGGTGCTGTCCGGCCGTCTGGTCAAAGCAGTCCTGAATCGACGACGCGTAGTATACTACGCGCGACTCAAAGAGATTTCAGCAAATGGATAGGGCCTTCTAGGGCCGATGTCTGCTAGGGCTGCAAGATTGATCGAAAGAGTTATCTCCCATAACAATTTTCGCCTCCATAATGTTTCGCTGAAGAGTTTAAGCAGTTAGACAGCTTTGGTAGAGGTAAACGAAGGAGCATAATCGGGACACCGACCTTCAGCTGGATAACGTGCACTGATAGTGAAAAGCCTTAAGTGAATCCAAAAACTACCATCATCATCAACTATCTTCTTCCAAAACAGTACTTATGAAGAATTGGCGAGAGCAAGCTTTGATTGTTGCAGTTTGATCATATTGGACGTTAGAATTACTTGTTCATTTACCTAGGATATTTTGGTATGTATTTAACTGACGTCCCCGTAGATAAGACCAATGTTTCTTCCACAGCGGAAACTACCCTATGAAGAGTCTCCAACTTATGAATTAATTTCGGAGAAATCTTGTACGTGTGTATCCCCGTTAAATCGAACTCGCATATTGATGGCCAAACCGAGAAATTACTGACGCCGATTGCCTCTATGAGGTCACAGTAGTTCACTCAAGCTGGATAGACCTCCACCGCGTATGCTACACCGGGTCCTCCAGGCGATTCGCAAAATGGTAATATCGGGAACTTTCAACCGAACCCAGAACAGAAACCGTTCGAAATACCCACAACAGTACTGAGCTTGTGTATCCATAAAACAATGAAATTACGGTAAAAAAATGTAGCAGCCGATTAGTGTTATCCCTGAGACTGGCCTCCCTCAGAGGGTTGTTCCAATGTTGGTCACCACTCACTGCAAGGAGGTAACGTCCAGATGTCGACGTAAGGCTGCAAGGAATCTGAGATACATCATACGTTGTCGAACTGTGATCAGAAAAATACATTCGATCCCGTTTTATATGAAGCAGTGACTGCAAATTATAAAACACACCATTATTAATCCGCAAGGTGCCATCATCCCGGAGGACACAGTGGAGCATACAGTGGAGATGTGCCCTGCAAGGGCGGAGCACCGCCGTGTCCTCTTGGAGGCAATCGGCGTCAGTGACCTCTCGCGCTGGGCTCTGATCCAGAGCGAGGAGTAACGGCAGGCGGTCGCCAATTCTGCAAAGCCGTAATGCTAGCGAAGGAGGAGGCCGCAGACGTTAGGGAACGAACGTCCTCACGCCGAGCCGAGATTCTGACCCCGACTACCAGGCACGGTAGATGCGGGCTTGCGGACGTCCAGCAATGGGTAGCTAGCCGTCCAGCCGTCTGGTAGCTGACCGGACCGAGCCCAGTCCTCAACAGCGCGTAGTGATCCACGCGCTCCTCAAAGCAACTGGCAAACAAAGGACACAGGTGTGGTTTTAGTCAGTAAAAGATTGACACGCCCTTCCGCTCCCACCAGAGCGGGAGAAGTCATTGGATGATTTCCACCCTTAAAAAAAGAAAAAGAAGGTGCCATCATCATCATTATCATTTCAGCCGAAAGACGTCCACTGTTGGACATAGACCTCCCCAAGTGTCGCTATAATGACTGGTCCTGTGAGTCTCTCATCCATCGGATTCCCACGACCCTTACCAGGTCATCGGTCCACCTGGGGGCCATCCGACGCAAGGTACCCTGTAACCCCTCCCGAAAATGTGGCCGTGTTATTTTAAAGTGAATAATTAAATACATATAGGTATTTATTTTTATCGCCTTTGGTTGGTTTCCCTTGAATAATCACGGTCAATTAGCTTGTTACAATAATGGGAAAAAATAATAAAAATAAGCAGTAGGATTGTTAAAAATGCCTCCGTCTAACATCAGTTTAACCATAACTGTAAACGTGGGCGATGGCCATTCTTCTGCCACTCAAAAATTTACGTAAAATACGCAATGTCATCTATCAAATTTAATATGAAGTTCAACCGTCATTGTCATCATTATTTCTACTTTGAGTCTTTAGATGGCGTTGCGAGTTGCGTGTGGTGTCATATTTTACTTCTTGAAAACTTTGATTTCATACCGTTTGTCTTTCATATGCTTTGTTTCATTGCGATGAAACATTAGTAACATATCAAGTTACACACAATTTTAATGTATAAAAGTTATCTACATCGATCTCTAAAATTAATAATACGCACTTCACTAAAATTTCTACTGATATATTACATACGTAGATTTATAAAAAAAAAATTGTAAGCATGCAAAAATATATAAAAAAATCTTATTCACGGTGAAAAATAAAACAAAAATTTCTCGTAAGAGAGCCATATGGGATTCGAACCACCTTTACATTACATGCAAGTCTAGATACGAAACCACTGCGCTACGGTCTTCGATGACTAAGGTATAAAATAGACGTTCTTATATAAACGTCATAATTGACTGGTTGGCTCCCTAACGATGATAGCGTGAAGATTTTCGTTTTAGAAGTTAAATTTGCAGCTAAATGGAATAATGTAACATTATGGTACGTGATTTTACTCGCCGCTTTGATTTTATTATGTGTTTTGATTAGTTTTTACAAAATATTTAGAAGATATCGAATAGAAATATCAATTTTATTTTGAAAAAATGGTAAAAGTTATTTTAATACAAAAAAATAAGATAAAATAATGACATAATTTTTAACTGTAGCAGGGAATCGAACTCGCGGCAAATGTCGTTCAATACCCACATTTTGGATTATTGCTCACCCCCCATAGCAAATAGCGTGATAATTTATAGCCTATAAGTTGCCCTGATCTATAAGGATTATGTATGCAAAATTTGAACAGGATCGGTTCAGTAGTTTTTGCGCCAATTAATACCACCGCAAAAAAAAATTACTGTTTTATTATATGTATAGAAGATAACTTTTGGATCTAGCAAATTCAGGTAAAATAAATACATAAAACAAAACAAACTTAACTAATTAAAACTATATATATACTAAAATCAAAATCTACTAGCTAAAATATGGCTTCTTAAAATTCCTCCGCATCGCTGTCGACTGTAAGTGTGCCGAAAAGGCTGGCGGCATCTCTGACCGAGGTAAAAGCCAGCCCTTGGGTCACGCGAAGTGTCAACTAAGCATTTGGATAATTCGTTGAACAGCTTATGATCTGGATCTAGTTTAATTATTAAATCTTTATTAAAGGTCCAGGTTAGAATAAAATATACAGATTGAAAAAAATCCGTCTGACTTGGACCCCAACCACAATTACACGTTGTCCAGCGCGCACTATCACTTATCCGAGCTCCGCGGTGCACGCATTTCACACCAACGACTATTCATTACACCACAGCGTTGAGTTCAGAAATAAAGAAAGATAAAACCTTTGTTTTCTTTATTTCTTACTAGCTTTTGCCCGCGGCTACGCTCGCGTACATATAATATCACCTGTCACTCAGGAATAAAGCAGCTTTCTATCGGTGAAAAAATTTTAGCAATCGGACCAGTACTTTCAGAGATTACCTCCTACAAGCACAAAAAAACAAACTTTACCTATTTTTAATATTAGTTTATATGTAGATTTAGTGATGTTGTGCTCAGATATAAAGACTTATATATGTTGTTTACATACACTTCCATTCAAATATATAAGCCACGACACTCAAAACTACACGATTATCTGTCAATACAAAGTGGGAACGCGGCCTAAGTGATTCGAAAAGTGTCGTTTGATATTCGTAAATAATTATCATTGCAGTGTCTTTACTCCAGAACGACCTACTAAGATGCCCCCTAGCCAAGTTACAACCGTTTCGTTTCGATTCTCTTTTCGTCGATGGCCTCGAGTAGGCCACATCTCCAATTCCTTTATTCTGACATCATCTCAACGCTCAGTCACGTGAGCAGAACAAAGGAATAGGAGGCGTGGCCGACTCGAGGCGATCAACGAAAAGAGAATCGAAACGAAACGGTTGTAACTTGGCTAGGGGGACAGGCTATCGATCGTAGAGTGCAAACACTTTCAAATCACCACTCAAAAAAGAATAATATATAATATAATATAATATAATATTCCACAACTATCACACAACGCCGTCTAGTCCCAAGCTAAGCAGAGCTTGTCTTATGGGTACTAGACAACTGATAAACCTACTTATATACTTCTAAATACATACATATATAGATAAATTACACCTAGACACAGAACAAATGATCGTGCTCATCACACAAGCATTTGTCCTGGGTGGGAATCGAACCCACGACCTCCGGCATAGCAGTCAGGGTCACTAACCACTAGACCAACAGGCCAGAATGTTTGGTATCATTAACGAAACAATAGATTACATTGATGAGCTCTGCTACTCTCCGGATACCAATAAAAGGATCAAAATTCTCATCAAGATAGTCAGTTTGTTTCTTTGATTGCGCAATTTTCAATTAATTTCAGGCCCATTAACTTTTATTACCTTTTACTTTTAACGTTACTTACATCTATTATGCTTGGCTTTTTCTTGCTATCATTTATTTTTAGTTGTTAAGAAAAATGTTGATATAATAATAATTTCTAAATCAATTTTGTGTAAGAAATATTTAAAAATGTAAAACGTACAGAATAAAAAATGAATAAATGGGAAAATAATAATAAAAAAACATTTATTATTTATTTATTTAAAACTTTATGCACTAATGAAACATTGTACAAAGGCGGACTTAATGCCTTTGGTATTTTCTACCAGTCATAGTAGTGTTTTCCTTATAGGCATGTCACAATAGTTTCCTACCAACCCAGGGGCTTTGGCCCTAAAAAAAGTTAGACAACGTGACATTTAATGATATTAAATGTCACGCTTAAACTGGTGTCAATGGCGTCAGTGCCAGTGCACTACATCACGCCCACTTCCAGCAAGCCTATCAATAGGGTGGTCGGAAGTGGGCAATTACTTTCAATATCTCTTTCTGGGTAAATTGCGGCGTTATACAGTTATTTATTAAATGCTTTATGCACAAGCGTACAGCGGCGGACTTAATGCCTTGGCATTTTCTACCAGTCAATCTCAGGGTGATACAGAGATAAATAGATATAGATATTTTATCATCAAACTTACGAAAACCACTAAGTTGTCATAATATAAAGTTCATTTAATTTTACCACCTCTAGATTCTTGTTGTATTTATTTTTATTTGATTTTAGAATGCGCCACAAAAATACATAAGCGTTCATCTTTCATTAATGTTCAAATGTTTTTTTTTTAAATGGCCAGTTCTATTAAAGTCAAGATATTAAACCTGAAATATCTCTAAACAGTGTTGATGTGTGTATTACCTGACTCCTGAGGTTTATAAGTTTGAAAAGTGTTTTACACGCTCTTAATAAAAAACGTATCTCATTCTTAAAACGAGCTAAAAGGATCCATTGAGCAAACGTAACAAGATTACATCAATTTATTTATTTAATATGGCTTTCATCTATTTGATCAGACTGAGTTTTGACCAAATGGCTTACTTGGGTCGTTCAACTTTTTACAGACGCAGATAGATTCACTTTGCACTTTAGATAAAATGTTACAAGCCCAACCTATATTTTTTTTCTAGGTGGGAATATCATGTAAAAACAAATCGCGCTCCTGGGCAAAACGGGAGATATTGTCAGACTTTTCCTGACTAAAACCCACTCCTGCCCCCCTAGCCAATTTACAATCGTTTCGTTCGCACCGAACTCCTCGAGTAGGCCATGCCTCTGGTTCCTTTGTTCTGACTTCATCTCAACGCTCAGTCACGTGGTCAGAACAAATCATTATTATGAGTTACAAAAATCTTGGTTACATGTTTTTCGCCGCTTTTATTATTTGAGCACAATGTAGATAAATAATGAAAAAAAAAACAATTAAAAATAGAAATTGAAATAAGTCTGGCAGCTAAAAGATGACCAGTTTCAACTGACAGGTGCCCATTCACGAGCATGACGCGCCATCAGACCCACTCAGCTCAACCATTTTGAAGGGAACTGAATGAACCAACAACACGCGCCTTTGAGTTAGCATGACAATCAAAAACATATGTTTTGGTAACAGATCTAACTTGTACAGTAACGGTATTAAAGATGTGAAAAGATAGCTAAAAGATCGTAAAAGATTAATATTTGTACTAAAAGCAGATATTATAAAGGTAAATATTGGATTCAATCAGCTGTATTGAACTTCCATTGAGTCAATTTCGATATCGTTTTAAATGTTTACGCAATCAATCATCAATGGTCAATGCTGTTTATTTTTTTAAATCATTTTATTGATACTTAATTTTGAGATAATATTTTACGTATCTTAAAATATTGAGTCATGGAGCCGGGTCGAATATGGACCGGGACCACGGTCCCAAATTCCTACAATCAACCCATATATTTTTTTTTACGTAGTATGTCGGGACTACAAGGAAAAAGGCATTGAAGTGCAGCTACCAAAAAAACTGTATTTATTTATTTGTGCTCCCAAAATACTAATAAAAAAAATAAAAAAATAAATGGAAGTTGGAACCGCGGCCCCGGTCCAAAGAGCCCCACGACCCAAATATTATGGTACACAAGATAGGTGAAAACAGGAAAGAAACCAGCGGGGGATAGTGTCAGACTTTTACTGACTAAAAACCCACTCCTGTTCCTTCTTTACCACTTTTTCAGGGCCCCGGGGATCTCTTTCGCATCACCCATGGCCCCAGTAGGCTTCGACCCAGCTGGGCCACTACGGTTGCTGACATCTCCAGGCGCGCGTGGAACAGTACGCGCCGTCGACGACTTGGGCCCGGCCCGACCAGTTACCGGGCAATCGGAAGGCGAGCCACCCATTGCTCGCCGTCCGCAAGCCCGCGCCTACTGTGGCCGGAAATCGAATACATAAGGCTGTAACCATATTCAAAACTATTGCATATCCGAAATAAAAAATATCAGTAACCTTCATCGAAACCGATGTAAATGTTTCGGATAAAGGCGAAGTCTAAGGGCCTGAGCATAACACGTTATCAAAACGCGCCGTTGCCGCGCGTTGTAGAAATGTGCGTTGACGTCCGCTTTTATCCTATTAAAGGTCTACAGGCTACGTCAGACTCGCATGCGTATCGCGTCTGTATCGCTACAAACGTGCCTCAACGGCGCGTTTAAAAGATATTATCCATTTCAGAGATGTGTCTCCCCCCTCCTCCCCCATAAGTTAAGACCCGTTCCAGCGGGAAAATAAAAAGTAGCTTAAGTTACTCATTATAACACTACTTTAATTCCAATGAAAGTACCGTCAAATATTATTCACTCGTTACTGTTTCCAAGACTTTTCCCGTAGTTTGAAATCCTGATCTTGTGAGAAAACGAACATTTACTCCTTGTAACATTAGATATCTGACAGTGAAAGTCCCGTCAAAATCGGTCCAGCCGTTCCGGAGATTAGCCGGAATAAACCGATGGACAGACAAAAAAATTTAAAAAAAACTCTTTTTCGTTAAAGGCATCGAATACAAATATTTTCTTATGCTATTAGTAAAAAATATATCATTTTGAAATTATACACGGAAAAGAGAACATCTCTTTAAATCTCTGCTATAAACAGAATAAAATAAACATTTAGAGGGGCTAACATACAACAAACGTGATTTTTTTTGCCATTTTTAGCTACGGACGGTACGGAACCCTTCGTGCGCGAATCCGACTCGCACTTGGCCGGTTTTTTTTATTAACATAAGATCACTAAGTCTATAACTATATTTCCCTGAGGGATCAGGTTAGGATTTATTCGTCGTTTATAGTAGTAACCCACATTCCGTCAATACATTTTTGTGTTTCTTCTTCACCCCAATTCGCATCGGTCAATGGTCATGTCATTCATTCTTTGTTGTGTTTCATTCGTTCCACCGCTCGTTCACCGATCCCTTTCATTCATTCAGTGTAGGTTTTCAATCATGGAATCCAATCTACGTTTGAAGGAGAATTCTATTACCATTTCAAAAGTGACGATACTTTTAAATGTATTAAAATACGTGAGCGAGAATTGAGATATGCTTCCTTTGTATAATTAAGTATGCATATATTAATTTCTCATATTGAAATAGTTTTTTTTTGATGGGAATAAGAGATAAACAGTGAGTGCCGAGCACCCCTGAGAATAGACATCAAGAAACAGCTCCCTAGCCAAGTTACGATCGTTTCGATTGTCGATTGTCGTAAGTTCCGATTCCTTTGTTCTGACGTCATCTCAACGCTCAGGCACGTGGTCAGAACAAAGGAATCGGAGGCGTGGCCTATTCGAGGCGTTCGACGCAAACGAAACGATCGGCACTTGGCGGGGGGCAGATCAGTAATCGCCTTTTAGGGATGGGTGTTTATAGCGCCGGTTGAGACGCAAGCTTCGATTCCCCCACCAACACAAATGTTTGTTGATGAAACAGATATTGGTGTTGGCTCTGGGTGTTTGTGGTACCTTGGTTATTCCGCAGTATGTGATTAGGACATTTATTTTTGGTCGATCACTGCGCATTTCTCTTCTCTCACTTTGCCACTTTTTCGAGTCATCAAATCAGCATGAGCACCCATGAGGTTTTCTAAAAGCCGACGTCCCTGTGATTATCAAAAACCCACTCCTATCTTCCTTCTTTGCCTTGCGTTCCAGGACCCCGGGTTTTCATTTCAGAAGCGAACCCATGGCCCCAGTAGGCTTCGACCCTGCTTCGCCATCCGCAAACCCTCGCCTACCATATATTGAAAAGGGTTAGTAGGAAATTAAGGTTACCCAATGTTTTGACTTCCTTACTCAAAATATGCATACTTACATATTCTGTGCACACCCAAAAATCGATAACCCTGGCAGCTAACAGCACTATTGGGCCCCGTGATTTATGTTTGATATTGAAGCTAAAAGCAACATTACGTAAAGAAAAACAAACCTTATCAACATATTTGGACTGGCCTGTTGGTCTAGTAGTTAGTTGCCCTGACTGCTATGCCGAAGGTCGTGAGTTCGATTCCCACCCAGGACAAATGTTTGTGTGATGAGCACAATCATTTGTTCTGTGTCTGGGTGTAATTTATCTATAATATGTATGTATTTAGAAATATATAAGTATGTTTATCAGTTGTCTAGTACTCATAACACAAGCTCTGCTTAGCTTGGGACTAGACGTCGTTGTATGATAGTTGTGGAATATTATATTATATATATATATTATGTTTAATTTCAGTTAAGATTACATATCGGAACACAACTTAACATAATGTATTTTCTTTTTACATTTACAAAAAAAAGACTTAAAAAAGAATAAGGGAATTTATTTTATGTTCACCCACAGCACATACATACATAACATTAGTTGTAGTTCATGCGAAATCCAAAACATGTGTCTAGTATTTTTATGTAAATAATCTATGTACAAAATTTCATAACTGTATCATACAATATCACAAAGTTATAAGTTTTTTATGCTAACTTGTGATCCGCACAAATACATGGTCACTGGGCCATCCGGGCGACTGAGGGTTGGTTTTGCTACTGCACATAGCTCTGTGTAGACTGCTTGTACCTAATACCCGCTATGACCTACCGTGACCTGTGTTGTACTTACTGTCGGTGATGTCCAACTTGTAACCTTTTTTTAAAATATTTTTGGGATAAAATATAACATTGTGTAAAAATTATTGCGATCGATTCAGTTACTGATCCTGAACAAACTGTATTCAGGTTTCGCATATACAAAAAATAATGTAATATAGAAATACTATACTTATCAGCTAATATTCTAAAAATATACCAATTATGGGTAAACAGAACATTTACAACACTGATAACAGATAACCGCTTGGTTATTATATTATTATTTATTTATTTATGTTTATTCCAAAAAGGTAAGTAAATTATAAGATAAGCCCCACAAAACCGTTGCAATGGTTTGACTGTGAGGTCGGTGAGTCTCTAGACATACTTAAATGTACTTAAAACATTTCTAAATAATATAATTTTAATTTGCATCTAAATCTATTTGTGTTTGTTGCACTCCTTATGTCTGCCGGCAGACTGTTCAATAGGTATGGTATTCTTCTCTTTTTTAGTGTTCTGTCACCAAAGTGATTGGTGACTCTGGGTACATTGAATCTACCAGCAGCCATAGGGTGAATCTTTAGAAGTTTAAAATAGAGTTGTGTATGAATGCAACTCCATTTTAGACATTCAATGGTTACTGTCAACTCCACATCAGTGGTTACAAATTAACCAAGGTAAACGCCAGCTCAAGAGCTGGGGCCCAAGTCTGCTATTTTTATAAATTTTTAATTCCAACACGATCTCATTGTCATTTTGCTAAAAGTTCGTAATCTGCTAATTCATAATGATCGATCATTGATCGGTCAATGTTTTCGTTATAGAATTATGGTAGAATGACAATATCAAGCTTATTAAAAGCAATGACTGCACAATGACATTCTAATGGTAGGTCACTGATCAAAGGAATTGTCAAAATTTTAGCAGATTACCGCACACGCCAGATATACCGCATACACATTCATTTGTCATTATGTACGAGATTACCATTCTATGCCATTTCTTTCAATGGAGTGTCAGTGGTTGACCATTGGAAAGTTATAATGATACTGTTATGTTAGTAGATTACCAAACTTGACAAAATCAACAATTATGAAATCAATGATAGACCATTCTGACACTATTGTAATAGCAGACTTGAGGCACTGGCGAAAAAAGAGGTCAGCTAATACTGGTTCATTAATACTGACGTGCTGCCTACCGTATCTACCTTGATTGCTTTTAACAATAAATAACATTGTTAACCTCTCC
This sequence comes from Mythimna vitellina, assembly GCA_949316375.1. Taxonomy (NCBI): domain Eukaryota; kingdom Metazoa; phylum Arthropoda; class Insecta; order Lepidoptera; family Noctuidae; genus Mythimna; species Mythimna vitellina. The sequence continues at coordinate 4,934,642 of OX438707.1, forward strand.
ATTTCATTCCATAGACTGTGCTATGTATCCAAGTGGTGATGTTAGGAGTCGATACTAAAGAAACGTAGGCAGATATTGGAGAGTAATTGTTGCAGTCATCTATTGTCCAAGTAGATAGTATGCCCCATAGAAGACCATTTAGTACCACTGGAGCTCCAAAATCTCGCTAAAAAGATAAAATAGAATATATTAGATTGTATATTTATTTATTATTTTCGTTATTGTATACCATTACACATACAAAAAGGAAACTAAAAAACATACATAGAATGAGCGACCTTATTGCATTCCGCAATCTCTTCCAGGCAACCTGGAATGATCAGGGACCGCCAAATCAGCATAAAAATTGAAGTACTTTCTCCTTACCGAGCAAGGATCCACCATGCCTTCTGTGTCCAGACACATCATGGATGTAGTATGATTGACTCCTATCGATGCCAGGTCTTCTTCACAATCCTTGGAATCGAGGGGATGAAGGTGGGTCACTGATAGGAGGCGCAGCCGTTTTATAAATTCTGATGACTTTATCTGTTCCAAGTCCGATGAATCCGAGAACAACTGTAATTTACAAAAGACAGTGGAATTCCTTGTCCGAATCTGTGTTTCCTGATGGCTACAATCCGGGAATCTTTAAGTCAAGAGTGAATAGGTTACTTCTAGGTAAGTGCGCTCCATCGTCGACCGCATCGTCTTTTACCATCAGGTGAGATAGCGGTCAAGCGCGAAGCTATCAAGAATAAAAAATAACAGTAGCATTTAAAATTTAACTGCACTGCTACGCTTTGCAGGTGTAATTAGTAACGTTTTGAATAAAAATGGGTTCATCCACTGCAACGCAAAGGCATGCTACGTACGAATCAAGTATGTTATAGAGCTCCAACTATTGGTTAAGTGAAATAAAAAAAAAATCGTAACCGTAACCGAAACCGATACAAAAGTTACGGACAAAGAAATATGAGAGATTAGAAATGAAAGTCAAATCATGCTATTTGCATTTTACTTTTTTAATTGATAAAGGCTGAAATAATGATGAACTCCACGCGTTCCAAAAAAGTTCTTCAGAGACGGACAGACAGACAGACAGACGGATATATGGTCCGTTTCATTGACAGAGAAACGGACAACTAAGTGATACTATAAAGGTTTTATTTTTTAAATTCATGTCAACTAGTGCTTGACTACGATCCCACTTGAAGGTAAGCAGTGATGCAATCGTTGTTGGTGAGGAGCACTAGTTTATTAGGAGCCTATTAATTTTAGCCTAAAGGTTCCGTTTTAATCGGCTTAGATACAGAATCTTTAAAACGCCGTCAGCTCTTTAGCATAGCATAGCATAGTCGGCCTTATAATGTTCCCACTGTTGGGACACAGGCCTCCTCACTAGGAGAGAGAAGGGGCCGTAATCCACCACGCGGGCCCAGTGCGGGCTGGTGGATGTCACATGTCTTCGAATTTTTAGTTCTAGAACAAGCCGGTTTCTTCACGATGTTTTCCTTCACCGGTTTTGAGATCAGTGGTGATGAAATAAATTACACAAAGTAATGCGCCTGGCTTGGTTTGAACCTTACCACTCGGCCACCACTGCTCTCCAGCTCTTTACCATCCATTAAATTAATAACGTCACTAAAAAGTTCTGTAAAACTTACCATTGGATCGGGCCATGACGGTACAATGAAATGAGAACCATCAGGTTCTTTCATAAACATTTGGAGTGCTATAGGTTTGAGAGTAGGAGTTTCTCTAACAGGCTTAGGTAATTTGATCAAAGCCAAGTCATAACCTGGTGTTTCGTCATCGAAAAAAGGATGGATTACTATGTATTTCACTGGAACTACGATTCCACCTTTTCTGTAGTTAATGCTACCCAGTCTTACTCGAACTGTTCTTAATGCTTCACGTAATCTGGAATAAGAGACAGGTTTAATTTCTTAAAAGAAATTTGAGAAAAAAAAAAATTATCAACAAGACCGCCATTGAGTCCATTTTTTTTTAGGTGCTATATCATTCGATGACTTCTCTAAGTTGAAATTAAAACCGTATACTCATGTCTGCGGTTCCTTGAAGCTGTGAAAAAATCAAACTTCTAAGTTAACGCAAAAAACGTACATTTCAACACTCTCAAAGGAATCAAAATTTCATAGAGTACTTCCCGTTGACCCAGAATCCTGAAATTTGGCATGAAGCAAGGTCTTATAGCATAGATATAGGAATAAATCTGAAAACTGTAAATTTGTAGTTAAGTAACAGAAAAGTAAATAAGTTTGTGCGGAACCCTCAGAGCACGCGACCGACTCGCACTTGCCCTGTTTTTTAAATATTCTCACAGCACTAGCAGGCATTGACCCTACTGAGCCCCTTTAATATTTGTGCCCGATATAAGTCCGTGTTACAATTTTGGTGTGCAAATTAGTTTTTTTTTTATTGTATTCACGTTTGTTTCGACCATTTTATCCTTTTGGAAAGACAATAGGTGACGGCAGCCATAAAAAGCAATCATCATCAGCTTTCAGTAGATCATTTTGGGACTTAGGCCTCTTTCCGATCGCACGTCATTCATCTCAATTGTCTCTTAGGCTGCTAACATCGCTTCGCATCGCTACCCAAAAGCGTAACTCATCACATTTGGCGATTCTCAATCTCTACTCCCCATCCGATCCCAACAATTATCCATCCTTTTTTTTTATATGATATAAACCAGTGCTTGACTGCGATCCCACCTGATGGTAAGCGGAGATGCAATCATTGATGGTCAGGCGCACTAGTTTATTAAGAGCCTATTCACTCTAGCCTTGAAGACACCTATATTATAGTTGGACGGGAAGACCGCAGCAGGCAAATTGTTCCAGTCCTTCGATGTACGCGGTATAAAGGACGAAGCGAAACGCTTAGTCCGGACCGTTGAAGTTTCAACAACGTAAGGGTGGATACTCGCCGTTCGCCGGTTTGTCCGATGGTAGAAAGGAGATGGCGGAATCAAGTCATGCAATTCCCGCACACACTCTCCAAAATGTAACCTGTAACATACCAATAAGCTGGCTACTCTGCGCCTGTGCTCGAGGCTTTGTAGATTGGACTTAACCAAACCATTCTATGGCTAATATGACCAGCCTATTACCCATTCAGCTTACTGAAATAAATACTCAGAAGTAACACAGAACTTACAGATATACAGAGTCAGCTGCAGTCAAGATCCAACTGGGTTCAATCAATGCACCAGCACTTAGAAACTTGGATCTCATCAAAATGGCGGCCATAAAAGGAAAAGTCACGCCGTCATTTACCACAGCATGTTCTTCCAATTCATTATAAGTAATATCATTTAAAGTTCCACTTTTTTCGATCATCGTCTCTATTTGTTTTATAAAACCTTCATGGACTACTAGAAAGATACATACAAGTCGAAGTCGCATTTTGATGTTTAAACAAAGTATTGATATTAAAGCTTGATATATTTTATTACTATGGTTTTTGTTGATAACGTTAATAAAGAGAATAACAAATTAAATCACAAACAAATCTTTAAGCATCTGGCTGACAATAAATTGTTATGTTTTTTAGAAGTCAATGACAAAAAAAAAAAAAAACGTTATCAAAAAATGACTCGATATAAGCCTTGACTGATAATGACAAAAAACAACTTAAAATAAAAAATAATGGTTTGATAATATTGATGTAATTTTTGGAAATAAACTTTAGAAAAATATTAGGTAAGGTAACGACACTTCTACAAAGGACTAATCGGCGGCTAGTGTAGATGTTGATATGAAAAAGTAAGGCTGCATTCAGAATGAAACTAAAGCGAGAGATGTAGTGTCCCCGGGTTGTGAAGGTCTAACAAGCATAATGTAAAATACGAGAATTGAGCCGCATTTGGTTAGACTGAAAACTAACCACAATATAGTTGAGGACATGAAGATAATGAAGGAATAAGGGATATATAATATAGGAATAATAATAATACAGTATTATACACTAGAGCTATCGCGGCTTTGAAAAACAAATGGCAAATGAAGGAAAACCTAGAGCAAGTAAAGTGATTTGATAATTTCCCATAAAAAAAGAAAAAGGATGATCAAGAAGTCTGACTAGCAAGTATAATTTTGAGATATTTCACATATAGAGGTTAAATTTGAAATAGCGATGGATAAATTAGGGAAAACTAGCTTAAAATTACGAAATAACTAATACGAATTTGAATGCGAGAATAACAGGTTTAGATGATATGGCTAGGAAGAGAATTATTATATTATTAATCTGTGTCAAATAATATTATAGATGTATGGATCTGGATACCATTAAAGGACTATTGTCTACATTTCTGTTGATTTCTCCTTTCGCAGTTCTGCTGGAAATTTCTTTAAAAAATAAGCAGTACCACAAAGGTACTGCTTATTTTCTCTCTTGTCTATTTTGTATTGTCTTTTTCTGTTTTTGTGTGTACATAAATAATAAAATAAATAAATAGGAATAAATATACTGCTTTCAGATACGGTCACGGTTATGAAATTATTTCGGATTATCTCTTAGTTTCGGATAGTTTCGGAAATAATTAAATAGAAGAATTTTAAAATATTTTTTTTCCGGATATCTAATAGTTTCGGTTATAGTTACGGAGCTCCATAATACCCATGCCATTAATATGACGACAAATAGGAAAAAGAAAAAGACATTTTGACCCAGAAAAATTTGGATAACTAGAAGAGAATTCAAACAATCCATCTGTTAGCGTTTTGCCAATTAAGTTGTAGTCGATTTCCAGGAGACCAGATGTAGCTACATAATAATAGCATAATCAGCTTTATAATGTTCCCACTGCTGGGACTCAGGCATTCTCTTTAAGAGAGGGAATGGGCCGTAAACACCACTCAGGTCCAGTGGGGGTAGGATGTAATATGTCTTTGAATTTTTGGTTCTAGGACATGCCAGTTTCCTTACAATGTTTTCCTTCACCGTTATGAGAGCAAAATTGCACAAAACAATGCATCTGACTGGGTTTGAACCTTCGACCTACAACTTGTAAATATCTAGCCGTTACTAGTCGGCCGCTGCTCTCAGAAAGAAGAAAAAATTGTGAAATAAAAATGCTGTCTGTAATGTGCAGTAGAATGAACAAAACTTTATCTAGAAAACATTTGATAAGGCTTTAGAAAACAAAGAGAAAGTTTACAAAGAAAATCAAGTGTTAGTGTTCTCAGGAATGGTTTCTTCAACGTCTTATGAGTATTTTAAGTCCTGTACGTACAGCGTACTTCGTATAAAACCGAATAACGCTATTGAAGAATCCAACGTTGCTTTTAAATCTTTGTGATTTGCTTTTTTTAAGGTGGGAAATCATCCATGGCAGTTAAGAGTTTGTCATGCTCACTCAAATGTCTCACTGATGGTGGCGCGTGTGTTGGATCATTCGGTTCCCTTCAAAATGGTTGAGCTGAGTGCTAATATTAGCGTCATGTCCGTGAACGGGCGCTGTCAGTTGAGACTGGTCATCTCTTAGCTGCCAGTTGCTATTTAATATCTATATTTAGTTTTTATTTTTACTTTATTTACAGTAACAGAGATATTTGAAATTACAAAACATGATTGAAAAGAGTGTCCATGGAGTTTCTTGCACATTCTTGTCCATAGAGATCTACGCTTTGGAATGTGCAATTAGCATCTTTTTTTTTTTGTGACTGACTGACTTCTTGACATTTCAAAAGTGCCTGTAAATGGTTTATTTGAAATAAAATGTTTTTGATTTTTTTGTTTTGAATCCATTGGTTAATCTCTCTCTGGATAGAGCGAGAATGCGTGTCAGACTTTTACTGAATTAAACCACACCTATGTCCTTAAGTTTCCCTTTGCATTCCTTATTCCATTTTTAGGCCACATCCGTATCAGTTTCCTAAATCGAGACCAAAATCCTCATGGCCCTAGCAGACATCGGCCCTGCTGGGTCCCTTTGCTGACATCTTTTTGAGCGCTGGCGACGACATAGATTTGTGATTAGGCTTAAGAAAGCCCTTTTGCGATCCGTCTATCGTCAACTTGATTATGATTTAAAAGCATGTGGTTTCATCTAACGCAATTCAATGTAATGTTTGATAAACAGGCAACGTGAAAAAAGAGAGGAACGCTTGAATGCTCTGTTAGCATCGGATAACTCCGTTACTCATACGAATATTTCTAATTATAAAAATTCGAATTATTACGAGTAGTCATCTCGAAAATTCTAAATGACACTATCTCCCGCTCCGCCCAAGAGCGGGATTTGTCATTAGATGATTTTCCCACGTAAAAAAAAAACACTGAAGGGTCCAGGATCATGTACTGGATCCATGGTATTCGTTTGTGCGTCGATGTCAAAGACACCTTGTATAAAGGTAGTCAGGAACGCAAAAGATAACATGGATGACGAACAATGATATCTGCATGGTCTTCAATTCTTTACACAATAATGTAACATAGTACACAGTGTTTTGGTCTTTCATGTACAAAGATGAGCTTATACTCAAGAACGAGTTTTCTCCCAGCAAATCTTCAAATGATAGAGAGTAAACTCTAGAACCTTTCGGCCTCATCGACCATCTGTTCTGCGAGCAATGTGTCTGCCCTCTACCATTATTCTTCGGGTATCAATCACAACATCCACACTTATTCCATTTTAGGGCACATCTGTGTCAATTTCCATCTTTTGGTACGAAAATGAATTCATTAGTAAAAGCGTATGTTTGCTTTATTTTTGCGAGACTGTATTTTATTCATGAGACCTCATTTTTGCACCCTTAATGCTTCACTTATTAAAAACCTGAATAATTTAAAGCTATATGAGTACAGTGCCCGGGCGTTAATACGATCCATCGAGGTTTAGGTAGAAAGACCCTGTTCTATTGGTACGAGTGTCAAGGATGGCGCTTCATAAAGTTGAATTAATTAAAAATGAAAGTGACATTTTAACAGCATACTGTTCGTAATTGAAGAGTAATGAACTTCGAACTTCATCCACGAATATAATAAATTATTTTTATTAAGTAAAAATATTTATTATCAAGGTCGCCCCTTTGGCGACAAGACCTAGTACAGGCATGATCCGGAGCAAGGTGGAATAGCAGGCGGTCGCTTCCTTCTGCTAAGCAGTAATGCTAGTGAAGGAGGCTGCCGCACGCGACATCCTCACACCCTAACAACCGGATCCCGACCCCGATTTGCAGCCACCAGTCTTCAGGAAAAACCAAGCTCGAGTTTTAGCTGTAGCGTACTGTTCCACGCGCTTCTCAAGGAAATGTCAGCAAACCGTAGGAGCCCAAGCAGGGTCGAAGCCTACTGTGGCCAAGGGTCTGCTTTTGAAAGGAAGACTTGACCCTGGTCCGAAAGGCAACGAACTAGCAAGAGTGGATTTTTAGTCAGTAAAAGTCTGACACTATCTCCCGCTCCGCCGCCGCGGAGATGTCATTGGATGATTTTTCCACTGAAAAAAAAACCAAAGGTTTCATCCGCAAGAATCAGGTGGAGGAACCTCCTGAATTTTCTATGTCCGGTGAAGACCTGCATCATGCGATAGGTGAAGACGCAGTGACATTTTTCCAGCCACTCCTCAAAGAGAGGACTTACCACCTTATTTATGTCCTGCCCAGCACTAAGTTGCGACCGTCGCGTTGCACTCCTACGTGCAAATCGTGCACGCGTGCAAGTAGAGCCTCCGGCAGGAGGAGCCGCTTGAGGGCAGACCCAGTCCGATCCAGTTTGGGAGCCAGACGTCGGAAGTGGTCCTCGAAATTCCACCGGCTGTCGAGGACGAGTCCCAGGTACTTCATCGTCGACCCGACGCCGATGTGAACTCCTCCTACCGTTAATTGGGAACGCCGTGGTCACGAGAGTCATGAAAACATATGGCCTCGGACTTGCGCAGTGCCACCTCGAGTCCCAACTGCTGGACTATCACTAGCCCACGTGCCACTAGTTCGCCCGGTACGACTCTCACTGTGCAGGACCAGTGTGTCGTCTGCGTAACAGACCACGCTGACCTCGTCAGGGAGGTCGCCGGGGCGACTAGGGCGGCCCTAGTATTGATCCCTGCGGAACACCACACGACATCTCTCACCGTTTCCGCTCCCCCTGGTGACCGGGATAGATGATCAAACTGTCCATCAGGTAGACCTCGATCACATGACGGAGGTAAACGGGCACCTGGTGATACCAGAGTGCCCCCCTAATGCTACTCCAAGGCAGGGAATTGAAGGTGTTGGCGATGTCCAAAGACACCGCCAAGACGACCCTGTCTCGGGAAACCGCATCCCCCGTCGTGAGGGCTCGGACGCGCATAATGGCGTTCACCGTGTAGCACCCCCTGTGAAAGCCGAACTAGCCGTCCGCAAAATCCGTCTCCACCCGTACCAGAGGCCGTCTTCACTTACTTTTTCAAAAAGCTTGCCCACCTTGTCGAGCAGCACATTGGTACGCGAACGGAGAGTCCACAGGGCTCGTTGACGGAGCGTATTATTCCAGACATGCGTCAGAGAGTTGTCAGCTAAACAGTAGGGCATCAGAAGAGCTACTGCAGCCATGGGTTGACTTCCGAAAGAGAAACTTGCGGTCCTGGAACGCAAAGTAAAAAAACAAGAGTCTATAATTTTTCCATTTTTGGGACCAAGGCCTCATCTCTGAAGGCTGCAGGATTATTTAGAAGTTTTATATATAACCAGGGCCGGACGGAAAGGTCTCCTCTGCCGATCGCTTCCAAGAGAACACGGCAGTGATCCATCCAAGCGAGGCAGAATTCCATCGTATGCTCCACCATGGCCTCCGGGCGATCCGCACTATGGTGACTCCCGGGCTTTTATTCTGCCTAAAGCCGAAACAAGAACCTCACGAAAGAGGCAAGTTTGGTGAGGACCTGCGTTAGGCGAAAAGTGAGGGCCGATGATGATCGACGCGATTGTGGCGTACCCAGTATTTATAAACCTGGGCGTGTATTGCTGCCAAATTGAGCCCGCAATACATAGTCAAACGCAGTGTGTTACCTCAGTTCAGAAGCCCGCCATATGTACCGACTTTCTAAACTTGAAATCCTATGAAGATCGGTAGCAAAAACCAGGTCGAATAATAATAATTGGACCGGAAAAAAAGTAATAAAACAAACAAAAATAATTTCATTTCTTCATTCTCCGTGCCAGCAATAAAACACTCGAAAAGTTTCAAACAGAACCAATTAATCAAAAATTTCAATCACAAAAATGTAATTTAAGATTGTATTTCTCGAATAATTTGATTTGAGTGACAATTCAATATCATTTCTTATCCATTGACGCGTGACGGCCATTTTTATGACGGAGTAACGAGCAAAGTAGGTCGAAGTCATTCCTGTAAAATCTGATACCAAGGTGTTTTTTTTTTATGTTGAAAAAATTATCTAGTTTTTTAGGCCTGACCGACCACATCTATGTTCCTTTCAGTTGCCTGCGTAGCTTTTTCAGAAGCGGTCCTATGACGGTAGGTCCTGCTGGGCCCCACGATTTGCTGACATCTCTTTGAGGCGGGTGGAGCCCTACGCACTGTCGCCATTTCGGGCTCTGTCTTTATAGAATGAGCGGCCGGCGAGCTACTCACTGTTCGTCGTCCGCAAGTCCGCACCTACAGTGGCCGGAGATCGCTCTACGATTCCTGACGGTCGGGGCGTTTCCAGTTGCGGTGGCTTGGGCGTGAGAATGTATCCCTCACTCTTAAGACCCCATCCTATTCCCTCTCGCGTGAGATGTCACCGCCGCCGATCGGATAACAAGGTAATAAGGTTTTATTAACCGTCTTCAAAAAGAGAAAGAGGTTCTTAATTCGACGGTATGATTTATTAAACCATAAAAAATTGTCATCAAGATCGGTTGACATTTCACGATAATATAAAAGTTTTCCATAAGTATTTACATTAAAAATGTAATATATTTATACAATTACTACATAGTATTTAAATACTTAGGAATTCGCGCCGGGCCTTGGTACAGGCCATGGTCTGGAGCGAGGAGGAGTGTTAGGCGGTCGCCTTCTCTGCGAAGCAGCAAAGGAGGCGGTTGCACGTGCGAAGCAATGGCCCTCGCGCCGGGATTCCGATCCCGATTTCCGGCTAACGTAGGAGCGGGCTTGCAGATGGCAAGCAATGGGGAGCTCGCCATCCGACCGCCCGGTAACCGTCCGGACCGAGCCCAAGCCGTATATACACAAACCAAAAATACAAATTAAAACATCTATACTTATAATAAATCTGTAGAAGTGAAAATTCTGTACTTTGAAAATATCAAAAAAATAAATGGCTGGGGGTCTAACTAGACCGACAGCAAACCCAAAAATGTGATTAAAATTTTTTTTGTCTGTCTGTCTGTTCAGGCATCACGCAAAAACTACCATTTCGATTACGATGAAACTTGGTATAATTATTCTATAATATCCTGGGCATTACGCTGCCAAAGCCAAAATCTAACATTCCTCCGTTGTTTTTGTGTTGTTAATAATAAGTATATATTTCTTTATTTTATTCTCCGTTTTGTATTTTTTTCTATAAAGTCAAATAATATCCATCTAAAATTTGTATAGAGTTGTACCTACAAGAAAAAAATAGTTTTATAGCATTATTATTATCCGTGTGTTATAAAACAACTTTTTTTTTATAGGTATCTGTGGATAAAGTCTGTCGAAAATCTAATAATTACTTTGGATTTCCTTGTCATGAATAAAAACCCATTATTCACCCACGGAGTAACTGTAAACAATGCCATCTGTGAGAATTTTCATGAACTACTCTAAATTTTCACTGAATATGCTACGCAGAGCTATGATTTGATTTCAAACTGAAATGAGGATGGTAGCTTCGAATTAACTAGCCATATTGATATAAAAACGACCGCATAGATGGCGCTTATTAATAACCGAGATTAAAGTAAATGATTGAATCCAAAGTCAAGGTAGCTGCTAGGAAACTAGGCGTTCTTGCAAAAGTCCGACGGTACTTCACACCGGGACAGCTTCTAATGTTATACAAAGCACAGGTCTGATCGTGTGTGGAGTACTGCAGCCACAGATGGGCTGGTGCTGCAAAATGCCATCTAGCAGTTTTTGACTCAGTGGAAAGGCGTGCGAAGAGGCTAATTGGGGATCCAGATTTGGTTAAGTCAAATCTACAAAGCCAGCACAGGCGCAGGGAAGCCTGCCTATCGGTATTTTACACGATGCATTTTGGAGAGTGTACGCGGGAATTGCATGACTTGATTTCGCAACCTCCTTTCTACCATCGGACAACCCGAAGTGCGGCGAGTATCCACCTTTACGTTGTTGAAACATCTACGGTCGGAACTAAGCGTTTCGCTTCGTCGTTTATATCGCGTACATCGAAGGACTGGAGCAATTTGCCTGCTGCGGTCTTGCCTTCCAACTATAATTTAGGTGTCTTCAAGGCTAGAGAGAATAGGCTCTTCATAAACTGGTCCGCCTCACCATTGATGATTGCATCACTGCTTACCATCAGGTAGGATTGCAGTCAAGCACTGGTTTAAACCAATTAAAAAACACCGATAATAAGTAAGATCAAGTTTATAAAGTATTTCTAAAGAGCTGATTGGTACAAAATCTATGATCTGACCACGTGACTGAGCGTTGACATGACGTCAGAACAAAGGAATTGGAGGCGTGGCCTACTCGAGGCGTTCGACGCAAACGAAACGATCGTAACTTGGCTAGGGGAACTGACGTGTTACGAAATGTTTTACATTTCGTAACATTAAATTCAGGCCTGTTAACTCTATAGTACTCTTCAAACCTATTCAAATCGGCCTGCAATACGTATGTATCAGAAATCTTTTTAATAACTTTATGAGTCTTCATATCGTCAGTATAAAGTAAAATATACCTAACTATTTTCAATACAGTGTTTCATGTCAGCAATGAAAAGAGTAAATAATAAAGATCCTAAAATCGAACCCTGAGGAACACCAGAGGGGACGAAACTCCATCTAGATATGTATCCCCGAAGCACCACAACCTGTGTTCTGTTATCAATATAAGAGGAAAACCAACGACACAAATCTCCGTGTATTCCGGCTTTTAATAGCTTCTCTAATCGAAGGTTTCACACATACCATACACTTTATTCGTCTTATGACATACAAGTGTCATTTAACCTTGAGATGACAAACAATTCTGTTCATGTACAGCATGTACAATTTTTCTTTACTCATTATGGTTCCTTTAGCTAATTTTGACAAACGTTCTTGAATATTGTGTCATAATAATTTATCAATTTCAAATTTATTAGCCTTGTTTTCTTAAGAATAAAGCATTTTAAAGCCCTATTACCGGTTTATCGTAATCAAATATATTAAATACATACTACCAATAGACCGGACATAGCCAACAAAATCGTAATCCGATACTTATTACCTAGTAGTCATAAGTCGCTCAGTCTAATGTGTCACCCGTATCTATCAAGTCGCGTTTGTATCCGCTTTATGCACTAAAGGAAAATCATTTTCTAAGAAAATATGCCGAGTTGCGCATTACGCTATTGAAAATCTTGTTATGGTAAAATGACTGGACCTAACTTCGTAAATATTTTTGATATTAACGCAGTAATTAATTAGAATTTAATAATTTTCATAAATAATTCTGGAACATTTGCTGATTTTGTGATAACGCCATCTATTGCTGAAAAGCTTACGCTCTACCACTAACTCTTAACATGGTCCATTTTACGACCTAAACCGAACTTTTATAGTGATAGAGATATAAAGAGTGTATAGCTCCATCACTCTTTCGCTCGTATGACTGATATTTTAACATATCATGGTAAGAACCCTGGCCACCTACCGAGTGATAGTTAAATTAATATAATTTATTTTGACAAAAATTTGCATGTTTGCTATGCAAAGATAGATGGCGTCACCGAGGCAAAGGATGTCAGTTTTTCTTTAACTCCTGATAGCCGCTCTATTGTATCTCTTTTAAATCTCTTTGATCGTAATGAATTGGACAACACTATTGCGGCTCTTAACGTAGCTAACTTCACGTGTTACAAAATAATCGCGGCGCAATTCCAATTTCAATCCAATGTTGACAATATTGTTTTCAAGAGTACCGAATCACGTGACTGCAAAATTAACATTGGAATCGTATTGGCTTTAGATTGGAATTGTTATTAGTTTCAAGAGTTAGCCGCCAGCTCCTTATTTCGGATCGGTTTGAAGGACTTTCATGAAACTCAGTTGCCTCAACAACAGTATTCTGTTACCATGACAACAACATGGCACGATTAGTTGTATAACCTAATTGTTGTCAAGGTATCACAGTCAAATTTTACGGTCAGCAGGCTTAGACCAATGACTTATCTATTAGCGTTCCTGATAAGCGCTAAGTACACCATGACATTACCTGTCACGTGATTTCTCTATAGGTAATGTCATTGCCATACATTTAGTACTTAACGTTTAGCGGGAACGCTAATAGAAAATTCATTTGTTACCTGCAGTAGTATGATTCGAGGATGGATCGAGTTCAAATCTGTCACGTGCACATCACACAAACATTTGTCCTGGGTGAGAATTGAACTCAAGACCTCCGGCATAGTAGTCAGGGCCACTAACCACTTGACCATCAGGCCAGTCGTAAGTCGAATATTAATAGCGGTTGCGGTAGCAAGAAAAAATAAAACGCATCTTTTTTTTTTTGAAAATGCAATATTTATTACGAAAATTGCAGTATAAATTAAAATAAATCACAAATTCAATAACATTTTAATACATATTATGTTATCGACAAATTGTACAAAACTAGAGAATTTTTGACTAATAATTTTATGACTAGTACATAATTATGCATGTATTATATAATATTTCTTTTGAAGAAAAATACTAAAAAAATCTGTTCAATTAACATTCATATTTTTTTGCCATTTTTATATCTTAGGAAAAAATATTCAACCCCAGAAAAAGACGATCGACACTTTTATTTTTTTAAGATGGGATATAATCCAATGACATATCCTGCCCTTTCATGACAGACTTTTACTGGCCTGTATTAAGGGCTTGCACGAGAGATTACTGCCGCCGATCGCCCCCACGAGGAGACGGCGGTACTCTGTTCAGGTGGGGCACACCTCTACCTTATGCTCCACCGTGTCCTCCGGGCGGTCCACACAATGGTGACACCCCGGCGTTTCTTCCGCACGAATCCGATGCAGGAATGTTCCGAACTGACCATGTTCTATGAGGACAGGCGTTACGCGGAAAGTAAGGACGCCGTGTTGTCTTTCCAGCCACTCCTCAAAGAGGGGACTTACTACCATAATAAAATTGTGGCGGACCTAAAAATTAAATACATAATTTACACTAATTTACAATTACCACCCCGCACTGGGCCCGCGTGGTGGATTACGCAACAGTCATTCTTGAATATTTGTTAGAAGTCAATATCACGAAAACTGGCGTAGTGTAGAAATAAATACTAGTTGTATTTTTTGACTACCCAAGTAGTTTGTCACAAAATATTGACTATTATAAGTTTAATATTTTGTAGAATATTTAAAAAAGTGTTCTATATTTTGTTCCTATTCTTAAATATGATAATTTATGTGACAGAATCTAATTCTTAACTACAACACATCGTTTATTTTTATTGATTTTTTTTTTTTTTGTTAAAACATTCAAAAATATTGTTTCATCAAATTAAGCAGAATATACACTACAAAATTTTAATTAGTACAAATACTTAAAGGGCTTATTAGGAAAGGTCTTGTTATTATTGTTTCAGTAAAGTTTCAATAAATAATATTCATAAACAGCAAAATTATTAGCGTTGGTTTATATCCCTAAATGTCACTAAATTTATGGAAATATTGTACAGGCTAGTGATTGTGAATGAATAAATGACTATCAAAATGGAAAAACACTTTGCGTAGTATTTTCTAGTAGGAATTGTTATGAATGATTGATTCTATTATGAATTTACCAATTATGACCAATTTTCGTGGACAATTTTCGGATTTAGTTTTTTTACTTTTGACTATAAAAATATGATCAGTAAAGGGTATGGATAGAGTCCTATTTTTTTGTACTAATTAAAAATTAGGTGTGTGTATTTTATGAACTTCATAAAATCGTAAATAGAGGTCACATTTAGGAAAGATAACTATGAAAAAATAAGAACTATAAATTATGTCTAAACACTTATCAAAATAGTACGTCTTATAAAATAACATTTGTTTACTGTAAGTATCCTTATTTATAATATTATTTCATGGATCAAAGCTTAAATTAAATAAAATTATTCGAATACTTCTCACAACAAATCTAATATGGTTGATAGATAAATAGTTATTATTATAATTGTTTATTTTCTAAAGTTTAATATTATTTTTCTTCATCTTTCTTTAATATTCGAGAAAATATTTAAAGAATACATCCTCTGATATTCGTCATCATCATTTTAGCTGAAAGACATCTAATTTCGTCCAAATTTCTTATAAAGGTCTACTTTCAAAAAGTTGTTTTTTTTTTTTGTCAGGAAAGTGTCAAGACAATACCTGAAAAGTTACCAAAAAATTCTAAAATTTTCCGAGCTTTAACTGCTAGCACAGGTCTTTCCAAACTGCAAACCTGTGGTCTTGTTACAATTTTATACAATTTAAGATATTTTAAATTACTAGGATTTTCTAAATTATAATCTAAAACTAAAATTATTCTAATTATCTTACCAACATAATTACCATTCCTTCCTCCAATACTAAATTATCACCGATTTTCAACGGGTACCTACTATTTAATTGCACATCAAAAAAATCTTGGGTCAAAATTACCAATAGCAATTCGATATGAAAAATATTTTATTGGCATCTAAAAATTTTATACGTTGAGTGTGTATTGCTTGTATATTCGTCGTAAAGTAGAAACTTTTTGTTCGAATATTTGCTTGGCTTTTTGCTTTTATTATGTACGCCATTCTTTTGGCAAAACATAGTGCACTTATTTTTCTTTTTATGTACTACCTGTTAACCCACCTATGTTTTATAAAGTAAAGGATTGATTGATAAATTGATTGAATAATTTATTTTGTTACCTGGTGTGTTTATCTATTTTCATATTATTAAATTATATTTATAAAATTCAAAGTAAGTAATATTATATCCTGTTTATTAATATTTTAAATTATAAATCTTATTAAATCTAATATAAGAAAATTTAACCCTGTGGGAAATGGTATTTTTAACACAGGTTACTATGTAACCTAGCTAAGATGCCAGTTGCACTATATTCTGTGTCGAAAGCAATCTTTAATGTACCTAAGATGTTTTTGTAATCTCATATCTGATTTTCCTGAGACTCAATAAAGTATCGTTATAATTATTAATTACAACATAAATGCAGATTTTATCTACAGTCTCTTGTTTCGACATCATTTGTGACAGTGCATTACATGTAAAAGCCATGTAAATTTTAATTTTGTTTCCAAAAATTTCGTGAAGGAATATTAATTCATTATACCCCGAGCGAACGCCGGCGTTCGCTCGGTCATTGTTTTTCTATTGTGTCTCTAATTACGCTACACAAAAGATTAAAGGCCAATGCAAACTATAGGCATGATTTACTTTTTTCTTTTCGCCAGAAAGGAAACCTAGTTTATAAATATATTAAAGGCTAATACGAGGAATCAATAGTAAAAAAATCAGGTCTTTAAATCGTAACCGAACGAAGATACTTATAAAAGCATTGCTAGCATATTTTTGTCAGGCGCTACCTATTATCGTTATATTATAATGAAATGGAAATATAATACGTAATATTTTGAGGTTTCCTTTAATAAAATAGATTAAATTGGTAATTACTGTTATATTTTTCACACTCGCAGTTTTTCATCTCTAAAACTAGTAAAAAAATATGTGATAAACAAATTGACAAGATAAGCGTTAGTGTTGTGATAGTGGTTGAGACTATTTAATGCGTACTCACTATAAAACCAAAATTAAAACTATATTTTACAATAGGAAACTTAAAATATCATTTTTTTTCATTTATTATTCATACATATCAGACATACAGTATTTTTATTTAAGAAAATATAACGCCTGATAACAAACTAAAGCAATATCCTAAATAGTCTCTAACTTAGTTTTGTTACGGTTGGTAGACATAATTCTTTTTGCTGTTGTTTAATCATACAGTTCTTTAAGATATGGCCTAGGTTTCACTTTTGGCAAAAAGAAAAAAAAAATATGCCAGCAATGTATGGGAAAAGTTTAATTCCCCTTTTAGTGCAATATTATGTTTGTGACGAGATTAGAAAAAAGAAGTGTAAAATACTGCACAAAATTTTGTATATCGTAGTTAAATATCTATCGTGATAATATCTTATACTACTTTTTATTTATTTGTTTGCTTTAATTTCAATAGTATGTTTGCTATTTTCTAAGTAACCCACCCACAATCCTATGCCCTAAAATTATGCATTGACGAATTATTTAAAGATAAGGATCGCTAAATGAGATCCAAAAACTGGGCAAGTGCGAGTCGGACTCGCGCACTGAGTGTTCCGTACAAACTTGAAATATAAGTTGCGGTTTATGATTTATGACGTATTAAAAACAAACTAATTACTAGATCTCGTTCAAACCAATTTTTTTGTAGTTTTATCATTCTCTTATTTTAAAAGTTACAGGGACACACATTTTACCACTTTGGAAGTGTCTCTCGCACTATCCAGTTTAAAAAAAATTTGAAACCTCAATATCATTTTTGAAGACCTATCCATAGATACCCCACACGTATGGGTTTGAAGAATTTTTTTTTTTAGTTTCAGTTCTAAGTATGGGGGAACCCCCGAAATTTATTGTTTTTCTATTTTTGTGTGAAAATTTTAATGCGGTTCACACAATACATCTACTTACCAAGTTTTAATAGTATAGTTCTTATAGTTTCGAAAAAAATTGGCTGTGACATACGGACGGACAGACAGACAGGACGAGTCCATAAGGGTTCCGTTTTTTGCCATTTGGCTACGGAACCCGAATAACATAGTACTAAGATAACACTGGATTGGAGAGCTGACAAAATGACTATTCTAGTTTCTAAGTTCAATGCCAATTTT
The DNA here is from genome assembly GCA_949316375.1 of Mythimna vitellina. Lineage (NCBI taxonomy): Eukaryota > Metazoa > Arthropoda > Insecta > Lepidoptera > Noctuidae > Mythimna > Mythimna vitellina. The sequence goes on from OX438707.1 coordinate 4,952,735, forward strand.
AAGTTCATAATCAAAGTCAAAAGTCAAAGCAATATAATCGATAGTTATGATTTTTTTGATATGCAACAAAATATTCCCAAATTTCAACATCCTATCATCAGTCACACCTTAAGTTAGTATGTACCTATCCTTATAGCTATTGTGTACAAAGGTCGTACTGCACACGTTGCGACCTTGGGCTTTAGTCTCGAAGGTCATGAGGTCACAGGGTCGCTTCTTTGAGGTCGTGACGCGGCTCAAGGTGGTAAAGTTTTCTAAATCTGAAGCCGTAGAACAGCAGAAAGCCCGGCGAAATTCGCGACGGAATTTTCCTGAAAAGTTAAAAAGTTAAATTTTAACCACTTTTACTTTTTTATTAAAAGACAGAAGTCGCTTTACTTATGTTATATACATCTTAACTAATAAATATTATAACTTAATAAATATTTAAACAAATTGAAAATAATATTATGTACAAACTGGTAGAAAAAGAACTCATAGGGCATCAAAAAATTCGTCCACATCGATGTCAATGGGAAAAGTGCCCAGAACGCTGGCAGCATTGCCACGCTGGATGGCAATGCTAATTCGTTGACCAAAGAAAAGCCCAGCCCTCTGGTCACGCGAAGAGTCGACCAGCTGTTTGCTGATATCCCGAACAACTCGATGAGCGCTCGGACCCCATGGCCCCAGTGTTTCAACCCCGAACGGCTCAAATATATAACCTCCGATAAGGTTATTATATTTACGCCGTTTGAGGTTTTCTGCACCTGCAGCAGCCGCCCCAGCACAACCTGCCGTACTCAGAAGATGGGATGGCGCAAGGGTGTCGACACATGTTGCATCCCACACCAAAGGCCTACCCAATTTCCAAGGCATTATAGTCATCCCGTCTGGCCTCTTCCCATCGTCACGTGCCAAGCCATTGGGTTCTAAAACAGCTGGCACCCCAGCGGTGACAAGAGCTCGGCGGATGATGTCATTAATACTGGCATGTCGTGCTATCCGACCAGCGCTTCTATTGCATGATAGGCCATGGTGTCCGAGGCGGTCGACTGCTTCGCCGCACTGACATCGATGTGGAGCTCCACTAGGAGCACCCAGACGCAAGCATGTAGCGATCCGGAAGGTGGTGTCACTCAGCATAGTTCTGTAGCGACATCTATCGCGTCACATAAGAAAATCCTGAATCGCGCAATCAAAGTTCTCCGCGCGATTAGAACATATAGAACAACCCGAAATCATCTATCGGGCAGCTGCCCACCAGACATAACATCCCGTCTGGTCGGAGGATCCTCCCTTTTCAACGGAGGTTTGCGGGACTTTACTCTCTGTTCCGCATACCTCCAAACTGGTGACCCTCGACAAAGAACGTCAGCGCAGCCTTCGTGCAGCTACTACCTCGTGACGTCATCATCACTTCCTCAAGCTTTCGAGCAGCGAGCCATACAGCCAGCACCCACGGCTATAAAGGCTATCCTGACCACCAGCATGCCTACATGGTCATACCTGGTCATCACCCTCAGCCTCATCAGCGACCTTGGCGAAGCACACTGCACCTTCGGCCAGTCACATGAAGAGCCACGAAGAACCTCTCCTGGTCGACGCAAGCAGTCAAGCCACTACGTCGCACAGCACCGCTCCGACTCACTGGAGCCAGCAGCACTACTCCGACTCACTGGAGCCTGCAGCATCATCCCGACTCACTGGGACATCATCACCCCGACTCACTGGGGCATCACCGCAGACAGTTCCGACTCACCGAGAACTATGCGGCATTCGGTTCCGACTCACTGGAACCAACCTACCACTGGCCTGGCACGCATCAAGAAGCATCAAGAACCATCGATCTCCGATCTCCGGAGGGGAGTGATGTAGCGACATCTATCGCGTCACATAAGAAAATCCTGAATCGCGCAATCAAAGTTCTCCGCGCGATTAGAACATATAGAACAACCCAAAATCATCTATCGGGCAGCTGCCCACCAGACATAACATCCCGTCTGGTCGGAGGATCCTCCCTTTTCAACGGAGGTTTGCGGGACTTTACTCTCTGTTCCGTCTACCCCCAAAGTTCCTATGTTAGGTGACGGTAGAGCCTGTAGCCAGAGGCCCGACTCCCATTCACCCACAGCCAGAAGGCGGGCGCGCTCAGCAGTATTGGTGGACGTATTGATAAGATTATTCCGTACCAACCTGCAGAGCGGCTCATCCCACTGTCTCTGGGAAGATGGATTCTCGGGCAACGCCTTGTCCGGGCAAGCCACTTTCCAGGCGTTCACGGCGTCGGTCAAGCACGGCACCTCACAGTCAACCAGTGATGGAGTTAAGATGCTTTCAACTAACTTTTACTTGATTTTAAATCGGTATATTATTATTAAATTCTCTGGAATTTTAGTCAATTATCCACTATTATTAACCTTTTTGTTTTCCAAATTTTTTTTAAGATGCGAAATCATCTAATCACTTTTCTCGCTCCAGGTGAGGCAGGAGAGCGTGTCACACTTTTACCGACCAAAACCACACCTTTGTCCTTCAGTTGCCCTTAGCGAATAATAATAAGTTTATTTTCAGACTTTACATAATGATGTCCATAGTTTTGTTAGTATTGGTGTGTTAGTATCAAAATTGCTTAAATAATTAGGTTAGTAGTTATTTTTTATCATCATCATCATCACCATCATCATCATTTCAGCCGAAAGACGTCCACTGCTGGACATAGGCCTCCCCAAGTGTCGCCACAAAGAACGGTCCTGTACGTCTCGCATCCATCGGACTCCCGCAACCGTTACCAAGTCATTGGTCCACCTTGTAGGAGGCCTTCCAACGCTACGTCTTCAGGTACATGGTTGCCCTTCCAGAACCTTTCGACCACTACGGCCATCCGTTCTGCGAGCAAAATAACCTGCCCATTGCCACATAAGTTTGGCGATTCTTCGTGCTATGTCGGTAACCTTCGTTCTCCTGCGGATATCCTCATTACTGATTCGATCACGCAAGGAAACTCCGAACATAGCCCTTTCCATTGCCTTTTGGGTGACTTTAAGTCTTCTGATGAGGCCCATTGTAAGCGACCACGTTTTGGACCCATATAGATAGACAGATATAAAGTCATCACTATCAATACGCACTGGTCATAGACTTTCGTTTTGAGACTCTGTGGTATATTGGACGAGAAGATACCGCGCAGCTTCCCACACGCTGCCCAGCCGACTAAGATTTGACGATTTGATGAGTTTCTCGAAGTTAGACCTTCCCAACCAGATCGTCTGTCCCAAGTAAACGTAGTTATTGTTAGTTTGTTCTATTTAATAGTCTATCTTATTTATGACTGTCGCCACTCAGTGTCTCTGCAAAGGTCAATAGACTCTTTCAAACAAAGCTGCAGCCTTGGCAGGTATGGGCATTAATGAGCCCCATCACTTATGCTGACATCTTTTTAAGGCGCACGCGTCCTTATTTATTTATTAAAAAAAAAAACTTTGCTCCACACTAGGAACAACTTCTGTATCATGCCTGCGTTCACAAACAAGTACCCTCACATACACAAGACACCTAGACCCAGAACAAATATCATGTAGGCTATACAAACATTTGTTCCAACCAGGAATCAAACCCGTGACACGCAACGTAGCGATTGCCTCGCTCAACCATTGCGCCAAACGTGCCGTCAAATTAATGGACGGCGAACTACCCGATACTTGACGTCCGCAAGCTCGTGCCTACGGTAGGTGGACCTTGAGGATTACCACTTCCTTACATCTTATAGAAATCGAGTACCTACACGGGTGGATTGATGAATGTTACAATTTTTAGAGTCTATCTCAAGAGCTGAATTCTCGAGTTTTCTTTCACCATTTTGAGGGCAGGATTGATGAAATAAATTAAATAAATTATAAAGTTAAGCCCGCTTGACCTGTCTAGGGTCGAATTTTAGATTCAATAACTCAGAAGTCAAGTTTGTAAACACTGTGCCACCATTGCTCTTCGTCAGAAATTTGTTTTTTTGTAAAGGACCGTAATCAAATCATTACGGTCCTATTGCTTCTCACCCAATTAATTTGAGAAGTTTGATGTGGGAAGGTAAATGTGACAAAGTCTTACATATATGTTTGAGGGATTTTATACCTGGTTAATATCACACCTGTGTCTTTCAAAATTTTAGGTAGAGGAAAGAGACTTGAAAGAAATATAGCAGATCGCTTTATCCAGCACATGACAAGAGCACTGCGTGACGAGTCATCTTATGACAAATACGGCTCTTGGGCGGAGCGAGAGATAATGTCAGACTTTTACTGACTAAAAACCAACTCCTGTTCTTTCGTTGCCTTTCGTACCAGGGCCGAGTCTTCCTTTCAGAATCAGACCCTTGGCCCCAGTAGGCTTCGACCCTGCTGGCTCCTACAGTTGTTGACATCTCCTTGAGGCGTGCGTGGAACAGTACGCGCCGTCGACGACTTGGGCTCGGTCCGGACGGTTACCGGACGGTCAGACGTTGAGTTACCCATTGTTCGCCCGATGGCTGGGGCGCGAAGGTCATTGCCTCGCGCGTGCACGAGCGGCCTTCCCCTTTGCTAGCACTACAGCTTTGCAGAAGGAGGAGACCACCTGCCACTCCTCCTCGCTCCGGACCATGGCCTGTACCGAGGTCCGGCGCGAGAGATCGCTGTCGCTGATCGCCCCCACGAGAACACGGCGGTGCTCTGCCCAGGCGGGGCATACCTCTACCGTATGCTCCACCGTGTCCTTCGGGTGGTTCACACAATGGTGGCACCCGGATGTTTCTTTCGCATGAATCCGGTGCAGGAAGCTCCCGAACTTCCCATGTCCGGTGAGGACCTTGTCATGCGGAAGGTAAGGACGCCGTGTTGTCTTTCCAGCTACTCCTCAAAGAGGGGACTTACCGCCATAATTATGGCGTGTCAGCACTGGGTTGCGACAGTCACTGTCGCCGTTCCAACATGAGATCCCACCGGAACTCTGTCCGCCATGCCGTATATTGGCGCGGCAGCGGAGTTTCGCCCCGACGTTGCATCTCCATGCGCAGATCGTGCACGCGTGCAAGGACTACATTAGGGAGGTGCTGCTATATTTAATGGATTGAATCAACCGTCTGCCGCTTACTCAGGTGGAGAAGAAAATTAACGCAAGCGGTTGGCCAGGATATACAATATGATAATGATAATTATGATCTACTCTATAGTGATGAAAGTAGATACGATACAACAAGTGCTATGAATTTTTTAAACTAATTTAACAGCGGTGAGACCATATTACTCGCAGATCGGATAGCTGATGGGCCCGAAAAATTCTGAGTGTCGACGGAAAACTTTTTTTAGTTTGCCGTTAACAGACTAGAAACTTAGGTTAAGCGTAAAATTTCATTTTTTTTAAGGTGGGAAATCATCCAAATGATTTCTCGCACTCTGGGTGGAGCGAGAGGGCATGTCAGACTTTTACTGACTAAAACCACACCTGTGTCCTTCAATTACCCTTTGCGTTCTAGGACTACGGTTATCCTTTTCAGAAATTCTCCGCGGTCCCAGCTAGCGGGCATCGGCCCTACTGGGCCCCTACGGTCCGCTGACATCTCTTTGAGGAGCACGTGGATCACTACGCGCTGTTGACGACTGAACTCGGTCCGGTTAATTATCGAACAGCCGGACGGGCTACCCATTGCTCGACGTTAGAAGCCCGCGTTGCTCGACGTCCGCAAGCCCGCGTTTCTCCCATGTGGTGGACCAATGTTCTGGTGAAGGTCGTAGAAATCAATTGAATGTAAGAAGCACGGGACTGGTGGATACGGTAACGTTTGACCAGTAAAGGACATTTGAAATGATGAAATAGTTAGAAAGTATTGTCTAGAAATTCTTACCACTCATAAAATTGTATATCAAGGGGTTGATAGCAGAGTTGGCATAGCACATCACATGAGAGATCAGAGCGAGACAGGTGATCACGTCGGTCTGTTCCATATCCAGCGTGTATCTGAAAGAAGGAAATAAAATAACTGTATTAAATATAACCAGAAAATTTATGAATACGAATATTTTTTTCCAACTTCAAAAAAAGAAGGTTTTCAATTCGTTTTTATTTGACCATCGATGAGACCATTGACATCAACCGTTAATACTGGTTGTCATTTGTATCTATAAATGACAGCTGGGACCAACGGCCTAGCTTGCTTTTAGAGGTACCGAATATTTAGGGTTCCATACCTCAAAAGAAAAAAAAAGGAACCCTTATAGTATCACTTTGTTGTCCGTCTGTCAGTCAAAACCCTTTATCTCAAGAACGCTCGAGACCTACACTATCGAGTTGAAATTAAAACCATATACTCAGGTCTGTGGTCCCTTGAAGCTGTAAAAAAATCAAACTTCTAAGTTAAAGGAAAAAAGATACGGCAGTTTAAGTCGCAAAAGACGTATATTTCGATATTCTCAAGGGTTGCAACTTCCCGCAACCGCAACTGCAACTTCCCGTTGAGCCAGAATCTCAAAATTTAGCATGAAGCAAGGTCTTAAAGTACAAGTATAGGAATAAATCTAAAAACAGTAAATTTATTACTACGTCATAAAAAAAATACCTTTCTTTTTCTCTCTCCATTTGGGAATTGAACTATTTACATACAAAGGGAAGTTTGTACGGAACTCTCAGTGCGCGAGTCCGAGTTGAACTTGCCCAGTTTTTTTTTTTGTTAAAATTGAAATTTTTAGGTATTATTGTTCAAGCTAAGTTGTAAGGAACGAATGTACATGACATGACTTGCTACGTAGCAAGAGAAGCAAATACTACGGGGCATATGAATTCTACGATTTTCCATAAAACCAATGTAGGCAACTGCCTTTGGACTCATTGAGACCTCATGGTTTGTTTGAAAAATAAATCAAAGAACTTTTAATTCTTTATTATTTAAAGACCCCGTGCTAGCTTGATCCGGCACAGTTAGAAAAAATCAATCCATGACGACAAGACTGTTTGCCGACAAACTACAAGTTATATATTGACAGAACCAGACGCGAGAAATCTAATCTCGCAGTCAACATTGTCTAATAAAACAAACACGAAGGATGGACGGATAATTTATTCTCATACAGAATCTTTTGTATCTTGTATCCTTGTTTACTAAGATGACGGCAAACTTGGGTGATATTTCCTCGAATTGTAGATAGTAATATTATGTCATTAGATATTTGGGGTCGGTAAAGTTATGAAAATTATTATTTTGGTTATTAATACTGCCAAAATTAATAATCGATCTAGTCAAATTTTTTTGGATTGAGACCGAAAAAAAAAATGCAGATTGGTAATAAAGTGTGCCAAAAAGTTATCCACGGATTGAAATCGCAATCTTAAAAACTAAGCTATCCTTGAAAAGACGGATCACAGATTTTGGATCAACCTCTGTTCGGAAATGACACTTTGAGCGAGTCAATAAACTATCCATCGAATTTGACAGTTGCTTTCATCGGTGTAAACAGTCTCAATCGTAATCTTAGAAAACCAGTTTTTATCGCATTTATTGGTAAAAAACAAGCTGTATCATTGCTAATAAAAATATTTATGACGATACGTGTTATTAAATGGGCCTGGGAGACCAGAAACTACCAGGAACTTGGGGATGAAGGTACATGATAATCACAGCATGCACTTGACAAACCACTAACCCGACTTTTATTTACTTCTAATTTTAAAAATCTTTATATATATAATTCTTTTGTACGTGTTGGTCACCTAACTCTTCCTAAAGGTTTTGACCGATTTAGATGAAATGTTCTGTGTACGATTTTAAAATACAAATGAATCCGGTAGGTGGCGCTGCAATTGGGTGCTCATTTTTTTTTTTAACTACTATATCCAGGTTTCGGACACAACAACGTCTGTTGGGACCGCTAGTTTATTTACAAAAATATTATCAAAAGTTTCATTAAAAACGGTTCCATTGGGAACAGCACAATGTTTTGGACTCCAGACCTATCTATCTTTAGGTCTATTTATATAGATAGAGTCTGCCGTATGACCGAAACTGTGGGCCTAAGTAGCACAAAGTCGGTGTCCTTAAACAATGCGCCAGGGTCATGATGACAGATCACGAAGAAAAAGAAGGACAGATTTTGCAATAACTGTGAACTGTTTCGCGAATGATGGAAGGAGTAAAGGCCATTGCCAAGTCATTGGAAAAAAACTATTACCTAGTTTTTTTCCAATGACTTGGCAATGGCCCAATGGCAATTCATCATCATTATCATAATTTCAGCCAAAAGACGCCGACTGTTGGACATAAATGTCCCCTATGTGACGCTATAACGACCGGTCCTATGCGTCTCGCATCAAGTCATCGGTCCACCTTGTGGGAGGCCTTCCAACGCTGCGTCTTCAGGTACGTGGTCGTCACTCCAGAACCGTCCCATCGACCATCTCTTCGGCGTTCAATGTCCCCCACCCATTGCCACTTAAGTTTGGCAATTCTTTGAGCTATGTCGGTAACCTAGGTTTTCCTACTGATACCTAGGTAATTAACAACAACAAAAATATCTAACACAAAATTTTACTGACATTAAAAAGATTTATGTTTTTTTAAATGTCAGTAAAATTTTGTGTCAGTAAACTTTACGAACGATTACTGTACGAAATTCACGATGAAAATAAAGAAATAGATGATGATAGCATCTATTTTTTTTTCCATTTGATTACTAAGCCAAAATTCTTTCACAGTACGTCTAGACCACTTTTTTTATACCTATATATAAAAATGACACTGTCACAAATAAAGGTTCGCCATCCTCGGCCAGACCCTTTCCAATTTAGGTTATGTGTTAGTAGGTTTTAATCTACATAAAATCAGGCCGAAAATCATTACTTTACATCGGACCTCTTGGGCCCATATCAATGGTCAAGACCGACATTCCGAAGTTAGAGGTTTAGGGTCAGTACAGAAATTATCTACACCTATTCATTATTAGGGATGAAACGATACAATTGAGATATCGATACTTATACTCGATAGTTTCGGTCGTCAAGTATCGATACTAACTCGGTATCAATTGAAAAGTATCAATACTTACCCTATCGAATCGTTTTGTGAAAATTTCGAGTAAATCGTAAAAAAATAATGGTACAGATAGCGACGCAAATCTTGAGCGCTAGGCGAAAGAGCGAGGATCGCTTTGCGCATTGTACACATCAGAGAGCCAATCACTGTACAAGGATTGCACTCCCCGCCCCCGCATCTCTTTTCATACCACTAAAGAGACCCGATATTTCATTTTTGCGTGTTTCTGCGCAAGTAGAACTGTAAAAGTCAGCGCTCAAGATCCGTGCCGGTATCTGTATCATTTATAACAATAAAAATAAATATTTTTTTATCAATGTTAAAATGAAATAGTGACATTGCCATACTGAAATGAGTACTTTTGACAGATACCTATTCGATACTTAATTTTAAAGTATCGATACTAAAAATACTTAGTATCGGAGAAAAGTATCGAGTATGTACTTGTATTTACACGTATCCTTTCATCCCTATTTATTTATTATTGTGTTCAAGTTGGGTCCCACTGGGAGACAAATGATACGCAGAATGACGTAGGTAAACAGTTTTTCATTGTCTGAATTATTTTTACTATTTCTCCTCGTTTATGTGTATGTGGAAATGAGTAATGGTTTTCTATTGCTTTCAAAATAACTAGCTATCCCCCGCGGTTTCACCCACGTCTTTGGTTACTGCTTCTTTTTCATCGGTCTTAGCGTAATGTTCTGTGGCCTTATAGGTACTATCAGCGAATTTTTCGGCTGACCATCCTTAAGGCCAATTTTGTTTGCAGTGTGCAGTGCATGCCTTGCACCATGCTCCGCCTTGGTCATTAACGTTGACCAATAGAATTTTAGAGTGTATTGTTGGTTTTTGTATTCCAGATGTGGGTTTGAGTGGTCCACTCAAACCCCGCGCGAACGGCGCGTTCGCGCGTGATTTCGCGCCATTTAGGATAAACGATAGCGTCTGCATAGACAGTCAGATAGACATCAGATAGACATCTGACGTCGGATATTCAGGAAGAGGCTCCTTGGTGTATGTTGTTTGCCGATGATATTGTGTTGGTTGCCGAGAGTGGCCTAGAGGTCCAGAACAGATTGGAGGTGTGGTGGCACAGACTGGAGAGTGTTGGCCTGAAATTGAGTAGAACCAAAACGGAATACTTGTTCTGCGATTTCGGCGGTCTCTCCAATCCAGTGCCTTTAGCTCTAGCTGGAACGCCCATACCGATCTGCTCTGACTTTCGGTACCTCGGGTCACTCATCCAAGGGAATGGTGAGGTAGACCGGGACGTAACACATCGGATCAACGCAGGATGGATGAAATGGAGACAGGTCACGGGAACAACTTGTGACCCACGGATGCCCCTCAAGTTGAAGGGTAAAATCTACAAGTCCGTGATAAGGCCTGTCATACTGTATGGATCAGAATGTTGGGCTGTGAAAAAGACGGATGAAAAAAGATTGCATGTAGCGGAGATGAGAATTTTAAGATGGATGTGTGGTGTGACGAGAATTAATAAAGTGAGAAATGAATATATTAGGGGAAGTTTGAAAGTGGCGCCAATGACTGAAAAGTTGAAAGGGAATCGTTTGTCTTGGTATGGTCATGTAAAGAGGAGGGATGAATCGCATGTTATTAAAAGAGTTATGAGTTTACATGTGGATGGATGGAGAGGAAGACGGAGACCAAAGAAAAGATGGATGGATTGTGTGAAGAGTGATATGAAAGAAAAGGAAGTTAGTGATAGCATGACGACTAACAGGGCAGAGTGGAAAAAAAAAAACGTGTTGCGCCGACCCCAAATAACACGGGATAAGGGCAGGAAGATGATGATGATAGCGTCTGCATAGATTATACAATATTGAGCTTTTTATCTATACATATAATAAAACAGTAAAATTATTTTGGGATGGTATTAATTGGCGCAAAAACTACTGAACCGATCCTGTTCAAATTTTGCATACACAATCCTTATAGGTCAGGGCAACTGATAGGCTATAAACTATCACGCTATTTGCTATGGGGGATGAACAATAATCCAAAATGTAGGTATTGAACGACATTTGCCGCGAGTTCGATTCCCAGCTACAGTGAAGAATTTTGTCATTATTTTTTTTGTATTAAAATAACTTTTACCATTTTTTCAAAATAAAATTGACATTTCTATTCGATATCTTCTAAATATTTTGTACAAACTAATCAAAACACATAATAAAATCAAAGCGACGAATAAAATCACGTACTATAATGTTACATTATTCCATTTAGCTGCAAATTTAACTTCTAAAACGAAAATCATCACGCTATCATCGTTAGGGAGCCAACCAGTCAATTATGACGTTTTATAAGAACGTCTATTTTATAGTTAATTCATCGAAGACCGCAGCGCAGTGGTTTCGCATCTAGACTTTAATGTAATGTGAAGGTGGTTCAAATCCCGTACGGCTCTCTTAGGAGAAATTTTTGTTCTATTTTGTCATCGTGAATAAGATTTTTTATATATTTTTGCATGCTTAAATTTTTTTTTATAAATCTACGTGTATAATATATCTGTAGAAATTTTTAGTGAAGTGCGTATTATTAATTTTAGAAATCGATGTAGCTTTTATACATTTAAATTGTGTGGAACTTGATAATTATCATATGAAAGACAAACGGTATGAAATCAAAGATTTCGAGAAGTAAAATATGACACCACACGCAACTCGCAACGCCATCTAAAGACTCAAAGTAGAAATAATGATGACAATGACGGTTGAACTTCATATTAAATTTGATAGATGGCATTGCGTATTTTACGTAATTTTCTGAGTGGCAGAAGAATGGCCATCGCCCACGATTACAGTTCTGGTTAAACTGGTGTTAGACGGAGGCAATTTTAACAATCCTACAGCTTATTTTTATTATATTTTTCGCATTATAGTAACAAGCTAATTGACCGTGATTATTCAAGGGATACCATCCAAAGACGATAAAAGTAAATAGCTATATGTATTTAATTATTCTCTTTAAAATAACACGGCCACATTTTCGGAAGGGGTTACAGGGTACCTTGCGTTGGATGGTCCCCAGGTGGACCGATGGCCTGGTAAGGGTCGCGGGTATCCGATGGATGAGAGACTCACAGGACCGGTTATTATAGCGACACTTGGGGAGGTCTATGTCCAGCAGTGGACACCTTTCGTCTGAAATAATAATGATGATGATGGCACCTTTTTTTTCTTTTTTTAAGGGTGGAAATCATCCAATGACTTCTCCCGCTCTGGTTGGAGCGGGAGGACGTGTCAATCTTTTACCGACTAAAACTACACCTGTGTCTATCACTACGCGCTGTTGAGGATTGGGCTCGATCCTGTCAACTACAGGACGGCTAGCTACCCATTTCTCGACGTCCGGAAGCCCGCGTCTACCGTGATTGGTAGTCCGGGGTCGGAATCTTGGCTCGGCGTGAGGCCGTTCGTTCCCTAACGCGTGCGGCCTCCGCCTTCGCTAGCATTACGGCTTTGCAGAAGGAGGCGACCGCCTGCCACTACTCCTCGCTCTGGATCAGAGCCCGGCGCGAGAGGTCACTGACGCCGATTGCCTTCACGAGGACACGGCGGTGTGCCGCCCTTGCAGGGCACATCTCCACTGTGTCCTCCGGCATGATGGCACCTTGCGGATTAATAATGGTGTATTTTATTATTTGCAGTCACCGCTTCATATAAAACGGGATCGAATGTGTTTTTCTGACCACAGTTCGACAACGTATGATGTATCTCAGATTCCTTACAGCCTTACGTCGATATCTGGACGTTACCTCTTTGCAATGAGTGGTGACCAACACTGGAACAACCCTCTAAGGGAGGCCAGTCTCAGGGATAACACTTATCGGCTGCTACATTTGTTAACCGTAATTTCATTGTTTTATGGATAAGCTCAGGACTGTTTTGGGTGTTTTGAACGGTTTCTGTTCTGGGTTCGGTTGAAAGTACCCTGATATTACCATTTTGTGAATCACCTGGAGGACTCGGTGTAGCATGCGGTGGAGGTCTATCCATCTTGAGTGAACCGCCGTGTCCTCATAGAGGCAATCGGCGTCAGTAATTTCTCGGTTTGGCCATCAATATGCGAGTTCGATTGAACAGGGATACACGCGCACAAGGTTTCGCCGTAGTTTCACTCATAAGTTGGAGACTCTTCATAAGGTAGTTCCTACTATGGAAAAAACATTTGTCTTATATACGGGGATGTCAATTAAATACACACCAAAATATCCTAGGTAAATGAACAAGTAATTCTCGGGCACGCCACAATTATGGCGGTAAGTCCCCTCTTTGAGGCGTGGTTGGAAAGACCTCACGGCGTCCTCACATTCCGCATGACGCAGGTCCTCACCGGACACGGTAAGTTCGGGAGGTTCCTGCACCGGATTCGTGCGGAAACGACGCCCGGGTGTCGCCACTGTGTGGCCCACCCGGAGGACACGGTGGAGCACACGGTGGATGTGTGCCCCGCTTGGGCAGAGCAACGCCGTGACCTCGTGGGGGCAATCGGCGGCGGTGATCTCTCGCGCCGGGCCTTGGTTCAAGCCATGCTCCGGAGCGAGGAGGAGTGGCAGGCGGTCGCCTCCTTCTGCGAAGCAGTAATGCTAGCTAAGGAGGCGGCCGATCGCGTGAGGCAACGGTCCTTACGCTCCAACCGCCGCCGGGATTCCGATCCCGATTTCCGGCCACCGTAGGCGCGGGCTTGCAGACGGCGAGCAATGGGTGGCTCGCCGTCTGACCGTCCGGTACCCGTCCGGACCGAGCCCAAGTCGTCGACGGCGCGTTTTGTTCCACGCGCGCCTCAAGGAGATGTCAGCAAATCGTAGGGGCCCAGCAGGGTTGAAGCCTACTGGGGCCACGGGTAGTGTGAAAGCGGAACCCGGGGCCCTGGGACGAAGGCAACGAAGGAACAGGAGTGGGTTTTTAGTCAGTAAGAGTCTGACACTATCTCCCGCTCTGCCCAAGAGCGGGGATGACATTAGGATGATTTTCCCACCCAATAAAAAAAAAAAAAAAAACGCCTAAAATGATCAAACTGCAACAATCAATGCAAGCATGCTCTCGCCAATTCTTCATAAGTACTGTTGGGGAAGAAGATAGTTGATGATTTATTTATTTATTTAATCCTTTATGCACAAATGTACAGCGGCAGACTTAATGCCTGCCGGATAATGATAGTAGTTTTTGGATTCACTTAAGGCTTTTCACTATCAGTGCACGTTATCCAGCTGAAGGTCGATGTCCCGATTATGCTCCTTCGTTTATCTCTACCAAAACTGTCTAACTGCTTAAACTCTTCAGTGGAAAGTTATTGAGGCGAAAATTGTTATGGGAGATAACTCTTTCGATCAATCTTGCAGCCCTAGCAGATATCGGCCCGAGAGGGCCCTATCCATTTGCTGAAATCTTTTTGAGTCGCGCGTAGAATACTACGCGCCGTCGATTCAGGACTGCTTTGACCAGACGGCTGGACAGCACCACCGCAATCCCGTGTTTGCGATAGCTGGGAATTGCCTTGCGGCTTTCAACACCCGGAGCCTCCCTTGCAGCGACCGCTGAGGAGTCAGGATGTCCTATCCCTCATAGTTTCAGCCACCTTCTTTGATCGTAGTGGTTCACTGAAGGAGGCTACTGGTTGTCATTTTCTCCACCAATCGCCCCCATAAGGACAAGGCGGCGCCGGCGCTCCGACCAAGCGGGACTGACTTCCACCGTATGCTCCATCGTATTCTCCGGGCGTTTCGCAGAATGGTGAGACCCGAGTGTTTCTTCCCGCTGAATTCGACACAGATACCTTCCGTGATACCCACAACCGGTGAGTCCTGCACAAAGAGGATACCGTGACGCCTCTGTAGACACTTCTTAAAGACAGGCATTACCGCTGCGATTTGATTGTGGCGTGTTCACTGTGGCGAGGGGTTAAAATCATGCAATGATGTTTTACCAGAACAGAAACCAGAAACATACATAATTGCCCATGCATACATATGCCTTTTCCCTTGGGGTAGGCAGAAATGACCACTGCTATGACCCATACATGCTCTTTCTGTTCATTGACGGTCATACTTTCGGAATGAATTGCAAGCACAGAGTGATTGTACAGTTTTACGAACTTAACGCGGACGAAGTCGCGGGCAACAGCTAGTACATTTATAAAATGGATTATTGGGTATTTATCCAAGTTCATAAATAAGAAGTTATTTATAAAGTAGTCAGTAAATATCGAAAATAAACAAACTTTTCCGTTATTCCCTATATACCAATATACCTATACATATCCATAGACACGGCACTTTTTATACTAATTGGTTCTCAACAACTTTAAGTAGTACTATTTATCGTGAAGCGAGATGTAACACATCAGATCTAATAAGAATTGATAAAATGATGACATATTTAACAAATGTCATCATTTCGGAATTTTCTTGTGTGATCGAGTCAGAAATGAAGATATCCGCAGGAGAAACAAGCTTGCAAGGGGAAGAGTTTCGTAAAATCCGTTCTTAGCGGATGTCTACACCCTATAAGGAACCTACCGGCCGAATTTTAAGTTTGTTGGTATTATAGATTTCGTGATTAATCAGGAAGTAATATTTCGCTTTTATATATATAGATTTATCAGTATTTCGTGTTTTCTTACCTGAGTACAGAGAGTAGGTGTACTGGGAAGTAGCACACTGCAAACATGATAACCACCGCCACTAACATCTTGGCTGCCTTCCGCCTGGAACGCAGCTGAGCTGGAAGACATAAAATCAACGAGTTATTATAATATACGACCGACTTTTAGATCTATGTACTATATATGTATTTGTGAAAGCAGTGGTGGCTGAGTGCAGCGACTTACGAGTTGTAGGTCGCGGGTTCTAGCCCAGCCAGGCGCATTACTTTGTGTAATTTTATTTCATCACCACAGCTCTTGAAACAGTGAAGGAAAACATCGTGAGGAAACCGGCATGTCCAAAAACCAAAAATTCGAAGACATGTCACATTCACCAACCCGCACTGGGCCCGCGTGGTAAATTATGCCCATTCCTTCTAGAGAGAAGGCCTGAGTCCCAACAGTGGGAACATTGAAAGGCTGATTATGCTGTGCTTTATGCTATCCGACGTTGGCGGTTATAAGATTAATAAAATATTCAAACGAAGATTATAAGATTTAAAAAAATCAAAGACATGTGACATTCACCGTATGATGAAAAAACCAAGAGCTGACTATGATTACAGGTATGATAAAACTAATGAATTGTTTTTGGTTCGCTGAAAAGACAACAGTATCTGTCTAATGGCTACCAATTATATGATTCTTATGAACCAGTAGGATCTATGAAAAGGTGTTCAGAAAGGAAACAAAAGATGGATATTAAGATTGATTGATATGGCCATATCTAATTCGTGGCGGTTGCATGTAATTTCAAAAGAAGATGACGTATTGGTCCAGTTGCTAGTTCGACGAAACATTGCAAAGTTTTATCTAAAACAAACTTCACAAAGGGTAACTGCTCGTCCTTCTTCAACGAACATCGAAGGTTTACAACTAGATGATGCCGACCATGTTCCTGAAAGTTTCTGAAACGGGTGTGCTGTGTTGTCTACCATAATAGAAGCCGCTGGGGTTGTAAAAAGCAAAAGAAAACACTCTGCATAGAAAAACCTTATTTTACAAAAATTTAATTCATAAAGGGTCACTGTCCTATCTTTGGTATTGTTCGTCATGTCGTTGAGCTCCTTAGTAGTCCTGGGTTGAGCTTTACGAATACTGACAAATGCTTGCATTGACTGGACAGGTCCACTCAAATCTGTATGGTTGTTTCTTCAAAAGACCATCTCAGACAAATCTGCACTGTTCTCATGTGATTTGACCATTACATACTAACTGTAAGGACTTTAAAAGAGACTTTGACCCCTGAGTTTGTTTCGGTGTTTCTTCTGAGTATAGTCAGCTAGGAAACACCGGCCTCATCTAGTTTAAAATTACGAAAAAAAAATTGACGTGTATAAGGGTTTTTTTTAAACCTACTTAGCATAGCATAGCATAGTCGGCCTTTTAATGTTCCCACTGTTGGGACTCAGGCCTCCTCTCTAGGAGAGGGTATGGGCCGTAATCCACCACGCGGGCCCAGTGCGGGTTGGTGGATGTCACATGCCTTCGAATTTTTGGTTCTAGAACATGCCGGTTTCCTCACGATGTTTTCCTTCACCGTTTTGAGAGCAGTGGTGATGAAATAAATTACACAAAGTAATGCGCCTGGCTGGGTTTGAACCCGCAACCTACAATTCATAAGTCGGTAAACCTACTTACAAAATAAATATCATTTATCATGTGCCAATTTGGGTACACACCTGAAAAATAACCTTTTAATTACTTTTTTCTTCTTTTTATGTTTGTTCGTACTCCAAATATTAAGTAAATAAAAACTTTCCTTTTTTAAAATAGTTCGTTTTCATTTGATCGTAAATAGGTTCTATTTTCAAATAACAAGGTTCAATTTTCAACTACCTTATTTTTTGAGTTAGGTCTCCTTTTGATTAAGCGTGCGTTACATAATATTAATAGTGAGCTTAGAGTCTAGTTTTAATTAAAGGACTTATAAATAATAGGCGTACAAATAATTCAGGCCTATATAATATAACTCCAAAACTTATATGCTTCATCATTTTATAAATATAAGTCTCTATTATATTCTACCCTAAAATAGTTACAAAACTTTCACACAAATTTGTATCTATGGGTATATTGGAGATTTTATCGTTGACAATGATCTAGTAAATTAATCAACCATTAAATTGTAATTTCACATAATATTACGTGCGTGGTCTGATAGGACGAGTCCTTATAGGACGAGTGGACGGCGAGCTGCCCAGTGCTTGTCGTCCCCAAGCCCATACCTACGGTCGCAAGCTCACGCCTACGCTTGTAGCTGGTGGGTTGGAACTCGTACCACGAACGACTTGAGTTGATGTCGTGGTGCGTTTCCAACCTTTTGAACCTCAGAATCCAGTTTTTTTATTACTTTTTAAGGTTCTGTACCTCAAAAGGAAAAAAACGGAATCCATATAGGATCACTTTGTTGTCCGTCTGTCTGTCAAGACCCTTCATTTCGGGAACGCGTAGTGATATCGAGTTTAAATTAAAACCATATAGTCAAGTCTGCGGTCCCTTAATGCTGTGAAAAAATCAAACGTCTAAGTTAACTAAAAAAAAAGATACGGTCATTTATGTCGGAAAAAAGTATGTTTCGACACGCTAAAGGAAGTCAATATTTCATGGGACAGTTTTTTTTTAAGATATGGACTAATGCTTGAATGTGAACCTATTCACTCTAGCCTTGAAGACATCTAGTAGTGACTGAACTTAGCGAGGGAAAGTTCAAAACCCATATTAAGCGTGTCCTAACTAAAAAAGAGTATTATAAGTTTAAAGACTATGTCGAAGACACGCTTGTTTGGCAATGACTTTTGCAATATTTTTTATTTATTTTACTTGCTTTTTTATAATGTGAATGTGAGAACACTGTAGACTCCGCGAATTCTTAGGTTCCTTTTTATTATGATTATTTTTATTGTACTTTTTAGTACAATATTGACCAGTCTACACTGTCCTTACATAATATCTACTTATGCTGTAATATGGAAATATTGTAACAACAATTTTTTTTTTAAAGAGTAACCATGGAGTTTCCTGCCGGTTCTTCTCCATAGGAAACTACCAATTTGGAACCGTGCACTAGCTTCTGAAGTTTTATAAGTGCCCATGTAGGCCTATGTGATATAAAAAAACTTTGACTTTGACTTGACTTCTAAATTTTGATCAGATGGGACGACCACTACAGGCAATTTTTTTCAATCCTTCGGTTATCTGCGGTATGAATGACGAGGCAAAATGCTTAGTGACGACGATATAGGTGTTAACAACGTAACAGTGGGATGATTTCCGACTTAGGCCTATATTTCACCAGGACTCGATGGCGGCGCGACCAGTTTCGCCACCATGGTGTCCGTAAGGTACCAAACTAGACACCATACAGACACCAGAGTCCCTACACCACACTGAGATAGTATCAAAATGGACCTTAAGTGCACGCGTCCGAGTTAGTCACGCCAAAAGGACACCAGGTGAGTAACTCTCTATAGAGCTGTATACTTTTTGTTGGTAGCGGCGACTGGTCGCGCCGCCATGGTGTCCCGGTGAAATATAGCCCTTACACGCGAGCGAAATTGATGCCAAACTAATTATACTTGAATCTACACAGAGATTGTCACATCTAATCGCACTTTGTCACTAGCTTCCGTACTAGCAAATAAATATTAGCACGATCAACAATCGACATTATCATTGCGACAATGTCAATCAAGTTCTGTCAGTGGTTCATGAAATGTTAATTTGAACGGCGAATCGTCATCAAATATACTTGAAATAATAATATTCCACAACTATCACACAACGCTGTCAGTCCCAAGCTAAGCAGAGCTTGCGTTATGAGTACTAGACAACTGATAAACATACTTATATATTTCTAAACACATACATATTATAGATAAATTACACCGAGACACAGAACAAATGATCGTCGAAATGATCTTATGACATCTCTCGCTCCGGGTGGAGCGGGAGATAGTGTCAGACTTTTACTGGCTAAAAACCTCCTCCTGTTCTTTCGTTGCCTTTCGTACCAGGGCCGAATCTACCTTTCAGAATCCGATCCTTGGCCCCAGTAGGCTTCGACCCTGCTGGGCCCCTACAGTTGCTGACATTTCCTTAAGGCACGCGTGGAACAGTACGCGCCGTCGATGGCTTGGGCTTGGTCCGGACGGTTACCGGACGGTCGGACGGTGAGCTACCCATTGCTCGCCGGAAATTGGGATCGGAATCCCGGCGGCGCTTGGGGCGTGAGGACCGTTGCCTCACGTGATCGACCGCCTCCTTTGCTAGCATTAGCAAAGGAGGCGGTCGATCACGTGAGTATCGCCACTTCTCCTCGCTCCGTACCATGGACTGTACCAAGGGCGCGAAAGATCACACCTCCACCGTGTGGTCCACCGTGTCCTCCGGACATCAACAGGCCAGTCAAAAAAAGTAATAGTTTATTTATGAATCATACCTATACTAGCTTCTGCCAGCGGCTTTGCCCGCGTAAAAGTAGGCTTCGGTGTAGGCTGAAATATTACCAACACAGGTAACATTTTAGTACAAAGTAACCATTATTTAATTCAATTACATACATCAATAACAGTATCGGAAAATTACTCCATGTTTTGTATTTCAATACCGACGATATTTTACTATAATAATTTCAACAATAAAACCTGAAGATTATTTTCTGAGTAATAAATTTTAGCAAGCGAACATTTAGGTCACAATTTATTTGAGATTTTCAGGCTTCGCTTCACGGTCGAGGATCAATTACTTCTGTGAATAAAATTATGAAATTGGTTATTGTATCCAGTTCAAAGTTCTAGATTTATTGGTGCCCATTCTTAGAAAAAGACGGAAAGAATTTTACTACTGTCAAATTAATTTACGTGATGCACTTCTTTAAATTCTTCATCATCATCATCATTTCAGCCGATAGACGTCCACTGCTGGACATAGGCCTGCCCCAAATTTCGCCACAATGAACGGTCATGTGCGTCTCGCATCCGTCAGATTCCCGCAACCTTCACCAGGTTAGTCGCTCCACCTTGTAGGGGGCCTTCCAACACCGGTACGCGGTCGCCACTCCAAAACCTTTCAACCCCTACCATCTGCTATCTGTTCTGTGAGCAATGTGCCATAGCCATTGCCACTTAAGTTTGGCGATTCTTCGTGCTATGTCGGCAACCTTGGTTCTCCTGCAGACATCTTCATTTCTGATTCGATCGCGGAAGGAAACTCCGAGCGTAGCCCTTTCCATTGCCCTTTGGGTAACTTTGAGCCTCCTGATGAAGCCCATTGTGAGCGACCACGTTTCGGAACCATATGTCATGGCCACTGGCAATATTGGTCATAGACCTGGACTTTCGTCTTGATTCGAAACACTGTGGTATATTGGACGAGAAGATACCGCGCTTCCTTTTACACTTTTCAATCACTGGCATCAAATTCGCCGACCGTTAACTGTGGCGACACTTGGGGGAGGCCTATGTCCAGCAGTGGACGTCTTTCAGCTGAAATGATGATGATGATGGTTGAAAAGTTGAAAGGAAATTGTTTTTCTTTATATGGTCATGCGAAGAGGAGGACTGAAACGCATGTCACAGAAAGAGTTATGAGCATACATGTGAATGGATGGGTAGGTTTATATTGTGCACTGGTATATCTTACCCTCGTATTCAAGGGTAAGATCCAGTGCTTTCTCTCTATAATTCAAAGGTTTGCTGGGAGAAAGTTCATTGCTGAGTTAAGCTCGCCTTTGTACATGCACTGTCTGTATCTCTATATATTATGTTATGTTTTTGTACAATAAAGAATTAAAGATGGAGTTTCGGCTATGTGTTCATATGTATATAAGATAAGATTAGATTACGATTATATAAAGAAAATATTTGTATTTTTTTTTTCGGGAGGAAAATCATCTTATGACATCCCCCGCTCTTGGGCGGGGCGGGAGATAGTGTCAGACTTTTACTAATAAATTTTAACAAACCCACTCCTGTTCCTTCGTTGCCTTTCGTACCGGGGCCGAGTCTTCCTTTCAGAATCAGACCCTTGGCCCCAGTAGGCTTCGACCCTGCTGGGCCTCTACGTTAGCTGGCATCTCCTTGAGGCGCGCGTGGAATAGTACGCGCCATCGAAAACTTGGACTCGGTCCGGACAGTTACCGGACGGTCGGACGGCGAGCCACCCATTGCTCGCCGTCCGCAAGCCCGCGCCTACGGTTGCCGGAAGTCGGGATCGGAGTCCCGGCGACGGTTGGGGTGTGAGGACCGTTGCCGTGGCCGTGCCGTGGTCGTTGTGTGGCCGTTGTATTTTTGTTGGTAATGAATAAACTCAAAAACAACAAGACCGATTATAAAAATAGTTTCACCAGCAAAATGTTACTTTATTACTGAGTGACATAGACTATATATTTTCTTTAAAACGCAGGCAAAGCCGCTGGCCTAAGCTTGTCATTTATAATTACGCAGTTTGTGTAGTTACAACTGCTAACTATTCTAACTAGCTTGAGGGTATAATTTGAAAGCTGATAAGAACTCATCGGAGTTACAATGTTTGACCTACCCTTATCCTATACAACCCTTACCTTCAATTTCGACAGCTATTAATAAACTGGATACCTTTACTGAGAGATTAGGAAACTTTCTAAAATAGTCATGTATTATCCATGTATCTCACTAATGAGGGCAACGGGGTCTGTGTACATCGGGACCTATAATAGTATCATCATCTTCCTGCCCTTATCCCGTGTTATTTGGGGTCGGCGCAACACGTTTTTTTCTTCCTATAATAGTATACGGTTGTTTTTAATTTCTTTGATAAAAACTAGTGCTTGACTGCGATCCCACCTGATGGTAAGCAGTGATGCAATCGTTGATGGTGAGGCGCACTAGTTTATTAAGAGCCTTGAAGACACCCAAATTATAATCGGACGGGAAAACCGCAGCAGGCAAATTGTTCCAGTCCTTCGATGTACGCGGTATAAACGACGAGGCGAAACGCTTAGTCCGGACCGTAGAAGTTTCATCAACGTACAAGATACGCGCGAAAAACATAAGCCTTCTTGCAGTCGGGTAAAAAAAGGGGTGATTTGACTGATTATGCGAACGAGTTGCGCGGCACTGAAACGCAAAGGGCAACTAAATGACACAAGTGTGGTTTAAATCAGTACAAGTCCCACTCAATCCTAGAACGAGTCATTTGAAGATTTCCCGACTCAAAAAAAAGCCCTGTAGGTATGTAGGGATATTATTATGTTAATCCAATAAACAATTCGACGGTGAAGTGCCAATACCTCCTAACTGACATTTTTCCAGATAATTACTTTTTAGCGCTCTTCATTCAAATGTGTGTTTCTGCATGTTTTTGTGAAATCTCTTGAAGCGAATATTAGTTGCAACTGCATCAAATTAAATTGTGGAAACACCTCTTAACTAAACCAGCATGTTAATTCATAGTATTACCTCCTGACGTTTTTAAGACAGAAGATTTTTGACTTCTACAGTTAGGAGTTATTGGCACTTCACCGTCGAATTGAGTAATCTCTTTTAGTAACTTGCGTTTCATCCTTCCTCTTCACATAACCATACCAAGATAAACGATCCCCTTTCAACTTATCAGTCAATGGCACCACTTTCAAACTTCCTGTAATTTAAATCTACTCATTTTATTCTCTCTCGTCACTCCACACATCGATTTCAATATTCTCATCTCCGCTACATGATAAGTACATGTTTTTATCCATCCTTTTCACGACTTCATTCCATTCACCAACACTGGCAATTATAAAATTAAATTAAATTTCGGAAGTTGGTGTTTCTGGTTTTGTTTGTTTGTTATTTAATACTGACTTACGAAATTGAAAACCACTTGTATAATACTAACGTCACAACACTCCAATACGCTAATCTATTATACATATAATAAAACAGTAAAATTTTTTTGCGGTGGTATTAATTGGCGCAAAAACTACTGAACCGATCCTGTTCAAATTTTGCATACATAATCCTTATAGATCAGAGCAACTTATAGGCTATAAATTATCACGCTATTTGCTATGGGGGGTGAGCAATAATCCAAAATGTGGGTATTGAACGACATTTGCCGCGAGTTCGATTCCCTGCTACAGTTAAAAATTATGTCATTATTTTATCTTATTTTTTTGTATTAAAATAACTTTTACCATTTTTTCAAAATAAAATTGATATTTCTATTCGATATCTTCTAAATATTTTGTAAAAACTAATCAAAACACATAATAAAATCAAAGCGGCGAGTAAAATCACGTACCATAATGTTACATTATTCCATTTAGCTGCAAATTTAACTTCTAAAACGAAAATCTTCACGCTATCATCGTTAGGGAGCCAACCAGTCAATTATGACGTTTATATAAGAACGTCTATTTTATACCTTAGTCATCGAAGACCGTAGCGCAGTGGTTTCGTATCTAGACTTGCATGTAATGTAAAGGTGGTTCGAATCCCATATGGCTCTCTTAGGAGACATTATTGTTTTATTTTTCACCGTGAATAAGATTTTTTTATATATTTTTGCATGCTTACAATTTTTTTTTTATAAATCTACGTATGTAATATATCAGTAGAAATTTTTGTGAAGTGCCTATTATTAATTTTAGAGATCGATGTAGATAACTTTTATACATTAAAATTGTGTGTAACTTGATATGTTACTAATGTTTCATCGCAATTAAACAAAGCATATGAAAGACAAACGGTATGAAATCAAAGTGTTCAAGAAGTAAAATATGACACCACACGCAACTCGCAACGCCATCTAAAGACTCAAAGTAGAAATAATGATGACATTGACGGTTGAACTTCATATTAAATTTGATAGATGACATTGCGTGTTTTACGTAAAAGTAAAGTAAAGGGAAACCACCCAAAGGCGATAAAAGTAAATACCTATATGTATTTAATTATTCACTTTAAAATAACACGGCCACATTTTCGGGAGGGGTTACAGGGTACCTTGCGTCGGATGGCCCCCAGGTGGACCGATGACCTGGTAAGGGTCGTGGGAATCCGATGGATGAGAGACTCACAGGACCAGTCATTATAGCGACACTTGGGGAGGTCTATGTCCAACAGTGGACGTCTTTCGGCTGAAATGATAATGATGATGATGGCACCTTCTTTTTCTTTTTTTAAGGGTGGAAATCATCCAATGACTTCTCCCGCTCTGGTGGGAGCGGAAGGGCGTGTCAATCTTTTACTGACTAAAATCACACCTGTGTCCTTTGTTTGCCAGTTGCTTTGAGGAGCGCGTGGATCACTACGCGCTGTTGAGGACTGGGCTCGGTCCGGTCAGCTACCAGACGGCTGGACGGCTAGCTACCCATTGCTGGACGTCCGCAAGCCTGCATCTACCGTGCCTGGTAGTCGGGGTCAGAATCTCGGCTCGGCGTGAGGACGTTCATTCCCTAACGTCTGCGGCCTCCTCCTTCGCTAGCATTACGGCTTTGCAGAAGGAGGCGACCGCCTGCCGTTACTCCTCGCTCTGGATCAGAGCCCAGCGCGAGAGGTCACTGACGCCGATTGCCTCCAAGAGGACACGGCGGTGCTCCGCCCTTGCAGGGCACATCTCCACTGTATGCTCCACTGTGTCCTCTGGGATGATGGCACCTTGCGGATTAATAATGGTGTGTTTTATAATTTGCAGTCACTGTTTCATATAAAACGGGATCGAATGTATTTTTCTGATCACAGTTCGACAACGTATGATGTATCTCAGATTCCTTGCGGCCTTACGACATCTGGAAGTTACCTCCTTGCAGTGAGTGGTGACCAACATTGGAACAACCCTCTGAGGGAGGCCAGTCTCAGGGATAACACTAATCGGCTGCTACATTTTTTTACCGTAATTTCATTGTTTTATGGATACACAAGCTCAGGACTGTTGTGGGTATTTCGAACGGTTTCTGTTCTGGGTTTGGTTGAAAGTTCCCGATATTACCATTTTGCGAATCGCCTGGAGGACCCGGTGTAGCATGCGGTGGAGGTCTATCCAGCTTGAGTGAACTACTGTGACCTCATAGAGGCAATCGGCGTCAGTAATTTCTCGGTTTGGCCATCAATATGCGAGTTCGATTTAACGGGGATACACACGTACAAGATTTCTCCGAAATTAATTCATAAGTTGGAGACTCTTCATAGGGTAGTTTCCGCTGTGGAAAAAACATTGGTCTTATCTACGGGGACGTCAGTTAAATACATACCAAAATATCCTAGGTAAATGAACAAGTAATTCTAACGTCCAATATGATCAAACTGCAACAATCAAAGCTTGCTCTCGCCAATTCTTCATAAGTACTGTTTTGGAAGAAGATAGTTGATGATGATGGTAGTTTCTGGATTCAGTTAAGGTTTTGCACTATCAGTGCACGTTATCTAGCTGAAGGTCAGTGTCCCGATTATGCTCCTTCGTTTACCTCTACCAAAGCTGTCTAACTGCTTAAACTCTTCAGCGAAACATTATGGAGGCGAAAATTGTTATGGGAGATAACTCTTTCGATCAATCTTGCAGCCCTAGCAGACATCGGCCCTAGAGGGCCCTATCCATTTGCTGAAATCTCTTTGAGTCGCGCGTAGTATACTACGCGTCGTCGATTCAGGACTGCTTTGACCAGACGGTCGGACAGCACCACCGCATTCCCGTGTTTGCGATGGCTGGGAATTGCCTTGCGACTTTCAGCACCCAGAACGTCACTTGCAGCGACAGCTGAGGAATCAGGATGTCCTATCCCTCATAGTTTCAGCCACCTTCTTTGATCGTAGTGCTTCACTGAAGGAGGCTACTGGTTGTCATTTTCTCCACCAATCGCCCCCATGAGGACAAGGCGGCACCGGCGCTCCGACCAAGCGGGACTGACTTCCACCGCATGCTCCATCGTATTCTCCTGGCGATCCGCACAATGGTGAGACCCGAGTGTTTTTTCCCGCTGAATTCGATACAAATACCTTCCGAAACACCCACATCCGGTGAGTCCTGCACAAAGAGAGGATGCCGTGACGCCTCTGTAGACACTTCTCAAAGACAGGTATTACCGCTGCGATTGTGGCGTGCTCACTGTGGCGAGGGGTTAAAATCATACTATGTTGTTTTACCAGAACATAAACCAGAAACATACATATACCCATGCATACATAAGCTTTTTCTCTTGGGGTAGGCAGAAATGACAACTGCTACGACCCATACATGCTCATTTTATTCATTAACGGTCATATATCTGGATCTGGACGAGTACATAACATGTTTCCTAAAGGTAATTTGCGTTTTTACCTTTAACCGTTTTATGTTAAAGTACAATAAATAATTGCGATGCTTTCTGAATGAATTGCAAGCACAGAGTGATTGTACCGTTTTACGAACTTAACGCGGACGAAGTCGCGGGCAACAGCTAGTAGGATTAATAAACTAATAATATATACAAATCTAATCACACACATCCTTACGCACGTTAACACCCCCTCATAGATACACTCTTACCTCATGTCCACAGACACAATTACACATGAATTCTCTTAGAATCAAATAGATTCACTTAAATATTTCTAGCTTAATATTCTACAGTAACTTTGTTGTATTTTCAAATAAGCTTTTTTTGCCAAGATATGTACAATGTAACACATTTTTTAAACTTCAAGTGAGCGCGCGACTATTTGAAACAGTAGCGGTCGCTCGCAACCCAAAATACCGATGGGAGATTTCAGGAACTTAGAAAACTGGTTAATTAATGATATTTTCTTTTAATATTATTTTTTTTTAGTTTGACCGGTAGAGAATGCCTTGTTGCATTAAGTCCGCCTATGTACCACTTCTGTACATGAAGTTTAAATAAATAAATAAATAAATATTCAGATATTACCTATTTTTCAATTAAACAATAATTTGTTTAAATTCAAAATAAAATGTTGAAGTTAAACTGGTTTCTTCGCATTAGGAATCAAAGCTGCCCGACATAACAATAGTTCTTTTGTAAGTCTTGATTATATCTTCAATTAATTTGTATTTTTGTAATATTCTTCAAGAGTTTGAATAATTGGCATCAAAGAGTTTTTCATCTACAGGTCTAATTTTCTTCAGAATTAGTCTTCTCGTCAATGTTAAAATTAGAAAGCATGCGCGTGTAGTCATGCACATGCAATGGAATGTGTGAAAAGTGATATGAAACAAAAGGGAGCTAGTGATAGCATAGTGGGTGACAGAACAGAATTGAATAAAAAAACTTGTTGCGCCGACCCTAAATAACATGGGGGGGTAAGGGCAGAAAATAGATGATTCGAGAGCCAAAAAAAAATTATAAAACATTGCCAATAAACTATAAAGCACAATACGCAAGATATGGAATCTCAATAAACTAATAGCGGTGAGTGCAGACTGATATTCTCGGTTCATTTATTATTGCTGAAATATTTTTATCATCCGTATCTAAGATCCAAAATAAATTCCGTTCTCTTGTAGCATCAGATAAACGGAATGTTATTAAGTATCGTCTATCCTTCAGGATTAAATTACATACATTACATTAGACTTCCTAACATATCTTATCTGACATTTTTGCTTAATAGTTGTTAGGTAATATCATTCTATATTTTGTTTCAACTATATTCTTCTATTACATTCATCATTTCAGCCGTTAGACGTCCATTGTTGAACAAAGGCTTTCCCAAATGTCGCCACAAAGATCGGTCCTGTGCATCTCACATCCATCGGATTCCCGCAACCTTTACCAGGTCATCGGTCCACCTTGTGGGAGGCCTTCCAACGCTGCGTCTTTCGGTACGTGGTCGCCACTCCAGAACCTTTCGGCCCCAACGGCCATCTGTTCTGCGAGCAGTGTGCCCTGCCCATTGCCACTTAAGTTTGGCGATTCTTCGTGCTATGTCGGAAACCTTGGTTCTTCTACGGATATCTTCATTTCTGATTCGATCACGCAAGGAAACTCCGAGCATAGCCCTTTCCATTGCCCTTTGGGTGACTTTAAGCCTTCTTATGAAGCCCATTGTGAGCGACCACGTTTCGGAACCATATGCCATCACTGGCAACACGCACTAGTCATCGACTTTCGTCTTGAGACACTGTGGTATATTGGAGGAGAAGACACCAAGCAGCTTCCCGAACGTTGCCCAGCCGAATCGAATTCGACGATTGACCTCTTTCTCGAAATTAGATCTACCCAACTGGAATGTCTGTCCAAGGTAGACGTAATCGTCGACAACTTCGAGCATAGAGTCTCCAATCTTGATAGGAGTGGGTGCTACATGGTTGTATATTATGACTTTAGTTTTGTCCATGTTCATTTTAAGACCCACTCTTTCGGAAGGTCTACCGAGGTCATTGAGAATTGTGGTTAGCTCCTCCGTAGTCTCAGTCATGACTACTATATCTAATACATTATTTCATAAGAATAAGATAGGGTTCAGAGTTATTGTGGCCCATTGGCCATAGCTCCGATTACGAATTTTTCTTTTCCGTGTCGATGGACTCAATTTACGAGTTCTTGTTTTTTATTAAAAAGTTTTTTATTATGCCGTAACTACAAATTTACATATACGTGCTGTGATCCCTTGCTTCATGCCAAATTGCAGGATTTTAGGTTAACGGGCAGTACCCTATGAATTTTGATTCCCTTGAGAGTGTCGAAATACACGTTATTTGTGACATAAACGGCTGTATATTTTTTTTTTTCGTTAACTTACAAGTTTAATTCTTTCATAGCTTCAAAGGGCCGCAGACCTGAGTAGGTTTTAATTTAAACTCAATACCTCCACGCGTTCCCGAAATAAAGGGTCTTGACAGACGCACTGACAGACGGACGGATAACAAAGTGATCCTATAAGGGTACCGTTTTTTCCTTTTGTGGTACGGAACCTTAAAAACGATAAACGAAAAAACAAACGATTTTAACCGTACCCCAAAACTTTTACAAAGTTCTCTCTCCACTCAAGAACGAGAGAAGTCATTAGATGCCATCCCACCTAAAAAAAAAAATCTGTTACAAAACTCATATCTACAAAATCAAATCTCTCGGCTGACACAAAAAAAAAGGAAACAAGAAATGTTCTCTACGGAATTTCCTATTTTTATTTACTTTATCCAAACTGACGTCATCAACATGATAAGTTTATTCAGTCATATGATTGATTGTCATAATGAATATTATGAAAATAACAATGAATGACTGTAATGTAATTAGAAATAAGGACGCAGTTTTGGAACGTTGTGCGTAAATTATATTGAATTAACAAATGAAATATTACCTCTTTTGGATATGACCCAGAATCGTTATATTAGGAAGACAATGATTAATTTTAGTATTTGAAAAGCTTACTGTAAAGACATTCTTCGAGGAAGTTACACTTTTGGAGTATCTACTGTGAAATATTGTATTTCAGGGGCCAGTGCCTGCCAGCGCTGTTGTTTGTTAGAGTAACCGCAGCACTAAAACGCCAGAGGCAATTGAAGTACCCTGATAAGTTTTTCTGACACCTCTTCTGATCCACCCATATAATGACTGGACCTTCACAGCATATTTACGAGATTTTAACGTCTGTCTGGCAATTTGAGTATATTAAGCGGCCTACCCAAATGTCCTTTCCTTGGTATTGTTCGTCAAGTCGTTGAGATCCTTAGTAGTCCTGAGTTGAGCTTTACGAATAGGTACTGATAAATGCTTGCACTAGCTGAACAGGTCCACTCAAAGCTGTATGATTCTTTCTTCAGAAGACCATCTCAGACAAATCTGCATGTTTCTCATGTGATTTGATTACATATTAACTGTATGTACTTTAAAAGAGACTTTTGGTGTTTCTTCTCAGGGAAGTCAGCTAGAAAACACCGGCCTAGTCTAGTTTAAAACATCGAAAAAAAAATTGACGTTTAAAAGTCTTTTTTAAACCTATTTACAAAATAAATATCATTTATCCACCCAGGGCAATAGGTAGCTCGCCGTCCGCCAACCGGTAATCGTCCGGACTGAATCGTCGACGGCTCGTCCACGCGCACGTCAAAGAAATATTAGCGTTTCGCTGATATTTCTTTGAGGTAGGAGGTTAGGAGCCCAGCAGGGTCAAAACCTACTGAGGCCATGGGTTGACTTTCGATAGAGAAACCCGGGGTCCTGGAACGCCAGGCATAGAAGAAACATAGGAGTGGGTTTTAGTCAGTAAAAATCTGACACGCTCTCCCACTACGCTTTAGAGCGTAAAAAGTGATTGGATGATATTCACACCTAAAAAAAACTGAAAGTCTTTCAGAAAAACTCCAAAAAAGTTCCTACTAAAAAAGTATGAACCAACTTTTTTTAACGTTTATTAAACACCAACCTTATTACAATAATTTGCTGAGTGTATTAAGGTACCAGCACAAATCATCGCGAGTTTAACAGCGATATGTCAGAAGCACCAAAACATACTTTAATAGGTCAACCACATGTACAAGCTTCACCAAAGTTTTGCCCGTGCAGGCCGATTTGTACACGGAACACGGTAAAATTGTATTAGTTTTACAAACCACACGCACGGTGTTCCGTGTACAAAAATACCTCCTGCATTGTTTTTGTAAAATTAACTGTTTTTGGGGTAGAGCGTTGAGAAAGCGACTCTCACACCTCTTTTTCCAAGCTTCAACGGCGTTTTCATCTGCCGGAACCTACTGCGCACCACCTGTTTCGTCGTTATGCAAGCGGCTGATGTGGCCTACCCGATCCAATTCGAGCAGGTATCCTTTTTTATCCTCCACTATTATGCCCGTTTTCAAGCACACACGGCAACAAATCAAAGATTAATTTGAACGAGAATGTTGATTCTTCCTATCACGTTATTCTCAATCAAAGCTTTATGAAACCAACCGAATTCGCTTTAGGCAGTTTTCGATACTACGTTTCAATTTTCAAAACAACAAATTAAAGGTTAAGTAATAACCACGTTTTCCAAATTACATGCGTGAATATTAAAACAGAAGTTTGTTGTTTGTTTTCAACAGTTCTTGTACAAATATTCTACATTCATAATTATGTTCATCATCATCATAATTTCAGTCCATTTTAGTTTGGTGGCTTTCTTTAGGTGGGAAATCATCCAATGATTTCTCTCACTCTAGGGCGGTTTTACTGACTAAAAGCCACTCCTATATTCCTTCTTTGTCTTGCATCTCAGGACCACAAGGTTTTTTTTTCGGACAACCCATGGCCCCAGTAGGCTCCAGCCCTGCTGGGCCTACTGGTTTTGCTGACATCTCTTTGAGGCGCTCATGGAACACTGAATGCCGTCGACGACTCGAGCTCAGTTCAGACGGTTACCGCACGGCTGGACAGAGAGCTACCCATTGCTCTGCGTTCGTTCTCAAGCCCAAGCCTGTGTTGGAACGAAGTACCTATACTGCTCCTTATGCGGTCTGTTGTTTTGACTCCGTGAATACTTCGTTCCATTGCTTGCTGGCAGACGCCGAGAGTTTGGTATTCTGAGTTTCACGTTTTTGTAAGATTACGTTAATATTTAGATTTGCTGACGATTCGGACACAACTTATTTTCGGACAAAGTATGGAAATAGGCACATTTAAAACTTTTTTTTATCTAACTGTAATAATAATAATAAAACATTTATTTCGGACGAGGTCCGTATTTTGTTAGTAACAATTATTTTAAAAACTAATATTAGTAAGCATTAACAACACAAACAACATAACTATATATTGACATGAAGCCGCACCCATCTTTGCAGCATGGGGGACTCCCACCTATCTGCAAAAACACTCCGTATAGTGTTGGTACTTCCACGAACGCGAGCGAGCAGGGAGGCACATCTCTTCCTAACTATGGCGGCAAAGCCATCAACCTGTGACTCAGCAAACAACCCTGACACGCTGCAACGCCACGGCAGCCCCAACAGTACCCTGAGTGCATTGTTATATTTGACACGCAGGTCGCTGTATAAGCATAAGCATAATCAGCCTTTTAATGTTCCCACTGCTGGGAATCAAGCCTCCTCTCTAGGACAGAGAATGGGCCGTAATCCACCACGCAGGCCCAGTGCGGGTTGGTGGATGTCACATGTCTTCGAATTTTTAGTTTTAGGACATGCCGGTTTCCTCACGATGTTTTCCTTCACCGTTTTGAGAACAGTGGTGATGAAATAAATTACACAAAGTAATGCGCCTGGCTGGGTTTGAACCCGAGACCTACAACTAGTAAGTCGAGGCCGTTACCACTTGGCCACCACTGCTCTCTGCACTGCACTGGTCGCTGTATGCCCGCTGTAAATATCTGACCTACAGGCTGCAGGAAACACAAAACACAAACAACAACTATAAACCGAATATTTGTGTCCGAAACGTCAGTTTGCCAATACTTTAATGTACAATAATTTTATTCTATTCTATTGATACATTTTGCTGTGGAGTTTGTTGTGCCACTTTTACTAATCTATTTAACACTACTGGTAGGCGGGATTCTTAGAATATTGTCTTTTGTAAATATTGATGTTCAAAGAATGCTAGCTTTTAGCCCAAATTGATTCAATTCTTAGAAACAAAACACATCTATTTCCAGATATCTTGGAAATACATATCCTGTGGATATTATTTAGGTTTCTATTCAAATCAAAATATAAAGAATAATGCCCAAATCTGTATAGAGCTTTTCCCCATGCAATACCCAGAATGTAGATCATAACTAGATTTACCGTCATATAAAGCATGGGTTCAAAAGTTATTGGACGATACACATGTTTAAATATCAGTAGGAAACTGATATTTTTCATACATCTTATAGTTTTCAAGCAACTTTACTGTTAGTTATTCAATAAACACTTGTTTTCATTCTTGAGAAAATGACAAATTCATTGCATCTCCTGGAACCGTCAACATGACTGCCAAAAGGAAAGACTCGAGCATGGAACTGATCCATGGAAATAGTACGCACCTTATAATTATGGCCATGTTGCCGTAAAAAAATAATATAAAATTATCATCGATTGTAGATACATGCCGTAATCTGTATATTTTAAGGCTTTTTCTTTGATAATAGTAAAATGTAGTCGTTTCCTATATGGAAGAGAAAAATAATTGGCCTAATTATAAATCCGATCAATTTATGTATCAACACTTATCTAAAAATAATCGCAACACCATTGCAATTAAAAAAAAATGTTCATCGCAGACAGCTGTATCATTTTGTTGTTATTTTAATTAAAAAACAGCAGCATTAATATGCGCTTGAAAGGAAACTCAAAATGAAAATTCCTTTTACAGAGAAAATAAGTATCTGCCAAGAAAACACTGTTATTAACCATTGCAATGTATTGTAAAACATTCTTTATTCTATATTGTACACACAATTTTATATAAATAATAAAAATAGGACAGTTGATGTACATAAGCGAGCTTAACCCACAACTGGGTTTTCTTACAACAAACCATACGATTTAAAAAGAAAATTTACACATTTTGAGGAACTTTGAATGTACAACAAAAAAAAACATCAACATTACATTGCCAAGTATTAATAATAAGTAAACATAATTATACTATGAAGACATGAGTTAAAAGACTTTGTACCTGAGGATCAAGCATTGTTCAAAAAATTAAAATTTATGATCGAAGCATAAAAATTGAAATATTATATTCAACAAAAAGTCCTATTTTTTACATATTTTTTATTGAGTCCTTTTTATGATTGCAAATTGATATCATAATTCTAATTATAAATATTAGATACTTTACTTTTTCAGCATTTTCTGCGAATCTAATCCATTAAAGAGCTCTGAAAATCTGATCTTTTCGGAACTTTGGCCCTTTTTTTTTTAATTTTTTTTTTATTGGGTGGGAAAATCATACTATGACATCCCCGCTCTTGGGTGGAGCGGGAGATAGTGTCAGACTCTTACTGACTAAAAACCCACTCCTGTTCCTTCGTTGCCTTCGTCCCAGGGCCCCGGGTTCCGCTTTCACACTACCCACGATATAGTACTTAAAAATTTAAAAGGTTTCAAAAATATGTCTACAGTAACCTTGCGCATTTAATCCGGTTTCTAAATATCGAAACTTTTTCGAAAACTTGTTAGGGTTTTTTTTTAGATGGGAAAATCATCTAATGACAAATCTCGCTTTTGGGCGGAGCGGAAGATAGTGTCAGACTTTTACTGACTAAAAACCCACTCCTGTTCCTTCGTTGCCTTCGTCCCAGGCCCCCCCGGGTTTTTCTTTCGTACCAGGGCCGAGCCTTTCAGAATCAGACCCTTGGCCTCAGTAGGCTTCGACCCTGCTGGGCCCCTATTGTTTGCTGATATCTCCTTGAGGCGTGCGTAGAACAGCCGTCGACTACTTGGGTTCGGTCCGGACGGTTACCGGACGGCCGGACGTTGAGTTACCCATTGTTCGCCGTCCGCAAGCCCACGCCTACGGTGGCCGGAAATCGGGATCGGAATCCCGGCGGCGGTTGGGGCGTGAAGACAGTCGCCTCACGCGATCGATTGGCCGCCTTCTTTGCTAGCATTACTGCTTCGCAGAAAGAGGCGACCACCTGCCACTCCTCCTCGCTCCGGTCCATGGCCTGTACCAAGGCCCGGCGCGAGAGATCGCCGCTGCCGAACTTTTAAGGGTTTAAAAAATACACATATTTTCTGGAACAAGTTTTGTGAAATATTCGAATGAGTGACGGAATTACTGAATGCCAACAGAGCATTCAGGTGTTATCTCTATTTTTTCGCGTTGCGTCTTTATTAAAAATTGCGTTGGATTGCGTTAAACGAAACAACAACTTATATGCTCACGTTTATGATAGACAGCTCGGGAAGGGCCCTCTTAAGTTTTCCTAAAACAACGACTAAGAAAAACTGTCTTTCAAACAAGTTTTTTTTATAATATAAAAGTCTTCTTTAATGTTTATTATTAACAACAATCTTTTCAAAAGAATGCATAGCGAACGTAAACTGTTCCACAATTTATTACAATTATTATTCTTGTCTGGAATGCTGGTATTTCATACAAAAAACTATAATGTATGTGAATTTTATTTGTTTTCTTATTGCAGCCGAAAAAATGGTGTTTGTACAATTCCGTCGTCGTATTTTAAAGATATCGATGACTTAAGTTGACCTTGAGTGATTTTTAAGAAATGCGGATATTTCATTTATTTTTATTGTTATTTTATCATGGGAGGTAAAGGTAATTCTTTGAAATGTTTTCGTCACAATCCTACACGTGATTGCATCACTGCTTACCATCAGGTGGGATCGCAGTCAAGCATTAGTTTATGTAATTTATAAAAAAAAAACTGGTAATTCAGAATTCTTCTATTAAATCATATAAATACTAGTTAACTCGCCAAACATATGCCCGGGCCTACAGCCCAGGCGCTCAATCTGCTGAACGCCCTGATTGCTCAAGAACCTAAATTTGACATATTTTTTTATAGCAGTAAAGAAATGATAAATTTTTGTATAAAATTTTTTAGTTCATAGATTGTTGGTTTGTTGGCTTGCTATAAGCTTTGATGCATACTGTAAGTATAGCAAGCAATGGATAAATAAATAAATAAATAAACGTTGTTCAGTTGTATAAATTATCAAAAAAAAAAACCTCCTTCTGTTTGAAGTTGGTTTAAAAATCCCCATTTTTGGTGGAGGTAGGAAAAAATAGTCTCTAACAACAAAAAGTTTCATAAATATCTGTCAACACTGTGAGACTACATATAAGGGTGTTTTTAATATCGTGCGAATTTCACGGCATAGGCACGTACCTATGTCTGGTTTACCCTATAAAGATAAACAGTCCTTCAACGACGCCTTTACTACTCTTAATCGAATAATTGTAAA
Organism: Mythimna vitellina; assembly: GCA_949316375.1. Lineage (NCBI taxonomy): Eukaryota > Metazoa > Arthropoda > Insecta > Lepidoptera > Noctuidae > Mythimna > Mythimna vitellina. The sequence continues at coordinate 4,989,252 of OX438707.1, forward strand.
TAAGCTGTTTTCCTTTAAATTTTTAAAACAACTTAAACCAACAGGAATTCTCAGCACTCCAATTTAAATGTGATAACGACGTCTATTATGGTAACCAAAAGCTCTATCACGAGCTCTTAACGCAATCTACTTCTGCGAAGGAGGAGGCCGCACGCGTGAGGCAACAGTCCTCACGCCCCAACCACCGCCGGGATTCCAATCCCGATACCGGCTACCGAAGGCACGGGCTTGCGGACGGCGAGCAATGGGTAGCTCGCCGTCCGACTGTCCGGTAACCGTCCGGAATGAACCCAAGTCGTCGGCGGTGCGTTCCACGCTCGCTTCCAGGAGTTGCCAGCAAACTGTAGGATCCCAGCAGGGTCAAAGCCTACTGGGGCCAAGGGTCTACTTCTGAAAGGAAGACTCGGCCCTGGTACGAAAGGCAACGAGGGAACAGGAGTGGGTTTTTAGTCCTTAAAAGTCTAACGCTATCTCCCGCTCCGCCCAAAACCGGGGATGTCATTAGTTGATTTTCCCACCAAATAAAAGGCCTAAATTGAATTGTTAAAGGGATATTTTAAGACGTCATGGCAAGGCCACATAGCTGGTTTTACCAAAATACAAAAAAAAGGGATTCAAAATGGCGCCAGTGACGGCAAAGTCGAAAGCGAGTCGTTTGTCTTCATAAAGGCATAATTAGTGAAGATCAAACATATACGAGTAAAAGAGTGATGAAAAGGGAGATGACGGATGGAGAGGGAGAGGATGGTCTTTTTTATAACTATTTTTAAATTGGTTAGGAGGCTCGCACGGGACCACTATTAACCTGATGGAAATCGACGATATGGTCGACGATAGAGTAACTTGTGGAAGTTGGCATAAATGTTTTATGCCCTGTGAGGGATGCAGAGCTCTGTCAGACGCTGACTAAATATTTACGGTTTTTCTCCAAATTCAAATCCAAAATGTTTTACTTCACACAGGCCTATGGCCTACATGAGTACTTATAAAAAAGTCAGAAGCTAGTGCACGGTTCTAATTGGTCGTTTCCTATGGATGAGAACCGGCAATCAAACTCCATGGTTACACTTTAAAAAAAATGTTTCATATTACAATATCAATAGATATGTATGGACAGTGTAGACAGTTGATATTGTACCTAAAAGCCTAACAAGAATAATCATACTAAAAGTTGGTCGTAGCAGAAAGTAATCTAAGAATTCGCGAAGTCTACAGTGTTCTATGATAAAAAAGAAGATAAAAAAAGCAGAGAAAATAAATAATTACAACCATCAATAAAAGAGATGATTGTATGAGATATTAATTTCAGTTTCATACCTTTAAGCGTTCCTGAGAAAAAGAGTCTTAACAGGTGAACAAATGGACAGACAGACAGACGGATAGCAAAGTGATCCCATAAGGGTTCCGTTTTTACCGACTTAGGTATGGAAACCTAAAAAAATATAATACAAATATTGTAAAAATCTACTTACTTTGTTCAGCAGGAGCCAGCTTGATGGTTTCAGCTTGTCCGGGTATCTTCTCGGAGCGCCACAACACCTTCACTATCTGGTGATAAGCCACGGTCATCAGCAGGAGTGGGAGTCTGTAATAGTAGAGTTTCATTCAAATACATGGCTATATTTTAATTAGTACAAATACTTTAAGGGCTTATTAGAAAAGGTTTTCTTATTATTTCAGTAGTCTCAATAAATAATATTCATAAACAGCAAAGTTATGAGCGTTTGTTTATATCCCAAAATAAACCAAATTAATTTATTGTTTAATTGACTTGTGTGTACTTTCTTTTTATCGATATACTAGCTTTTGCCCGCGGCTTCGCTCCCGTCAACTACCACCCAACTACACTACCCAACTCTACCCTACTCTACCCTACTCTACCCTACTCTACCCTACTCTACCCTACTCTACCCTACTCTACCCTACTCTACCCAACTCTACCCTACTCTACCCTACTCTACCCTACTTTACTCTACCCTACTCTACCCTACTCTACCCTACTCTACCCTACTCTACTCTACCCTACTCTACCCTACTCTACCCTACTCTACCCTACTCTACCCTACTCTACCCTACTCTACCCTACTCTACCCTACTCTACCCTACTATACCCTACTCTACCCTACTCTACCCTACTCTACTCTACTCTACCCTAATCTACCCTACTCGATAAAATGTATCCTATGTCCGTCCGTCGGTTCTGAACTACCTCCCCACCAATTTTCAGCAAAATCGGTTGAGCAGTTCTTCAGTTATAAATAGTGTAACCAACACGACTTTCTTTTATATATATAGATATATATTTTGTTAATACTTGTGGAGGCTTGTAATTAGCGATTTGATAATATTACAATGTTTATATCATAGCATAAGCATAATCAGCCTTTCAACGTTCCCATTGTTGGGACTCAGGCCTCCTCTCTAGGAGAGGGAATGGGCCGTAATCCACCACGCGGGCCCAGTGCGGGTTGATGAATGTCACATGTCTTCGAATTTTTGATTCTAGGACATGCCGGTTTCCTCACGATGTTTTCCTTCACCGTTTTGAGAGCAGTGGTGATGAAATAAATTACACAAAGTAATGTGCCTGGCTGGGTTTGAACCCGCGACCTACAACTCGTAAGTCGGAGATATTACCACTCAGCCACCACAGCTCATGTTTATATCATTTTTTTTATTTGTCTGTGAGCCTTCTATAAAATAAATAAATAAAATGTCACTCAATTTATGAAAATATTATACAGGCTATTGATTATGATTCAATGAAAACGACAAAAATGAAAAAATACTGCGCGTAGTATTTTCTAGTAGAAATTGTTATGAATATTGTGATTCTATTATGAATTTTCCAATTATGACAAATTTTCGTGGACAATTTTGGGATTTCGTTTATTTTATTTTATTTTTGACTACACAAATATCAGTAGTGGGTACGGATAGAGCCCCATATTTTTTGTACTAATTAAAAAATAGGGGTGTATAATTCATATTCAATTCTCAAAACTATATTAAATTTCATAACAACTGTTCAATACAGTTGATGACGAGTTACTTGTTTCGAACTAATCAGTAGATTTTTGTGGTCAGATTTTTTGACATTTTTAACTTTTTTATTTCCTAAATTTCAGTAAGTACTACTTTTGCGTATTGTGTTTTTTTTTGTTTTTTTTTTTACTTTTTTTTCTGGTAACGGTTGCGGGAGTACGATGGATGCGAGATGCACAGGACCGTTCATTGTGGCGACACTTGGGGGAGGCCTATGTCAGCAGTGGACGTCTTTCGGCTGAAATGATGATGATGATGACTACTTTTAAAATGTCTCCTCGACCCTACATAAGTATCACGAAAAAAAAGTTTTTAATGAAAATCATTTTTTCATAGTAAGCTTTTATAGCACGGTCTGTACTAATATAATTAATACTCATCAAAACCATTCCAAAAAGTTCAAACGCGATAAGACCATATCATATTGCGCTTATTACCTATCAAGTTCCTATAGCCATCATCAGATCCTGGTTACCATTTAGCATAAAAGTACTCGTCAAGACGTATCATACGAGCCCTAATTCGATGGAGTTTTGTCGTTTAACTACTGAGTTCTTGTGGCCATCTTTCAGCTCCATCATCAGATCAACTCCATTTCATAAAATATTATGATTATTGTGTCTTTGAAATGATTTAATTTAATTTAACTTCTTGTGAAATAATTGACTAATTTAATGTATTTGAATATTATACTAACGTAGTTTTTAAGTTCCAATCACTAACGTAATATGGACATTGAAATTAGTCTGAAATTAATTTATTTTATTTGAAATAATTTTGAATTTTTATCTCAGTTACACGTGTATGCAAAATTTCAGCTAAATCGGTAGCCGGAAAGTGGATCAAATTTACTTTGAAAGATTTGATTACAGACAAACATCGGGACAGGAAAATAAGCTTGTAAAAATCGTGATCTGGGCACAAAAATTCGCCATTATTTCTCATTCTGACAATTAGAGTAACGTAACGACACCTCTCAAGGTAGGATCGTTCGGTCCGTGGCCCTTTATGGCGCACCGGTGTGGGCGCCGGCGCTGCGGAAGCAGCCGGTGGCCCGGCTGAACGCATGCCAGGGGGTCATATCCACACGGATGGTGCGAGGATACCAGATGATTTCACGCGAAGCGGCGAGTCTCCTTGCTGGCCAGCCACCATGGGAGCTGGAGGCAACAGTCCTTGCACACATGCACGATCTGCGCATGGAGATGCAACGCCGGGGCGAAACTCCGCTGCCGCGACAAGTCGCAGCATGGCGGACAGAGCTCCGGCGAGTTCTCAAGGAGAAATAGCGACAGCGACTGTCGCGACCCAGTGCTGGGCACGCCACAATTATGGCGGTAAGTCCCCTCTTTGAGGCGTGGTTGGAACGACCTCACGGCGTCCTCACCTTCCGCATGACGCAGGTTCTCACCGGACACGGTAAGTTTGGGAAGTTCCTGCATCGGATTCGTGCGGAAACGACGCCCGGGTGTCGCCACTGTGTGGACCGCCCGGAGGACACGGTAGAGCACACGGTGGAGGTGTGCCCCGCTTGGGCAGAGCAACACCGTGTCCTCGTGGGGGCAATCGGCAGCGGCGATCTCTCGCGCCGGGCCTTGTTTCAGGCCATGGTCCGGAGCGAAGAGGAGTGGCAGGCAGTCGCCTTCTTCTGCGAAGCAGTAATGCTAGCAAAGGAGGCGGCCGATCGCGTGAGGCAACGGTCCTTACGCTCCAACCGCCGCCGCCGGGATTCCGATCCCAATTTCCGGCCACCGTAGGCGTGGGCTTGCGGACGGCGAGCAATGGGTGGCTCGCCGTCCGACCGTCCGGTAACCGGACCGAGCCCAAATCGTCGACGGCGCGTACTGTTCCACGGGCGCCTCAAGAGATGTCAGCAAATCGTAGGGGCCCAGCAGGGTCGAAGCCTACTGGGGCCACGGATAGTGTGAAAGCGAAACCCGGGGCCCTGGGACGAAGGCAACGAAGGAACAGGAGTAGGTTTTTAGTCAGTAAAAGTCTGACACTACCTTCCGCTCCGCTCAAGAGCGTGATTTGTTATAAGATGATTTTCCCAACCAATAAAAAAAAAAGGGAATATATTCGAAAAACATAGCAGTGCAGGAGCGAGAGACCTAAGATAGAAACACGCTTGTACCATACGAGTACCTACAGAAAGCAAGGCTCATAGAAATCTTAATTCCTATACAGCACATTTCGACCAAAACTTTGTTGATAGAAAACATTGTATGTAGCTATCTCGGTCTAAAGGAAGCACTGTTGACAGAAATCTTATAGATAAGCACTTCTTGCCGTAAACTAACACGGCGAGTATCCACCCTTACATTGTTGAAACTTCAACGGTCCGGACTGTCAATCGAAGGACTGGAACAATTTGCCTGCTGCGGTTTTCCCGTCCAACTATAATTTAGGTGTCTTCAAGGCTAGAGTGAATAGGCTCTTAATAAACTAGTGCGCCTGACCATCAATGATTGCATCTCCGCTTACCATCAGGTGGGATCGCAGTCAAGCACTGGTTTATATCAATTAAAAAAAAAAAAAAAACTTTGTTTATAGAAATCACTCACCTTAATGATAAAAAACGGTCGCGTAATAAAAAAAAACCACTTTATTACAACTGTGTAAATTTGAAGAGATTTTACTATTTTTAATAATTAGGTTTCAACAACCTATTCAAACTTTGAAGTACTTCAAAGTTTTAAGCATCGATAATTCTGAGATCTCTTATAACTTAAAACTGCTAATATTACAGTTTTGGATCTCTATTACTTAAACAAAGTGAGCAACTTAGTATAACTTGTAATAAACTTAATAAACAAGTTGCTTCATGAACTACTAAATAGTTTAAATTAAGGTGTTAATCAATAACTATTATATTGTTATGCCGTGAAACTCGAACACGCCATATCTTTGATGAAATCAAGAGTAGCATCAAATAATTAAAATGCATAGCTGTGCGAAACTTTTAAAATGAAAGTACGTACCCAGGCCTATCAAGTTCTAGAAAAGTCCACCATACGGTACCTAACACAGGTGGTTAATAAGAGAATTTGTTCCTTCCATTTTTAACAATAGAGTCGAAATTCGCGTGAAAGGGGATTATGATATGTTTGTAATAAAAATAATTTATTTCTCCACGATGTGACTGTATTATTCTAGAATGGTCTTAGTTCTAGAATTTTCCGGGCTCTACGTATAAATACTTGCCTTCGACTGGCAGTGAGACAGTTCCCCTGGCTGGAGGCTTTGATTTTCTAATCAAGGCCGCCACAGGCAAGACCGGTTAAGCAGCCGACAACCTCCTAGGTTGACCTGCGAGAGGCCACACACAAAAAAAAAAAAAAAAAGGCAGTGAGACAGTTTGTTTGCAACTGCAAAACAAGAGCGATACATGAGTGTGTGAAGTGATAATTCCTAACAGATACTAAAAGGAACTTTAGTGTACATTGTGATTTGGATTATTGTTGAATGGACAATTTTTTTATTGTTTGTGGTTGATAAAGTTATCTGCTAGTAAACCGGCATTAAATTACTCACGTTCGTAACAATATTGTAGTGAACTGTATTAACTGAACTATTGTCGCGTGAGGTCCAATAAAACCCAAGAGAGTTAGTTCGTGTCATATTCGGCAAATACCCTTACGTGACTGAACATCCAAGTAGCTCCCTAGCCCGCCATCCCCTACTGTCTCCGTATTCTGCTAGCCGCGGTGTCCATCACACGTGCTGTACGAAGGTGCTTGGGGTCCAACGGACTCCGCGTTGAACACGCCATAATTATGGCGGTAAGTCCCCTCTTTAAGAAGTGGTTGGAAAGACAACACGGCGTCCTTACCTTTCGCATGACGCAGATCCTCACCGGACATGGTAAGTTCGGGATGTTTCTGCACCGGATTCGTGGGGAAGAAACGCCCGGGTGTCACCACTGTGAGGACCGCCCGGAGGACACGGTGGTATTTTTTGTTATAGCGGCAACAGAAACACATAATCTGTGACAATTTCAACTGTCTAGCTAGCCTAGTGACAGAGAGACAAATAGACACTAGAGTTTTAGTGATAGGGTCCCGTTTTTACTCTTTAGGTACTAAAAACACTCGCCTCCATTTAGGAAAACCATTATGAAACACAATTATAACAAACCCTACATATATGACATTCATCTAGACCGGATCCTTCGTGGAAAAAAGGCAAAAAAATACGTTGGGACGTCCATTACTAATGAAGCAACAAAAGGCGTCCCAATTTTCGATACCCATTAAACCTTCCAGGAATTTTGTCGTTATCTAGAAGGACGCTCTAAAATAGATCCTTTCTTTCCGAATCTTTACATACATATACATGATTAAAAACTCTTATATTGCCTGTCATACATACAAAAGTATTGACAGTCATACCTTTCTGAATAGTTGATAAGACAAGGATATTTTTGTAGTAATTTGTACATCAGGCATAGTATTTTTTTTTTTAACTGGACAACATTTTGTATGAAGTACTAGCTGACTCGGCGAACTTCGTACCGCCTAATAATGTGATAAATGAAGAACCGCTCGACCGATTTTGTGCAAACTTCACATATACCATCTACTAAATAGTCCGAACAAAGCCTAAACATTTGGTTTGGATAGGTGAGCCTGTTCTTGAGTTATAAAATTACAACGAAAAGTGGCATTGATTTTTATATATATAGATTAGCAAAAGTTAAAAAATTTAATCTTTAATTAGTGATGTTTGCCAAAGTTTTAGTAATTTTTCGACTTTTAACTACTAAGACAGATCTGTTACCGCATCAATTATGATAATAATTTAAATTTCAGTACAGTCGCGCCGTAAATAGTTTTCAAATTGACTTCAAATAATTAAATTTAGGATTTTGCATAAAAAATCTAAAAATCCTACTCAAAAAGTAGAAAATTTGGTGGCTTAATTGGTTGCATTTTAGGTCTACCATGACGTCCTGGAGGTCGAAGGAATACGTTGCGTTACCAGTAACCCTGTATGAATAAAATTAAAATGTCTGTAATATCAAAATGTTTTCTTTATTGTACACAACTTTAGCTGATGTACACAGGCGAGTTAACAGCCAATTGGGTTTTCTCACAGTAAACCTTAGGTATATATAATATACATGTATAAAAATAAATTTTATGCATGAGGATAACTCTTACAAATGACAAAACGTCAGCTAAAACAAATTTTATCATATTTCAAATTAAAAATAAACTACCAACACAAATAAACATAATTATGCACACAATACATAAACATACTATATACAATAAATAAAACCTATACATACATATTTATGAGTTATATTGAGGGAAAAATTTCCCGAATTCTTTCCCTGAAAATTTCCAAGGAGGAGCCTTTCTTATTAATATTTTTATTTTCTATAAAGGCGAAATATATAACTAAAATGTAATTTTTAAATAAATATCTGCCTGTTTGTTTGTCTCTTTGTTTGTTCCCTCTAATCTCCGAAACGCCTGAACTGATTTTGGAACAAAAGGGAGCGTTAAACTTCTACTGACTAAAACCCACCTGTGTTTCTTCAGTTACCCTTTACTAGATCACCTGTAACTCTTCCAAATAATCCTACAGCCCTAGCAGTTGTTTACAAAATTTCAGCTCTAATAAGAATAAGCACGTTGACATAAATAAAGAAGATAATCTTTCACATAACACGTTTTTCTTCTGGATCGCCTTAAGGTTGACAGGCAAAAAATGTCTAAGGCATTAAGTCCGCCTCTGTACCAATATTTACATAAAGTAATATATATCTTCTTTTTCTTCTATATAAAAATAAATGACTGTGCGTTAGTCTCACTAAAACTTGAGAACGGCTGGACCGATTTGCCTAATGTTGGTCTTGAAATATTCATGGTAATCCAAGGAAGGTTAAAAAGGTCAGAAAAAAATTCACGAAAAGAAAAATCCGAATACAACGCCATCTATAATTAGAATGTGATTTTAAAATGAATTAGGCTGGTTCTGGTATTGTATCAACATTTATCTATACATATAAAAGGAGAAACTGACTGACTGACATATCAAGGCACAGCCAAAACTACTGGGACTAGGAACATGAAATTTTGCACAAGGTTTCCTTTTATGACGTAAGCGAGCACTAAGAGAGTATTTTCCAAAATTCACCCCCTAAGGGGATGAAAATTGGGTCCAAAGTTTGTATGGAAAAACCTATATTCACGCGGGCGAAGCCGCTGGCAGAAGCTAGTTGACTATAAGACGGTACGAAGTTCGCCGGGTTAGCTAGTTTATACATATTAATAAATCTGTAGAAATTTTTAGTTGTCCGCGCATCACGAAAAATTTACGAAATTGTTGTAGATAACTTTTATACATTAAAATTGTGTGTAACTGGACATATTACGCTTTGTTTCATCGCAAACGGTTAACGATAGTATAACATAACATAATTAGCATTTTAATGTTCCCGCTGCTGGGACTCAGGCCTCCTCTCTAGGAGAGGGAATGGGCCATAAGCCAGCACGCGGGCCCAGTGAAGGTTGGTGAATGTCACATGTCTTCGAATTTTTATTTCTAGGACATGCCGGTTTCCTCAAGATGTTTTCTTTCACCGTTTTGAGAGCAGTGGTAACGGTTAACTATATCGAAAGATATACACGTATGTATACTACATTCATTAACTGTTAGGCGGTACGAAGTTCGCCGGGTCAGCTGATAAATAATATACTGTCTAACCCGACAACATATCAACGTACAGTCTAAACTGCTGAGTCTAAGAATCTGAAATATTATTAGACGATCACTAAAACGCAGTTTTTAAAAATTCAACTTTTAAGCGGTTAAAAAGGGCGAATTTCGTTCGTATAACAAATCTCATTCCGTTTACCAATATAATAGAATATATATTGGTACACGTAATTTTCAAATATTATTCGAAAATTAGTTATATAATGAAGTTTGTCAGTATTCATTTTCAAAACTAACCCTAATAGAACAATTTAGACAATTTGAGTCAGCGGGAGGCCATTTAAGAGGTTTACCCAATTTGATTACTTAGGCCACTGTCTCACCGGGGACCTCAAAAATCAGGTAGACATTGAACGGGAACGCAGGGTGCTAGCAGTAAGATGCTATATTTTGGCATTTTTTAAATTTTTTTTACGTCGGAAAATCGTCTAATGAGAAATCGCGCTCTTGTGTGGAGCGGGAGATAGTGTCAGACTTTTACTGACTAAAAACCTACTTCTGTTCCTTCGTTGCCTTTTGTACCAGGGCTGAATCTTCCTTTCAGAATAAGACCCTTGGCCCAGTAGGCTTCGACCCTGCTGGGCCCCTACGGTTTGCTGACATCTCATTGAGGCGCGCGTGGGACAGTACGCGCCGTCGACGACTTGGGCTCGGTCCGGACGATTAGCGGACGGTCGGACGGCGAGTTACCCGTTGTTCGCCGTCCGCAAGCCCGTGCCTATGGTGGCCGGAAATCGGGATCGGAATCTCGGCGGCGGTTGGGGCGTGAGAACCGTCGCCTAACGCGATCGGCCGCCTCCTTTGCTAGCATTACTGCTTCGCAGAAAGAGGCGACTGCCTTCCACTCCTCCTCGCTCCGGACCATGGCCTGTACCAAGGCCCGGCGCGAGAGATCGCCGCCGCCGATCGCCCCCACGAGTACACGGCGTTGCTCTGCCCAAGCAGGGCACACCTCTACCGTGTCATCCAGGCGGT